>CM048747.1:280369653-281677153 GCA_026315105.1 Locusta migratoria | reverse complement strand
AAGATGACAGTCCTGTTGACAACTGTGAACTTACTGTGACGCGTACTCGGCTGTGGGCGAAAGCAAGAGACTTCTATAGAGCTACAAGGAAAGGAAGAGAAAGTGTTCATCCAATGAATAATCGATATTTCCGGCAGATCTACCTTGTAACTTCAAGAGAATGTAGTTTCCAGTGAGGCTTGCATATTCTGTTACGATTAATAAATCACAGGGTAACCTATTGAATACTGCAGAGTGGTTTCTGAAATCTACATGTTTCTCACACGGACAACTACATATTGCTTGCTCAGGGGTGGGCACCCCAAAGAATTTATTCATCTTACATTTATAATGAAGTTCTGAATTAAATAAATGTATTAAAGTTACATATGATTTGCATGTTGGTGACTACGTTTTTTTTTTTTTTTTTTTTGCAGTTATTATTTTTTACTTTATGCAAGCTAGCCTTATTCCTTGAATATTTTCCCCATAAATATGACGTTATTAAAAAATTGGAGATGGGCAGAGAGAGATGGGACATGAGAAGTACTAACTCAAAGGATGAATAAATAAATAAATACTCGCGCAACACAGGGTTTATTGCTAGTAAAGGTATAAGAGCGAAAATATAAAAGATTTTATCCGTGCTTGTGAGACGTTCTTGAACATGACTACTGTGTGACATGATATGACTTTAAAGCAGATAGATATTCTATTCCATTATTATCAAATTTGTTGCTTTATTGTTGTGATTATGTTATTTATACTGGCTGTACCGCGCGGGGTTAGCCGAGGGGTCTGGAGCGCCACATCGCGGATCACGCGGCCTCCCGCGTCGGAGGTTCGAATCTTCCCTTGGGCATGGATGTTTGTGTTACCTTTAGCATAAGTTAGATCTTAACTAGTTTGCAAGTTTAAGAACTGATGACCCCGCGGTTAAGTCCCATGGGATTTACAAACATTGGAACATTTTATACTGGGTGCTAGCAAACTCAGAAATGCTTCGCATTTGTTTGTTACCGCTGTCTCTGAGGAGGAACATTGTTTGTTTTTATTCTAAAAGAAACCGTAACTAGGAATTCAATTCCTTTATAGTGAATGGCTAAATCAGTTAGGACCATTGGTATGCAGTATACGATCTGCATAATCTTTGAGGACAAACTGAATGACTTTTTTTTTTGTATAGTTCTAATCTGTGAATGAGTGAGCTAAATATTTTGGAGGATTCAGATTCCGTATGCTAATTATTAACTTATAAATCATAAACCCAATATTCCTGTTTTCTGTGAAACCCGCAAAGAGAAAGATTGTATAAAGTTATCTTTTGAAATTCCATATATGAAGAGAATATAAGTGCGAGAAACGATTTTACATGATCTGCTATATAACAGACTCTTACACAGGAAGCGAAAGAAAACATTTTCATATCACGGAACACAATTATCTTTTAACGGTCGATTTTCACAACAAAAAAACTGGCGTTTCAACAAATAGAATATCTCTGTACATTTTAATATTTATTACTAGTGTGTACAAATCGTTCAAGAAATTATCGAGATTTATGGTGAAAACGTTTACTTTCTTGTATTAAATATATACCTTTACGTTGTACATAATACATGAGTTACAGGTTATGTATTTTGGAATGTTCATTGGCATAATGAGTCAAAATTTAAATCTGTCAAGAGCTTTCCAGGTGTTTGCGAAGAACGTTTCTTCTTTATAAGTTTATGTACTTACATGGTAGATTTAAAAAATGTCTATGTAGCCAATATGCATTGTTCAGTGTAGTGTAGAAATAAAAGTAAGTAAGTCCGTAACTAATTACTATTATTTGACGCAGGTTTCCCCTTCGTATATTACAAATACATTTACATATTACTTATATGAAAAAATACACAGCCTGTGTACGTTGAAATGTTCATTAGAGTACCGTGTCAAAATATGAGATAAATATGTGCAGTATTTTTGGAGATTTTTTCTTACAACTCCCTCTCTCTCTCTCTCTCTCTCTCTCTCTCTCTCTCTCTCTCTCTCTCTCTCTCTCCCCCTCTCTCTCTCTGGTGTGCCACTTAAACATTTCACCACAGATATCTCAAAAACAAGAACAGATAAATAGGACTATCACAGGCATAAGATTTTTAATGGGTTTGACTTACTTGACTTATTCCCTTTGCTCCCTCTTGAGCATAGGGCCTTCACGAAATTCCTCCACACAGTATGGTTCCTGGCCATCCTCTTAACTTCACTCCAGGTCTTATCAACCTCGGAGATTTCGTTTCGATCGTCCTCCTCCAGTCATGTTTGTTCGACCTCGCTTGCTGGTGCCTTGAGGGTTCCAGTCTAGCGCCACCCTCTCGACAGCTCCAACCGTTTTCTTAGGGTGTGCCTGATCCAGCGTCACTACCTCTCCTTGATGTGGCTATCAATCGGCTGCTGACTGGTCATGGTCCAAAGATCTTCATTTGAGATTATGTCCGGCCACCTCAGATCTGTAACTCGACGCAGATGATGTGGCATTCCTTGACTGTATAGTGTGTCCGCATAACAGGCTGCTGAGCTTCCTTTCTTTAGGCGCTCACATAAACAGCAACAACGGCCAAATGCAAAAGAAACGGCGCTGTACGGCGGCACTACATTACGGTCAGCCATGTGACAGTGGCCAGCCAATGACAGCGCAGTAACCGGTTGTAGACCTCCGCCGATGCCGGCTTCATAAGCGACCGACGGAGTGTGGAGGGCAGTGCAGACTCAGCCACCGGCCGCTCCTCCGCCGGATCCATCTGCCGCCGCACTCAGCGTAGTTCGTGTAGTTGTTTTTTTTTTATGTTGGCCTAGCACCACTTGTAATAGTAATTGTCTGTGTGCGGCTTTCACTATTGTACTTGTTGTTTTGTCCCTAAGCGACTGGCCATATTTTTGTTTGCGTTTTGTTATTGTACGCCCAGGAGGCTTTTGGTTTAATAAACAGTTATCACTTTTAGGAGTTGTTGTCTTTCCTGCCGATCGCAGGACTTAACAGCAGACATCTATTTATGAACACCTGCAGCCGATTGTTTATCTGTTTTTGTAACTTTCCACGTCTAGTCTAGTCCTCTCTAAACAACAACAACAACTTTCCACGTCTCACAGCCGTATAAAAGAATCGACTTTAGAATGCTGTTGAAGAGGTGGAGCATAGTCTTCCTGGAGATGTTTCTATTTTTCCACACGGGGTAAAGCTGGGCAAATGCACCCTTACTCTTTCTGATACGATTTTGAGCGTCTTCCTCTGCTTCTCCATCCGTTTATACTTCCAAAGTAGAGGGAGGAATCAAGTCTCTCAATTTCCTTCCCATTTACTGTCAGACTGGTCAAGACATCAAGAGTTATCCTGATCTATTTGGCGTTGTTTATGTCGATTATGAGACCTGCGCGTTCCGCTTCCTTTTGCAACCTGTTCAGTTTGTCTTTTATATCCGATACTGCTGTGTCAAACGGCAAATATTGTCAGCAAAATCAAGATCTTCAAGCCTCTCTCTCTCGTCCCCCCTCCCATCACCCTCCTCATCATGCTATCCACGACTAACAGGAAAAGAGTGTGGGGGGGGGGGGGGGGAACATACCCCTCTCTCACTCATACCCCTCGTACATCTGTTTCTTGATCTTGCTGATTTTAGAAGGAAATCTGTATTCACGTATTTCTGATTCCTTAATTTACAGAATCAAAGGCTTTCTCAAAGTCCACAAATACGAGGCAGAGGGTATTCCGCCATTCACACTCTGCTCTAGGATAATTCGGAGTGTAATTATGAGATCCTCACAACTGCGAAGTTTGGCGAAATCCCGCCAGTTCCTTTCGAAGCCTTCTTTCTACTGAGTCCTTTATACGATTCAGAATGACTCGCGACAGTATTTTGCAAGGTGATACCCCTCTAGTTACTGCAGTTTGTTGCGCCCCATGATTTCGGCAACTTGACTGTCAGCCCCTTCTTCCAGTTGGTCGGTATTTCCTCCTCTTTCCATATTTTCTCCAACAGCGCCTACACCAAAGTATTTCTTATGCAATCAAAAGCATGAAATATAGCAAAAAACATGGCATTGGATACATCGCAATACGTCAATTACATTCCGAGATATTGATTAGCGAAGTTGACACTTGAAATACAAGAAGCAAGCAGCTACTCAAATCGTGAACCTCACAGTGCCCGTAATCGTATGATAGCTGCGCGCTTCCTGTACTTTAAGCGTCAATTCGCTTCTCAGTATGTCGGGAAGTAATTGATGTATTGCGATGTACCCAAAACCATGATTTTTGCTGGTTTTCATGCTTTTGATTGCATAAGAGATAATATGAGGAGCAAATATTCAAAACGTATAATGACTGTTGATTCAAATTTTTCAGGAGAAACAAACAACTGATATCTGGTAAACTACTTAATAAAATTTTAAGCTGTATTCATAGTTAGATCCGTTTTGAGATCAATTTTTTTTTAGTTAAGTTGGAAAATCCATTTATATTTCGGACAATATACATTTTGATCCGTCATATAGGCCATTACATGTCTTGATGCTTTTTTAGTAACATACGTTCATTACTTTCACATTAACTTCTATATTTAAAAATGTTATATTAGACATTCACTCTTCATATGAGTTGTATCATTTATAATAAGATAAGATTAATGTTTACTTCAAGGAATGCTACAAAGCTTTACCTTACTGTGAAAAACTGGATCAACACAACAATCTGTTTCAGGGAGAAAATTATAGGGTTCAGTAAATTTACTAAATTTTGTCCATTCCAGGTTCTTCATGTAAGCAATCGATACGTTCAGGAGTCAAGCTACTGTATGGAACTTCTAAAGCCAACACAAACAATTTAAGTTGTTTTTCTTCTTTCCAATGTGTTCCTGTTTTCATTTCTCGTTTTGATTTCTTCTTCCTTCTTTTTCTTGTCCCACGAACTATATCATCCTTCCCAACAACCACACATCCTTTTCCTAAATCTATTTGGAAGCAATATGCACAAACCACAACACTATACTGCCTCTGTGCACTGCTAACAATAACGTTTTGGGTCAAGTAGTATCAAACAATGACAGAAGGCGACTTTGCCCTATAATTCTTTGAAGTACTGTAAGCCCCGACACTTGCTAAACTCGACAGTATTGCCAAATTAGAGGAAAGGGAAGTAAAATGAAACGTAAATGGTGGACATTATACGTCCTGATTCATTCAGTGATGTGGACAATATACGATTGGTTTTAACCATTCGTTTTTAACATAGTATTTCAGCGTTAAAATATACAAATAGATTAAATCTGAATGCAGGAGCGTGTAGAGCACAAAAAATTCCCCCGAAAACAACATCAAACTCAATTTTGTCCGGAAGTGGACAATATACGTTTTGATTAGTTGCTCCTCATATGGGATATCTGTTTACAAAACTATTGAAATTACTATTTGTTTTAGTCTCTTCTACTGCTTAATTTCATGAGCTCCTGCCGTTCGTTCTTAGTCGTGAAAGTAGTTTTTGAATATCTATTGTAGTTACAGAGATATTTTCGATGAAAAAGTTGACTGGGACACACTGTTTATATTTATTACGGAAATATGTAGCCTATGTCCGTCCGAATATTTAATAGAGCTTTCTTATAAAATTTTGATTCAAGTCGGACAAGAAATCGGTGAAATACTTTTCTAGATTTGGTAACAACATCGAAAAGCAACTATATAGTAACATAGTTAATAAAAACGATGCTGACACGAAATTAGTGGTATTTGAGTTTGGTTGCAATTGTGGTAGCTTTTTTTTTTTTAGCTCCTTTAACCGTTAGGCGGGCCATATCCTACGCCACACGGCGAACGCGCGTTACGTGTGTTACCGGGCACCGCACGTCCGTATTGAATTTGCACGCCGCTTGTTGGCTCGCGTCTAGTTTAAACGGCGCCAGGGGATCCGGACGTCTGTTTGCGAATTACAGTCGCGGTTACACGCACAGCGTACGTACAGCGCCGGGTGTGTACCTGAGGGATTACCGATTACTGTTCCAGGTAAACCCCTTTGACTAATATGGGAGCTACTATCGCAAACAAAATCTCTTTTCGGGTATAATAATCTGATTTAAAGAAAAGAACATGTATAGGCAATATGTTCATAATGGAAAAAGAGGAAAATAAATAAATATCCAAAAACAGGAATGAACTTTATGGCTTAACGTCCAGTCGATATCGTGGTGTCTAAAGATGGGAACTTATGGGGTACTGCAATGTTCAAATATTTGTAAAGCTTAAGGGACTAAACTTACAAACTACTTATGAACTAACTAATACTAAAGATGGCACAAACATTCATGCCTGTATGGGATACTGTTTGTTTGAAGTGTACTATTGAAAGTGTACACTGTCCTGTAGCTCAAACAGTAAGTTAAACTGGTAATACAAGACTATCAACATTTATTAGGAGCGGAAGAAGCAACAGCAAAAATTTCAAAGCGAAGAAAAATACAAAACATCTATTTTATATCAGAACTGAAGAAGAAAGAAAAAGTCTCTGAACATAAATTAAATAGTTCATTCGACAAATGAGGTTCCCTCTTTAAAGAAATATATAGGTCACTTTAGGAATAGTTGTGCAACTGAAGGTTTAGAATAACATTGTCCTGAAAGTGAAATGTTGACTGAAAGAAAGACGAAGAAGAAATTTCTTTAAAATCCACAGATGGAGAATAAACATTAAGTAGACTGTTTAAATTATGAATTAGAAGAGCAGTAACAATTGACGAGTGTACTAGTCTGCTTAGAACACTTACCTGATGAATGAACAAATTAGTAACATTTATGGTGTCTCATTTAACAAGGTAGCCTCAAATGTTTCATAAACAGCGTAAGACGTAATAATTTTGTTTGCATTCATATTAATTGAGAATTATATCGCTCGTCATTATGAATAGTATTTTACAAGGCAATATTAATTCCACCTTTTGGAAACAAGTGCAGAGATTTCCGCTAATTGTAAGATTGACCGTAATGTGGAGATTAAAAGAACTTTCAACACTGCAAACTCCTACGAACATTATAGGGGGAAGTACATTACAAAGTAGGACAAATTCGTTTTGGCAAAGATATGAGAACCCCATTATGACAAGGCTGGTGTTTTCATATCAAATAAGGAAACATGTACAGTTGGCTGAGAACGAAACGATATGTTCTACCGCCACGAAATCAGTATCAAAACGATGAAGAGAGAATATGAAATTGTGTTCCGTCTGTCGCTAAAACATTCTTTTGCATAGGTTAGGTGACTGTCTTTTGCAACTGTAAATTAGTGTACTTGAGACCAGACGCGTTTTGCTTTATTTTAAAGCGTCTTCATTGGTCAACTTTACAAGAAATATTATTGTTTTAATTTGTTAGATGGATTTTTACAAAGTAAGATCTTTAACAATTCTCATGCAACGATAAAATTTTTGGAAAAAATTAAACAAACAATGTAAAAAATATTTCTTGTACATTGGACCACTGTAAATGCTTCAAAATTAATCAAAACGTGTCTGAAGTAGATTAATTTACAGTTGCACAAGATGTTCACCTAATCTATACTAACTGTATACCTGCAACTACGGAGAAGAAGGCTAAAGCACAAATAAGATTTATGTTTATTTTTTTACATTAGAAACACGCGTTTCCTAAGTATTAAATATATAGCTCTCTGCCCTGATTACCTTTCGTTCAATAATGAAACGCCCCTGATTATCTCATTGAGACCCACGACACAAGCAGCAGACCGAAATAGTGGTGGTCACCGCTGGAAATAAATAATAATACACCGTCGTAGAGTCTTCCTATCCACTTACGATTTATTGTTACTGCATATCAGTGGTGCAACCAGGATTAGGTTCTGGGGGGGGGGGGTTCATTTTGGCCCACTTTAGTTTACGGTAGTAACACTAAAAGTGGGCCTTTGCGATCGGCTTTTGACAGCTCGAAATTTAAATGAAAATAACGGCTTAACTATTCATTTGACACGAAAATTGAGTAACCGAATTCGTAGAGGAGAAAATTCTCTACAACTTTGGTCTCTTATGTTTTTTTCATATCTCGTAGCGTTTCAAAGATATTTGCAAAAATAACGGCGAATTTTGGATGTCTGTCTGTCTTTCCGTAACGTGCTCCCTGTTTTTAAGACGAACCGTTCAACCGATCAGCACCAAATTTTATAGACATAATTGTAGGCCATCAGAGACCAGAACCTCCCTTTTTCAAATTTTTCGGACCAAAAAATACGGTATTAATACCAAAAAAGCCGTTTGTAATATAATTGTAATTGCAAACGAACCGTTCATCTGACACGAAAATTGAATAACCTAATTGGTAGAGGAGAAAATTCTGTACAACTTAGCTCCCTTATGTTTTTTTCATATCTCGTATCGTTTGAGACATATTTGCAAAAATAACGGAGATTTGACACCCTCCATTGAATTAACGAAAACCAGCCGTTCGGAGATGTCACGTGACATCCCTCGCCCAGAACTCTCTCTGGCATACGCCGTCTTGCGTCGCGTATTTGATGATTTTCTTACTGTAACTTACACGTTGTCATTTGAAAGCAATGGCGAACTGAAGAATTAACAAAAACACGTCGTTCTTCGTACGATAAAAATCTAGTGTCTACAAATGCCATATTAGCATCAGTTAACAACGGCCATCAATACTATGAAATTAAAGAACTCATCTATCGATTGATGGCCGTTGTGTAGTGGGCAAGGCATTGGCCTATGACGCTAAGCGTCGGTGTTTCGGAACCTACCACTACCTAATTTTTTTTCCTAAAAGGGTTTCAGACACTGTTATTATTTAATTTTTTATTATTTAGATTATTATTTTGGTCCAAAACGTTTGCAGAAACGTATAAAACTACAAATCTAAAGTGGGCCGTAAAACACGTCAGTGCGATTTTTTAAAAAAAGAAAGCCTATTGATTTTGTTAATCTATGACTTATTTTGCAAGGTTTGTTAAAGGCGTAATCGGGGAAAGCTACGAAAGTCTCGGCTACAATCGAGATCCTCAAAGACTAACATCTACAAGACAAGAATACAACCTGTAGTCTTACAGGGAGAAGAGACGTGGACTATTACCCGAAAGATGGAAAGAAAACTCCTGACCTTTGAGAATGACATCCTCAGACAGATTGTTGGGTCAGTGAAGAATGGTTATGAATGGAGGAAAAGAAATCACAGAAAAAAGACTGAAGTGGTATGTACACGTAATGCGTCGAGAAGGCCAAAACATCTGGCAGGTAAGTGAAGAGGACAGCAGAGATAAAAGAACAAGGGGAAGACCACGAATGCGGTGGATTGACCAGATCGGAGAGGCTATGAGTACGCTGGGACTGTCTGAAGAAGGTTATATGGACCGCTGGAGGAGGCTGATTGCTGAGGCCAAAGACCGACTGCGGTTTGTGTGGCCAATGCAATAAGTAATGGCTTATTTTTACAATTTAGACAATTATACTACGAAAACAACTGCACAAGAAACAAACTGAGTAGGCTCGCATTAATTTGAAAGTGGAAGAGGAACAAATGTTCAAATGTTTGTACAGCTTATGGGACTTAACTACGGGGTCATCAGTCCCTAAACTTACAAACTACTTATGAACTACTTACGAACTAGGCCGGCACAAATATCCATGCCCGAGGGGGGATTCGAACCCCCGACCGTAGTGGCCTTGCAGACCGTGACTGAAGCGCCTCAGTCTCCTCGGCCACCCCGGCCGGCGAAGAGGAACAACGTGGTGGAAATGCAGTGTATATAATCAGCTCGTAAAATAATTAAGCAGCTTCTATGGTACTAGCCAAAGAGAAAGGTCTTTACAGTTTAATTAACATGAGACTCTTTGTGTAAAAATTCAACTAAAATAACACCATTGTTGTTCATAAGACTCCACTCGCTGGGGCCACTGAACTGCTAAGCAACGGGACAGCGCATATGAACAATCGGCTTGTAAGTTCATCATAGCAGTAACTTAGCGGCAGCATCAAAGCTGGTCGCGGCGGCATTAAAACCGCTCACAGTAACAGCAGCACACGTTGTCAGTGGCGGCGTCACGTTGGCGACCCACTGTCACGTTCACTTGTGCTTGGCCAATTATAGTTACGTTGTGATTTATCACAAGTGTACTATTTTAAATTTCTGCTGCGGACCTGTTAAAAAAAATAAAAATAATAATAATAAAATTAAAATATTTTTGGGAGGTGCCGAGGGAGGTGGGCTTCGGCCCCATTAGACCTCCCTCGTGTGACTGCGCCACTGGTGCATATGGGGCACATGAAATTACATTTACTGAGTAGAGAGGAACCAGGTGTCGACCCATGTGGAGACACCCATGTTAGCATGTGGCGCTTATTATGGCACCCACTCGATGGTACAGAAGGCGAATATTGTCTTGGGATACTTTATTCCGCGCCTGAGCGACCTGTTCACATAGTTCTCCAAGATTTGTGGACTCACGATAAACACTTGTCATTTGTCGCCCTATAGTATTTCAGACCTGCACGATTGGAGACAAGGTGGGGGGCTGTGCTGACCGACCAGGAAAGATAAATCACGTCTTCCAGAGCAGGTGGAGTTTTCACGCGCAGTGAACGGGCGTTATCCTGTTGGAAGATGTAGATCAACTCTCGGAAAAATTAAAAAAAAAAAAAAAATTCAAATGTTTGTAAATCTATCGGACCAAACTGCGTGGTCATCAGTCCTTAGCTTACAAACTACTTAAACCTAGGTAAACTAACCTACGGACAAACACACACACCCATGCCCCAGGGAGGACTCGAACCTCCACGGCGAGCAACCGCGCGCTCCGCAGCGAAAAATTTCAAAACGACGGGAAACTACTATCTTACTGAAGCTGTGGGATCACTGATCTCCAACGGAAGATACTATGTGGAATTTCAAGAGCTGGAGAAACCAGAAGATTGGGCTCCCACAAGGTAGTGTTTTGTCCCCACTCTTTTCAAACTGTATAAAAATGACCAACAAGTTGGACAAAATACAAGAAGATTCATCTATGCTGATGATGTAACCATTGATTGCCAATCCAGATAAATCAATCACATTGAGAGAAACCTAACAGATGCTCTAGAAATTCTTACTGAATACTACAATGGAAACCAGATTCGACCAAATCCAGGAAAGACACAGATTTATTTCACCTAAACAATCAGGAAGCAAAAAGGAAATTAAATGAGTTAATTTTAAACATTGCCCAAACTCAGTTTAACACAGTCAGGTTAGATCGAACATTGTCCTATAAGAAACACGTACAAAAATTTAGAGCGAAAATCAACAGAACGAAAGAATCCGCAAACTTACCAACTCACACTGGGGAGCAAATACTGAAATTCTACGTTCATCATCTCTGGCATTGTGTATTGCTCCAGCTGAAAATGTATGCCCCGTATGGAGAAGATCGACGCACGCCCACAAGCTAGATGCAGCACTGAACGATTCATGTCGATTAATTACGCGATGACTGAACCCTACAAACCGTGATCTCCTTTATATGCATTCTAGAATAGCTGCCTCCCCTCTCCCCATCTGACAGATCAGACGGCAAACGTTGGCGATGGCTGAAAGAAACAGTCTGAGGATAGAAGACATCCCCTGTTCGGACATCAACCAGTGGTGGCAAGAGTAAAATCGAGGAAAGATTTAATTAAATTTGAACGTCCACTAAATGAAAGTCAATATCCGGTTGGAACACAACTGGAATGGGGAGTCTACAAGAGCCTAAATAGACGTAACTGTCGAATTGGAAGATCGGAGCGTAACCTGTTCAAGTGGGGATACGCATAAGAAGAGTCCTACAATATGGAGAAAAAAAAAAATCCACCTGCTGAGCTGTCTACCCTTGCCGGCCGACCTGTGGCTGGCCAACGACACTCCGTGAAATGTGCCGAACACCGGAGACGCATATGAGCTGCTATAGATAATAATGATTTGTAATATGTGAATATCATAAATGTATATATGGTTGTATAATTACTACTTAGACTTTATTTATAACTTAGTAAATTAATTAAAGATGTAGCTCAGACATGACATGACACGATCTTCTTGGCGCAACACATCAGCTTACTATTGCAATAATGACATGATCCTGGCAAAACGACAACTGTACATCTGTGTCAGTGGTTACTCAAAGAAATGGGCCATTCGAGGAGAAGAAAATCTTTCCCATTGCGGAGAAGTACTGCTTTCAGATTACGTTTTCTGGAGTCTAAGAGCAAGCGCCAATCACACTGAATTCATGACCAAGAACCACCGTAACAGATTCGATATCATTCCTCGGAGGTAGAGTACATACATAGAGCAGTGCGGTCATTCGTATCACGAAGAAGAACACAGTTCATCCTATTGTAGAATATTGCAGCTTATTGTAGAACCCCCACAACGAGGGACTGACAGTCGATTTAGAGAATGTTCAAAGCATGACAGCTCGTTTTGTACTATCGCGATTTAGGGGAGAGAATGCCACGGAAATAATGCATGAGTTGAGGTGCAAATCATCAAAAGAAAGGCGTTATTCGTTGCAGCGAGATTGATTTGCGACATTTT
This sequence comes from Locusta migratoria, assembly GCA_026315105.1. NCBI lineage: Eukaryota > Metazoa > Arthropoda > Insecta > Orthoptera > Acrididae > Locusta > Locusta migratoria. Next base: position 281,664,576 of record CM048747.1, on the reverse strand, counting down.
TAACCAACTTTCTCGTCCGAATGCGAACCCACCTACATAGGGAGACATGATCATCTTAAGAAACTAAGAGAAATCAGATCGGAAACGGAAAGATTAAGATGTTCCTTTTTCCCCGCGCGCTATTAGATAATAGAGCTGTAGAGGAATATCATAAGAGCCGTTCGATGAACCCTCTGCCATGCACTTGAATGTGATTTGTAATTTATGTAGATGTACAATATTGCTTTTAATCGCGAAGATAGAAACTCTGCCTGTTCCTTCGACAGATTTAAAGCACGAATAAAAACATTGAGATCCACTTGAGGGGGGAAAATATGACGCAGTTAATTATCAGGTGTTAGCATCCACCTCTCCTTCTCTGTCTTCTAGTTGTTCGCTGCCATACCATCGTCACTCTCTATTACATTCTCAGGAAGGCACTGGTACCGGCATTTCTACGCAGTGACTTGTAGCCTTAAATCAGATTGCAAGCACAGTTTTTCTTGTTCTGGAGGCGATTCCAGGTCTTTTGTATACAGCACAATTACGTTTTCGGTTTTTGCTATTCCGGAGTTATCTCCCTACATTAGTTAACAAAAAGAATATTGCTTATTTATATAGGAACGAGGCATTTCTTCTTCTGAAATTGGAAGGAGTTACTGTACTTGATAAAACGATCTGTTAATACGGAAAGGTTGCTCACTGAACTCTGTATCTCTGATTTGTAACTATGGATGCTACGATCCAATGCGCGAGGCCGTTCCCCGTCGGAGGTTCGAATCCTCCCTCGGGCATGGATGTCTGTGCTGTTTTTAGTATAAGCTAGTTCATAAGTAGTTTGTAAGTTTAGGGACTGATGAGCCCGCAGTTAAGCCCCTTCAGCTTAAGAAACATCCATGAGTGATCTGTGGTGGCACTAGGCGCCACTGCAGTAGTAGTGACTGCGAGTTCACAACAGTAGCTAGCAAGGTGTCGAGCAGTGAGGTTGAATGTGGAGGTGGTAAAACCCGTGTGTCTGGAATTTTCGTATATAATGAGGATTGAAGGAGATGTATGAACATTTTTGATTAGCACAGGCCAGATATATAACAATATTTATCATTTCCTTGCAAAGATTCTGTAAAGGTATGTACTGCAGCTTTTGCGTAATAATAATAATACTGAATTACTCTACGGCCATTGTTTCACACAAGTAGTTAGTTTTGCAATCCCATCCCTTGGACTAATGAGATGCTTTCAAATAAACTATATTGCTCGGTTTCCAATAATGATGATAATGATATCACACACAGAATTTCTTTTGGAGACGAGATACTGTTGTAATTCTCTTTGCCAAACTGCACACACGTTGCACAATTGTCTTAAAAGCTTTTATGCAGACAGGCCATAATTATTTCATTTGATATACCGTTATTTCAGAATTAGATTAACAAACAGGACCTACAGAATTAGAAAAAAATAATAATAAGAAGAGTGTGGAATAACGAGTTCATTTCGTAGCGATCTTGCACACGGCGTACAGTCTTATCCATATCCCGTTGCCCAAGATTTTCATGTACTAATAACCTAAACTGGTTTTAACCGGATCCAATCCACTTTCAAAAATCACATGAAACAAACCTTTACCGACACACAGGCACGCACTTCACAAGCTCTTTCAGGAACGCAGGTGACGCAGCAAATACACAGCGACGCGTGCGTGACTCATGGGCCTCCTTTCCAGCCTGGCGGTGAATATCGGAACTGCGGATCATACGCAGTTGATACTATAGATTTTGATTGTTTACGAAGAATAGTGCTTCAGAAAATGAATAAAAGCAAATAAAGTGAGCAGTACCAACGTGGACGATATACAGCATTTTCAATAGTACACTCCTGACCATTAAAATTGCTACACCACGAAGATGTGCTACAGACGCGAAATTTAACCGACAGGAAGAAGATGCTGTGATATGCAAATTATTAACTTTTCACAGCATTCACACATGGTCGGCGCTGGTGGCGACACCTACAACTTGCTGACATGAGGAAAGTTTCCAACCGATTTCTCATACACAAACAGCAGTTGACTGGCGTTGCCTGGTGAAACGTTGTTGTGATGCCTCGTGTAAGGAGGAGAAATGCGTACCATCACGTTTGATAAAGGTCGGATTGTAGCCTACCGCGATTGCGGTTTATCGTATCGCGACATGACTGTTAGCAGAATATGGAATCGGTGGGTTCAGGAGGGCAATACGGAACGCCGTGCTGGATCCCAACGGCTTCGTATCACTAGCAGTCAAGATGATAGGCATGTTATCCGCATGGCTGTAACTGATCGTACAGCCACGTCTCGATCCCTGAGTCAACAGATGGGGACGTTTGCAAATCAACAACCATCTGCACGAACAGTTCAACGGCGTTTGCAGCAGCATGGACTATCAGCTCAGACCATGGCTGCGGTTACTCTTGACGCTACATCACAGACAGGAACGCGTGCGATGGTGTTCACAACGACCAAACTGGGTACACGAATGGCAAAACGTAATTTTTCCGGACGAATCCAGGTTCTGTTTACAGCAACATAATGGTCGCATCCGTGTTTGGCGACATCGCGGTGAACGCACATTCACATTGGAAGCGTGTGTTCGTCATCGCCATACTGGCGTATCACCCGGCGAGATGGTATGGGGTGCCGTTGGTTACACGTCTCGGTCACCTCTTGTTAGCATCGACGGCACTTAGAACAGTGGTCGTTACATTTCAGATGTGTTACGACCCATGGCTCTACCCTTCATTCGATCCCTGCGAAACCCTACATTTCAGAAGGATAATGCACGACCGCATGTTGTAGGTCCTGAACGGGCCTTTCTGGATACGGAAAATGTTCGCCGGCCGCGGTGGCCGAGGGGACTGAGGCGCTTCAGTCACGGTCTGCACGGCCACTGCGGTCGGGGGTTCGAATCCCCGCTCAGGCATGGATATTTGTGCCATCCTTAGTTAGTTCATAAGTAGTTTGTATGTTTAGGGACTGATAACTCCGTAGTTAAGTCCCATAGACTTTACAAACATTTGAACATTTTTGAAAATGTTCGACTGCTGCTCTGACCAGCACATTCTCCAGATCTCTCACCAATTGAAAACGTCTGTTCAAGGGTGGACGAGCAACTGGCTCGTCACAATACGCCTGTCACTACTCTTGATGAACTGTGGTATCGTATTGAATCTACATGGGCCTCTGTACCTGTACACGGCATCCATGCTCTTTTTGACTCAATGCCCAGGCGTATCAAGGCCGTTATTACTGCCAAGGTGGTTGTTCTGGTTACTGATTTCTCAGGAACTATGCACCCAAATTGCGTGAAAATGTAATCACATGTCAGTTCTGGTATAATATATTTGTCCAATGAATACCCGTTTATCACCTGCATTTCTGCTTGGTGTATCAATTTTAATGGCCAGTATTATAGAAAACTGAGCTCAGTACAGGCAAATAGATTTCATTGTGGAATTCAGCTACCACGATTTAGCTAAGATTACAATTTACATTGTTTGTAACGAAACTGATCTTGAAAAGTGTAAATATATGATGAGTAGAAGTTTTTGAACCGGATAAGGTCAGCAATCAGTTACTACCATTTAAAGTTGTCATCATTATTTACTTTCAAATTTCCGGACATTGCTGCGCTGTACCAATTAGCTGTGTCTCTATTTCTTGCACATGAATACAGAGTGGTTTCTTAAGTGTGCTGACAGATATTTTTTCAGACGAGTGCATAATACACTCACTACACTCACAATCACGGGATACCGATATGCACAAATAAAAAGTTATTGTGACGCAGTCTAGGGTGCCATGTCACGGATTGTGAAGTCGCTCCCGTCGGAGTTTTGGGTCCTCCCTCGGACATGGGTATATGTGTTATACAGCCTCTAACAAAGTTCTATGAATAGACCTGTGACATTAACCTAGATGAACATGAACTATAGTTACCTTACTGTTTTCCGAAATAGTCACCTCTCTTAAATATGAACTGCTGAGTTCTGCGATACATGTCCTGGATACTTTGCACGAACTCTTCCTTTGAGCTTCGTTATTTCAAAAAATATCGTCAAATCTTTTTCTTTTAAATTTGAGTTTGAGTCGAAGGAATAGGGAGAAGTCTGGAGGATGGAGGTCCAGCCGGTATGGTTGATGTTCATGTTGCACCACCCCCTTTTTTGCCAGGAACTGTTTGACGATATTGGCTATGTGTGGGCGAGTGTTGTCGGGCAACTTGAACATCCACCATACTCCCCGAATATGTACCCTCCAGGATTTTCCCTACTCCCTCGACGCAAACTCACTTTGAAAGGAAACAGATTTGACGGTATTTCTGACATCCAACGAAACGTGACTGGGCTTTTGAATACCATCCCAAAGAAAGACTTCGTGCATAGTTTCCAGGACATGTACTGGAGATATAAGCGGTACATAATTATCGGAAGTGACTATTTGGAAGGACGAGTCCAAGGAACGTCCAGATGCTGCACTTCGCCGGGCAAAAGATGCCCCGCACGACATTAAGAGGTGATCGTGATGTTTGATACCTCGTTGTAATGCTTCTTCGCTGTACTGAGATTTATAGTTATTAGCACCATTTCTTCTTGAAGAATTTTAAGTAGAGGGCCATTTACCTGTATATGGAATAGGAGTGAAATTATTACAATTCCAGCCCAATAATGCCGTATGGCATCATCATCTTTCTATGTTACTCTAGGCACAGGCATTTGACTTTGCAAAATTTATTGTGGGTAGCTTAGCTACCATTACTTTGAGGTAACAGAAGAGAAATTGGCTACAATGCACTGACAAAATGTATACTGATCAAATGTTCAAATGTTTGTAGGACTTAAGGGACTTAAATACGGGGTCATCAGCCCCTAAGCTTACAAACTACTTATGAACAAGCTACGACTAAGGACGGCACAAATATCCATGCCCGAGGGGGGGATTCGAACCCCCGACCGTAGTGGCCGTGCAGACCGTGACTGGAGCGCCTCAATCCCCTCGGCCACTGCGGCCGGCAATGTATACTGAACACAATACTTTATTCGTCGGGCAACCACAGTCGAATTGATTCATTTTCTTGATAACACACCGCTGCGACTGTTAAACATTCTTTACTTAGAACTTAAATTTGCATAATCAGGTGTTTATTTCATTCAGGCCTTAACCATAATACGTTACTTTAAACTAGCTGATCCCCATCATTCTCAAGTTGTAACCAACTTGCCTATAAAATATTATAAGTTATGCCCATGTCGGGCAATGATCCTTTCTTCAGTGCGGAGGCACTCCTAGGCCCTCACTCTAACGAGAATTAGTACAAAGTGACTACGAGTTTGAGTTCTTGTGGGCAGGGTAAAGTTGCGAATTTGTATCTGATTGGAGGCGTGCTTAAGTAATTCCGTGCAGGGGTGGTGATCGCTGTTGTCGTAGTGGTAGGGGTCAACGCAACTGCTTGGAAAGCAGGAGACCCGGGTTCGAATCCCGGCTGAGTACACATTTTCAATTTTACCAATTCGCAGTTAATGTCATACATTCCGTGAGTATAACTTGTTATACAGGGTGCATTTTAACAGCAAACATTCTTATATCACAGAAACTACAGGTTGGTTAAAAATGTTCAATACTCATTTTTAATGTGTCGGAGTGGAACATCCAATGATACTACACTCGCTACCCCCCCCCCCCCCCCCACTCAATTCCGTGCGTCGGTGGCAGGGTAAATTTTGTAATCTTCAGTGGGAAGCCCGGATTTTCATCACAGATTACGATTGTACAGCAAAACCTATATCGTTCCGTTTCGCCACAGACGGCGCCGTAATCAGCGGGATCGTAATAAATTCACAATTGCAATTTACAACATGCAGCTCAACGTCCATTTACTATTCAATACCACGGGGGACCTGATATTCATGCTGGCAGAGCAGGACACGTCAGTAATTCATTACGTTTGCTTGGAAACCCCATCCGCAACGCTGTGTCCCTCTGACATATCGAATGTGGGACTATTCGATGCACCACTCTGGCCGTGTAGCGAACTACATCGCATCATAACACGCAGTACATTGTGGCTGGAGGTCATGTATCCAGCAGACGTAGAACAGAAAGCAACTGTAAGCATTACGTGTACAGCGTTAACTTCCTGCACATCTACCTACCATTCGTAGACATAAGGTGCGAAACAGGATGCACGCTGCAACCAAGCAAGAAAAGTCTCAAATGATCGTGATATAAGAGAAATGTTGACGCTACTGTTGTCATATGTGCGAGCTCCTACGAGGGAATGCTCTCTCTCGTTTGCTGTATTACAGTATTGTGAACACCTTTACGTCTGGTGGCAGTGTACATAGTACATAGTGCCAACAGATTACAGGGGAAGCTAATGAAACAGCAGTGGGAATACACAATACCATCCATACTACGTGTCAACGCATCAAGAATTGCATGGAGACACTTTACAAACCCGGATAGTATTTCGCCAACGGCTCAAAAATGTTCAAATGTTTGTAAATCTATGGGACTCAACTCATTAATTAGTAGTCTCTAGCTTACAAACTGCTTAATCTAAGGTAAACTAAACTAAGGACAACACAAACACCCATGCCCGAGGGGGGATTCGAACACCCGACGGCGGAGACCGCGTGCACTGCAACACGGCGCTCCAGTAAGCGCGGCTAATCCGCCGTGGCTTCGGGAACGGGAACTTCAACAAATGTGAACGAGGCCTACGTTCATTGCCGAGATATAGTTTTCCGATGAGTCTACCTTCACAAATCAGGGTAGTGTTAAGCGGCGTAGCATACAATGATGGAGTGTAGACAATTCCCTGCTGGTTACGGCAAGTCGACCTTCAATGACTTAAATTGGAAAGAACACGTAGATAATGTCGTGGGAAAGGCGAACCAGAGACTGCGTTTTATTGGTAGGACCCTTAAAAGATGCAACAGAACTACTAAAGAAACTGCATACACTACGCTTGTCCGTCCTTTTTTGGAGTATTGCTGCCCAGTGTGGGATCCTTATCAGATGGGTTTGACGGAGGACATCGAAAGAGTCCAAAGAAGGGCAGCTCGTTTTGTTCTGTCACGATGCAGGGGAGACAGCGTCACCGAAATGATACAGGGTCTGGGATGGGAATCATTGCAACAACGGCGCTTATCGCTGCGGCGTGGGCTACTTACGAAACTCCAATCGCCAACATACTCCTCGGAATGCGAAAAAAAATTGTTGACTTCCACTTACATAGGTGGAAATGAATAAAATACGAGAAATCAGAGCTCGAACGGAGAGATTCAGGTGTTCTTTCTTCCCGCGCGATTCGAGAATGGAATGGGCGATAAATAGTATAAAGGTGGTTCTATGAACCCTCTGCCAGGCACTAAAATGTGATTTGCAGAGTATCCCATGTAGATGTAGACGTAGATGTAGAATGACCTCGGTTAACGTATTGCGAGCGTGAAGGTCGGGGTGAGAGTTTAAAATAGGGAAAGATTAATTTTTGAAACTCACAACCACCAGCTGCGAACCAAATTCCTAAACATGCAAAAACACTGGAACTGTTATTGCGACTGTTTGACTCGTTTTCTAGGGGATGATATCACACGTTCGCAGCTCTCCTTCCCTGCATATGATTAACAAAACAAATTCATAATAAATTCAAGTTCATGAGAGAAAAGGGTGTACTAACTACTATTTTTGAAAACACGTGAAAGTTCACTTTATGTTGTTTATTTCACAATACTTGAACCCTGTGGCTGATACGTCTGTACGTCGGCACATTTATCAAATAAAGTTATAGCTCGAGAGCCCCCAGACAAAATGAATATTTGTCGCGAATTGTTTTCACACCACGTGGCTGTCTCAAACACCGTTTATGTTCATGCCTATGCGACGACACGTGTTACATTAACAAATCACAGTCACTTTAATTCAATGCGATGCACACCTTGTTCCACCGGCTAAATATTCACAAACACACTGTAGCACTCGATTTAACTTGGTGCAGTCTACGACGAGCAACCACACGTGGCGATTGCCACAGACAAATCTCAAGTCACCACCTCGAGATCCACATGCCGACTGATGCAGAGCGACGCCGCCCGGCCAGCCACACCACGTGCTCTGGAGTCCTCACTTCCTGCCCTCGCGTGCGCGCGCGTGCGCCAAGAGCTCAACTGCCAGGGTTTTTTCCCCTACGTCATCAACTTCCGCATGTGAACTGTTCTAACCGATTTGCCAATGTACAGCGCTCAGCCAATACATTTCTAAAACTTTACTTAAAATCAAAATAATTACACTACACATTAAACAAATATTTTCTTACGTTTTTATATTAGTATAAACATCCTTTGTACTGTTTATCATAATCGTGCAATTTCTTATACCACAGATAAGTGATTTAACTGAATACTGTAAGATAAAATACAAAAGATTAATTGAAAGTAAAATGGGAAATAGTTAATATATTATATTGTTGACAGTAGTATTACAATATTTGTGCACTGCACTGTGCCTGGCACTCGCCATTGTCCCTCTCTCCCCTCACCGGAAACGAACTGTAAAATCCTAAGTTGGAACAAGCCACCAACGTCGGCCTGCTCGCTGGCCTCCCGTCAGCTACAAGCACACAGCAAATCTCAACGTGGAGAATTTCTACCTATGGCCTAACTATAAATGTTGTCACCCAACTGTGTACATACATTGCTACCATAATTAATAAGATTAAAATTGTGTAACATTTAGTGCATTGGAATGGTCAATGTTTGCAGTGAACTTCATACTGTTTAATTATCAAATGCTATTAATTAGCAATATTTCTATTGGGCGGTAATCTCACAGTATAGTGTGGCATAAAAACTCATTGGCCCATTTTGTATTGATGGTATGTTAAATGGACACAAATATGCAGCATTTTTGGAAGCGATACTACCCCACGATGCCCTGGACGTTAGGCAACGTAGGTGGTTTCAGCATGACAGGTGCCCAGCGCGATACGCAAGTAAAGCGAAATATTAGACCATGATTACACTGGTCGGTAAATCGACAGAGATAGCGCTATTAATTAGCCTGCCAGATCACCCAATTCTGTGGAGATATTTAGAAGGTAAGGTGTTCTATCAATGCCAACATGATCGACCGCAAACGTAAAGCTTGTGCTGAAATTTCCACAGATGAGTTTATATCATGCATACAATCATTTGTTGTAGAACATAATTGCGTGTACTGCAGTTGAAGGTATTACATTTGAGCAATTAATTCGAAAAGCAGACGTCCGCTTTGAGCCTCGCACACAGAGGCGCACCGGGTAGTCCCATGATCGATATGCCGGAGGCAGACAATGTTGTGAGTGTATAGCTCAATGCCATGAAGTACAGGCCTGTCCTACCGTCGAAGCATTGTGGGGACCTCAGAGTCTTTAAATATAAAATGGACATTCAGCTGCGTGTTGTAAATTACACTTGTGGACTCATTTCTCTTCCGCTGATTACACGGCCATTCGTGGCGAAATCTGTACATGTACACACCATCCAATCTCTGTTTGACTCAATGCCCAGGAGTATCAAACATTATTTCGAACATATCAGACCATGTACTCATTATGAATGGGAACACAAAGGAAAAGAGACAGAGGTGAAGAGGGTCAGTGGTTCTTTGAGTAAAGATGCTCACCATCTCGAACTCTTACGGGAATTAGTGGAATCGGCGAAATGCCGCCAGTAATGAAAATGCACTACTGGTCATTAAAATTGCTACACCAAGAAGAAATGATATATGGGTATTCATTGAGCAAATATATTCTACTAGAACTGGCACGTGATTACATTTTCACGCAATTTGGGTGCATAGATCCTGAGAAATCAGTACTCAGAACAACCACCTCAGTACGTAATAACAGCCTTGATACGCCTGGGCATTGAGTCAAACAGAGCTTGGATGGCGTGTACATGTACAGATGCCCATGCGGCTCAACACGATACCACGGTTCATCAAGGCATACTGTGACGAGCCAGTTGCTCGGCCACCATTGACCAGACTTTTTCAGTTGGTGAGAGATCTGGAGAATGTGCCGACCAGGGCAGCAGTCGAACATTTTCCGTATCCAGAAAGGCCCGCACGGGCCTGCAACATGCGTTCGTGCATTATCCTGTTGAAATGTAGGATTTCGCAGGGATCGAATGAAGAGTAGAGCCATGGGTCGTAACACATCTGAAATGTAACGGCCACTGTGCCACAAAAGTGCCGTCGATGGGAAGAAGAAATGACCGAGATGTGTAACCAATGGCACCCCATACCATCACGCCGGGTGATACACCAGTATGGCGATGACGAATACACGCTTCCAATGTGCGTTCACCGCGATGTCGCCAAACACGGATGTGACCATCATGATGCTGTAAACAGAACCTGGATTATGATATATTTATCACATAAATGTTTTCTGGGTGTTGTACCGCGTCATGATGTAAGGCTATTACTTAAATAACCGACGTTTCGGCCAACGTTACTGTGGCCTTCAAAATGTTCAAATGTTTGTTAAGTTTATGGGACTTAACTATGGGGTCATCAGTCCCTAAACTTACAAACTACTTACGAACTAACTTATGCTAAGGACGGCACAAATATCCATGCCCGAGGGGGTATTCGAACCCCCGACGATAGTGGCCGTGCAGACCGTGACTGGAGCGCCTCAGTCCCCGCGGCCACCGCGGCCGGCAGTGGCCTTCATACCCAGATGAAGGCCACTGTAACGTTGGCAGAAACGTCGGTTATTTAAGTAATAGCCTTACATCATGACGCGGTACAACACCCAAAAAACTTTTATGTCATCTGACTCTGGCCGCGGAGGCCTACGTAATTATAGATCCTGGATTCATCCGAAAAATGACGTTTTGACATTTGTGCACCCAGGTACGTCGTTGCGTTCAACATCGCAGGCGTTCCTGTTTGTGATGCAGCGTCAAGGGTAACTGCAGCCATGGTCTCCAAGATGATAGTCCATCCTGCTGCAAACGTCGTCGAACTGTTCGTGCAGATGGTTGTTGTCTTGCAAACGTCCCCATCTGTTGACCCAGGGATCGAGACGTCGCTGCACGGTCCGTTACAGCCATGCGGATAAGATGCCTGTCATCTCGACTGGTAGTGATACGATGCCGTTGGGATCCAGCACGGCGTTCCGTATTGCCCTCCTGAACCCACCGATTCCATATTCTGCTAACAGTCATGTCGCGATACGATAAAACGCAATCGCGGTAGGCTACAAGCCGACCTTTATCAAATGTGATGGTACGCATTTCTCTTCCTTACACGAGGAATCACAACAACGTTTCATCAGGCAACGTCGGTCAACTGCTGTTTGTGTATTAGAAATCGGTTGGAAACTTTCAGGATGTTCTAGGTGTCGCCACCGGCGCCAATCTTGTGTGAATGCTCTGAAAAGCTAATCATTTTCAGTTCACAGCATCTCCTTCCTGTCGGTTAAATTTCGCGTCTGTAGCACGTCGTCTTCGTGGTGTAGCAATATTAATGGGCAGGAGTGTAATAAGCGAAGGGGCACATCAGTAGCGTCTTGGTCTGATGAGAGTTGTGATAGGATTGTATGTGTAGTTGTGGTGTCCCTGCGTCCGCCTCACGTAGTAGGCAGCTCAATTGCCTAATAAACAGGAGACCGGAACTGGAATCCGGTTTCGACTCAACGCGTGTCATTCCTTTGGGTCTTAATGCAAAATGGCCTAAGGATTTTTCTGATATGCCGGAATTAATTCATACAATGAAGACTTTCACGACCGGATGTCATAATTGTTGATGACTCTTGCGAGTTGTGTGGCCATGGTCCATCCAACATTTCTGCTCCTAACGTTTCGTCCAGAGGTGCACTGGACATCATCAGAGGTGTTCCAGGCTGTGCTGAGTCTTGCCGACTAACGAGTCGGACGTCGGAAAGCGACATAAATATTATCTAAATTGGACATCCCCAGGTTTTCCCGGGATCATCTTCAAAGACAAAACTTTACTATTGATTGCCACTAGTCAAAGATAAAAACCTCTTCTACCTATTCTGAAGAGCCACAGACCATGTTTCATTAAGCTTCATGGCTTCTTCCTTCCTAACATTGTGGGACGATGGGTTTTATGAGCAAGTTGATGGTGACGCAGTGGGTAACCCGTTAGGTCCTGCAATTACTAATTTTTCTATGGAAAAATTCGAACAGTAAGCTCTGGAAAAAGCTAATAAGAAACTAAGTCGATAGTTCCGGTTTTTCGATGACACATCCAGTTCACGATGGAAATGGAAAATTATAGCGCAATATCTGTCTTGGACGTTTTAGTCATACGACAGACTTATGAAAGTTGTAAGGTTTCACGGAAAGCCTCACATACGGACAGATACTTGCATAAGAACTCCAACCATCAACCACATTAAAAGAGAGGCACCATTAAAGGCCTTTTTGACAGAGCTAGGAGAATTTGCACGTCGGAGACTCTAGACGCCGAATTGCAATACCTAATGGAGGCTTTCCAGAAGAATGGACATTCGCGAAAATAAGTAAACAGAGTTGTACGAACAAGGATGGGTACACCAAAGGACAACAATAAAACACAGTAATGGAAGAACACTTTTTTGTACTTTTTATCAGAAAGGTTACTGATCAGATCGGAAAGATTTTACAGGAACATTATATCAAACCGGTGTTTAGGCCAACTAAGAAGATAAGCAATCCAGTCCGTAAAGGATGAACGCCCTTCTACGTCAGCATCTGTGGTGTATAGATTTCGTGTACTTGGGAAGAAGTATACATCGGAACTATGAAGAGATGCATTAGGGAAAAATGAAAATCAGCTGTGGCTCAGCACACAATTCAGTCAGGCACTCATGAAGTTTTCAAAAACTACAATTTTATCTACAGCTACGACCTGTTATCCACGTAGACTATGAATAAAGACGCATTTGAAATGTATAAACATGGGGACAATTTTAACTGGTAGGAAGAAGGCATGAAGCATAATGATATATGGACTGTGGCTTTTCGGAATAGGTAGTTGAGTTTTTTGCAAAGTGGAAATCGAGATTTAAGTTCGATCTTTGACAAGGATTATCTGTACTGATCAAGTGAAAACCTGAGTACACCCATGTTGGATAGTACGAGGGAGAGTTGAAAATTTTTTCCTTGTTGACTGTAAGCATAGCTGTGCACGAAAGGAAAAAAAAAATAGAGATTATTTTTCTACATGATTTCCAGTACACTGAGACATTTCTCATACCGCTTTATAAGCATCAAAAAGCCGCCCAGGAAACAATCAAGGCGTTGCATACGGAAGAAGTGTTGAAAGGCTATTGGCGAAAGCGACACAGCAGGTGCACGCGCAAGTGCAAGAAACCGATACGCCATTGGGTAGAGGTCGACGATGAATATGGCAATGACTTTCTGTTTCGGATTGGGGGGGATGAAACGTGGGTCCACCATTACACGGCTGAATCGAAGGCCACATCCATGGAGTGGAAACATCCGTCATCACCTGTCCGAAAGAAGTTCAAAAGCACTCCCTCTGCAGGTAAAGTGCTACTCATCGTTTTCTGGGACGCTCAAGGAGTATTTTTGTTGCACTTTTTGGAGAATGCAACCATCAGTACTGCGTGGTACTGTGCCACTCTGTCGAAACTGAAAGAGGTGTTTCGGAAAAGGCGGCTTTGCCTTCTCGGATCTGGCGTCCGGCTGTTGGATGACAATGCGAGACCACATTCGGCGACGACAACGTAAAACCATACTGCAACTCTTACTTGGGAGCGCCATGCAGTCCTGATCTCGCACCAAGTGACGTCTATCTGTTTCCCGCTTTGAAGAAGACTCTCGGCAGAAGGCGCTTTGGAAGCAATGCTGACGTCAAACGAGCCGTTCAATGCTTCTTCCGTATGCAACGCCCTGATTTTTTCCTGGAAGGCTGTTTGAATCTTATAAAACAGTATGACGAAAGTATCAATGTATTTGCAAATTATGTAGGAAAATAAAGATTTATCTGTAATGTCTCAGTCTATTTTTTCCTTTTATACGCAACTCTGACCACAGTCGACTTATTTTCCAACTCCCCCTCGCATTTATGCTGCTCTCCGACGTTTTATGGACCACGGCCATAGAACCTGAGAGAATTATCGTTTAAAAATGGCTCTGTGATTTTCAAACACGTAAGTGTATAAAGCGAAGATGGAGATAGCCGCCCGCGGTAGCCGAGCGTTCTGCGGCGCGTCAGTCACAGCAGTCTGTAAGGCCACTACGGTCGGGGGGTTTCGAATCCCCCCTCAGGCATGGATATTTGTGACGTCCTTAGTATTAGCTAGTTCATAAGTAGTTTGTAAGTTTAGGGACTGATGACCCCGTAGTTAAGTCCCATAGACTATACAAACATTTGAACATTTTGAGTTAAGTCCCATAAGCTATACAAACATATGAACATTTTTCAAATAGAGATGTGTAGAGAACAATGCTAGCATCATACTAAAGTCTCATGTTTCCACTTCTCTACTGCAGCTACTGAGTGAGCGATGGCAAATTTAGGCAGTAACTGACAAACGTCTGAACAATAACGAGAGTGGTTTGATAATGTGTTTGTACAGCTTATGGGACTTAACTACGGGGTCATCAGTCCCTAAACTTAAAAACTACTTATGAACTAGCTAATCCTAAAGACAGCACAAATATCCATGCCCGAGGGGGGATTCGAACCTCCGACTGTAGTGGCCGTGCAGACCGTGACTGGAGCGCCTCAGTCTCCTCGGCCACCGCGGCCGGCTGGTTTGATAAATATGGTAAATTTGTACGAAACAACGGGAAATTTTTGGAACCCGCACAGTTGTTGGTAACGCTACTATTTCCATGGATATTACAGCAAGTTTCTAAAGGCAAATGTTATTGATTGTTGGCTGCTAGCTGAAGAGGTAACTATGTAGTTAGTTCCTCAGGATGGAGAAAGACGAATGTCGTGCAGTCATTATCATTTGAAGTGTTGAACAGCTGATCAGATCAAATGCGGGTTGGATGAAGTCCATGTGGGTTCTGCACCAACTTTGAAGATCTTTTACTTGTGGATCTATGATTTTAAACGTGGTCGGAGAAGCGCGGAAGATGGACCACGCTCTGGTAGGCCCGTTGAAGTTACCAGAGAGGAAAAGTGCGTGATAAAGTGCATCATATGGTAATGGAAGATCGAATATTAAAAGTTCGGATGATAGCTAACATTATAGGCGTCTCAACTGAACGAGTACATTACACCCTCCTTCAAAACTGGCCATGAAGAAGCTTTGAGCGCGATGGGTGTCCCGTCTGTTCACTTTGGACCAAAAACGGAAACGAAAGAACATTTCTGTCCCGAATCTCACACTGTTGAGGCGCAATCCGCAGGACGTTTTGCACAGATTCGTAACTGAGGATGAAGACTTGGAGCCATCATTACACTCCAGAGACCAAACAACGATCAAAACAATGGACGAAGAATGGGGAGAGTGTACCAAAGAAGGCGAGATTGTTTTGTCAGCTAGAAAGGTGATGGCCACTGTCTTTTGGGATTCCCAGAGTATAATCCCAATAGATAATTTGAAAAAAAAAAGAAAAAAGAAAAAAAGAAACCAGATCCATAATTGAGCCCTTTATGCTCATTTTCTGATTCGTTTGAAGCAGGAACTAATTGAAAAACGTCCAAGATTGGCCCGGAAGAAAGTGCTGTTTCATCAGGACAATGCTCCAGCCCACGCATCAGCTATTGCAATGGCAAAAGTGCACTACTTGGGGTTCTAATTGGTTCCTCACCCACCCTGTTCATCAGACTTGGCTCCGAGTAACTTCTTCTTATTCCCAAACTTGAAACTTTGACTTAGTGTGAAGAAATTTTCATCGCTGGGACAGGCTATTTTGCATTGTTTGACAAAGCATACTTTGCCGATCATCATCATCATCATTTGATTATACCTTTCAGCGTTCAGTCTGGGGCATAGTACCACTAATAAAATTCCTCCATGATCCCCTGTTAAATGCTAACATTGATGCCTCGTCTGATGTTATGCCTTTTACTTCAGAATCATTCTGCACCGAATCTAAGTACTTTCTTCTTGGTCTACCTCGACTCCTCTTACCCTCCGCTCCGAGCTCATGAGTCTCTTAGATAACCTTGCTTCTACCATTTCAGTCTGTTCGTTCTAACTGCTTCATCTATAGTGTTCATTCCAAGTTTTTCTTTGGTTTCCTCATTATGGAACCCTCCTGCCATTGTTCCCATCTATTAGTACCTGCAATCAGTCTTGCTACTTTCATATCTGTAACCTCTACCTTGTGAATAAGGTAACCTGTATCCACCCAACTTTCACTCCCATACAACAAAGTTTGTCAAAGATAGAGCGGTGCACTGCTAATTTAGTCTTGGTACTGACTTCCTTCTTGCAGAAGAGAGTAGATTTTAGCTGAACACTCACGGCATTAGCTTTGCTGCACCTCGATTCCAGTTCTTTCACTATGTTGCCAGCCTAAGAAAATACATCCCAGGTACTTGAAACTCTCTACCTTTTCTAACTTTTTTCCTCCTATTTGGCACTCAATCTGTTTAAATCTCTTTCCCACAGACATTACTTTCGTTTTGGAGATGCTGATCTTCATATCATAATCCTTGCACCTCTGATCGAGCTCTGAAATATTAGTTTGCAACCTTTCAATCGAATCGGCCGTTACTACTAAGTCATCCGCATATGCGAGACTGCTTTTTTTGTTTTGACCTATTTGAATCCCGCAATGCCAGTCTTCTGTTTTCAACATATGATCTATGAAAAGTATGAACAACAGTGGTGACAGGTTACAGCCTTGTCTTACCCCTGAAACTACCCGGAACCAGGAGCTTAATTTGCCATCTACTCTAACTACTGCCTGACAGTCTATATAAAGCCCTTTAATTGCCTGCAGAAGTGTGCCTCCTATACCATAATCTTGTAGAACTGACAGTAGCTTCCTCCTAGGATCACGGTCATAAGCCTTTCCTAGATCTATGAAACATAGATACGATTCCCTGTTCCACTCATGGCACTTTTCCATTACCTGACGTAAGCTAAAGATCTGGTCCTGACAGCCTGTAATAGGCCTAAACCCACACTGGTTTTCATCTAACTTGTCCTCAATTAATAGTCGTACTCTCCTTTCAACAATACCTCAGAATATTTTGCCTACAACGCTAATTAAGGAGATACCTCGATAGTTGTTACAATCCTTTTTTTTTTTTTTTTTTTTTTTTTTTTTTTTTTTTTTTTTTTTTTTCATTGCTGAAAATTGGCGTGATTACCGCTTTCGTCCAGTCAGACGGAACCTGTTCCGGTTTTCACGCCTCTTCAATTATCCTGTGTAACCATTTGAGACCTGATATTTCACTGTATTTGACGAGTTACGACTTAATTTCATGACTCCAGTCGCTTTATTGCACTGTAATGTACTGACCATTTTCTCCACTTCCTCAAATGAGATCCTGTTTCCATCGTCGTTCCTATCAAATTCTACCTGAAAATCTGACACATCATTGAACGTTTCTCCTACACTGAGCAATTATTTAAAATATTCCCTCCATCTGCTCAAGGCATCCACAGGATTGACTAGCAGCTTTCCTAACCTGTCCAAAACACTTTGCCGATGGGGTGAAAAAATTGGAAACTCGCTGGACCAAGTGTAGAGCCTTCCAAGGAGACTATATCGAGAAATAGAGTTTTCGCCTTCAAAACAATTTTTATTCTACTTTCTCCAGACTTGTCAAACCGCCCTCGTATAACCCGGAAGAATTATCAACAGTTTAAAAGCAGCACTGTGAGCACTTTTTCAAACACGTGAGGATAAGAATGTTAGCATCACACTAAAGCCTCATGTTCCTCTTCGGGGGACAGCACCTTGACGAAGTACTGTCCGTGCGGCTGGAGAGACTTCCGCATTCGTGTGAACCTGAAGGCTATACCGAAGGTAGAGAACCTACAGCCGGAAAGGCCTCAGTTGATGGATCTGACCAAGTGGATCCCACAACGTCCTGTCTTCCTTATCCTCTCTCAGTCCTTTCCCAATTCCTTTCCCAACCCAAGGTGTGATGCGATCCGTGCCGAGGGGTGCGTGGCACATGGGTGGATGTGTCTCGGACGGAGCCTCAGGGATACCGGGCGACCTCCCTGAGTAAGTAGCCTTGCACCGCGCGGGATTATCGTGGTGTGGACCATATAAATCCCCAAATCTCGTGGGACTAAGATGAACACAGAGAAAGATAGTATTTTAAAAGAATCTGAGGGGCAATCTGAGACCTCAGATACTCAGACATCGGGATCAGGACAGATGGAGTGCACTCCTACTTCTGAATCAGGGTTTAGACCTGAGCAAGAAGTGGGAACTGTAACAGAGAAGTTGCACCAGATTAGTATTAATGCGTTGTCTGGGGCTCAGAGGAGGAAACTTCTCTAGGAACAGAGGCAAAAGGAAGGAAAAGAATGGCTTCCTAAGCATAAGTGGAGGGAATCAAAAGGGCTTGAGCCCAAGACCCCCAAAAAGAAACTGCCTCAGGTCGAAGGGGATAGACAGACCTCGTCGACGTCGAAGACAGGTGGCAAGAGGGTTAGGGCGGAATCTAAGACTCCCTCCTCTCTGGACAAGCGTGATCCTAAAAGGCTGAGGCACAAAATAGGAAAACAGACCTATAGTACTGCAGTCTCGGTCTTTAGAATGGCGGTTGTCCAAGAAGGATACCCACTGGTGAGCATCACCTCGGATCAGGAGTAGCTCGTGCAGATGGCCCTCTTTGAAGAGCTTGGGGGGGAGGGGCGCTGGTCCAGGACCCAAATTCAGGAGGGTCTATCCAGATCGTGGTGCCCTCATTTTTGTCTGCAAGGGGGAGCACTCAGCAGTATGGCTTAAGGGCAAGGTGCCCATGATATCCCCGTGGGAGGAAGCAAAGCTGCTGGTCAAGGCAGCAACCGAACTCCTGAAGACCGCAAAGGTATCAATATGGGTACCAAAGATCCTTAAGGATGTCCCTCCAAAGACTCTGTTCGAGAAAATAAGGGGCCAGAACCCAAAAATCTCGACAGAGGATTGGAGGGTAATTAACCAAAAGGTAAAAGGCACAGAACATTTGGGACAACCAGACCCGAAGAAATTGTGTCTAATAAAGAACTGGTAAAGGGACTTCTTGCACTGTTCAAGGCTTTACTAAATATACAGGGAGCGATACCGCACAATAAACTTAGTTTCGGTGCGGGCAGTGGCGGGTTGGACCACCACAGTTTTGGCTTCCCTGAAAAAATCAAACCAAACCAAATCAAAGCCTCGTGTTTCCACATCTCTGCTGCAGCTACTGAGTGAGTGATGGCGAACGTAGGCAGTAACTGAATAACGGTGCGAACAATAGAATAACCAGTCTGCAGAGGTAATGAAACGGTATCGAAATACGCTGAACATTATACAGCGCGTGTCTGACAGCTGACGAACACATTGTTTATAATGGAATTGTAACGCAATTACGGAGCCTCGGTGACATCTAATTTGCATAACCCGGTCTGAATGCTGGCTCAGCGCGGTGCGCGCCACAGAGAGAGTTTGTGCGCAGGCGCAGTAGGACCACAGAATAAGGAGTATACGGAAAGGAAACTCCCGCTGCAGTCTGTCGTCCAAAATTTAGTGCGCATGCGCGGAATCGGCCATCTTGAAAAGCAGTAAACGCGTGGTCACTCCCTACTCTGTGGCGTAGTAATGCGCCGTCTTTGTTTGTTAATTGTGTATTTTAACTGTCCGAATCGCATAAAAGTAAACAAGTATTTGGTACAGTGCAGTGCAGCAAAAAGAAAGAACTGTGTGTCAGTAGTTGGAGCTGTTCAGTTTTTATTATGAGCAGCAATAAAAGAAAAGGCGGCCGATGGTGTTCAGCACCTAATTGCCGCAATAATTCTAATACAAATAAGGATATAAGCTTCTTCACCTTCCCAAATGATGTTGAACAGTTAGTAAACGTCGTTATATGTGTGGTAAAAGTTAAATGTTATCAGTTACGAATGAGAGCAATGTGTGCATAATTATTAAAGGCAGTCTTGCTTCCTTTCTTGACGATAACTCTCGCTGTTGCTGTTGCTGCAGCAGTTCACAGCATCTAAATGTTGAAGTACATTTATATTTTATAAGTTTAACGTTGCAGGGAATAATATATAATGAACGACAAAGAATAGTGCGTAAGTAGGCAGCTAAAATTTTACTTACGGCATTGGAGGCGTGGTGTGCTAATGTTGGCAACGAATGCTCTTCCGATACTCAAACAAGGGGAATAATTATTTTATACTGTTCCTGCTCTGTGGTTGACAGATTCCTCTATATGCCCTTCTCCGATCAGTAAATTAATGATACTCCTAAAGCAAATACAACTTTTATACATGCACAAACATCATTAGTTCTGGGTAATCACAATCTACTGCTAAGCCTAACTGAATATTTTGTGCGAATTTATTCGTGTCAAATAAAACCTGGCAGTTGTAAAGTCACTTTCCTGTTTATAACTAATTTCCCAAACATAACTCCGCGTTACTTGGGATTTTTCTACAGATAAGCACCAAATAATACGACCATCGATTCCACCGTACATTTTCGTAGTTGTATTAAAATTAGACCTATTTTTTTCGTTGTATTACAATTAGGTGCAAGAAGAGGGCGCAAAATAGATGAGAGCATAATGAAAAGCCATTTCCATTCGTAAAAGTCGGTGAGATCAGCTGCAGTTCGTAAAAAGTCCTTTTCCAGCCAAAGTACTAAGTGGCTATAGTTCCGCGTTTACTGCTTTTCAATATGGCGTCGAGCGCAACGCTTGGCCACATACAGATCAAAGGCGCCGCCCCAGCTTTCCCTTCTGTATGCTCCCTATTCTGTGGTAGGACAGTGGCGGCGGTTGCCTCGCGTGACGGATAGGAGCGCGCTCCAGTGTCCTGCGTGTGACACGGCCGCGGCGCGGCTCGCTTCGAGTGTCCGCGTGTGTTGGCGGGCGATAGCGGCCGATGGCGATAACCTGCGCAAACTCATTTGGCCGCGGGGAAGCCCGCCGCCACCACCGCCGACACCTAATAAGCCGCCAGATTGGAGACCCGCTCCTGTTCATTAGCAGCCCAGGGACCGGGGACTCGCACCCACGCGATAATGCTCTGCACGTCTCATTCAAGTGCATGGCTGAGGGTTCATCCAACCGCTTTTATGATGATTGTCTACAGTTCCATTCTCTTAAAAACTCGCGGGGAAAAAAGGAACACCAAAACCTTTCCGTTTTCGTTTAGGCTGTTGACACTGTACCCCAACAAGCGGCTTGTTATGAAATTGCGTGCTTATGGAATATCTCCCCAATTGTGCGGTTGGATTCACGATTTCCTATCAGAAAGAACACAGTTCGTTGTAATTGACGGTAAGTCATCGAGTAAAACAGAAGTGATATCTGGCGTTCCACAGGGAAGCGTTATAGGTCCCCTACTCTTCCTCGTGTTTATGAACGATTTAGGAGACAATCTGAATAGCTCCCTTAGATTGTTCGCGGATGATGCTGTCGTTTATCGGTTAGTGAAGTCAACAGAGGATCACAAGCAACTGCAAAGCGATTTAGACAAAATTTCTGCATGGTGCGAAAATTGGCAATTGACACTAAATAAAAATAAGTGTGAAGTAATACACATGACCATTAAAAGAAATCCGCTGAACTTCAGTTACGCGATAAATCAGTCAAACCTTAAGGTCGTAGATTCTACCAAATACCTAGGAGTTACAATTGCGAACAACTTAGACTGGAGAGAACACATAGAAAATATTGTGGGGAAGGCGAACCAAAGGTTACGTTTCATTGGCAGAACGCTTCGTAGATGCACCAGCTCCACCAAACAGACTGCCTACATCACACTTGTGCGTCCTCTCCTGGAGTACTGTTGCCACTTGTGGGACCCTCACCAGGTGGGATTGACGGAAGACATTGAGAAGGTTCAGAGAAGGGCAGCTCGTTTTGTTCTATCACGTTACGGGGGCGAAAGCGTCACGGAAATGTTGCACGAATTGTGGTGCAAATCATTAAAAGAAAGACGTTATTCATTGCGGCGTGATCTGTTTGCGAAGTTTCAATCACCGACTTTTAGTTCTGAATGTGAAAATATCTTGCTAGCACCCACCTACTTAGGGAGACAGGACCATCTCAGTAAAATAAGAGAAATCAGATCGAAAACGGAACGATTTAGGTGATCTTTCTTCCCGCGTGCTATTAGAGAATGGAATGGTAGAGAAAAGTTATGAAAGTGGTTAATAAACCCTCTGCCAGGCACTTGAATGTGATTTGCAGAGTATGCGGGAATCGCGCAAAATGACGGTCTGTATGTTGAGACAGACGCTGTCCGGACGCGGTTAGTAAGCGCTTGTCGTTCGCAGTGTGTAGCGGGAAGTCGAAGAAGAAATATTGTGTTTACTCTGGCTGCTTAAAAGGAAGAGAGCGAGAGTAAGGCAGTACTGGATGCATCCTATATTAAATGATGGGCTCTTCATAGCCAATTCGTAACGTTGTATCCTACATTAAGAATGTATGAAGAAAAATTCTTTGAATATTTGAAAATGTCAATAAATTCTTTTGACGAGCTACTTCAATTAGTCAGGAAAGATACAGGGTGTCCAGAAAAGGGCTCCCTGATTTCAAAATTAAATATCTCGAAAACAAAGATCGATAGAGGAATGCAGTAAACGGTATGTTTATTGTGAAAGCTGTAAGAAGTTTATACGGCAGTTTGAAATAATAGTTACAAAAGCTGCTAACAGATGGCGCTGTACGCTGTACGGCTCATATCAGCATACGTAAGTGAAATAATCGTATGAAAACACTCTTTGCAATCAATCACATCACAATCTTTTCAAAATGTTCACCATTGCGTACAGAGGGGCACAAACGAAGAATGAAATTCACCATCACATTTCGTAGTGCCTCAACCGAAATGGATTCACAGTCCACAGAGATCGCCGATTCAAGCTCGTCCTGCGTAGCGGGATGCTTCGGCGGGTAGACCATGTCTTTCACTGTGCCCCCCCCCCCCCAAAAAAAAAAAAAAAAAAAAAAAAGTGTCACAGGGAGTCAAATCCAGCGAATATGGAGGCCAATCCATGCCTGCACCAGTAAATTTGGGATATTCCAAAGCAATGACTCGATTCCCGAAGTATTCCTCAAGAAAGCGAAACACTTGTTCGTCCGATGTGGTCGGGCTCCATCTTGCATAAACCATTCAGTACCTGGTCGATCCTCTAACACTAGCTGTGTGGCGACAAATTGTTCCAAAACGTGCACCAGTGATCGTTTCTCGAATGAAAAAAGGGCCAATAATGCCTCTGCTGCATACTGCAGCCCACACAGTAACTTTAGGAGAATACAGGGTTCGCTTCACATCAATATGGCTCTTTGGAACCCCAAAATCGCCAGTTCTCCTTATTCACATGTCCATTCAGGTGGAAGTGTGCTTCATCTGTAAACCAGATGCAGCCAACATCAAATCCTTGACTATTAATCATTATGAGCATCTGACTAGCAAAGGCAACCCTCTGTTGCACAGCTGGTACGGGTTTGGCCTGGTGCGTTTGAATTTTGAATGCAAACTTGTGTTGGCTCTTTCTCAGTATTTTATGCGTGCTGGAACGCTTCAAACCAGTCTCAGATGCAATTCTACGGTCGGATGACATTGGATTTCGCTGAATAATTCCAGAAACTGTGGCGATATTTTCAGGCGTAACTGTGGTTTGCTTGCGGCCAACATATCCCACTATATCATCAGTTACGCTGCCTGTCGTTGAAATTTTGCGAACAGCGTACGTATGGTTTTCACATCGGGTCCTTTTGGAACATTAAATCGTGCTTGAAAACTTCCTCTTGTTACCGTAGAACTCTCTTCTAACCTGTGGTACTCTAGCAACAGAAAAACACGTGGTTCAATGGAGTACATGGTTTTAGTCTCTTCTTCCGGTACGCTAACCTCCTTTAACGTTTCAATAGTGGAACTGATCGCTCTCGGCTTCGGATCACTATTTATACTAGGCATTACGTATGGCGATTACAGCACCATCTGTTAGCAGCTTTTGTAACTATTATTTCAAACTGCTGTAGAAACTTCTTACAGCTTTTACAATAAACATACCGTTTACTGCATTCTTCTATCGATCTTTGTTTTCGAGATATTTAATTTTCAAATCAGGGAGTCCTTTTCTGGACACCCTGTATTTCAAGTTATGAAACACACATGAGAAAAAATATGATTCTATGTAAATTCATATTTATTCAATAAACATCTACTTAAACATCAACTCTTACCAAGTTATTTTTTGGCAGTTTTATTAGGATATTTATCCGTCTGAAGATCCAATAATGCAGGTCGTTTCTCAATTTCATTAACAAATTATTCGGTGTCGAAGCAACCCATTGCAAGCTTGTGGCAGTGAGACGTCCGAACCGCGCTGTGCCTGCAACCAGACTAAACGCTCCTATAGGATTCCACAGAAGTAGGACCGCGCGATTGTATTCGGTTGAAATGCGGCTACCGCGCGATTAGAGAAGCCGCGCGGTTACGCGTGAACAGTTACTACGGTTCTTAAGTAAACAACGCCCGCGCGGGCCGCGCGGGCGCCGCGCGTTACTGTGACCGCGCGATTATCGTCGTGTCTGAACACGGCCTAAGGATGCGTTCAGGCTGCCACCTCGCAGCTGGCAGCTGGCTGCTAGCAGCTGGCACCTCGCTACTCGCCGGCAGCCTTGTTGCATTCACGCTGCAGGCAGCTCGCTGCTCGCCGGGTGTTTTCTCCTGCAGCTGTTACATTACAGCTGAATGCACAAATGCAGTGGCGTGAAGCGTCAAACATGTTCTCCACATCGTCTGACGGCACAGTGACAGTAATTTGTTCGCTACAAAAATATTGTTATTGGAAAAGAGAAGGAAGTGGAGGCATGGAGTGCATCATTTGAACGATGAACTTACAAAGGATACTTTCACAAGTACTACCAACAGCTCAAAAACTATCCAGATCGCTTTTCTAGACATAATAATCATCTGCTTCAGATCTTCATTCATTGTTGCCTGCACTGAAATGACAGCTAACAGACAATATTGTGCGCGATGGCACGAGAGTTCCACACACGCAACAGTCAAACACCGCTCTGCTAGAGTGACCTTGTAGCAACCAATCACAGTGCAATGGTCATAGCGCGAAGCCGGCCGCGGTGGCCGAGGGGACTGAGACGCTCCAGTCACGGTCTGCACGGCCACTACGGTCGGGGGTTCGAATATCCCCTCGGGCATGGATATTTGTGCCGTCCTTAGTGTTAGCTAGTTCATAAGTAGTTTGTAAGTTTAGGGACTGATGACCTCGTAGTTAAGTTCCATAAGATATACAAACATTTGAACATTTTGAACATAGCGCAAAACAAACACAAACAAGTTTGATGTCATCGCCTGGTGAAGATCATAGCGAGCAGCGAGCTGGGCGAACTGTGATGGTGCACGCTAAATGGGCCGGTAAGACTCTTTGGGTTTGATGCATCATCGCCGTGCCATGTCGGCGAGCAGCGAGGTAGCAGCATGAATGCACCCTAAGACTTCTTGCTGCGGAAAGCGCGGTTGCTCGCCATCGGAGGTTTCGAGTCCTCCCTCGGGCATGGATGTTGTCCTTAAGCATAAGTTACTGTAAGTTAGTTTAAGTAGTTTGAAAGCTTAGGGACTGATCACCAAATTAGTTAAGTCCCTTAGATTTACCAAAATTTGAACATTTGAATCCACGCAGGTTAAATCAGATGAACGGGGTGGCCAGGGAACTGGTCCGCCTTATCCTATCCACTGATGGCCGCAGACAGCGTGCAGGTGATTCCTGACGTTTCCACTGAAGTGCAGTCGGGCTCCATCCTGCTGGAACCACATTAGTCTGCGAACAGCTAGTGGAACAACATGCAGAAGTCAAGGTAAGACCTGTTGTAGGAATATTTTGCATTTGCGGCTGGATAAACCACAAGGTAGAATGTAGGGACGTACTAAGTTCTTGTTCACAATGCCTGGCCAAACATTTATGTGGTATTGTGTCGTGTGGGTTAAAGATCTAATACACTACGAAGACACCACCAAACATAGATGAAGACAGGGTGAAATAATTACACTGTAATATGTACACAATTGTGTATCCTTTATAGCTTCGTCGCTTTTAACGACGAATTGGTTACAAAGACTAAATCTGTATGTTAACTGTCAACTCTGTCCTTCAAAGCCTCGAGAGCCCCTCCGAGTGCCGACCGGCCGCCGTGTCATCCTCCGCCCGAAGGCGCCAACCGATGCGGTAAGGAGGATGACGTGACCAGCGCCCCGCACTGCCGGTCGCTGTGTCGGTTTTCGAGACCGGAGCCGCTACTTCTCAGTCAAGTAGCTCCTCAATTGGCAACCCCCTTCGAACAGCGCTCTGCATAGTCTATGACCCATCGAAGTGCTAGCCAAGCTCGACAGTACGTAACTTCGCTAATCGACCGGTGTACCCACTACGGTACGGTCGATGGTATACGAAATCTATCGGTCTCGTTTAAATCGTATGTAAACGGTATATTCTGAAAATCACCGCCTTATAGTATAAAATGTTAATCACGTTTTGAGAATAATGTAGATAGAGAGGTAAAAATTGACACACATGCTTGGAATGACATGGGGTTTTCTTAGAACTAAAAAAAAAAGAGTATTTCTAGACGTGTGAAAGATCTCTTGCGCGCGTCGTTTGGTGATGATCGTGTGCTCAGCCGCCACTTTCGTCATGCTTGGCCTCCCAGGTCCCCAGACCTCAGTTACCTGAAGTCGCAAGTGTATCGTGGGGTTACCTGAAGTCGCAAGTTTATCGTG
Organism: Locusta migratoria; assembly: GCA_026315105.1. Lineage (NCBI taxonomy): Eukaryota > Metazoa > Arthropoda > Insecta > Orthoptera > Acrididae > Locusta > Locusta migratoria. The sequence goes on along the minus strand of CM048747.1, from coordinate 281,637,673 downwards.
ATCGACCGACATCTCTAGAGATGCTGAAAGACAACATCCGACGCCAATGCCTCACCATAACTCCGGACATGCTTTATAGAGCTGTTCACAACATCATTCCTCAATCACAGCTATTGTTGAGGAATGATGGTGAACATATTGAGGATTTCCTGTAAAGAACATCATCTTTGCTTTGCATTAATTTGTTATGATAATTATTGCTTTTCTGATCAGATTAATCGCCATCTGTCGGACATTTTTTGAACTTTTATTTTTTTCGGTTTTAATATAACCCCATGTCCTTCCTAGCACGTGTGTCGATTTTTACCTCTCTATCTACATTATTCAGTGATTTATTAAGTTTTCATATTTATACTGACGTATAAACGTATCACTCGGTATATAACACGTATTTCCAAACTGTCATTTTCGTAGCTTGTGGGTTTCAAAATCAAATGTTCAGATGTTTGTAAATCTATCGGACCAAACTGCGTGGTCATCTGTCCGTAGCTTACAAACTACTTAAACCTAGGTAAACTAAGCTAAAGACAAACACAAACATCCATGCCCCAGGGAGGACTCGAACCTCCACGGCGAGCAACCGCGCGCTCCGCAGCGAGGCGCTTTAGACAGCTCGGCTACTCCAGCGCGGCTTGTGGGTTTCAGATGGGGACTTTGTCAAAACTATAATTCTGAACGGTAGCAGTCGGGAGACGCTTCTGAACTGATTCCTAGGTGTTTGTTGCCAGCTGTTCAGCGTTCTACTAAGTGGTGTTCGCTGCATTGTTGACTGCTATCTCACTCTGTTCTCTTGTGATTACGATGCTCTCTGGATTTTCATTTTTAATTGCTAGCATTGTAATACAAACGGAAAACTCAGTTTCTACAACACAAAGTGTTTATGTACATAAAGACTACCTTTTAATTTGGTGATGTTAATTCATTTTTAATACGGTAACTTGATAGAAGTTCAAACACTCATAATGACCGTACTGTACAATACAGTTTTAAACATGCTCAACTTTTCATTTTTCGTCATAAAAGACCGTGTTTGACATGGTTGAGTAATTGACACTGCTGCTTCATTTATTAAAGGTTTTTTTGCATTTTGCTAGAATGTTATACCTGTGCTTACTGCAATAAACAGGAGAAAAATTTCTCTTCAGTCCCTCTCTGAAAATTAATCATTGTAAATACTATAGCTGTACTGTATTGATGCAACTTTTTAAAATCTTTCTCGATGTCAACGTAAAATATACAGATACGAATATTTTTTATGAAGAAAAAAGGTTTTTTGCGACTATCTGTTACAACGGCCGTATACGGCCGGTCCCTTCGACGTTTATATAATCGGTTTCGACTTCAACTATCATTCGAAACCTCAAAATGTATTCTAGCAACTACCTTTTCACTGCAACTTCAGTTTGTGCCACAAAAAGTACAAAATATAATGCCTTTTGAAAAATTTGTACAACATGTCAATGACATATAATCCTACTGGTTAATAGCAGCAAGGACACTGAGTTCATAACACACACAACACGAATTACAGGCATAAGAGCGAAGGCGCGTCGTCTTGGAAATATTAGCATCAGGTTTTTGTCGTCGACAGTTACTATACTCCATAAGTGTGGCGAGAACACACAGTTGTTCTTTGAGAGGAAGGGGAGGTAACATAATTCAAAATGTAAATGTTGTAGTTGTACTGCGAAAATTGTTTGAAAAGTGAAATTACATGTGAGAATTTGTATTCTTTTAATTAAGACCCCCTTTCACACAGCTTATCTCCTTCCACGTGTTCACCACATTGGAGGAGACCTTAATAGTCGCACAGTTTATTAGAACAAGCAATGAAAAATGCTTTAGAATTTGGGTAGCCACGTTTATTTCAGTGATTTACTATTTATACTGTGACCCCTATCCGAAATCATAGCAATTATAAGTCTTTATCTAAACAAGAGGTTAAGTCTTTCTTGCAATTACCTTTGTGAAGGAGTAACGTTCTTGAAAGGTACCACATGTGAGACGAGAGAAGATAAGTATGAATATGCACTGATAATTGAACATCTTGTTTCAAGCCCTTAATGATCTCTTGAACTGTCAAGCACAATGAAGGAAATAATGACTGTAAAAGAAAGAACTGCGAATGGGAGCAAAAGGAGCAGCTGCAAAAATACCAAAGAGTCACTTATTACATGCCTTTTACATGGAATAATAATAATAATAATGAATAGCACATAATTCCTGTATACCTAGCGAGTGAAAACAATATGCAACAAGTAATCTGGGTACAACGCTGTAGGTGTTGGGTCGGTCGGACAACAGTTGTTAATTTCAAATATGGGCGCATCATTTATTCAAGTTTGTTAAAATGTTTGTTAAGCTTATGGGACTTAACTACGGGGTCATCAGTCCCTAAACTTACAAACTACTTATGAACTACTTACGAACTAGGACGGCACAAATATCCATGCCCGAGGGGGGATTCGAACCCCCGACCGTAGTGGCCGTGCTGACCGTGACTGGAGCGCCTCAGTCACCTCGCCCACCGCGGCCGGCATTTATTCAAGAGAGAATAAATTTAAAGCAAAAAAGTACGGTATCATTTTCTGTTTTTAGAAATCAGGTCAGTGGTTGTATGCCTCTTCTGTAAAGCATGGACCGGAACATCCAGCGACTTAATGATGAAGGTGCCATGTTGACATCTTTTGTTTGTATTCCTTCAAACCGTCTTGATTGCAAATTTTTTATTAGTTAATGACGCGTTTCGCCCTTTAGCAGGGCATCTTCAGATTATCTGCGTGACAGAATTTACACATAATTACAAGGCGGAATTACAAACGGTTATAATGATACATGGGCTTATTTTGTGTTTAGAAGACGGTAAAACAAAGCTTACAATGCGCTCTCCGTGGCGTGACACCGTAAGTTGTTATTGCGGTGTTTCTATTTTTATGGAATTTTTTTGGATTTCCTTGTCGCCCTACAAATGATGGGGTAACAACGAATTACAGTTGGAACGTACTCGGTAAAGATGTGAGAAACATAAAACCGATTTTTTAAGATTACCTTAATAGAAGCGGTGGTCTCTGGTGATACAAGATAAGCCCATGTTTACAACTGCGCTCACGGGCGGTGGGCGGGCGTGATGTGCTGCTCCGCCGACTTGTACAGACTAAGGGAATGTGGGTAGGGAGCGACATAGGAAGCCGGTGTATAAGACGGGACGGGTGAAATCTAGCTACCTGAATACAAATTTAACGAAAGGGAGGTTATTAAGCAGGACAGAAGTTTATAATTTATGTTGGTATTTGTAAATGAGAGGAATTTTATTTGAACAGAGACGTCATAATATCTAGGAATGTTTGATCTTTGCATGCCAACTGATCGTTTAGGAGGTGTGGGTGTCCAAAGTAAGCGCGCTTCGCTATCTCAAACTCTTCCAGTAAATGTATCTTACGCCCTTTCAGCGCAAATTGTAATATTTGCATTTTGTCAATGGTAGGTTGTTGATGATCGGATGCTTCAGTGTGTTCCGCAAAAGGGGAATGTTTATTGAGCACCTTCTTAAAAAAAAAGCCAACTCAAAAAACGCATTGTAAGCTTTGTTTACCATTTATACCGTCTTCTAAACACAAAATAAGCCCATGTACCATTATAACCGTTTGTAATTCCTGTAATTCCGCCTTGTAATTTTGTGTAAATTCTGTCACGCAGATAACCTGAAGATGCCCTGCTAAAGGGCGAAACGCGTCATTAACTAATAAAAAATTTGCAATCAAGACGGTTTGAAGGAATACAAACAAAAGCTGTCAACATGGCACATTCATCATTAAGTCGCTGGATGTTCCGGTCCATGCTTTACAGAAGAGGCATACAACCACTGACCTGATTTCTAAAAACAGAAAATGATACCATACTTCTTTGCTTTAAATTTATTCTCTTGAATAAATGATGCGCCCATATTTGAAATTAACAACTGTTGTTAACTCGCAGCAGACATTTGAACGCTGCCCCTGGCAGTGGTAGTGCCAATACCGAGGCATGTCGTGTATGAGTTGAAGGCCTACTATATGGCACAGGTACATTAGATAAGGTAAATCTCGGGGTATAAATTATTTCAATATCCATTCAGTTGCTGTACATCATGGGTTGGGAATCCCTTTGTTTGTTGTTGTGCGCGTGCTGTTCCAGCAGGCGTGAGCGAGTGGCTGGCCCTCAGCTAGGTGGCAGGGAGGTGTCGGTGAGTACGGCGTGGGCGGCGCGCGGCTACTCACCGTGCTAGGCGGCGCAGCGCAGCAGGGACCAGCAGAGCACAGCACAGTACAGCAGAGCAGGGCAGAGCGCGACGCGACGCCAGGCGGCACTCGCTGTACTGGGCGCCGGCGCCGGCGCCGGCCGTGGGCTGCACTGCCGCCGCGGGCAGGGGGGGGGGGGGGGGCACCGCGCATGCGCAGCGCGCAAGGACGCTGCCGGCCGGGGCAATCTCTGCTCCCTCTGCGGATACCTGCCGCGGGGGTACCGGGGTCCAAGCCCACCTGCCATCACCTGACTGCTCACTTTCATTAATGTCATTTGCGACTGGATAGGGGATTTTCTGTCGGAGAGGACTCAGTTCGTAGTAATCGATGGTGTCATCGACTAAAACAGAGGTGATATCGGGCGTTCCACAGGGCAGTGTCATTGGTCCTAAAAATGTTCAAATGTTTGTTAAGCTTAAGGGACTTAACTACGGGGTCATCAGTCCCTAAACTTACAAACTACTTATCAACTACCTACAACTAAGGACGGCACAAATATCCATTACCGAGGGGCATTCGAACCCCCGACCGTAGTAGCCGTGCAGACCGTGACTGAAGCGCCTCAGTCCCCACGGCCACCGCGGCCGGCTCATTGGTCCTCTGCTGTTCCTTATTTACATAAACGATTTGGGATAAAATCTAAGTAGCTCTCTTAGGTTCCAAAATCAAACTTTCACTCTGAAGCGGAGTGTGCGCTGACATGAAACTTCCTGGCAGATTAAAATTGTGTGCCGGAACCGGAAAGTTTGGAATGTAGGAGGCGATGTACTGGCGGAAGTAAAGTTGTGAGGCGGCATCGTGAGTTGTGTCGGGATAGCACAGTCGGGCGTTTGCATACGAAAGGCAAAGGTCCCAGGTTCGAGTCCCGGTTCCGGCACACAATATTAATCTCCCAGGAAGTTTCATATCAGCGCACACTCCGCTGCAGAGTCAAAGTTTCATTCCGGAAACATCCCTTAGGCTGTGGCTAAGCCATGTCGCCACCATATCCTTTCTTCCAGGAGTGCCAGTCTTGCAAGTTTCGCAGGAGAGCTTCTGTGAAGTTTGGAAAGTAGGAGGCGAGGTACTGGCGGAAGTAAAGTTGTGAGGCGGCATCGTGAGTAGTGTCGGGATAGCACAGTCGGGAGTGCGCTTGCCCGCGAAAGGCAAAGGTCCCAGTTTCGGTGTCCCGGTTCCGGCACACAATTTTAATCTGCCAGGAAGTTTCAGCTATCTTAGGTTGTTTGCAGATGACGCTGTCATTTACCGTCCAGTAAATTCATCTGAAGATCAAAATCAACTGCAGATATCACTATAGTGTAAAACTTGGCAGTTGACTCTAAATAATGAGAAATGTGAAGTCGTTCACGTGAGTACGAAAAGAAATCCGTTAAACTTTATTTACAAGATAAATGAATCAAAAGTGAAGACCGTAAACTCCACAAAATATCTAGGAGTTACTATTACTTCAGACCTAAACCTGTAAAGAACACATAGATAATGTCGTCGGAAAGGCAAATCAGAGACTGCATTTTATTGGCAGAATCATTAAAAGATGCAACAGAACTACAAAAGAAACTGCAACAGAACTACAAAAGAAACTGCATACACTACGCTTGTCCGTCCTCATTTGGAGTATTGCAGCCGAGTGTGGGATCCTTATCAGGTGGGTTTGATGGAGGACATCAAAAGAATGCAGAGAAGGGCAGCTCGTTTCGTATTGTCACAATACATGGGAGACAGCGTTATGGAAATGATACAGGATCTGGGATGGGAATCATTACAACAACGGCACTTATCGCTGCGGCGTGGGCTACTTACGAAACTCCAATCGCCAACATTCTCCTCCGAATGCGAAAATATATACATAGGTAGAAAAGATCATCAGCATAAATTACGAGAAATCAGAGATTCAGGTGTTCTTTCTTCCCGCGCGCTATTCGAAAATGGAATGGGAGATAAATAGTGTAAAGGTGGTTCGATGAACCCTCTGCCAGGCACTTAAATGTGATTTGCAGAGTATCCCATGTAGATGTAGATGTATATGTGTGCTAATCTCATTGGTAACAAACTACATAGATATTAAACTTACCTGTAAGGCTTCAAAACCTACACTAACCATCGTGTAAATTTAAATACTGGAAATAATAGAAATAATAAAAAAAATTAAATAAAAAAAATAAAAAAATAAAAAAATAAAAATAATTAAAAAAAAAATAGTATTGCATCACAAGTCAAGGGGTATATGTAAAAACAATGTGCTATTATTACTGGCAGACTGAGGACTCTAATCTAGGAAGGTTTGGACATGAAATGAATCGAACATCATTCATATTTACAAAAGAAACTTTCTGTTTAGAAAAAATCCAAATAGAAATGCTAACGAGACATTCACCTGCGCTCAGGTCTGTATATATCATCGGCCACGCCGGGACAGAAAGAACTCGGTTTGTTTGTGTGGTTCAAACTCTCATTGTTCACGAACGTGTAAATCATTAAATGGATATGAACAATCTGTCCACTCTATCACCATGCTGTTTATCGCGAAGTGGAATATGACACAGAATTGGCCGAAGTACTAAACATCTTTTTCCGAAATAATTTCACAGCAAAAGAATAGTCCCTCTTATAAATCGTCACTAGAGGTATACAGTAACAAGGTGATAAAAAATTTAAAAAGATACTGAAATCGCTCATCTGAGGAGTGGCCACTGTCGAGATTCCGATTTGATTGTACAGAGAATATGCTAAACAAATTTCCCTTCTTCGTCTGTATAATGTGTATCTATAGGAACGAAGAGTTTTTAATCATTTTTTTATAAAAATATATTTTATGGGAATTATTCATCCTTTGGTCAACAAACTCTTCTTATAGTAATATGACGGTGGAGACATACGAAGAATTATATTCTCATACGTGAGTCTCAACAGTCATTAGGTCGAAAAATATTTTGAACAAAAATTACTCTGTACTAAATTCTGAACAACTCGAAAAATATTTCGGTGCTCTACATAATAGCCGAGATGGTCACAACGCCACCCTCTAGTGGCGTCTTGGCGGCAATCGGTAGAACGATGCGACCCAAGAAGTAGGAGCACGTTACAGACGCAGAGACAGTACAAATATTTCTGAAACTGTGGGAAATATGAAAACAAAAAAAGCCTAAGATATCAAAGTTGTAGAGAATTTTCTTGTCAGAAAATCCGTTTATTTAATTTTATACTGAGATGAACGGTTAAATCGTTATTTAAAATTAAATTTCGAGCTGTCGAAAGGCCACACAATAAGGTCAACTTTTAGTGTTAATAATGCAAAGTGAGACAATAATTGTTCAAATATAGCTATGGTTCCTTACTTTCTGAGCATGCCTCGTGGGATCAGCTGTACAAAATCTCCCAGTGAGATCTCTAGCGCTCCAGTGCGTCTCAACCTAAGATTTACATCCATTGTCGTCAATGCCGTTACAACGACAGAAATATATTTCCATATTTGTGAAAATTCTATATCTGTGAGATTGCATAGATGTAAATATGTAGATGAATGCTGACACACCGACATTATCGATGCAGTTCGTCGAGTAAATAAGAGAAGTAACTTCTGGACTACCGCCAGTTCGCTGAGTAAAGTCCTCCCTGTTGGGGTAGGAGGGGGGGGGGGCAGTCATAAGTGAAGTGGTGCGTGCTGTTACAAGCTCCGAGAGGCCGTCCGCGGACGATTCTGTTGTGAGGAGGAAGGGGCTACGCTGGAAATCTACAACAGAGTGCCGCAGCACCAGCAGATGTCGGTTGTAGCGACTGCGAGGTAGCAACAGAGATCACAGAGTAAATTGGTATATACAGATGAGCAACATTGAAATCTAGGTGTAGGTGTTCGGAGCGATCAGAAGCGGTTAGTACATTTTTGCAGTCGACCCTCGACAAAACTGTTCAAATGTTTGTATAGCTTATGGGACTTAACTACGAGGTCATCAGTCCCTAAACATACAAACTACATATGAACTAGCTAACACTAAGGACGCCACAAATATCCATGCCCGAGGGGGGATTCGAACTCCCGACCGTAGTGGCCGTGCAGACCGTGACTGACGCGCCGCAGTCCCCTCGGCCACCACGGCCGGTGACCCTCGACAATTTCAAGTACAAGCAGGCCACCAAAAAACTTTCAATAAATGAGAGATTATATACTAAGTTTGACTGATCAAGCTTAAAAAAGGTGAAATAAGAGTGAATTTAAACTTAATTTACTTATTTTTGAATAAAGGGAAGCAGACCGTTCATCTACTACTACAGATACGTTATTGGCCTTTTTATTGTTTGTCATGTAATATTTCGAACGAAAGAAACACAAATATTTATCAAAACACACAGGCGATTATGAGACTACCAGAGCAGTTCTAAAAGTAACTTCTAGTGTCTTACATAATTCGAATGAATGGTGCTAGCATCGCCACTTCGTTCCGTTGTGTATCTGGGTTGAGTGTACACTCACGAGCCAGAACATTATGACCACCTAAATAACAACACTTTCGGCGCGGATGACAGTGACAATGCGTTCCAGTTATCAGCCATTCTGCGCATCCCCCCCCGTAACCGCACTGGCAGCCAATAATATTCAATTTCTAGGCGCGTGGCTGGCCGCGAGTTACGCCATGTTTCACCCACAGGCTCTACTGTTGGCGCTCGGCCGTAACTCCTCCCCTTTACCCTTCCCCTGCCGCTCCGCCTCTGTGCGCAAAAGCGCCTTCCTACATGATGCCAACTATAGGCTTGAAAGCATTGAGCACGTGGTACGATGCTAGAGCGAATTGAAAGCGTATCTGCGCATACAAGTCACCTGATTCCCGTAAGTTTCGGGAGGGGTAGTTGAGCTCTGATGCCACATCAGCATCTCCCTGATCAATCGGTTTCAGATCAGGAGAGTTGGAGGGCCAGCACAAATTGCAGCTCACCATTGAACGACTCCATCCTGGCCTCCTGACATTGTTGAAAAATATCACTGTCACTGTCAGACATGATAACCTGTAAGCTGTGTATGATACCTTTCTGTCGTCATGGTGCCTTGACGACAACAACAATGGACCCCAGATGCTAGAAAGTTCCGCAGAGCATAACTGATCCCCTGCCAGCTGGTCTTCCTCCATCAGTACTGGTAAAAAGTAGATGTTTCCATGGAAACAGATTCTCACTTTCGCTACAGCATGATGAAGTAGGTATTGATATTCTTCAGACTTTGCAACTCTTTTCCAGCGAACCAATGTCCAGAGAAGATGGTTGAAAGTATCCTGTTAATAAAATTAGCAAGATCTCAGGCAGTTGAGATCCGCCAATGAAAGTTAAAACGCTCACTGCTGCTCTAAATTAGTGTCCACAGTACATGTGCAACAGAAATTTATCTAACTGCTTACTTCTTAAGGGAGCAGTCAACATTTTAACAAAGACAAAATCAATGTTAAAAAATAAATGAATAGATAATCAAACATGTGATGGGGAACATGAAATCATAAAGCAGAGGTTTGATACTTTAAAATCATAATCTATTCAGAAAAATGAACAAGCAACTAAATGGAGGGAGACCAAATTAAGCACACACAAATATGAATTAAATCATAAAATTACTGCCCGTAATGAAATTGTTTCTGCCCTTTATGAATATGGAGATAATGTGGGAGGAAATTTGCAAACACACAATGGTAGCTGAAAGCACATTCATTCATTCACAGACACGTGCATAATGCTTAACAGTACATTTATCTCCAGGAACACTTGAAACCAGCGGCGAAACGAGGCATTGGTGGTGTCTTGATAAGATGGCAGGTGTCTTGATCACTAATTTTTAATACACTGTGCTCTAAACGAACTCATGTTCAGGGAGTCAGCGGCTCACTATTCTTAAGTACCATGTGGTGTGTGACCATGGTGAATTACATAGAATTTACAAGCGAAACTAATTCACAATAAGCGAATAGAGCACACACAAGAAGTCGTATAGAAGAAAGTTAGTATTGATAAAACCATGGCTGAAGGCCGAAGTAATGACAGTTAGGAAAGCACGTGGTGCAATTGGTCATACAAGACAGGAAAGATCGAATCAAACCAGAAAATCTAAGAAATATTTAGCATATTCGCGGATACAGAAACGACGTGAAAAGTCAGTTAAAAACAGCAAGGAAATTCAAACACACTAAGCTTACACAAAGACTGAAGGCCACACACGTGTATTCTAACTTGAGCACAACCGAACACACAATCATCACTGGAATGAAAATGCAAATAATAAATTTACACAGAATTTACTCGAGTTCTATAAATTAAGAAACATTTCGCCTCGCATAGCGAAAGAATTACTCAGAACTATCACTGAAAAACCAAGACTACAAAGAAATCAAAGTCCTAATATTCGGCAGAGTACTTACTTCCACAGTTGTTGGAGCCAGAATGAAGAGTGCAGTGTGTACCTCTAAGGAAACGGAAAAACCTCCTCCTGCATGGGTTTATATCCGCAGTAGATATGTGGCTAATCTTTGTAACTGTGAGGTTGTATTTGCTGTTTCTCTCGTGAATAGAGGTGTTTTAAATGTGTGCGGAGGTTCAGAAACACACAGATTAGTCTTTTGTTGCGATAATATACAGATATATTTTATTATAATAAACAAAAATTATATAGAAACATATGAAAGTAACAATGACAAATTCTCATTAGTTGTTTTCCCATAATAAATAAACTTTTTGTGTAGGTTAAGTGACCGTCTTACTCAACTATGAAGTAGTTTACTTTACACCAAACGCGTTTCGCTTTATTTTAAGGCAATGTGGTCAAGTATTTTTATGTTGTCCCCTTCATGTGGGTTTTGTAGCACATTGCCACTTGATATCACAGTTTACATTTGCACTATTTACAATTACACTTTTTTTCAAAAAAATAAAAGTTTGAGAAAACTCGCCATTTCTGTGGCCTGGCAGATTGCGTATGTCACTTACGCAAACTTTTATAAAAAAAGTGTAATTTTAAATAGTGTAAATGTAAACAGTGACAGCAAGTGGCAATATGCTATAAAACACATATGAAGGGGATAACATAAAAATACTTGACCACTGAAGATGCTTTAAAGTAAAGCGAAACGCATCTGGTGTAAAGTAGACTAATTTACAGTTGCATAAAATGGTCACCTGACCTATACTAACTGTATAACTGCAACTGCGGAGAAGGAGGCCAAAAGCACAAAGAAGTATGATGTATAAATAAACTGTTTGGTGAAAATCCTCAATTCATTCATGTCTTATACATACTTCCAAACTGTAGCTTGTCTTTAATGGTCATGATTCTACGAAGTTTTTAAATTAAGGAACGAGGAAAGTACGATCTTTTAATATTTTATGTTCAGTGGTAATTAGGTCATACGTCAGTGTACACGAAATACGGCCATCATACCGACTTCTTTAAGGGTAGGAGGAAATCCATATCTCATTACAAAGAGGAGCAAATATAACTTACCTCGTCGCGGTATGCGGCTGTGAGCCACAGTCAGAAGTCGTACCTCAGCTCTTTGCCAAATTCAGGTATGTATTGATATTTCTTATAAAATTTATCAGGTCAGTCAGAAGTAAATTGGCATTATATTTACAGCCTATTGTTTTCAATATTAAATACAATGAAATTACCAGTGTGACACAGTGTTTGTCAGTTTACATCGACAACATACTTTTGAGATGGTCATGCAACTGGACCTGATCGTCCGAGCCATCGACCAGAGTATACATGCACACACATTTTAACGGCGAAGTCGGCCTGAGCACCATCATTAAGCAAGCTGCCACAGAACCCTTCGGATCATCAGTGGCACAGGAGGAAAACATGCAAACCGTTACCGTTGGACCGCGTATTAGACCGCAATGTCGATAACACAATATCATAGAATAAATGTGAGACGCTACTGCCGTATCGCCTCATTGCTCTACCCACTCTGATTGCCAATTTTCGTATTCATTTGCTCTTGTCCTGACCGCGTAAACGAGAATTTTCATTTCCAGTCTGTAATATTTAGTGGATTTGCGCATCATTCAGTGGTTTTCCGGCAATTTGGGCGCGGCGAAGACGTAGAAGTGGAGATAGCAAATTTTATTTCTCCCATAATTATTCTTGTCACACTCCTTGTTTCTCTCCACAGCGTGTGTTACAGAGTGGCTGCATATATTTACATGGTTATTGTGATAGAGTGGATAGTCATTTGGTGGTGGTAGTAATTTGCTAGCCTTCTGCTTTCGCCAGCAAAGATTACAGTTGGTAAACAGTGCAAAGAGTTCGCAAGCTATGCCTCTGGTCGATCTTTTTTTTTTTTTTTTTTTTTTTTTTTTTTTGCTCTATGTGTAGTTCTGTTCGTTGCGGACGTTGATCAAGTTTGTTCGATGTGTTCTTGGCTCAGCTTTTTTATTACAGAGGCCGTTCAGCCCTCTAACCGGGCGCGCTGAGCCACGGCGCCCGGCATCTTGGACAGATATATATACATGTGGCGTCTGTTCCGAAAGAACAGACGTCACTTCTGATCCTGCAGTTGTTATTCTTTAATATTCACAGAATATATGACATCAACTGCGATTGGGCAAAGCTGAAAAAGTGTACCCAGCCGGGATTCGAACCCGGGTCTCCTGCTTTCTAGGCAGTTGCGCTGACCCCTACACCACTGGGGACACAGTGATCACCACACCTGCAAGGACTACCTAAGCACGCCTCCCCTTACTCTTACGGAAATAACGGAATAACGGAATAACTACGAGTTTGAGTACTCTGGACAGGGTGAAGCTGGATATTTGTATCTGACGGCTGGGTACACATTTTCAGCTTTGCCCAATCGCAGTTGATGTCATATAGTCTGTGAATATTAGATCTTGGACAGGTCGGAATCGCGAAAGGAAGTTGCCCACTGGCCGCCCCAGCTTGATCCAATCAGCGCGCGTCTTCCTGAGCGGGTTGAATTCCACGTCGGCTGGAGAGCCGATAAACCATTTTCTTGGCTAGTCAGTGGCCTATGGAGACTACCTGACGCTGGTGGTGCTTGCAGCGCCGTTTCGCTGCTCTTTGGTAAGAATGGTGGATATTAAAAGTTGTGGGCCCAGATTACAGTAACGGGGCAGTTTTTACTAGAAAAGGCACAGATATGATTTCCAATCCATGGTGTACCTCGGTGTACAACAGCAATCAGTTAGAATAAATATTCCTTCAAACCGTCTTGACTGCAAATTTTTTTATATTTTTTTTATTAGTTAATGACGCGTTTCGCCCTTTAGCAGGGCATCTTCAGATTATCTGCGTGACAGAATTTACACAAAATTACAAGGCGGAATTACAAACGGTTATAAACATGGGCTTATTTTGTGTTAAGAAGACAGTATAAATGGTAAACAAAGCTTACAATGCGCTCTCCGTGGTGTGACACCGTAAGTTGTTATTGCGGTGTTTCAAAATGTTCAAATGTTTGTATAGTTTGTAGGACTTAACTACGGGGTCATCAGTCCCTAAACTTACAAACTACTTATGAACTACTTACGAACTAGGACGGCACAAATATCCATGCCCGAGGGGGGATTCGAACCCCCGACCGTAGTAGCCGTGCAGACCGTGACTGGAGCGCCTCAGTCTCCTCGGCCACCGCGACCGGCATTGCGGTGTTTCTATTTTCCTGGAATGTTTTTTGGATTTCCTTGTGGCCCTACAAATGTTCGGGTAACAACGAATTACAGTTGGAACATACTCGGTAAAGATGTGAGAAACATAAAACCGATTTTTAAGATTACCTTAAACGAAGCGGTGGTCTCTGATGACACCAGATAAGCCCATGTTTACAATTGCGCTCACGGGCAAAAAAATTTGCAATCCAGACGGTTTGAAGGAATATAAGGCACAAATATGTTGACAGAATTTTCTTTAATCGTTTTATTCATCGAGAAATGGGTGCACAGAGAGAAACTGTAGTGTTCCACAAGAGATGTTGGTTCAAGTCGTTCTCCCTTTTCAGTTGCGGCTTTCCTTTCTTACGTATTATATGGGATTTGGCATTGTATTCATGCTAACGTTTTTTGGGAAACATTAAAATGTTTGCTACTTTTCTTTGTGTGACTTGGACTTTATTTCTTTTTTTCGGGATCGGCCTCAGCCAACAGCTGGTTACCACAAATGAGCCCCAATTCTCTTGCAGTTGGCTGTAATGACTTCTACATTGTGTTTTCGTTTCATATTGCTTACGAGGACAAATTCTCAAGAATTTTGTTCGCTTTCTTTGTGAGATAGTTTGGTACGCCACGTGCTAAGTAGTGTCATGCTGTGACGTTATGGTTGACTCTACCTATCCTCAATAGTGATATTTGAGTTTTGCATTAATGCTGTCGTGTATGTTATGTTATTCTAAAATTTTAAACGAATTTGAGGTACTTTTCGTTGTGTTATGCTGATGGGTCACTGTGCACGTGTATTTATTCAGGGTTAAATCACGTTAGATGACCTTTCAGTCTTTCCTTTGTGGGTGATAAAGCAGCATACGCACCATGATTTTTATTATTAAAGTATGGCACCAAGCAGAAGTAATTGTAATGTCCTCCTATGTCGCCCGTTGGTCACACCGGTCAGTCCAATATCCGACCAGTGGCACCAGCTTTTGCGTAGTATGCAGTCAGATACGTTAATCGCACGTCACTAAGCAAGCGCATGCGCACAGCGCCGTTTCTTGGGCCTCATTTTTGATAAAAATCTGACTTGGCTGCCCCATATTCTGCAGATGAAGATAAGCTGCATGCGGAAGCTTAATACCCTCCGTTTCCTAGCTCATTCACCCTGGGGCGCAGTTCTTACCAACACTAATTCATATCTACAGGGCTCTTGATTCAGTCCCGATTAGATTACGGGTGCCAGGTTTATGGCTCGGCAGCTCCTTCTGCCCTGAAATTCTTAGACCCTTTCACCGCTGTGGCATCCGCTTGGCTAGGGGTGCCTTCCGGAACAACCTGTTGTGTCTCCTTGCTGAAGCGGGAATGTTCAAATGTTCAAATGTTTGTTAAGCTTAAGGGACTTAACTACGGGGTCATCAGTCTCTAAACTTACAAACTACTTATGAACTCCCTACAACTAAGGACGGCACAAATATCCACCCCCGACCGTAGTGGCCGGGCAGACCGTGACTGAAGCGCCTCAGTCCCCTCGGCCACCGCGGCCGGCGAAGCGGGAATGCGTCCTCTTCAGACTAGGCACCATCAGCTTTTGGTGTCCTATGCCCTGGTCATCACACATATCACGTACTCTTTGAGGGCGAAGGTCTTAGAACTACTGATACTCGCCTTCGGATGGGTTTACCCGTTGGACTGCGGCTCGCTTCCATTCGTATGGACTTCGATTCCCCTCCCTTGACTGTATGCGTCGTATTATACGGCACACCTACTGTATGCGTCGTGCTATATCGCACCCCCACCCCCACCACCACTTGGATGGTGCCTCGGCCACGCCCCAAAAGCTTTAGTCTGCCCCATAATCTTTCGGCGTTTGTTGCACATAGTACTTGCAGAATTTCAGGGTGCCCCGATTTTCTACACTGATGGATGGTCATACGGTCATACGGGATATGCATTTACGCCTCCCAATGGTGTGGAATGTCATTCTCTGCCAGAATCTTGCAGTGTGTTTACGGCAGAACTGACTGCTATTAGCAGGTCATTTCATTTTATCAAACAGGTAGCCCTGGACCGTGTTTTAATCTGTTCTGACTCAATGAGCAGCCTGCAGGCCATAGACCTATGCTACTCCTCACATCCTTTGGTCTTTGGTATAGACTATCTCCTTGCTGACATTCGTCATATCGCTTGCTCCGTTGTTTTTCTCTGGGTACCCTGTCATGAGGGTATTCTAGGAAACGAACAGGTTGACCAGTTGGCTAGAGTAGCCGTAACTCCCTCCCGCTTCTCCTGGGCAATCCTGGACGCGGATTTGCGCTAGCCTAGATAAGATCGCTACCCATACAGGACTGCAACTGGCAGGCTACTGCCTCATCTAATAAACTCCGCTTCATAGACTACTGCAGATTGGAGTTTTTATCACGCCCTTCTCGATAGAAATCCACTGTACTTTGCCGTTTCCGCATCGTTCCCGGCTGACCCATGGTTTTATTTTGCGTAATGAGCCTCCCACCCTGTGGCTGTCGGGCCCTACGATCTGTGGCTCATATCTTAGTGGAATGCCCGCTCCTCTTGACGCTCTGTGCCAAATACGGAAATACGCACTCATTGCCCTCGGCGTTGGCGGGTGATTCACGGATGGCTGACAGAGTCCTTGGATGTATCCGTGAAAGCCGTTTTTACTCTCGGCTATTTTATCTCTGACGCTTGGACATGATGGGCGAGTTTGTCGCCCTCCTTGCGACCAGCAAGGTTTGGAGCTCTCTCCTCCCCACTGAAGACTTCCATTTCTCCTCTTAATTTGTGTTTAACTCACGTTGTTTCCCTTTTTTACATTTTCAGGCTTCTGCTTCAGGAGCATACATTGTTCTCCTGTACCTGCTCGTCGTTAATAAACGGGGGTTCTAGATCTGTAGCGACGTGCCTTGCAGAATTCCGTTTTTTCTGTTGGTTTCGTTATAATTGATCTTAACTTTCCTTTTAGTTTTACTATCGGTAAGGCCTTAGCCGACCACACCCTTGCTTGCATTTCATTCAGAGGTCATGGGACTGATGATCTAGCTGTTTAGCCCCATCCACCCATCAACAACCAACCAACCAGACCTTTTTCGTTTTGTATCCGCTCCTTGATCAATCCCTAGAGTTTGTACATGGTAAAAAACTCACTCTTCATATTCTTCTAATTGCACAGTATGAGATACAGACCAACCGCTAGCCTAGTGTAGGAACACTGCTTCTCTTCATACTGACAACAGCGGTGTGTCCAGCTACGAGTTATCACCAACTGCTAGCACCATCCTGCGTAGTCGGGAGAGGCTGGGTATGCACAGTCTTCCATTTCTGGCTTATGGCTGCAACTTGGATCTCTTACTTCTCTGTTCTCTCTGCTAGCTAACACCTAACGAACCTGCTAAGTCAAAACACGAGCAAATTACCGGAAGGATTGACAAAGCTTGACTGACTTGTGACAAAAAATACTATATGGCTACGTGGTCCTAAAGGCTTAGGTAATCTGTCCATTCCAATGTCCTTAATTTCCTTTGCCGAAAGGACCTACAAAAAAGAAAAAAAATATCCAGCTGAAGTATGGACGACCCTGTAAACCAAAAGTATAGATTCTTTTTTATTCAGGAACCGTTATATGCGGCATTGCATACTGCTACTCAAATATTAAATCTTTCCCATCCTTCCTCCCTTTGAACGTCGATACACTCGGGCCATCACTCTGTGTCCATAATCTCGTATACCTTCATCATATATTAGAGCTGTTCTTCTGCAGTCTTATATTTTGTTTCAAAATTTGTGTAACATGCGATTTCTAAGGATGACTCTCCACTTCACTGCAAACAAATATCAACGTGCTAACTAAGTAGCCAAAGTTCTGGCATATATTCAGATGTATAGCTGCATACTGTTGGCGAAATATGTGGCGAATTGAGTTAGTAGTAAAACGTAATAAATCTAAACCTCTAGCGTTATGATGCAGTTCTTCATGAACAAAATTGTTCATGATTCCATATTTCATGAACTGTATGTCGAACTGTGATGTAATATCAAAGGAACATTCAGTCGTATGTATGTGTATAGTCTGTGATATTTACATTGTAGAAGTAATAACTTATAACGTGATACCAAATGCAGTAGTTCACGAACATCGGAAAAGTAGTTAGCGATAATTATTTTTTTCATTTTGTTGGAGTTTTCAGCGAGTAAAAGTTTCGTAAAGATTTGAAATTATGTTTAAAGTCTGTTGCAAGTAACTAAGTGCTCTCATTCTTAAATAGTCACCGAATAAAATCACGCTATCACGCGCCGAAAGATGGGACAGTTTTCATTCTTTAAGACATGATATCATATGAATTATGATCGTGGGTGGTTTCTTTCCACCATATCAAATGATTCCTCACCTTAAAGAATATTTGTATTATTTTGGTTGAAATCGCTCAATTAGTTTATCAGCAGGTGTAGAATATTATCGCCTGATGCAGCCGTTTTTCACGAATATCGTTGTTTACGACGTCTCTTGACGTTTGTGTCATAGATGGTTCCTTCCCCGTCAGCGATTGTTTCCTGACATAAAGGAACACGTGTACCAAGTTTGGTAGAAATAGGTCCATAGTTTAGGAGGACATGTGGAACATTCATACCCACACATCCAATTTTATATGTTTTCTACATAAACTGCATAAATAGAAATAAAAGATAAGATGGTTTAACCACTGGGAGCATGCGACGTGTAACTTCCACCGAGATAAGCAATCGTTATCTGAAATCTGTTGAATACTTCCCATCGCGTCTCTCTGTTCATCTCCTGCCCCGTTTCTCTTTTCTTTATTCTAGCTATTCAAAATGTTGTTATTGTTGTGGTCTTCAGTCCGCAGACTGATTTGATGCAGCCCTCCACCTACCCTATCCTGTGTAAGTCTCTACATCTGAGAATACGTTCGGCAACCTACATCCTTTTGAATCTTCTTATGTATCCATCCCTCGGTCTCCTACTACAATATTTACCCCACATACTTCCTTCTAATGCTAAGTTGACAATTCCTTGATGTCTCAGAATGTGTCCTACCAGTCTATCCCTTCACTTAGGATATGCCAGAAACTCCTTTTCTCCCAAATTCGGTTAAGCACCTCCTTATTAGTCACTTGGTCTACCCATCTAACCTTCATCATTCGTCTGTAGCACCACATTTCAAAAGCTTCTATCATCTTTTTGTCTGAACTCCTTATCGTCCACGTTTCACTCCCATACAATACTACACTCCAGACAAATCTTTTCAGAAAGGACTTCCTAACATTTAATTTAATATTGGATATAAACAAGTTTCGCTTCTTTAGAAACGCTTTTCTTCCCATAGCCATTCTGCATTTTATAACTTTTTTACTTCGGCCATCAGAAGTTATCTTGCTACCCAAATACCAAGGAGTAGCCGAGCGGTCTAAGGCGTCTCGCTGCGGAGCGCGCGGTTGCTCGCCGTGGAGGTTCGATTCCTCCCTGGGGCATGGGTGTGTGTGTGTTGTCCTTAGGTTAGTTTACCTAGGTTTAAGCAGTTTGTAAGCTACGGACTGATGACCACGCAGTTTGGTCCGATAGATTTACAAACATTTGAACATTTTTGAAATACCAAAATTCATCTACTACTTTCTCATTACCTAATCTGATTCATTCAGCATCGCCTGATTTTCTGACATTCCATTACCTTCGTTTTACTCTTGTTAATCTTCATCTTATATTTTCCTTTCAAGACACTGTCCATTCCATTCAATTGATCTTCCAGATCCTTTGCACTCTCCGACAAAATTACTATTTGATCGGCAAACTGCAAAGTTTTTATTTCTTCTTCCTGAACCTTAATTCCCTCTCCTAATTTCTTCTTCCATTCCTTCACTGCTTGCTCAATATACAGATTCAACAAAATTAGGGAAAGGCTACAACCCTGTTTACTCCCTTCCCAACCTCGGCGTCCCTCTCTTGCCCTTCGACTCTAATAACCGCTGTCTGGTTTTTGTACAGATTGAATATAACTCTTTGCTCCCTATATTCTACCCCTGATACCTTCAGAATTTGAAAGAGTGTATTCCAGTCGACATTATCAAAAGCTTTCTCCAAATCTACTAACGGCAGAAACGTAGTTTTGCCTTTCCTTAGCCTATCTTCTACGATAAGTCTTAATGTGAGTATTGCCTCGCGTGTTCCTACATTCTCCTAAATCCAGTCTTCCCCGAGGTTGGATTCCGCAAGTTTTTCTATTCGTCTGTAAATAATTCGTGTTAGTATTTTGCAACCATGACCTATTAAACTGATAGTTCTGTATTTTTCGCACTTGTCTGCACTTGCTTTCTTTGGAATTGGAATTACGATATTCTTCTTGAAGTCAGAGGGTCTTTCCCCTGTCTCATACATCTTGCATTCCAGGTGGAACAATTTTTTCGCGACTGGCTTGCCTAACGGTATCAGCAGTTCAGACGGAATATCTACTCCAGGGGCCTTGTTTCGACTCAAGTCCTTCAGCGCTCTGTCATTCTCGCAGTATCATATCTCCTATCTCATCTTCCTCCACTTTGTCTTCTATTTCTAGAATACTGTATAGTCCCTCCATATATTCCTTTCACAGTTCAGCATTCCCCTCTTTGCTTAGTACTGGTTTTCCGTCTGAGTTCTTGATATTCATACAGCTGCTGGTCTTGTCTCCAAATATCTCTTTCATTTTCCTGTAGGCAGTATCTACATTTCCCCTAGTTATGCATTCTTCTTCGGTTCTGCGTTTGTACTCTAGCCACTCCTGCTTAGCCAGTCTGCACTTACTGTCAATCTCATTTTTCAGACTTTTGTACTATCTTTTTCTTGTTTCACTTGCTGAATTTTTTTTCTCCTCTCATTAATTAAGTTCAGTATATTCTGAGTTATCCAGGGATTTCTGTTATGCCTTGTTCTTCTGTCTGTATAGTCCTCTGCTGCCTTCACTACACTATCTCTCAGAGCTACCCATTCTTCTTCTAATGTATTACTTTTCCCCGTTTCAGCCAATCCTTGCCTAACGCTCCCTCTGAAACTCTCAACCTCCTCTTGTTGCTTCAAATTGTCCAGGTTCCATTTCCTAACTTTCCTACCTTTCTGCAGTCTCTTAAGTTTTAATCTGCAGTTCATAAACAATACGTTTTGGTCTGAGTCTATATCTTCCCCTGGATATGTCTTACAGTTTAGAACCTGGTTCCTAAATCTATTCATTACCATTATAAAGTCAATCTGGTACCTTCCTGTTTCTCCTGGTCTCTTCCACGTATACAGTCTTCTTTCATGGTGATTAAACCAAGTGTTTGTGATCACTGAATTGTGTTCTGTGCAAAATTTTACCAAGCGATCTCCTCTTTCATTCCCAGTCCATATTCACCTACTACATATCTTTCTCTTCCCTTTCCTACTATCGAGTTCCAGTTCCCCATCACAATCAAGTTTTCGTCTCTCTTTCTGAATGATTTCTTTTATTTCCTCATACATTTTTTCGATATCCTCATCATCGGCAGTGCTAGTTGGCAAATAAACTTGCACAACTGTGGTCGGTGTTGGTTTTATTTCTATCTTTGCTACGATAATGCGTTCACTATGCTGTTCATAGTAACTTGCCCGTATTCCTATTTTCTTATTCATTATCAGACCTACTCCTGCTGATTTTGTATTGATAACCCTGTGCTCACCTGACCAGAAATCCTGTTCATCCTGCCACCGAACTTCACTAACCCCTACCACATCTAACTTTAACCTATCCATTTTTCTTTTCAAGTTTTATAACTTACCTACGCGATTAGAACTTTCTACGCTCCGACCCGTAGAATGCCTGTTTTGTTTTCCTTGATGACGACATCCTCCTGAGTAGTCCCCGCCCGGAGATCCGAATGGGGGACTATTTTACCTCCGGAATATTTTACCCAAGAAGACGCCCTAATCATAGATTCATACAGTAGAGCTGCATGTCCTCGGGAGAAGTAACGACTGTAGTTTCCCCTTGATTTCAGCTGTTCGCAGTAGCTGTATGGCAAAGCAATGTTAGCTGCTGTTACAAGGCCAGCTCAGTCAATCATCCAAACTTGCCCCTGTAACTACGGAAAATACGGCTCCCCCTCTTCAGGAAACACACGTTTGTCTGGCCTCTCCACAAATACCCCTCCATTGTGGTTGCACCTATGGTACGGCTATCTGCAACGTTGAGGCATGAAAGTCACCCCGCCTCGGCAATGTCTGTGGTTCATGGGGGTGGATGTCTGTGGTTCATGGGGGTGGATTCAAAATGAATGAAATAAAAATTAGAAACTTTGCTGAAAGAATGTACTCTAGACCCGAAAATGCTCTTTTGACGCCAGTTTGGGGCATCATCAGATCAATAAAATAGAAGTGGTGAACGAACATCAATCCATGCTACCCAGAATGGATAACTTCGATATATCTGATGATACACCAAAGGACGAAAAAAAAAAAATCATTGTGTAAAACAATGAGATCGCTTATGATCTCTATTCAAATTACCGATTTAGGCAGATTTAACTTCCTTCAGCCTATGTTTGAAATCATGCACCATATCTGAAAAGAAACCTTTTAAAAACCAAATTATTCACCAATGCTATTGTTGGTTTTCCTCATAATACAAGTAAAATGCTTTGATGTGTTGTGCTCACATTAAGTTAAAACAATACTAAAAAAAGAAACTTTAGGGGTTCCTCTTGAAACTGACATTTGTATCAAATACTACAGTTTTTCAATAAATATCCAAAAGGTACTGCACCAGTAGTGAGCGTGGAATGGAAGCAATTTTAATTAGAAAGTTCCTTCAGATTTTGTAAAAATGATGACGAATGACAACATTGCTACTCTTACAGAGTAATAAAAGCGCCATTAAATATCAAAATAGGTTTTTCTTTCCATTTTTGTGCCGCGGCTGAGCGGCCGAGCGCATTGAGGCGCTTTGCTACGATGATCGAGGCCGTTCCCCGTTCGGGGATTCGAATCCCCCCTCGGGCATGAATGTTTGTGCCGTCTTCAGTATAAGCTAGTTCATAAGTAGTTTGTAAGTTTAGGGACTGATGACCCAGTAGTTAAGTCCCATAAACTCTACAAACATTTGAACTTTTTTTTTGTGTTGACAAAATCTGTTGCGGCATTGTAGCTGCCCGGTATAGCTGTGTTCCTGGAAACCAATCTTTATTCATAAACGTCCCTAGAATGCGATTTCACAAAACGGTTAATTTATTGTGTCATTTCTTTGAAGACATAATATGGGCATATAGAACAGAAGTTAGCGACGGTTCGGAGTTCACGTTTTATTGTTATTGTTACTTAAATGACAGATTTCATGGAGTGATAGGAAGATAACATCCAAGTTACAAGTGTGAAGATATCTGCTTCGCTTTACCACTCTTAACCGCTTCGTACACACATTATTGTTATTTGGCGCACATCTATAGCGAAGCATCTTTCGAAATGTAAAATCAGTATTGAAACTTGATACTTAAATTTTTGTACTCATACATTAATATTAGGATGCTACCGTAATGATTACAATTACTTCAGAAGTAAAATCGATACAAATATTGACTCACCAGAATAAAATATCAGAGAAATACGATCCTTCCTCTCTTGTTAGTACCCACTCAAACTCCCCCCCCCTTTTGATGGCAAAATCTCTCTGCTTATATTCCACTCTTTTCTAAGTGTTTCTGTCTTTTCCCTCGACTACTTTATCTCTGTCCCATCTAACAACACTAAATATCTCTTCAAAAGTGTTAACAGACACAATTATAAATGTCCTAGAATATTTGTAAATACTACTATATTTATTACTAGCTTAATTCAAAAATGTTCAAATGTTTGTAAATCTATAGGACCAAACTGCGTGGTCATCAGTCCATAGCTTACAAACTACTTAAACTAAGGTAAACTAATAAACTAACCGAAGGACAAAAGAAACAAACAAACAAACACACACACACACACACACACACACACACACACACACACACACACACACACACACACATGCCCTAGGGAGGACTCGAACCTCCGACGGCGAGCAACCACGCGCTCCGCAGCTAAGCGCCTTAGACCGCTCTCCTACTCCACCGCAGCTAGCGTAATTCCCTCTGCTTCGCACGCGTGGACTGGATAGTTTACATTGGTTGTTTCTCCTTCTTAATATATAGTATCATAGATTTAGCTTTAAAAATGCTTTCCTAATCAAATACTTTGATACAACTTGCCACCCCCTATTCCACCATTGATGGCAGAATTCAAATAATTCCGAAACACATTTTTAAAAATTCTAACTACGGTTCCAAATCCAAATTTTCGCATTTCTAGCATCAAAATAGTCTTATTAGCACCCTTGAAAGATTTTCCTTTGTTTCACCCGTTTAATGGTTGAATTTCCAATAATGAACACGTGATTCCAATCAGAAATATACATCTACATCTACATGGAATACTCTGTAAATCAAATTTAAGTGCCTGACAGAGGGTTCATCGAACCACGTTTATACTATTTATCTAGCATTCCATTCTCGAATAGTACGCGGGAAGAACGAACGCCGGCCGCGGTGGCCGAGGGGACTGAGGCGCTCCAGTCACGGTCTGCACGGCCACTACGGTCGGGGGTTCGAATCCCCCCTCGGGCATGGATATTTCAAATGTTCAAATGTTTGTTAAGCTTATAGGACTTAACTACGGGGTCATCAGTCCCTAAACTTACAAACTACTTATGAACTACTTACGAACTAGGACGGCACAAATATCCATGCCCGAGGGGGGATTCGAACCCCCGACCGCTCATGGATATTTGTGCCGTCCTTAGTATTAGCTAGTTCATAAGTAGTTTGTAAGTTTAGGGACTGATGACCCCGTAGTTAAGTCCCATAGACTCTACAAACATTTGAAGAACGAACATCTGAATCTCTCCGTTCGAGCTCTTATTTCCCGTATTTTTTTTAAAAATCTAAGTTCAAATGTTTGTTAAGCTTAAGGGACTTAACTGCTGGGTCATCATTCCCTAAACTAAAGACTACTTATGTACTACCTTATACTAAAGGCGACACACTGATGTCCGAGGGGAGGGGGATTCAAACCCTGACGGGGAACGGCTTCGCGCATCGGAACATAGTGCCTTAATGCGCTCGGCCGCTCCGCCTTGGCGTATTTTCTTCTGATGATCATTTCTACCTATGTAGGTACAATATATTCTCGTATTCGCAGAAGAATGCTGGCGATTGGAGTTCCGTAAGTAGACCACGCCGCAGCAATAAACGCCGTTGTTGTAATGATTTCCATTCCTGATCCTGTATCATTTTCGTAACACTGTCTCCCCTGTATCTGGGCAATACAAAACGAGCTGCCCTTTTTTGGACTCTTTCGATGGCTTACGTCAAACTCACTTGATAAGGATCTCACACTGAGCAGCAGTAGTCCAAAAAAGGGCGGACAAGTGTAGTGTATGCAGTCTCTTTAGTAGTTCTGTTGCACCTTTTAAGTATTCTGCCAATAAAACGAAGATTCTGGTTTGCCCTTTCGACGACATTATCTACGTGTTATTTCCAGTTTAAGTCTGACGTAACAGTAATTCCTAGGTATTTAGTGGAGTTTAGGGCCTTCACATTCGATTGATTTACACAAAGTTTAACGGATTTCTTTTAATGGTCATGTGGACGATTTCACACTTCTCATTATTTAGAGTTAATTGCTAATTTTTACACCAAACTGATACCTTATTTAGATAGTTCTGTAGTTGGTTTTGATCTTTGCATGATCTTACTATACGATAAATGCGTTATCTGCAAACAACCTAAGAGAGCCGCTTAATTTTCTCCCAAATCGTTTTTGTAGATAAGGAACAGCAGAGAACCAATGACACTACTATGTTGAACGCCGGACATCACATCTGTTTTCGTCTCCGTTTAGTCTCTGACAGGAAATCCCCTATACAGTCAAAAATCTGGGGCGATATTCCATAAGCACGCAATTTTATTAAAAGCCATTTGTAAGGTACGGTGTCAAAAGCCTTCTGGAAATCTAGAAATACGGAATCAATTTGAGATCCTTTGCCGATAGCACTCGTCACTTCGTTTGAGTGAAGAGCTAGTTGTGTTTGACATGAACAAATCCGCGTTGACCTTGTGTCAATAGGTCATTCTGTTCAAGATAATTCATAACATTTGAATACAGGATATGTTCCAAAACCCTGCTGCAAACTGACGTCAATAAAATAGGCCTGTAGTTTAGTAGGTTACTCCTATTGGCCGGCCGCCGTTGCCGAGGTGACTGAGGCGCTCCAGTCACGGTCAGCACGGCCACTACGGTCGGGGGTTCGAATCCCCCCTCGGGCATAAATATTTGTGCCGTCCTAGTTCGTAAGTAGTTCATAAGTAGTTTGTAAGTTTAAGGACTGATGACCCCGTAGTTAAGTCCCATAAGTTTAACAAACATTTGATTTATACTCCTATTGCCTTTCTTGAATATTGGTGTGACCTCAGCAATTTTCCAGTCTTTTGGTACAGACACTTCGCTGACCAAGCAGTTGTTGTTAAATAAGGAGCTATCGCTTCAGCATAATCAAATAGAAATCTAATGGGTTTATAATCCGAACCAGAAAATTTGTTCTTGTTAAGTGATTTCAATTGTTTCACTACACCGATGATTCGAAATCTGATATATTGGTTTCATCTTCTTTGGTGAATAAGTTTTGGAAAGCTGTGTTTAGTAACTCTGCTTTAGTAGCGCTGTCATCAGTGGAATCGCCATTTCTATCACGTAGTGAGGGTATTGTTTGTGTTTTGCCTCTATTTGACATATGACCATAATCTCTTTGGGTTTTCAGTAAAATTTCGAGAAAAACTTTCTTTGTGGAAAGTATTGTAGATATATAGCGTTGAAGTCCTCGCTACATTTCGAGCTTCTGTGTAGGATCGCCAGATTTTGTGTTCGTTTAAATTTTGTATGCCTTTTAGCTGTTTTTGTAACAGTGTCCTGACCTTTTTCTGTACCAAGGGTGATCACCAATTTCTTTTATTAATTTGGTATAAACTAGCAATCGCTGTCGATACTACTACTATGAATTGGAACCACATCTGGTCTACACTTACGTTTAGGGTTTGGAATTTGTCGAGACTATCTTCCAAGAAGCAATTTAGTTTGTTTCTGTTTGTAAATCTATCGGACTCAGCCACTGGGTTATTAGTCAAGTTTGTTTCTATCTGCTTTTCTGAACAAATATACTTTTCTCTATTTTTGGTAACTTTGAGACTTTCGATATTCAATCTCGGTACGACGCCCTGTGTTAACTAATACCTGTATCCGTTTTGATGCTGGTTATGAGCTCAGGATTATTTGTTACAAAGAGATCAAGTGTGTTTTCAAAAAAAAAAAAAAAAAAAAAAAAAAAAAAAGTTCAAATGTTTGTAAAGCTATCGGACGAAACTGCGTGGTCATCAGTCTGTAGCTTACAAACTACTTAAACTAACGTAAATTAACCTGAGGACAACACACACACCCATGCCCCAGGGAGGACTCGAACCTCCACGGCGAGCAACCGCGCGCTCTGCAGCGAGGCGCCTTAGACCGCTCAGCTACTCCACTGCGGCAAGTGTGTTTTGACGTCCACTAACAATTGTAGTTGGTTCATAACTAATTGTTTGAAGTAATTCTCAGAGAATATGTTGAGTACAATTTCGCACGATGTTTTGTGCGTACCTCCTGATTTGAACATATAATTTTGCCAACAGATTGAGGGTAAATTGAAATCACCACCTACTATTATTGTATGAGTCGGGTATGTGTTTACAATTTGACACAGGTTTTCTTTGAACCTTTCTACTATTGTATCGTCAGAATGGGGAGGCCGATGAAAGGAACCAATTATTAACTAGTTGCTGGTAGAACGTCCGGGTTATAAGGCCGTGGTCCATAAAACTTTTCAGTTTCACCTAACGTTTCGTCCAGAGCTGCGCCGGACATCCTCAAAGGTCTTCTTACTTGCGTTGCGTCTTGCCGACTGACAAGACTCAAAGCAAGTAAGAAGACTTCTGAGGACGTCCGGCGCCGCTCTGGACGAAACGTTAGATGAAACTGAAAAGTTTTATGGACCACGGTCTTATAACCCGAAAGTTCTACCAGCAACTATGACATCCGGTCGTGAAAGCCTTCATTGCATGATCAATTATTAACTTCTTACGTTTTTTAGGTACAATTTCTACTCATCGAAATTGGAAGTTTTGTAATTCTTTCTTCAAAATTACCTGAATAGCAATATATTTTCAAAAAACCGTTCATCTCCTATTTCACTTACTTAGCGTTGGGAATATCGAAAAATCGCTGATACCTACAATGTAAAATTACAACGTCTACAAAATTAAAGTTTCTATCGTCGGTAGATTCACTTTTCAGCGCCGTTTTCTGTCTTTTAGAAACGGATCCAGAATCCGAAATTTCTTTCATACGCTTTGGCATCTTTCTTGGTAGTTTTACTTTTCAAAGTACAATACGTACTCTTTTTTATTCGTACGCTTGTTGCAGAAAAACAACTGAAGAATGTGCATTACATTTCGCCGTATATAATCTCTTTGCTATTATTGTGTCACAAGTCATCGCTGGTCTTCAGTAAGAATTTTATATACGCTGACGAATTTCAACCACTACATCTTCCGATCAGTTGTAGCTATTGACACGGAAATGCTATGGTGTACAACGGGAGACTTTGTACTACAACAACACAGAGAGACCGTTCGTCTCCATTTTGTAGTTTTTGCTGAAGAGCAAAATATTGACAGCCACATGCAGGATTTTATACAAGTCGGTAACTTTCAACTCCCACATCTTCGACCACCCTATCGTTATCAACCCTCTACCACCATAGCGCACAATGGGAAACTGATACCTACTACCGCATACAAACACTATTCGTCTGCGATGTGTAGTTTTGGCTTCGGAGTGAAATATAGGCACAAATAACTCAATTTTTATATATATTAAGATGATCGTCAACTTTTACTATTTTATTATTACAGTAATTTTTGTTATATCTTTTGTATGTGTTTTTCCTGGTCAGATGCAAGAGGGGGGTAAGTGCAAATTTACAATAAATACATATAAAAAACGCGCACCACTTGGGAGCTATGCATATTCATGAGAAATTAATATTCATACAAGCGTGGAGGAAGAATACAAAACTGTAAACAGTGGTGAGTGAGGTGTGAAGCTGCAGCGAAATTCCACCGAGCACCTTAAAAGGATAGTAAACAGGGGACATATCAGTAGCCGGACATCAAGTCTTTGCGAATTTCATTCCATTTACTAAATTCTACAGTAACCGTGCCACTTAGACAGGCGCGTGAGCGATATTTGCTCATCACAAACGAGTTACTTAATAGGGAATTATAGTTTCTTCAATAACAAGCACTACGTTGTTAATTAGAGCGAGGGTGGACGGCCACCTTGACGCTGAAATGTGTCGCGCAGAAAAGTGCTGGTTGGAACAAGCGACAAAGTAAGGCCACAGGAAACCACTGAATCAGTTATCTGATTGCAGAGAAATGCCAACAAGAAGTGAGACAGACAACGAGAATACATGGAGTACCTTCACGTAGTATTCATGTAAGAAATCATTTCACGTGCAAGCTTGGCAAAACCACGCTTCAAGGAGGACGATTTGCAACAGACGTCCTCAAGGCATAAAGCTGGACATCATACGAGGCCATGAGCGCCGACAGGCAGGAATAAACGTGTAATCGATCGTACAGGGTAACAACATAATCGAGCTATTAATTGGTTAACCAGTCAATTATCCCTTTAAACCAGGAATTCTCAAACGTTTTGACATAAGATATCTGCATGGTGCAAAAATTGGCAGTTGTGCGCCCTATATTGGAATATTGCTGGACATTGTGGAATCCACACCAATTGGGACTGACGGACGATTTAGAGAAAATTCAGAGAAGGGCAGCTTGTTCTGTGTTATCTCTATATAGGGGGGGGGGGGGAGAGTGGGACGGAAATGATTCACGAGCTGGGGTGGAAATCATTAAAAGAAAGGCGTTACTCGTTGCGACTAGGTCTATTTCCAATGTTTTTAACCAACTTTCTCTTCAGAATGCGAACATATATCGTTACCACCCACATACAAAGGGGATACATCATCAGCATAATAAAATAAGAGAAATCATATAAAAAACAGAAAGATTTAGTTGTTCCTATTTTCCGCGAGCTATCAGAAAAATGGAACGGTAGAGAAATACCATAAAAGTGGTTCGATGAACCCTCAGCCATGCACTTCAATGTGACTCGCAGAGTATCCATATAGATGTAGATGGAACACCTTTAAAAAGTACAATTAAAGGTGAAGTAATAAATTTTATATCGCAGATATATACTGTATTTGGTACATAAAATGACAGTATTATTGGAGAAGCAAGGTAGTTTCACAATTCAGGCGTACAAGATATTATCTTCAATTACTGTAATGTTTCTCTTATTCACCAATTGGACATTACATGAAACTTCACATACAAACAAAACAACCCTAAGAATAACAGAAAGCATTTGAAAGTAAATGCAGCAAGCATTGCAGATCAAGATTTTTTTTTTTTTTTTTTTTTTTTTTTTTTTTTTTTTTACACACGCAGATATTTAAATATTTATAGACACTTTTACAAGCTTTAAGTTGGTTCACGAAGGAAACGAGGATACCAATGAGCTGTGACTGTTTTATTTCGTAACCGGAGACTGTTGTTGTTGTAGTCTTCAGTCCGCAGTCTGGTTTGATGCAGCTCTCCCTCCTACTCTATCCTGAGCAAGTCTCTTCATCTCCTCATAAGAACGGCATTCTGAATCTGCTTACTGTATTCCTCTCTTGGTCTCCCTCTGCGATTTTTACCCCACACACTTCCCTCCAATGCTAAATTCACAATTCCTTGATGTCTAAGAATGTGTCCTACCAGTCAATCCTTTCTTTTAGTCAAGGTATTCCAAAAATTCCTTTTCTCCCCAATTCTGTTCAGTACCTCCTCATTAGTTACGCGATCCGACCACCAGATCTTCAGCATTCTTCTGTAACACCACATTTCAAAAGCCTCTAACCGCTTCCTGTCCGCCCTTTGTATGAACATGTTTCACTTCCTTACAAGGTAACACTCCACACAAATGTCTTCAGAAAGGACTAACTTACGCTTAAATTAATATTCGATGTTAACAAATTTCTCATTTTCAAAAACGCTTTTCTTCCCATTGCCATTTTGCATTTCATGTCTCATCTACCACCTTTATTGTTACCTAATCTGCGTCCTTCTGCATCGCCTGATTGACATAGAATTCAATCCGTTACACCTTGTTTGCTCTTGTTAATGTTCATCTTGTGTGCAACTTTCAACAGACTGTCCATTCCGTTCAAATACTCTTCCAGGTCCGTTGCTGTATCTGACAGAATTATAATGTCATCGGCAAAACTCAATGATTTTATTTCTTCACTCTGAACTTTAATTCCTTCTACAAATTACTCCTTGCTTTCCTTTATAGCTTGCACAATGTACAAATTAAATAACACTGGAGAAAGGCTACAACCCTGTCTTACTCCCTTCCCAACCTCTGCATCTCTTTCATGCCCTTCAACTCTGATAATTGCTGTCTGGTTTTTGTACAAGATGTAAATAACCCTCCGTTCCCTATATTTTACTCCTGCTGATTTCAGAATTTGAAAGATTCTATTCGAATAAACATTGTCAAAAGCTTTTTCCAAATCTACTAAAGCTAGAAATGTAGGTTTGCCTTTCCATAATCTATCTTCTAAGATAAGCCTTAAAGTGAGGATTTCCTCCCGTGATCCTAGATTTCTCTTGAATCCTAACTGATCTTCCCCGAGGTCAGCTTCTACCACCTTTTCCAGCTTTCGTCTTAAAATTTTGCAACCATGACTTATTAAACTGATGGTTCTGTAATTTTCACATCTGTCTGCGACTGCTCTCTTTGGAAAGGGGATTATTACATTTTTTTAATGTCTGAGGGTATGTCCCCTGTCTCATACATCTTACGCACCAGGTGAAACTGTTTTGTCGTTGTTGTCTCTCCCACAGACTTCACTAGTTCTGAGGGAATGTCATCCACTCCAGGGGCCTTGTTTCGACTTAGGTCTTTAAGTGCTCTGTCAAATTCTTCTCTCAGTATAGTCTCTCCTATTTCATCATTATCTACTTCCTCTTCACTTCCTACAATATTATCTCTAAGTTCATTTCCTTTGTAGAGCCCCTCTATATATTCTTTCTGCTTTTCAGCTTTCCCTTCTTTGCTGAAAACTGGTTTTCAATTTCAGTTCTTTGTATTCATATAGCTGCTTTTCTTGTCTCTATACGCCTCTTTTATTTACCTGTAGGAGGTATCTGTTTTTTTTCCTATTTAAACATTCTTCTACTGACTTGCATTTGCGTTCTAGCCACTCCTGCTTAGCTATTGCACTTCCTCTCAATCCCATTTCTTAGTTGTTTGTACTCCATTTCGCCTGTTTCATTTACTGCATGTTTATATTTTCTCCTTGCATGGATTAAATTTAGTATTTCCTGTGATATCAAAAGGATTTTTTGTAGATCTTAACTTTCTACCTATTTTGTAATCTGCTGCCTTCTCTGTTTCATCTCTCAGTGCTACCCATCCCTCTTCTACTGTTTTATTTCTCCCTGTTTCTGTCACTGAAATTCTCAAGAACTTAGGTTCCTTCAATTTACCCAGGTTCCATCACCTTATTTTCCTACCTTTCTGCATTTTTTCCAGTTTCAGCCTACAGTTTATGACCAATAATATATGGTCATAATCTTTTTTCCCGTGGGTATGCCTTACAGTTTAAAACCTTGATCCGAAATCTATGTCTTACCATTATAAAATTTATCTGGTACCTTCTGGTGTCTCCCGGTCTCTTCCATTTATACAACCTTATTTCGTGATTCTTAAGCCAAGTGTTTCTTATGATTATGTTCCGTGCAAAATTCTACCAGGCGGCTTCCTCTTTCATTCCTTTTGCCCAGTCCATATTCACCCACTATTTTTTCCTTCCCTTCCTTTTCCTACTATCGAATTCCAGTCTCGCGTCACAATTAAGTTTACCTCTCCCTTAATTGTCTGAATAATTTCGTTTACTTCCTCATATATATCTTCGATCTCCACATTATGGGCAGAGCTAGTTGGCATATAAATCTTTAATATTGTGGTCGATGTTGGCTTCGTATCTTTCTTGTCTACGATCATGAGATCACTGCGCTGCTCATAGTTGTTTACCCGCGTTCCTATTTTCTTATTCATTATCAGACCTACTCCTCTAATACCCCTAACTGATTTTGTATTTATAATCCTGTACTCACCTGACCAGAAATCCTGTTCTTCTTTACACCGAACTTCACTAATCCCACTATATATCTAACTTCAACCTATCCATGTCACTTTTTAAGTTTTCTCTCCCCGATTAAGGGATTTAACATTCCACGCTCCGATCCGTAGAATGCCAGTGTTGTCTTTCCTGATGATCACATCCTTCTAAGTAGTCGCCGCCAGGACATCCGAATATTTTACCCGAGAGGATGCCATCATCATATATTCATACAGTAGAGCTGGATGTCCTCGGGAGAAGTAATGGCTGTAGTTTCCCCTTGCTTTCAGCCGTTCGCAGCAACTGTGTGGTAAAGCCACATTAGCTGATGTTACAAGGCCATCTCAGTAAATCATTCAGACTGTTGTCGCTGTAACTGCTGAAAAGACTGTTGCCCCTCTTCAGGAACCACATGTTTATCTGGCCTCTCCACAGATTCCCCTCCGCTATGGTTGCACCTACGGTAAGGCTCTTTGCGTCAATGTCTGTGGTTCATGGTGGTATAGGCATAAGAAAGGCATAAGAATATGTTTTGCTTCATCTATAAGATTTTGAATTCTTCCGGTAGTGTAAACAAAAATATCGGAGCCCGATTGCTTCGTTTCAAACTTTGCGTTTATCTCAACATGTGATGTCAAATCAAGCAAGCATTCATATTGCTGTGATATCAAAGAGGCTGGAAGTTTCGATACAAGATATTGATTTACAACAGAAGCAGTTTCTTTAATGTTTTCTTGCAATCTATTTGGAAAATACGAGTTCAAATTATAAAGAAAACGTAACCGGTGAACTTAAAACGTATATATGATATCTGCATGAATGGCTGATTCGAATTTTTCTCTAACAAGGGACACCTTTGATGTCTAACGCTCGGGACCGCACAAAACCATGCTTGGAATAACAGGCAGTCATAAACAGGACAATGGCGTGCGTCGTTTCCATGCAAAACGTTGCATTGTACCTCAAGTAACATTTTAACAGGGATAAACAAAGGAAATGATATGAAATTTAATGGCGTCAATGAATCTACACATCGTCAAAAACTCTCTGCTTGAAGCACTTGTAATAGCGAAATAAACACACCGACACAGCAGTACCACATACCTGAAAGTGCTTATATTAGTCCTCAAAATGCTGATGCGGGATTTCGATGGAGTGATGATAGCAAACAGAGAGAACAATGTGCAAACCTCACTAAAGCCGCGTTATCACATACCAAATCCTTTAGCTTTCACGCAGTTCAATATCAAAAGCCACAGTAATTACGTTTTAAAATGATGATGTTGGTATGTCTTTGTCATACCCTGGCTCTCGCCAAGAATATTGCAACACAGGCTTATCCTCAGATGCAGCAAATTCATTGTAAATCACACAGTGAAGTTTCACGATAAAATAACGATCATCTACATTCACTTGTGATTTGGCACCTTGTAGTCCTTGTAGGTATTGAAGGCACGATTGTAATAGTCCTCATAAATGTCCTCTAGTACGCTGTCATAAATATATTGTAATACACTGGATCTCGTATTTCTGGTTGGCGAGTGTTCGTACTCACTGTAACTTGACTGTTCATGTTGCTCTGGAGGTTCAGGTTCCGCCTGCCCTTCAAATTCCGTATATCTATACAGCTTAACGTCGTATATTGTGTCATCACCAATATATTTCTGAATTACTATGTATTATATATACCCGCGAACTCGATATCCCTGGCCCCGATGTCATTTCCATATGCAGTATGTCGCAAATTGGACCCTAATATTTGGACCACATGTGTAGGATTACTTCTCTTCATGACTTCACTGCACTGTATACAGTTGTCACAGTAACTCGCTTGCGAACACTCCAAGAGATGTATACATACTGCAGCTATACCACTCACGCAACTAGGGCACTGGTTAGTGTAGCTACACTATTTCACCATCTAAGTGGTGTTTTCCATGGAAACGACGCTCACCACTGTTTTGGTTATGTTCAAACATGTTCAAATGTTTGCTAAACTTATGGGACTAAACTACTTAGTAATTTATACTAACCTCTCCGGGGGACACCACCTTGACGAAGCACTGTCCTTGCGGGTGGAGAGGCTTGCGCATCCGCGTGAAGCAGAGAGCTATACCGAAGGTAGAGAACCTACTGCCGGAAAGACCTCAGCTGATGGATCTGACTAAGAGTGTCCCACAACGTCCCGTCTTCCTTATCCTCTCCCAGTCCTTTCCCAATTCCTTTCCCAACCCAAGGTGTGATGCGATCCGTGCCGAGGGGTGCATGGCACATGGGTAGATGTGTCTCGAACGGAACCTCAGGGATACCGGGCGACCTCCCTGAGTAAGTAGCCTTGCACCACGCGGGGTTATCGTGGTGTGGACAATATAAATCCCCAAATCTCGTGGGACTAAGATGAACACAGAGAAAGAAAGTATTTTAAAAGAATCTGAGGGGCAATCTGAGACCTCAGATATTCAGACATCGGGATCAGGACCGATGGAGTGCACTCCTACTTCTGAATCAGACCTGAGCAAGAAGTGGGAACTGTAATAGAGAAGTTGGACCAGATTAGGATTAAGGCCTTGTCTGGGGCTCAGCAGAGGAAACTTCTCAAGGAACAGAAGCAAAAGGAAGGAAAAGAATGGCTTCCTAAACATAAGTGGAGGGAATCAAAAGGGCTTGAGCCCAAGACCCCCAAAAAGAAACTGCCTCAGGTCAAAGGGGATACACAGGCCCCGTCAACGTCAAAGACAGGCTGAGGCAGGAAATAGGAAAACAGACCTATAGTACACCAGTCTCGGTCTTTAGAATGACGGTTGTCCAGGAAGGATACCCACTGGTGAGCATCACCTCGCAGCAGGAGGAGCTCGTGCAGATGGCCCTTTTTGAAGAGATTGGGGGCGACGCTGGTCCAGGACCCAAATTCAGGAGGGTCTTTTTGGTGCCCTCGAGTCTATGAGGGGGAGCACTCAGCTTAAGGACAAGGAGCCCATGATATCCCCGTGGGAGGATGCGAAGCTGCTGGTCAAGACAGCAACCGAACTCCTGAAGACCGCAAAGGTATCAATATGGGTACCAAAGATCCTTAAGGATGTCCCTCCAAAGACTCTGTTCGAGAAAATAAGGGTCCAGAACCCAAAAGTCTCGACAGAGGATTGGAGGGTAATTAACCAAAAGGTTGTTCCGGAAGGACGAACCCTGGTGGTGGAGATCGGAGAGAAGTCCCTGAAGGCAATGCAAGACCAAGGCCTGAAACTGTTTTTAGGATTCTCGCAGGTCGCCGTCAGGGTAATCAAAGACCATAACGCAATAATGGCAGCAAGATGGGGTCTGGAAGTGCTGCAGATAAACCTGCAGCACAGTAAAGGGGCCACTGCTGCCCTGAGCCGTCGCCTTGGTGGAGACAGGAGGTGGACTTGGCCCTGATACAAGAACCCTATTTATACAAAGGGGTTGTTTCGGGCCTCGGTGGTACTGGAGGTAAAACTGATTTATGCTAGAAATCTAAAAAAACCCAGAACATGCATTTATGTTAGAAATGGAATACCTTTCATACCAATGATGGATTTTTGTTCCAGGGACCTGGTGACCATCATGATGCATCAACGTGAGGAAGGTATCACGAGGGAAATTGTTTTGGCCTCAGCATACCTTCCTTACAAAGACAGCTCTCCTCCTTCTTTGGAAGTGAGAAGACTGATGGAATCCTGCTATGGGCAAGGTGACGAACTGTTGGTGGGATTGTGATGCCAATGCCCACAATCTATCGTGGGGCAGCAAGGACACCAACAGTAGAGGTGAGCACCTTCTTGAATTTCTTCTATCTAACAACTTGGAGATCCTGAATAGGGGTGATGAACCTACATTCAGGAATAGTAGAAGAAGTAATTGACATAACTATTAGTTCCATGAAGATGGGAAGTTACGTCAAACAGTGGCATGTGGTCCTGGAGCCATCCTCATCAGATCACATGTATATTAAATTCAAGGTTGAAATGGGAATCAGACAGACCATGGCTTATAGGAATCCCAGGAAAACGGACTGGGAAACATATAGGAGAGACCTTGACTTCAGCCTATCGGAAATTAAAACTTCGATAAGGAACCCAGCAGAGTTTGAGGAAGTAGCAGAGGCTGTAACCTCTGCTAGAGTGACCTCATACAAGGACAACTGCTCAGTCACCAAGAAGTGCACAAATAGGAGTGTGCCTTGGTGGAATAATAACCTGGAAATGCAAAGGAAACAGGTACGACGACTGTTTAACCTTGCGAGGCACAAAGGACAATGGGCAAAATATTGCGAGGCCCTTGTCAATTACAACCTTGCCATCAGACGGGCAAAGGAGGCATCCTGGAAGGTATTCTGTGAGGAAGGAGGGGACAGCTGCTCAAGCGAGACTTCATAAAATCCTCACTAGGGTACCAACTAATCCAGGAGGAACATTGAGGAAGGAGGATGGGGAATATACAAAGACAGCACATGAAACACTGGAACTGCTCCTCAAGACTCACTTTCCTCAGTATACTCTGGGGGATAACTCAGACCAGAATGCGATTCCTGAGAGACAACGGTTCTCAGGTATTCGCAAAGAGGACTGGGATTTGGCCAAGGAGTGTGTCGATCTCAGTAAGGTCCGATGGGCGGTGGGAACATTTCAACCGTTCAAGTCACCTGGCCCCGATGGAATCTTTCCAGCTCTCCTGCAACAAGCGGGAGATATTCTTATTAGATTCCTATGCAGGTTATTCAGGGTTAGCCTAGCAGCAGGAATCATTCCCAATGCCTGGAGGGCAATGAAGGTTGTCTTCATTCCTAGACCAGGGAGAGTTGATCATACTAAGGCCAAGGATATGAGACCAATCAGCCTGTTCTTAAGACATTGGAAAAGCTGGTTAATGTGCATGTTGGAGAAAGGAGGTAAAGTAGGGCTCCTCTACATTCAAACCAACATGCATATCAGCCGGGTAAATTATGTGAGACAGCTCTCCACCAACTCGTTGGGAAGGTGGAGAAAGCACTACACTTTCAGGAAATAGCCCTCTGTATCTTCCTGGACATCGAGAGGGCTTTTAGCAACACGACCTTCGATTCCATGGTTAGGGCAGCAGAGGTGCATGACCTAGGGACCACAATATGTAGGTGGACTAGGGCCATGCTCAGTGGAAGAAAGGTAGAAGCTACCATGATGAATGAAAAAATGGTAATCAACACCACTAGGGGTTGCCCGCAAGGAGGAGTTCTTCCCCCTTTATTGTGGAATCTAGTGGTGAATGATCTCATTGGAGAATTAAACTCTAGGTAGTACTTTTGCCAAGGATACGCAGATGATCTTGTCATAGTAATACTTGGCAAATTTGCTGACACAGTAAAGAATATGGCACAAGGTGCTTTGGACATTGTGCAAGGCTGGTGCAGAAAACAGGATCTGGGGGTTAGTCCTAAGTAGACTGTTGTTGTACCATTCACAAAGAAGCATATACAACATTCTAGTTGGAATCTAAAGCTTTTCATTGAAGCACTACCTGTGAAGAGGACAGTGAAATATCTAGGGGTTACCCTAGATGAGAAACTGACATGGACCCCTCACATCAGGAATATTTGCTCCAAGGCAATAGGTACTCTTGTGAGTACCAGGAGAGCTTGTGGCAAAAATTAGGGCCTGAGCCCCAAAGGTATGCACTGGATATACACCACAGTGATTAGACCCAGGATCACCTATGGGGCGGTCGTGTGGTGGAAGAAGGTAGAACACCAGGTTGCTGCTAAGGAGCTTGCTAAGGTGCAGAGACTAGCCTGCTTAGCCATAACAGGCGGAATTAGCAGCACACCAACTGCTGGGATGGAAACCATGCTGGATATGCCCCCATTACACCTTTGGGTCAAGATGGAGGCAGCGGCTGGTGCATACAGACTCAAATCTGGCAACAACTGGAACTCTTTGGGATATCCAGAATCAGACACTAAAATAGTGAATGTGGTAAATATAGGAAATGTTGGTGAAATGCCAGCCGACTATATTATAACCCCATACTGCTTCAACAAGCCTTTCAATATAACAATTGGAAGTAGGGAGCAGTGGGAGAAAATAGTTCGACACCATACGGGGGATATTGTCTGGTTCACTGACGGG
Organism: Locusta migratoria; assembly: GCA_026315105.1. Taxonomy (NCBI): domain Eukaryota; kingdom Metazoa; phylum Arthropoda; class Insecta; order Orthoptera; family Acrididae; genus Locusta; species Locusta migratoria. The sequence continues at coordinate 281,598,265 of CM048747.1, read as the reverse complement.
TCAAAATCGGACCAAGGTGTTGGGGCCTGGGTATATGGGATGCAGCCAAGACTGGAGAGCGTCATCTCTCTAGGAAAACTGGCCTCAGTATTCCAGGCCGAAATCGCTGCCATCAGGGTGTGTGTGGAGGAGAATTTGCGTAGGTGCTACAAAGATCGTAGCATCTATATCTATTCAGACAGCCAGGCAGCCCTGAGATCACTGGCAGCTCCTGCAACAAGGTCTAAAATTGTTGCAGAATGTCACAGGGTTCTGGTGGAGCTAGGGGAAAGCAATAGAGTAAACCTATTGTGGGTCCCTGGCCACAGGGGGATCAGTGGCAACGAACATGCCGACAGATTAGCCAGGATGGGGGCAGAGACTCCATTTATTGGACCGGAACCTGTCCTGACAATCACCAAGGCAATGATCAAATTGGAGCTGCGTAACTGGCTCAGAAGACAGCACATAGAATATTGGACCAAAGTCCATCAACAAAAACATGGCAAGGTAATGATGCCAAAGCCATGTTTTAAAAGAAGCTCTGCAATCCTGGGTCTGAACAGGAGAGAGATGAGACTCATTGTTGGATTGCTGACAGGCCATGGGAATTTCAAAAAACACCTACGTACTATGAGAATAACAGAAGAGGACCCTAAATGTAGGATCTGTGATGACGGTGATGAAACTGCATCACATCTAATCTTCGAATGCATGGCATTGGAGAATAAAAGGCACGGAATATTTGGGACCGAAGAAATTGTTTCTAATAAAGAACTGGTAAAGGGACTCCTTGCACTGTTCAAGGGTATTGGTTGGCTTGACTAGATACACAGGGAGCGATACCGCATAATAAACTTTGTTTCGGTGCGGGCAGTTGCGGGTTGGTCCAAGACTGTTTTGGCTTCCCTGGAAAAATCAAGTCAAATCGAATCAATTTATACTAAAGACAACACAAACATCCATGCGGAGGGAGGATTCGAACCCCTTACGGGGAACGGCCTCGCGCGTCGGATCATAGCTTCGTGTGGTTCTGAGAGTTAGAGATCAAAGGTGTCCCTTGTAAGTACATCTGTCGTTGGAAAACGAATGCCTGCCGAGAACCTCTTTTTAAAGCCTTGCACATTATAAACAGATACTACTTTTCCTTGGATTGACAGACATAAACCGCTAAGTTTTGTATAAATATCGGCTACGAACGTCAACGTTATTACCCAACGATCGTGGCATAATTCTCCCAAAGCCTAATAATATTCCGCCGGAAGAATGAACAATTCAGACATTGAGGTGGGCTCATGGTGGTAAATATTATTCCTCTACTCTACCCTACTCTACTCGATAATTTTATAATTACTACATAATTACTACATAATTTTAAAATCGCTACATTAAGACTTTGCCTCATTAATTTCTTAAAATGAAAAATTATAATTTTAATTAAAAACTCCTTGCCTTTCAGTGGAGCACTCGGATTTGTGGAGCACCAACTGCTCCGCGAAGTACTGATTGAGAAAGTCTTTATACAAATAATGGCCCGGTTTCGACCTGTCTTTCAAATCACATGTATAATTAACACCGCAATAACGTATACGTCGTTATAATTACATGAATACGAGGTTAGCTGTAACTGCATGACAACTAATTATTCTCGTTGCAACGGCGAAGTAATATAGGTGAAGTTTCTATTCTGTAACGGTTGATCACAGTGCAAAACGTCACAATCGTCTTTATCAACTTCGTCAGCATTAATATACTCAACAGTCGTTTCAGCACTTGTTAATTCTTGTTAAAACAGATTTTATGGGAGTAAGTGATTGAGCAATAGTAATTTTCCGCCCTGTTTACTATTGTAGGGGCTAATTCTTGGCTATTTAAGAGATTGTTACGATTTGGTCGTTAAGGGGGGACGTTGATGAAATTGACCAAAAATGTCAATTTTCGATTTATTTTTTATTTGTTAGTGCAACTTATGGACAATAAGTTCCAAAAGTTTCAATGTTCAAATCGTATTCGAAGTGCCTGGAAATTAATTAAAAGTGTGACGTGGCCTTCCTGCCACGTCCACGTTTTGAAGCAGCTCTTCAATACCAGCTCAGTGAACAACGATTCTGTGTAGTACTTTCAACCAAACATGTGCGGGATGCTTCTAGAAGGCCATGATACATACTCTTTGGTTTTTTAGCTCATCTTTTACTCTGTTCCGTATCTTATAAACAAAAACAAACTAGCTGCATGGTTTATGATGGAAGTATTCTTGTTTGCCCTGTGATACTGACGGAGATTTATACAAGTTTCTTCATTCAGTTATGCCATGATCACAAAGAGTGTATAAAAAACCGGACAAACTGCGTTTGTATAAGATAGTGAATAGAAGATGTGAGAAACAACGACAAATCAGCAATGAGGCTACGTCCGAAGTAAGAACGTTTGCTGAAAGTGTGAAAATGTCTCCTAGCAGCTCCAACATTCATAAGGAAAGGCTTTCAAATTGTATTCTGGATCTTGTCAAGCCCATTTACAGGTTTCTGGCCAATCCTGCACTTCTCAAAAAATGTATTCATGGCAAAATCCAAAATCTAAATTCACTCATATAGAAACGATGCTCTAATACTACATTTGTATCTGCTGCAGTTGTCAGAATTGCAATTTATGTTGCAGTTTTTGTTTTTAATGATGGGAACGTCTGGAGGGTGAAGGTTTTAGAAAGACTTGGATTCAAGATAGAAAATTTTACTCATGACAGCCTGAGAACAATAGATTTACAGATTAAGAACTAAAGAATCAGTTGAAGACCTGGTAAAGGAAAGAAGACAGAACACAAGAAACGAGAAGAGAATCCTTGAAGGTAAAGACGACCCAGACTACAAATGTGGTGCCTTGTAAAGAAGTGAAATAAGGAAAAATTAAGGATAACTTTAAATTGCGTTTCCTGAAAAGTTTATTTTTTAAATTTTATGTACCTTTTCCTCAGATTCCATGAATGCTAGAATTATGAAATCAAGTAAACTTATTTCTGTAAACCTAATAAACGTTGTATCTAGGGAAAATTTTGAAATTTTGATTGCAAGCTGAGATTTTGGGCAAAGTGCTTGCAATTTTGCATGAATTTAAAATTGTACTTGTGGAATTATAATTAAAAAATTATGAAAATTCTCCTATTTGACATATTCCAAAAAACCTCTTGAGAGGAGCTTACATCATATAAAGAGAAGAAACAAAGAAATTTTTGTAGAAATCTCTTGAATGCGTTCTGAGAAAAAGGAACGTACATTCTTTTTGAAAATAAAACTTAAAATTTCATTAAAAAGTTGATTATATATAATCAAAGGATTTTATATGTAAATGTGTTACTTCCATGTAAATCGTGGTACAAAATTACATAGCTGTGGCTTTCGTGCATTTTTGGAATAGTGTGTGTTTTTCATCAACATCCCCCGTTAATGTACTATTACCCTGCACTCGATAATCCCTCTAAAATTGTTGTTAGTGGTCAGCTTGGTATGCTCGTGTATCAGCTAGAGTGGTGTCGTTAAGAGCGTGGTTTGGATGAGTGGAGAAGTGTCGGGAGCGGCTGTTTATCGGGTATCTGGCGCGTTACGGCCCACTCGGCGGTCCTCTGCTGATTAACACGCCAGAGCGGGGGCTGTTTGCGAGCAGCTGATGACAGCGCCGGCGACGGGCTGACGAGGAATTAAACGGAGGGGGGGGGGGGGGGCGGCAGGCGTGAATGGATCCAGGCCGCCCTGGCGCGACAGACAGGAAGGCACGGTGAGCGGGGTAGCCCATCGCGTAGCCCACTCCGTCAACGACGAAAAAACGCTAAACTGTACATAACTCGGCAAACTACGAATCAGTTGACAGGAAGGTAACAGCAGTCTTACCACTATACAACAAATACAAAACTACCTTAAACAATATATTATTTTAATATCAGCCAACACTTAAGAGCAGTTTTTTGGTTTTTTTTTTTTTTTTTTTTTTTTTTTTTTTTTTTTTTTTTGCAGTTACACGTTTCCATCCTTTTGGATCATCTTGAGAATCTAAAACAAGATAAAAAAAGCTAAATATGCATTAACTGATATTTTAACAATAATTTGATTGCAAAATGAATAGAATTAACGTTTAATAGAGTGGTATATAACCGAAGAGATTTATCTTGTAGTTGCGTCTCTAACACTTCTCGTCTATCCTGTGACAATTGCTGTGCTTGATGAGTGCTTTTAAATGTTTATATAACGGTTTGAGGCAGTAGTAGGGTGATGATGAGTGTAGAGAGAAAAGTGGGTCATGGGTGTAGTGAGGATGGGGAGGGAACTGCTGAGAGAGTGACTGAAAGAGGTGATAGAAGTAGTGTGTTGGGAAGAGAGTTAACAAAATAGGGTCTTGACTGAAGTTGCAAAAAATGAATTACGTAAAAAATATTAATTTTTGTTAGTATATTAAAATTGGGAACCAGTTAATGGGACATACTGTAGAAAACATAAAAAATATAATGAGATATATAATTAAAAATTTTTACTTTTATATTTAATTGTTTTACCCCCATCAGTGTTTTCTAAACATAACCTATGTCATATTTTTATCATAGTTTTCATGGTTTTGACAGAATGTTACAATAATTGGTACACACTTTAAATATCTATATCTAAAAATGTAAATGTCTGTTCAGTGTACGTTTATCACGTCTTAACCACAAGACATAAAGAGCTAAAAAATTGTACAGTTAGTAATGTCTACCCGGGGAAGGCTTTAGGCACGGTTTTATGGCCATTGGATAGCTATTTATCTATATATATTAATGGGAATGTCTGTTCGATGTACGCTTATCACGTCCGAACGAGAAGACACAGATTTAAATATTTGTACAGTTACTAATTTATACCTGAGGAATGTTTTAGGCACGGTTTTATAACGATCTCATAGATATTTAGTAATGTGAAGAATATAACGCGAAATGAGGAACAATAATTACTCTTTGAAAATTATATTTACTCTTTGAAAATGATTTTATTGGTTGCATTGTTGCTTGAGGGTTGATAATGATAAAAGAGTGGCGTATATTAGGATGGAAAGTTATTGGTGTATATAAAATTCTACGTGTGTGTGTGTGTTAATATTTCGCTCTGCAGCGAAAACTACAGAACGCAAACGAATGGTCTGTGTAATTGTTGTCCGAAGTCTCCCGTAGTACACCATAGCAGTTCCATGCCAATAGCTACAAGGGGGTGGAAGATATGGTGGTTGAAAGTCGTCAAATTATAAAAATATTCGGACTGAAGGCCAGCGATGACGTTTGCGACTCTATAGCAAGGAGGTTACATACAGCGAAACGTTATGCCACAGACCATATCTTTGGTCTATATGTGCTACAATGTCTTCAGCTCTTTCTCTGTAACAACATAGACGAGTTGCAGATGCAACTAAAATCTAAACCTCTTCAGTTATATACAACTCTGTTAAACATTAATCCCATTCATTTTACAATAAAATTATTATATAAAGTCAGGTAGTACATATTTACTTGTTTATCTTCTTTTATATTCTGGTGATGACCTACAAGGATTGAAACATGTAATAATAATAATAATAATAACAATAACAATAATAATAATAAACAATCATTACTGTTGGCTGATAATAAAATAATAAATTGTTTTAACTCATAAATCGATTATGACGACAATGGTACAAGTATCATTGTTGTAAACTTGTTGGTTCAAACTGCTATGGTCGTCAGTCCCTAGAGTTACAAACTACTTAAAATAACTTATACATGGGACAAGACACACACTGACTTGAACAATAACAAGAACAGGCGCACAGTCTGTACCATTACACCTTAGACCACATGGCCATTTCACATGGGTAACCTTGTTACATCACAACAACTACATTACCTATATACTAATGTTAATATCATTCTTTGTTTAAAAAATGAAAATCATGCAACTGTTATTCAAAAATCAACTTTATTTTATTGCTATTATTATTATTATTATTATTATTATTATTATTATATTTTTCCTACCAACTGGCTTGTATAAGACATGTGATATAGAGAGTATAATCTCAAGTAATTTATTTATATTGTTCCTTTTTTCTCCAGTTACCAGGTACTATCTAAGCAAAATCTAACGGTTAATGAAACAAGTAACTACATAATTTTTATAGTAATCATGAAATAATTTTCACTTTGAAACGCAAAGAATACCTACAAGAACAGTATATATGAAGTAGCATATAACAGTACAAACAGATTAGAAATTAGATTAGATTAATGCTTGTTCCATAGATCATTAATATGTCATTTCATAATGGTGTGGAATGTGGTATTATAAGACATGAAATGGTTTTAATTTTTCAATGTTTTATATTAATAATTACATCTAAAAATTGATGTAATGAGTAGAAGAAGTTGTCATTAAAAATTCTTTTGATTTCGTTTTAAATGATAGTTTACCATGTGTCAAGCAGTTGATTCTATTTGGTAATTGAGAAAATATTTTGTGGCAGCATAATTCACCCCTTTCTGTGCCAAGTTAGATTTGACTTCAAAAAGTGAAGAGAAAGCTCTCTCCTAGTGTTATAGTTATGTAGTAGCTATTACTTTCCATCAAGGTTGGGTAATTAATTACCAATTTCTTAAGTGAATATACTTAAATAAATGTCTGCAGGATGATATCTTGAGTGGGCTCCAACAATTAATATTATTACACACGTTTGTGCAATTAATTCCATTTTACTCAGTAATGAATTATCGTAGAATATGAAAGAAGCGAATGAAAATAGGCATAGTAAGGTAATTTATTGAGATTTTTATAAACAAAATTTTCAGTGACACTAATAGTATAATTAGTTGAATACAAACGTTTCAGCAGATTATCAGCGCATTTCTTCGAATTCAATCGCTCAAAAGTGCACACATCAACAGGTTTTGAATTTTCTATCATAGTTATAAACTATATTTATTAATAGTGCCATGTCATTTATTGTACAGAACTGCATATACTTTTATAAAAATTTAATGACGATCCATTTGCAGATTACCAAACATTATTGCAATTCCATTAAACTTGTTTTTTATGTGTGATTACAATACTTTTCAGCAAAAAAGCACTAGCTTTACATCTTCGAGAATATAAAATGGCCTATCATTAATACATAATAATAACAGTAAAATGACCTAATACCGAGCCATAAACTGAAGAGAAAAGATTTCAATTAGCCTACTTAAAGAAATGCAGCAAAGGCAATTAGGAGGCCTCTTCAAATAGCAGCCGAAACGTCGGAAGATTTTATAGTTTGACGATGCAGTGAAACGCCAAGTGTAATTTCATTGACACGTTCATGTATGTTTTTCATATTCTCAGTCTGCACTTATCCATATCACACTAAGAATTTCTTTTTTATTATCTCAGGGTCAGTTTGTGTTACATTTTATGATTAAACTTTGCATTAATGCACGCTGATTGTGATTTCATTTCGTATCCATGTAAAATGTGGTTTCATACCACTCTACTACTCTGCCATAACTTTTACCTCAATAGTATAAAAGAAATTACTCTTTCTACATATTCTCAACTGAATTTAAGATAGGTCAAAAATTATTTGTTGGAAGATATGCCATCAGCTAGCAGTTAAATGTCTTCATTTCCTAAGAAACAAATGCAGTATTTACATGTTGACAGCTTCAGACATCTAGATACACACCTAATGTGTGCAGACACTTCTATTTACACATTTTCAAATCACTTACATTTTATCGCTATGCACTTATCAACATAAATCGTACAGTGTTCAACTTGGAACAGTGACTTGAAACTAAAAAAAAAAAAAAAAAAAAAAAAAAAAAAGTTTAATACAATATGCCCCCCCTCCCCCCATATCATTATCATTTAATCATAGCTCTTCAGGCAGCTAAATAAATTTGAAACAAGGCAGGCACTCTACAAATTATATATTACAAAATCGGAATCTGTGCTAGAAAATTAGTTTACTCAAAACATCGTTTACAATAACAGATGTTTGGTCTTGGCCATACCGAAGGCCAACTATGTTATTACATCACACCACATTGGTTAAGTTTAGCAGCGGAACAGATTCACATATTCTCTCACCTGTCCACCCTCAACAATGGGTAATATTAAGGAACTTAAGAGAGGAAGCTTGATTGGGACTCAGTTGATGTAATTAAGGTAGAAAGTAAACTTTGCACCAAAGAATATTATCTAAAACATAGTGTCTTATCTGATTGCTTTTGTGAGTGAGGCACTATGATTTTATTCATAAAATGTTCAAATATTTGTATAGTCTATGGGACTTAACTACGGGATCATCAGTCCCTAAACTTACAAACTACTTATGAACTACTAACGAACTAGGACCGCACAAATATCCATGCCCGAGGGGGGATTCGAACCCCCGACCGCAGTGGCCGTGCAGACCGTGACTGAAGCGCCTCAATCCCCGCGGCCACCGCGGCCGGCGATTTTATTCATAACGTGTAGGCTTTCACGGCCGGCGTCTTCAGTAATTAAAACTTCCGGGCTGAGAGGCCGTGGTCGAACAGTAGAAATTCCTTTCCCTAACGTTTCGTTGCCGGCTGCGGGCAACATCTTCTCACCTCAGAAGATGTTGCCCGCAGCCGGCAATGAAACGTCAGGGGAAGGAATTTCTACTTTTCGACCACGGCCTCTCAGCCCAGAAGTTTTAATTAGTCACTATGATTTTGTTTATATTTCAGGCATTCAACTAACTTGCCAGCGTGGTTTCACCACAGCATGTAAAGTGCTGCCATGTGGCGTAAAAAGGTGACACTCTAATTCTCAGTTTTACCATTTTCCATATAAGCTTGTCAGCTCTTTCCATTATAGTCAATAGTAAGGTGGATAACAAAAAGTTTTATATATATGGCACCTCCGTATCATATTTACAGTTGGGTTCGTAATAAAACTCCCATTAAGTACTTTGACTGTATTTTAACTTATGTTAAAGAAGAGTTTCTGCATACCATCGCTTTTAAGGGGTGTGGACGTCATTCAGGAAAATAGAATGCAAAAATTCTTTCTTACCCTTTGGTTCCTTCCTTGATACTAATAATACTCACACTGTGCTCGCGTTGATGTCTTTACACGCGTGTCAAAGTACAATAATTTCGAAACTTTGTTCTTAAGATATGACTAGATCATCAGGATCCAGGATGCAGTTTCCAATTTCCGAATGAGATATATATTGAGCGTAGAATGACGGTAAATACTGCCCTTTCTTTATCATGATGCAAATAAAGATATTATTAAATACGAAAAGAAACTCTGTTATATCGTGACTAAACCGTTAGCCGAAAAAGTTCTACGTTATGCAATGTGTAAATTATGCAGGATTCAAGTTTAATAGAAATTCGTTCGGCGGTGTGAAAACGTTGACGTCTTGTGCAAGCATTTACAATATGGTGAATCGTATTACGTACAACATGTCGACCATTAAAGGAATATAAATGTCATGAATTTTAAAAGTCAAAGAAAGAGTGGTTTTCCGAGGAGCCTTCAATTGTCTCAGAAGCTATTAGAGAAATTTCGATGCTTAGCTGTTCCATATTTCAAACTATATACTTGAAATAAATATCTTGAATTACGTTCTCCTTCAGCGTTCAAGCTATTTTCAGACACAATTTCATCCAAATCGGTTAAGAGATTTAGTTGTGAAAGCGTAACAGACAGAGCTTCTTTCGTATTTATAATATTAGAGTATGGATTATTGACTTTCTGGCTTTAGCATGTGAACTTTGATGCAAGCAGCTCTAGATTATTGGTAGAATATTTATGAACTTTTCAACTGCGATTGTGTGGCATTTTTGGCCGTTAGACCTCAGCTGAGATCGCGTTCGGCCTGCCTGGTGCAAATATTTACTTTTACAGACTATCTAAGTGAAGGAAAGATGATTTTGGGCCTGAAAGCTGTAGGACTTTCGAACAGTTATATTAAATGTATTGTAAAAGCAAGTTGAAATGGAAATAAGAGGTACAAATGTGTTCAGGAAAAAATCTCTGCAGTCCCAGATAGTGCAGGACAATGAAAATGACGGCAAAGCAAGACAGAAAACTGCTTTTACGGTAGATTACTTTTTAATATTGAAGAGCAGTTAGTGATCGCCTTCTGATATCAGCCTCATGGAGAAAACCACCTGCAAACGAAAAGGAGGCAGAAGAAAGAGTTAGTGAATAGACGAAAGAAAGAGCTACTATTATATCTATTAGAAAGACAGGATGAAATATTCTCGAACTTTTACCATTGAATGTGAATTCATACCCAAGAAGAGTGATTGTGATTTTCTTTGAGAGGTTTTATTTGTGAATAATACGAGTGAAACTGAAATGTTTTAAAATATTAATGCAAATTTTGAAAGTGTGAGGTAAGAAGAAAAATATGAATTTCGAAACTTGTTCAGAAACAATATTTATTACTTGGACAATTAAAAATGTGACGGTGTCATCTCTTCTCCGGCAAATACATGGCCCGAATTAAAAATTAGTAGACCCTCTAAGGATATTGTAATTCACTGAAGATTTTATGTTCAAACAGTGCACAAGGAGCACATGAAATTGACTTATGACTAATAGCTCAAATGTCGATACATGTCTCCACAGGCGGGAATCCAAGTGCTGATTTTGGTACCCTTTCCATCATACATATGGCGAATATTGTCTTCCAACACATTATTGCACATCTGGTAAACTATTTCACGTAGTTCTCCAAGAATTGTAGGGCTGACGACTTGCACGAGTCAGTTGTCATGACAACGTATCCCACACGCGCTCGACTGGAGACAGGTCCGGAAATTTTGCTGCCAGGAAAGTTGCTGCACTCCAGAGCACGTTGAATTTTAGGTGCAAGCAACATCCTGTCGGTACGACACACCACCTCCATGTTGCAGAAGTAGCAAGAAAATGCGTCTTACCCCATTCTGCACGTACCACACGATGTTCAGCGTTCACACAAGAGCGTAGGGTGGCCCACTCTGTCTTGGACAAATACACGGTACGCGACAGCGCTCGCCAGGTGTACGTCAACGCGCAAATAGTCTTAAATTTTGTGTAGGAAGAATCATTGTAGACTACGGCCCGACATTCCACCTTCCCAGTGATCCACTAATGGTACCAAGACAGTCATACCAGTCACGACACTCACTGGTGTAAAATCAGTTACCGCCTGACGACACTAGCGCTCCAAGCGGCGAGCACGGGAGCCGCCTGTTAACGTCATATATATCGTACCAATAACACTTCATTCTCGCTCCCTTTTCTACGAGTGTTTTATTTTAGATACAAAGGTTTTAGTTTAACAGACGAAACGGATGATGCATAAATAAACGGTAGTGGAACTAAAACTGATAAATGAAGCGATGAAAGCTAGAACCTACTCACGCAGTAACATGTGCCTCCGAATATTTTGCAGCTTTCCCCATTGAAACGGAAGTAATGTAAGCCTAAGAAGCGTACCGTGCAGATCCATTTCTTTTTGCGTTTTAGTTTTTAGGACAACTTTTAGCAAAACTACGACTTTCCTCTTTCTTTTGTTCTGTGTCGGATGAGATGTTTCCAACTAATAGTTGAAATACGAACTGTTTTTTACACTTAAAAGTATATTTCCGAAAAAAAGAATAGTATGACCACTGACGCCCAGATCTGAGTTTGGTGTTAATATTTGCCTTTAATAAAGTATAAGGTTTCAGAGTTTTTGTAGCACATTCTTCACAATGTTACTTTATACCTTTGGCCTATCATACGTTTTTTTCTGCACCTTTGGACATCCAGACTGCAGTACATAGTTGTTTATATACACCATGAACCATTTAATACTCCTAAAAAGGTCAAACAATCACTATATAAATGCAATTTTCGGATGAATCGTAAACGGAAACTTTTCAGCAGAATTATTGTTACATTTCTCTCAGTGTCCTTAGGAAATATGAAAACAAACAGATGAGTTATTTTTTCTGGTTTTTGGTACATTTTATTGTACTACAACCATTTCCAGTTCCGGAAAGCATCACGAATATAAACTACAAGTAAGCCGCCGTACAACGCACGAAATACCGCTAACTCAGTAGTGTCCCCTGCTGACCACTTGGTGCGTAGCTGTCGCGCTGGGGAACAAACATTCGTTCGAGTGTCGTGACTGGTATGTTAGATTGTGGTACCAATCTAGCTGTGCACCTCGATGTTCTGGCATGAATGAAACACGGGCTAGAGGTATGCTTGCCTGTAGACTACCAGCTAGTAACAGGTTAGGAACAGTTGGTGTTGACACTTCTAGACTCGCGAATTAGCTTATCTTTGTTGTGGTAGCTGTACGATCTACCACTGCTGCCGTCACAGTACATCGATCTAGGTGGATGTCTGTGCTGCGTGGACGTCTAGAACCTTGTTTAGGGTGTGAAACCACCCTCGTTGCAGGACGTTGCAGCACTGTCACTTTGAGTGGCAATTCTCTGAGGGGGCCACCCTGCGACCCTCAAAGTTGGCTGTAGGATGTAGGAGTGCTCCTGTGCATGGCGCGCTTTCCATTCTCACGTTGAAATCACGCGAGCGTCAACGTAGTAAACATTCCCTGTTTAAAGGCACATGCAGAAGGCGCTCTGGCAACTACGTTACGACTTTATCTGTTGGCTGACGACGTTGAATCCATTATCAGCACTCCTACTATCCTCCAGATGGCAAGTGACATCATCGGTTCAAAATTGACATCGACTTTTCAGGTGAACTAATTTTTTTCTTCTGGAAGTGTATATTGACGGCGGCCGCGGTGGCCGAGGGGACTGAGGCGAGCAGGTCACGGTATGCACGGCCACTACGGTCGGGGGTTCGAATCCCCCCTCGGGCATGGATATTTGTGCCGTCCTTAGTGTTAGCTAGTTCATAAGTAGTTTGTAAGTAGGGGCTGATGACCCCGTAGTTAAGTTCCATAAGCTATACTAACATTTGAACATTTTTTGTATATTGACATGAGCTGATGGAACAAACAATACTGAGAGTGTTTCGTCAAATATTATGGAGGGGACGGAGGAAATAGGCGATGTAGCGTATAAATCAATGAATTTTAGTTGCAGACAGCGAATGGGAAAGTAGAAACAGTATCCGTATGTTCGACAGTTCCGGAACCAATTGCAGAACTTCTGAACAAGCTAGGAAAACGCACGATCGCGCGTGCGCAAGAGAGAAAGAGAGGGACAGACACACAGAGAGACAGAGCGAGAGAGAGACAGAGAGATTGAGAGAGAGAGAGAGAGAGAGAGAGAGAGAGAGAGTCCGACAGAGAGAAAGAGAGAGAGAGAGAGACAGAGATAACAGGAAGTGAAAGCAAATGGATAGACAGAACACATAGCCGAGTGCCATAAAACTAAATTGGGAAAAATTAAAATACCAGAAATGAGGAAAGCATATAAGATTATACCAGTAGCTTGAGTACAAAGGTGAACAAAAATGAGTATTGGGTTGCGTCAGACCTGTATAGAGAAATAAAAAAGATACTATCAAGTATTAACCAAAGACTGCACCCTGAAGATTTGTTGTTACTGTTTGGGATTTTTTAAAGGGAATAAACAACAGGGTCATTACTCCCCTGAACAGAATGGCCAAGCTAGGTTTGTGGGCTACAGGATAGGTATTAAATGTCAGCATCATAAATTAAAGTCATGATTGACACTGGAGTGATTTCGTTAGAAAAAGGAGAACAGGGGCTTGCATAGGTGCGGTAATCTTGCGTCTAGTCAGCTAGTAACAGAGCGCGGTTCGTGGCTCCGCTGCCGATATAGAAGATCCGAAAAAAGCTTACTGTTCCCCTGGGACGCGCTGACTTTGGCAGCATCAGCACCGACATACGGCACGTGGGTCTTCACCTGGCTGCTCTGGCTGTGAAATAAGGCTCGCAATTATCACGCCCGTTGCGGAATTAATAACAATAAATTCGCGTCGTACACCCCTTATCCGGTAACGGAATGACTCCCTAGTGTTTTGCTATTCTGCATAAGATTAATTACACTTCCTTTCATGATATGGACTTTTGTCCTTATATTTAAGCGAATTAGACTCGAGCACATAATCGCAACGTATTTTTGCACTTACTACTTGCGATACCAGTCATGCTATTAATATGGACCACAAATATCTCCATATTTCCGTATTTGATATGGAGGGGTTTTCCAAAACCTACAAGACTGAATACAAGGAAATCTTTCAACACATCTACTTGATTATTTTCTAATATTTGATGATATTATAAACTCAAAAATTACAGACCATTTACTAATAGCGAGACATCAATTATCGGAAAATACAACCAGTCTCCATAATGATAAGAAAATAAATAACTATTGTTCTTGTTTGATCAAAGATGACAACAGATAGTATTACTATTTTACTTCACCGGTGTTATTCAATTATGTTTACGCCCTGGTGGTTTACTAGTACTTTTTTTTAAGATAAAGGTGTTAAGCTTTTTGCAATTGCGTAAACAAAGAATGTCGTTTGGAAATTGAGATATTTCTTTCGTTAGCTTTTGTTTTTCTTAATAAAGTTGTACTTTCTACAAAGTAGGGAAGCTATATAAGGTACCACTTTTTTAATCAAAATATCTACGGGTGTACGCCGGGAGAAATTCAAAAACCATACAACTTTTTTTTTCCTTTTCTTTCTCTCTCTCTCCTTTTCTTCCTTTCTTTTAGCAAAGAGTACAAATTTGCAGTTTTCTAATCCGGAGGGTACTTGCCAATAATGCAATTAATCAGTATACTATGAGGATATATTTAGATATTACTGAGGTGTTTTTCTAGTTGCATATAGTATGCACAAGAATTTTTTGCTTGTCATAGAGTTTTAAATTTTAGACACAAATAGTTTGTAATCATATGAGATTTTTCTTTTAATAGTCTTAGTGTACACTAACAAAATAGTGAATACTGGTTTCTTTGGGATAATACTACAGATACTTTGGTACACCTGACTCATGATCATGTGTGGGACGTTTCAAATAACTGTAATATAAAATGAAATAGTTTAAAGTAAATTTCAGTTGCAATCTGAAAGATGTTGTTTGCAAAGTACTAACTATTCTTTTATTACATTCGAAATAGCTAATCTTCTTCGAAACATCTACAAACTACGGTAACAGAAAACCGGCGGAAGAAGAGAGACTTCTTCGTTCAGAAACAAGCCAGTGACGATCAGAAAGTGTTAGCAATGTCAATATATTAGAGATAAAAATTTTATCGATATTTAATATCGCCTGGTAACAGTTCCCAGCAAAAACTGTATACAGAGAAACAACTGCTTCCTTGTGGATATGTTACATAATATGAATTAGTATTATTTACTGCCATTAATCAGAATTATTTGGAGAACGATACATTTCAGTATATCAAAGAGAGCAGAATAGTTTGATTCTGGTATAAATTTTCCCAGAGTAGAATGATTCATTATAAATGATGTGCTAGTAAGAAAGAAAATAGCATTGTGCCCCTTCATAATACTCATAAAGAAGTGTCACATACAGACAAAAAACAATCAAACTCAGTTCTGCGTTTCCGTATCAGTAGCTTATTTATCCAACTGCGTAGATTCTGAGTTGTCTTCTGAAAAGTTCCTTATTTATTTCTACTTCGTAGCATGGGATATTATTTTAGCTCTACGTTTTCGTTATATGAGGCTGTTTTTAACTAATTAGAAAGTTTATACTAGGGAAGCCTGCAGCTCCATAGAAGCATTACCTAGCGCGGCATCTCGAAAAGGCGTATGCCCACACGAGGTGCAATATGGTGATTTTATTGCATCGTTATGAGAGTTGTGAAGCGCTTGGGCTCTTTGAATGCGGACACAATAGCAGAGCAGAGGAAGTCATTTGCACTTGGCGCCTCGGTAACAGCGTGGCAGAGCACGTGCCCCTGGGCACACGTTGACTCGCGCTGACAGCTATCGATTTAATCTAGCGACCTCGAGCTGCTGTGTGCTCGGCTACAAGTGTTTCTCTTAAAGCGATGGTCTCTTTACGGACAATGCGGCTGAACAGGTTGTGAGATTTGATCAATACGTCAAGCAGCGACTGAAAGGCGGCCGCCAAATTGCTTCTGGACCCGAGGTGTGGTTTCTCTCTCTCTCTAAAAGATCTTTACGTAATGAATTTTTCTTAAAGTAAAAAACAAATGATGTAATGGATTCCTCTAATGAATTAAGTAATTAATGTTGATGAAATTAAGGAGATTCTTCCGACTGCATCAGCTGTGAATAACTGGATGAAATGTTTTCCACACTTTAGGATTTAGAGGAAATTTTTAATGTAATTAAGACTTGGAATGCAAATGAAGATAAAGTGTTCAGATGGAGAAAATAGCGTTTAATTTAATCCGATGTCGGGAGATACCACTTGTTATAGTAGGTGTACGGATAATTGTTTCGATGCCATATGCAAACAGGTAGCGTAGAGACGTAGTTGCCAGAGATACATCTGAGTATACCCTTTAAAAGAGAATGTTTACAGCCTAGAGGCCCATTGTTACATCAACGTTTGAAGCAAACAGGCGTTGCAGGGAAGCGTTATTGGTCCTCTGCTGTTCCTTACCTATGTCAACGATTTGGGAGCTAGTTTGTCTGCAGATGACGCCGTCATTTATCGCTTAGTAAAGTCATCTGTATATCAAAACCAACTGAAGAACGATCTACATACTATATTAGAATGGTATAAAAATTGGCAATTGACTCTAAATTATGAGAAGTGTGCAGTCGTCGACATGAGTACAAATATAAATCCGTTAAAATTTGTTTACAAGATAAATCAATGAAATGTGAAGGCCGTAAACTCTACTAAATACCTAGGAATTACTATTACATCAGACTCTAAGTGGAAAGAACACGTAGATAATGTCGTGGGAAAGGCGAACCAGAGACTGCGTTTTATTGGCAGAACACTTGAAAGATGCAACAGAACTACTAGAGAAACTCCATACACTACGCTTGTACGTCCTGATTTGGAGTATTGCTGTACAGTGTGGGATCCTTATCAGGTGGGTTTGACGGAAACCACCGAAAGAGTCGAAAAAAGGGCAGCTCGTTTTTTATTGTCACATGACACAGACGAGTCAGCGTCACGGAAGTGATACAGTATCTGGGATGGCGTGGTCTACTTACTAAACTCCAATTGCCAGCAATCTCCTCTGATTGCGAACATATTGTTGACTCCTACCTACATAGGTAGGAATGATAATCAAAATAACGGAGGGATTCAGATGTTCTTCCTGCCCGCGCGCCATTCGAGAATGGAATAGTAGATGAACAGTATAAAGGTAGTTAGATAAACCCTCTGCCCCGCACTTGTATGTGATTTGCAGAGTACCCTATGTTCATGTCCCATGTAAATGTCCCGGATATGTATTCTTGTTACTAGAACCGACTGAGCGAGTTTGAAAGCGCTCAAACCGTGGTCACCCAGGTAGCGACGTTGTTATTTCGGAGAATTGCCACACAATTTGGACGTGCTCTGCTTCACTTGTGCAACGATGCTGAGTGCCACGTTGACGTGAATATCCTCGTACCAGTAGATGAGGATCTGGACTCCACACAGCACAGACGTCCGCCGAGATCGTCGCAGCAGTAGTGGACCGTACTGGCACCTCAGCACAGATAAGACGGTTCATGAGCCCAAAGTGCCAAAACGAACTGCTGTCAACAGGTCACTAGCAGTGGGACTGTGGGCGCGCGCACCTCTAGCCTAGGGTCACCAAATCACCTGGTTTTTTTTATTTTTATTATTATTTTTGTTTTTCTTAAATCTATCGGACCAAACTGCGTGGTCATCAGTCCGTAGCTTACAAACTACTTAAACCTAGGTAAACTAACCTAAGGACAACACACACACACCCATGCCCCAGGGAGGACTCGAACCTCCACGGCGAGTAACCGCGCGCCCTGCAGCGAGGTGCTTTAGACCGCTCGGCTACTCAACCGTTCACCTGGTTTATCTCTTTCGATTGGTGGTACGCTTTGTGTACCCCCATTCCGCCTCGCGTAAATGCATGGTGGTACGAAAAATGTACCATATAATTATGAAGCTCTGACTCGTCCAGAATGAAGGTTTATTTCCTGAACCACCCACTGTATGTAAGGTGGTAGTTTCCACAACGACTGAGAGGTGTCAGAAGTAGTATTGCTCATCTGCGGCGACAGTCATTTCCCACAGCCTTCACGGAGTTGATAGTTTTTTTTGCCCTCTGCGGTCAAGTGCGTATTTCGTCCGTGTTTACGTGATATATCCTTGATTCTTATTACTAAGGTAATACTGTCTATGCGTTTGGAATCAGTGTAAATTCCACGTTTCTTGGATTTATTCTAAAGTAAATTCATGAGTAACTCAGAGTTCAAAATTTGTACCACTATGCATCAAAGGTCTTGCACGTAATTCGAGACGTTACCTTTCATTTCAGTTTATAATGAAACACTTCAGTGAAATTCTAAAGGACGATATTGTATGCTAAAATACCCTTAGGCCAGAGTGTGTCAGATGAAGAGGCAGATTTTAGTCAGGACGACCCAGGGTGGTGCTAAACTTAATGTACCACCACTGGTTTCGAGAAACGTTTTTGAAAAATATTGTAATCTGTATTAACATTCTCATTATAATGCAATTCTATAACATTTCACCAATTATTTATAAAAACTCTTGAACAAGTAAAGGTCTTGTGCAACGAGTGTTTAAATTTGTCTTATATCGCTGTGGATGAAAGAGTTATCCGAGTACCACCCGGTTTTAATGCTCTGTTTCAAACCCCGGTTGCAAATTCATAAAACAAAAGAACCCATGGAATTTTGAATTTTCACGTCAAGTTTTGAAGGTGAAAGAAAAGCTGTATTGGAACTTTAAGCTGTCTTGAGTGTCCAGTATGCAACACAGAGCTAATAATAAGGTCGTTACCCTAAACTTCAGACACTTCATTTCTTAATGTAACAATGACCAACTTGTAAACAAAAAATGTAAATGCTTTTTTAAAATTCTGATTCTAACGTTTACTTTAGCAAATGGACGAGGCAGGAAGAAGATCGGTGTTTAAGGTCCCATTGACTTCTTTATCATTAGAGTACAGCCTCTGATATCTTTTTGTCAATATTGTCTTATATATTAAAATAATCTACGAAACCTATAGTCAGTCGGCCAGACCAAACTACCCGGCCGATTTCCTTCATTTTCATTTTAAATGAAGGTATTCATCCACAGATTTGTCTTGAAGTATCACAATTTACATAATTCTCGCCTTCCTTTTTCTGTATATTTCTTATGGGGATGTCCTTGCTGTAAACTAAAGTCAGCCGGTCAGGCCGTTCTATGTAACCGATTTCCATCATTTTTGCTTTAAACGAAAGTCATTCGATCGCAGATATGTCATCAAGTATCAGAATTAAGTTGGTCCATCGTTTATTTTCATTCAAACGCTGTATCCTTCTGTCATTGCATCGAATATTTTAATCGGTTTGTTTTACGATATCTTCGGTTCTAATTAAGGTAAACAGTTCTTTTTAAGATAACAACACTCAGCGAATCAAGCTCTTTCAGTTACGCCTTTAAATGCCTGGATTGATTGATTCTGAAGAAAGCTATGCCTGAACATTCAACTTTAGTTCCATTTTTTCTTAACTTCTTTGTCATTCCATTAACGGTGCGAAGTATTCGCACGGATCGTCTAGTTATTATTATTATCGTATAGTTCTTGTCAGCCACCATATTAAACTATTGTTTTACACATCAAAGTTCTTGCGTTCAGGGGATAAAAAATTATGTGTGAATAAGATCTCCCGTCGTAGAGCCAGATCCAGTGATTTAATTCATTTCAGTCCTCCTTCATTTATGTTGAGAAGACTGGCCAACCCCTCAGCCAAATAATGCAGGGGGGCAGTTTATTGCTATGTGAACCATAGTTTGGGTGTCTGCTCCGCAGACACATGACTGATCTAGTGTCATTCCCCATTTGTACTTCGAATAATTACATCAAACCACTCCTGTACGACAACGATTCAGCAGAGTCCACTACCTGCGAGGGAGGTTCATGCCATCGACTCTAGTGGAAGGGCTGGGAATGAGGTGTTTGTTTCACCCTTCAGAGATGTCCCATGATGACCTGCGAGGGAGGTTCATGCCATCGACTGTAGTGGAAGGGCTGGGAATGAGGTGTTTGTCTCACCCTTCCGAGATGTCCCATGATGACCTGCGAGGGAGGTTCATGCCATCGACTGTAGTGGAAGGGCTGGGAATGAGGTGTTTGTTTCACCCTTCAGAGATGTCCCATGATGACCTGCGAGGGAGGTTCATGCCATCGACTGTTGTGGAAGGGCTGGGAATGAGGTGTTTGTTTCACCCTTCAGAGATGTCCCATGATGACCTGCGAGGGAGGTTCATGCCATCGACTGTAGTGGAAGGGCTGGGAATGAGGTGTTTGTTTCACCCTTCAGAGATGTCCCATGATGTTGCCCAGGTGGTGTTAGGCGACAAGTTCTCTGCTATCAACTGGGAAGCTAAGCGTAGAGGTGATTTACTGGACTTAGGTCGGCCGAAGTTTTGTAGCTGATACTGCATGATGGGAAGTTGTGGGGTAGATAATTATTCTTATACTCTCTGATGAGTGCTTCTTGGCTAAGAATCTCTGGGTGAGGTATGTGGCACGGAACTGGGAGCCACGGAAGAGGTGTAGCTAAGAGGATACCACTATTTATCCTCATGGCTCTATTAAGCTGGACGTCAATCTCTCATACGTGGTCAATGTTCAACCACACAGGAGCACAATACTCAACCGATGAATAGACCAGGGAAAGAGCAGTGATGAGAAAAGGAAATCGACCGTTCCCTTTGAAAGGAAAAGTCCCGGCATTTTCCTGCAGTGGTCAAGGGAAATCACACGGACGAGGCAGTAGGACGAATTAACTATATTCCAAGGTGAACTATTTACAAACGAGATGATTAGGATAGTGAAAAAATTGTTGCAGACTATTTGAGAAATAAAAATATTCTTGTGAAATTTTTTGGTGAAGTGGACGAAACCGTGTCAACGTATTTAGAGAAAAGTGCTTCTGCTAGACGGGTTGATTTAATGAACAATCGTTTTGGAGATTAATGTTCATAACTTTAGAGAATTGTACACTTCTTTCTTGCTCTCCCTGTCCACAGTACAGCTGTGAAATGGGTAGTAGTTTAAGGGCTGGGAATGAGGTGTTTGTTTCACCCTTCAGAGATGTCCCATGATGACCTGCGAGGGAGGTTCATGCCATCGACTGTAGTGGAAGGGCTGGGAATAAGGTGTTTGTTTCACCCTTCAGAGATGTCCCATGATGACCTGCGAGGGAGGTTCATGCCATCGACTGTAGTGGAAGGGCTGGGAATGAGATGTTTGTCTCACCCTTCCGAGATGTCCCATGATGACCTGTGAGGGAGGTTCATGCCATCGACTGTAGTGGAAGGGCTGGGAATGAGGTGTTTGTTTCACCCTTCAGAGATGTCCCATGATGACCTGCGAGGGAGGTTCATGCCATCGACTGTAGTGGAAGGGCTGGGAATAAGGTGTTTGTTTCACCCTTCAGAGATGTCCCATGATGACCTGCGAGGGAGGTTCATGCCATCGACTGTAGTGGAAGGGCTGGGAATGAGGTGTTTGTTCACCCTTCAGAGATGTCCCATGATGACCTGCGAGGGAGGTTCATGCGATCGACTGTAGTGGAAGGGCTGGGAATGAGTTGTTTGTTTCACCCTTCAGAGATGTCCCATGATGACCTGCGAGGGAGGTTCATGCCATCGACTGTAGTGGAAGGGCTGGGAATAAGGTGTTTGTTTCACCCTTCAGAGATGTCCCATGATGACCTGCGAGGGAGGTTCATGCCATCGACTGTAGTGGAAGGGCTGGGAATGAGGTGTTTGTTTCACCCTTCAGAGATGTCCCATGATGACCTGCAAGGGAGGTTCATGCCATCGACTGTAGTGGAAGGGCTGGGAATGAGGTGTTTGTTTCACCCTTCAGAGATGTCCCATGATGACCTGCGAGGGAGGTTCATGCCATCGACTGTAGTGGAAGGGCTGGGAATGAGATGTTTGTCTCACCTTTCCGAGATGTCCCATGATGACCTGCGAGGGAGGTTCATGCCATCGACTGTAGTGGAAGGGCTGGGAATGAGGTGTTTGTTTCACCCTTCAGAGATGTCCCATGATGACCTGCGAGGGAGGTTCATGCCATCGACTGTAGTGGAAGGGCTGGGAATGAGGTGTTTGTTTCACCCTTCAGAGATGTCCCATGATGACCTGCGAGGGAGGTTCATGCCATCGACTGTAGTGGAAGGGCTGGGAATGAGGTGTTTGTTTCACCCTTCAGAGACGTCCCATGATGACCTGCGAGGGAGGTTCATGCCATCGACTGTAGTGGAAGGGCTGGGAATGAGGTGTTTGTTTCACCCTTCAGAGATGTCCCATGATGTTGCCCAGGTGGTGTTAGGCGACAAGTTCTCTGCTATCAACTTGGAAGCTAAGCGTAGAGGTGATCTACTCGACTTAAGTCGGCCGAAGTTTTGTAGCTGATACTGCATGATGGGAAGTTGTGGGGTAGATAATTATTCTTATACTCTCTGATGAGTGCTTCTTGGCTAAGAATCTCTGGGTGAGGTATGTGGCACGGAACTGGGAGCCACGGAAGAGGTGTAGCCAAGAGGATACCACTATTTATCCTCATGGCTCTATTAAGCTGGACGTCAATCTCTCATACGTGGTCACTGTTCAACCACACAGGAGCACAATACTCAACCGATGAATAGACCAGGGAAAGAGCAGTGATGAGAAAAGGAAATCGACCGTTCCCTTTGAAAGGAAAAGTCCCGGCATTTTCCTGCAGTGGTCAAGGGAAATCACACGGACGAGGCAGTAGGACGAATTAACTATATTCCAAGGTGAACTATTTACAAACGAGATGATTAGGATAGTGAAAAAATTGTTGCAGACTATTTGAGAAATAAAAATATTCTTGTGAAATTTTTTGGTGAAGTGGACGAAACCGTGTCAACGTATTTAGAGAAAAGTGCTTCTGCTAGACGGGTTGATTTAATGAACAATCGTTTTGGAGATTAATGTTCATAACTTTAGAGAATTGTACACTTCTTTCTTGCTCTCCCTGTCCACAGTACAGCTGTGAAATGGGTAGTAGTTTAAGGGCTGGGAATGAGGTGTTTGTTTCACCCTTCAGAGATGTCCCATGATGACCTGCGAGGGAGGTTCATGCCATCGACTGTAGTGGAAGGGCTGGGAATGAGGTGTTTGTTTCACCCTTCAGAGACGTCCCATGATGACCTGCGAGGGAGGTTCATGCCATCGACTGTAGTGGAAGGGCTGGGAATGAGGTGTTTGTTTCACCCTTCAGAGATGTCCCATGATGTTGCCCAGGTGGTGTTAGGCGACAAGTTCTCTGCTATCAACTTGGAAGCTAAGCGTAGAGGTGATCTACTCGACTTAAGTCGGCCGAAGTTTTGTAGCTGATACTGCATGATGGGAAGTTGTGGGGTAGATAATTATTCTTATACTCTCTGATGAGTGCTTCTTGGCTAAGAATCTCTGGGTGAGGTATGTGGCACGGAACTGGGAGCCACGGAAGAGGTGTAGCCAAGAGGATACCACTATTTATCCTCATGGCTCTATTAAGCTGGACGTCAATCTCTCATACGTGGTCACTGTTCAACCACACAGGAGCACAATACTCAACCGATGAATAGACCAGGGAAAGAGCAGTGATGAGAAAAGGAAATCGACCGTTCCCTTTGAAAGGAAAAGTCCCGGCATTTTCCTGCAGTGGTCAAGGGAAATCACACGGACGAGGCAGTAGGACGAATTAACTATATTCCAAGGTGAACTATTTACAAACGCGATGATTAGGATAGTGAAAAAATTGTTGCAGACTATTTGAGAAATAAAAATATTCTTGTGAAATTTTTTGGTGAAGTGGACGAAACCGTGTCAACGTATTTAGAGAAAAGTGCTTCTGCTAGACGGGTTGATTTAATGAACAATCGTTTTGGAGATTAATGTTCATAACTTTAGAGAATTGTGCACTTCTTTCTTGCTCTCCCTGTCCACAGTACAGCTGTGAAATGGGTAGTAGTTTAAGGGCTGGGAATGAGGTGTTTGTTTCACCCTTCAGAGATGTCCCATGATGACCTGCGAGGGAAGTTCATGCCATCGACTGTAGTGGAAGGGCTGGGAATAAGGTGTTTGTTTCACCCTTCAGAGATGTCCCATGATGACCTGCGAGGGAGGTTCATGCCATCGACTGTAGTGGAAGTCAAACATCACTAGTAAAGAGAGGGCGGCCATTCGTGACCTGAGGGAGCGCCTTGATATTGTTGTCTTACCGGCTGACAAAGGCAATGCTGCGGTTGTTGTCTCCCATAAGGACTACACTGAAAAGATGCAGAGCCTGCTAAATGACGATTCCTACCGGAAGATCAGCGTTGACCCCACAAAGAAGGTGGAAAACAAGACGAGGGCGCTTCTCAAGGATGCGGATTTACCGGAGGGTGTCGCCAAGAAACTTTTACCTCAAGGTCCGGTACCGCCAAGACTTTATGGACTCCCTAAGGTCCACAAAGATGGGGTGCCGTTACGTCCCATTGTCAGTAACATCAGGGCACCTACATATTTGTTGGCCAAATACTTGACGGGAATATTAAGTCCTTATGTGGGTAAATGCCCTCATCACATACGTAATTCCGTGGATTTTGTGAAACGCCTTAACAACTTCAGGCTGGATGAGTCGGATATCATGGTAAGTTTTGACGTCGTTTCGTTGTTCACGAGGGTGCCCCTTCGAGAGTCACTAGATTTGATTGGTCAGAAATTTGACGAGAAGACCACCGAACTTTTTAGGCATGTCTTGACCTCCACATATTTTCTTTTCAATGGCGAATACTACGAACAAACGGAGGGAGTCGCCATGGGTAGCCCACTCTCCCCTGTGGTCGCAAATTTATACATGGAGAATTTCGAGGAGGAAGCCCTTGCATCATCTTTCTGGAAACCTACTTGCTTTTTCCGTTATGTGGACGACACTTTCGTCATCTGGCCACATGGTATGGACAAACTCCTTGACTTCCTTACACATCTGAACTCCATACACCCCAACATCAAATTCACTATGGAGACTGAAACGGAGGGTAAATTGCCGTTCCTTGACGTCTTGGTCAAGAGAAGAGCTGACGGCACCCTGGGTCATAGTGTATATCGGAAGACAACGCACACTGATCTGTATTTACACGCAGACAGCTGTCATCACCCTTCACAGAGGAATGGGGTACTTAAAACTCTAGTACATAGGGCGCGCACTATCTCCGACGCAGAGAGTCTACCCCAGGAATTGGAACACCTGAGAACTGTATTTCGAAAAAATGGGTACTCAGAGTGGCAGATTCAGCGGGCTCTCCGCCCAACCACTACAACACAACCTGTGGAAACGGATGAGAACGCAAGGGAGGATGTAGGCACTGCGTTCGTTCCATATACCGGCGCACTCTCAGGGAAGATCGCCCGCATTTTGAGAAAACACCAGGTTGGAACTGTTTTTTGTCCGCCGAATAAAATTCGTGCACTGGTGGGGAGCGCTAAAGATGATCTCGGTTTGAGGAAGGCGGGCGTGTACCAGATTCCGTGTCAGTGTGGAAAGTCATATATTGGACAGACAATGCGTACCGTCGAGGATCGATGCGTTGAACACCAGAGGCACACACGATTGATGTATCCGAGCAAGTCGGCGGTCGCTGAACATTGTTTGTCGGAGAATCACGCCATGGAGTATGAACACACTAGGATTTTGGTACAGACGTCGAGATACTGGGACTGCGTCATTAGAGAGGCCATTGAAATTCGCACAAGTGACGACCTCATAAACCGTGACTCTGGCTATAATCTTAGCAAAGCTTGGGAACCAGCGATTGGGTTAATTAAGAGTAAATCTAGCAAACGTAACGAAGTGACGACCACGGCGGACAGAGCCCTCACACCGACGTCTTCTCAGACGCTGGCGCAATCGGTTCCACTGCGCGGCCGCGGCGCGGGGCGCGGACCGCGGAGGGGTCGCTCCACGGGCCGCGGGTATTTAAATGGCCCGCTACCGGGCTAGAACCCAGTTCCCTTCGAGCAGCCGTAGCGTGCGGACTCCGTGCCGGCGCGTTTCCAGGAGCTCAGTCCGTCAGTTCACCTGATGATGGCGACATGTATGATCGCCGAAATATTGTGCCCGTTGGACACTATAGACCGGCAGTACACTCGTGGATATTTTGATCATCAAATACGCCGGGAGAAACTTAAGAATCAAATCGTTTTGGAGATTAATGTTCATAACTTTAGAGAATTGTGCACTTCTTTCTTGCTCTCCCTGTCCACAGTACAGCTGTGAAATGGGTAGTAGTTTAAGGGCTGGGAATGAGGTGTTTGTTTCACCCTTCAGAGATGTCCCATGATGACCTGCGAGTGAGGTTCATGCCATCGACTGTAGTGGAAGGGCTGGGAATGAGGTGTTTGTTTCATCCTTCAGAGATGTCCCATGATGACCTGCGAGGGAGGTTCATGCCATCGACTGTAGTGGAAGGGATGGGAATGAGGTGTTTGTTTCACCCTTCAGAGATGTCCCATGATGACCTGCGAGTGAGGTTCATGCCATCGACTGTAGTGGAAGGGCTGGGAATGAGGTGTTTGTTTCACCCTTCAGAGATGTCCCATGATGACCTGCGAGGGAGGTTCATGCCATCGACTGTAGTGGAAGGGCTGGGAATGAGGTGTTTGTTTCACCCTTCAGAGATGTTCCATGATGACCTGCGATGGAGGTTCATGCCATCAACTGTAGTGGAAGGGCTGGGAATGAGGTGTTTGTTTCACCCTTCAGAGATGTCCCATGATGACCTGCGAGGGAGGTTCATGCCATCGACTGTAGTGGAAGGGCTGGGAATGAGGTGTTTGTTTCACCCTTCAGAGATGTCCCATGATGACCTGCAAGGGAGGTTCATGCCATCGACTGTAGTGGAAGGGCTGGGAATGAGGTGTTTGTTTCACCCTTCAGAGATGTCCCATGATGACCTGCGAGGGAGGTTCATGCCATCGACTGTAGTGGAAGGGCTGGGAATGAGATGTTTGTCTCACCCTTCCGAGATGTCCCATGATGACCTGCGAGGGAGGTTCATGCCATCGACTGTAGTGGAAGGGCTGGGAATGAGGTGTTTGTTTCACCCTTCAGAGATGTCCCATGATGACCTGTGAGGGAGGTTCATGCCATCGACTGTAGTGGAAGGGCTGGGAATGAGGTGTTTGTTTCACCCTTCAGACATGTCCCATGATGACCTGCGAGGGAGGTTCATGCCATCGACTGTAGTGGAAGGGCTGGGAATGAGGTGTTTGTTTCACCCTTCAGAGATGTCCCATGATGACCTGCGAGGGAGGTTCATGCCATCGACTGTAGTGGAGGGGCTGGGAATGAGGTGTTTGTTTCACCCTTCAGAGATGTCCCATGATGACCTGCGAGGGAGGTTCATGCCATCGACTGTAGTGGAAGGGCTGGGAATGAGGTGTTTGTTTCACCCTTCAGAGATGTCCCATGATGACCTGCGAGGGAGGTTCATGCCATCGACTGTAGTGGAAGGGCTGGGAATGAGGTGTTTGTTTCACCCTTCAGAGATGTCCCATGATGTTGCCCAGGTGGTGTTAGGTGACAAGTTCTCTGCTATCAACTTGGAAGCTAAGCGTAGAGGTGATCTACTCGACTTAAGTCGGCCGAAGTTTTGTAGCTGATACTGCATGATGGGAAGTTGTGGGGTAGATAATTATTCTTATACTCTCTGATGAGTGCTTCTTGGCTAAGAATCTCTGGGTGAGGTATGTGGCACGGAACTGGGAGCCATGGAAGAGGTGTAGCCAAGAGGATACCACTATTTATCCTCATGGCTCTATTAAGCTGGACGTCAATCTCTCATACGTGGTCACTGTTCAACCACACAGGAGCACAATACGCAACCGATGAATAGACCAGGGAAAGAGCAGTGATGAGAAAAGGAAATCGACCGTTGCCTTTGAAAGGAAAAGTCCCGGCATTTTCCTGCAGTGGTCAAGGGAAATCACACGGACGAGGCAGTAGGACGAATTAACTATATTCCAAGGTGAACTATTTACAAACGAGATGATTAGGATAGTGAAAAAATTGTTGCAGACTATTTGAGAAATAAAAATATTCTTGTGAAATTTTTTGGTGAAGTGGACGAAACCGTGTCAACGTATTTAGAGAAAAGTGCTTCTGCTAGACGGGTTGATTTAATGAACAATCGTTTTGGAGATTAATGTTCATAACTTTAGAGAATTGTGCACTTCTTTCTTGCTCTCCCTGTCCACAGTACAGCTGTGAAGTGGGTATTTTCCTAGTCAAGTATACATTGGACTTATGAAAGAAATAGTCTTACTGTACAATATGTAAAGAATATTTTGATCGTCATTTATAGCTATTAACATCACAACACAACACTGCTGTGGAGACATTATGCAATGGAATCTACTGTTGTCGCTGATACCACAAGTTTTCGACATACCTACCTTACCACCATTGGATACGTAGTTTATTGTCAGAAGGGACACAGTAAGTTGTAATTGACGGAAAGTCATAGAGTAGAACTGATGTGACATCTGGCGTTCCTCAGGGAAGTGCTGTAGGGCCCCTACTGTTCTTTATTTTTTTTTTATAAACGATTTAGGAGACAATCTGAGCAGCTCTCTTAGGTTCTTCGCGGATGATGCTGTCATTTATCGTTTAGCACAGTCACCAAAAGATCAAAAGCAACTCCAAATTGATTTAGATAAGATATCAGCATGGTTAAAAGTATGGAAATTTACCGTTAATAATGAGAAGTGTGAAGTCATCCATATCAGCAGTAAAAGAAGCCCCTTAAACTTTATTTACACGATAATCAATAAAAACTACAGACCGTAAATTGAACTAAATACCCAAGATTAACAATCACGACAACTTAAATTGGTAAGAACACGTAGAAAATATTGTAAGAAAAGCGAACCAAAGATTACGTCTCGTAGGTAGAACACTTAGACGATGCAACAGTTCTACTACAGCACACTTGTGCGTACTATTTTGGAGTATTGTTGCACATTGATGGATCCCCACCAAGTGGGACTGACAGACGATTTAGAGAGAATTCAGAGAAGGGCAGCTCGTTTTGTATTATCGCGATAAAGGGGAGAGACTGTCACGGAAATGATGCACGAGCTGGGGTGGAATGTATTAAAAGAAAGGTGTTACTCGTCGCGGCAAGACTATTTTCGATATTTCTTTCAACAAATTTCTCAAAAAAATGTTCAAATGTTTGTAAATCTATCGGACCAAACTGCGTGGTCATCAGTCCGTAGCTTACAAACTACTTAAACCTAGGTAAACTAACCTACGGACAAACACACACACCCATGCCCCAGGGAGGACTTGAACCTCCACGGCGAGCAACCGCGCGCTCCGCAGCGAGACGCTTTAGACCGCTCGGCTACTCCACCGCGGCAACAAATTTCTCTTCCGAACGCGAACATATTTCTTTTAACACCAACTTATATAGGAAAACATGATCATCAAAATAAAATAAGAGAAATCAGATTGAAAACAAAGATTTAGGTGTTCCTTTATCCCTCGAGCTATTAGAGAATGTAACTGTATGGAAACATAATAAAACGGTACAATGAACCCTCTGCCATGCTCTTCAGTGTGACTTGCAGAGTATTTATGTAGATGTCGATGTTCTCAAAACTGTGGTAACATCAGGTCCAAGTATGAATAACCTTAAGAAGGTCCGAAGAAGCGACAATTATCCTTTTTAGAAAAACTAAAAAATTTTATTTCACATAAAGAGTGTTTGTAATATCCCCGGTTTTTTCATTATATATATGGTATTCCCATTCTGGTTCGTGTTTCAGTCAGGCCACAGCATCGACGTGCATCGGCCGGTTCCGCCAGAGGATCATTTGGCAGGTGGAAAAGCGGGCCGCGATTCTCAGCGATAAAAGCAGATTCTGCCTGCACGCAAGTCATTAATATTTGCACGCACGACGGACAGCTGGTGAACGCTGTCTCGTAGAGTGCACTCGTCCAAAAAAGATTAGCCCTACCCTAGCCCTTATAGTACGGGGTGCGATCAGCTACAACTCTCGTTCATCTTTCGTGTTTGTGGATGGACGCTCAGTACTGCAGTATGTTGTAAGATCTGTTCTTTTCGCATTCTTGCAACAGGAAGTTGACGTGTTGTTCCAACAGTACGCATGAAAACGTGCTGTGCTAGATGTGCAGCAACGCCGCTGGCGAACACTATCTCCAAACTTGACCTCAATCCAGCACTTGTGGGGTATAATGGAACAAATGACGCGCGGCTCGTCAACACTCAACTCTTGCAGAACTACTCAACAGGTTGAACAGGCGTGTAATAATGAATCCAAACACAGCATTCGCCATCTGTATCATCTAACGGATTCGGGAATCAGCGCCTGCATTGACGCAACTGCACCACATCGTACTACGTGTCATGGGAGAAACTGTACCAACTAGCCGGTATTGCCCTCCAGACATTAGACGTCAGGTAGCCGCACGTAGAGAAAGGCTCGAGATATCCACCTCTGACAAGTACCCGCTATATGGCCACAATCCTCCTCCCCCATGTTTGAAGTCCAGAAAGAGCTTTATGCGGACAACAAGTATGTCCACTGAACAGATGTGTTCTCAGCTAACATCGTAACAAGAGGTCCCAACATCACTGGATGCCACCATCAGAAAATCAAGTTACTTTCCATGGTTTGCGCTCCACGACTGTGATATGTTTCCAATACACTTAGAATTTTCAGCTATCGGTAGATCTTTTTTAAAATTCTTTATTGGCAAATCATGATTTCGTCAGTAACTGTCCATTATAAATTATTAATAACATCTACAGTTAAACACATGCATTGATAATGGCCAGTTACTGGCCGAAATCATGATTTGCCAATAAAGAATTTTAAAACAGATCGACTGATAGCTGAAACTTCTCAGAGTATTGGAACCATCAGAAAATCTATCTGCTGGTTTCACCGAGGAATGGCCTGTATGGAGAACCCTGAATCGGCTCATAACTGCTGTCGCAAGATCCAGAGACGACCTGCAGAAATGGGGTTACCCTACTCCATCAGCCCTTTGTGACTGCGGAGTTGAGTAGACTACAGTCCACTTATATCAGTGTGCACTATGTCAATCAAGGTGTACCACTGATGCTCTGATGTCCGCAAGCTCCGAAGCTTTTGCGACTGCCAACTTCGTGGTGAAGTCTCCTAAACTGTCATCTTTGTCTAATATTATTTTCCTTGCTAGGCTTGTTTATCATTTCTTTTACTTCTAAGTGTAAACCAATGCAAATTATTAATTATAATATGTAATCTAGTTGTAACTTCAGCTAATAGTCATTATGCATATATATGTATCCATGTATCAATGTGCACTGAAGTTGGATGTTATGACACGAATAAATAAATAATACCACATACTACGAGGGATGGAGCTTGAATAGAGGCAACACTGCTGTTGAGACATTGTTGTTGTTGTTGTTGTGGTCTTCAGTCCGGAGACTGGTTTGATGCAGCTCTCCAACCAACTCTATCCTGAGCAAGCCTCTTCATCTCCACATAAGAACGGCAACCCACATCTGTCTGAATCTGCTTACTGTATCCATCTCTTGGTCTACCTCTGCGATTTTTACCCCACACACTTCCCTCCAACGCTAAATTCACAATTCCTTGATGTCTAAGAATGTGTCCTGCCAATCTATCCCTTCTTTTAGTCAAGGTATGCCAAAAATTTCTTTTCTCCCCAATTCTGTTCAGTACCTCCTCATTAGTTACGCGATCCACCCACCTAATCTTCAGCATTCTTCTGTAGCACCATATTTCAAAAGCCTCAATCCTGTTCCTGTCCGCACTGTTTATCGTCCATGTCTCACTCCCATACAAGGCAACACACCATACAAATGCCTTCAAAAATGACTTTCTTAGGATTAAATCAATATTCGATGTTAACAAATTTCTCTTTTTCAAGAACGCCTTTCTACCGATTGTCATTCTGCATTTTATATCCACTGTACTGCGACCATCATTTGTCATTTTACTACCCAAGTAACAAAACTCATCTATCTCCTTTATTGCTTCGTTTCCCAATCTAATGCCTTCAGCAACACCTGATTTTCTTACACTGCACTCCATTAGCCTAGTTTTGCTCTTGTTAATGTTCATCTTATATGCACCTTTCAGCACACTGTCCATTCCGTTCAACTGCTCTTCCAGGTTCTTTGCTGTATCCGACAGAATTACTATGTCATCGGCAAAACGCAATGTTTTTAATTCTTCACCCTGAACTTTAATTCCTTGTCCAAATTTCTCCTTGCTTTCCTTTATGGCTTGCTCAATGTACAAATTGAATACCATTGGAGGAAGGCTACAACCCTGTCTTACTCCCTTTCCAACCATAGTATCCCTTTCATGCCCTTCAACTCTGACAACCACTGTCTGGTTTTTGTACAAGTTGTAAATAAACTTATGCTCCCTGTATTTTACTCCTGCTTGCTTCAGAACTTGAAAGAGTTTATTCCAATCAACACTGTCAAAAGCCTTCTCCAAATCTACATAATCTAGAAATGTAGGTTTGCCTTTTCTTAATCTATCTTCTAGTATAAGCCGTAAAGTGAGTATTGCCTCCCGTGTTCCTACATTTCTCCTGAACCCAAACTGATCTTCCCCGAGGTCGGCTTCTACCAGCTTTTCCATCCATCTGTATATACTTCGTGTTAATATTTTGCAACCATGACTTATTAAACTGATGGTTCTGTAGTTTTCACACCTGTCTGCACCTGCTTTCTTTGGAATGGGGATTATAACATTTTTCTTAAAGTCTGAGGGTACTTCGCCTGTCTCATACATCTTACACACCAGGTGAAACAGGTTTGTCATGGCTGGTTCTCCCAGAGACTTCAGTACCTCTGAGGGAATATCATCTACTCCAAGGGCCTTCTTTCGACTTAGGTCTTTCAGAGCTCTGTCAAATTCTTCTCTCAGTACAGTATCTCCTATTTCATCTTCATCTACATCCTCTTCCCTTCCTACAATATTGTCTCGAAGTTCATTTCCTTTGTAGAGCCCCTCTATATACTCTTTCCACCTTTCAGCTTTCCCTTCCATGCTGAGAACTGGTTTTCCATCAGTGTCCTTGATATTTATAGAGCTGTTTTTCTTATCTCCAAATTTTTCTTTTATTTTCCTGTAGGCTGTATCTATTTTTCCCCTATTTATATATTCTTTTACATCCTTGCTTTTGCCTTCTGACCACTCCTGCTTAGCCATTTTGCACTTCCTGTCAATCTCATTTCTTAGTCGTCTGTACTCCATTTTTCCTGATTCATTTGCTGCATTTTTATATTTTCTCCTTTCATCGATTAAAATTAGTATCTCCTGTGATATCCAAGGAGTTTTTGTAGGTCTTGCCTTCCTACCTACTTTGTCCTCTGCTACCTTCACTATTTCATCTCTCAATTTTACCCATTCCTTCTCTACTGTATTATTTTCCCCTGTTTCTGTCAATTGTTGCCTAAAGCTCCCTCTGAAAATCTTAAGAACCTCAGGTTCCTCCAATTTATCCAGGTCGCATCTCCTTATTTTCCTACCTTTTTGTAGTTTCTTCAGTTTCAGCCTACAATTCATAACCAACAAGTTATGGTCAGAGTCTATATCTGCCCCTGGATATGTCTTATACTGTAAAACCTGGTTCCGAAATCTATGTCTTACCATTATAAAATCTATCTTGTATCTCCCGGTGTCTCCTGATCTCTTCCACGTATACAACCTTCTTTTGTGATTCTTGAACCAGGTGTTTGTTATAACTAAATTATGTTCTGCGCAAAATTCTACCAGGCGGCTTCCTGTTTCATTCCTTTTGCCCAGACCATATTCACCTACTATCTTCCCTTCCCTTCCTTGTCCTACTAACGAATTCCAGTCTCCCATAACAATTAAGTTTTCCTCTCCCTTAATTGTCTGAATAATTTCATTTAGTTCCTCATATATTTCTTCGATTTCCTCATCATCGGCAGAGCTAGTTGGCATATAAACCTGTACTACTGTTGTCGGTGTTGGCTTCGTATCTATCTTGACAATGATAATACGATCACTGTGCTGCTCATAGTAGTTTACCCGCATTCCTATTTTCTTATTCATTATCAGTCCTACTCCTGTGATACCCCAAACTGATTTTGTATTTATAATCCTGTACTCACCTGACCAGAAATCCTGTTCATCCTGCCACCGAATTTCACTAATCCCCACTGTATCTAACTTCAACCTATCTATTTCCCTTTTTAAATTTTCTAATTTTCCTACTCGATTAAGGGATCTAACTTTACACGCTCCGACCCGTAGAATGCCAGTATTGTCTTTCCTGATGATCACATCCTCCTGAGTAGTCCCCGCCCGGAGATCCGAATGGGGGACATTATGTAATGGAATCTACTGTTGTCGCTGATAGCACAAGTTTTCGACATACCTACCTTACCTCCGAGCAAAAGGACTCGGTCGTCCCACGTCTCTAACGTGCGCACAATCGAGGGAAAACAGTCACTTGTGAGCGAGCGTTCTAACGTAATGGTGTCACTACGTTTTCGAAACAGGAACAACGGAGTTCGAGCAAGATTGAATGTGTCAACAAGGTCTTCAAGAAGCGTGCGGGGAATCGGCATTGCCCTACAGAACAGCGGCACTTTGGGTAAAAGCCTTCAAGGAAGATCGGCAAACTGTGGCAGACATGTATCGAGCAGGTCGTATTAGTGTCGCTGAAGAAGTGCATACTGTCGCCGCGTTAGAGGACAGTGATCGACGTCAGACGATTCGTGAGCTCGCTCACGGAACTGGATAAGCGCATACGACTGTGCTTCGCATCCTGGAATGTCTGGCCATTGGGAAAATTGCATAACGATGGGTTCCATACGAATTGACAGAAATTCAGAAATGAATGCGTTACGACTCTGCTAAGATGCACTTGAAGCGCTATGCGCCCGAAGGAGAGGCTTTCGTACGCTGTATTGTAACACTGGAGGAGACATATGCTACAAATGTTCAAATGTTTGTTAAGCTTATGGGACTTAACTACGGGGTCATCAGTCCCTAAACTTACAAACTACTTATCAACTACCGTATACTAAGGACGGCGCAAATATCCATGCCCGAGGGGGGAATCGAACCCCCGACCGTAGTGGTCGTGCAGACCGTGACTGAAGCGCCTCAGTCCCCTCGGCCACCGCGGCCGGCCATATGCCACATGGTAAGAGCCAAAACTGAAACGCCAATCCAATGATTCCCCGAAAAATTGCGTCAGAGCCCCAGCATGGTGAAAGTTATAATGATTCTCTTCTACGACTGTGATGGTGTTATCCTAACGCATTCCGTTCCTCCACGACAGACCGTCAATGCACAGTATTACTTTTTGGAGCATCACCTGCGACCAACTTTGCGAAAGAAGCTGCAAAACTTTCTGCGCAACTCACCCACCATTTTGGACGACAATGCGCGGCCTATGGAATTGGGAAGCACTGTACGTCCACCATACTCCCTGGGGTAAAGTCCTTGTGAATTTGGTTCCGAAGATGAAGGAACCACTTCTTGGGATTCGCCTTCAGATCTGCTCCGACAGGAAGTACACCGCTCCATTCGCACCATCAATAGAAGATGCTCTGCTAATGGTATACTACGCTTACCACATCGCTGGCAGCGGGTTCTACGGAACGCTGGTGACTACGTTGAAGGACAGTAACAGGTGCAAACATGGAAAACTTTTTGTATCGGTTGTAAATAAATGGTTGCCTTTATTATAAGTTCCAGCCCCAGTAATATGGATGTTTCAGAATAATTCGATACTATGTACTTAAGTACATCTACATATATACTCTGCTATCCGCCGTAAAATGCGTGGCGTGTCGCACAATTCTGAAGCATCCAACAAACTTCTACACACGCCAACTCATTAAGCAATACCATAACCAATCGTCTTTGCTGATGACTCTAATTTTTTGTTGATTTGATATCATATGCCAAAATAATATATAATTACACGACTCTAAATAATAATTAGTATAATTGGGATTTCCATTTTGTGGTGTCGCTCAAGTCTAAAGTGCGCGCCACCTACTTTCGCCGCGCGCCGCCATGCACGCACGGCGCGGCGTTCTTACGACGTCAGCCACGAGCGCCCCCCGCTCGTGGCCACCACTGAACGGCATCGTTCACTTGGGATTGAGATAGGAGCCAGTTAACACTTCGGAATCAGATAGGCACCAGTGAAGACGTGATTATCGGACATGCACTAGGCAGGCCTCTAGCTCAACTATGTATCAGCATTCTGCCGTACTGAACTATGTAAAAGTTAAATATTTTATAAATTCTGTGCAATATATATCTCGTTCTAATTTACTCTAGTGTTTCTAGTTTCTGCTGTCCCACTGGCTGCTCACGTCCGTACCTGCACAAGCGTGCTTCCTTTATTCCTGTGTCGGTACTTTTCTACTCGGCCACCGACACCTACGACGGAAACAAGACACAAAAAACCTACCAGTAACGAACGTAGCTACATGCCTCTGAACTGCTTCTATGCCTTCCTTTAAACTGATCTGCTGCGGGTCCGAAACACTTGAGCAATACTCATAACGTGGTGGTACAAGCGTTTTATACGCGGTCTCATTTACAGATGAAGTTCATATTCCCAAAATTCTCCCAAGAAACCGAAGTCTGATGTCCGTCTTACTCACAGCTGTCCTTACATGTTCGTTCCATTTCATATCGCTGTGCAAGGTTACGCGTAGATATTTGAACGACCCGACTGCATCAAGAAGCTCAGTGCTAATGCTGTATTATGGCATTGTTTTTTCTACTCGTGTGCATCACATTTTTCTAAGTTTAGAGCTAGCTGCCATTCTTCACACCAAATAAAATTTTTGTGCAAGTCATCATGTATGTTATTACATTCAGTTAACGACGATACCATCCGATACACCACCGCTTCATCTGTAAATGTTATCATTACAGGTATATTGTATGTAGTGTTCCAACAATAAATCTTGTATGAAATATTTTGTGTGCCAGCCTCGTCGCCGCTTTTGTGTCTCGTTTCCGTCGTAGGTGACGGTGGCCGAGTAGAAAGACACTGACACAGGAATAAAGGATGCACGCTTGTGCTGGTACGGAGGTGAGCAGCCAGTGGGACAGCAGAAACTAGAAACACTAGAGTAAATTAGTACGAGATATATATTTCATAAAGACTTAGTAATACTTAACTTCTACATAGTTCAGTACTGCAAAATGTTGATACATAGTTGAGCTAGAGGCCTGCCTAGTGCCTGTCCGATAGCCAAGTCTTCACTGGTGCCTATCTGATTCCGAAGTGTTAACTGGTTCCTATCTCAGTCCCAAGTGAACGATGTCGTTCAGTGGTGGCCATGAGCGGAGTTGTAGCAGAGGGCGCTCGTGGCTGACGTCGTAAGAACGCCGCGCCGTGCTTGCACGGCGGCGCACAGCGAAAGTACGTGGCGCGCACTTCAGACTTGTGCGACACCACATGTAGTGTTTGCTGATGTGACACATCTACCACCAAGGCAGGTAGGACACTAACTACAACTTAACGATGGTGAGTCTCATTTAATCTTTGTTAGAAAATGTATAGCCATATTAATCTATAACCAAGAATGCCTGCCCACACTTTGATGGAGGGTCGTTGTTGATCCCCTCTCTCTCTGTATCTACATAACGATTTTCATCTGCCCCTACATGCTGATTATGAAAGTTCATAACGCCCTCTAGTGTTAAACCAACACCCCCTAGAGACAAGGCCTCAAACTGCCCGTGCCACGTCACACTGACCAGGCCGAGGCCGCCAGCTGAATGGCTGACCGCAGGGGCACAGTCACCACCACCTAGAGAGAAGGCCGCGGCGCTCTTATGCGACGTCATGCAGAGTAGGTTGCGCACGCATAGCTGACTGGCTCGCTGCTTCGGCATAGTGGGCCGTGCCCCAGCGGCTACCCAGTCAGCTATGCGCGCGCAACCTACTCTGCATGACGTCGCATAAGAGCGCCGCGGCATTCTCTCTAGGTGGTGGTGACTGTGCCCCTGCGGTCAGCCATTCAGCTGGCGGCCTCGGCCTGGTCAGTGTGACGTGGCACGGGCAGTTGTGAGGCTGTGTCTCTAGGGGGTGTTGGTTAAACCCCATTCGTCGGTAAATAAAATCTCTGACAAAAAGTGGATCTACGGATTTCTGCAAGAGCCATTGACAGAACCGCAATCTGCTAAGTGGTCTTCTGGCTCTAGTGCCTGGACGCACTGAGCATGATATGGATACTGTGACTGTTCAGTAGTACCCCACAAACAAGAGCATGACTCACGCCTTCTGCTGCAGCTAATCGCCTCATGCTCGTTGTAGGGTTTTCCTCCAGTAAATTTAGCAAAAAATCCTACATCTGTAGTTTGCGGACGGACTGATGACTTTCACTATTCATCTTGGTGGATGCTAGAGAGCATGTGTCCCAAAGACGCTGAAAAAGCCGGAAAACACATTGGATGCCACTCAGCGATTTGTAAATCTTTCCGAGTAGAGAACGCGGGCTCACAGGCTACGTCCGTTTGCTAACCCGTCACAGAAAGTCATGTACGTCATCTCACGTGTGAAGTAGATAAAATGTGGATGACATAATAAAAGGTCCTGCAAGTACAGGACAGTACAGACATCGCAATAACAGCAAAGAAGCGACACACACACACACACACACACAACGTTACAATGAATGTATTGCTCAAGAACACACACAGAACAGTAAGCCACACACAAGACATTTAGATAACATGTTGCTCCGAATGATGTTCAATGTAGAGCACATAGGTGCAGAGAGACATGTAGGCGACAGTGGCGAACCCTGTTGACGGATAGAAGAGGCATCATGTCCATGCAGTACAGTACGTTCCCTAAATTTTTTCCTTGCCTATCACAGAGGCGGACATTCACAAGCAAACGTCTTGAGTCTCGTTACGAACATGTGTGCATAAGTCAGAAAGTATGCAGTTATGGACTTTTTTAATTTGTTTTGTTGGGTACTACCACCTCGCAAACTACTGATTTTTTTTGAAGACTTGTACGATACAAACCTATAAATGAACAAATAATCTTACAAACTTCCTTTGGGTTTATTTTGCGGATGGAGAAGTTAGTTTCGGAAGACAAAGTTTCTTACTACTTCTTCTCACAAATCCTCTAAGCCTCCACAATCTTACAGATGTTGATGCGTAGCAGTGTGCTTTTGTACCGCCCTACAGTGCGCACGAGGTTCCGTAGTTGCTGTCCAAAACTTTATGGAAAGCATAGAGTTCAGACTAACCTGTTGTCTTCTATAGTTGTGTCCCCACTGCAGAAGACGTCACACAGGTCGTTGGTTCTTCTTCAGCATACGAGTGAGGCTAGAATAAGTTCGGTAAGATGGGAGTACAAGAAGCGACTCGCGAGATATTCAATTTGTCAGGGATGCCATTTATTTCTTCTAGTTGCAAAATGATAGTAATTAATAAACTCCTTAACATGAGGATTACTTCCTATGTAAGCAACTATTATCAATATTACCCGGCCTATGATGCCCGTAGTTCATAGTGAGACCTCGAGTGTTAACATAACTGCTAAACTTTACTCATGTCCGGCCGCGGTGGCCGATCTGTCTGCGGCGCGCCAGTCACAGTCTGCACGGCCACTACGGTCGGAGGTTCGAATCCCCCCTCGCGCGTGTATATTTGTGCCGTCCTTAGTGTAAGGTAGTTCATAAGTAGTTTGTTGGTTTAGGGACTGATGACCCCATAGTTAAGTCCAATAAGCTCTACAAACATTTGAACATTGGAACTTTACTTATGACCGGCGCGGACCGGAGCGTACAGTGGTCAGCTCGAGACAGAATCTGCGGCGCGGTGCAAGAGGGCACCTGACGCTCTATTAACTGCCAAAACATGGCCGTCGCGCGCCTTCCGCAATATCGTTCTTCTCTTGTTACAATAAAAGAAGACACCTTAAACTTCTTAAACTGTCAAAACCTAGCCTGTCCTTGAGAGATATTTATAACAAATTCTCAGCTATGAATAATTAATAGTCAGTAATAAATAAATGAAACTAATATCAAAAGAAATCACGTGACATGAAATGCAGTAGGCAATTCTAGGAGAGTACCAGCAACATAGGTGGTCTTTCCCAGGGGAACCAGCACCTACAGAGCCATATGCTACTGCTCCCCACCCCACCTCCCAACATATGCTGCACTGCTGTCTTACTTCCGCGTTTAAGACACGTACAATGTTAGCAAAGAAACGGCCAGCGGTCAGAAATATGAAGTGGCCGTAGGCCAGGAATATAACAATCTCTTTAAGACTTATAACCTTAGTTGTTGGTCTCTTCAAATCACAAACGAGAGGACTAATAATCTCCATTTATTGGTAGATTCATACTTTTATCTACTACAGAATAACAGACTAGTAACCCGTTAACTTTAGTGGACTGATTAAAAAACATGCAGCCGGCCGTGGTGGCCGAGGTGACTGAGGCGCTCCAGTCACGGTCAGCTCGGCCACTACGGTTGGGGGTTCGAATCCCCCCTCGGGCATGGATATTTGTGCCGTCCTAGTTCGTAAGTAGTTCATAAGTAGTTTGTAAGTTTAGGGACTGATGACCCCGTAGTTAAGTCCCATAGACTATACAAACATTTGAACATTTGAAAAAACATGCACTGCAACTTTAGTTTCATTAATTTAACGCCATTCAGGCAGGTTGTTCGTTACGTTTTACTTGAAACAGCTGACTTACAAGCAAATTTTTAGAGTCAGCTTTATTATAACGCACGGTAGAATGAGAACGCACGATTGCGCGGTTTCATCAACATGCAGACAGGCGGTATTCGCGGCCGGAGCCGCAGAGTGGAGTGGAAAACTCCCGCCTTTGTGATTGGCGAGAGTGCGTCCATTACATCGGCGCCCTGTCGTGGTGGGGGGAGAGCTGGTGTGCTCCCCTCCCCCTCCCCCCCCCCCTCCTGCGTGCTCGGGCCGCTCTGTCCACACGTTTGTTTACCTTCTGCGAGATTGCACGGCGCCACATGGCTCTAACGCTCCGTAAAAAAAATCTGATTCATCAGATTCAAGTTTGCTCGTTCTTCAGTAATAGTCTTTATTTGAGCTCGCGTTCACTCAGCACACTTATTATAATTCCACTCTAATGCAAACACTGGTTTAATAAACGACCTCTACGTTAATTGGCATGTCAGAGCGGATATTCTATCCTCGACTTGTTTGTTTAGTTGCGTTGGGGATTCTATTAAAGAAACATTTCAGCCACAATTGCCAACGTTCTTACAATTTGTGGCTGTCTTCCGTGTTAGTGTCTATTTTTTATTATATCTAACAACAAATAATACAATTCCTTGAGACAACATTCACTCGTTATACCAAAGGTATTAAACATAAGGAGAGGCTTTGTAAATGCGACATAAAGTCACTGAGGAGGCAGGCGACCACGATGAAATGATTAGGTAGTACTGCTGTGAAGCTGGTTAGGTCGCAAATTCTTTGTTATTGGTCACACTTCATGTACAGCGTGCTCTCAAAAATGACGCGTTTCGGAATTACCATCATCACATTAGTATCTCTTCCGTGCCATGTGCACACGTGAACAGATGGAAGATGTTCTTCAATATACATATAAAAGCAGTCTGGTAGTCCGCTTTTATATGTATATTGAAGAACATCTTCCATCTGTTCACGTGTGCACATGGCACGGAAGAGATGCTAATCTGATGATGGTAATTCCGAAATGCGTCATTTTGAGAGCACGCAGTACATGAAGTGTGACCAATAACAAAGAATTTGCGACCTAACCAGCTTCACAGCAGTACAACCTAATCATAAGGAGAGGCATTGAATTGAAATTTATGCTGTGGCCGGGTTTCGAATCCGGAACCTCCTACTTATTAGGTAGGTGCTTTGGACCACTCAGCCAACACAACATTGTAGCCAAAGTAACTACACGGACTGAGGAAAAAGGCGGGATAATTCCTATTCGCGTTTTTTTTTTTTTTTTTTTTTTTTTTGCTGGGGTGCTATTCCAATGTAGGAGAGCCATGGCAATTTGATACGCATTTTACAGGGAACATGAGGCAGAATTAAAGTATGTGGTGTGGAGGGAGACGTGCTTTAAGACAGTCCGTGTAGTTGCTTTGGCTATGATTCGGTGTTATCTGAGTTGTCTAAAGCACCTACCTACTAAGTAGGAGGTCCCGGGTTCGAATCCCGGCCACACCATAAATTTTAATTCAATGTCTCTCCTTATGTTTGTTATGTCTGTTATAAAAATTACTCAATCGTATGTTATGGCAAGTAAAATATTCCAATTAGCGTTTCTTTTGAGCCATTAGGTCTTAAAAAGGTATTATTAATTGAAAAAGTACCAGCTTTATGGCCTACTTTATGTTTGATGTATAATGGTTGATCAGATACTAAAGCCATGTAACTGCATTGTTTGTTGCAGACGTCCACATGTGTTGCTGAGATTAGCCTCTCCAGGCAGTTGACGACATGACCGATCT
Organism: Locusta migratoria; assembly: GCA_026315105.1. NCBI lineage: Eukaryota > Metazoa > Arthropoda > Insecta > Orthoptera > Acrididae > Locusta > Locusta migratoria. The sequence continues at coordinate 281,555,552 of CM048747.1, read as the reverse complement.
GGGATCAACAAAATGTAGCAACTGGTCTGTGGGCACTGAGATTACCAACGGAATTACAAAATCATCGGCTAGCATGGGTAGACACCGCTTGCGATATCCGCACCCTTCACTTGCTAAGCACGATATCTTGACTGAACAGCTTTCATCTCCGCTGTCTCCAGAGAATCCTTTAGATTTCGTGGAGATATGGTATCCAACACTGAAATATTATAGGTCGCAAGCACAAGCAGTTATTCATGCACTCTTGAGTAACCGACGTCTAGATGACTAGGACATGCCAGGTGCTTACATCCTAAGTGAATATGAAAAGCCGGCCGCGGTGGCCGAGGTGGCTGAGGCGCTCCAGTCACGGTCAGCACGGCCACTACAGTCGGGGGTTCGAATCCCCCCTCGGGCATGGATATTTGTGCCGTCCTAGTTAGTAAGTAGTTCATAAGTAGTTTGTAAGTTTAGGGACTGATGACCCCGTAGTTAAGTCCCATAAGCTTAACACACATTTGATTTTGAATATGAAAAAAAAGTTATAAGGGAATAGAGAGTGTCATTAAGAGAAAGCCAAATCAATGAGGGAGTTAGATTAGGTTACAAAAGGGACCACCTACAAGTAGACTGTTTAGCATTTTCAGATGACTTAGCTATTTTTTCGGATTCAGTAGAAACGGTCATGAGAAAAATTGAATTGCTCAAAGAACAAGCTGAAAAAGCAGGCTTACAAATCTCCTTTGAGAAAACTAAATTTATGACAAACATTTACACAGCTCCAAACATAATGGTAACTAAATATCGGAAAATTGAGAGAAGAAATAAGTTCAGGATGTAGGAGAAGTAATTGAACAAGATATTTCAGAGAAATAAGCCATTAAAGCAAGAGTTAGTAAGATGAAAACATCAAACTACCTCACTAAGGACGTATATAATAAGGAGTCGATATCCATCAAAGCTAAACTGTCTCGCTACTCTACAGTAATTCGCCCAGAAACACTATGCAGCAGAATGTTTGACTCTCAACGAAAAGGCAATGATGGAATCACTGCAAATTACTGAAAGAAAAATATTAAGGAAAATCTTGGGGCCAGTTAAAGAGCAGACACAATACAGAATGCGTCATAATAGTGAAATCTATACAAATATTGGAAAAAATCACTGATGTAATTACGAAAAGAATAGCTTTCTACGGTCACATACAAACGATGGATCCCAACAGACTGACAAAAAGACTGGTCTGTTACTTCATAAATTAAAAATGGATAATATATTGTGCAAAGAAGTTGGAAGGGACATGGACGAGCTCCAAATTAGCCAACAAGATGAGAAAAGACTACCACTCAGAAAGAAATTAAAGGATGCCAAATGTTTCCATGAAAAACCGAAGAAGAAGACTGGAGCCAACTGGACCGAAGAAAGAAGAGAGAAACATCGGAAAATGATGAGATAAATGTGGAGGAAAAGAAAGGAGAAACAGTTGAAATAATCGTAGTCCATAGTGGCTCATACGTAAAAGAAGAAGAAGGAAGAAAAAATAAATTAAAAAAATAGCTGTTCGTAGAACTTCAAGAGGGTATGATACCTGCGGAAAGACCACACCTTCGTTTCAAAGATGTCTGCAAGAGAGGTATTGGCCAAGTCCGACTTCAATCCAACTCAATGGGAACGTACTGCTGTTGACCATGGAAACAGCGGCTAGCAGTAGGCAAAGGGATCGGACAAGAAGAAATCAGGAAAAGGAAAAGACGGAATAAGAGTGCGGCTACTGTTCGAAGATGTTCGTATTTTAAGTGTTCATACTGCAGCACGGACTGCTAGTCTCGAGTGGCACTTTCCGGCCACAGCATAAGTTGCAAGCTGTGAACCAAATATGCTACTCCGAAGTCCTTCGAGGATGGACGGATGCCGTTAGAGAGACGTCATATAATGCACACAAAATAATGTAGGTCCCTGTTTGGCGATATTATTAATATATTTTAAAACCTGAGATAGAAACCAATTATTTGTACATAAACTGTATCCAGTGGCTATCCATAAGATAGAATGCGATATTGGTTATATGGAACAACCACAACAGATACTTGCCTGAACATGAAAACAGGTGTTAACTAAGGAAACAGATGATGTTATTTTATTTAATCACCAATAGCATCTCTGTAGTGTCCTAAATTTGTTTACAAGTTTAATGGAAAGTAGAGGGGCCGAGGTCGATAGTTTCAAATTTCTTTACTGACCGTTTCAGCAATTATATGTTGCGATCATCAAGTATATTAATATTTAAATATCACATGGTAATATTTCGTCATGATTACTTTGTGTTACTTACAGGACGAAATATTACCATGTGATACTTAAATCAGCAACTCCCTTAACGGAATGTAGCCACATTTGCAGTGCTTTATTTATTTATTTATTTATTTGACTACCAGTTTCAATAACTATGTCATCATCTTCATATGAATTGTCTACATAAATATTTTAACGTCACTCCAAACATGTGGAAGTGATTGGCCAACATTTTGTAGACAATTCACCTAAAGATGATGACATCATTGAAACCGGTAATTCAAACAAATAAAGGACTGCAAAAACGGCCTTGGCTACATTCCGTTAAGAAAGTTGTTGATTAACTCAATTAAGCGGCCACCTTTCTGAAATGACAGGTAATAATGATATTTAAATATAATTAGACCTGAAGAAGGCAACATAGAATTGGCGAAATCGGCCAATAAAGGAATTTGAAACTAGCGACCTTTGCTTACGCTGATTCCCAACCTTTTGATTATATAAAACAAACGTATACAGATTGCAAGCTTACATACGGATTTTCCAAACACAAACTAGGAAAAAGCACACTATTCTGAGCAGGGTGACACAAATTCATCAGTTATATCCTTCAGCTGGCTGGAGTCCCCAGTGCTACAGCACGCAAAAAAAAATATAACAACACCAATCACTCATTCACAGCCTGTATTTGCCTGGGGATACGTGAAATGCGGCTATAGACCGTATTTTATTATACAAACTGGCTGCGTCGTGTCCAGGGGCCAGCCACACCTGCTGCAATGTCCCCAAAATGTTTATGTTTACGTTTAAATAAATGGAGGCAGGAAAAAATGCACAAACGATACATTCACTATTAACTAAATTGATGTTTATACCAGCTAATATCCATCGGTGAATATTTGTTACACCTGACTTTAGAGCAATGCCGAGCTCCTTAAGGCTGCCAAACAAAAAAAAAAAAAAAAAAAAAAAAAAAAAAAAAAAAAAAAAAAATCGAAAGTTAACTGAATAGTTTCTAAGTCGTACAGTCGCTAAATAAAAATTAGTCTAGCAACAATCCTGAAGAACTCTGATTTCCACTGTAACAGATTAAATAGTCCACGAAGCACCACTGAAGACCTATTCTAAGTCCCACAGATGCAGGATAAAATCAAAGTTCTCGAAGCACCACAGAACAAGTCCTCAATCGAATCCACAGTCGCTCATCGTAACGACACGTCTTGCCTGTCAAACCGACGTTAACAGACTGCCTTCTAACCAGCCAGAACTGCCGGCTTAAGTACCATTGCTGGCTTAGTCTGAAGTCAAATCAGGATTCTATTTTCACAAAATTACGTCATTTACATAAAATACCAATGAAGTAAATACATGTGATGGTAGTATGTAACGGAAATATTCCGCTGAAACATAGTACATATCGTAGTTTTTGCATTATCAAAAAATTAAACTTGTCTACATTTGCTTTTTCAGTATTTAAACTGAGATTATTCACTGTACCGTTGATCCTCTGGTTTCATTAACTATTTACGTAAGTCTAATTTGCCTTGTAAGGAGTCAGGTTATTCTTACATTGCTTTCCGACATATCTCGACCCAGAAATGAACAGTACTAATCGAGACGATTAATTAGAGACCTCACTCAATGGGTTAAGACTATTATAAACAGACATTCATTACATATTAATTTCAAGTATGCAGAGTCATGTCGCAATTAGCGACTAAACAAATGCGAGGTTGGCGTATATTGCACAGCTGGGCGAACGGCTGAATTTTTCATGGTAGGGAGGGAGCAGGCCGTGACGCAGTTTTACGACAGAGCGGCGGGCTCCAAGCGACGTGACAAAAAAAGAAAAAAAAAGAAAGAAAAAAAGGCCAGCGTGGCAGCGCGAGGCAGTGACGTGGCAGGAAGTGGCAGGACACGTAGCAAATATTCTATTTAAATTTTTAAAGCAGGAGACGCCACACCCTGGGCATACGCCTTGTGCAGATGTGACACGCCTTCTCATTGGCCGGTCAGTTCTGGCATGTCTTGGTAAGAAGCCACCTGATTCGTTCAGCAAAAGAGACGCGCATCCTAGCGGATATACACTGCGAGAAGGCAGGAATGAGTCTCACTCTGGTACGGGCACTTTGACGTGGCCTCCTGACCGTTGCGGTCGGAGCAACTGTGTGGTGTATAGAGCGACTTCCAGTGTGTCTCCACTGGGAGGACATTGTACGGTTGGTGTTATTCCTAGTGTTTTTGATCGAGATACTTCTTATCCGATCGGGAACTATCACAGAGAGATTAGTTAACGCCTGTAGACGCATTTTCTGAGTGGCACGACTGGGCCGTAATACGACGTACCAAGCCGAGATACACAGACTAGGGAAGACGAGGGCGGCCTTGACTTAATCGAGGCGTAGGTAAAGTTGAATCCATCTCAGTCGATTAAGAATCTACGTCAGCTGACGGTGCAGTAAAAGTTATTGTGAGCAGCACGCTTAGGCGAATTTCCTCCCCGCCACTGACATTACCGATAACTCTGCAACATTGCACAATAGCGACAACCTCGTACGTAAGCTGACAAGACCGGCATTTTGAGTAAATTCAAGTAGGCGAGGTGTTCAGTTATTCTTAGTAATTTCATTGCTTGGGAAACCTAATTTGTGATCCTGTTTTCCTATATTTCAATTGAGTGTTATTAATCCTTGAAATCATTTTTGAATACAAATGTTCAAATGTTTGTAGAGCTTATGGGACTTAACTATGAGGTCATCAGTCCCTAAACCTACAAACTACTTATGAACTAACTAATACTAAGGACGGCACAAATATCCATGCCCGAGGGGGGATTAGAACCCCCGGCCGTAGTGGCCGTGCAGACCGTAACTGGAGCGCCTCAGTCCCCTCGGCCACCGCGGCCGGCCATTTTTGAATACAATATCATTTTTATCTTTAAAGTTTTTATTGACATTTCGAGTTAACATCGTGGAAACAATAAACCACATTAACGTTCATTTCGTGTTAATATTTCATTGTAGTTGATAGGTCACTTTCGTACCCTGACTGACCCTATCAGTTACATCTGTGTGATAGGTTAAAGAAACCTTACAGGAGATGGAAAACAAGAGCAGCAAAAGCAGCCGCAGCTTGACGAACTAATTTCAAAAAAATCAAATGTTTGTAAATCTATCGGACCAAACTACGTGGTCATCAGTCCGTAGCTTACAAACTACTTAAACCTAGATAAACTAACCTAAGGAGAAACACACACACCCATGCCCCAGGGAGGACTCGAACCTCCACGGCGAGCAACCGCGCGCTCCGCAGCGCGACTAACTTCAACTTCAGCAAGAATACGCCGCCGCTTTGCAAACCATCTTTCTGAATTATCCGGTTCCTTTCTGGTGGTGCCTTCCTTACAGGAGCCTAGGGTTCATTATGGGTCAGATTATCCATTGCGCACTTCACAGGTGGAGGACAGATGGGCCACAGCAACGGAGACCGTGTTAGAACCTTACTGCCGCTAATACTACTGTTATTATTGTTTATTTATTAAAAATCCAGTTTTTATAGCTGGAAACCATGTTACTGGCCTCTAATTCAAATTTACTAAATTTTCGAAAAAACCTAAATATACATCACAATAGTACTCACTTAGATCTATCATTTGACACCTAGAACGTAATATTCAGTTGAGCCGTTTTCAATATATATATCGCTTATAAAATTGTTATTTTATAATGATTTTTGATTTACTATAACTCAAAAACTATTGAATTGACAGGAGGCACGTATATATCAGCGCATCCGTCTCGTCTGTATCTTTAAAATGAGCCGAAGCGCTCCTTTGTATCAAATATGGATCAATAGTTATTAATTTTATGTGGTTTATTGCGTATTCCTCCAAGGCAAACAGGGCTTCTCCCGCCGATCGCCATTGAGTCTCATAACAGCCTGGATTTTCCAGTCACGTGTCCATACACAAAGCGAGCGGCCAGACGCTTGTTTGACAGATGAGAGGTGGCGCAATCTATTGACTAACCCCTGAACTACGACTACTCAGTAGCTGTCAAAACATCACGAATCCCAGGCATGTGCGCGATTTACCACAAAATTGCAGAGTTCAAGTGTCCCCACGAAACTGTCCCCTTCCACGATACATAAAAAAATATTTATTGTACAAAAAATTCTGTAAGCACTTGTCATAGTGCGACACAAGTTTTTGTATGCCTTCTTTATAAAAAGTTGTCCCCTGTATTCAACCGTGAGGTAACATATTCTTTCAGCTCGTCATCATAGTTGATGTGTTGACCACCAAGGACAGGTTTTAGGTATAAGGAGAGATGAAAGTTGCTACGAGCGAGGTCTGGGCTGTACGGATGATGATCAAAAAATCCCAGTGAAATTACGGTAAAAATGTTTGATCACATTCGCCGTGTGAGGTCGGGCATTATCGTGGAAACTAAACATTACGTTTTGAATGTAATCACTCATAGTATTTTGTCTGTAAAGAGTATAGATTGGGACCTCGCTAGTTACATTTCAGGCGGTACAGACAAGAAGTATGGCGAGCTACTTTTGGACACATTCTCCGAAAACTGTCTTGAGCAGTTAAACCGGCAACCCATGCGCAATGGAAATATTCTAGACCTTATAGCCACAAACAGGTCTGACCTTATTAACGACGTCTGTGTAGAGACAGGAATTAGTGATCATGATATCGTCATAGCGTCGATGGTGAACAAAGTTCATAAACCAATCAAGAAGGCTAGGAGCGTGTTTTTGTTGGGAATAGCCGATAAGCAAATGTTACGATCGCACTTAGAAAATGAATGGGCATCGTTTAATTCCGGGACTATAGATGTAGAGGAATTGTGGACTAAATTTAAGTGCATTGTTAATAAAGGGTTAGAGAAATATGTGCCAGTAAAGACGATTAAGGATGGAAAAGGTCCACCGTGGTACAATAATAATGTTAGAAAGCTACGGAGAAAGCAAAGGCTGTTACACTCTCGATTCAAAAAAGAATACGCAAATGATGACTGGCAAAAGTTAGTAGAGATTCGTGCGTCTATAAAAAGATCGATGCGCGAAGCATGCGATAATTATCACAGCCATACCTTAGCAAAAGATCTTTCCGAGAATCCGAAAAAATTCTGGTCCTACGTAAAATCGATAAACGGGCCAAAGCCCACTGTCCAGTCACTCGTTGATCATTCCGGGGCAGTAATAGAAGAAATCAAACGGAAAGCTGAAGTTCTAAATTTAACCCTTAAGAAATCTTAAATGCAGGAAGACCGCACAAATGTACCATCATTTGACCAGCGTACTAATTCCGAAATGGAGGACATAGTAATAGGTATTTCCGGTGTAGAGAAACAGCTGAGAGAGCTAAATAAAAAAAGTCTGCTGATCCAGATGGAATACCAGTTCGGTTTTACAAAGACTATTCTGCGGCATTGGCCTCGTACTTAGCTTGCATTTATCGCGAATCTTTAATTCAGCGCAAAGTTCCCAGTGATTGGAAAAAAGCGCAGGTGACTCCCGTTTATAAGAAAGGAAAGAAAACTGACCCACACAATTACAGGCCAATATCGTTGACATCAGTTTCAAGTAGAATTTTAGAGCATATTATCAGTTCGAATATAGTAAATTTCCTTGAAACAGAAAAGCTTTTTTCTATGAATCAACACGGGTTTAGGAAACATCGTTCATGTGAAACTCAGGTTGTCCTTTCCTCACATGACATCTTGCGAGCCATGGATGAAGGGCAACAGGCGGATTGTGTTTTTCTCGACTGCAAAAAGGCATTCGACGCGGTGATACACTGCAGACTGCTAACGAAGGTACGTGCTTATGGAATAGGTTCACAGATTTGTGACTGGCTGGAAGACTTCCTAAGTAATAGAACGCAGTACGTTGTTCTCGACGGCGAGTGTTCATCAGAGTGTATCGTCAGGACCACTGTTATTTTCTATCTATATAAATAATCTGATGGACAGAGTAAGTTGTAATTTGCGGCTGTTTGCTGATGATGCTGTGGTGTATTGGAGGGTGTCGTCTGTAACTGACTGCAACAGCATCCAGGATGACTTAGACAAAATTTCTAGTTGGTGCGAAGAATGGCAGCTAGCTCTCAATGTAGAAAAATGTAAGGTGATGCGCATGAGTAGAAGAAACAATCCTATAATGTTCGAATACAGCATTAGTAGTGAGCTTCTTGATGCTGTCGCGTCGTTCAAATATCTAGGCGTAACATTGCAGAGCGATATGAAATAGAACGAACATGTAAGGACAGTTGTGATTAAGGCTGACAGCCGACTTCGGTTTATTGGGAGAATTTTGGGAAGACGTACTTCACCTGTAAAGGAGACCGCGTATAAAACGCTTGTGCGACCACGTCTTGAGTATTGCTCAAGTGTTTGGAACCCGCAGCAGGAAGGAAGGAAGACATAGAGGCTGTTCAGAGACGAGCTGGTAGGTTCGACCAATGCGCGAGTGTCACGGAAATGCTCCGGCAACTCAATTGGGGATCGCTGGGGGGAAGACGACGTTCTTTTCGTGAATTTCTGTTGAGGAAATTTAGAGGGCCGGAATTTGAAGCTGAGTGTAGTACGATCTTGCTGACGCCTACTTACATTTCGCGTAAAGCTCACAAAGACAAGATAAGAGAAATTAGGGCTCGTACGGAGGCATAGAGACATTCGTTTTTCCTCGTTCAATTTGGGAGTGGAATAGGAAAGGAAATGCCTAGTAGTGGTACAGTGTACCCTCCTCCACGCACCTTACGGTGAATTGCGGAGTATGTATGTAGATGTAGATGTAGATGTAAACGTCGCAGATTTGACGATGAATTTCCTTTGGTTTAACTTTCTTCGCATTTAGAAAACGAATCACAGATCAGATTTCACAGGCGGCGGCATTTTCAATTACGGCTGACATTATAAAGAAGCACTGCAAAGCACACGTCGGCAGCAGCGATCTGAAAATAGCGTATTTGTCTCCTACTTGAGTGAGAGTAACTGCCGCGCGTGCTCGGTACTGCGATCGTATCGCTTCCGCGGATAGAAATAGAAAAGGAACTGACCATGTGGACGAAACCTCGTATATCAATCAGATCGCACACCCGGCTTGAAAGGTATCATGCAGATATAAAATGTTTGAAAGTGTCAATCGCGCTCAGAATACAGTCCTGTACAGTTGTTAGTGCATTATTTCAGAGCTAAGTGAATTCGAACGTGGGCAATTTGCTGGAGCTCGTATCGTGAGTGCTTCCGAAGTCAACGTAGCTGCAGCGTTTGGCTTTTCAAGAGTGAGCATATAGGAGATCGTTAACACTTCATGGAAAGTGGAGATGTATTGTCTGCTAAGATTAAAGTCATCGTAACAGATGGTCATTGTATTATGACGGAAGACAGGGTGCAACACACTCTGCAGAACTGAATGTCACACCACAAACTCAGTCATCATGAGAAAAGTGTGGCGTGAGCTCCATAAGCTTCGAATTGAATTGGTAGCTGGAGTTCCAAAACCACGAATCAGTAATGCAAATGCAAGTACCACAAAAACCTGAAGGCAAATTAGTAACACATGGTCTATGGAGCATGCGGAGAAATCATAGTGCACTTGTCGCCGAGTTTCAACAAAAGAGAAAAATATGTCGGTACTTCGGTTATGATTTGGACAGACGCATCTTTTTCCAAGAGCTCCAATACTTCCAAGGATCATGTCACCATTTTTCTGATCAAGTATTCTTTACAATAGGGCATCTTATCCATAATGCTGTATTGGAACATTATGGGATTGTTTTCCCTACTCATGCGCATCGCCTAACATTTTTCTACATTTAGAGCAAGCTGCCATTCTTCACACCAACTAGAAATTTTGTCTAAGTCATCCTTAATGCTATTATAGTCAATAAAAGACGACTCCCTCACATAAACCACAGCATTATCAGCAAACAGCCGCAAATTAAAAGATACTCTGTTCATCATATCATTTATATAGATATAAAATAATAGCGGTACTATCACACTCCCCTGGGCACACCTGACGATACACACGTCTCTGATGAACACTCGCCGTCGAGAACAACGTACTGCGTTCTATTACTTAGGAAGTCTTCCAGCCAGTCACAAATTTGTGAACCTATTCCATATGCTCGTATTTTCGTTAGCTGTCTGCAGTGTGGCACCGCGTCAAATGCCTTTTTGAAATCGAGAAAAGAACAATCTGTCCCTGTTCCTTCATCCATGGCTCGCAAGATGTCATGTGAGAAAAGGGCAAGCTGAATTTCACACGAACGATGTTTCCTAAACCCGTGCTGATTCACGGAAAGCAGCTTTTCCGTCTCAAGGAAATTTACTATATTCGAACTCAGGCTATGCTCCAAAATTCTACAGGAAACTGATGTCAACGATATTGGCCTGTAATTATGTGGGAAAGTTCTTTTACCTCTATTATAAACGGAAGTCACCTGCGCCTTTTTCCAATCACTACGAACTATGGGCTGAATTAAAGATTCGCGATAAATGCAAGCTAAGTAGGGGGCCAATGCATCAAGAGACTTTTTTTGTATTTGGCTCTCTCAGATGCTTCTCAGATGCTTCTCAGATACCTATTACTATGTCCTCCATTTTGGAATTAGTGCGTTGATCAAATGATGGTACATTAGTGCGGTCTTCCTGTGTGAAAGATAGAGGTTAAATTTAGAACTTCAGTTTCCGTTTCCTTGCTTCTATTACTGCCCCGGAATGATCACCAATGACTGGGCTTCGACCCGCTTACCGATTTTACATAGGACCAGAATTTTTTAGGGTTATCGGAAAGATCTTTTGGTAATGTATGATTGTGAAAATTATTATATGCTTCGTGCATCGATTTTTTTATAGACGCACGAAACTCTACTAACTTTTGCTTGTCATCATTTGCGTCTTCTTTTTTGAACCGAGAGTGCAACAGCCTTTGCTTTCTCAGTAGCTTTCTAACATTATTATACCCCGGTGGATCTTTTCCATCCTTAATCGACTATTCAGGCACATATTTTCTAACCATTTATTTACAATACATTTAAATTTATTCGACAATTCCTCTACATCCATTGTATCGGAGCTTAACGATGTCCATTCATTTTCTAAGTGCGATCCTAACAATTGCTTATCGGCTTTTTCTAACAAACAAACGCTGCTAGCCTTCTTGATTTGTTTATTAAGTTTGCTCACCATTGACGCCATGACGATATAATCACTAACTCCTGACATAGTTAATAAGGTCAGGTCTGTTCGTAGCTATAAGGTCTATAATGTTTCCAATTCGTGTAGGTTGCCGGTTTAACTGCTCAAGACAGTTTTCGGAAAACGTGTCCAAAAGTAGCTCACAAGTTTGCTTGTCTGTACCGCCTGAAATAAAAGTCGAGAGGTACAAATCTATTGAGGTTGAAGTTTCCCCGAGTAATATTACATGGCCCGGATATTTACGCACTATCTAGTGTAGACTTTCTTTGAATGACTAAAACTATTACAGCAGCACTGGGGGGGGGGGGGGGTGAAAACACCCAACTATTAACTTTGCTTCTTTTAGACCTGTTATACGTGCCCAGATAACTTTACAGTAAATTTCAACTTCTATCTCAGTAGAAACAATATCTTTGTCCACAGTGATGAACACTCCTCCTCCAGTTGGATCCGAGCTATCTTTATGATATACATTCCACGCCTCGCTAAATATTTCTGAACTTGCCACATCATGATTTAGCCAGCTTTCGGTGCCTAAAACTATCTGAGCACAATAATTTCCATGCAGCACGACAAATTCGGCAACTGTGTTTTTAATACTTTGGAAGTATACGTCAAATATTTTTATAGTCGAATTTTTGTTTTGAATGCGGCCTGAATTCGCAGTTTGAAGTAGACAGGTAAGTGCTCATCAGAGCCAGCACCTAGCATAAAGAAAAAAAAAAAAAAAAAAAAAAAAAAAAAGAAAACATGTGCACTCCACAAATACTCTGCTACCCGAGTAGCCGCATCCATAGTGTAGTGCACCCCTGATCTGTCTAGGGGCATCTTTAATTAAAATCGCATCGGGGAAACAACATGGATCGTAATTTTAAGTGTACCCCGCTTAGTACGGTGGTTTAGAACATCAAAGCAGCAATGAATGGTTCTTTTAATTTCGTAGTACGCAAAAAATAGCGCTGTTAGTTTGTTTTTGGTCACAGCAGTATTTTCGGAAGATTGCGTCAGATATTGAAATTTACTTTGTTTGGATACTTTCATGTACTGATTTCGCTAAGTGTATTAAGAACTTAACGAAATTACTTTGCCGCTTTCGATGGCCGGTTCCGGTAGGGTGGAGTTGCTAACATCTGGCACGTAATTAGTGAATAGTTTACGTGTACTCAAATTCCCGATACGAAGCACGGAAATAGATTAGTTTGTATCTGAAAATTCGTCCTGTAAACCATGCACGTTGTATTTATGTAAAAATGAACAGTAATGTATTTGGCCGGTTACATTCTGCGATTTGGGCTGTTCTTTATATAATATCCCTAGACAATGTGGGACAATGTTCTCCAAATTAATCAGAATGCATTTGTCATTCCGAGACTACTGAAAACGATTTTTGTTTTTAATTCGAACGGCATGGATGTTATATATTGTGGTTACGGGTTGCCATATTTTGACTTCCCTTTCAACGTGTCTGTGACGTACCTGAATAAGTGTGCAGATGAACGGAAAGGCTCCCAATTAGCAGTATCCAGTACTTTGTTTTTAATGGACAGGGTTCGTAATACCGCGAAGGTACGAGTCATTTGTAGATTGCTTCAAGGTAATGAGAAAACCATTAATATTCACGGACAGCAGTTCATTTTGCACTCAGTACATCATGTCGTACGGCATTACAGTATAAAAATATCGATAGTTCTCTATTTTGCTTCTGGATAATGTAGGTGGCAAATGTGCTGCATAAGACACAGTATAATTCAAACGATTTTTGTTCCACTTATGGGAAACATCACTCTTATTTAAATTTATATATAATGAACAGTCTAGAGTGCTATTGTTTTTATTTTTTTCCGATTAGTTTCGGTCTTATTTAAACCACCTTCAGGAAATTGAGCTCCACTGATGTTGTGGAGCTGGCAGGAGACTTGGAGTCTTCTTCTCCTGCCAGCTCCACAACATCAGTGGAGCTTAATTTCCTGAAGGTGGTTTAAATAAGACCGAAACTAATCGGAAAAAAATGGCGCTCTAGACTGTTCATTACATTTAAAGTCAAGAAAAATATAGCACCTTCAGAAATGTAGCTAAAGATGGCAGAATTTGCAAATTGCAAATTAATAAATGATTATATAATTTAGTATATATGCCTGTGGACCATTACAAATGTCTGTTCCTTTCAGAGTAATTGTCGTGAAAAGAAGTATCTGTCTATTTCGCGGGATTCACACCAAAATGTGTACGAGCACTACGGAAGTAGACAATTATTGTATCATTTGGAAGTTTGGTTCAGCTGAGATGCAGTCTTGAACATTTGAATCAGCAGTAAACACTCCTGTAATTTTCGTTATGTTTGATCCAAACATTTAGTGGGAAGCAGACACTCTTTCGTTTATTCTTATTGTTACAGACTATCAAAGAAGTGTACAGGTAGTGCAACAACACCTTCAAAAGCACCAGTTTCAAATAACTCCATCAGGAGGAAGAAGATGCCAATTATTTTAAATAAAAATTGGCTGAGACGCCAATGAAAACAATTTTATTTAACCAACCAGAAGATAACATTTTCATTTATTTTATACAGTTACAGAAGAAAGATAAAGAACGAAAAAAGTAAAGGCAAAGAATTCAGGAAAGGAAAAGCTGTTAAGGCGACCTCTCCCGAAAAGCGGGAGACTCGGGTTCCAACCCGGTCAGCACAGATTTTTATCTCGCACAAAATAATGGACAATTGCTAATGAATAGATGATTATTTTCTGTAACAGAAAATTGCTTGCAATTCCCAATGGACACGTGTTTGTAGTTAGGCGTATAATTCCTCGTTCAAATCAAATCTATGGACACGAATTGTATTATACAATTAAAAAATATGATAATAATAATAATAGGGGGAAGAAGAAATGGAATGAGAAGAATGAATGGAAAATTTTTCCCATTAATCTGTTTTCGTCTGGCATCAGACGTGGTGACCGTGCATTGTTCGAGAATGTACTCTTTAAATCAAATTGATATGACATACATATTGCGTAAAATATGATGAATCAAATAATAGTAAGAATCAAATTTCATTCCGACAGAGCAGTTCGCAGGTTACAATTGTGATACAGAGCTATTAAGCAATCAATAAGTGAGCTTGATAGCGCACGTTAACACTCATATCCGAACAATACACCATCACCGTGAAATTAAGCTGTAACAGATTAAATTTTTATCATATAAAATGAAGGAGAGTAGAAAGGTATTGACGACGGGATTAGATAACGAATTTTGAACAGATTTAAAGTTTTTATTACGGAAGGATAGAGAGTAAAGACCAATGCGTACATTTTGGACGGGATTCAGAACAAGAGGGAGTCAAACCTCTGCTTACACGATAAACGAATGTACTACTTTCAATTGTCTTAATAAGGTAAAAAATTTTCAAACGGTTATAAGTCCCGCGAGACTTACAAACTTCTTGAACTAACGTATACTAAGAACAACGGACATACACGTCCCTAAGGGAGAACTCGAACCTCTGGCGGGGGCACTCCGCAGCGAGGTGCCTTAGAGCGCACGGCCATTCCCGCACAGCAAACATCAGATACTCCGTTATACAAATGTGTTACGTTGTATCGCAGAAAGAATAAAATCTATATCAGAATGTTTTCAAGAGCTCCAGAAACACGGAAAGCACATGTAGAGAGATCAGGTCTGTATGGAGCATGTGTAGAGCAGCGTATTCGAAACTTTCTTGGTAACTTGTGGGAATGCCTACCATAGAATGTTGTGGTTTAGACCATGCCGCTGTTACCATTTTCCTTAGAGTTCACGCATCTACCCATGTTGTTTATACATATTTTTTCTTTTTTCTTAGTGTTGTAAAAAAATTCGTGATCATCTATTTGCTTCAGCCGAACAGTTTCACATGTTATATTTAACCAACAAAACAGAGTGGAATGGCTGGGGTCGGGATTATGAAAACAATCCCTTCTTTAACAAATTTATTTACAAATTTGAAGACCTGAAGTTGACGGTTCAAGTAAAGTTAAGCATCTTGAGAAAATTTCAAAATTCCTTTCTGAAAAAATTGTAAGGTAAGGAAACAAAAGTGATTCATACCCGTACTAACATGAACGCCCTACGAGATACAAACATACTTGATACAAAACTTTTTTCTCTTAGGAAAGCAGGCTAAGCCCATACTTGAAAATAATTAACCAAGTTGACAGACTTTAATAAGAAACTTGATTTGATGCTAGAAAGTGCTCAACAATTTTTTTTTTTTTTTTTTTTTTTTTGTTTTTTTTTTTTTTTTTTTTTTTTTGTTTACTTTAACGGCTAAGGCCATGCTTAAAAATTAACCAACTATACATAACGTTACTACAATTGCAAGGCAACAATATAAAACAGAAGAAACCACGAGACAAAACCTTACTTTCGACAGGAAAGAGTACACTTCACAATTAAATATTAGAACAGCAAATAAAATCAGTTCACACTACAGAAATGCATATCGTGTAAATGGGAATTTAAAGTTTGACGCTGCTCTGAGAACACCTGCCCCAGGGACTACACATAAATCCGACACCAAAATCCGCTGCAGGTTGTTAGCAGCAACAACCGTTAAACACCAATGTTCATTCAATCCAATAGGGCAAATGTTCAAATGTTTGTTAAGCTTATGGGACTTAAATGTGGGGTCGAATAGGGCAAAAGCGAGAGTCAGTGGCCAGTATTCTTAGTAATGTGACAGCCAACAGTACAGTTAAAATACATCAAACAACACTAGAAAGAGATTTATAAAAGTTGAGATGCGGCGGTTATCATGAAATTAAAAATTGAAACTACCAAAAAATACACCCATTCCCGAGGCAGCAATCGATAGAGGGGCACAAATGCATCCATGGCGAGGGCAGGTAACTCGTGAAAGGCAACTAAGCAGATAAATATCCTGTTTACAGTAAATAAAATCACTCAATAGAAGCAACAAGGCGCTCGTAGATTCTACGACGCAGCCCAAAAGATTATACAAACGCCGAGATGGAACTTAGATGGCCGGCCGCGGTGGCCAAGGGGACTGAGGCGCTTCAGTCACGGTCTGCACGGCCACTACGGTCGGGGGTTCGAGTCCCCCCTCAGGCATGGATATTTGTGCCGTCCTAGTTCGTAAGTAGTTCATAAGTAGTTTGTAAGTTTAGGGACTGATGACCCCGTAGTTAAGTCCCATAAGATTTACTAACATTTGAACATTTTTTTTTTGAACTTAGATGAAGATGGTAACCATGTCACAGTAACCCACACGATGTCAGGGTAATGCAGCTAAGTCATAACACCCCTTGCGTCTCCCCAACCGAAATAGATTCAAAGATGCCATTTGAACATCCCTGCAAAGGGAAAGTGGCTACTTGAATACATCACATTCTATGTTTGTGGTACTTTTTATTACAGAGATATGAGGCCATCTTTGGCTTTTTTAAATGGAACCCAAACTTTAGCGTGACATGATGGGCTTAAAAAGACGGTTTCAAACATTTGTATATCTTATTTAGGTGAATAGTTTTTGAGAGACAGATAAATTCCCCTATCGTATTCGTCCTTCAGTGTTCCTTTACTATTGACCACTGAGGAACTTAACAGGGAATACGTTTTCCTGTTGCTCGATAACTCCGCAAGGTGACATACGAGGTAGCGGGAGAGAAGGGTATAAATGTGCTGCTGGGATAATGAAACATCGCGTTTCCGTCGCAGTTTCTTGGAGCAGACATGTACACCAACGAAGAAAACTTAGATATGCTTCTAGTGTATCGTGAAAGCAGAAGAAATGCTCTCAGAGCAATAAAGCGATATGGAGAGCTGTATTCTGATCGTGAGCGTCCTACGCGCCAGATTCTTGCACGTATTGGCAACAAACTACTTGAATCGGGATAATGTAACGCCATACAGAGGACAAGGCAGAAAACTGCAACTGGCGAGGCACATGAAGAGGACGTTCTAGCTTCAGCGCACAACGACCCTATGTTTCGACGTACTTAGGATTAGCAGGAATACCACGTAGATATTCAGACTACCCTGTTGCATACACGTCATGAAATGTCATTTCAAGAGTGGATCAACCATTTCAATTGTAGGAATTATATTTATTCTAATTATATGAGAAAGAATAATTAAAAACCGAACTGTATTAGTAAGTCAGAGAAGTGTTCTACCCATATTGCACCGGCATAGATTTCAGTTTCACCTCTGATTACATGACGCACTCCTTGGTGTGGATTTGGAACGGCTCCAGGGATTTTGCAGGTGTGCTCTGCAGTGCATACAAGATCACCCAACGTTTTTCAAACGGGTGCTTTTTACTGATGAACCGACTTTCACCGACCACGGTAATGTGACTTTGCGTAATATACATTACTGGTCAACAGAAAACCCTTATTGGCTTTGACAGGTACAGCATAAGCAGCCGTGGAGTGTTAACGTGTGGTGCGGTATCGTCGGAAATGGTGTGTGACCGTACGCCATTCCGGGAATACTATATGGCAGTGACTATGACAGTTCCTGCGAAACGTTATGCCCATTTCGCCGGAAGCGGTCCCAATAGCTTCGCGTCATTGGGCGTGGGTCCAACATGATGGCTGTCCTGCTCACTCTTCGTGTCTGGCTACAGAGCGGTTAAATGAAAAGTTCACGGTTTGTTGGGTAGGACGACGTGCTGAAGTGAAGTGGCCAGCCCAATCCCTCATTTGAACCTTCTTCATTTTTTTCTGTGGGGAACAATCAAACACAAAGTGTTTGCTCAAATACTAACTACGTCAGACGATATGAACCGACGTATCATCAATATGTGCCGCGGTGGAGTAGCCGAGCGGACTAAAGCACCTCGCTGCGGAGCGCGCGGTTGCTCGCCGTGGAGGTTTGAGTCCTCCCTGGGGCATGGGTGTGTGTGTTGTCCTTAGGTTAGTTTAACTAGGTTTAAGTAGTTTGTAAGCTACGGACTGATGACCTCGCAGTTTGATCCGATAGATTTACAAACATTTGAACATTTCATCAATGTGTGCGCTGATGTCTCACGTGACACCCTCGCAGCCGATCACAATCCATTCAAACGGCGACTGCAAATGTGCTTTGCATCCGAGGGGAAGTATTTTGAGCACATGTTTGAGTAGTGTTTTGTCTCATGTACAGTATGTGTTTTGCATCTTTCTGTGTATTTGCTTCGTATTGCGATCAATAGCAAAAATATTTTCAAATAACAAACAAATATGTACGAAATAATTGTGACCAATAAGGGCCTCCTCATTTAAATTTGTATTTCTGTTAGTTAACATTTATTAACATCTTGTAGTATTTTAATACAGTATGTTGTCTAGTATTTTGCTATCAAAATTGTCAAATACCTGAATAACATGAGTTAATTTTTGCGCAAACATTACTATAGTCGGTTAAATGAGCGTGTTTGTGTAAAGACGGACTCGCGACGTTTCCATGTAATCTACGCAAAAGGAAAGGTCGCATTGGACAACGCCGCTTGGAATATGACACGAGAACATATCTGTATCTCAAAAACTATTCGCCTAAATTTTATAATATACTTAAATTTGAAACCGTCATTTTAAGTCCATCATGTCACGCTAAAATTTAACATAGGATTCCATTAAAAAAATTATGTCCTCCTATCTCTGTAATAAGAAATAGCACAAACATGTACTGTGATGTATTCAAGTAGCCCATGTCCATGCAATTCACTGTCCAAACGGCATCTTTGTTGGGGAGTGTTGGGAGGGGGGTGTCACCCTTATATATGTATAGGGCAACTTATGAGCCCTGAACCGACGAAAATACCGGCGTCGCACTTCATATGGAACTAGCTAAAAACTCGCTTTGCCCGGGTGTTTATTTATTTATTTATTCCTGCCTTGAGTTAGTACTTCTCCTATCCCTTCTCTATCTGTCCATCTCCTTTCTTCTAAAGACATGCTATATTTATCGAAGAATAAGTAAGAAATAAGGCTATATCGCATAATGTACAAAATTATAAGTGCAGTATCCAAATAATAATAATAAAAAAAGAGAGTAACCAAAATACAAATGACATATAAAATGAGTACGATCTCATATTTATTGAGTTATATGTTGTAAAATTGTATACTTTTTCAGGTATTCATTCATTTGTGTAAGTGCTGTATGTCTGTAAAGTCTGTTGCAAATACAATTAGTAGTAAAGAAGTAATAGACTAGAACTTGGTGCGTGATGCAGCGATTTCCATAAACGTTACTTCTTATGGGCTCATGTCTCACGAACTACGTGTCGTACTGTGATACAATTTCGAAGGTACATTCACCTGTATGTGTGTATACTGTCTATAACATTTCCTAGCTACAATTTGTAGTGTAGATTTTATAAATTGTAACGTCATACTGAATGCCATTCCTTTAGTCCGTAAATAGCGGAAAATTAGTAAGCGAGAAATTTTTTTCCTTTCATTATTTTGATGTAGTTGTCAGCGAGAAAACGTTTAATAAAGATTTTAAGTTATATTTAAAGTTTGTTGCAAGTCACTAAGTACTGTCTTTTTCATATAGAGTGTTTATGAAATTCCGTCGTATTATGTGGCAGTTTCTTGCAATTAGTATTGTTTATAACATTATATCTCCTGAACTATGTGTCGCATGTGGTTCGTACTTCTACAGCAATTGTTATCTCACGTAAGGAATATGTGGACCAAATGTGGATGAAATCGGTCCAGTGGTTTAGCAGAAAATGAGCAGCACTGTCGCTAAATGCAGCAGTTTTTCGAGTATCTCATTGTTTATGACGTCATATCTCGTGAACTATGTATCGTACGTGATTCTTACACTTACTGCGACCGTCCTCATAGATTGAAGCTTACGTGTACAAAATTTCGTAAAGATTGGACCTAAACTGTAGGTTTGTATGTATCACGTACACACACACACACACACACACACGAACATACGGACACGCTGCTTTATATATTAGTAGATGGTCGTTCTATCAACATAGCGCGGTCAAGAGCGTCACCGTGGTCCCAGAAGGAACGGCCGAAAACTTCTCTAAGGGCGTAAGACCCAGCAACGTCCATTGGGGAGGTGCGAAGTACACTTCACATTGAAGTGTTATAATGCCAGAGAAAGCCACCCGACAACAGGTTCGTCAGCGGTAGGACAGGGGTCGTCGCACCGGCCTCGCTCCTTGCTCCGCTAGCCACACCGGACCCTCCAGGTAGACCCGACAGCTAACATACTGTCACTCTGCAACTCCACGTTACTCTCTTTCTACATCTACATAGATATTCTACAAATCACATTTAAATGCCTGGCAGAGGGTTCATTAACCACTTTCATAACTTTTCTCTACCGTTCCATTCTCTCATAGCGCGCGGGAAGAAAGAACACCTAAATCGTTCCGTTTTCGGTATGATTTCTATTATTTTATTTGCGATGGTCATGTCTCCCTAAGTAGTGGGTGCTAGCAAAATATTTTCACATTCAGAAGTAAACGTCGGTGATTGAAACTTCGCAAACAGATCACGCCGCAATGAATAACGTCTTTCTTTTAATGATTGCCACCCCAATTCGTGCAACATTTCCCCCGGTAACTTGATAAAACAAAACGAGCTGCCCTTCTCGGAACCTTCTCAATAACCTCCGTCAGTTCCACCTGGTGAGAGTGCCACAAGGGGCAACAGTACTCCAGGAGAGGACCCACAAGTGTGATGTAGGCAGTCTCTTTGGAGGAGCTGGTGCATCTTCGAAGCGTTCTGCCAATGAAACGTAATCTTTGGTTCTCCTTCCCCACAATATTTTCTATAACGTTCTGTAACTCATTGCCCTTGTCCACTGTCGACACTCCGTACGCTCCACGCTTACCTGCGCTCACGCGCCAAAGGCTGCATGTCGACAACCAGTGCCCATATATCACCACAAGTACGCCCTCAGTAGCAGGAGGCGAAATCGCAAATGCATAAGGCTTACATGGGCCAAGGACAACAGAATGCTCTGTGAAAATCGATCGTTGTAAGAAGTACACAACGACTCACACATGAATAATGCAACCCAAACAGAAGTACAAAGTAAATTTAGTGATCAAATGAAACGAAACAAAGAGGGGAAGATATTTTTAAACGGAAGTTTGATTAACGAACAACACTGCAACTATCCCGCTAGCGACAGGCCGAAGTTGAAAGGAAGGGCGCGCAGAATCAAAACCATGAACCACCACGGCTCAACCTCAATGCTTCAAACCAATGCAATGCAAACTAGATCTTTTTATTAGGGACCGCGTTAGGCACTAGAAGGAGCAGAAACGGTTCAACCTCACATAAAAATGTTTTAAAATATACAAAATTTCCTAATCGGAAATTAGAAAAAAAAAAGAAGAAAAAGCTAGCCTGCATCGCTCAACTTCCTCTCCTCAAACTATAAAATGCAGCAAAGGCGACCTAAACCACCACAAGAAAAATATTATTAAAAAAACTTCAAGGCAAAGGCACATCAATGACCAAAATCCAAAAACAAAGTTAAAAGGGCAACATTAGAAGACACGAGAACAAGTCAGCATGGCTCAAACCCCTCCACTCAAACCTAAAGCAGCACGCCATGGACGCAGGTATCAATACACGCCAACAGAGGAACACCCAACCAGCAACGGCCTCAACTACCCATAAAAGTCACTAGCCGCAAATACATTTTGTCTTATTGTAACTACCCAGACATGCACACACATATCGGTAGCTACAACTACATTTGGCCTCATTACAGCTACTGACCGATGGTTAAACCACCCTCATCCACACCGATAGCTGGGACCACCAACATCCACGGATACCTTGAACCGCCCACGCATACCGATGGCTTCACCCCTGCCCAATGGAAACGAGAGCCCTACGGTGTTACAAAGCAGGACTCGCAGTTCCCTGTGAACAACTAAGCAAGTACTACTGTTATCTGAGCCAGGAGATGCGTGCTCGTGTCCAGTCATGCTGCCTACCACCTAGGTAGTAAACGGCGCTCTATAAACTCTTAAAGGATCTTGGTTAGGTGTTTAACAGCTGCCGCTACCTCACCTGTGAGAGACGACGATCGATTGATCCAGGGCTTCTCGCTACTGCACCGACAATTCCGGCACACTGCTTCCGGGCGTTTATCCCCTAATCTTCGTAAATGAGGAAATTCTTGCGCAGGTGCTGAATTCCAGGACACAGTCAGGCTTCTATGCCGTCGGCTGTAACAAACAACAAATCACTACCAGACATAAGATATGATCAATAAACCTGAACACAACGAAGTAGCAAATTATTTTGGCAGAGGGCGCGGTTTTACACAATCGCAACCACGCTCTGATATTAGTTGGGACCTCTAATTTATATTTAAACAAGCAAGACAGAGCTGAATGACTGGGATAGGGGTTATAGAAACAATTGTAACTTTAACAAATTTGAAGACCTGAAGGTGATAATTCATGTGTCTTGAGAAAATTTCAAAATTCCTTTTTAAAGAAATTGTAAAGTCGGGAAATAACAGTGATTCAAACCTGTACTAAAATAAAATAAACATCCTACATGGTACAAACATACTTGATACAAAACCTTTTTTCCTTAGGAAAACGGTTAGAGCCATTCATTTTTTTTTTTTTTTAAACCGCGACAGCATTATTATGCAGAAACCTGTTGTTAATTGATTCACTTTGTAGTTTCCAGTTTTCAGTTAGGAACCACCAATCATTTACGGAAACCTTTTAACCTCCTTTTTGATCTGACTAAATAATAAAATCTTACTTCATAATTACTTTGAATTTGGAATGAGCAATAAACAAATAATCCATTCGCAACGATGTTGTTGTGCTTCACTTATTCTTTTAGGTTTTATTTAATTTTACGCGTTAATGTGATTCGTCTGTAAAGGTGACTATAAAATGCTTGTGCCATCACCTCTTGAGTATTGCTGAAGTGTTTGGGACCTCCACCAGATCGGTTTAAAGGAAGATTTAGAAGCAGTTCAAAGGCGAGGCGCTAGATTTGTAACTAGTAGATTCGATTAATGTACGAGAGTTACCGAAATGCTTCGGAAACTCAAATGGGAATCGCTGGAGGGAAGGAGACGTTCTTTCCGAGGAACACTGTTGAAGAAATTTAGAGGGCCGGAATTTGAAGTGTAATGCAAAACGATTCTACTGCCGCCAACCTACATTTCGCGTAAAGATAATAAAGATCAGAGCGATTAGGGCTCGTACCGATGCATACAAGCATTCGTTTTTCCCTTGTTCTGTTTGGGAGTGGAACAGGAAAGCAAGTAACTAGTAGTGGTACCGAGTCCCTACGCCACTCACGTTTGAGTGGATTGCGAAATATGGATGTAGATGAGGAAGAAGATTGCACTACTGGTGCATTTTAGCTGTTGTTTCTGCTTGAAAGTAAGTTTATTTTAAAATAACATCAGTTATAATTCCTGGAAAATAAATTTTTCTCAGACAAGCACCTGTTTACTTGGGAACTGTAAAAGATTTGTAATACAGTTAATATATTATACTTTAGAATGTTTGAAATAACTTACAAATTTCCAATAAAGTGTAGAAAAATTGCAATAAAATATACAACAGAAATAAATTTGTATCATGTATATTTCATTCAAGTGGATTAAGTATTAGAAACATGTGTAAGTAATCCACAAAAACTTCATAAATATGCATCAAATAGTTCCTGAGAAAATGAGTCATGGAGTGGCAAAATTAACATTACCAGATTAGGCCATTAATAATCCGCTTGTGTGATTTCATCCGCTTAATATATATCATATCGTCCATTGGAGTTCGATGACCTTTCCTGTGTTGGCGTCTAGACACAAGGCCTCACAACAAGTCCGTGTGACGTCACGCCGATAGGCAGCCATCGCACCTCACTGATTGGCGCTACGAGGCAGTGGGCTGGGCCCCAGTGGCCAGCCACTCAGCTAGCGATGGCGGCCTATCGGTGTCACGTGACACGGACTTGTTGTGAGGCCTTGTGTCTAGACTGTGTTGGCTGAATAAACCGTGGAAGAAGTGCACAGCTCTTGTCCAGATCTTCATATCTCTTCCATTAAAAACTTCTTTTTAGCTACAGAAATTAATAATTTTTAATTGTGAGGTGCTTTTAATATCTAATGCAGGAATGAAAGTCCATTTTTGCAACAAAAGTATAAAGAAAATTTTTTTTCAGTGAGCTGAAAAAAAGAAAAATTACATAAATAAATACTCATGAAGCGCAAGAGGAATGAGATTGTTAATCGACTTGTTTTGTTTCTTGTTTGTTGTGGTCTTTAGTCCGCAGACTGGTTTGTTGCAGCTCTCCATGTCGTGTGCAAGCCTAGACTACTAAAGTAAAAATATCACCTCATTACCAACTGATATATGTTATCTCCTCACACAATATCATTGTTGTTTCAAGAAGCAATGTGTGGACGAAGTGGAGGCAAGCAGAAGAAGACAGGTTTACAAAACAATTATTGTCATAGCAAAAATAGACAGTTGAAAAATTTGTTTCTTCCCAATTTCGGACACTTATTACCGTTCTTCCTTTATTCAAAACGTTCAAATGTTTGTAGAGCTTATGGGACTCAACTACGGGGTCATCATTCCCTAAACTTACGAACTACTTATCAACTAGCTAACACTAAGGACGGCACAAATATCCATGCCGGAGGGGGAATTAGAACCCCCGACCGTAGAGGCCATGCAGACTGTAACTGGCGCGCCGTAGAACGCTTTCATTTTTCTTTCTTTTTTTCTGTTTTTTCCCAGGTATCTCTATGTTTTGCGGTCGTTGTTTCCGTTCGTTTTTGGTTGTTCGTTGAATACTTGGCTCAGCTTATTACAGAGGGCGGTTAGCCCTCCGGCCGGGCGCGCTGAGCCACGGCGCCCGGCATGCTCGGCCACCGTGGCCGGCTCTTCCTTTCTTCAGAGGTATTTAAGCCACCTTAAATGATTAGGAATAAATACTTCAATTGATCAGCTGGTGAACTTTTTTAAATCATAAACTCAGTATTATATTGGTTGGCCCTATTGTAGGTGTAGTGAAAACGATGTCTCACACAAGTGTGTGGCACGATGATTTCAGCGTCTGTGCCAAAGGGATGGCCAGCCAAGAATTTCTTTGTGCGATGAAGCAGCAACCTAGATATCTCCCTAAATGTTTTACCAGTGTATATTCTGTTACTAGATGGAGCTTCTATTACTGTCGCCTGTTAGTGAATGTCGTGTCGGGTTAGTTATGTTTCCTTATTATAATACGATGAGTTCCAGAGGAATAGTCCAAACAGTTGTAATGAGCTAAAATGGTTTCTCTGGTGTGAGAGTGGTTGAGTTGGGAGGAGAGTCGTAATTCCGCCCTGCATAACGAACGCTGCGCCGCAGAGAGGCGGAAAGTGAAGCAGAGTGCTGCACGAACGCGAGGCCCCTGGGTGCCCATTTAACGCTCGCTCTAGCCGGGATGAATCGCTCCCCTGCGTGGAGCTGAAATCCTGAAGCTGTGTCCGCACTCCCCGAGGACCAGCTCATTAGCATACCTCTCAAAGTCCATAACGGACCGCACGCGGTGGCTGAACGCTGTTACGGCCTCCACGCTACACTCTCATTGCTCTTATTACCGTTGACTACTACAGAAATCGTTTTCTCGACAGTGGTGTAGTTTCGGTCGCATACTGTAAATTCGCATCAACGTCAGTTGTTTCAATTTAGATGTCACCTCTCTGTTTGGACATCAGCAGCGTTATTTACCGCTTTATTACAGGCTTAACAACGTGACAGGAAGATTAGCTTGCTTTCTGTTGGATATTATGATGGCCTGTTTTAAAGATTGTTTTTAGCTGCCGCCTCTGAATAAACATCACGTACGAACTTTCTAAAGAAAGCCCTTCTTGGAGGACAAAACATCCATAATTAAAGCTAGGATATTTAAATGAATTAGACATTCTCTCCGCTATTCAGAAGAAAGGCAAAATGTATCAAGTTGAAATGGTACTGTTTGTACTCATTCCTGGTTTTTACAGTTAACAATAAATTTGTTCGATAATATTTAACTAGAGTGCTCGTTGAGATCAATCTTACGCAGTTTATATATTTATTTTCAATCTTGAAGCTGATAACGCCATGTATGTGGAAACTGGAATGCTTGTTGCAAGCTGTCAGTGTAATAACAAGAGAAACAAGGACCCAAGTCCCACAGAACCAATTTTGTGTGTGTGTGCGTGTGCATGTGGAGAGATTCGTCTTGGCATGAGTGCGTTCGTATCGGCTGGTCAGAGATTAGAGATTAGTTAGTGCATGCATCTGGGGAAAGTTTGCGAAATTCTTTTTTTCGCGAGGATATGCAGAGAGATTCCTTTGAGCTCTAAGTCGATAGTAGGTAGTCGCAGGGGGTGTGCGGGTTGGTAGGTGGTTCGAGTTGGCTTTGTCCAATGAAGGCTCGGATATTAGGCAAGTTGAAGGAGAAAGACGGTTGAGCAGGGGATCGGCCATGTTCGCAGAGTTGGTATGCACGGTGACTAAAGAGGATTTAAGTATAGGTAGGTCTGAGGTAAAGATGAAGATTGGGTTAAATTTGCGTTAAATTTGTATTTACTTTGAACTGATTGCATCAGATAAACATTTGCTATTGTAAATCTGTCGGACCAAACGGCGTGGTCATCACTCCGTAGCTTACAAACTACTTAAACTAAAGTAAACTAACCCAAGGACAAAACACACACACACACATACACACACACACACACACACACACACACACACACACACACACACACACGCCCAAGGGAGGACTCGAACCTCCGACGGCGATCAACCACGCGCTCCACAGCGAGACGCCTTACACCGCTCGGCTACTCCACCGCGGCATCTATATATATATGTGTGTGTGTGTGTATATATGAATAATCTGGGGGCTTGGTGTTTCAATTTGGAGTTAGACACGAGACAAAGTACCCTTCTGATCTACGTCTTCTTATGAAAACGTTTAATGGGAAACCAAGGGGATAATTTATAAAACAGCGTGCTTAGTTTATTCTCTAAATACGGTGCGAATTGTGTAAAGATAAGTGGATTTCTTTTATGTGCATTGTGTTTGGCGAAAGTTGGCACAAATTCGTTAAAGTTAGGGAATATCCAGTAAAATTAATTAATTCATGGAGTTTTCTCGTTACAAACAGCAAAAATGTTTACTTCTTGAAATACTATGATTTTATTTTTCGGTTCTTTGGAAAGAGGAACTTGTCTTCGTGCAAAATATGAGTGCTAATCCAGGTTTCACGTGACAAACGAATGAAGTTTGTTACGATTAATAGGAAGTTTGCTTAAATTCATTGTTTACGATTATCGTATGCTCAGAGTTGATATTGGTAAACGTTTTGATGTACTTTTTGAGTTTTTTTTAGCTTCAGTGAAATATTTTTGTCTGTTTATACTTGGTTAAAGACCGACGTTCAGAGTTCAGTGGTTTCATCTGCTTGCTTGTTTAACTAATTAGTCTTTTTACTGAGTTTACGCACATCATTAGTGATATTACCGCCCTCTGCCGATTCTCGTAATATCTCGTAATTTATATGCATGAGGAAGTAAAGGCAGCGAGCTAACGGAAATGAAATAGAATGTGCGTGGGTACGATCAGTGTTCCTTTTGCCCCCTGCTCACATTCATTCTACCCTATCCGTAAGAGTTGAGAAATTAAGGGAAGAATTTGAGATCAGATAGGATTAGAAGTAATCGAAGAACGTTGTCAGTTTGTGTAGCTTTTGAGATGCTAAACCAATCTCCTAGTAACAATAAATGTTCAAATATTTTCTAAAAGCACTCCCTTTTTCTTAATTGAACAACCCATTTATCTCCGTCGTGTTATTTGCAACGAATGATGATCGAAGGAATAATTATCAAAGTAACTGAAGTTGAGATAAAAATTTTATAATTTAATTTCAGTGATCATTAAAGTAGCAGTAAAGAAAGTAGCTGTCAGGCGACTGGGATAGGGTTCGAAGTCGTTACCGTTGCGCAATTAAAATAAATTCTGCCGTGTTAGTGTATAGGTTGATGTGGAAACGTACAATAAAATTTGGGTCATCTATACTAATAATAAATCTGTAAATGTAGGCCTGCCGCTGTTCACTTCAATCTTCAAAACTACTGGACGAATCTTCATGCGGTTTTCACAGGAAACATGAGAAAAGATTGAGTCAACATATAGGCATAATTTTATCAAAATCGAATCTCGAAGAAAAAGGATATCGTAATTTTAAGTGTTTTCAGTAACCGTCGTGTCTGTTTTTTCAACTATTAAAAACCTCTTATCTTCAAAACTATTTCACGAATTTGCATGGGGTTTTCACAGATAACTTGAGCTTAACTCTGGACAACATACTGACTTCGTTTCATAAAAACTAAATTACGAAAAAAATCTTGAAATTTTTTTATCTATGACCGTCATGTCTGTCTCTTTGAACACGTTTATCGCCAAAATTACTTGACGGATTTTCATGGGGTTTGCAGCATATTGTGCGGCTACAAAGATCATCATCATTATCATCATCATTAGAAACTGATTATGCCTTTCAGCGTTCAGTCTGGAGCATAGTACCTCTAATAAAATTCCCCAACGATCCCCTATCCAATGCTAACATTGTTGCCTCGTCTGATGTTATGCATTTTACTTCAAAATCATTCTGCACCCAATCTAAGTACTTTCTTCTTGGTCCACCTCTACTCCTCTTACCCTCCGCTGCCGAGCTCATGAGTCTCTTAGGTAACCTTGCCTCTCCCATGCGTGTAACGTGACCCCACCATCTCTGTTCGCTCTAACTGCTTCATCTATGGTGTTCATACCCAGTTTTTCCTTGATTTCCTCATTTTGGACGCCCTCCTGCCAATGTTCCCATGTTTGCATGGGGTTTTCACAAGTAACTTGAGCTTAACTCTGGACAACATACTGACTTCATAAAAACTAGATCACGAAATCAGAAAACAGAAAAGATTGTAACAACTATCGAGGTATCTCTTTAATTAGCGTTGTAGGCAAAATATTCTCAGGTATTGTTGAAAGGAGAGTGCGAGTATTAATTGAGGACAATCAGTGTGGGTTTAGGCCTCTTAGAGGCTGTCAGGACCAGATCTTTAGCTTACGGCAGGTAATGGAACAGGGAACAGGGAACAGGGAATTGTATCTATGTTTCATATATTTAGAAACAGATTGAGTGCCAAATAGGAGGAAAAAAGTTAGAACAGGTAGACAGTTTCAAATACCTGGGATGAATTTTTTCACAGGATGGCAACATAGTGCTCAGCTAAGATCTACTCTCTTCTGCAAGAAGGAAGTAAGTAGCAAGACCAACCTAGCAGTGCACCGCTCTATCTTTCGACCAACTTTGTTGTATGGGAATGAAAGTTGGGTGGATACAGGTTACCTTATTCACAAGGTAGAGGTTTCATATATGGAAGTAGCAAGAATGATTGCAGTCGCTAATAAATGGGAACAATGGGATAGTTACAAAGAGGCTTCAATAATTAAAATCGGATAAGAGAAAATAAAGATATAATTTAATCATTTAAAAGCCACCGTATATGTCTATTTGTTGAAGGTAATCTCCTAAAGCACTACACGTACTTTCATGGGTTGCCACAGGTAAATTGAGAATAGTTTGGAGAGTAACATAGGCTTGATTTCATTAAAATCGGATCAGAGGAAGGAAATATATCGTAATTTGAAGTTTTATGTGTATACTATGCTTATAAGTATGGCGTAGTACAGCAAATTTCCAAGAGTACTATACAAACTGTCATGGGACTTCGTAGATCCACTGAGAGTACCTTGGGGCAACATATCAGCTTCATTTTAACAAAATCGGATCAGGGGAAGAAAAGATATCGTAATTTGTAGTTTCTGGCGTATGCTATGCTTAAATTGAAACGTCGTATATCGAAGATCCGATAGAAGAGCTGTTACTTAAAGAATTCTTGGCAAGGAAACACGAGTTTATGTACTTTTCTTTCTGATTTAGATGCGTATTATCATATTGTTTAGGAATGCTTATAAAATGGTTTAGTACAGAAAAAATAGAGGCTCTGTTAGTTTAGTAGTGCACCCAAGAACTAATAGTTGGCACTACTGCATTTTTATAATTATTGTTTCTTTTCGATAGTTATGCCGCAGAACAGAAACGAACCACTAAAGATGCTGTTGGTTTTGTAGTGCCGAAAAGGAAACAATACATGATCGCGCAATGCGTATTCCCTAAGTAATAGAAGTATTTTGAATTAAGAGCCGCAATCTTATCTCTGCAAATACAAACTAACATTGAACAGCAAGTTGCTGATTACACTTTGTATATTTACTGCTTAACGACTTTTCTTTGCTTCTTTTGACAGGGAACATTTGAATTAACATGAGAATTCTTTGCAGGGAAAATCGAATTCGGTGTATCCTTATTGCATTTTGAGCATAGTACAGGAAACGAAATAGTGAGGCAACGTTAGTTAGAAAGTAGACCAAATAATTAATTATGGCATTGCTGCGTTTTTTATTGTCATAAGTACGGTGTATAAATTCAAAAAGAGGGTACAATTTTACTTACGGCGGCGGCGTTGTGTGCTGATGTTGGCAACGGCCGTTGAATACTCTTTCAAAAATCAGTCAAGTAGAATGTGGGGAATAATTATTTAGGTTCACGATGAAATAAATAATTTATGCTGTTCTGGTCAGTACATTAATCATACTTCGAAAGCGAATAAACGTTGCCAATGATAGCAAACTAAACCGCTGCCACTGCAAGTAAAATTTAACCCAGGTAGGGTTCCATATGTTTTGCAATGTCATGGAGAGAAAAGAAGTGCATCTTCCGGCGGGTATGATTTGAATTTAACAAGTAACGACGTTCCTTCGCGGCTATCGATGTTTTCATTTAATAATAATTCCTTGCAAGGAAAATCGAATTTCTGTAGTTTCCTTTCTGATTTCGGTGTGTACTTATCAGATCTTCAGTCCCTTCTGCTTTGAAATGCCTAGAAAACAAAGAACAAATAGAGGCCTATCATCGTCATCATTATCATCATCATACTAATAATAATTCTGTAAATGTTGGCCTGTCGCTGTTCGCTTCAATCTTCAAAACTACTGGACGAATGTTCATGCGGTTTTATCAAGAAACATGAGCGAAGATTGGTTCAGGATCTAGGCAAGACTTTATCAAAATAGTCTCACGAAAAAGGAAGGAGAGATATCGTAATTTTAAGTATTTTCAGTAACCGTCGTGTATGTGTTCATCTATTAGAAACCACTGATATCCAAAACTACTTAACGAAATCGCTTGGGGTTTTCACAGGTAACTTCAACGTACCTTGGGGCAACATACAGGCTTGATTTCATAAAAATCGGATCACGGAAAAAATAATATCACAGTTTATCGTATTTTATATACAACCGTCATTTCTGTCTTTCTCTTTCATCACCTTAATCTCCAAAACTAAGGTAACATGAGGGTTTCGTGCGGTTACATGAAGCGCTTCATTTCACAAAATCGCATCAGAGAAAGTAAAGATATCATAATTTAATCATTTCTCTGAAGGTAATCGCCTGTACTTATTTGTAGCGGGTAATCTCCAAACGTACTACACGAATATTCGTGGGGCTTCACATGTAACTTTAAAATAGCTTGGAGCATAACGTAGGCTTCCTTCCATCAAAATCGAATCAGGTGAAGAAAAGATATCGTATTTTGAAGTTTTATGTGCACACTATGCTTATAAGCACGGTGTAGTACGGCAGATATCTAAAAGTACTAAACGAACATTGATAATAGATAAATTAAGAACAGCCGGGGATAACACAGATGCTTCATTTAATGAAAACCAGATCAGGAAAATAAAAGATATCGTAATTTAAAATGTTCGGTGTATTTCAAGCTTGGAAAGAACCGCTTAATGCAGCAAAGAACCAATAGAGGCGCTTTCAGTTTCGTAGTGCCCCAGAAAACTCATAGAGAGTGCTGCGGGTGTTTGTGTGAAGTTTGAAAATGCTATTCACTATTTTACTTTTCAAATTTACTATATTTCTGAAAATCGTTTTCTTGGTTGCTGTGTTCTACGAAATATGATTCAACGCAATGAATATAAAACTGATAATATCCTCGCCGTATTTAATCCATATATTCACATATTGATATCAAAGTCTAACGCAGGCGTACAACTGCTTTGGAAGTTTAAGTCTCACGCTTAGAGCGACAATAGCGCCTCTAGCGGAAAGAGAGCCAATCGTAAGGAAATACTAACCTCCTTGGGAAATACGTATTATATTTCACCTTTCCATGCCTCAGTACGTTGTGAAGTGATATGAATGATCATGAAATAAATGTTTAAAATGGCGAATATCACTGATGTATGATGTAAGGTACACCATATTCTAACACGATTTGCAAACGTTGACACATATTCATGCCATTTTCACAGAAGAGTTGAGCTAAGATTAGGGCAACATATGAGTTCATCAAAATCAGATATAGGAAAAAAGATATATCGTAATTTTAAATGTTTTCAGTAAACTACTTAAGGGATTTGCATGGAGGAACTTCGTTTCATAAAAGTGGGAATACGGAAAAAATTCTTAGACGTAGGCTATGCTTGAAGTATGGATGGCGTAGTACAGTAAACAAGCGATAGAGGCGCCGTAGTGCACCAAAGAACTAATAGACGCCGGTGCTGTGAAATAAGTATGGCGTAGTACAGCAAGGAAGCGAACGTGTGTCACAGAATCTTCGACCATAGTATCTATGGTCGAAGGACAGAATAAAGAGACGCAATCTAATCTCTAAGAATTCTAACAAACATTGAACATAGTGTTACTGATTTCGCTTAGTGTATTACATAATTAACGACATTTCTTAGCTTCTTTTGGCATGTTTATTTGTTTAAAACTGACTGAGTTCCGGATCTCTAGAAAACCATGATACGCACAGGCCCTTCTTTAACAACCGTTGCGTAGCATGGGCATATAAGCTAGCTTATTACTAAGTCAGATGCACGAATTCCCTACAGATACCGAATCTAGGTGACAGATACATTAAATATTTCTTATATAATTTACCCATTACTGGAAAGAAGAAGAACCAAAAGAAAAACAAAGAACGGAAAGTTCACCATACAGAAGAACCAAAACAGGTGACCGCTCAAAGTATGTACCGAACATTTGCGTTCCATTGGAATTGCTGATGAGTGTTGGCTTACATCTTAGCGCTGTTTGAGTGACGTCCATGTACAATGTGAGGAATCAGGAGACCTCGGAACCAATGTGATACAACAATTCTTAGATATGTGTATTAATTACAATACTAGAATTTCGAATTCATATTTTTTACAGCTGTATTACTCTTGACTTTTTTTTCATATTCATGCGTAAATGGAAGCAATTAATACTGTCGGATGCTTTCTGAAAGTCACTATAAAGTCTGTGCAAATCTTTTCACTGGAACTCTTCTTTCTGCTTCTTCGCTGTGTCGGTTTAAGGTTTGTTGTAAACGTCTGTGGTTATCAGTACCTAAGCTTACAAACTACTTAAACTAGCCATAAGACAAAACACAAACACACACACACACACACACACACACACACACACACACACAAGCGCGCGAAGGAGGACTCGAACCTTCGACGGCGAACAATCGCGTGCTCCACAGCAAGGCACCTTAGAACACTCGGCCACCACCGCTGTTTGTTGTCATTTTCTTCCCTTTATTTTTATTTCACATCGACGCAAAATACGCAGGTAGTATGTTACGGTGCTCTTCAGCTATGTTGTTGTACATAATGGACGTGATGACATAAAAGAATAATAAAACAGAAGTTAAAAATGCTAGAAGATTAAAAATTGACCTGAAGAAGTGTTGAAGAACTTAAACTTGCAAGGCAGTTAAAACACATGCAGTTAGATAAATGTCTGTCACGGTGAAGATAAAAACACATCGAGAGACAGCACTGTAGACGATGAAGACACTCTTCAAAACTGGTAATTGCAACACACTGACGACGACACTCACGACACTGATTTAAAACACTTGCCAGACAGGAGGACCCCATAGGCAAGTAATCTTACAAGTATACTTTTGAAAATTTTTATCGAGATCCAGATGTAAAACTTCATGTTCTTTAATAATTTTTTTATTTTAAATTTTCCTCACAAAATAATATGAAGTACAACTGACAGGCATATTTGTGTTCAAAAATCTAGAAAAAAATAATATTCTTTAATGATTTTTAATTTTCACTCTCAAAATAATATGAAATGCAGTAGATGTAAAATAATAATGTATAAACAACCCAGAAAAACTTATATTATTTGCTATTTATTTTTAATTTCACTCACAAAAAGAATCAAATGAAATGGATAATCAATCTTTTATTGAAAAGTCCAAAAACAGGTCATGCATTATTCATACTATTTTTTATTTTAATTTTCACTAAAAAAGTATGAAAAACCATGAAATGTCCGTATATATCTTAAAAAAATTCGTGGGAAAAATTGCATTTGCTGTTTTCACCCAGTATCTTAAAGTTACGTTCATATGTGCTGTCTTAAATTATTCATCAAGAAATACACTTTTGAGAATGAAACGTCACAAATAATTGTGCAGCCAAACATAGCAGCCAGGTAGATCGATATTTTTTTGCAATTTTCATATTTTTCCGGGATATGTTGACTCCTAAATTCTTCAGTGGACAATTATCTCCATTTGGAGTAATGGCTTTGAAACGTGGATCAACTTCGCAGCCACATCTGCCCATTCTGCTACGGGAGAAACGTCTGAAGGTGATTTTAATAATCGTGGGACCTTGTCTACTTCTTTGGATCTTACTGCAAACATCTTCTTAAAAATCTGAGAAGAAATCTTATAATATGGATTACAATTTATGAATATATTCATCAATTGTTGTAAAATGAAGAAATTCTTCACTTAAAACGTCTCTTTCAAAGAACCATCCTGCGACGGAATGATGATACACTTTGAACCATGTCACATATTAATTTTCCATTCACTTGTAGCTTGGTGTTGTTATCTACAAAAAATTGCTTTTTAATTATTAGAGTATGTAACTTATGCTTCCACCCCCATGAACCACAGACATTGCCGAGGTGGGGTGGCTTGCGTGCCTCAACGATACAAATAGCCGTACCGTAGGTGCAACCACAACGGAGGGGTATCTGTGGAGAGGCCAGACAAACGTGTGGTTCCTGAAGAGGGGCAGCAGCCTTTTCAGTAGTTACAGGGGCAACAGTCTGGATGATGGACTGAGACGGCCTTGTAACATCAGCTAATGTGCCTTTGCAAAAAAAAAAAAAAAAAAAAAAAAAAAAAAAAAAAGTTCATATGTTTGTAGAGTCTATGGGACTTAACTACGGGGTCATCAGTCCCTAAACTTAAAAACTACTTATGAACTACTTACAACTAAGGACGGCACAAATATCCATACCCGAGGGGGGATTCGAACCCCCGACCGTAGTGGCCGTGCAGACCGTGACTGGAGCGCCTCACCGCGGCCGGCTGTGGCTTTGCCACACAGTTACTGTGAACGGCTGAAATCAAGGGGAAACTAAAGACGTTACATTTCCCAAGGACATGCAGCTCTAAAGTATGAAAATATGATGATGGCATCCTCTCGGGTAAAATATTCAGGAGGTAAAATAGTCCCCCATTCGGATCTCCGGGCGGGTACTACTCAGGAGGATGTTGTCATCAGGAAAGAGAATACTGGCATTCTACGGATCGGAGAGTGGAATGTTAGATCCCTTAATCGGGTAGGAAAATTTAAAAAAGGGAAATGGATACATTGAAATTAGATATAGTGGGGATTAGTGAAGTTCGGTGGCAGGATAACAGGATATCTGGTCAGGTGAGTACAGGATTATAAATACAAAATCAGTTGTTGGTATCACAGGAGTAGGACTGATAATGAATAAGGAAATAGGAATGCGGGTAAACTACTATGAGCAGCACAGTGATCGCATTATCATTGTCAAGATAGATACGAAGCCAACACCGACAACAGTAGTACAGGTTTATATGCCAACTAGCTCTGCCGATGATGAGGAGATTGAAGATGTGTATGAGGAGTTAAAGGAAATTATTCAGGCAGTTAAGGGAGAGGAAAACTTAATTGTGATGGGTGACTGGAATTCGGTAGTAGGAAAAGGAAGAGAAGGAAAAATAGTAGGTGAATATGGACTGGGCAAAAGGAATGAAAGAGGAAGTCGCCTGGTAGAATTTTGCACGGAACATGATTTAATCGTAGCAACACGTGGTTTAAGAATCACAAAAGAAGGTTGTATACGTGGAAGAGACCAGGAGACACCGGAAGGTATCAGATAGATTTTATAATGGTAAAACATAGATTCCGGAACCAAGTTATAAACTGTAAGACATACCCAGGGGCAGATATAGACTCTGACCATAACTTATTAGTCATGAACTGTAGGCTGAAACTGAAAAAACTGCAGAAAGGTAGGAAAATAAGGAGATGGGACTTAGATAAATTGAAAGAACGTGAAGTTCTGGAGAATTTCAGAGGGAGATTTAGGCAACAATTGACAGAAACAGGGGGAAATAAAACAGTAGAAGAGGAAAGGGTAGCATTGAGAGATGAAATAGTGAAGGCAGCAGAGGACAAAATAGGTAGAAAGGCAAGACCTACAAAAAATCCTTGGATATCACAGGAAATACTAAATTTAATTGATGAAATGAGAAAATATAAAAATGCAGTAAATGTAACAGGCGAAATGGAGTACAGACGACTAAGAAATGAGATTGACAGGAAGTGCAAAATGGCTAAGCAGGAGTGGCTAGAAGGCAAATGCAAGGATGTAGAAGAATGTATAAGAAGGGGAAAAGTAGATACCGCCTACAGGAAAATAAAAGAAACGTTTGGAGATAAGAAAAACAGCTCTATGAATATCAAGGACACTGATGGAAAACCAGTTCTCAGCAAAGAAGGAAAAGCTGAAAGGTGGAAAGAGAACATAGAGCAGCTCTACAAAAGAAATGAACTTAAAGACGATGTTGTAGGAACGGAAGGGGAAGTAGATCTAGATGAAATAGGAGATACTATACTGAGAGATGTATTTGATAGAGCCCTGAAAGACCTAGGTCAGAACAAGGCTCCAGGAGTAGACGACAT
The DNA here is from genome assembly GCA_026315105.1 of Locusta migratoria. NCBI lineage: Eukaryota > Metazoa > Arthropoda > Insecta > Orthoptera > Acrididae > Locusta > Locusta migratoria. The sequence continues at coordinate 281,517,908 of CM048747.1, read as the reverse complement.
ACCCTCAGAGCTACTAAAGTCTCTGGGAGAGCCAGCCATGACAAAACTATTTGAACTGGTGGGTAGGATGTATGAGGCAGACGAAATAAAATTCAAATGTTTGTTAAGCTTATGGGACTTAACTACGGGGTCATCACTCATCAATTACCTTTTATTAGGACGGCACAAATATCCATGCCCGAGGGGGGATTCGAACCCCCGACCGTGACTGTAGCGCCTCAGTCCCCTCGGCCACCGCGGCCGGCCAGGCGAAATACCCTCAGACCTTAAGAAAAATGTAACAATCCCCATTCCAAGGAAATCAGGCGCAGACAAGTGTGAAAATTACAGAACCATCAGTTTGATAAGTCATGGTTGCAAAATTTTAACACGAATTATCTACAGGAGAATGGAAAAGCTGATAGAAGCTGACCTCGGGGAAGATCATTTTGGATTCAGGAGGAACGTAGGAACCCGGGAGGCAATACCCACTTTACGTCTTATCTTAGAGGATAGATTAAGGAAAGGCAAACCTACATTTTTAGCTTTTGTAGATTTGGAGAAAGCATTCGACAATGTTGACTGGAATACACTCTCTCAAATTCTGAAGTCAGCAGTGGTAAAATACAGGGAAAGGAGAGTTATTTACAACATGTACAAAAACCAGACCGCAGTTATTAGACTCGAAGGGCATGAAAGGGAAGCATCAGTTGGGAAGGGAGTAAGACAGGGTTGTAGCCTTTCTACGATGTTATTCAATTTGTACATCGAGCGGGCGGCGAAGGAAAGCAAGGAAAAATTTGGAATAGGGATTAAAGTTCAGGGAGAAGAAATAAAAACAATGCGTGTTGCTGATGACATTGTAATTTTGTCAGATACAGCAAAAGACCTGGAAGAGCAGTTGAATGGAATGGACAGTGTGTTGAAGAGAGCGTATAAAATGAACATTAACAAGAGCAAAACAAAAATAATGGAATGCGGTCTTAGAAAATCAGGCGATGCTGAAGGAATTAGATTAGATAACGAAACAATGAAGGTGGTAGATGAGTTTTGTTACTTGGGTAGTAAAATAACATGTGATGGTCGCACTACAGAGGATATAAAATGCAGAATGGCAATGGGAAGAAAAGCATTTTTGAAAAATAGAAATTTGCTAACATCGAATATTAATTTAAGTGTAAGGAAGTCTTTTCTGAAGGCATTTGTCAGGAGTGTTGCTTTTTACGGGAGTGAAATATGGACGATAAGCAGTGCGGACAGGATGAGAATAGAGGCTTTTGGTGCTATAGAAGAATGCTGAAGATTAGGTGGGTAGATCGCATAACTAATGAAGCGGTACTGAACAGAATTGGTGAGAAAAGGAATTTTTGGCATACCCTGACTAAAAGAAGGGATCGCTTGGTAGGACACATTCTTAGACATCGAGGAATCGTGTTCTTAGCATTGGAGGAAAGTGTGTGGGGTAAAAATCGCAGAGGGAGACCAAGAGACGCGTATAGTAAGCAGATTCAAGTGGATGTGGGTTGCCGTTCTTATGAGGAGATGAAAAGGTTTGTTCAGGGTAGAGTAGGGTGGAGAGCTGCATCAAACCAGTCTCCGGATTGAAGACCATAACAACAACAACAACGTATGCTTTCAAAATATTTTTGGCGGTCCAGTTTTCGGCCTTCCGCGGTCCGGACCTGGACCGCGGTCCGCCAGTTGCCTACCGCTGCCATAGGGGAAGGGAATGTGAGGGTGGTCGGAAGCTTGGGAGGAGGGGAAGAAAGGGGGTAGGATTGGGGAGGGAGTGTAGGGACTACTGAGGAGGGGGATGACGATGGGACAACCAATTGGTGGGAGGGAAAGTGAGGGGAGGGGGAGAGGATCAGGGGTCGCAGGAGGGATGGATTTCGGGACAGAGGTCAAATGCAGAAGAGGAAGGTGTCGGAAGTTACCCTGGGAGAGAACGTGGAGAGTGTGGAGGGTAAAGGGAGGGACGCAGTGGTGAAGGCGTGGGTGAGGCTCGGGATGAGGAAGGCTGTGGAATAACAGGGGGTTATGGGAATCTGTCTCGTGAGTAATGTGCAAAAGTCAGAAGTGTTCGAGAAACTGGAGGAGGTAGGGGAACGGGATGAGGTCTTATAGCACACGCGTGGGGAAGGGGAGGCGGATGCGATAGGAGAGGTGTTCGAAGATTTGAAGGGTTCTATAATAGGTTCAATGTTCAAATGTTTGTATAGCTTATGGGACTTAACTACGGGGTCATCAGTCCCTAAACTTACAAACTACTTATGAACTAGCTAACACTAAGGACGGCACAAATATCCATACCCGAGGGGGGATTCAAACCCCCGACCGTAGTGGCCGTGCAGACCGTGAGTGGCGCGCCTCAGTCCCCGCGGCCGGCTCTATAATAGGTAGGAGTAGTCGAGAACCCAGGTGGGATGGGAGCTGCATAGGACACATGATGGATTTGTAGGTGGCTCGTTTTCATTTTGTTTTTCCCTTTATTGTGCTTCAACACTAGCACTATGTACATGCCAGTAGGCTGGCAGCAGATCGATGAGCAGCTATTCAGCCGAGAGAAATGAAAAGATGAAGATATTCAAAAATAGAAAGGGAGATAAAATAATGGTCAATTTAGACGTATACATGGTGACAATTTGAAGTACTGGCAGCTTGACAGGTGAGTAAAAGCACATTTAGTCTGTTAAAACGAAGAGCCACGGTGACATTAAAAACATACAGTATGACAGCAAATACTGGACGTCGAGCACTCGGAGACACAATATTAAAACACGCGATGCGACGCTTGTTTGTTGGTGGACGCAGATAAAAACACACTTACTGTAGCGCTTCACACACAACACTGAACGTAGCAATGTTGAAACTGGCGTCGCAGGACCACGCGGGGTAGGGAAAAGCTGAATGCGCGGAGGAAGAGGAGAAGAGAGGTGGAAGAGGAGGCGTAGGGACTCCAGGGTAGGCAGGGGGAGAGCCAAGAGGGGTAGAGGGAAGAGGGAGGGGAGTGGGGGCGCTTCATCGACAGGGAGGGATCAGGGTTGGTAGGTTGAGTATATGTCGGGCCGGAGGACGTCATCAGGGAGGGGGAGGTGGCGTAAGTTACCCTGGGATAGGTCGTGGAGGGTGGAGGGTGTGGAGGTGAAGCGAGGGTTGGATGCAGCGGTAGAGACGTTGCAGAGGCCCGGGACTGGTGAGGATAGGGTAGACTGGGGGATTGTGGGAGTATAGTTTACGGCTGGTGTAGAGGATCCAGATGTGTTCAAGGTATTCAAGAAGATCGGGAAATGGGATAAGGTCAAATAGGATCCGCGTGGGGGGAGGGGAGAGCTGAGTGCGATAGGCGAGGCGGAGGGCGTGGCGTTCAAGGAATTGGAGAATTGGAGGGTTTTGCAGTAGGAAAGGGGGAGCGGAAATCCAGGCGGGATGGAAGCTGCAGAGGACAGGATGCAGGAGGGAGCGGTAGGTGTGGAGGATGGTGGAGGGGCCTCGCTGTCACGTGAGTGGGCCTTTATATGCACTGTGGATTGATAGGAGAAGGACACAACATGTTCTTCAATATTGAAATTCTTTTTTAGAAGTTTTCTAATATTCGGGAATGAACCGTGTCGTGTGTGTCCGTTTTACGTTGTGGTGGAGATTAAGAGCGGCAGAGTGGAGTGGCAGACCCTGAAAGGAGCAGCCAGCGAGTGCTGCCCGCGGCCGATAGGGGCCTGCAGACAATGGCGGCTGGCTGGCCTCTACACTGGAGGGCTCGGAGCACGCCCTGCTCTGCCCGCCACACAATGGACTCTTCCGCTCCTCCACAGCCGGCGTACTGACGCATTGCTCACAAAAGTCTGTTTGAACAGCTAGCGAGCTCCAAAAAAGACGAGAATACTGCAACTGACCAGCAAGCCGAAATGGACGATGTAAGCAAAATTAATAACTTCGTACCTAGGAACTACACAGGTTGCACGATAACGAACAACGGTCGGAGTAGAAAACTTTTGAAAATACTATCTCTCGTTAACGAGTTGCGGTTGAGTCCTGAAACAAACACCACTGGCATTCTAATTTACCCTAAATTGTTCGTGTTAATAGGCAATGTGCCAATTAAAAACGTTCTGGTTTACACAAAAAATACGCTTTCCAAATACTATTGAAATTAGTATTGCCTGTGGTCGAAAATGGACCAATTGTGTTTACAGTGGTCACTGGGGGTAAAATTTTACGTATCATGTCGGCGGCCTCGCGTGATTATGTTTGGCAACATCAACAACACGATAGAAAATCTTTGTCCATTTGTTCGAACCACATAGAATGAATGACTCGATTAGTGTATCGTACAGACCATGAAGTAAACAAATAATGATGTTCCTGCTTTATTGTTTACAGGTTCTTGTATGTACCCGCGTCCGCTCAGTAAAAATAATTGCCCTCGTAAAGCGAAGATTCTATGAGAAAACATCAGCGTTAGAAAGCGATTGGCTAAAATGAAGACTCACAGGATTCTCACTATTCAGCATCTGTTGCCAACACTATCATAGGAGGCAGCTGGGATATTTGGTAAAATTTAACCGGCACTGGGAGGTATGAAACGCCATCTTTTACGTGTTAAGGAAAATGCCTGACACAATAACAACAAATAAAGTATATACTTCTCATCCCATTTTCGAATTACATAACTTTCATTAGTCTAATATTTGAAATGGAACTGCAATTTCGTATATTTATACAACGCCAAGAAATAATGTTATTTCGATACTGCGATATCCAGAATTCCAGAGCTGACAACATGTCGACTTCTTAGTTCCACCCGTGCACCGCTACATGTTTCTCCCGGCGCATCATCATTTATATCGGCATTCATATGAAAACATCCATTTCCTTTAACAACTCTTAGTAACTGCGAAAATGAAGCATTTGAACGGCACAAGAAAGTAAGTTGGGAGCACTATATGATCCGAGATTCACTTATTTTAATACGTTATTTTTATACTGGGATGCGCTGCAATACACGTCTTTGAGCGAGACGAATTGCCAATCAGTGAGCTGATTGTTGGAGAATGTAGAACTTGATCCAAGCTGTAGATAGGAAAATTTGTACTTACTTTTACCACTTTTAATGACTAAATGCACACATAATATTTATATTCGTGAAATCTACGATAAACAATCTTTCGAATTATGTAACTTTCATTGCCCTTCTTGTACGAATAAATTAGTAATCTGTACCACAATTCTCGTGTTAGCTTATTTATAGAATGATCTCTTTAATCAGTTTGGAAGACATTGTTTTCTTATTTGGAAGAAACAGCGAACTTATTATTTAATAATAAAAATAACAGTCCAGTTCGCAAAATTATTTTTACAATCTATATCTATAAATGTGAATGTCTGTTCGGTGTACGTTTATCACGTCTGAACCACAAGACATAAAGAGCTAAAAGTTTGTACAGTTACTAATGTCTACCCAGGGAAGGCTTTAGGCACGGTTTTATGGCGATCGGATAGCTCTATATATATATATATATATATATATATATATATATATATATATATATATATATATATATATATATTAATGGGAATGTCTGTTCGGTGTACGCTTATCACGTCCGAACGACAAGACGCAGAGACTTAAATATTTGTACAGTTACTAATTTATACCTGAGGAAGGTTTTAGGCACGGTTTTATAGCGATCTGATAGATAGTTAGTAATTTGAAGAATATAACGCGAAATACGGAACAATAATTACACTTTGAAAATTATATTTACTCTTTGAAAATGGTCTTATTGGTTGCATTGTTGCTTGAGGGTTGATAATGATAAAAGGATGGAGTATATTGGGATGCAAAGTTATCGCTGTATATAAAATTCTACTTGCGTGTGTGTTAATATTTCGCTCTGCAGCGAAAACTACAGAACGCAAACGAATGGTCTCTGTGTAATTGTTGTCCGAAGTCTCCCGTTTTACACCATAGCAGTTACATGCCGATAGCTATAAGGGGGTGAAAAGTGCTATAGTTATAAGTGGTAGTTGAAAGTCGCCAAACTATAAAAAAAAAAAAATCGGACTGAAGGCCAGCGATGACGTTTGCGACTCTATAGCAAGGAGGTTACATACAGCGAAACGTGATTCCACAGACCATATCTTTCGTCTATGCGTCCTACAATGTCTTAAGCTCTTTCTCTGTAAGGATAAGCATACGAATAAGGAAATATAAGAATAAATAAATAAAGCAGTAAAAAAATTTAGTTTAATACATCTCTTTTTAAAAAAAAATCGATTTGAGGTTTCGTGCATTACACCAAGTGATCGCTTTGTGATATTATTACAATCAGTATGGTTGAAATTCGTGATTCGATTCTTCGAAACGTGTGAATTTTTACGTGTGATTTGATCTACCAACACGCGAGCGGAGCCGTGGGTTTAAGCTAGTTTATTAATATAGGTGACCGGTTTCGATCTAGGTTTCGATCATCTTCAGACCTCGCTCACCGCCTGAACATCTATAGCGAGGTCTGAAGATGATCGAAACCTAGATCGAAACCGGTCACCTATATTAATAAATTGTAAAAATAATTTTGCGCACTGGACTGTTATCTTTATCATCAAATGATCTGTTTACTGGCTAAAAATACGAGGCTCTGATCCATCATATGAAAATCGCAAATCAATTGCACTTTCCATTTCCGTAATATTTTTGGTGCACACCTTAGGAGATTCATCCTGTTCAAGATGGCGTATAAAACCGGTAGCTTCGGTTGTTTACACGGTGTGTACTGAACCGCGCTGCGCCGTCGCTTCCGCTCCCCGCTGCCTTTTCCTTAGCGCAGCGCTGTCGTGCCGCATCTCTGCATGTTTCTCATTAAAGCTCGTTTCGCTTGCGACAACGCCGCTGGTGCCAGTTCGGCGTCAACGACGGTGGAAGCAATGGCCACAGTGCTCCGACGTGCGGTGCGCAACTGCTCTGTGTTACGATTAATTACAACAGGCCGATATAAACGTAACCAGGAATCAATCATGGAAGGACTGGGCGGTAGGGAATTGAATATCATTCGTTAGCTAAGCTTATTTTAAACAACATTTACTACCAAACCCAAGTAATAGTTTTATCACCGATTAGAACGCACAACAAAATATTGAGACATGAACCTTTATCAAAATGTTTTTGAAATAGACTCAACAACTCCCCCCCCACCTAAAAATAAATAAATAAATAAATAAAAATAAAATTAAATTAAATTAAAAAATAAATAAATAAAATTAAAAAAACCCGGAGATGCCACAATTAAGGAATACAATGATTAGCAAGGTTCTAGCACAAGATCTGGCTATAATAAATGTATCTCCCTTGCGTATAAAGGACTGTTAAACTAAGAGGTGCATTCAAGTTCTAAGGCCTCCGATTTTTTCACCGGACTGGAAAGAGATAGAAACATGCGCATTGTTTTGAAATGAAGCCGCGTTCATTGTGAATAAGTCCCAGAGATGGCAGATGAACTTTTACCGCCAGCGGCGAGAATGAGAACTGTTTTAGATACTTGAAATGGCGACGTTTCGTTCCTGACGTTCCTGAAGATGGTTTAAAATAAGACCGAAACTAGTCGAAAAAATAAATTATTGCACTCTAGACAGTTCTCTATATATAGGTTTTTGTTGAAAAAACAGACACGACGGTTACTGAAAACACTTAAAATTACGATTTTTTTTTTCGTGATTACATTTTGATAAAATGATGCGTATATGTTGACCCAATCTCTTCTCTTGTTTCCTGTGAAAACCGCATGAAGATTCGTACAGTAGTTATGAAGATTGAAGTAAGCAGCGACAGATTTATTATTATTATTAACACACTATATTGGAAAAAAAAGTAAGATCAATTGATAATTAATGTTACACATGGAAGTCCGTAATTTTAACAGTGAATGCATTTCACTTACCCATACGTTTTTGTATTACTGAAGCCCCAGTACTTCCCCCACAGGTGGAAAACCACTGCCCTGGCAGCAGCAGCAGGCCGCGGGTGCGCCCGCCACTCGCCCTCGCCACTGGGGGCAGACCGCGACCGCGCCCCCCCCCCCCCCTCCCGCCTACGCATCGCCGCTTAACATGCATGAGGCCGACGCGCCGGGCCGCGTCACGCCGCACGCCCCATCGCCCCCGCCCGCCGACGCTCTCCTCACAAACCTCGTTACCAGAAACCAACGTCTGGCTGTACGCTCCCTCGAGCGCATCAACAGCATAATGCTCACACAAACGCAGTTTGCTCGCCAGTTTAAGAAGCTAATGACGTTTCGGGGGATAACATTTACGTCATAAGAGTGCGAGAGACGGAGAGAGACGCTCCACCATGGCGGCGCGTCCTGTGTGTTCACTGGCTCAGTGAAACCCCCGAAGAAAGATCGTCGTGAAAAAAAAAGGTAAATAAAAAAATAAATGAAACACCTCCTGACCCTCCAAGAGAATTTCCAAATTCAAAAAGCATTAATAGGAAAGAAACACTTATTAAATGACCAAGTAAACATCAGCAACCAAACATTATTTAAACTAATAAAACACATAGTAGACAAAGACAAACCTCCTCCACCCTCGAAACCACCACATAATACGATCACATAAGACAATAACAACAACAAATGCCTACCCACACATTAACACATGCAGAAAAATCGGAATCTCTCTCTCTCTCTCTCTCTCTCTCTCTCTCTAAGTCGCTAGTTGAACCAAAATCATATTTATAAACACACAATACAGTCAGAACATCACACACAAATTTGATAGCAGACGCCTATTTTGACAGAAACGAAACAAGAACACACCTCACAGCACGAACCAAAGAACTCGAAAGCAAAGAACACACACACAGACAATAGACAAACAAAACAAACGACATACAGAGCCTGCCAGGCCACAGAAATGGTTATGTTTCAAAAACTTTCGTAAGAAATGTTACTGTAAAATTGTGTAAATATAAACAGTGACAGCAAGTGACAATGTGCTACAAACCACACATGAAAATAAAAACATAAAAAAATTCGTGAGTAATATTAATAGTCCAATTTATTCAGAATGAAAACAATCCAATTGCATGAGAACTGTTACAGATCGAATTTCGTAATAACTAAAACAAATAATGTAATACAAACTATTTATTGTACAGCTGACCACTGAAGATGCTTTAAAATAAAGCGAAACGCGTCTGGTCTAAAGTAGACTAATTTACAGTTGCAAAAGACGGTCCCATAACCTATACAAAATTGTATAACTGCAACTGCGGAAGACGAGGCCAAAAAACGAAGAAATAAAAAAATGTTTTTGAAGTACCACTGATTTGATTTTTCCAGGGAAGCCAAAACAATCTTGGTCCAATCCGCCATTTCCCGCGGCGAAACTAAGTTTATTGTGCGGTATCGCTCCCTGTATATCTAGTAAAGCCAACCAATGCCCCTGAACATTGCAAGGAGTCCCTTTACCAGTTCTTTATTAGACACATTTTCTTCGTGTCTGGTTGTCCCAAATGTTCTGTGTCTTTTACTCTCCAATGCAATGCCTTCGAAGATTAGATGTGATGCAGTTTCATCACCGTCACCACAGAATCTACATTTAGGGTCCTCTTCTGTTATTCCCATTGTATGTATGTGTTTTTTGAAATTCCCATGGCCTGTCAGCAATCCAACCATGAGTCTAATCTCTCTCCTGTTCAGGCCCAGGATTTCAGAGCATCTTTTAAAACATGACTTTGGCATCATTACCTTGCCATGTATTTGTTGGCAGACTTTGGTCCAATATTCTTCGTGCTGTCTTCTGAGCCAGTTACGTAGCTCCAATTTGATCATTGCCTTGGTGATTGTCAGGACAGGTTCCGGTCCAATAAATGGAGTCTCTGCCCCCATCCTGTCTAATCTGTACCATTCTCCGTTTCGTTCTTCTATCAGATCATTTTATTATTATTATTATTTTAAATCAATTCTAGAAACTAATATGAACAATCGGAAGTCTTTCTATGGATTATTGCAGTCCGCCGTAGCTGTTTTTATACGAATTTATTGCGTTACTACCGGTTTCGTACCGTTAAAGTTACATCTTCAGATATCTTTTAATGTACATGGCCGGCGGCGGTGGCCGAGGCGACTGAGGCGCTCCACTCACGATCTGCACAGCCACTACGGTCGGGTCGGGGGTTCGAATCCCGCCTCAGGCATGGATATTTGTGTCGTCCTTAGTCTTAGTTAGTTCATAAGTAGTTTGTAAGTTTAGGGACTGATGACCCCGTAGTTAAGTCCCATATGCTACACAAACATTTTTTAATGTACATGGGGTGATTTGACTTCTTGTGTGTCCCAACGTTCATGATGGTTTGCCGGGTTTTATGGAGATTTTCTTCAAACATGGTAATTAATTTAACAAGGGACTCCCTTCAGTAAACGTCTATGTGGGCAACAGTTGCGTATACCAAGATTAGTGCTTAAAATAGCCGGGCCTGGTGGTCTTGGGGTAAAGTGGTCGACTGGAAACCGAAGGGTCGCGGGTTCAAAACACGGCCACACCTCGGATTTTTTCCAGTCTTCTCTTTAACCCATCCTTCACCTCTCAACGATGTGAGGAGTCGCCAGAAACGACACGTGGTTCGGATTCCACGTTAAGCTGTAGGTCCCCTTTCCCCGGTTGGATAACTGGGGTAGGCTAAGAACACGCAAGTCGCCGAAGTGGCGTCCAATTGAAAGACTTGCACCAAGCCAATGAGCCACAAGAAATTATTATTATTTTTACTGCTTAAAATTTTAAAGTTGAACGTAGGAGTGGGTTCAGTATCCCCTGAATCTAAAGTAAAACGAATTGTACAAATTGTTTGCGTCATATCCTATTAAAATATTTGACAAAACCAGAAGCTTTTTGCAGTCGTGGTCTATGTTATGATTCTCAAAATTAGAAAATTCCTAGGAACCATTAGGTGCACGCTAGGACTTAAAAATTTTTGTTCTCATTCAAACTATGAAAATTATTCATGTGCACTGATAGTATATGATAAGTTCAGAAGTGCAATCCTTCTGAATACTCATAGAAAGAACTCTGTGAAAGAACGACGATGTTATTGAAAACTGTAAACATTTAATTCCTTATACATGTAGCGTCTGTTCCGAGAGAACAGACGTCACTTCTGATCCTGCGCTTGTTTTTATTCAACATTCATAGAATATATGACATCAACTGCGATTGGGCAAAGCTGAAAATGTGTGCCCAGCCGGGATTCGAACCCGGGTCTCCTGCTTTCTAGGCAGTTACGATGACCCCTACACCACTGGGGACACAGTGATCCCCGCACCTGCAAGGACTACCTAAGTACGCCACCCGTCAGATACAAATTCCCAGCTTCGCCCTGCCCACAGTACTCATACTCGTAGTTTAACTAATTCCTGTAAGAGTCAGGGCTTCAAACTTGCCCACCCCTCCCCACTAACGATAGGATCATTGCCCGTCACCGGCATATTATATATATACATGTGGCGTCTGTTGCGAGAGAACAGACGTTACTTCTGATCCTGCAGTTGTTATTATTTAATATTCATAGAATATATGACATCAACTGCGATTGGGAAAAGCTGAAAATGTGTACACAGCCGGGATTCGAACCCGGGTCTCCTGCTTTCTAGGCAGTTGCGCTGACCCCTACACCACTGGGGACACAGTGATCACTGCACCTGCAAGGACTACTAAGCACGCCTCCCGTCAGATACAAAGGTGCGGTGATCATTGTGTCCCCAGTGGTGTAGGGGTCAGCGCAATTGCCTAGAAAGCAGGAGACCCGGGTTCGAATCCCGGCTGAGTACACATTTTCAGCTTTGCCCAATCGCAGTTGATGTCATATATTCTATGAATATTAAATAATAACAACCGCAGGATTAGAAGTAACGTCTGTTCTCTCGCAACAGACGCCACATGTATATATACTTCTGAATACGTATTGTCGTCGTTCAAGAAATCGTTGTGGAAAGCCCCCAATACTCGTCATCAAAATGTTCAAATGTTTGTATAGCTTATGGGACTTACCTACGGGCTCATCAGTCTCTATAGTTACAAACTACTTATGAACTATAGTTTCCAAATGATAAGCCAAGACCGCAAACTATCAATTTATTAAGTGACGACCGGTTTAGGTGCACTGTGTCACCATCATCTGGTCATATATATATATATTATAATCTGGTCATCTTGTTAAAAAACTGGATATAAAATAAGAAGTGCAACATTGCACTTAGTCACTATATATATACAAAGAAACTCAAGTTGAATTTCGTAAGCTGTCATGTTTTTAACTTAAGTATTTTTTTAGAAAGTGATTAAGTGCAATGTTGCACTTCTTATTTTATATCCAATTTTTTAACAAGATGACCAGATTATTATATATATATATATATATATATATATATATATATATATATATATATATATATATATATATATATATATATATAATGGTGACACAGTGCACCGAATCCGGTCGTCACTTAATAGTTAGTTTGCGATCTTGGCTTGTCATTTTGAAAACTATAAAACGAATTGATCGCCTCCAGACCAGACGATGTCAGGTAATCTTATCTTATGAACTAGATAATCCTACGGACGGCACAAGTATCCATGCCCGAGGGGGGATTCGAACCCCCTACCGTAGTGACCTTGCAGACCGCGACTGGAGCGCCTTAGTCCCCTTTTTATTTTTTATTTTTTCGTTTTGTTTTGTTTTGTGGTTCTTCAGGTAGATCTATGCTCTGCGGCGGTATGTGTCCACGCTGCTCTCTTAACCCGCCATCGTTAGTCGTCGTCATGTACTCGCTTATTGGCGGCGACTGAGGTCCGTTGGTCGTGTGGCTGTGTACTAAAGCGAGTCTCTCCAGAGTGGCGCGAACGAAGAGTATGTGGGCACGCGCATTACGTCACGGTGTGGAGGGCCAGTGCTGACTACTTATTATTAGCGAATGTCCCCATGCGAGAACGATAAGCAGGTGATTTACCAATATTTAGTAAGGTTCTTCTCATTTCCCAATATTTCTTCATTTTCGCCCCAAAGACCTTCTTTCTTTCTTCGGTCCACTTCGGTCGGTATGGTTTTGTTGCCATCTATGAAGTAAACTTCCACTTGCCAATTTTTCTTCTGAATGAATCCCTGTCTGATCTGTTTGTTGTGTCATTTTTTGCTTTTGTCAAATCCTTCTTAACTGCAGTTACCCAGGATATTGTTGCTTCAAGTGATGTCACATAGTCCAGTAGACATTTAGTTAGACATTTAGTTTTTCCAGGTAATCTGTCTAGGTGTCCATAAAAATTTCATTCGTCTCTTTCAGAATCGATATTTGATAGTTTTTCGGTTGTCTCGATGGTCTGCAGTCTGTATCCATTTTGTGTGTATCGTGGTCCCAGAATTTTCCTAACAATTTTTCTCTCTACTTTCTTAATTTCTTGTAAGTCTAGTTTTCTATTCAGTGAGAGCATTTCACTTGCATATGTGACTGTAGGTTTGATAACTGTGTTGGAGTGTCTGATTTTAGTTCCTTTTGACAGGCATTTTTTGTTACATATGTTTTGAACAAGTCCGAATTCTTTCTCGATTTTCTGTAATCGGTTGTTTTGTGTTATTTTCTCGAGTCCTGTTGGTTCAATAACTTCGCCGAGATACTTAAAATGTTTGTCTCTGTTCATATCACCATAATGTAAGTTTCGGAATATCTAATTTGGAGCAAATAAATTCAATCTTCTCAAAGGAGATTTGCAGGCCTCTGCACATTCTTTGAGGATCTCAATTTGTTTTATTGCGGTTTCTTCACTGTCAGTTATAATTGCTAGGTCACCTGCAAACGCTAAATAAGGGATGTTCAACTTTCCTTTACCTCTTCCTAGTTCAACTGGCTTCCAGATATTTTGTTTCCTTTTTTTCGTTTTTCCATTCTTTCATTCCTTTGTCTAAAACTATGTTGAATAATAGTGGCGAGATCCCATCTCCTTTCTTACTCCTGTTTTAATTAAGAATGGTTCCGAAATTTCATCTATGAATTTAATTTTTTATTTCGTTTCTGTCAGTGTTTGTTCAATTTTATATGCACATTCAAAATATTGTGGTCGCACGAGAAACGTTTTACGTCGCCGAGGCAACACGTATGCGAGTCATAGCGTGGCCGCTTAATATACGCCGCAGCGTTGCAATGAGCCTGCGCGGCTGAGGTTCAAATTCTCTTCTGAACCCCCGGAGGTAGCAAATGGGCGCTCCCGCGGCAGGGAGGGGGAGGGGAAACGCCGCATTTATCATTGGCGTTGGAGCTGGCAGAGACGCCAGCTCCTGCAACTCCTGTCGGTTACGCACGAATTATGCCGAAGGAAAGACAATACAGCTACTGCACACCTCGCCTTGCTCATCGGCAAATCCTCCATTACGGAAACATCCGCCCTTCCTATCTGTTTTTGGCGCATTGAAGATTCATCAAAAACACGTCATATGTGGTAAAATACCTTTGAAGACGCATCAACTGTAAAAGCCTTCATAAGATGCTATTATGACTAATAATACCGTCCCTAATCTCCACGTAGCAAGAATAGCCGTGTGGTGCCGGGCGCCGTGGCTCAGCGCGCCCGGTGAGAGGGCTGGACGCCCTCTGTAATAAAAAAGCCGAGCCAAGAACACAACGAACGAAAACGAACAAACAGGATCAACGTCCGCAATGCACTGAACAAACCATAGAACAAAAAAAAAAAAAAAAAAAAAAAAAAAAAAAAAAAAAAAAAAAAATGTGGTTAGCGGCATCGCGTTGTGCCGTCGTAGGTAGTGGGTTCGAGGCCGACTGCAAGCAATTTTTTTGAAATCCCACTCTTCTTTTTAGAAGATATACGGGAACAACAATGACTTTTATATTGTTACTTGCCACATATCTTTGAACGTTTCAGCAAATGTGTTGCGATTTTGAGGATAAATGACATTTACACTCTTCGTTGTAACAGATAGTTGCTCTCCATTACATAGTTCAACATCATTCTGACCTCTGTTTATAGTTCGAAATCTGGAATATTGGTTTCGTCTTCTTTGGTGAATGAGTTTCTAAATGCTATGTTTAGTAAGTCTGCTTCAGTAGCGGTATCATCGGTAGGATGGCAATTACTATCATGTAGTGAGGGTATTGTTTTTGTTTTGCCCCTAGTATATTTAACATATGCCCAAAATCTCTTAGGGTTTTCAGTCAAATTTCGAGAAAGGGTTTCGTTGTCGGCATCTCGCATTGAAATCCTCGCTAAATTTAGAGCTTCTGGGTAGGATCGCCAATTCTGGGGATTTTGTGTTCCTTTAAATTTAGCATGCCTTTTCCATTGCTTTGAGCACCTTATCCTTACACTCTTCCATCCCTCCCTCCCCTTCACCCTTGCCATCATCTATATCCGCAGTCATGTTCCCATCCCGTATGACTTCCTTTCCCACATAAACCGTTCCTTCACGACCTATGTGATTGCCGCCGAGAATCTTTCTTCTGGCCTCGTCGGTCAAATCCAGCAGTGGAGGCAGTTCCTCACCGCGCTTAGGGGCGATTCCGTCCACCTCCCCAAACCCACACGCCCTGAAAGCAATACCACACCTGGTGCAGTTCTGTCTCTCCTAACCTCCTGGGTCGCCTGCTGGCGGACGTCCTAGACCTAATTGGCAGTGACCATGCCCCCGTACTCCTCACCATATACCCCCGCGGCTGCCCTGACCGCGCCACCCAACCCGAAACCCCTCCTAAACTAGTCCATGATTACTCCCGTGCAGACTGGGATGCCTACCGTCGTTCCATAGATACCTCGGTCGTCAGCCACCCCCTTTCTCTCCGCATCCCTGCCGATATAGACCACGCCTCATCCTTTCTGCACCAAACAGTTGCTGACTCTGTCCAAGCCCACATCCCCACCAAAGCCATCCACCCACACCGTCCCACACTCCCTCCACAGGCCATACTCCTACTCCGGAAATCCCCTCGCCTCTACCGTTTCTTCCTCCGGAACCGTGCCCGGGACACACTCCTACGCCACAGGCAACTCCAGCGACATATTAGAAACCTTTTAAACGCGAAAAAACGCCGGGTGGCGACAGACGTGCACCCGCCTTAATGATACTCCCCCTGTTAATTCCTCCAAGTACTGGAAGGCATTCCACCGCCTTACTGGCAGACGCCCCACACTTATCTACCCTCTCCTACACAATGACCGTCCTTTCCCCAACAACGCCAGTAAGGCACAGCATTTTGCTGAACACCTCTCCCAAATCTTTGACCTCCCCGACAATCCCAATTTCGACTACACCCGCTTGCCTGACGTCCACGAGCGAACCGATATCTCTGTCTCTCCGCTCGCCCCAGGTTTCCAGGACTTGGACCACATCCTCCCCTCAGAATTAAACACTGCTCCCGGCCATGACCGCACTTGCGTGCCTGTCCTACATCCTTCCACACCACCCTAGGTTCCTTATACGATGTCATCCTTATCACTGACTTTTACCACACCTGTGGAAAACCTCCCGCATCCTTATGTTCCTAAATCCTGACAAACCACCCTCTGAATCCTCCTCCTATCGTCCTATCAGCCTCACCTCGGTGTTCATCAAAGTCCTGGAAACCATCCTCTCTCGCAGCATACACCAACAGCTCCGTCAACAGCAACTCTTTCCCCTCTCACAATGTGGCTTCCGACCCTGCTTTTCTGTCGATGACCAACTCCTTTGCCTCGTCCACTTCCTCGCCCTCCAAGTCAATTCCTGTCGCGCCGCTATCCTCGTTTCCCTCGACATTGAAAAAGCTTACGATCGTGTATGGCATGCCGGTCTCCTTTTCAAACTCCAAAGCTACGCCCTTGCTATTAATTATGTCCGGTGTCATAGCATCCTTTCTCTCCTACCGCACATCCTACGTCACTAACTCCGACTCTTGTTTGTTTTACTCCTCCGCCAGGGTGCCCCAGGGCTTCTGCAATATGCTGACGACACTGCCTTCCTCGCCCATGCCCCCTCCTTTGTTCGCTCCCAACACTTTCTTCATTCCCATCCCTCAGAATTTTCCTCCTGGTGCAACCAGTGGCTCGTTACTGTCAACCCTACCAAGTCCCAGGCAATCACCATAGGTGATACCACGATGGCTGCCCCATCCCACAAACCAAAACCCTAAAATACCGTGGCCTTACCCTCGACCAATCGGACTCAACTATTTTCTGCCAGGACGTAACAATAATTGACATACCTATGGAATGTTAGTATCGCTGTTATAACCTTAGATATCCTTTGGAGGTCCGCTACTTCTGCATCTGAAATGACGTGTAAGCTGCTACGTCAGATGTGAGAGATAGAATAAACATCCGATATTTAAGTCTATTGAAATTCAAATGCTAAATTCCTTGTTAGGATCTCCGAACAAAACAGACATTTCGGCAGTTTTCATTTAGACTTGTCACCGTCAAGTGAATGTCAGCTATCGGATACGTGATGTGTGTGGAATAAATAAATAAATAAATAAAAATTAAAATGCAAAGTGGCAGAATATCTCTCTTTCAGGTATCTTTTACTGCTGTTCGAAGCAACAGGCAGTGTGAGAGACATGATGGCGAGCAGAGCGTACGTCAGAGACGAATGTCAGTTTCTTATATTTGTGACTGTCATCTCTAAAACCGTAGCTATGTAACTCGACGTTTCGGTTGATATTTTCAGATTTCCATGACCTGCCGCTGTTGGCCGTTACCTGATTTAATCGGAAGAACATTATACTGCAGACTAACTCCATTCGCTGGCGTTTAGAGCTGCATGTATTCATTGCTACTAATTAGTTTTCACAGGGAAGGGAGAAAGCTGTCATGCACTTCGCTGTGACTTGCAGATTATCTATTTAACATGAAAGACGAGCTTCTGTCGTCTTCCATATATTTTTTGAATATTTCTGTAAAGTTGTAATTTATTTAATGTCGCTAGATTATCATTTCGTTAAAATTTGAACCCCACTCTTTTCAAGACTTGAGGAATAGCATTTTTTATTTCACGTGTTAAAATATTAGTTAATATTGCAAAGTTTTTCTTATTTTGTTATATTAATAATTTATTATTATATTAACTAATGTGGCATAAGTACGGCTTGTTTTACTTTTAAATGGATGTGCGAGAATCTATGGCTATCTGAATGAGGGGAGTGATAGCTCCCTTTGCATCGTTCTCTCTGGCTCAGTGTCGATAGCTGCTGGTACTATCAAAGAGGTTTCTACACCCTTTGGTTAAAAGCTAGTCGACGAACCCTCTCCAGCGTGAATCTTGCTCTCCGTCCCCACCACCGCTGTTTCTTAAGCTTTCCAGCTTCCGGTAGCTTTTCGCGCCCCGTGGCCGCTCGGTTGTTCATTCTATACTGGGGGTCTGGCGAGGTAAGGTTGGTTCTTCTCTTGTACCCGCGAGATGGTAGCATTTCATTGTCTAGCAAGTTTAACTTAGACTCGTGAACTTAGAAACACTTTTTGGAAAATTTTCTCCGATCGTGTGCGGAAATGTGTTCTCGTTTTTCAATTCAGTGATTTCCAATAGATAAAAGTTCTAGTTGCAGTTTGATAACGGCCTGGTATGTTAAAACCTTTTGTGATCGTGTGGTGGTGTATGAACTCTGTGTAAATAATTTATAGCTTTGTAGGGCCCGATTTCTAATAGGTGATACGTTCATTTTTGTATAGTGCATGTAAAAATCTTCTCATCGTTTCCTTCCGTGAGTGATATGTGTTCCACATGGTTGGTTCATAGAACAAAGTCTTCAGCCTCCACTCTTTATTTGTTCCATGCCCATCAAGCAAGTAACTATGCGGGTATCCTTCTGATTTCCACTAATATTTTGCGATCTTCTCTCCCCGCCTATTTTAACGTCGCTGTTTCTTCTCCGGCTTGTAGTTAGAACTCTGTCTTTGTCAGTAATTCTCTCTGAGCCTTGTACAGCCTCCTTCAACAGCTTCCTTATGTAATTCTAAACATTTCTATGGGTTGCATGCCGTAATTATTATTTTTAATTTTCCGACTTTGTACTTATTTCATTTTTGAGGTTTTTCTGAGACAGAACCTAAACCGTCTCTGTAATCGCCCCCTATCGCGTGTAGTTGTATTGAATTCGCTTCCTTATATAATTCTAAGCATTTCTAAGGGTTTCATGCTGTAGTTAATTTTCTTTGTTTTTCGGAAACTGAATTTATTCAATTTTATCTGTTTTCGGAACCACGTGGGTCCGAGTTCCGACTTCCGGGATTTGCAGCTGGTCGCCTGAATTCACGCCACTTCTCATATAAAACCAGTACCTACATCGATTTCTAACAGACTGCAACTTAAGAATCAACCGTGATTTTGTATAGTGAATCCGAATTTCAACCACTTCACCTTCAGTGGAGTGCGTTCATGTAAAGTAGCCGTGTGTCGCCGTTAGCGTGTGTGTGTGTGTGTTTTAAGGTGTACGTGCACGTAATCCTGTAGCTGGTAACCGGTTGGCAACCGTGTTGACACATATGGGATCTCAAGCCCTCTTGTCTGCGCTGTGGTAGATGTACGGTTCTTTCACTGACTGCCGCCTTTACAATACGACGATATTCACTGACGTCTGTACTGCGTAGACGTCCACGTGAAGATTTTAACCGGGATCGTTTCTGAACTTACGTACATGTCCATCTTTTGTGGTAATTCTCCTAAAGGTCCACCCAGCCCAGCGGAAGGCCGGATTTTGTCCCCTTTCAAACTCGTTGACTGTTGGCGTTTGTTTGATTCACGCGTTGATATCATACGGAGCCATAAGGCTGTAAACTTTCCCCATACAAATGGCGCACTGCCAGGTATGCCATTAGACTATTTGTTGATGGACGATGTTGAAACCATTATTAGTACATCTAATATCTTCCAGGTGGCATCTGAAGTCATCATACCAAAATAGACGTCGTCTATCCGCTGTACTAATAGTTTCCAGGTAGTATATTTTTGTATCAGTTCATTTAAGGTAGTAAGTGCAAGAAAGGGGGATTTTTTTCAGGGCACGATATACTTCCATTTCATCCAAAATATTGACAATATTAGCTTTATATTCTCTTGACACGTATATGTTTAAATAAAATAGAGTAAGTTATACCGGAATATGTCGGTTTCATTTTAGGAAAATACGTTTGTGAAACCAAATTCAATTAACTGGACAATAGAACAGTTCAAAGAAATCACAAAATGAAAAGGGATGCACTCAATCTCCCTGCAATAATGATCGGAAGATTACAAATACATAGTGTTATTGAGGTTATCGCTAAATGAAATGTGTACGGTATGTTTAAACAAAATAAATAAAAATTCATTGTATCAGTTTATGCAAGTGTTGGGTGTATGTATGCGTGCGTGTGTGTGTGTGTGTTTGTGTGTGTGTGTGTGATAGAGAGAAAGAGAGAGAGAGAGAGAGACAGAGACAGAGAGTGCAGAGCACGTGTGTCTATATAGGTGTGTGAATGCAATTGTCTGTGTGTATATGTGTCTAGACGGGCATTATACTATGAGTGTAAAAATTGGTCACAATGTCTGTGTGATTAATCAGCCTAACATTGACTGATAATCAATTGCATGGCCTTGTATAGGCGTCGTTAGCGAGAATGTCAGTCTGACTGAGTGATGATTTTAACTGAATAAGAAGTACGGTTGTAGCATAAAGTGGAATTCGTTAATTTGGCAATCAAGTAATCCTTTAATTATACAGAGAAATGTTTAATAAGAGTGTGTGCGACCTTCCTATCGGTACTCACCAATAAGAATTGGGCAAAAGTTTATGACTCATTGTCTCTGTTCATAGGGGTGCGTTATGTGTGTCAGCTTCTATGTCATAAACAGCTACCCAATCTGTTTAAACAAGATCAACAATTAATCTGTAGTTTGGCCAGTCAATATGCATATGATGACGTGATAATATATTTTAAAAGACATAAATTAAACCTCTGAATAACCAACAAAATGGATTCTAAGATAGATAAAGAAGTGATTCACTCACGAAGTAATTCTTTATTAATGAAGTTTGTTACTCCTTTTTGATATGAAAATGCGGAGGTGGTCCGACTTTATATATCGGTAAATAACCGAATATTTCCCCAACTATTGTTCATGAGACGCACAATAAGTATCACACGCACTGGAGAGTAAATGTTTCAAATTATCGTAAATTAGTGGATTGCATCGAACAATGCAGTTCCAAATTAATCGGTGATTACAGTATTTGTTATAAAACACATGAGTAGACGAATGCTGAATTATGACAGTTCCACAGCCCTACTACTGTGCATAGTTTGCCACTTTTCACCAGAGACTAAGTTCTTCAGTCACAGTCCACACATGCCTATCTCTTCGTAATGAGTCTTCAGACCGCCCAGCGTCACATACTTCCACAACCACATCCAAGTTACGACTACCTTCCCCTTCCAAATTTGTTCCTTCCGCGCATCCTAACGCAAAATGCAATTTCCCTTCCTAATATTATACTTTTGAATATCACAGAATTAAATGCTTTGACCACCTTCAAGCTCTTTGCTCAGATAGCCATTAATCGTGGTGTGTCACTGTTTAAATATACTGCCGCCATCGAAATATAGTTACACAATTAATATTTAATTTATCACGGCTTTTTATACAAATATATTCAGTTCTTGTCCACAAATACTTATAACTGTTCATATATAAATTATCTGCTGCATATCTACTATTTTTAGTCGGCCATGAAATATTTAATTGGCAATCTACAACATAAAAAACGAACATTACTAAGAATAATATTAAATATAATATAGTACATACATAAATGTAATATGCTTTGCTGGGTTCATGCTTTGTGTTTCTGTGGTGGAATCTATGTTCTGACACAAGAATATTATTATCTCAACAAAAATCAGAACAAGAGAGTAAAACAAAGTTCATTGAAAGAGTACAGAAATAACGTGGTACGTCTTTTAAGATAGGTAACGTGGTGCAATGCTGCCTATTTGCTTCTTAATCTCTTACGATAAACACTACGTATAAATAATTGTAAATATAAGTCTTATAATTATTTGTCAGAGTTTTATCTGTAACGGATATTGAAATTATATTTACGGAGTTTGATACTCCCAAGTCTCCTGAATCCATTAATATAATTATATTTGCCATATGATCATTCCCTGATTTTATATGGATTTTTAGAATACTGTGTGTGGCTATATTGTATTTCATTTGCAATCTGGGAAAGCCGTCCTAGCTCAACCAAGAGTATCATTTCTATTAGGAAAACCCTGACTACCTGTATCCCATTCACTAGGTCCAAACTGTTAGCCGGCTGGCTGGGGAGCCCAACATCCTGGCCAATTTCACATGGAAACAATCAGCTTCCTCCTGTATCAGTAATGTCACATGTGTTAATATACAAAATGGGAACAAGTGTGGCGCGACAGACAATGTCTAACAGTGTCTGATAACCACAGGATAACATGTGCGGTTATAGTACTAAATGGACTTGCTTAAGGAATAATCCTGAAATTCCTTATTTGAACAGAGTGCAAATAAATACTTAATTCGAGTATCAAAGCAAGCATGAATAGTTACTTGGCTGGCCAGAGAGACACCCAGGTCATCGTACGATTCATGTCCAATTTCATTAACAAATAAATCACTGTGTTGTAATGAAGTGGTTTAATTAATTGGATGATACAGTTATAGTCCATGAATAGATGCAGATAGAAAAAAATTATTTAAAAGACCAAATAAATACACAAACTGACCTTCCTACTCATGATGTCAAACATAAATGAATTGAATTTTACTCGCCTTTTTTCTGTTGACAGCAGGCACACCTCATGTAGTGCATTAACAGACATGAACTTCTTAAAAATTAGGCATTGTTTGTAAAGTCAAAACATGTTTCTACCCTACCGTGATTTTTAAAGATCGTGTCATGAGAGTACTCGCTAATTATACAGGAAAAATAATTATGTAGTGTATGAATATGATAAAAAATCTATAAAACGTATTGACATGCTGAATATGTGAAAATCCTTTACAAATACTAACTGATTACATTATCACGTCATTCGTGTATATTCTCATGCGATCACAAAAACGTTTGTTGCCTGCAGTAACACTGTCGTCCATATGAATGAAAAAATTATAAAGATTATTGACACTAAATTCAAGAACGAAATGAAGCCATCGTGTAAGGCACTAAATTAGAAAAATGATCATGACAGCCGGCTGCGGTGGCCGAGGGGACTAAGGCGCTTCAGTCACGGTCTGCACGGCCACTACGGTCGGGGGTTCGAATCCCCATCGGGCATGGATATTTGTGCCGTCCTAGTTCGTAAGTAGTTCATAAGTAGTTTGTACGTTTAGGGACTGATGACCCCGTAGTTAAGTCCCATAAGCTTTACAAACATTTGAAGATTTGATCATGACAGGAATGGAAAAAAGACAGGAAATGTATAATTTGACCGCGCTTATTACTATTTTAAAAGATGCAGTATGAAACACTATTACAACGAAAATTAAGACAAAGATATTACAATTGTACTACAGAAACTGCCTATACTAGTGCATCCTACTTTGGGGTATTGTTACGCATTTTCGGATCTCTGCCAAATAGGTTTGAGGGAGAATATAGATAAAGTTCAGAGAGCTTTAGAGCTAACCCGGTCTTTCCGGTCACAAGTTTAGAATGCATTTTAAACTTGTGGACCAGGAAGATCGGTTTAGTTATTTTATGGAAATGACCATTAAATGTTTTATGTAGAGTACATGAGACATCACGACTTGCAATCTGCACTGATGATGTTCCATCATGTGAACGAAATCGACTGTGAATTTTTGTAAAATTAATATTTCATATCGCCCTCCAAGCTGAAACGTCTTATGTTTATAAACATCTATATACTTCACAATCCTTTAATATGTATTCATTGCTTCCTACCTGCAAAATAGAACTGAAGTAGATCCGATGTGATTGTGAAACAATGTTGTTGTTACACCACACTTTCTTGGACTCTGCGTCTTGACAACCTCCATTAACCTCGCTGGGAGATTTCAGTGGCATGATCATGTGACTGCCCCATACGAGCATAATCCTTGACAACATTCCATGGTTTGTTATATAGATTACCAAAACCGCTAATGTTGAAAATATTTTATTTCACGACTAATTTCAGCAGAACTATCTTCAATAATCAGGTTTGTTCACTTCATAAATTAGGCGACGTCGTTTGAGATGGGAATCCGCTCAAGGTATAAATAAAATATTGTTCCATATTGGGTCGTCACAGTATATAAATATACTGTATATATAAATGGTATAAAAAATTTGATTACGTCAATGTTAAAATCACTATAACAAATGGTCCCATTCTTGTACCTATTTTTTCTCAACGATGAAGTACATATGGAACCAACTGTGCTCATGATTTTAACACTGACGTTCTAAAAATATTTTTTTCAGTTATTTCATTATTGTGACAACCAAATATGGTACCATATTTTATAAATTGAGTACATTCCCATATAAACGTATGATGTGAGAGCATCTCAGGATGGCAGCTAGTTCTGCTGAAGTTGGTCTTGAAACTGTCTTGACACCCTATATATGAAGAAACAGCAGATCACCCCAACAGAATGTGTAAGGTAAACCATACCATGGCGCAACAAATACGATCTTATCTGATGACGGTATTGTCTTCACCTGTTTCTACAGCAGTAAATTAGTAAACTTATTTTTCCTCCATATGGATTTTCCCCATATGTTAGGAGAGTTTAATGAATACCTGTGTGCCGCGGCGGAGGGGCCGAGCGCATTGAGGCGCTATGCTCCGATGCGAAAAGCCATTCCCCGTTGGGGGTTCGAATTCTCGCTAGGGCATGGATGTTTGTGTTGTCTTTATATAAGTTAGCTCTTAAGTAGTTTGTAAGTTTAGGGACTGGTGACCCCGCAGTTACGTCCCTTCAGCTTAACAAACATTTTTAATTTGATTAACTGTATGTTTTATCTTACAACTTGTTTATTTTACTCCTAAATTGTTAACATTTATCACTATAAACATATTGAAACATCGACTCCTGGCGCATGTGGATTAAAGGAGACCGCATATAAAACGCATGTACGACTCCGATTTGAATATTGCTCGTTTTGGATCCCACCGGATCGGTTTAAAGGAGGACACAGAGACAG
This sequence comes from Locusta migratoria, assembly GCA_026315105.1. Taxonomy (NCBI): domain Eukaryota; kingdom Metazoa; phylum Arthropoda; class Insecta; order Orthoptera; family Acrididae; genus Locusta; species Locusta migratoria. The sequence goes on along the minus strand of CM048747.1, from coordinate 281,492,730 downwards.
TTCAGAGACGGACAGCTAGGTTTGTAACTGGTAGATTCGATCAATGCGCGAGTGTTACCGAAATGCTTCGGGAACTTTAACTGGAAGTAGCTGGAGAGAAGGCGATGTTGTTTACGAGAACACTGTTGAAGATATATTTTAGAAGACCGGAATTTGAGGGGGCCTAAAGAACGATTTTACTGCCTCCAACCTACATTTCGCATAAAGACCGCAATGATAAGATTAGAGACATTAGGGCTCGCGCGGATGCATAAAAGTATTTTTCCCCCTCGTTCTATATGGCAGTGGAACTGGAAGGCAAGTAACTAGTAGTGGTACTGAGTACGCCACGCAACTTTGGATGGATTGCAGAGTATCTATGTAGATGCAGGAAGGTACGACGTTAGGAATAGCATAACACGCAAATCTGAATTCCAAAAATGTTCAAATGTTTGTACAGCTTATGGAACTTAACTACGGGGTCATCAGTCCCTAAACTTACAAACTACTTATGAACTACTTACGAACTAAGACGGCACAAATATCCATGCCCGAGGGGGGATTCGAACCCCCGACCGTAGTGGCCGTGCAGACCGTGACTGGAGCGAATCAGTCTCCTCGGCCAAATATTAATTCCCACAATGCTTTGTGTGTCTGTCGATGTTTTAAGTTCTTTTCGTTATATTGTCTGAATGCTGTCTTAAATATGTCTGAGGAATTGATATTGAATAAATAAGTGCAAATTAATTGAAGTTATTTATCAATCCGAACTGTTCACTAGCCTGTTGCACTAATCTGCCATTACACTTCGTGGTATATCCTTTCAGATTACAAGTTGTCTCAAAACTACGTTCATTCAAGAAAACGGCGTCCTATCTGCATCGCAAGAATAAGTCATTTTCGGACGAGCTTTTCTTAAAAAGTCTCTTCAGATCCTTCGTAAAGCCACGTAATCATTTCTATTACAGGTTTTCCAGCGGCGACCATTCAAAAATTTGTTACTTATCTCTTACTGTAGGATTACGAGCGCCGACGTATCGGGTTGCTCGTCTTAAGGTTTCAGACGTCATCTAGTACGAATCTTCAAAAGTCCAAACAGAATCTATTGCTATGGGATTTATTTAACTCTTGGGTGTCCGAATTCGGCCTATGAAGACTTCTAAGAGCTCTGCTATTTGTTTCTTTTCTGAGTTTAATGGATTTCGCCATGCATTCTCTATTCACTGCCCCAGCCTTGTTGTCGCTACGGTACGTTGGCGGAGTGTGGGCTGGGAAGCGTTTCCTGTTCTGCTGAACTTTCAAAGGACCGGCACCACGCTAATCACTGCAGTCTAATTCTCCGTAACTGGCCACCCAGTCTGTCTGTTCCCCGCTTGCTGCCCTCAGAAATTTTTTTGAAAAATATTTGTACTGTCAATCTAATATTTATTACTTTCATTATTTTTTTCGGAGCCGCGGTCGAATTGCTGAGAGTCCTGAGTCGCCTTGCTTTGGAGCGAGAGGTTGTTTGGCGTCGGAGGTTCGAGTCCCCTCTCAGGAATGTGTGTGTGTGTGTGTGTGTGTGTGTATGTGGGTGTATCGTCCTTAAGTTAGTTTATTTAAGTGTTTTGTAAGCCTAAGGACTAATAATCTCAGAAGTCATGTCCCTTACTTACAGACTTTTGCACTGTTTCATGAATTAAAATGGCTACTTTATTTGATTCTTAGCTTTATGTATATCTGATATTTTAGTTCTAAACTCATTGGAAACTAAGCGATTAAGGTTTTGTAAGGTTTGTATGAAAAATCTGACATTTGGTGATAGTCATCATAAACTATTCAAAAATCTTATATATATATATATGCAGCCAGGTATGAAAGTCGGCGTCTATCGATATCTGAACAGGAGTACACCCTGCCATTCTCAGGGCTATGCTGCAGCGAGGGAGCAATGTGCAACGACGTTTAAAACTTCGGTACTCAATAACAACAGAAGGAAAACACAAAACGAGCGAGCAAGTACACAGCGCTATCTCGCGACCAAAGGTGAAAACCAGCAGCAATACCGATAATAAACATCAGTTTTCAGCAGGTGAGGTGGCATTAATTTTGTCCCTCTGTTTTTGTCCCTCTGTACAAGTGAGAGAGCAGGAGGATTTCATACAGAATTTAAACAAAAACTTCTTATTCAGCAGGTTATCCGCTGGTTTTATTTCAATCGCTTCCTTGATAACACAGTCACAGTTGCTGGAAGTACATGCCATAATTTCCGTTTTGCTGTATTCCATCGAGTGAGCTGTTTCCAAGCAGTTTCGGCAACAGCAGGCTTGTTAGGTTGCTGCAAACGTATGCTTGGACACAGGTCACCCGATGGAATACAACAGAACAGAAATTAAGGCATATACTTCCAGCTACTGGGATTGATTTGTCAAGGAAGCGATTGAAATAAAACCAGCGGATAACTTGATGAATAGGAAAGGCAGTTTTTATTTGAATTATGCTTGGAATCCGCCTCTCTCTCTTGTCCAAAAACATGGGGATAAATTAATGCCATCTCATCCGCTGAAAACTGATTTTACTGTTGTTTCTGTTGGCGCCGGGATAGCACGCTCGGTGTGTGTTGTCCTTCTGTTGTTATTGAGAACCGAAGTTTTAAACGTCTTTGCACATTACTCCTTCGCTGCAGCATTGCCTTGATAATGGCAGGGTGTACTCTAGTGTAGTTCGCGAACGAACTAGTTCGGAAGAGCGCTCCCACAGGCGAACTACGCGAACTAGTTCGCTGATCCCTTGCCCTCCTTTTCCGAAGACTGACGGGGAACAGCGAGAAGACACGAGAGCGCACAGAATCTCGTGATTCCCTTCTGCCAGTTACCTTCATTTCGAGGTGAGATGCAGCTCAGCTGTAGTTTCATAGTTCACTGCCACAAGAAATCTATTTTAAAAATAAAGTACTACGAGTACTCCGTATTCAAAGTAGCTGAATACCATTCTATCACCCATTCGTGTAAATAACTGGTTTATTTTCCTAAGTATTTTATGTCAGTACCTCGCCTCCTACTTTCCAAACTTCACAGAAGCTCTCCTGCGAACCTTGCAAGACTAGCACTCTTGGAAGATAGGATATTGTGAAGATATGGCTTAGCCACAGCCTAAGGAATGTTTCCAGATGTGAGGCGGCATCGTGAGTCGTGTCGCGATAGCTCAGTCGGTAGAGCGCTTGCCCGCGAAAGGCAAAGGTCCCAGGTTCGAGTCCCGGTTTCGGAACGCAATTTTAATCTGTCAGGAAGTTTCATATCAGCGCACACTCTGTTGCAGAATGAAAGTTTCATTTTGTTTATTTATTTTTTTCCTGAAATGTCAAAGGTTCACAATATCTGCTTCAAAGTGTAACATTTTACATGTATACTCTTAATAAATAGGATTTACTTACTTTTCACTTTGGGGAGCAAGATTGCAGTGATACTATTTTCCTAAATTGGTAGCTTTGAATTCACTGGTCGTACACGACACCTACAAAATTTCTTCTTAAAGATGTTTGGCACATTCCATGGTCCCCTGTAATTTATTTGTTTCTGTTGTGACCACTACAACTTTTTTCTTTAGATTTTTTGAGTATCTTATTTAGTTCTTCACCTTTATCCACCAAACCACTCACATTCCATGTTCCTATCTTTTCTCGACGTAGAAGTCCTATTCGTTTATCCTTAATTTGTTACCAAGGTCGTTTGCCAAATGATCCATCCAGGTTTTTCTCGTGAAGAATTAGAGTTTGTTTCTAGTTTCCCAATAAAGTTTACCATCCTGTCACTAGGTAAGTTTAATGGCGGGGCTGTTTTTTTTAACCTGCCTTTAAACCTGCTACAAATTACAAAACCCTGATTGGAGGGTAGAGAGTGGAGAGGAAATACCTTTGGGATAGGAAAGAAAAGAGGAGAAGCCTGACACAAGTAATGTCAGACTTAGCTAAGGGCCAATGTGGATGCCACCCACATACTCCCAAGGTGGGAGTCCCCTTGGGGGACTACTTTGTCTGGAATCTCACCTACTGACCTGCCTGGCATGGGTGACCCTACCGGGAGCACAGCTTCCGCCAGCATAGCTCGGTGAATCACTGAGACACGAAACCTCCCCACCGACGTTAAGGTGGTAGTCCCTGAGGAGGTTGGACTGAACATACTATAAAAAATAATTTGGTGACCACCTGTACACCGCAAAATAAGTTTTCTTCTTAACGAAACCTTTTTTCATGCTGAACGTAAGTGCGTAATGACAATGTTACGAGCTACGTGAAATACACACTGTCGACTTATTTGAGATTTCTATATAATTTCGTACACATGTAACTGTAATAAACGACTGAAAATGCTTTGGTAACCACCCAAGGCACATAAAATTAGGTTTCTTTCTTCCCTGAATATTTTTATTTTTAATGGCTTAAGTATTTTAATTTAAAATATTGTAGAAATATATAAAAAAAGCGAAGATAGCTGATCATCAATTTTTATTTACGACGACCGGTTTCGCTTAACTATGTCAGCATCATCTGGTCAAATAAAATATTTTACAAGGCCATAATCTTGTAATGTCAATCAGTTGTTATATAACAATTTACAGTACATAGGTGCACTATGTCATTATAATAAAACATAATTATCACAGTTATCACATTACAAGATTATGGCCTTATAAAATAATTTATTTGACCAGATGATGCTGACATAGTTCAGCGAAACCGGTCGTCGTAAATAAAAATTGATGATCAGCGATCTTGGCTTTTTTTATATCTTTCTAAAATATCATAATTGGATCGCCTCCTAGAACGTAAACCAACTTAATTTAAAATGTTGTTTTGCTGAATCAATGCTACGGTTTTTTCATCTTAAGAGTTTGCAAGTGCGTTCTGAGTCGTTGAAGTTGCTGATTAATTTCCATCATTTGAACATGAAATTTTAGGCATTGGTTTTGGACGACGGCCTTATGCCCAGAAAACCATATCACCAATTTCACAAAACTGTTTCCTTTACTGTACTAACCTTAGTTTTGAAAGACAATTTCATTCAGATTCAAATGTTTATAGATGTATGGGCGTTAACTACTGAGGTTATTAGTTCCTGGGCTTACAAAGTACTATAACTAACTAACCTAAGGACAAAAAACATGCCTGAGGGAGGATTCGAATCTCCGACCTCCGGCGGGGAGCAATCGCGCGCTCCTCAGCAAGGCGCCATAGAGCGCTCAGTCGTTCCACGTGGATCAATTTCATTATTAAATATCTTATCATGGTTCTGTTTAGAAAGCGAATCACCGAATATGACATAACTGCATTTCTTAATTATACCATTATTAGAGTTAAATATTTTTTATAAATATCAGCTTAATGTTTATTTAGATATGGATGTTTTGATCCTTAATGAATGTGTTTCTACCTACCTTTATTACTAAATTCTTAATTTACAGTTTTTTTGGTGTAGTCGCAGAGTCATTACGCAATTCAAAGTAAGTTGCCTGCACGTGATAAATAGTTTTGGTTAATAAACTTTTAATACTGAAGAATTGTTATGAAATGAGATATTACATCGTTAAGTATGGTGCAGGTGGAAAGAAAACACCCTATTGTCCTATGCAGGAGAAACGTATCGGAAAGGAAATAGGGAGAGTGCCAATAACCATTCTGCTGATTGGAACTGGAACTGACAGAGAAGAACGTGGAAAGAAAGAGGAAAACAAAAAAAGAAACCTTTGAGTTCAATGTTTCCGTTCTTCTGCTCCCGTAGCCCGGCCATTCCATTTGCAGGGACTGCCACCACTGTTGGGCCCTTTACGCTTCACTTGTCTCGCTGCTCAACGTGTGCGAAACGCGCGCCTGACGAATATCGAACGCGTGCATTTTTGCCTCCGCGTATCGTCACCACGACCGTGAGGCGAGGATAAAAACTGAGCGACGAGAACAAAAAGAAAAAAAAAAGTGCTTGTTGGAGTGAGGCGTGCTGCGCCTGGCCCACTAGAGGACACTGCGCTACACGCCGCCACGTCCTGCTAACAGCGAGCTGTTTCAATATGTCAGTATTGCCAAGTAACAAAAGGCTATTGTATAAAACTACGTACTGGCTGTACCGAAGGGATAGACATTAGTGGTGTTCCCCAGCTGTGTCAAATAATCGATATTTCATCGCAATTTTGTGTGTGACATGTGGATGTTAGGTTTAGTCCAGAGAGTTTGTTCAGATTGTTGAGGCCTGCTAAATCACTGCAGAGAGCTCGAAACACTCTGAAATAAATAATAATAATAATAATAATAATAATAATAATAATAATAATAATAATAATAATAACCTGAATCCCAGCAACTCATCGATCAATGCATAACAAATTTGACGCGATATCCGCAAAATAATGAAATAAAATAAAAACGATCCACGTGAAGGAAAAAGATGGTATTGGTCTGTTTACGCCCACTTTAGATTTTATTGCAGATATTTAGCACAAAAACGCATTCAGCAGGACAGTTTTAATTAACTGAAAGTAACAATTTTCAAAGTTTTTTTCTTTAAAGTCAATTTCCCGCAAACTAAAATTTTCAGTACATATGCCCCATTATATCGGAAACTATCATAGATAAATGAATGGAATTTTCAGATACTCTGCATGAGATAAAAAGCCACCACTGGTACTACATTCATTAACATTCCCCTATTAGGAAGTTCACAAAAAAATATTTTTTTGCGGAAGAAGACAATTTTTTTAATAAATTCAAAACAGTATTTCTTGAAAACTATAAAATTGATAAAGTAGATTTTAGTACAGTTGACGTTATTACTATTATGTAACATACATTAAATATTAAGGTCCGGCATCAAATTGTTGTTTTTTTTTTTTTTTTTTTTTTTTTTTTTTTTTTTTTTTTTTTTTTTTCCAGAAAAGGATCAAATATTTGCCTAAATTAACATAGGTTAGTTACGTAGGGTGTGGCTCCGTTAAAGTTCCTCCTTTCGGGCTTAGTGTAAGTTCCGTGGTATTCACTACAGCCTTAAATACTGTTCTACGCCCTGATTTACTTGATAAAGGTAGTGTATATATCGACGACATATTAATTGCAACACACACAGATGGGAGCAACATTTAAAATATTGTCTACTGTTTTACAAAGATTTCAAACCATATGTGTCATTGCTAACTTAGAGAAATCTAAGTTTGCTAAAGAAAAAGTAAAGTTTCTTGGACACATTATCACGCCGGCAGTTATTGCACTTGTCCCGGAGAAGATTAAAGCCATACAACACTTTCCTACACCACCAATAAAAAGACAATTCAAAGCATTTCTAAGAGTAATTTCCTTCTTGCGTAAATTCGTGCCTAATCAGTTGTACATTCAAACTTCCTTTGTCATCCTGACATGTTCGAAGACTTTTATACAGCTTTTGACTCATCAAATATTGATGTCGGGGCATTTAATTTCCAAACAGAAAACATAGATGGTAAAATAGAAATTAAACCTATAATTTTGCTAGCATAGTATTGACAGAATGTGAAAGATCGTACTCCATCACAGAGCTTGAAGCACTTGCTATTATTTTTAAATTCGAGAAATTTCACTATTATGTCTATGGAAATCATGTGATCACAAAGCCCTAAGTTTTCTTCTAACCTGAAAAGTCATATATCAAAGGTTAACCCGATGGTGCATGATTCTGCAAGAATATGACTTCGAAATAGAATGCATTATATATAGTGAAAATATTGTGGCTGATAGTAGACTCCGACAAGGCATACCAGAACTAACTGAGTTAGGAGAACAGATCACCAATTTTCCCACACTACTTATGAAAGACGGAGTGCGTAGAAAATATTACCTTAAGATGTGTAAGAACATGGTACAGTTATAGCATGGTGACACACAACAGAATGACATAATACACATCTAACCCTCAGCATGAATTATCAGAACACTATACACTTCATCAAGACGTTCTTTTTTACAGAAAGCAAACTAATAGCCAGAAATGGAGAGTGTGTATACCTGAAACACATGTTAAAATACTCATAAATCACACTCACATAGCCTGGGATCATTTTGGTATAGAAAAATGTACACAAAAGATAGACAGCTATTGTCACATACTCAATCTCAGACACAAAGTATATCTACATCTACATCTACATGGGATACTCTGCAAATCACATTTAAGTGCCTGGCAGAGGGTTCATCGAACCACAATTATACTAGTTATCTCCCATTCCATTCTCGAGTAGCGCGCGGGAAGAAAGAACACCTGAATCTCTCTGTTCGAGCTCTGATTTCTCTTATTTTATTCTGATGATCATTTCTACCTATGTAAGTGGGAGTCAACAACATGTTTTCGCAATCGGAGGAGAATGTTGGCGATTGGAGTTTCGTAAGTAACCCACGCCGCAGCGATAAGCGGCGTTGTTGTAATGATTCCCATCCCAGATCCTGTATCATTTCCGTAACGCTGTCACCCCTGTATCGTGACAATACGAAACGAGCTGCCCTTCTTTGGACTCTTTCGATGTCCTCCGTCAAACCCACCTGATAAGGATCCCACACTGGGCTGCAATACTCCAAAAATGGACGGACAAGCGTAGTGTATGCAGTTTCTTTTGTAGTTCTGTTGCATCTTTTAAGGATTCTGCCAATAAAACGCAGTCTCTGGTTCGCCTTTCCCACGATATTATCTACGTGTTCTTTCCAGTTTAAGTCTGAAGTAATAGTGATTCCTAGGTATTTTGTGGAGTTTACGGCCTTCACATTTGATTGATTTATGTTGTAAACAAAGTTTAACGGATTTCTTTTCGTACTCATGTGGACGACTTCACACTTCTCATTATTTAGAGTCAATTGCAAATTTTTACACCAAACTGATATTCAGATCGTTCTGCAGTTGGTTTTGATCTTCAGATGATTTTACTAGACGGTAAATGACGGCGTCATCTGCAAACAACCTAAGAGAACTACTTAGATTTTCCCATAAATCGTTTATATAAAACAATAAGAACTTTCTCGTTTGTCAGAAAGCAAAACCTATGTCCAAATCAACTAAAATTCCATTACATGCTATTAAAACAACAAAACCAGGACAAATCGTAGCAATAGACGTAGTAGGTCCATATCCGCAGGCCAGAAGAGGCATTAAATATCTTATTGCTGTGCAAGATTTATTTAACAAACATGTGCAGTTATATGTAAGTAAATCAAGACGTTCTGAACCAATCATAAAACGCGTATCAGAGAAATAAATTCCCACATATGCTAAGCCAACAGCTGTTCTTTCAGACAATGCTGCTGATTTTACTGGATATGCGTGGAGAGCATTTCTTTGTAATAATATTAAGCAGATACTTATCAGTAGGATTCATACTGAAAGTAACCCTACAGAGAGACTTTTCAAAGAGTTCAGTAGATTTATTTGTACATATACCCTACAGAAGCAAACACGCTGATTAGAATTTGGTACACCATTTAAAAATATAGTAAATGACTTGCAACATTTATCTACTGGATTCCATCCAACCAATGAATGTCAAAGATACAAGAGCAAAACAGTTGGACAAAACCATTACCACAATTCAGACATCACAACTATAGAAGACAGAGTCAGACAGGCAATCGTCACTTTAAATAAAAACGCAGATAAACGCAACATTAGTTATGACAAGGGAGTAGGCAATGTACAAAAATTAAGTTTAGGTGAACTAATTTTGATCAAATCCCATCCAAAAACTTCGCTGAGTAAACACATGAATGGGAAATGGCTATTATTATACACAGGACCATACCAGATTGTAAAAATCCCACATGAAGGTTGTTTCCATTTGGGCCATCCTCATATAGGTGGGGTCAAGGGTTTATGTCATCACACAGACTTAAAGAATTTTATTCAGTAGACAGAACAAATGATTTTTTTACTATTTTTTATCCGAGGTCATGTCTGCACACCCTAAGCTGCAGACAAATTTTTATTTGATTCATTCAAGTTATGTAGTACTATAATTGGAGGAAGAAAAATATATTTATTGACTACATTCTGGTCTTAGATTATTCCTATACCTTACAGGCCACATATTTAATCATGGATGTTTGATGCAGTCAGACAATGCTGCTGATTTTACTGGATATGCGTGGAGAGCATTTCTTTGTAATAATATTAAGCAGATACTTATCAGTAGGATTCATACTGAAAGTAACCCTACAGAGAGACTTTTCAAAGAGTTCAGTAGATTTATTTGTACATATACCCTACAGAAGCAAACACGCTGATTAGAATTTGGTACACCATTTAAAAATATAGTAAATGACTTGCAACATTTATCTACTGGATTCCATCCAACCAATGAATGTCAAAGATACAAGAGCAAAACAGTTGGACAAAACCATTACCACAATTCAGACATCACAACTATAGAAGACAGAGTCAGACAGGCAATCGTCACTTTAAATAAAAACGCAGATAAACGCAACATTAGTTATGACAAGGGAGTAGGCAATGTACAAAAATTAAGTTTAGGTGAACTAATTTTGATCAAATCCCATCCAAAAACTTCGCTGAGTAAACACATGAATGGGAAATGGCTATTATTATACACAGGACCATACCAGATTGTAAAAATCCCACATGAAGGTTGTTTCCATTTGGGCCATCCTCATATAGGTGGGGTCAAGGGTTTATGTCATCACACAGACTTAAAGAATTTTATTCAGTAGACAGAACAAATGATTTTTTTACTATTTTTTATCCGAGGTCATGTGTGCACACCCTAAGCTGCAGACAAATTTTTATTTGATTCATTCAAGTTATGTAGTACTATAATTGGAGGAAGAAAAATATATTTATTGACTACATTCTGGTCTTAGATTATTCCTATACCTTACAGGCCACATATTTAATCATGGATGTTTGATGCAGTCATTTGATGACATGACAAGGCTATGTAAAGACTTTCATTTCCAGTGATTCTAAATGTTGTTACTTTTATTATACTGACTTAAATGTATGTTTAGCCTTTTAAGTGAACAGGTATTCATGAACATTTTATGATCAAGGACACTTTAGCAAAAATGTTGCTTAGAGATTTGTTACCATTAAGAGAGGACATTTCTATCAGTGATATCTGAAGGAGAACTCAGTTGACACATTTTAAACATTTTTTCACGAAGGAAGAATTTAATCAGGCAGCCTTTGCTTGGTAAAGAGATAGAGAGACTGTGACATAACCATAAAGCAGTACATTACCTATAACTCCTATTTTTCTGGAGAGAAGCCAGAGTTTTAGATTTAAGTGTATGCTTCAACCAGAAGGCACGTATGTCATGCAACCTAGATTTTAGTGTTCTTTAAACTGATAATTACACTATTAATTTTCGTGTATCTTAGTATATAAGTAGCTTAAGTTAATTAGACAGTATATCATCAGCCAATTGATATGTCCTTATAGGAAGCATTTCATCCATATTTCTTCTGTAGTGTACTTATATACACAATGTTGACTTCAGATGCAAATAGGAAATCGGATGTGTCATTTCAGTAAAGTGATTTACCCATACAAGGCTAGGGAAAAGGAGTTCCATACCTTTGCTTTATTAATTGATTCGGTTATTTTAGTTTAATGATTTTATGATTACGTATTTTATTGTCATGTCATGCATGTGTGTATCACAGAAATACACAGCTTTCACCATAGACAGAATAGAGCATAACTTTACCCAGATATACAGTTGTGCTAACAATAAGCACTATCTAAACTCACATTTATAGTCAACCAAAATATTCGTCAACAGTTAATGTTTCATGTACCTCCGTGACGCAAAGTTAATTTTGTTCTGGTTTCTAAGGGATAAGATTTTCCTTCTGATTACGGTAAATCTGCTTTTAATGTTAACTTTATCTCAATATTGTTGCTCAAGACCTTACCCCAATACACGCAAGTCATAATGGACGGAGTTTGACTTATGTTCACATTTACAGAAAACTTTCAGATTCAGAATAACAGTTATCGTCATCATTATATTATTACTATAATATATGACGGACACCTTTCAATGTGCTGTGCCATAAATGGGCACAGAACAAAAATCATGTTCGTATGTACCGTTCAGAGCAGCTTTAGTGGAACTTTAGAGTAGCTTCAGAGCCACAATTGCCATATCGAGGAAGCTGTCAGTAGTGAAAATTAAAATACGTCGTTGTTTACTGTCGTTATTTCGTTTAATTTTCTGTAAGTGTAAGTCTGTGACCATTTTTCTCCGTTACCTCAAAATCTGAAGTAAGTCCGTAATTTATAATATGTTGATTTTGAGTAGTTACGGCCACTGAAGAGGAAGAAGGATGAAATGGAAGACCCAAGGAAGAGAAGGGGGACGGGCAGAGACGAGAAATGGATGGAGGGATGAGAAATGGATGCAGGGATGAGAACTACGTAGAAAAAGTGGGGGTGGAGATAGAAGGCAGAAAACGATTGCTTGTCCCGAGGGCAAACATATGTCGTATATTCCCTAATCACTATTCCGTCTGATCTGTGTGTTTACGCAGGAAACAAAAAGAAACAAATACAATTTGTCAATCCGTGGCTTTACAGTAAACAATTTTCTGAGAAAACACCTTCACTCTAACTTTCCGTTGCATGCCACATACTTACAGGAACGCAAAGTAGGGTACATATTAACTGAAGTGATGTACTACCTCGCATTAATTCCTTTATTTGCTTCCCGGTTCATTTAATATTAGACGGAGTGACAGCGAAGCGAGGCTGGCAGTAGCTAGTGGAAATAGTTGCAGGAAGACAAGATCAACGAGATACAATCGAACACAGTGAGAACAATAACAGGCCCAGGAAATGACCTGTGGTACTCGCGAAAGATCTTGCTTCCTTGCTTTCTGAATTTCAGCATTATATTTCACTTTCATCTGTCATATCTTAGTGACCAGTGTATCAAAATTGATAATATCGGATGCTTTGCTGAAGATTTATACTCAAAAGGAAAGTGGAATTTTAAATATTTTACTAAAAATGCATAGGTTATTACAAATCAAACATAGAAAATGGTTTAAATAAATAGTTCGGTGCTTAACAGCACTTAGTAGTACTGCTGCTGCTCAGAAAGTGGTACACCGAGTAAAGGTTGTTGCGGCATGTTGAGAAATGCGAATCTGCTATTCAGATGCAGCGTGAATTCTGCCTTTGGTTCAACAGATAACATCGACGCCATTTCCATATTTACGCGCGACATAAAACATTCATGTGGCATGAGCAAACAGGAGAGTCCTGCGCGTCGGTCGTCAGCTGGAAATGTTGCTCGTATTGTGCTGCGTTCTCACAGGGCGTCAGTATATCGATAAGAGAGAAACTTAAAGTGAACTTTGACTTCATATAACTATGTTATTTTTCTTGTAAAGTACCTCTCCAGGACAAGTAAAATAAGTTGTAATACAATACATACGAGTGTTTCAAGATCGTGCCAAAACAAATAGTTGTTCATCGTATAATTGAGGAAGGTAGGGTGGAGGATATTTTTCTAAAAGTAATGATCGCCACAATTCTGGTATGTGCGACGAAGAAACTTGTTACGTGATAAAATTGGAAGAAGAGATCCAAAGAGAAATTAAGAGGAATTTTTTGTTCCTATTCATTAGTTTTCATTTGTTGTGCATTCGAGAATTGAAACATACCGTAACTTTAAAAAAATGATTGATTTTATTTTCGTATGATACCGTACTCCAGCATCAGTTTCATCTTCGTATAAATCAATTGGATTATGCAAATGTTTTTGCTCATGACTCCAACTTAATTAAATTGGAAACTTTCCACTGATTATCATAGAATTTATGGGATAATTTGTGCCTCAATTTTATATTACACATCCTTTCACACACACTGTTTTATATACTACTTCAGAGAGTTAAATATGTATATATGCAAAAAAAAATAAAGAAAGAAATAAATAAATAAAAATAAAAATAAAATAAAAAAAATCAGATTTCAGCCTCTGCTGAATTGCTACGTATCATTTACAATTACTGACACTGTTTACTGACACTGCGTTCTAGATATTTCATCGAGGAAACTGCTGTACAATTATTGCTTGACGTACATGACATGGGAATTTTAACAAGATTACAGTCATACTTATTTTACTATAGGCTTGACGTCACTTCAGATATCTACGAAGATAAATTATGCTACTGCCCGTAAATTTATTATTAATTGTGCTTATATGGTAATAGTTATTTCCTCCTCAGCAACATATACAGTATGCAAGAAATGGAATAGCTTCCCCCAACAACGTTTCATGGTTGTAGGTATAAAGAAAACATCTTTTGCTAATGATTTATAGGTAGTATTATAATGAAACACTCTGCTCAAAATAATTAGATATACACAATGTAATATTTTGTGTGTGATGAAGTTTCGACCGATCGCATTTGTTCATGATGTGTTGAAGTATTTGGTGGAGTTAATTACCTTGCATGTTATTTATAATTATTCGAAGGATATCGTGATGGTCATATAGTACACGCTTGAAACAGGGGTACGTGCCATCTTGATGACATGTAAAATTGTATGTTTGGTAATACAATTTTTGGTAATCCCAAACTATATGTGGCCCCCACTGAGAATCGAAACTTGTTATGCGACCCTCGCGGTCTTATAATTTGGAGACTCCTGGTATAAACTATTTTATTTCAACTATCCCCTCACCAATCTTAAATAATACAAGTGTATTTTCTCATTTTGGAAGAGGTTCATCAAGAAGACAGGAAGGTACATCTACATCTACATACATACTCCGCAATTCACCGTAAGGTGCGTGGCGGAGGGTACACTGTACCACTACTAGGCATTTCCTTTCCTATTCCACTCACAAATTGAACGAGGAAAAAAAGAATGCCTCTATGCCTCCGTACGAGCCCTAATTTCTCTTATCTTGTCTTTGTGATCTTTACGCGAAATGTAAGTAGGCGGCAGCAAGTAGTTTATTAATGCTCTATAGATTCCATTCATGTGCAGGGCTTAATAAAAGAAATTCGCAGTCAGATCGTATCCAAGCGTTCGTCTCATATCAGACGAGAGGCAGGCCAATAAAAATATTAAATACCATTTTATTTACTCAGTGCACAAATACGTGTCACAACTGTACTTGAGACATGTTTGCATTGTGCCTTTTTTATACATATTGCTGACGTTAGATTTTTTGGGGAATTTTACTAAAAATAATACACAGCACAATTAGAATTAAAATACATTAAAAAATTTTAGAAACACAGTTATGTGGTATGAATATTTGGAAAACACACGTGAAGTGAAATAAATTGTAGCATGAAGTAAAGGTTTGAAATCGTAACATGGCGTCTTCTATTGACTTTTTACCCAGTTTAGATAGCTAACAGTTAAGTTCCATGTTCTGGCCATATGTGGTTAATCGGGAGCGGCATATCACCACAACAGTTAATTTGCAATAATGAAATACTGAAGTCATTAAACGAGAAAACTCAATGCTAACCTTTAAGTTGGAGCAGTGTGCAAATATCATAATCATAGTTGCAATATCTGGAGGACAAGTCCATCCATGAATCACAATGGTATTGTAAATATTCTTAAGGAGAAGGCCCGAGACAGACTTTTTGCTGGTCTTCATAGTCCCTACAAATTAAATAACAGTTTTATATAGTGAATTTAATAGTTAAATATTCGAAGTTTCGCTCTGAAAGTGGGAAGAGAGGGGATCTAGAATTGGTAGGTCGATTGTGTGAGTCTTAGGAAACTTAATGGTGTCGGCCGCGGTGGCCGAGGGGACTGAGGCGCTTCAGTCACGGTCTGCATGGCCACTACCGTCGGGGGTTCGAATCCCCCCTCGGGCATGGATATTTGTGCCGTCCTTAGGATAAGCTACTTGATAAGTAGTTTATAAGTTAAGTCCCATAAGCTATACAAACATTTTTGAAACTTAATGGCGATATGAGCAATATTGAAGGAAGGGATGAGCGGCGGTCAGGGGTGGGGGGTTTTGGGATTTGAAATGATGAGTGGTGGAGGGGGGGCTGGGAGCGCACTGCCAGTCCTGATCCAGTTTTCCATATGGAGACATGTGAAATCCTACCGAAATTAAACACATATAAACAATTCCCCCCTTTTTTACGCATTCACTAATTGGAGGGGTGGCGATGTGGCTGGAATCTACGGGTGAAGGGTTTGCGTCCATCTATAATATCCATGTATGGGTAAACTGTCTGCTCCTCCTTCTTTAAATCTTTGAGTAGAATTTAGATTGTTAAATATAACTATTTCTTGTCCTTCTTACATGATTTTATTATTGATTCTTTTCATCTTTTTGTATATATATATATATATATATATATATATATATATATATATATTCTCAACATGATTTGTATTATTTTGGTGTTTATACTGGTTCTTTAGGTTATTTCCGTGAATATTATACTCGCAACCCTCATTTCGGAACTCAATGCTCTAGAATGAGGAATGTTAGGCGTGTCAGTTACGGCACTTGTCAGGAAGACGTGCTTTGCTGGAGTCCATTAACTGTATTTAACTACCATCGTAGAAGAATAGCAGGTTGTTTTCTAGTGCACTGTCTTAAATGGACCGGACATTACTGAACGCGAACAAAGGCACATTTGGCACATCGTGCGAAGAACACAAACTCGGTATATAATGCTTTTATGCGACTTTTAAATACGTTACGGAGAAGATATGAGAGTATCACCGGGACTTCAATGTGTATGTGCATGTGTATAAACAATGGGAACACCAATGAAGTACTTCTATTCCCTTTAGTCACAGACTATAATATAAACATCAATAAAGAACACCTAATACTTTGATAACAGCTTCTTCCACTATTATATGTTGTTATGGTATTCAGTCCAGAGACTGGTTTGATGCAGCTCTCCACCCTACTCTATCCTGAGCAAGCCTTTTCATCTCCTCATAAGAACGGCAACCCACATCCACTTGAATCTGCTTACTATACGCGTCTCTTGGTCTCCCTCTGCGATTTTTACCCCCACACACTTCCCTGCAATGCTAAATTTACGATTCCCCGATGTCTAAGAATGTGTCCTACCAAGCGATCCCTTCTTTTAGTCAGGGTATGCCAAAAATTCCTTTTCTCACCAATTCTGTTCAGTACCTCTTCATTAGTTATGCGATCTACTCATCTAATCTTCAGCATTCTTCTGTAGCACCACATTTCAAAAGCCTCTATTCTATTCCTGTCCGCACTGCTTATCGTCCATGTTTCACTCCCGTACAAGGCAACACTCCACACAAATGCCTTCAGAAAAGACTTCCTTACACTTAAATTAATATTCGATGTTAGCAAATTTCTCTTTTTCTAAAATGATTTTCTTCCCATTGCCATTCTGCATTTTATATCCTCTGTACTGCGACCATCGCATGTTATTTTACTACCCAAGTAACAAAACTCATCTACCACCTTCATTGTTTCGTTACCTAATCTAATTCCTTCAGCATCGCCTGACTTTCTAAGACCGCATTCCATTATTTTTATTTTGCTCTTGTTAATGTTCATTTTATACGTTTTTTTCAACACACTGTCCATTCCATTCAACTGCTCTTCCAGGTCCTTTGCTGTCTCTGGCAGAATTACAATGTCATCAGTAAAACGGAATGTTTTTATTTCTTCCCCCTGAACTTTAATCCCTATTCCAAATTTTTCCTTGCTTTCCTTGACCGCCTGCTCGATGTACAAATTGAATAGCATCGGAGAAAGGCTACAACCCTGTCTTACTCCTGTAATATATTTAGCCAGGAGGGTCCCATTTGCTTAAATAACTGAAGTATTCGATACCATAATTGGTCGTAGTATTGTAGCCTAATATTCTATGTTTGTATTACATAAGCTTTTTATAGCGGTTCTGTCAAGTCACATTATCATATGCATTACTATTACTAACAAACTAAATTAATTACTTATTGAATGTCAAACAATAATGGAAACATATATTAACACTGCGCTAATTGTTGTTTACTTATGATCTTTTCTATTGTTTATTTTGATGTAAAAAAACTTATTATTACATCTGTTAGACTTTTATGTATCTTTGCATAAAGCAGGAGTCATTAATGTTTATTGAGCAAATTGTTAAATATTTAAATGTTGTACTTCCGTGTTCTAGAAGGTTCTAGAAATATTATCAGATATTAATACGCGCGAATTGGCGCGAACTTAGTCAGTATGAGCTAGTAGCAGTATGGAGAATGAAGTAGGAGTCTGTAGTAGTATGAAGTTACTAATGGAGTAGTTAGCATTGTTGTCAGTCAATCTTGAAATGGATAAATAAATATACGTATAAAATGAAACGTGTCATGTTTGTAGTTTCCACAAGACTCCTAAGAACCCGACGGCATAACATAATTTTGTAATGTGTTAATGGCAGGCGAACTTCAAGATCTTCGAGACCACTGAACATCTGCAACAGGTGATGTATAAGAAAAATGTGGCGTTAATTTATATCAAGTAAAAAACCAAATGCGCCACACTCCCTTCTCGACTGATGCTTCCCTTTCATGCCCTTCGAGTCTAATAACTGCGGTCTGGATTTTGTACAAGTTGTAAATAACTCTCCTTTCCCTGTATTTTACCCCTGCTGACTTCAGAATTTGAAAGAGTGTATTCCAGTCAACACTGTCAAAGCCTTCTCCGAATCTACAAAAGCTAAAAATGTAGGTTTGCCTTTCCTTAATCTATCTTCTAAGATAAGACGTATGTTCCTCCTGAATCCAAACTGATCTTCCCTGAGGTCAGCTTCTACCAGCTTTTCCATTCTCCTGTAGATAATTCGTGTTAAAATTTTGCAACCATGACTTATCAAACTAATGGTTCTGTAATTTTCACACCTGTATGCGCCTGATTTCTTTGGAATGGGGATTATTACATTTTTCTTGAAGTCTGAGGGTATTTCGCCTGTCTCATACATCCTACACACCAGTTCAAATAGTCTTGTCATGGCTGGCTCTCCCAGAGACTTTAGTAGCTCTGAGGGTATGTCATCTACTCCTGGGGCCTTGTTCCGACCTAGGTCTATCAAGGCTCTGTCAAATTCATCTCTCAGTATAGTATCTCCTATCATCTTGATCTACTTCCTCTTCCTTTCCTACAACATCGTCTCTAAGTTCATTTCCTTTGTAGAGCTTCTCTATGTACTCTTTCCACCTTTCAGCTTTCTCTTCTTTGCTGAGAACTGGTTTCCTATCTGAGGTCTTGATATTCGTAGCCACTATTATATAAGTACCAGCAATCCCTTGCATTCAGTAGTCAGCCAAAAACCTTGACAAAGGCCATTTGCAACAGTGGCCGAAACGGCGGATTTTAGATAGTGACAAATCGGCCAAAACCCCCGAGGAATTTTATTGGTACTTAAACTAAGTTGAATTAACGTAAGGACATCACACTCACATACACATGCACGAGGGAGGACTCTAAGCAGCGGCGGAGTGGCCAAGCACATTGAGGCGCTATGCTCCGATGCGCGAGGCCGTTGCCCGTGGGGATTGGAATCCCCCCTCGGGCAAGGCTGTTCGTGTCGTCTTTAGTATAAGGTACTTCATAAGTGAAGCTTAAGTCCCTTAAGCTTCACAAACATTCGAACAGTTTTTGAGGACTGGAACCTCCAACACAAAAGGCCGCGTGATCTGCAACACAGCGCTCCTGGCCACACGGCCGTTCCCGCGCGGAGCTTCCCCTCGCCCACTTGAAATTTTGCGGAAAACTCGATCAACTTGTGCTGGTCTGCTGGATGGGAAGACTGTGGTAATGGATGGCATTTGAAAGTTCATTTACATTGACGGAAATTGTTTATAAGCATCAATAATATTAATGGTAATTGTTTATTATGTATTAACTGTGAGTATATTCCCCTTGCCTTTATTCTTTCCGGCCATAGTCAAACCCAACGTCTGCTTTTCATCGTTGTGCCCTAATCTGAAAATTTACGTAACAGCTCCAAAAAAAAAAAAAAAAAAAAAATGTTTATGTGCAAAACTCTGCATAAATGTAGATATACATACACTGTGCAACAATTGTCGTAATATATGACCGCACGGTCTCCCGCCGCGACCTCTTTCGCCGTAATTTCGAGTCCTCCTTCGGGGATTTGTGTGCATGTTGTCCTTAGGGTAGGTTAATTTAAGGAGCAATGACCTAAGCAGATTCACTCTTAGCTACACAAACTAACTTTGAACTTTAAACGAAATTGTTGAGTCTGTAATTCAAAGCTGTAGCAACTCAATTTCGTGCTAATTACAGAATAGAAAAACAATTACGGTACTTAACAAGAAAAAATATTACAACTTCTCTTTAAATAGAAACCTGGAGCTCACAGAAATAATTTGAATGACGCTCCAAGAAATCAGTTCCGTTGGGTTCTTGTGCGGTGTGAATGAACGATTACAATAGTTCAGTTTTCTTCTAATTTTATGCGCGTTATTGCTGCCTACTGCACATGCGCGGATTCGCGCCAAGGAAATATCTGCCGTGCATCGTGTTAATAAGTCGACGTGAAGCAGTACGTAGTTCTAGATAATCACGCTTGGGGCGTTGGTGCATATGCGTATGCCTCAGTTGTATCGTGTAATACGGCCTATACTGTCATGACTCTCACTCAGGACAAAGTGACGCCGCTTTTTCATAGCTGCACTTAATGAGTTGGTCTCTTTTGAAAAGCTGCTGTCTGCAAAGTAGTATCGCTATTACTGGGGAACAAACGATTGCTGACATAACTTATTATGATGCAGGGGTGGGGGGTCGTGTGGTCTATGGAAACACCTTTCCTTCCTGTAGTTTTGAATGAACACTCAACGGCTCTCTGTTCCATTTTATTTCTAAAGTATGAAGTAAGCAATATGAAAACTATTTTTCATGAACACCCCCACCACTCTCTCCTCGCCGTGTCACAGAGACAGTGCTCACTCTCGCGTCTTCTTGGATACGCTGAATATCCGTTCTGAGTCTCATCAAAAGGACACTGTTAATCTAGCTAGCGAACGTTTAGCATGAGCACAAATGGTTCGAATTTATGTGTACCATTTTATTGCTCAGTGGAACGATTCCTAAAGCCTGATGGAAAAAACAACAATGATAATACGCTACTCTACCGTAATATCAAAGCAGCGACAAAGCGCCGACACTACTAAAATAAACATTCCGTAACACACGAGGGGATTGTCGGACGAGACAGGAAAACTGGTTACTGAATTGAAAGCATAAGTGCCACAATCTGAAGAGGCAATTGTTGTTTATCATAAAAGAAAAACAAAAATATACTTAAAAATTGTACTTATTACGGATCGTGCGGCCCTCGCGTCGTAGGTTGGAGGTCTCCATCGGGCATGCGTGTATGTGTTGTCCTTAGTAAAGTTAGATCAAGTTCTAAGTCTAGGAACCGATGACGATGCAAGTTTTGTCCTGTAGGATTACAAACCTTATAGCCACAAACAGGCCTGACCTGTTAACGATGTCTGTGTAGAGACAGGAATTAGTGATCATGATATCGTCATAGCGTCGATGGTGACCAAAGTTCATAAACCAGTCAAGAAGGCTAGGAGCGTGTTTTTGTTGGGAAAAGCCGACAAGCAAATGTTACGATCGCACTTAGAAAATGAATGGGCATCGTTTAATTCTGGGACTATGGATGTAGAGGAATTGTGGACTAAATTTAAGTGCATTGTTAATGAAGGGTTAGAGAAATATGTGCCAGTAAAGACGATTAAGGATGGAAAAGATCCACCGTGGTATAATAATAATGTTAGAAAGCTGCTGAGAAAGCAAAGGCTGTTGCACTCTCGATTCAAAAAAGAACACGCAAATGATGACAGGCAAAAGTTAGTAGAGATTCGTGCGTCTATAAAAAGATCGATGCGTGAAGCATACAATAATTATCACAGCCATACCTTAGCAAAAGATCTTTCCGAGAACCCGAAAAAATTCTGGTCCTACGTAAAATCGATAAGCGGGTCAAAGCCCACTGTCCAGTCACTAGTTGATCATTCCGGGGCAGTAATAGAAGAAAGCAAACGAAAAGCTGAAATTCTAAATTTAACCTTTAAGTAATCTTTCACGCAGGAGGACCGCAGAAATATACCATCATTTGATCAACGTACAAATTCCGAAATGGGGGACATAGCAATAGGTATTTCCGGTGTAGAGAAGCAGCTGAGAGAGCTAAATACGAAAAAGCCTGCTGGTCCGGATGGAATACCAGTTCCGTTTTACAAAGACTATTCTGCGGCATTGGCCCCCTACTTAGCTTGCATTTACAGCGAATCTTTAATTCAGCGCAAAGTTCCTAGTGATTTGAAAAAAGCGCAGGTGACTCCCGTGTATAAGAAAGGCAAGAGAACTGACCCATACAATTACAGGCCAATATCGTTGACATCGGTTTCATGTAGAATTTTGGAGCATATTCTCAGTTCGAATATAGTGAATTTCCTTGAAACGGAAAAGCTTCTTTCCATGAATCAGCACGGGTTTAGGAAACATCGTTTATGTGAAACTCAGCTTGCCCTTTTCTCACATGACATCTTGCGAGCCATGGACGAAGGGCAACAGGCGGATTGTGTTTTTCTCGACTTCAAAAAGGCGTTCGACACGGTGCCACACTGCAGACTGCTAACGAAGATACGAGCTTATGGAATAGGTTCACAGATTTGTGAATGGCTGGAAGACTTCCTAAGTAATAGAACGCAGTACGTTGTTCTCGACGGCGAGTGTTCATCAGAGACGAGTGTATCGTCAGGCGTGCCCCAGGGGAGTGTGATAGGACCGCTATTGTTTTCTATCTATATAAATGATCTGATGGACAGAGTAAGTTGTAATTTGCGGCTGTTTGCTGATGATGCTGTGGTGTATGGGAGGGTGTCGTCTGTAACTGACTGTAATAGCATACAGGTTGACTTAGACAAAATTTCTAGTTGGTGCGAAGAATGGCAGCTAGCTCTCAATGTAGAAAAATGTAAGGTGATGCGCATGAGTAGAAAAAACAATCCTATAATGTTCGAATACAGCATTAGTAGTGAGCTTCTTGATGCTGTCGCGTCGTTCAAATATCTAGGTGTAACATTGCAGAGCGATATGAAATGGAACGAGCATGTAAGGACAGTTGTGAGTAAGGCAGACAGCCGACTTCGGTTTATTGGGAGAATTTTGGGAAGATGTACTTCACCTGTAAAGGAGACCGCGTATAAAACGCTTGTACGACCACGTCTTGAGTATTGCTCAAGTATTTGGGACCCGCAGCAGATCGGTTTGAAGAAAGACATAGAGGCGGTTCAGAGGCGAGCAGCTAGATTTGTTACCGGTAGGTTCGACCAATGCACGAGTGTCACGGAAATGCTCCGGCAACTCAATTGGGGATCGCTGGAAGAAAGACGACGTTCTTTTCGTGAATTTCTGTTAAGTAAATTTAGAGGGCCGGAATTTGAAGCTGAGTGTAGTACGATCTTGCTGCCGCCTACTTACATTTCGTGTAAAGATCACAAAGACAAGATAAGAGAAATTAGGGCTCGTACGGAGGCATAGAGGCATTCTTTTTTTCCTCGTTCAATTTGGGAGTGGAATAGGAAAGGAATGCCTAGTAGTGGTACAGTGTACCCTCCGCCACGCACCTTACGGTGAATTGCGGAGTATGTATGTAGATGTAGATGTAGATGAAACGTTAGAACATTTCGATCGCCGACCTCGCTTTCAAGAAAGACATCACGGGTTATTTACATGACTTAAATCAATCGTTGCAGGGTAAAGATAAATTAATCGGTACCATGTGACACCGTATTGGAAGTTCCAAATTGCAGGCTTTGCATTCTAAAAGCTCCAAGAAGGATATTTGGAATAATTTTCCTCTGAAAATGCTTTAAATTAAGTACTTATGTCCACATCATGGGGTACACGAAAGCGTTACATTAATTGCATAAAAAGTTTGAAGATAGGTTTGAAGAAATAAAAGAACTACACCTGCACTCAAAAGTTTTTATGATGCCTTTTTCGGTGCACCCAGAGGAAGCCCCATCATGTCTCCAAATTGAACTGATAAAACTACAGTACGATTCAATTTTTACAGACCATCACTGTCATTACAATATCGATTCCTCTTTATAAAGGCGCTGATCAACAAGAATTCGCGAGGATTCATGCCCTTGTCATAAAATGCGTTGCAATGTTCTGAACAACGATCATTTGTGAACAAATGTCTTCCGTTACGAATATTAACGAAACAAAAACAAGCTCAAGTTTAATGCATCGTTGGAAGCTATATTTCGAATTACAACTGCCAAAACGATTGTGATTAATATGAGAAAATTTGTGGCTTCAAAGCGACGCCTCAGATCAACAAAGAATGCTGTAAATTTGTGCAAAACAAGGAGCACAATAAAATTATTCTTTCTGTGTATGCACAAAAATTGGCATTACTCGTTCTAATAATTCACAAACAACACGACTCTCGCTGCACTAAGCGCTGGGACACGTCCCCTGCTACCGCTGCCACGACAGCGCTGTGCCTGCCCCCCTCCACGACTACTGCAGCAGAGCACCGGTGCTTTTCCTGGTGCTCGCCAAGCACCTCAGTGTTGGAGAGGCCTGCGCTAGACCAATACCTATTGCGGCGGATCGTCGTGTGATGATACCCCCTTAACAATGGGGGGGGGGGGTTGTGCCAGATCTGTCAATCAAAAGCTGTGCCAACAACAGCGCTAACTGGTTTTTACATCGTAATCGTTTGAAAATGCAATTACTATTTTGACTGATACGAACACATTGAAGTGAGAATGTATGAGAGAGATAGACGAGGACGCGCGTGTAAATTAGTTCTGCATCTTACCTGATGTAGGGCACAATTTTAATGCTTGTCAAGCCCAAGTAAGCCATGTAATTCCTGAAAGTATTGCTACGTTATGAATCTGTACTTGGAACTGAAGTGTAAAAATTGGTATTTCTTTGAAATATTATTTACTACAATATAATGTATTTTATTGAAATTAGGCCGACCGCAGTGGTCGGGCGGTCTGCGGCGTGCCAGTCACGGTCTGCACGGCCACTGCGGTCGGGGGTTCGAATCCCCCCTCGGGCATGGATGTTTGTGCCGTCTTTAGAATAAGCTAGTTCATAAGTAGTTTCTATGTTTAGGGACTGATGACCCCGTAGTTAAGTCCCATATAAAAAATGAATGCGTCACAGACTTACAAACTCCAAAGGCATCATTGTAACCTTTATATATTTAAAAAGGCGTTTGATTAGGTTGATAGGCAAACGCTAGATAAAGTGATTCGAGAATTTGGAATTAAATCTAAATTAGCAAACCTTATTCGCGAAACACTCACAGACACCAAATCAAAAGTAAAGCTTCAGGGTGAAATTTCCAAGACATTCAACATCAAAACAGGTGTAAGGCAAGGTGACGCCCTGTCTCCACTCCTCTTCAACTGCGTCCTAGAGAAAATAGTACGAGAATGGCAACAAAAACTAAAAGATCATAAGCTATCACCAATCAGACTGGATCAATACAGAAAGGTATTGAAATAGCATTTCCGGATGATTTTGCCATTATTTCTGAAAACCTAACAAATGCAGCAATCCAAATCAATCTCTTAGAAGAAATAGCCAACAAACCAGGTTTAAGAATTTCTATAGAGAAAACAAAATTTATGACAAACATAAAAAATGCTCCAGAAATCCTACTAACAGATACTGAGCAAATAAAGGGGGTAAATAAGTTTAAATATCTGGGAGAAATGATTCAGGAAAATCTGAAAATACAGCGTAGTAAAGCCAGAATGTTTTTATGCTAGTGAGTGTTTAGTACTGAATTACAAATTACATAAACTGGAAGTCTTAGAAAGAAAAATCATTCGAAAAATACTTGGTCCACTAAGAAATACAGAGGTACGGAAACTAAGAAGGCCGGCCGCGGTGGCCGAGGGGACTGAGGCGCTTCAGTCACGGTCTGCACGGCCACTACGGCCGGGGGTTCGAATCCCCCCTCGGGCATGGATATTTGTGCCGTCCTTAGTTGTAGGTAGTTCATAAGTAGTTTGTAAGTTTAGGGACTGATGACCCCGTAGTTAAGTCCCTTAAGCTTAACAAACATTTGTAAACTAAGAAGTAATGCAGAAATTTATCGCAACATAGAAAACATAAACGAAACACTACGGAAGAGGCGACTGCTATTTTTTGGACATTTATACTGAATAAACAGCAACAGGTTAACCAAACAGATTTTTAAATATCTCTGGGACAAGAAGTCAACATTAGCATGGATTCAAGAAGTTAGGAAAGATTTGGAAAGTAACAATATAAGTGCAAAAGATGCAACAGAAAGAGAAACTTTTAAGAAGAAAGTGTTAAAATGGAAGGGAGACGTGGTCTGATGAGAGAAAAAGGATGCACAGTAAAAGATGAAATAATACTGAAGGAGAAAGAAAGGCCGGCCGCGGTGGCCGAGGAGACTGAGGCGCTTCAGTCACGGTCTGCAAGGCCACTACGGTCGGGGGTTCGAATCCCCCCTCGGGCATGGATATTTGTGCCGTCTTTAGTATAAGGTAGTTCTTAAGTAGTTTGTACGTTTAGGGACTGATGACCCCGTAGTCGAGTCCCATAAGCTTAACAAACATTTGAACATTTGAAAAAGAAAGATGAACAAAGGAGGAAACATTGAAATTGGTGCGTGGTCCTTAGATGGCCGAAACGAAGAAAGAAAGAAGAAGAAGAAAAAGTGATTAAAACTAGTGAATAGGTGTCTTATGAAGGTGTACGTATTGGAAGGATATCACCACGAGGAAAAGTTTGGGACATGCTCGGGTGATGCTATCACCAGTACACGATCACAGCGCCTTGTTAATTAAAGTTTCGCGACTGTATGTTGTACGTTGTCCAAAAGGTACATGTCAAGAACGATCTATTCCGACACAGCTGCGGAGCGTAATTAGTGTGGTGGTTGCGGACGTGGTGTTTACCTCTGCTTTCGCCGCCAGCCGCGCAGCACTCAATTCCACCGCGCCCCCACTGGATGAGTGGGCGGCAGGTAGCAGGTAGCAGGCAGCGGGCAACAGGAGAGTATCCAGCGGGGACCGCGGCTGTCGCCGCTCGGAAGCCCGCCAGGCGGCGCTGTAATTGGCGCCAAATGAAGGCGCGCGGTCAGCCGCCTGAATAACTCACCACTATCGACCCGCCAGCGCTCGGCGACGCCTCTTGGTCGCTGGGCCAGCGGAAGCGACAGCGGCAGCCAGTAACTTGTCTTCTTTTATCTGTTATGCTGCGGGCAGCGGCGCAAACGTGACACCTCCCAGTCTGCAGCAACAGGCGCGGTTCGTCACGTCACCTCGCTTGACGTCCCGTGAAATTAACATCCTGATGAAGAATGCCGCAAGTGGCGGCATCTTCCACTGATCTGCGCCGACACGGTTATAAACATTGAGAGCACAGTATTACACGCAGTCGCATTTCATTAACTACTCAGGTCATCAGTCCCTAGGCTTATAAACTACTTAAACTAACCTAAGGACAAACACACACGCACACACACCCCACACACCCACACACACACCCACACACCCACCCACCCACACACACACACACACCCACACACACACATACACCCACACACTTGCCAGAGGGAGGACATGAACCTCTGACGATCAGCAACCGCAGCTCCGTAGCAAAGCACCTTAGAGCGCTCGGTCACTTCGCCGCGGCCAATCGCACTTAATGATTTTTTTTTTTAAATCATTGCACTTACAAGGGGAACAACCAGGTATGGTACCAACGGAATTTGATGGGACGTAGGTATGTTCTGAGGGAATTCCTCCAGACCATCAAGCTAAAAGGATTTGTTCCAATGGGCCTTGATTTCTAAGAAAATCGGAATTAAATTCGGAGAAAATTACCACGCGTAACGTGTCTACTTATACATGGCGGCTATCACTCAGCGAGACAGCGTCGTGTAATCGGCAAGGTGCTAGGCTGCCATGCAGGCGACCTGGGATCAAGTCCAACATGGGTCAATTACTTTTCAGTCCTTTCCGATGATTGTGCATAATTATGTATTTTTATAACCATCATCATGTACAAGTTTGCAGTGAATAGTCAGGATAAAAAAATGTAACATTTGCTCAATATGTTATGTATTGCGCGACGATTATTTTATTCATTTTGTTTTTTCGAAACGCACTCTTAAGGCGATTGAACCATATTTCGAAATCAGTAAACAGTCTTTTGTTAATACCTATAATATTTGGGCAACATTTAATACCTATGTTTACAGTTCCTGACCGTGCTGTTCTTATCTCCTACTATGATGTCTGTACTCACGTGACTCGTCCCAGTGGACTATTATGCTACGGCCAGTCAGTTAATCATTCGTAGCGTAACGTTCACGCGTGCGGCAAGTAGTGCAACGTGGAGAACAAACGCGCTATGATAGAAGCAGGCCCATCACACGAAACCTATTCGGAAATGGATGTGTGTGATAGCAGTCAAAAGGTGAACTCACTAACGCCTTAAAATACGCCGAATGTCTGCTGACAGTTTACTCAAGCTGTAACATAGGAGTGGGTATAAAGGCATATGATTATGCACAATAAAAGCAGGGAAATCTAGAAAAGTGAAGAATAAATGACCCGAAGGGGAAGATTTTTTATTTTTTTGGTTATGTTTTTAATCGTTTCACTTTTCATTATTTTTGTTTTTCTTTTTTTATATCTTTTTCTTTGCTTAATTATTATTATTATTTTGAAATATAAAAAGTAGCAATTACAATTTTTACAAATTGTTTTGCCGCTAGGTAAAGAACCTGGGTATCCGGCATAGGAACCTCTCACCTTGCCCATTACACCTCGCTTTGTCGCTGAGTGGTAACTGCCATGTATAAGTAGACACGTTACGCGTGTAATTTGCTGCGAATTTGATCTCGATTTTCTTAGAAATCAAGACCCATTGGAATAAATCCTTTTAGAGTGATGGTCTGGAGGAATTTCCTCACAACATACCTGCCACCCATCAAAATCCATTCGTACCATACTTCGTTTCCCCTTGTTAGGGCCGACTGTATAAACATTGCTGACTGTAGATCAATTTTGACCTTGATCAAGGAAATGAACAGAGTTCATAAATGCACTGTGTTGTACAACGCTATGCGTGGATCAACAGATCATGTTCAGAGTTGATCTGCCGGCCGCGGTTGCCGAGCTTTCTGCGGCGCGCCAGTCACGGTCTGCAAGGCCACTACGGTCGGGGTTTCGAATCCCCCCTCGGGCATATTTGTGTCGTCCTTAGTATTAGCTAGTTCATAAGTAGTTTGTAAGTTTAGGGTGTGATGACCCCATAGTTAAGTCCCATAAGCTCTACAAACATTTGAACATTATTCAGTGTTAATCTGTGTTAGCACGAAACATACTTGGCAACACAGCAAAATTCAGCTATCGACGCGTTTGTCACGCTTCGATCACAGATAATGAGCTTAATTTATCGATACCAAATATAAACACAGTGTAAACAAATAGCATATTCGGATATTTGTACACTATTTGATGGTTTTTATTGGAAGTGTAGTGTTGTGGAAATGGAGGAAAGCCAACAGAAAAAAGGCACGTTCTTCAAACTTTTCAAAAACGGAACACGATTCTCTTGTAGAAATCGCCTTGGGTCCACAGAAGCACATTAATAAAACGTAAGGAAACAGGTAAAGTATCAATGAACAGAAAGGACAGGGCGTCGAAAGAAGTTACCATTGACTTCTATTCGCGGAATTTATTGTGCTATTTGATAGAAATCATGTATGGTCTACCCCACCTCATTCACTTGGCATTTTGATAAATTCATTCTTCAATGAGGCAATACAAATCGATAGTTTGTGGACAGCTCTACAAGCTGTCGCTACGTCTACATTATACAAATCGCCAAGCCCCATCTCAAAACTTCCTGTAGCATAAAACTCAGCGTTAACAGAAGCATGCACATTGGAGTCAGTAGCTGGTTTCTTTTCGTTGGTTTCAAAAGATGCTCTCTCAGTCTTAATTCTAACAGTTCCATCGTATCTTTGTGCAGGCGAAACATCTGCTTAAAGGATCTCTCATTCAGTTCCACAAATGGGTTCGACCTTTCACGGAAAATGCGGGGAGCACGTTGGATCTCAATGTCACCCTCACTAGACTCATCGGAATAGTCAGATATCTGTAGACGAAAAGAAAAAGATTCACAGCATTATATAAAGCATTTACACATGACGTACAGATGCTTAATTCTAGGCGTTATCTGCTTCTTTCATAATGGTAACAGAGCCACACTTTTCAGATGTCCTTTTCCTATTGCACTTTTAAACAGATTACATAAATTACATGTCGTCGACAATAATTGTTATGAGATCAATAATAATTCTGGAGTCGCTGTTTACATAACAGCTAATTTCCCTAAAGTACCTTTACAGATTTAATACACATTTCGAGCTTCAAAATCGTGGTAGTGATGTATTCACATATTTACTTACCACTTTTTTCTATAACAACAACTTTTTATCGTTTATTAGAATTTCCTGGGTACATTTGTACAAAAGAGGTGCCTTGTTTTGTAACGACGCTACGTGGCAATCCGACGGTTAAAGTTGAAATTTCATTTGATCGGAGAAATTTGTCCAGTCAAAGATGACCCAACTTCTCGGTGACATAATCGAAGATCACCGTTTATACGACGCAAATTTCCGAGTTGCAAATCACATTTAAGTGCCTGGCAGGGGGTTCATCGAACCACGATTATACTATTTATCTCCCATTCCATTCTCGAATAGCGCGCGGGAAGAAAAAACACCTGAATCTCTCCGTTGCCGGCCGCAGTGGCCGAAGGGACTGAGGCGCTCCAGTCACGGTCTGCACGGCTGCTACGGTCGGGGGTTCGAATCCCCCATCGGTCATGGATATTTTTGCCGTCCTAGTTCGTAAGTAGTTCATAAGTAGTTTGTAAGTTTAGGGACTGATGACCCCGTAGTTAAGTCCCATAAGCTCAACAAACATTTGACTTGTGCTACTTTCCAATCTTTTGGTACAGATCCTTCTATGAGAGAGCGGTTGTATATGGCTGTTAAGTAAGGAGCTATCGCTTCAGCATATTCAGATAGAGATCTAATGGGTATAAAATCCGGACCAGAAGACTTGTTCTTGTTAAGTGAATTATGTTGCTGCACTGCTCCGATGATATCTACTTCTATGTTACTCATTACGGCCTCTGTTCGTAATTCGAAATCTGGATTATTGGTTTCGTCTTCTTTGGTGAATGAGTTTCTAAAAGCTATGTTTAGTAACTCTGCTTTAGTAGAGCTGTCATCGGCAGGATCACCATTACTATCACGTAGTGGGGGTTCATAAAAAAAATGTTCAAATGTTTGTCAAGCTTATGGGACTTAACTACGGGGTCACCAGTCCCTAAACTTACATACTACTTATGAACTACTTACGAACTAGGACGGCACAAATATCCATGCCCGAGGGGGGATTCGAACCCCCGACCGTAGTGGCCGTGCTGACCGTGACTGGAGCGCCTCAGTCACCTCGGCCACCGCGGCCGGCGTAGTGGGGGTATTGTTTGTGTTTTGCCCCTAGTATATTTAACATATGACCAAAATCTCTTTGGGTTTTCAGAAAGAGTTTCGAGAAAGAGTTTCGTTGTGATAAATATTGTAGGCATATCGCATTGAAATCCTCGCTAAATTTCGAGCTTCTGTGTAGGATCGCCAATCCTGATGATTTTGTGTTCGTTTAATTTTCGTATGTCTTTTTCTTTGCTTTTGAATCAGCGTCCTCACCTTTTTTGTGTACCAAGGGGGATCGCCTCCTTCTTTTATTAATTTATTTGGTATAATACTCTCAATTGCTGTCGAAACCACTTCTTTGAATTTGAGTCACATCTGGTCTACACCTTTGTTTAGTGTTAGAAACGAGTGAAAGCTGTCTTTCAAGAAGCATTGTATTTTATTTATATGGCCGAGAAGACTAAGGCGCTCCAGTCACGGTCTGCACGGCCACTACGGTCGGGGGTTCGAATCCGGGCATGGATATTTGTGCCGTCCTAGTTCGTAAGTAGTTTGTAAGTTTAGGGACTGATAACCCCGTAGTTAAGTCCCATAGACTATACAAACATTTGAAACATTTTTTATTTATATCTGCTTTCCTGAACAAATATACTTTTCATTTATTTTTGGTAACTTTGGGACTTTCTATACTCAATCTCGCTACGACAGCTCTGTGTTCACTAATACCTGTATCCGTTTTGATACTCGTTATGAGCTCAGGATTATTTGTTGCTAAGAGATCAAGTGTCTTTTGACTTCCATTTACAATTCTAATTGGCTCATGAACTCATTGTTCGAAGTAATTCTCAGAGAATGCTTTGAGTACAATTTCGCATGATGTTTTATGCGTATCTCCTGATTTGAAAATATAATTTCGCCAACAGATCGAGGGTAAATTAAATTCACCGCCTACTATTGTCGTGTGAGTCGGGTACGTTTTTGTAATTAGACGCAGGTTTTCTTTGAACCTTTCTGCTATTGCATCGTGAGAGCTGGGAGGCCGGTAAAAGGAACCAATTATTATCTTCTTACGATTTTCAAGTACAACCACTACCCATAATAACTCACAGGAATTATCAACTTCAACTTCGCAATACGAAATACTACTTTTGACGGCGACAAACACGGCTCCACCTATTTTCTATCCTTTCTGAACACAGTTAGATCTTTTTCAAATACTTCTTTTGAACTTATTTACGGCTTGAGCCAACTTTCACTGCCTACTATGAAGTGTGTTTCGGTGCTTTCTATTAACGCTTTGAGTTCTGGTACTTTCCCGACACAGCTACGACAATTTACAACTGTTATACCCATAGTTCCCAGTTCTACATTTCTCCTGTGATCCACCTGCACCCTTTGAGATTGCCCCATTTTGTTTTCCCCGAAGCCCTTTATCCTAAGAAACCGCCCAGTCCACGCCACACAGCCCCCGCTACCCGTGTAGCCGCTTCCTGTGTATAGTAGACTCCTGACCTATTCAGCGGAACCCGGAAACCCACCACCCGATGGCGCAAGTCAAGGAATCTGCACCCTACACGGTCGCAGAACCGTCAGAGCCTCTGATTCAGACCCTCCACTCGGCTCTGTACCAGAGGTCCACAGTCGGTCCTGTCAACTATGCTGCAGATGGTGAGCTCTGCTTTCATCTTGCAAGCAAGACTGGCAGTCTTTACCATGTCAGATAGCCGCTCAAAACCTGAGAGGATCTCTTCAGATCCGAAGCGACACACATCATTGGTACCGACGTGAGCAACCACCTGCAGTTGGCTGCATCCCGTACCCTTCATGACATCCGGAAGGACTCGTTCCAGCCGGCCGCGGTAGCCGCGGGGACTGAGGCGCTCCAGTCACGGTCTGCACGGCCACTACGGTCGGCAGATTAATATTGTGTGCTGGAACCGGGACTCGAACCTGGGACCTTTGCCTTTCGCGAGCAAGCGGTGTACTGGCAGAAGTATAGTTGTGAGGGAGCATCGTGAGTCGTGTCGGGCTAGGTCAGTCGGTAGAGCGCTTTCCCGCGAATGGCAAAGGTCCCAGGTTCGAGTCCCGGTTCCGGCATACAATTTTAATCTGCCACTAAGTTTCATATCAGCGCACACTCCGCTGCAGAGTGAAAGTGTCATTCAGGTTTGAGTTAGGTTAAATACTTTGTAAATCTACGGACCTATGGCCACTGAACTTCTACATCAAATCACTCGGTTTTCCCCGGTGTGAACGTGTGGAAGCATCGTATCGCATATCGCGTCCCCTCAGTGTGGATCGCGTCTTTCTCGCTGGTCTCTCCTTTCTCTTGAGGGAGGGGAGGCATCTCCTGCCGCCCCTAAAAAATGTTCAAATGTTTGTTAAGCTTATGGGACTTAACTACGGGGTCATCAGTCCCTAAACTTACAAACTACTTATGAACTACTTACGAACTAGGACGGCACAAATATCCATGCCCGAGGGGGGATTCGAACCCCCGACCGTAGTGGCCGTGCTGACCGTGACTGGAGCGCCTTAGTCACCTCGGCCACCGCGGCCGGCCTGCCGCCCCTTTAAACCGTCCTATCACGCACCATATCGAAAGTAACAAAGCGGAAACCTCTGGAACTGAAGCGCTCTTTTGCTGTAACATAAAAAAAAAATGTTCAAATGTTTGTATAGTCTATGGGACTTAACTACGGGGTTATCAGTCCCTAAACTTACAAACTACTTATGAACTACTTACGAACTAGGACGGCACAAGGGGGGATTCGAATCCCTGACCGTAGTGGCCGCGCAGACCGTGACTGGAGCGCCTCAGCCTCCTCGGTCACCGCGGCCGGCGCTGTAACATAACAGAAATACAACAGATGCATACAAATTAGAAATTTCCACTAACACGAAGGGAAAACCCAAATCCTTTGGTAGAAAATCAATTACACTATAAAATAAACCAAGTATACAGTAGCGGAGTCATAAATGGAAAAGGAAGGAAATTTCATTAAAGATAAGACACTGAATGCAAGGAGTACACCTCCTTCGTAATGGTCTGCAATTGAGAAGAAGAAGGAAATACAAAACGACTTACTCCTATGAGTGTTAAAGGAAATCAGGAGATCAAATTCCTGCAGCATGAAAGGCAAAGAAAAAGCATTTATGACAAGATTTATACTTCACTGTATAGTCGCGATTTAGTGTCTTAAGACTCGTTAATGGACGGGCTTATGCTCCAACGAAAGAATTCCACTTTTTGTGACGCTTATGACGTACACATCTTTGTACAGCATGTTTTGACAAAGTTTGTTTGTTGCGTTGAGGAGAAGGAATCTGCACTTGATTTTGATCGACATCGCCACGAATGAGATCTGCATTTAGAAATTTAGCGGATGGTCTAGACACCGTAAGTTCTTACAATGGAAGTTGGGTTAGACTAGTCGAGAGTGGCTTGTACATCTCGTAGTAGTCCACTGATCCGCCACTTCCGGTTTGTTCTCTCCTATTTTACTTAGATATTATAAAGGTTTGTATGTTTTCAGAAGGTAAAAGCTCATTTTTCTGTGATAAATGAACCCTGTCTGACATCACTTTTGACGATCTTAATGTTCAGCTTTGGACTCTTCATTAGTACAAACATATCAATTAAATTTTTTTTTTCGCCGACCGTGGTGGCCGAGGGGACTGAGGCGCTCCAGTCACGGTCTGCACGGCCACTACGGTCGGGGGTTCGAATCCCCCTTCGGGCATGGATATTTGTGCCGTCCTTAGAATAAGGTAGTTGATAAATAGTTTGTAAGTTTAGGGTCTGATGACACCGTAGTTAAGTCCCATAAGCTTAACAAGCATTTGAACATTTTTTTAAAATTTTTTATTTGTTAATTTTGAGAAAGATTTTAGTAAATATGTGACGAGGAAAATTTACGACGAGTTTGAGAAACTTCTGTGGCAGAGTGGTTACGCTAAGGAGAGCAAAAAGAGAATTTTGTTAAACTTGGAAGTCAGACAAGAGCTGTGGATGAATTTGGCTGCGATGAAGTTGAGATGGTTATAGTCTCATTGACATAGTATGTGAATATATTCACGCAGGAATAGAGTTGTACCGTAAGTAGTTACCGCAAGCAAGCAGATTAAAATTGCACTGAAGGATTTGGAGGAAATATCATAGTCCTGATCGTGTGCAAATCCATGTCATAATACGTAAAATACTTCACCTGATATTCCTCCGCCACGCTTTCAGCTCCTGCAGTCATTTTGTAATCATTATTAATTATGTGATTCTTCAGTTTCTCCCGGCGTATTTGATGATCAAAATATCCACGGGTGTACTGCCGGTCTATAGTGTCCAACAGGCACAATATTTCGGCGATCATACATGTCGCCATCATCAGGTGTACTGACGGACTGAGCTCCTGGAAACGCGCCAGCACGGAGATCCGTACGCTACGGCTGCTCGAAAGGGAACTGGGTTCTAGCCCGGTAGCGGGCCATTTAAATACCCTCGGTCCGCGGAGCGACCCCTCCGCGGTCCGCGCCCCGCGCCGCGGCCGCGCAGTGGAACCGATTGCGCCGGCGTCTGAGAAGACGTCGGTGTGAGTGCTCTGTCCGCCGTGGTCGTCACTTCGTTACGTTTGCTAGATTTACTCTTAATTAACCCAATCGCTGGTTCCCAAACTTTGCTAAGATTATAGCCAGAGTCACGGTTTATGAGGTCGTCACTTGTGCGAATTTCAATGGCAGTCGCAGTATCTCGACGTCTGTACGTGTTCATACTCCATGGCGTGGCATCATCTGCATGGAAACCTACTTGCTTTTTCCGTTATGTGGACGACACTTTCGTCATCTGGCCACATGGTATGGATAAACTCCTCGACTTCCTCACACATCTGAACTCCATACACCCCAACATCAAATTCACTATGGAGACTGAAACGGAGGGTAAATTGCCGTTCCTTGACGTCTTGGTCAAGAGAAGAGCTGATGGCACCCTGGGTCATAGTGTATATCGGAAGACAACGCACACTGATCTGTATTTACACGCAGACAGTTGTCACCACCCTTCACAGAGGAATGGGGTACTTAAAACTCTAGTACATAGAGCGCGCACTATCTCCGACGCAGAGAGTCTACCCCAGGAATTGGAACACCTGAGAACTGTATTTCGAAAAAATGGGTACTCAGAGTGGCAGATTCAGCGGGCTCTCCGCCCAACCACTACAACACAACCTGTGGAAACGGATGAAAACGCAAGGGAGGATGTAGGCACTGCGTACGTTCCATATACCGGCGCACTCTCAGGGAAGATCGCCCGCATTTTGAGAAAACACCAGGTTGGAACTGTTTTTTGTCCGCCGAATAAAATTCGTGCACTGGTGGGGAGCGCGTCTTCTCAGACGCCGGCGCAATCGGTTCCACTGCGCGGCCGCGGCGCGGGGCGCGGACCGCGGAGGGGTCGCTCCGCGGGCCGAGGGTATTTAAATGGCCCGCTACCGGGCTAGAACCCAGTTCCCTTCGAGCAGCCGTAGCGTACGGATCTCCGTGCCGGCGCGTTTCCAGGAGCTCAGTCCGTCAGTTCACTTGATGATGGCGACATATTGTGCCCGTTGGACACTATAGACCGGCAGTATATCCGTGGATATTTTGATCATTATTAATGATGCTTCTTGTGTACTTGCATGTCAAAGGAACTACAAATTTCGACTACATGATATAATAATTTTTATTTCATCGGAGACTGTTCATTACATCATTACAACTAAGTAGAGTACAAGACTACTTCATGAGTACTGACTGACTGACTGACTGACTGACTCCTCGACAACAAGACTACTCGCGTGACATCACGCGAGCGCATACGTAAACAGTGGTGATTTCCAGTATGTCTCTAGAACAAAAGTAATACAAAAAATGTTCAAATGTTTGTAAACCTTATGGGACTTAACTGCGGGGACATCAGTCCCTAAACTTTCAAACTGCTTATGAACTAGCTTATACTAAAGACGACACAAACATCCATGCCCGAGGGAGGATTCGAACCTCCGACGCGGAAGTTCGCGCGATCCGCAACGTTGCGCTCCAGACCGCTCGGCTACTCCCGCGCGCCAAAATGATACAATTTAAATACTGAATTCCGTTTCACAAATAATAAGCGTAACAGACTTTTCATCACAAAATAATTTTTACAAATGATTACATAGCAAACAAAAACAGAGATTAGATGTATTTGCAAATTACGATTAGAGCAGTGTCGGCTTGTTAACATGAATTAAAATTTGAAAATATTCATATAATCACAAAAGATTGTTACACAGGGCACGACAAATTGCTAAGTGTAATTTAAATAACCCCAGGAAATGTTAGTAACAAAATCTGTAATGTAATATTAATAATTGACATCAATGCTATTATGAAAATTTTGCATAGAGAATTAATTTGACAAAGTACTCTACACAGTAAAGTTAATGGGATAACAACGTATTTACGTAATATATTGCAATAATCTGTAAACATATTCATAGTTGTACAGAGGTAGATCTTCTATGTTACCTACATAAACATATCTGATATCCGCAAGTGCACTTTACCAAACACATAGATTCCCTAAGGCTGAAACCATTACAATGTGAAATTATTACAACGGATGGCATTTCTCGTTAACTCTTTGGGGTGTCTGGTGAAGTTGCAGAATTTTGTTAACAGAAAGAAAAGTGAAATGCTCATAATCCTAAGGGGCCAAAATGCTACAGACGTAAGTCCATAGGCTTGAACTAACTCCTACTAAAGACAAAATACACACACACACACAACAATGTTCGAGGCAAGATTGAAACCTGCAGCTGGAGCGGCCGTGACGTACCACCCCAAACTGCACGGCTGCTCCCACGCGACCGATATGTTAGCCCAGTACGCAATGAATTTCGTATCTACATCTACACGGGATACTCTGCAAATCACATTTAACTGCCTGGTAGAGGGTTCATCGAACCACCTTTATACTATTCATCTACCATTCCATTCTCGAATAGTGCGCAGGAAGAAAGAACACCTGAATCTTTCCGTTCGAGCTCTGATTTCTCGTATTTTATTCTGATGATCACATCTACCTATGTAGGCGGGAGTCAACAATATATTTTCGCATTCGGAGGAGAATGTTGGCTATTGGAGTTTCGTAAGTAGACCACGGCGCAGTGATAAACGCCATTGTTCTAATTATTCCAATCTCAGATCCTGTATCGTTTCCATGACACTGTCTCCCCTGTATCATGACAATACAAAACGGGCGGCTCTCCTTTGGACTCTTTCGATGGCTTCCGTCAAACACATTTGACAAGGATCCCACACTGGGCAGCAATACTCCAAATAAGGACGGACAAGTGTGGTGTATGCGGTCTCTTGATATGTATTCTTAAACAAATAAATATTTTGCTAACTGTAGGCCTTTCAGAACACACTTTGCCGGGATTACATAATGGCTGCTTTAACTATACAAAACATAGTATGGAGTAGATTTACTATGAGTTTAGAACTAACTTGAAAAAAAAAAATACAGCTTCGTGCTACAGTTTTGACATCTGAGACGACTGCTCTCACGTTTAAACCAACCTCCGGCATTCATTATTTAATGAAATAAATCGCAATTTGCGATCAGTTATGGCTTCACTGTACTGGGTTTAGATGGAATACCAAAGTTGGCAAATGAAAA
Organism: Locusta migratoria; assembly: GCA_026315105.1. Lineage (NCBI taxonomy): Eukaryota > Metazoa > Arthropoda > Insecta > Orthoptera > Acrididae > Locusta > Locusta migratoria. The sequence continues at coordinate 281,453,508 of CM048747.1, read as the reverse complement.
CTGTATCCCGGCCGGGATTCGAACCTGGAACCTCCTACTTTCTCGGCAGACGCGTTGACCTCTCCGCCACCGAGGACACAGTGACCAGCCCCACTGCAGAGGACTCTTCCCTGCACGTCTCCCGCCACACCCAAACCTTCATTCGCCACGCTGTCTCTTTCCTATACCACAGCCTATTTGTAATGCTCGCAGTCACAATACTGTATTCCCACATCAGGGAGAACAGACCATTAGGTATCGGGACAAAATTAATTGTCGTCAGGAGCACAGCCTCGGCTTGTATACAATTATATATTGTATAGTACAGTGAAGCCATAACTGATTGCAAATTGCGACTTATTTTATTCATTGAACGCTGAACGTCGTCAAAAATATATAATTTTATACGAGCCGAGGCTGGGCTCCTGACGGCAATAATTCATTATTTAGTTTTTCCGTGATTTCCCTTTATCAGTCCAGGCAAATTTTGGGATTATTCCTTTCAAATGGCACGGCCGATTCCCTTCCCAGTCCCTGACCAAAGCTCTCCGCACGTCTGCTCCGTCTCTAACGACGACGATAACGACGGTAAGGTAACACTAATCTTCCTTCCTTCTTGTTACTCCCACGTTCCTTAGCTGTTCCAATATTTTACGTATACGTCTCTAAGCAATATAATGCTGATATGGGACAGCAAACGCCATTTTTATGAAAGTAACAAGACACGACACAGATTATGGTTTGTGAAGCTGTCATGTAGCAACTTTCACCGCCGCGGTGGAGTAGCCGAGCGGTCTAAAGCGTCTCGCTGCGGAGCGCGCGGTTGCTCGCCGAGGAGGTTCGAGTCCTCCCTGGGGCATGGGTGTGTGTGTTTGTCCTTAGGTTAGTTTACCTTAGTTAAAGTAGTTTGTAAGCTACGGACTGATGACCACGCAGTTTGGTCCGATAGATTTACAAACATTTGAACATTTGAACAACTTTCCCCGCTGTTACGACGAGTAACTTTCTCGTAACGGCTCCGCTTGCAATTGGAAGCACTTGGTTATTACCTGCGGGATCCAGCAGAGCGTCGGAAGTGCGTGGGTGAGCGCGAGCACTCGGCAAACTCGTAAATTAGCCGAGGGACGCGAGGCGGGCGTCGCGTCGCGACACGACACGGGAAAGTCTGGGCTAATGGGGCGCCAGGCACTCCCGCACTGGCGCGCCAGTGCGCCAGTGCTGCCGCGTGTTTTATGTGGCGCCGCAACCTGCGCTGCTCCTGACAACTCTGTCGCTGGCTGTGGGGGTTGCTAGGACTCCAGGGAGAAGAAAAAAGGAAGACCACGCGCGTATGTTTAGCACGTACCTACGCGGTGTCTTCTACAGAAAATGTTCAAATGTTTGTAAAGCTTACAGGACTTAACTGTGGAGTCATCAGTCCCTAAACTTACAAACTACTTATGAACTACGAAAAACTTACGGGTATGTTGCCGGGTATCAAAATTGACGACGGCCGATATTTCGGCAGGAGACCACCTTGGCTCAGCTGTTCGCGAACTGCGACCAACTCCTCCTGCGTCCGCACACGACCTATCCATCCTATCGATGCAATTAACTGTAGAAAGTAGAAAACTAAATAATCAACTTTAAGTAGCCTAGTACTTTAATAAATGCGACTGGCAGCTGACTGAACGGTGGTCAGAGGTAAGTACACTGTAAAAACAACGAAACTGAGTCCGGCAGTTTTCAAAATAAACAAGAATATCTATGGAATACACCGTTATCAAACGCGCAGAAATATAAGCTTTCTCAAAGCAGAACACGAAATAAGGAAGTGACAATATGACACGTAGCTTGCGGCAGACGAAAACTATACACACGGTATTTATCAAAATACATGAGAATAAACTCAGTAGCACAAAAGAAATCTGTCAAGTAGGTGAGAAGAAACCTCTTAAAACAGAAACACTAACGAAAATTAAGAAATTAACTGGCAACGAAATTTCACGCAATTAAATCATGATACTTAGCGCTCTGGGTGATGGGGCAGCGACAACAGCGGGCACTGAACTGACTGCTGACTGACTGAATGCTAATCTGCCAAGTACGCGGGAATAAACCTCTAAAACAGAAGTACTAACGAAAATGAAGAACTAGACTGGGAAATTAAATTTGATACATTTTAAATTAAGATACTTAGCTCTGTTTACGATGGCAGAAGCTGCCAATGGACTTTCTAAGCCTTCCACGTTTACGTGTCGCCGGCTTGTCTCAAAAACTTGACCTTTCCTTCTGCCTTGTATTACCCACTAGGATTGCTCTGCATTGTCTTGTACCCTAAAAACCGTAACACGCTGGCTCAGACATCAGAAAACCGTGCACGTCTCAATTCAAGACAGGTAAGAGATTCTTCACTGTGCTCAGAATAAGGTCACAGCTACACTTGCTTTTACAATTAAAAATTCAAATTCAAACGTTTGTAGAGCTTATGGGACTTAACTATGGGGTCATCAGTCCCTAAGCTTACAAATTACTTACGAACTAGCTAAGACTAAGGACGGCACAAATATCCATGCCCGAGGGGGGATTCGAACCCCCCACCGTAGTGGCCGTGCAGACCGTGACTGGAGCGCCTCAGTCCCCTCGGCCACCGCGGCAGTCAATTAAAAATTAACTAGAAGAGACTGTCCCGGTAAATGCAGTGTTTGTTGTACTGATGTCGTGATATAATAGTAATATTCGAAAGATGCCGAGAAAGCAAAGGCAGTTGCACTCTATGTTCAGAAAAGTAGAGATTCGAGCGAAGCACACAATAACTACAACCGCCATACCTTAGGAAAAGATGTTGCCGAGAACCCGAAAAAATTCTTGTCCTATGTAAAAATCGGTAACGGATCAAAGGTCTCTATCCGGTCATTCGTTGATCATTCTGGGTTGGTGGTAGAACAGAGAAAAATGAAGGCCGAAGTTTAACATTTAAGAAATTGTTCACGCAGGAGGACCATGCAAACATACCTTCATTTGATGGTCGCACTAACTCGCAAAAAGAGGACATAATAATAGGCATAGCTGGTTTACAGAAGAAGCTGAGATAGTTGAAAACAAACAAGTCGCCAAGTCGTTGGGGTACCAATCCGGTTTTGCAAAGAGTACTTGTCCGCATTGGCCCCCTTACGTAGCTTGCATTTATCGCGAATGTTTAACCTAACGCAAAGTACCAAGAGACTGGAAAAAGGCACAAGTAACTCCCACGTATAAGAAAGGTAAAAGAACCGACCCACGAAATTAAAGATCTATATCATTAACATCAGTTTGCTGCAGAATTCTTGTAGATATTCTCAGTTCTAATATAGTACATTTTCCTGAGACGGAAAAATCTTCTGTCTATGCATCATCACAGCTTTGGGAAGCATCGATCGCGCAAAACCCAGCTTTTCCTTTTCTCTCATGACATCTTGCATAGTATAGTTGAAGGGCAACAGGCAGAGAGCATATTTCTCGATTTTAGAAAGGCGTTTGACACGGTACCCCACTACAGACTGCTAACGAAGGTACGAGCTTATGGAATAGGTACCGAAATATGTGAGTGATTCGAACATTACTTAAGTAATAGGACCAAGTACGTTGTCCTCGATGGCGAGTGTTCATCAGAGACTATTGTCAGGAGCGTCTGATAGGACCGCTATTATTTTCTATCTACGTAAATGATCTGACGGACAGAGTGCGTTCCAACTGCGGCTGTTTGCTGATGATGCCGTGGTGACAAGAGAGTGTCGTCATTGAATGATCTATTTGCGAAATGTGTGTTCAGAATGTGAACATATACTGTTAGCACCCACGTATATAGGGAGACGTGACAATCATAATAAAATAAGAGAAATCAGATCGAAAACAGAAAGATTTACGTGTTTCTTTTTCTCGCGAGCTATTAGAGAGGAACTAAAGAGAAATATCATAAAAGTTGTTCGATGAACCCTCTGCCTTGCACTTCAATGTGATTTGCAGAGTATCCATGTAGATGTAGAATAACTGTACTAGGGTGCAGGATGACTAGGACCAATTTTCTACGTGGTGTGAGGAATGATAAATAGTGCTAAATATATAAAAATGTACGTTGATGCAGTTGAGTAGGAGAAACAATCTCGTAATGTTCGAATACAGCATTAGTGGTGTGCTGTTTGATTAAGTCGCGTCAATTAAATATCTATGCGTAACGCTGCACAGCAATATGAAGTGCAACGAGCATATAAGCACAGTCGTGGGGAAGTCAAATGGTCGACTTCGCTTTATTGAGAGAATTTTGGGAAGGTGTGATTAGTCTGTAAATGAGGCCACATAAAAAAGGCTGGAACGATTCCGTCTTGAATATTACTCAAGTGATTGGGGTTCCCACCAGATTGATGTAAGAGAGCATAGAGGCAGTTCAGAGTCGGACGACTAAGTTTGTAACTGGCAGATTCGATCAATGCGCGAGTGTTACTGTAATGGGAGTCGCTGGAGAGAACACGATGTTCTTTTCGAGAAAAACTATTGAAGAAATTTACAGGGCCGGAATTTAAGGCGTACTGCTGAACGCTTCTACTGCCGCCTACCTACTTTTCGCGCAGATAAAATCAAAGAGATTAGCGCTCGTACGGATGCAAACAAGCATTCATTTTTCCTCGTTCTGTGGTAGTAAGTAACCTTCGGCACACACCTTTGGGTGGGTTGTGTAGTATGTATGTTGATGTAGAAGTAGTTTGTGTGGTCCTTTATCCGTGACGCACATGTCTGACACATACGTCATGGACGGCCGCGGTGGCCGAGCGGTCTGTAGCTCGCCAATCACAGTCTGCACGGCCACTACGGTAGGGGCTTCGAATGCCCCTCTGGCATGGATATTTGTGCCGTCTTTAGTATTAGCTAGTTCATAGGTAATTTGTAATTTTAGGGACTGATGACCGCGTAATTAAGTCCCACAAGCTCTACAAACATTTGAACATACGTCATGGCTGGTTCTATTATTGCCTTAAATATATCCTTCTTTGTCTGAGTAGACAAATTATTATTCCAAAGTGTTGGAGCGCGCCATCCGTCCGCGGCATCTAAAAGCCGCGCCACGGCCGAGTCCGCCGCACGATGGTTGAAAAAGTGTCTCACCGATGGCGCTTCATCTGATCCGAAAAGCAATAATCAGCATAACAAATTACCACAAAAGCAAATTTAGAGGAAATGCTCAATATGTTCACCATCATTCCTCACCAATAGCTGTAGTGAACAGCACTGTAAATCATGTCCGGAGGTATGGTGAGGCACTGGCGACGGATGTTGTCTTTCAGCATCCCTAGAGATCGATCGGTCGATCAAAATACACTTGCGACTTCAGGTAACCCCAAAGCCAATAATCGCAAGGACTGTGGTCTGGGGACCTGGGAGGCTGAGCAGTATGGGGTGGAGCGCCATTCTGTATAAAAATCGTACGTTTCAGTTATCAACCAGATTGGGTATGATGCGATTTTGTACCATCGGCATACCTCTCACCCGTCACGGTAGCTGTTCAAAATCATGCAGTTCCTCGAAAAAAAAAAAAAAAAGGTCCGATAACGGTAGATGTGGTAAATCCAACCCATACCGTGACTTTCTTGTTGTGCAATGGAGTTTCCACGACCTAGGATTTTTAATAGGCCAAATTCTGCAGTTGTGGACGTTGACAGACGTGAAATGAGCTTCGTCGGTTCACAACACGTTACTCAACCAATCGTCATCTTCCGCCATCTTTTGAAACGCCCACACCGCAAATACCCTCCACTTCACTAAATCGCCAGGTAACAGTTAATGATGCCGATGGATTTTGTAAGGATAACATCGGAGGGTACGCCTAAGTACCAACCAAACAGAGTGTATGGAATGCCGGTGCGACGTGCGACTTCCCCGTGCACAGACGAACCCGCTACAGTCTGCATTTCTTCCTGAACTGTCTCAGCAGCATTACGTCTTGTGCTCGGTCGGCCACTACAGGTTCTATCGTCTAAACAACCCGTGGCTTCTAACTTCGAAATCATTCTCGCCACAGCTGCATTTATCAACGGACTTTCACCCATTCGAATCCCTTTCCTATGGCGATAGGGTCGTAACGCTGAAGTAGCACATTCCCCATTCTGATAATACAGCTTCACTAAAAGCGCCTTTTCAGGTAACGTCAACATGCTGCGACTGATGGTGCATCTGATTCTCTCTCTCATTACAGCTCCTATGATACACGATTTTCATGCGCAGGCACTAACGTTTTTCCGTCCAGCGCCATCTGATTTCTTTTTTCTAATAAAATCCCATGTCATTCCAAATATGTGTGTCAATTTTTACCTCTTTATCTACATTATTCCGTGATTTATTAAGTTTTCAAATATACGCTGACTTTTTGATCACCCGGTAACATGCACAGTTATAGAACCTGCTTTTCATATGAAATATCGTTTCCGCAACTGCAAGTATCCCACCTTTATCGTGAATATCGTCCCTGTGTGACGTAGCCATGGGTCATTCTGCCGAAGAATGATACGAACAATTGAAATCGAATGCCCTTACAAGGCAGAAGCCTAGGTCTTACAAGGAGACCACATGGGTATCGGATTTTAGAATTTTTTTCCATATTTATGGTACGTGTAGTTCAGAACTTCAATAAAAACTCTCAAAAATTCTCGAGAAAATCAATTTGAAGGTTGCATGTACATGTAAGTACCAATAACTTAAGGAATTGCATCTGTCGGTGTAGCTCAATCAAATGAGTGGTAGACATAAATTGTAGATACAATGTTTTATTAAATAAATTATTAAATAAAGTTTGTTATATCATAAAAAAGTGGTAGCGTTCTGGTTTCACAACGGCAGAGTCGGTGGTTCTAATCCCACTGTGATAGAGGTTTTTTTGTTTTTTTTTTTTTTGTTTTCGTTTTCGAATACTTATACCATTTTAAAACCTAATGGTAATTATGTTTATTCGTAATTTTATATTTTTTTATAAAAGATTATCCATAATGAATAAATTTTGAAAAAAGGAAACACAAGGAACATTGCAAATTCCATATTTGTAGCAATACTGAAAAATAAAATGAAATCATTTCGATGTGGTTTCAGACATGACAGGGTGATAAGCGTCGTAAAAACATGGAAAACAATTTTACGACATCGAGCACATGGTCGCATATTTACAGTCGCAATTTTTCTTTGATATGTCAACAAGAAAAAGCAAACTTCATTTACGTTCATAAAGATTCCTCTTGAATTGCACAATTCAGAAGTGAGCCACGCATATGTGATCATTTCACCAAAGATTGGAGAACACAGTTGGTGATGATGATTGAATGACGTTTGATAGAATCTTCTATCACTAGTTTCACGTCCTCGTTCGATCCGGTAGGCGCAGTTTTGCATCGTCGTAGCTTTTCACTAACTGAATAATCAAAGACAACTGTCTTCGACTAATAGTGAGGCCAATACCGTAAAAAGTGTAACTTGGTACGTTTTCTTGAGTGAAACCATCTTTACTAACAACCTGTTATACATAGCAGAAAATTTCTAACAAACAAAAATACGTGCATTTTTCGTAAAAATTACGATTAGTTATTAAAACTGTGTGTATTCGAACACAACGGAAAAAAAAAAACAAAAAACAACAAAAAAACTTACCACGGCGGAATTCGAACCCCCTACCTCTTGAGTGTAAGGCTACAACGCTACCACTAAAGCTAGACATACACATACTATTGAACTTTTAATTATTGCATGTACTGGAAGAACTTCAAAGTCAATTTTCTCGAGAGTTTTTGAGAATTGCGCCGAATGGCTTTGGCTGATTGTTATTTGAGTTCTGAACTTCACGTACAATAAATGTCAAAAGATTTTGAAATCCGATACCCATGTGGTCTCCTAGTTAGAAGCAAATAATTAATACCGGTATGTTCGATTACTAATTTATGGCAAAGTGGGGGCATATAACAATAAAAAACAATGTCAAACAAAAAATCCGCTGACAAATGCACTAATACGGGAAAGAAAATGCCACAAAACGTAACAGTACTCACAATTAATCTAATTTATGAGGAAGAAAAACAAGAAAGACGACCTTTTCCGAAAGGCAGCGGCTACCACGTACACGGCACAGTTAACACTGACAGTGAGACATATGAAGATTACCGTACATTGTTGCTACATCACAGCACCCAGTGCGATTTAGACGGGAATTCCCCTGCATATGTGCAGTCACGTCGCGTTCTGGACAGGAATCTTCGGTCAAGTCGCGAACTGGCTGGCCAAAGTCAGAAATGCGTCGCTTCATTTAAGTAATCGGACTCTGACCAGTCCACCCGGCCAAAGTGCGAAGTGGCCGGCCAGTTCGCGATCTGGCCGCTCTTCGGGCTTTGGCTGTAACATATATACCATCAGATGATAAGCTGCTAGGCAGCTTGAAACCGGTCATGGTTTAATAAATCTTCATTCAGAAGAATGAAGGCGACTGGTTGCAGTAATTTATGAAACCTACTTATTTATTTATTTACATTTTTTTACGACGAGCTTTTTTCTGGGGATTCCCTGAATCAGTGAACACATAGGACGCGCCGCCACTGTGGGAGTAATAGAAATGATGCAGATAACTGCTTTTATTTGAACTTTTATTGTCAGTCGCAGTTCCTTACCACAGTGCAATATGGACTATATAAGGTTATGTGTTATTTGCATATGGAATAGGCTGTTGGAGGTGAGAGTGGCAGCGGACTATTGATCTGCGGCTGCTGGAGGTGTGGGCGGCAGCTTGCGGTGTCGGCCGGCGACCCTTGACCGCAGCCGCCGCCGCAGCCGCAGCAGACGCCGCCTCCCTGCGGAGCCCCAGCGCTGCTACCTCCTGTCTCTGCGGCTGGGCGCTCCCAACGGGGTCTGTGGCCACCTCGCATTTATGACGCGGCCGCTGCTCACGTATTACAAGGCCGGCCGAGGCGGGCCACGTCATCTCGGACTGTCTCGGTTCTGGTGAGCGCTGCTCGCAACAACTCGCTTCGGCGCCACATTTCGTTTCATTGTATATAGGTGGCAGTCAACAGCCGCGATGTAGTTTGAAAAACCATTCTTGTGCCAGAGCTGTAAAATACAGGGTGTCTCAAAAACAATGATCCAATTTTAAATAGAATTACACTACTAGCCATTAAAATCGCTACACCAAGAAGAAATGCAGATGATAAACGGGTAGCCGCGGTGGAGTAGCCGAGCGGTCTAAAGCGTCTCGCTGCAGAGCGCGCGCTTGCTCGCCGTGGAGGTTCGAGTCCTCCCTGGGGCATGGGTGTGTGTGTTTGTCCTTAGGTTAGTTTACCTAGGTTTAAGTAGTTTGTAAGCTACGGACTGATGACCACGCAGTTTGATCCGATAGATTTACAAACATTTGAACATTTTTGATAAACAGGTATTCACTGGACAAATATATTATACTAGAACTGACATGTCATTACATTTTCACGCAATTTGGGTGCATAGATCCTGAGAAATCAGTACCCGGAACTAGCACCTCTGGCCGTAATAACGGCGTTGATTCGCCTGGGTATTGAGTCAAACAGAGCTTGGATGGCGTGGATGGCGTGTACAGAGACAGATGGCACGCAGCTTCAACACGATACTGCAGTTCATCAAGAGTAGTGACTGCCATATTGTGACGAGCCAGCTGCTCAGCCACCATTGACCAGACTTTTTCAATTGGTGAGAGATCTAGAGAATGTGCTGGTCAGGGCAGCAGTCGGACATTTTCTGTATCCAGAAAGGCCCGTACAGGACCTGCAACATGCGTTCGTGCATTATCCTGCTGAAATGTAGGGTTTTGCAGAGATCTAATGAAGGCTAGAGCCACATGTGAAATGTAACGGCAACGGTTCAAAGTGCCGTCGATTCGAACAAGAAGTGACCGAGACGTGTAACCAATGGCACCCCATACCATCACAACGGGTGATATGCCAGTATGGCGATGACGAATACACGCTTCCAATGTGCGTTCACCGGGGTGACGCCAACCGTGGATGCGACCATCATGATGCTGTAAACAGAATCTGGATTCATCCGAAAAAATGACGTTTTGCCGATCGTGCGTCCAGGTTCGTCGTTGCAGGCGCTCCTGTCTGTGATGCAGCGTCAAGGGTAGCGGCAGCCATGGTCTCTGAGCTGTAGTCCATGCTGCTGCAACTTCGTCGAACTGTTCGTGCAGATGGTTGTTGTCTTGCAAACGTCCGCATCTGTTGACTAAGAGGTCGATACGTGACTGCACAATCTGTTACAGCCATATGGATAAGATGCCTGTCATCTCGACTGATGATAGGCATTTCTCCTCCTTACACGAGGCACCAGAACAACATTTCACCAGGAAAAGCTGGTCATCTGCCATTGTATAAGAAATCGGATGGAAACTTTCCTCATGTCAGCACGTTGTAGGTGTCGCCACCTGTTCCAACCTTGTATGAATGCTCTGAAAAGCTAATCATTTGCGTCTTCTTCCTGACGGTTGTGTTTCGCATCTGTGGCACGTCATCTTCGTGGTGTAGTAATTTTAATGGCCAAAAGTATATTTAGACTGCAAAATGAAAAAAAGAACACCATGAGTTCGTCGATCCAGGAGAAGGACATTTCATTGACGCATTCTTGAGGATGTATACAACAGATGATCACACTGGCAGAGCTGTACGCACGTGAGTATAGTCACCAGGGCGTGCTCAATGTCGGCGTTAGTACCGTGTGTACCCTTTTGCTGCAGCAATGCAAGCTCTACTTCTTCCAAGGAGACGATCGTAGAGGTGCCGAATGTACTCTTGTGGAATGGCCTGCCATGCAATTTCCACCTGGTGCCTCAGTTGGTACAGATTTCGTGCCGCTTATGCAGGCCGCCCAAGATGATGTTTCATGCAGTCCCAAACATACTCCATGGGGGAGAGGTCTGGGGATCGTGCTGGCCATGGTAGTTGACGTACAGCTTGAAGAGCACGTTGAGTGATACGTTTCCATGATGACGTTTATTGTCCGGATGTAAAATTATATCACCTGGTGCATGATGGTGCATGTGTGATGCTCTCCTGCTGGATTCAGTTTACCGTGCACCTTTCTATGTTCTCTAGACGATCACTAGAGGAGAATGGCCTGTGTAAAATTTGGCTCCCCACGCAATGATGCACGATCGTGCGTGTCGTTAGGGTGTCCTACGCTCACGCCCCAACATGGTTCACCCCGCCTCCAGTGGTGTCACAGTAAACACTTATAAAGTTACAAATGGATATGTCGTCTTCAGTGACGAGAGTCGCTACTGCCTCGGTGCTAATGATGTACGCGTGTATGGTGTCGTCCAGGGGACCGCGAAAATCTAGAGTGTACGCTAAGAGGCAAACGGGGCCGAAACCTGGCATCGGGGTCTGAGGACCCATATCCTACACCAATCGTTCTCCTCTGGTGACCGCCGAGAGAAAATTGAACAGTGCACGGTACACTGAAACCATCATTCAAACCGTCTTGCCTCCGTTCATGCACCAACATGACGATATGCTTTTCCAACAAGACAATGCACGTCGACACGTATCCCGTACAACCCAACGTACTCTTCTACGAATACGTCACCTACCTGCTCTCAAGATCTTTCCTCATTGAAAATGTTTGGAACCATATGGAGTCTCATGTTGCGCGGTGTGCCTGAGCGGCACGAAACCTGGCCCAACTGAGGTACCAGGTGGAAACTGCATAGCAGGTCATGGGAGAATTACAGCTTGTTTTACTGCAACAGGAGGGTATACGCGGTACTAGCGTCGACATTGCACATGCTCTGATGACTGTACTCACGTGCGTACGGCTCTGTCTGTGTGATCGTGTGTTGTATACAACCTCAAGAATGCATCAATGAAATTTCCTTCTGCTGGATCGACGAACTCATGGTGTTCTTTTTCCATCTTCCAGGAATGTATTACGAAGAAGGGCTTAACACCAACAAAATGCATACCAAATTTTTCACAAAAGACAAAAGTTTATAAAAATCCATGATTAATATGCGTATTACGTTCAGTTTTCGCCGTATTAGGTTTATTGTTCCCTTTTGTATATAGTTTTAGTGAATAGTGCACGCTTAGCTTTAGTTATGTTTAAGCTTAAGTATTCGTAGTTACTTCGCATTATTATTTAGTTAATTTGCATACACAATGTCAGATTGGTCACGCCTTTGGTTAAAACATTATGAAACAATAACTAAACTGAATAGAATTGATGAAGTTTGTAAAATACTTGCACACGAATTTGAACATATAAGTCACTGTCTATGTGAAAGCAGACTTTATGCTTCTAAAGTGATAGACACTGAGGCAAATTCCAAACAATCCTGCTGAACTGTTTCAAATATACATCTTTCTTCACAAAGTAGTTAGAGCGTGTTGAGGTTGTTCTATTGTTGAGAAAGTGTGTAGCGACCAATGGTATCTGGAAGAAGGAAAGAATCTACTCCCTCATTGCTTCATGTCGATTAGAGGATGATATAGCCTCATAATAAATGAGAGAGAGAGAAAAGAAGACTGATAAGAAATTTATTCAGTTGATATGTAAAAAAAAAGAGGTTTATTTTAAAACAATGTTGAACGACATTAAAAAATATGTATTGTGGTCATGGCAATAATTCCCCCCTCCCCCCCCCCCCCCAGGGGACTCACGGTTCTTCCGTGAGTACGTGCGTGGCGTGCACAGGGCCCCCGAGCTAATGCAGCCGTCCTTACTTGTTTACTTCCTGGACTGCATTTCCTTTCCACCTTCCCTCCTTTCCTATCCTCACTCCTTCCCCTCTCCACCGGGGGACTGATAACCTCAGTAGTTTAGTCCCCCTATCCCAACCAAACAACACAACCCATGACAATAGTTACTGTCTTTGTTGCGGACCAAAAGAAAATTACGTAAGCTTCGTGAATGAAAGTGATCACAGTGTAGCCACAGCTACAGCGACGTAGGGAGAATTGTTCATAGTGAATGCAAAATCAGTAGTGTGCTAAGCAAATGGGATAACAAGTGATCGGTGTTGTACCACGTGTGCAGTAACAAGGGCAAAGTCATGTGAATCTCAAAGTGCTTACCTGCATATTCGTTGTGCTGCATGCAAGGGCAGCGGTCGCCGAAGGCTTCCTCAACGAGCGGTCCAAATATTCGGCTAAATGAGGGAAGTAATACGCGACACCATGAACACTTAGATCAACTAGTGGTACTCCCATGCGCACCATACTGACTCGTTTAATACTGAGCGCCAACCAGCGGAATCACGTGACTTGGAGCGGTCTGTTGGTATTGGACCCTTGCCGACAGAGACAATGATTCTCAGTACGTGAACGTACAAAAACGTTAACGCTGGCTGTTATGGATGCAATAGAATACTTGCTAAATATCACCGGACGCCAATAAGTATTAAGCCCGAACAATGTATGGCGGGATGTTCGAACGTATAAAAGTCTCCCACCAATTAAACAAAAATTAATTAGAATGCCCCGTGGCAGGGCAATAAATAAAGTGGACATAGACACTAGTGCCTTGTGGCGTGGAAATAAAAATGTACCTTGTTCTGTAATTATTCTTGTCTACTTTCTGTGTATTTCTATATGGTCTCTATATAAACTACATTTTTTTTTTTTTTTTTAGATAGATGTGTTAATAACTTTGAATATGTTTATGTGGCAGTATATATTTTCATGTTTAGACGAATTCTCTCACATACATATAGATCTCGCTCTCTCTCTCTCTCTCTCTCTCTATATATATATATATATATATATATATATATATATATATATATATATATAGTGTTAGAAAACCGACATCCGCTCTTCGAAACCAACCAGAACTTAAAAGTTTGATTTGTGGTATATTAATTTGAGAATTATGAAACCTACCACTCTTGGTATGTTGGAATACTTCTGCCATATGTGACACACATCCGCCAGAAGTATGGGGGCGAATGTGGGGTTACATGACGGTAGAGGATGGCCCAACCCACAAGAGGCTGTGCGGAATGAATGAAAAAAATTGAAAAATATAAATGTATATACATATTTTTATTGATGTAAAATCAATTAAAATGTTAATATTGATTATGAGTCCACAGATATAATTATAGCGTAACGTAAGTAGAGAGAAAACAAAATAATTGATTCTTCAAATGTTCTTTTCTCGAACAAATGATACTTTATATAGTCTTCTACCTGATGTCATACGCAATTGTGTACTACCAAGTTTGAATAGAGAAGTGTTTATAAAATAGTTTATTTAGTAGAGTTGTGGAACCAATGCACGACCTTAAATCGGACCTGAATCCCTGAGATCTCATCATTATACAGCATCAAATGCGTCGGTAGCGAAGAAAATCTAGCCGGACTTTGAAATTAGTGATAGTATACAGATCAAGTAGAGTCTCTTTTATTTGTAAACATTTTTTGTTAACTGAAAGGGCGGATTCATTGTCTGGATGCTTGATTTGGCAGATTTATTTTCGCTACAATTTTCTGTAATCCATTCACCTAAATGATTAAATACTGTAGAGGTGTAGTCATTACCAATTATTGAGATCAGAAGATACATCTTTGATGTGGGTCATAAATTTTGTTTTTTCAAATGAAATTCATAATCTTATTTTGCTGCCTACTCTTGTTCTGGGCGTTAGTGATATCTTGGGAAGTCAGTGCCGTCTAAACGTTTTTCTGTTGTAAAATTTATGTAAAATAGTACATGAAAAATTTTGGTAGGCTTACATATAAAGTGCAATGTTTTATCATTATTTTGAAGGTGTTACAAAAAGGTACGGCCAAACTTTCAGGAAACATTCCTCACACACAAAGAAAATATGTTACGTGGACATGTGTTTGGAAACGCATAATTTCCATGTTAGAGCTCATTTTAGTATTTCTGTTTAAATGTAAATTGAAATAATTCGTGTAGACAATTGTCACAATACCCAATTGTTTCGTTAGTATGTACTGTACTTCCTCGATTCACCGCCAGTTGGCCCAATTGAAGGAAGGTAATGTTGACTTCAGTGCTTGTTTTGACATGCGACTCATTGCTCTACAGTACTAGCATCAAGCACATAGCACCAACTGGTTTCTAAGAGTCTCCTTGAAGATTCTGTAGAAATATCTGCAGTTATTCTTAGCAAAGTACTCTTCGACTTGGGTTAGTTGGTTTTGAGTGAAGATCCGTTTGGTTCCTCGAATTATCCTAGCTGTAAGCCTGTAATGGCTTATAAATGCATATTCATGCCATCCAAAATCACACATATACGCCTATTTCCACAGTATGATCAACAGATTGATAAACCTTCCTGTAGAGCAAATCTCCATCCAAAACGAAATTCAGATACTACAATATGTGGCGGAACAAAACGCATATAACCCAGAAATAATTATTAAATTGTATAACAAAATGACCTCTCACAAATTACCTATTACAATCACTAGAGATAATCCAAAATCACATAAACCTACATATATTCCTACCACATATCTGGGTGATATTTCTGACAAAATCAACAAAATATTGAAAAACCTCAGCTTTACCTTCGCTTACCAAACATATCACAACATTAGAACAAAAATACAATCACGTATTTGGAAACCACTTATTTACTCATACCCTGGTATATTTAAAATTCACTGTAAAACTTGCGAGAAATACTATATTGGCCAAACCGGGAGAAATTTCGAAGTTCGTTTTCGTGAACATGTTAGACAAACGTAACAACTCATCCACTCACTATCTAAAAACTGAACATCACATAGTAGACGATCTTCAAAGCGCTATTGAAGTGTTACAAGAACGTGGTTTTGCAGTCAGTGCAATGTTTACAAATGCGGTGAATCGAGGAAGTACAATACATACTAACGAAACAATTGGGTATTTTGACAATTGTCTGCACGAATTATTTCAATTTACATTTAAAGAGAAATACTAAAATGAGCTCCAACATGGAAATAAATCGTTTTCCGACACATGTCCACCTAACATATTTTCTTTCTTTGTGTGTGAGGAATGTTTCCTGGAAGTTTGGCCGTACCTTTTTTGTAACACCCTGTGGCAGGAGGAGAGAAACAGGGAGAGGGCTGTGATGGGCACAGAAAAAGGGGAAAAGAGGATGTGGGGAGGGAGGGGGAGATGGACAGCAAGATGGGAGAGGATGAGATGAACAGAGAGAGCATGAACGAGGAAATGGACAAAAAGAGCGGAACGTGGAGAGGGGGGAAGAGAGAAGGGACGGACAAAAGGAGAGCAGGAAGTGAATGTAAATATCCGAAACATATCCACGAAGCTTTATGGAAAAAAACACATATTAGAACGTGTGGCAGGATGCTGCTAGTGAATCAGATAAACTAGTCCGACGCGTCTTCGTGTCATTGTGGAACCGTCAATCCAACTACTTAAGGAATGGTTGTGATTTCGAATTTCAGGTGCCCTGTTTGGAAATGCGTAGCGGTACATACTAAATCGTGAACGACAGTACAGCTTCAGTATTGTGTCCTAGTACTCGTGCAGTGCGCCTTTGGGAGGAGGCCATAAGGCAGTCGATGAGTACTTCCGCTTTATACAGTACACGACCATTCTCTGTCTCAAAGCAATATTCTGAATTTAATGAAAGATATGATACCTCTTTTACGGCTTTGTGCAAAATTAAAATGATTACGCAAAAGACGTTTAACATACTTGTTAAAGGGGCACAAAACGCCATCGAGTATAATCGGCATGGAAATTTAATGATGATAGTTACAAAAAAGTTTGTGATACAGTATTTGTTTGGTTAAAGTTATAATATGAAAGGGCATGGCGCCATATTATGTACCCACTGTTTTGTCTCTTCGAGTTCAGAATGTTAATTCCTAGGTACTGGATGTGATTTTTGTTTTAAAAACGTCGATTTAAACTTAAATATGTTAATGAAATTATTTGCATACCTTTAGAGAAATTTTCAGATAATAGCATCTATTCACAGATACTATCTAGCCCTTCACTGGTGTGTTACGAAAGTTTAATGAGACGGCTTCACCGTCTGACGAATTGCAATACCTATTTATCCGTTACTGATAAACTGCAGGTTTTCTTCTTTTTTATTTTTTATTTATTTATTTTTTAATTTTCATTTTTTTACTTCTCTCAGGTTTAATAATTTAGTCCGAGGTCTTTTCGATCCATCAGTTACGGAGAATTTTACAATTTCACATATTTGAAATAGCTTTAATAAACGCCTTTTTGTCACACAAAGACGAACTATTGCTCCGGCTTGGACTCGAGATCGATAAAAGCAGAAATCTGGTTTAACATTCGCTCTCATTGCAATATATTTATTTAATACAAGTTATTTTATAAATGGGGCATCCGCAGCTGAGTAAATACATTTTCTTTTATGAATTTATCAATTGTTTAAAAAAATTGTTTGTATGACTTTATATAGTAAAAGAAACTATTTTGAAAATTGAGTTAAAATGTCCTCTTATAAAACAATCAATAACTTCTGGAGCCGCTTCAGCTGTTTTTATTGAGGTCGTTTTATGTACATGTCCACTACCGGTTACGCATCAATAGAGACGCATCTTCAGGTGTTAATTTTTTTTTCTCTCGTCATAATACGCTACTGAGTCACAAAATTCTAGTTGCTTTCATCCGTCAATTGGTTAAAAATTCAATAGGGCCAAATACATGGGTCCAAGTCCAAAATCAAATCGTTGTCTTTCAGGATTAAAAACATGGACGTTAAAATGTGGGACGTGTAGTCGCGTGATTTTGACTACCGTATTGTCGATAAAACCCGTAGATCGCCAATGGAGTGAAGGTGGCCATTGTAAAAAATAAAACTAAAGGTGTTTAATTAGAAACATCAAGTTGTAGCAGACCTATGGAGGCGTAGAGGAGTGCACTGCGAAGTGGCGAAGTCAACTATTTATTTACATTTGAATGCTGTTAATGAATTATGACGTTCATATCAAATTGTGTTATTCATGGATGAGAAATTATTACCAAAATATTGTTTTAATATCTTTGTCCACTAAAAATCTTGGATTTATAGATAAAATTCAAGAAATATTCGTTTGAAATTAGCTTTTGATAGTATTATTTTAACAAAACGATAATAGTAGCAGTTAGAAGACTACAAGAAGTTGGGTTAGTATGTCAAAACTGCAGCGCTACATCATTCTCTAAGGTGGAAGCTATTTCAAACATGCTTGTCAACCACTTTATTCCATGCACTCTTACAAGGAAGGGAAAGAAAAAAGACGCTCTCAATGGTTAAATAAGTGAAGAAACATGTGAGAATTTTCCTACATTTTTGGCTGAGTGATGGACCTGTAGCAGTACCGAGTTAAAAGCAGTTCATTGCTAGGAACACATTGCTTCACAAATTTTATGCTAACAGTATGAAAGTGGTGCATCTTGTCCCGGTTGAAAGGCAAATAGATTATTTTGTTTCTCAGTGAGTTATTTTTGGTGCTATATTATCCCTATATAAAGATTGGTACAGTGTCTGCTGTTTAGGATGTGTGTTCTTTTTCCTATCTCCCCTAATTTAGCTCTTTGACAATTACTTCGTCTCTATAGCAAATGACGGGCAGTGTATATATGTACCAACTGATGTATACAAATCCTTTGAAGGCATATATTACGCCAGCGTGCTCCTTTTGTTCTGGTAAAACAACGCACATTTCTGGGGCGTGGAATTCCTAATCAAGTGAAACGACACGCGATCAAACACGCGGCGTTAAACGGATGCCAGCCTACAGCGATGGCTGTGTTAACGCCACCGGCCTGGCAGCGAAAATTGAATTTTCGAAAATAATTAAACGCTTTAGGCTCTATTCAGATCCGATAACAATATAGATTTTATCCGGCGATTAAAGGGGCGGGGGAGGCAGAAGCGATGTACCGCGGCACTCAATAAACGACATTACAGGCGTCTGAAACAACCACTCTGCGCCAACGTGTACAAAACAGAACTACCTCCTGCATACAATTGGGTTCACACCAGCATCGTATGTGAAGGTAACGTCCATAAATGGCTCCGGTGATAGACTTCTAGCAACTGCATGGATACTGTGCCAACAGTATGAAGAGTCACCAATTTGCAGAACTTGTGTACTTTCCGAAATGATCTGTAGGATTTCGCACCACAATTAACGACATAATGATTATACTTACGACAGACACTACGCTTACTAAAAATGTTCAAATGTTTGTAAAGTCTATGGGACTTAACTACGGGGTCATCAGTCCCTAAACTTACAAACTACTTACAAACTAGCTAATACTAAGGACGGCACAAATATCCATGCCCGAGTGGGGATTCGAACCCCGACCGTAGTGGCCGTGCAGACCGTGACTGGCACGCTTACTCTGTTAGTAATGGTTGACATGAAATTTCGTCGGTAAATAATCTTCAACCAATATTTAAACATAAATGCTCCATAATTGAAGCAAAAGCCACAGTAACTATCTTTATTAACAACACATGATTAGTTTCGAGAGACTACGCTGTCATTTCCAATTATTTGCAGCTGTATTACAATGAAAAACAAGAAAAATCAGTACACACCAAAATGGTTTAAATATTTCGTAAAGTATACATTTATTTAACTTTTTTGTATTTTATTTTTATTTTTCAATGGATATGAAAACTTACCCTGGAACATGTATTCCCTTTATTGAGGCATCAGAGTAAAGGGCATCACATGTTTCTGGATCAATTAACGGGTGCTTTTCATCATAAAAATGTGCACACGTTCAGCCACTGTAACAGAATATTTCAACCATTTTGGTGTATAAGGAATTTTTCTGCTTTTCAGATTAGATTTTATATTAGATTAGATTAATAGTTGTTCCATGGATCATATATACGACATTTCTTAATGATGTGGAACGTGTCAATTTAGTAAATGATGTCTATACATGTCAATCAATATTGTAAGGATTTTTTTATTATCAATTTTATTTCTTATATTTAAGTTTTATCTAAAAATTTATCTAAAGTATAGAAGGAGTTGCCGATCAGAAATTCCTTTAATTTCTTTCTAAATAACCTTGGCTACCTGTCAGACTTTTGATACTACTTGATAAGTGACCGAAGACTTTTGTGGGAGCATATTTCACCCCTTTTCTGTGCCTCGGTTACATTTAACCTTAAATACTGACTGTCACCCTTTCTCCTAGCGTTGTAACTATGCACAATGCTATTACTTTTGAGTTGGGTCGGGTTAACAACAAATTTCTTGGGTGACTTTATATATTGTGAAGCTACAGTGAAGATCGTTAGACCCTTAAATAAACGTCTGCAGGATGATCTTGGGTGGACTCCAGCAATTATTCTGATTACACGCTTTTGTGCAATGTGTAATTTCTTCTTCTTGTTTCGAATGGGCCTACTTTGGACCACATTTGTTCAACTTGTACCTTTGCCCAGTGCTGTCGCTTCCCCTGCCACTGTACCTCCTTCCTTTCTTCTTTCCAGGGGGATTTTCCTGAAATCTTTGGACTTCCTTCAGTGCACGTCTCACAGATTGTTTGTCCTGGAGATCAGTGATTGCCAGTTCTTTAAGATCTTTCTCGGTTTCTGTCAGGTACGAACCTTCTTGTATTGCCAGAAGCTGAACAGACGGATTGTCAATCTGTTTGGAGGCAATCTTGCAACATGGCTATAGAAAGCTACTCTTTTTCTTCCAGAAGCATGGAGCTTCTCAATATGTTCCTAGAGCTCCGAATTATGTCGCCTTCTGAATTCTCCATCTTTTTCTACTGGGTCTGCAATCTTCCTGAGGATTCTCCTCTCTCTGACCTCCAATTTCTCCACCATATCTCTCCGGTTCATGGGAAAAGACATTCCATGGCATACAGAGCTTCTGGTCTTATGACTATTGTGTAGTGCTTAAGTTTCAGGTTGCGTGATAAGCACTTTTTGTTGTAGGTGTTCATAGTCAGTCGATAGGCTAGTTCCAACTTGTTGACTCTCATAAACATTGATGCTTTTCGGATAGGTTGGGTTCAATCCATTCGCCAAGATATTTGAATTTCTGAGTAATTTTGATGCTCCCCTGGTCTGTTAGCTTCTTTGATGTTGGTGAAGAATTCTTTTCTCTCCAGGGACACTTGAACACCCACTTTGGCTGCCTGTTTTCTGAGGCAGTTTACCTGTATAGTTGCCATTTCGACAGTGTCAGCAATCAGTGCCATGTCATCTGCAAAAGCCAGGCAATCTACTATCAGTCCTTCGTTCTTTCGGCCTCGGTAGACACCACTCTGCACACATATTGGTCAGTTCCTCGCGCCATTCTCTCACAACCTTTTCAAGGACACAGCTAAAGAGAAGCGGGTAGAGTCCATTCCCTGTCTTACTCCAGTTTTTATTTCGAACATTTCTGAGATCTCACCTCTAAATTTGACCTGGGAGTTGGTCAAGGTTTCTAGAATGAGTCTGCGCGTTTTGTTGTCTAGTCCTAGTTCCTGGAGTATTTTGTTAAGAGTTTCTTTGTCAACGGAGTCGTAAGCCGTCTTGAAATCAACGAAGGTGACGACCACTTTGCGGTTACTCAATTTGGAGTATGCAGTACAGTTTTAAGGTTGAGGATCTGTTCAGCACAGGGTCGGGTCTACCTGAAGCCTTCCTGATATTCTCTTAGTTGATCTTCTGCCCTTGTTAGCAATGCCTTGGAGAGAATCTTGTATGTTACCGGAACCAGAGAAATTCCACGGTAGTTCTTAATATCAGTACAATCTCCCTTTTTGTGAAGCGGATGGATCAGAGCCGTGTTCCAATCTAATGGTAACTTCTCTGTTTTCCAGATGTCATGGATGATCTTGGTGAGCTTGCCCACAGCATTGCTTCCAGCAAATTTCCAGAGTTCAGCAACGATAGAGTCGTCTCCAGCTGCCTTATTATCCTTAAGAGTCGAATGATTTGTCCAAATTCTTCCAATGAAGAGTTCTTCCAATAGTGAGTCCGGGTTTGGTATGGTTCGTTTGTAGTCAAAGTCTTCCCTGGGTGGGTCACAGTTCAGTAGCTTTTTGAAGTATTGAGCTAAGAGGTGGCAGTTCTCCTTGTCATTGAAAACCAGTTTGCCCTGTGAGTCAAGTGGAACCTTGGCGAATTGTATTTTCTAAGTGTCTGCTTGTAGGTTGTGTAGAAATCTCTGCATTTATTCTTAACAAAGTCCTCTTCGATTTGGGTTAGTTGGTTTTGAGTGAAGGTCCGTTTGGTCCATCGAATTATCCTAGCTGTAAGCCTCTAATGTATACTTTATTACGCAATGTTCAATTGCCCCAGAATATGATCCCATATGAAAGCAGTGAATGGAAGTAGGCATAGTAAACTAATTTAGTGAGATGTATATCACCAAATTCATTTTAATACAATTGAAACATTTGAAAATGACAGCTTAGTCTGTCGAACTAGTCAAGCTGTGTAAATAAAGACAGTGACTGTGGCCTATGCTTCAATGATGAAGTAAGTATTTTATATATTTTTCCAGTTGCACTCTTCAATGACGAGATGTCTATTTACAGTAAAACTATCATGTTGAAAGAAAACAGTATGTTGAGATCATGTTTTTTTATTATGACGCGTATCGACCTTTAGGGCATGGTCAGATAATTAAAAAATGTCGTACACCATCATTGGTCAAAGCTGCTGAGAATTAAAATCTAAGATTATTCGGAATATTCCGGTCACCATATTTAGATTTTAATTCACTGCAGGTTTGACGTGATTGTTTACGTCGTGTTTTATGTGATATGGTGGTGCCACAAAAAATCGAAATGTTCATAAATAATTAAAAACATATTCACAATCGTGACCGCATTTTTTTTACACAATCACAACCCACTGTTGCACCAGTCGTCAGTATGGAAATTAACCACTTTGACAACCATTACATTGAAAAATATTGCTCCGTTCACATGCAAGTTAATTATATACAGTGTGGTCCAGGTCAAATATCTCACGAAATAAGCATCAAACGTAAAAACTACAAAGAACCAAACTTTTCTACTTTGAAGGGGGAAAACAGATGGCGCTATGGTTGGCCCGCTAGATGGCGCTGCCTTAGGTTAAACGGATATCAACTGCATTTTATTTTAAATACGTACCCCCATTTTTATTACATATTCGTATAATATGTAAATGAATATGAACGTTTAATTTGGAACACTTTTTCGTTTTGTGATAGATGGCGCTGTAATAGTCACAAACGTGTAAGTACGTGGTATCGCGTAAAATTTCGCCAGTGCTGACGGTATTTGCTTCGTGATATATTACTCGTGGTAAAATGGACCGTTTACCAATTGCAGAAAAGGTCGATAGGGTATTTATGTATGGCTATTGTGATCAAAATGCACAACAAACCTGTGCTATGTAAGTTGATCATTATCCTGGAAGACATCATCTAAGTTCAAATGTTCAAATGTTTGTATAGTCTATGGGACTTAACTAAGGGGTCATCAGTCCCTAAACGTACAAACTACTTATCAACTACTTACGAACTAGGACCGCACAAATATCCATGCCCGAGGGGGGATTCGAACCCTCGACCGTAGTGGCCGTGCAGACCGTGACTGGAGCGCCTTAGTTCCCTCGGCTACCGCGGCCGGCCATCATCTAAGTGTCCGGATCTTTCGTCGGATAGTTACGTTATTTAAAGAGGCAGAAAGTATTAAACCACAAATGAAACGTTAACCACGACCTGCAACAAATGATGATGCTCAAGTGTTTTAGCTGCAGTTGCGGCTAATCTGCACATCAATAGCAGACAAATTGAGTGAGAATCGGGAATCTCAAAATCGTCGGTGTTGAGTATTCTACATCAACATAAATTTCACCCGTATCATATTTCTATGCACCACGATTTTCATGACGAAGACTTTGAACGTCGTGTACTGTTTTGCCACTGGACACAAAATAAATTACGGTACGACATCAGATTTTTTTCACAAACAGGGGAACCGTAAACCGACATTATATGCATTACTGGGCAACGGAAAATCCACGATGGCTGCGACAAGTGGAACATCAGCGACCTTGGTGGGTTAATGAATGGTGCGGCATTACGGGAGGAATTATAATTGGCCCCTATTTTCCCGATGACAGTCTAAATGGTGCAACGTATGTTGATTTCTTGCGTAATGTACTACCTACTTTACTACGAGATGTTTCACTGCATGACAGAATGGCGATATACTTTCAACATGATGGATGTCTCGCACATGATTCGCATGCAGTTGAAGCGGTCTTAAATGGAATATTTAATGACAGGTGGATTGGTCGTAGAAGCACCATACCATGGACCGCACGTTCACCAGATCTTACTTCCCCGGATTTCTTTCTGTGGGAAAAATTGAAAGACTTTGTTATCGTGATTCACCCACAACGCCTGAAAACATTCGTCAGCGCATTGTCAATACATGTGAATAGATTACTGAAGGCGAACTACTCGATGTTGAGAGGAATTTCGTTATGAGTATTGCCAAAGGCATTGAAGTTGGACATCATTTTGAGCATTTATTGAAGTCGTGAGGTAATTATAGGTAAACACGCATAAACACATGCGTTCTTATAATGTATGACAATTTCACAAAAGTAAATATATCACATTGGAGCAACCGAAGTAAAGTCCAAACGAGCCTACAGTTTGTTCCCTCCTTTATTGTGTTTCAACACTAGCGCTATTTACAATGCCAGTTGGCTGGCAGCAGCTCCATGGGCTGCTCTTCATGCCGAGAGAAATGAAAATATGGACATGATGATATTTAAAAATAGAACAGGAGATAAAATAACGACGAATGTAGACATGGACACGGTGACAGTTTGAAGTACAGACAGCTTGACAGGTGAGTAAAGCACATTTAGTCTGTTAAGACGAAGAGCCACGGTGACATTAAAAGCATACAGTATGACAGCAAACACAGGACGGCGAGCACTCGGAGACACAATATTAAAACACACGATGCACGCTTGTTTGTTGGCGGTGGACGTGCTTACGTTCTGCGTTTAAATTTAAAAAACCGACCTGTTACCATTTGTTCTTCTAAAATTGTGAGCAATATGTTTTTGAATATTGCAGTGCCATGTACCACAAAGTGAAAAAAGTGTTCCAAATAAAACATTCAGATTTATTTACTTACTAGACTAATATGTAATAAAAATGGGGGTACGTATTTTAAAAAAATGTCGTTGATATCCGTCTGACCTATAGCAGCGACATCTAGCGGGCCAACCGTAGCGGCATCTGTTTTTCCCCTTTAAGCTAGAAAAGTTCTGTTGTCTGTAGTTTTTTCGTTTGATGCTTATTTCATGAGATATTTGGCCTGGTCACTATCAATGGACCACCCTGTAGTCAAGTTTCAATTGTAAGCACTCGATGAACGGAAATGTAGGTGTTAAGCTGTGAGACAGAATTATCTCCTAATATACGCCAGCACTTGAATGAATGGAAAAGTAAAGAAATTTATCAACCAAATGCAACTGAAAACATTAAATTGAATTTGAAGCTCACAGTTTCCAGTCTCAAAGTTCAATGAATTCTGCAAATGCTCAAGCAGCACAGAAGACCAGTAAAGCACCAATTTTTAATGGTGGGAGGTACCATGCAGGATTACTAACGATAAATTTTATTTCTTTAAATTGACATTGAAAAGGATCAAAATATATATAATTTATATTTTCGGTGTCATTTTTCCGGACATGAACTGGCGGCGGAGTCTGTTCTCTCGGCAATATACACGCTAAAGTCTGAACTCCTTGCTGAAATTCGTAAAAATAGGTCGAAAGAAGGGCACATGGACACATATTGACATATGGGAATTTTTTCAAGTGTGTGTAAATTTAAGGAACTTAAGTCCGGTGGTTATAAGTGCCTAGGCTAACAAACTACTTACACTAACTTAAAGTAACTTATACCAAGGATAACACAAACACCAATGCCCGAGGGAGGACTCGAACCTCCGACGGCAAACGGCCGCGGGCACCGCAGCAGGGTGCCTCAGTACGCACGGCTATTATGCCGTGGCTGTGAATTTGTGTCAGATAGGAAGCGTCAGGATAGCAGAATTGGTAAGGCACTAATCACTTCCCTGCTGATTTTCTTCTGTCAAACACTGAAGATGTATGCCCGTCAAATGGTCAACATTGTAAAAGATTTTCTCATCTGTTTTCTCATTCCCCTCTCATTCACACTTCATAAATATTTCTCATTTTTCCACGGACCATACATTTTTTTTTTTTCAGATTCCATTAATTTTGTTTAGTACACCACTACTGATGTTCGACAAAAATGTGCTGAGGCAATGTCTCAACATTTTAGTAGACTGATATTTATGAAACACTGCTTAATTGTAAATAAGTATTGTTATAACTATAATAATTACTATTGTTTCGCTGGGTTTACTTAAGCGACTTAAGCCTTGTTACATTTGTTACTGAATCTCACTGACTTACAAGTCCAGCTGTACTCACTTTTCGTAGCATGATTTCTTATTTACTCTCCTCCCTACCGGAGGCACGGCATTTTATTTTGCTGAGTGCTGTCATCATTATATTCTTACGTTACAGTTCATTGTGTCAAGCGTATTACTACACTGGTCAAAACAATTAGGGGATCAGTTGATGTATCTAGGTTGTGAAGTACTGTCATCAGCAGAATGCACTAAAATGTTTCGACGTCTTTCTGTCGATTCTACGGGCTGGAGACAACATTACGGCAACCGAGATAGTTGAAATGACATAAAATTGCTGCAGAGGGGGTTGGTGTTGCATTGTTTACCAATCGAATAACACAAGCAGTTGTTCAGATAGTGTAGTGAGCAGGTACTGCAAATACCTTCTAGGCAGCAATAGGACGCCTTCGGAAATGTGGCCCCTATACACAGAGGTCTATGGTGTATCCCATGAAAACCACGGCACTGTTTACTCAGCAAAAACTGGGCAGAGGAACATCAGGATTAGAGACGTAACGAATGGCGATGGGTTCTGTCCGCATATGGGTCAAGATTTTGTGTGCAACTGATCGTCGTTCTCTTGTCTGGAGAGAATGTGGTACTTATATGTTTCAGCTACTTTGAAGCCTCTATATCTTGTACGGGTTCTTTTATGTTAGTATTTACGTCTATTCCCTTAAACGGTACCTAAAAGTCATTTAAATCATTGTTTTTTTTTTTTTTTTATTTATTTATTTATTTATTTATTTTTTTTTACACTTCGGTCTGAATATACGGCGTTCAAAAGAATATCTATACTATAGCTAAAGCTAGACAATATCATTCTTTTGGATTTAGCTTCCATTCTCATTGGCTTAATGCCTGTTGCCATCAGTTTTTTTCGCCAGGTCCTGATCAGATTTTAAGATCACGGAGATAAGCATAGGAGACAGACCATCACCTTGTAATTTACAAGACGCTCGTTGGGCCGATGCTTGAATGGGATCCGTACCAGACAGGGATGATGTAAGACATGTGGGAAAGATACATTTGAGAGCAGCGCTCTTCGTTTCATGCTCTTCCTTTTACTACGGGCGAAATCGTCACGGACATGATCGTGAAATAATGGAAATATGACAAAGTCACGAAAGAGGCCGGCGATCAAATCTAATTAATTGTTACTGCTGCACATAAAGCTGGATAGGACGCATAAAAGTTTACAATTCAGGCACAACATGACTTTAATGACGGGTTCCAGAATTTTCCATCATCAGATTTCGTGACGTCAGCTACACGTATACACATCTAGATAACTAGAACTTAAAAAATAGATTTACAGACACATGGAGCGACAGATGTACACATACGTGTATCTGTCGTCACAAAAGCAGTGGATATCTCATGATTGAAATTTCTGAAACGCGTCATTAAAGTCATTCTGAACCTGAAGTATGACCTGTAAAATGTTTTGCGACCTATCCATCTTATCTGCAGCACTACCATTTAAAATGATGGGAAAACTTTCATGTCAGACGGTGCAAGACGTTTTGTGCTGTGGCACGAGTCTCTGTCAAAATTTCGATTACAAAACCTTCTTGAGGACTCAACAAATATACTGCTTTCCCCCGCATGTATCTGGAGAAAAGATCAGGAAGATAATGTTAGAGGAGGCATACCTTGAGGTCTGTAGCGTCTGCATGGTTGTAATTAATGTCAGCACTTTAAGGTTAGCCTAGAATTTGTTACACTGGCTTAGAATTACTTCGCGGTCTATTGAAACGTAGGCTTTCTTGGAGTCCACATAAATTGACATGCACTTTTTGTTCCACATATCTTTCTATACGTCTACTTTTGTGTCCCTGTGCATTGCGAAATGAAATATGGTTGCGCACGTTTTGATGAGTAATATATGTAGTATACTAATCTTACTCATATTTGACTACCGCACTTGCACCAGGTGATTTACGACAAACGTTTTATATGCATACGAGTAGATAGTGTCCTAGGCTCTCTAATGCTCTTGTCGATCGATCACTAATGGATTGTGAGGGCGGAGACCTCGTTGTCTCGCATGTCATAAAGGGCACACCTTAATTAGTTTTGCTGACCTTTTGCATTGTACGAATCTATTCATACCGTGCTTAATATCAAAGACAAAATGTTACTGGTGATCTTAAACAAGAAATTTCACATTTGATGAGGCTAGAAATTTTTCATTACTATGCACAAAATTACGTTGTTGTTGTTGTTAAGATTTTTTAATGGTACTAAACAGCAGATGAAAAGTATAAATCCACACATTTGTGTGTGTACACGAAGACCTTTATTTATAATAGCTATTTTGTTGTGATTTCGAGAGACCAAAAAAATTTACTTAACCTATACGGGTATCGTAAAGAGCTATTGCTGTCTTTTGTACGTTTTTAACTTAGTGGTTTTTAATGGTGGTCAACAATTTTATATCGTTATTTAACAAGAGCCGTTATAAAATTTGTTTTCAGTTACAACTCCCACGATTTTCTGATTGGATTTCGAAAGAAAACACTCCTTATTTTCGTTATAATCAGTAGCTGATTGGAATCCAACTGTCATTTATGGGGGTGTTAGGCAATCTAACACTAATATCGTCCGTAATGTGGTAGGGGGTTATGGACTTTCAGTGGAGAGTAATTCCGTAATGAAGCCCGGAAGCTGCCTATATCAAACAAGATAGCCATCATAATTATGCAGCCGCTTAATCAAATTTCCCTGTAATCAAATCAAATGCTTGTAAATCTATCGGACCAAACTGCGTGGTCACTACTTAAACTATGGTAAAGTGACCTAAGGACAACACACAAACCCATGCCCCAGGAAGGACTGAACCCTCCGACGGTGAGCAACCGCGCGCTCCGCAGCGAGGCGCCTTAGGCCGCTCGGCTACTCCACCGCGGCTCCCTGTAATCGATGCCATAGCAATTTAAAACGGAGATAAAGCATTGTAATACTCACTGCGTGTCTAAAATGCTTCGCGCGTTTTTCATTGATTTCTAAACCACCTTTGGTCTTACACTTGAATTAATTGTACGTACGTCAGGGTCATGAACTCCTTTGTGTTCGGAGATAAATTATAAGCAGGTCAACTGACAGCTATGTACTGTAGTTGACTTAGGATCAAAGTCCCATCGAGTACGAGGTTATTGGCAACGGGGTAAATCATCTCACGCGACAAATATGTACACGGAAATCACCCCATGCTATTCTCTGAAATTCGCTGTGTTAGCTTCACTCCATTTAGAAAAAACAGTGATGAAAAGCTAGATGCCTTGTCACGGATTCGAAACCGCCTCTGCCCGAACTACGACCCAGTGACAACCCGGTGGATAAATTAAATTTAATTGCACATATTATTAGACACCCACTGAAACGTAAATTTGAAAACTAGTTTGTTTCACAAACATCTTGCATTTAGGTAAAATTTCCAGCAATTGTGTAGAATTATTTATTTTTCTCGTTTCAAAGCGTTTAATTATTTGCGCGTTTATGGTAGCTTACTAAGTTGCACCACGCCGAGAAAATAAAGTTAAATAATACTGTTTGTTTATAGGTAACAGGTCTGCAGTCTGTGTACATATTGTTAACGCGGAAACTGACTCTGACATTCTGTGGCACCGCGCTATGAAAACAGGTCGCTGCGATTTTGTCAGAGAGGACTCAGACATGTACTGTACTTTAAACAAACGTAATTAGATAGAAGTTTCTGGAGGCGCTAATAATAGCATATGCCTACCACCACTCATACCCACCGATCATTTTGATTCCCTGCTTCGTAGCCGGAACATGAACCTC
The DNA here is from genome assembly GCA_026315105.1 of Locusta migratoria. Classification (NCBI taxonomy): domain Eukaryota; kingdom Metazoa; phylum Arthropoda; class Insecta; order Orthoptera; family Acrididae; genus Locusta; species Locusta migratoria. The sequence goes on along the minus strand of CM048747.1, from coordinate 281,423,274 downwards.
GTCCCCTCCCCCTCCCGTCGCTAACGTGCATATCCGCAAGACATTAGAAATAATTACGAGCAAACTTATATAACACAAAAACTGGCTACAGCAGAAATAATTGAATTTACGTACCTTCTAGAACTGACGTTATGCTATGACAACCTGAAAGGCCAGTCAAGGGAAATACCCGAGGCTATGTTATGGTCGTGAGTTTTACACATTTAGAGTACATTTTTTTCCACCAACAACCTTGTAATGTTCAACTGTCTTGTATTACCGCTCTATGATGATGTCGCTATCGCCACAACGCCGACTGTCTACGCAAGTCAAACTACAAGAAGAGGCGATAAGTCGCTCCATAGTACTTCGGCCGCCGGGGGCGCCTGTGGTCTCGGTACCTCTCAGCTTGCCTTGAGCGCTGGCCAGAAGGAAGAAAGGGGCCCAGCTAGATATGGCGGCTCACCACAGCAACGACTGACAGCACGGGACATTTCCAGGAGTTCACGACAGTCACGATTCAGGAGTTCCATCGACTAGGGCCAGCAGTCTGTCTATGCATAAGCCGGAACAGATTTCTATTACCTAGCAGAACTATGTATTAGTTAAAAAAAACTTTGTACCATCACAAGCTCATCAAGTTAAGAATTTATTTAATGGTATTAATAATGTTCATGTGGTCTAATAAATTCTTTTAGTTACAGATCTTGTTCATATCCTTGCTGGTTACCTTTCGAACTTACAACACAGGAGAAACACAAAATCTGGCAACTAGGACGTTTTGAACTTGTTGCGTATTAATCGCAGATATCGAGACTGCGGTCGCCCCTGGTGGCCCAAGTACTATCGGGCTCCTTATCGCCTCTTCTTGTAGTTGTGTGGCGACTTGTGTAGACCGCCGCGTTGTGGCGAGTAGCGACGCGACAACATCACTTAGTTAGTAAAAAGAAATCGAAGTAATGTTAACAATAAAGCGGATAAAATGAGTACTATACACCCAGAAACCAGGTTTGCAGGTGAGCACTAAATTAAAGGAGTCTTCAACAGTCTAGACATCACAGAAACAGAGGCGAGCAGACTTTAGAGCGTAAAAGAAACCTAACTGTGAGCATATGATTACTCATTCAAAATGTTGGCGTTGCTAAAAGAGTGATGGTTAAAAAAAAAACTATTAAGCGAGCATGAGAGGAACAAAGATATCGCTAACGTAAAAATAGTTTCAGTAAGCGACCGTTATCCATCCTCAAGAGTAACAAAATTACTACAGACGAATAAAAGACAACAATGGGAAAACGATGGCAGTACACTAAAAAGTGAAAATGGTGTTCATGTCCATGAATTATAAAGAATGCGTTTCAGAAAATATTGCTTGACAATTTAGAAACACCAACTTGCATATAGAGTTTACGATATCAGTTTGTGTATAGGCTTTAAGACCAATGACATTACCGACAATATATAAAAAATCTACGTAGATCCTGCAGACAGGACGTTCAAAATAACAAAAACGAATTTGGGGAACATCTAACATGGAAGAACGTATACGCATTTGGAAATTCAAACTCAGCTCTTTACACTCTTTGCAAGAACTGATAAACACATTAACTCAACAGAGTGATTTCATTAAAGGTGCGTTTGAAGGCACATTCCAACCGTCCACCCCGGCGCATGGTTTTATTATTTGTTTCTAGGGATATTTCGTTATTCACCTTGCCATAAATATGCTGTCTGTATCTATTCTAATCTATTCTACCATTTTAATTCAATCATTCTAACATTTAAATGACATTTTATACAGATTTACGTATATCACCATTCATCATTAATTTTTATTGTTATTATTTTTTTAGACTAAAAACTAAATATAGGTCACCAAATAATGAGCTAAGCATGAAACATGTTGTGAATTGACAATAAATAATCTACTAAATGATCTACTAACAACATCTAGAGATTATTGAAGCAATTTTAGAATCATAAAATATTTCATCATTAATTTGATACACCATTTTCATCGTCAGTGATTATTGAGGACGATTATCTTAAACTTCGGCATATTCTTCATAATTACCAAATTCTGCCGAACTTCGGATCCGTAGTACGGTTTATAATACAGAGCTATTAACAAAGGAACGGTTTTCAAACATTTATTGCGTCCAAGCTACGAATAATATAAACAATTCCAACGTTCCCGGAAAAAGGTCTACAATATGGGCACCATGTGTTACACGACGAATATCAAAACCTTGCTTCATTTCTAACAATGCACGAAGCGGCTGGTCTCTCGTTATTTAATTCACAGCTTCAGCAAGTCGATGTCGCACACTTACAAGAATGTCAGTCATACAAGCGAAATTTTATGTAATCAGTGTTGAAATGTTGTGGATCCAATGGGCAAAACTAATGTGATCATCGTTCCCTACACTAACGAAATACTTAGAGTAACTAAAGACGACACTCGCCCACGCCCGAGAGAGGACTCTAGCCTCCAAGGCCAGCGGCCGCGAAATCCGTAACATAGTGCCTCTGACCCCGCGGCCAATCCCTTACAGCTTTATGTAATCCCACAGATGAGTCACAAGGTGGTAGGTCCGGAAATCTATGTGGCTGCTGCTCGTCGTCCAATCAAACGTGCTGGAATAATGTCATTCTGGTAACTTCTGGACGTGAGTAGAGAAATGAGGCGGGGCACCACGAGATGGGCCATAAAGATGAAATAATCTGAACCTTCTTCATGTTGAGGAAATAACCATTATTGAAGTTTGTCTAGGTAGCTCAGTGTATTCAGTTTTCTTCGTGAAGAAGAATGGTCCATAACTTTTTTTACAGCTATTGCGTGGAACTAATTGGAAATATTTCATAGAACACGTTAATATTCGGTAGATCATTTTTATGTCAATCTTCTACTTTTTTAATATCACTGTACAAAATCTCCATTAGGACATGATATAATCCAAATAGAATCTATGTGTTTACTTTTTTTCAACTATACCTCCTTCTCTTTTGATACTTGAATATTCACTGTAACCATCTGAAATGTTTTGTGGAACTCAATTATTCTTCCTCCTCTTTAATTCTTAGTGTCGAATCCAGATCCTCCCACCACCCTCCCTTTTATTGATTTTCCTACAACCGCGTTCTAGCCGCTTATAATTATCTCTTTTCTAACAGTATTGACTAAGCCGGCCGCGGTGGCCGAGGGGACTGAGGCGCTCCAGTCACGGTCTGCACGGCCACTACGGTCGGGGGTTCGAATCCCCCCTCGGGCATTGATATTTGTGCCGTCCTTAGTCTTAGCTAGTTCGTCAGTAGTTTGTAAACTTAGGGACTGATGACCCCATAGTTAAGTCCCAAAAGTTCTACAAACATTTGAACATTTTTAGTACTGACTATTGGCCTGAAAAAACGACCATATAATGAAATGATATATTCGCAGCCGCGTCGTCTTACGAGTAGGTGCTTTCCAATTTAAAGCGGTGGTATGCACATCTGTTTCGACAGCCCTTAGGGACGAGTTCGTACAGACGGCGGTGTCTTTGTAGTAGGTGGTGAGTCTGTGACCTACCAGTTGAAAGACCATCGTTAATTGTAAAATTAACTCTAGATGAGGGGAGCCAGTTAAAAGCTTACTTTAAACATATAACTCTGGCCGTAAACCAGCTAAAGGATTCCCGTAAACTACTGACTACTTCCTGAAACAGAATCTTGTTCCCTGGTCCAGAATTTAGTACTGACTCAAACTTTAAAGAGACATATGTCGTAGATCACGAGAATTACACACAATCATTAATATACCAGCCACTCTGAACTACACCATTTCATGAAGGTGGCTGTGAAAACATTTATGGCGCCACGGAATTAAAACATGATAATTTGCATCTGAGTTTGTTCCCAGCACTGGTGAAAAACAACATTAAATAAAAAAGGGAGGGTATTCATTAACTAACATTCATAAATAGAATAAAATTATACTGACAATAAATTATTTATTCAGTTCAAACATGAGCAAATGGGGGCACCAATATTGTTATACAATAAAATAGGCACTGAACATCGTCAGGGAAGGGATTTACAATCAACAGGCATTCAGCTACTCACACGCGCTAAGCAAAACGAAACTCACCCAACTCAGCGTGCTGATACGAAGCAGAAGCAGGAGCCGCTATCGTAGGCGAAATTCAGCGAACCAGGATATACTACACAACACAAGAAAAAATAAACTTCGTAGGTGGATCTGGTCTGTCTTTCTTTACTTGAGATGGTACGAGATAGTTGCGAGATTAATTTCCATTTAAATTAAACCGTGAGGATGCCAGCTTACTGAGACACACGGCACGTGTCTGCTACTTTACGTATTCGCACCCCAATGAAGACGAAGTGCTTAACGAAAAACAACGAAATCATAGATTACGAAGCAAGAATACAAAATAGTAAGGCACTGGTATGTGAGTAGTGGTGAGAACTCAAGTGACTACCTATAAATCCTTGACGTCGGAGTTCGGAACCAGGTGGTTCCGAAAACCAGTATAAATACAAAAATCCAATTTTTAAAAAATAAAGAAAAATAGCTACGGCATTCAACCCTTAGAAATGTGTAGGATATCATAAGGAAGTTAAAGAAATGCACTTAGACGCGATTGGGAAGGTTTCACACAAATGGACGAAGTCTTCAAAAATCAGAAAACTGGAATAAATTCAGAGTCGGAGTAAATCAACTAAGAAATATGGCAGGCAGCCCCTAGAAGGGTACATGCAGAATTTCTTGCCTGATGGGCATAGCAAATGACACAGGGGTAGTTGAAGGCTTTGTTCTAAGAACAGACCACATGGAGTACATATCACTTGCGGAAGGAGAAAACAGAAAATAATATTTCACATGTACTATACAGAATAAAAATATTCACACATATTAGTCACGTTTCACAAAGCAAGGAAGAAATTAAGCAGAAGTCATACACCACCACCTAGTCTCACACAGGTTACTAATTCCCAGTCATCATCAAACCGAATTAGTTGCATATTCACTGTGTTTACCTATGCGAAATCACTGAAATGAAATTGTATACATTTCCGTACATGATCGAAGAAACTTATCTTAAAAAATGAACCTAAATTCTGAAGTCTAACAAACCAGACAATGAATCGCTACCATCACAACGTCTTACCAGGTCGAAGTGCAGCCACAGAATGCCTAAGTCGGCCAGCCAGTGAGACCCTCGCCAGCGGCCGGAAATCGGCAAAACCCACGAAAAACGAGGTGGTGGGGAGACCTTAAACTCGCGCGTCTTGCCGAGGCTCGCTAACTGGGCATTGCCAACCCAACTTGAAGGGGTGAGGGACCTCTTTGGTAGCATCAAAAGCGGAGATTGGTAATGATTACCTACCGACATGCAGCCAGATATGCAAAGCGCGCAGCCAGCAGCTGACGACAAAAGTTCTCATACATACACTGACTCCCATCTAGAAGATTTTCATACATGCAGATACAGAATAAAGCAAGTACATATTTTCACAGGGACAGTGGCGTCACAGAGAAACCGTTCATATTGCCACATTCATAGGTACAATGATAAATTATTAGCATAATAAAATCCCAGCAATAATAACACAGTATTACAGAAAATAACATTTAAAAACATGAAATGAAATGCTATTCCTCATGCCTCCGAACGAAAGGGGTTCTCGTTTAGAAAAAAGGGCAGTCTAGTGAACTTAGTTAAATTACAAAGTTAAAAACCTAGGGAAGACGGCAGACAGCCGACTTTCACAGTCTACCCGTGGAGACAACAACATTACGTGAACTGCGATAGTGGTAATAACAAAGCTCCTGCATAGGGTGTTGCTGATGAGTTAACGAATTACACAAGCAGTTGGGTTCAGACAGTGTAGTGAGCAGTTAGTGAAATGTAACAACAACGTGACTTACCCGAAGCTATAGCATGGAGAGCCGTAGGATGGTTGGAAGCGGCACACGGGGAGGTGGCTGTAGCTATAGGAGTGTATAAAGATGTCATTTGCAGGACCTGTACGCGATTTCAGACAATAGGAAGCGTTAAAAGATGGCAAGGCCAAGGTCGTCCATAAGTAACAAGAGCAAGAGATGAACATTATCTCTGGTTAACAGGCCATGGAGACAGGAGGCTGACTGCAGCTCAGCTGCATCGCGTCCTCTAGGCAGCAACAGGACGCGCAGTATCGACACAGTCCGAAATAGCCTTTTGGAATGTGTTCTCTGTGCACAGAGGCCTATGGTGTGTCCCATTAAACCAAAATACCGTCTAACCAGCAGACATTGGGCGGAGGATCATCAGGATTGAAGTCGTAAAGAATGGCGCCAGGTCCTGCTCACAGATGAGTCTAGATTTTGTGACCTGCCGGAGAGAACGTGGAACTCGGAACAATCCTGCTTTTGTGCAGGTAGTGAACAAGCGTCAGCACTGGAGGACGTACGGACCTCTCCAGAAAGGCGTTTTGACTGCCCAGAGGTATAGAGACGAGGTCCTTCCAGATTTTGTTGTGTCGTACGCCGGTGTTATAGGAGATGTATTCCTTCTGGTGGTCGATAACGCTGCTCCTTACAGAGCTGCCCTGGGACAACATACTTCAAACTGAGGGAATAGGACGAATGGTCAGCTTGTTCCCAGGACTTAAACCCCGTTGAGCATGTTTGGGATGCATTTAGCAGATGCATTGCCGTTAGACCAGCAACTCCCACAACGGTTGCAGAGCTGGATATTACACTCAAGGAGGAATGGACAAGTAGGGGAGACCAGGGTAACGGTGCCACCCTGGGTAATTGCGCCACCCCACCTTTATGACGAACAGTTGGCAGTACGAGTACAGTTGCCAGTGTTCTATCTCCGTTACCTACCGCGGAACTAATTCCTGTGGTCGCCATCCGTGATTGTTGACAGGTATTAATCGTGTGAAACAAATTGTTACTTTCGACGTTTTGTATCTAATTTTCGAGCCTTTATTTTATTGAAATTAGTACCTCTACAGGCTGACAGTGCTTTTTAATACTCGTATTATCGTAATCTGTGGATATTTTGCTTCGATTTCGTGTCTCTGACAAAATGTTTCATAAAATCTTAGGCTGTAAACTGACATTCTTAGCCATATTTTGCAGCTGGGGCAATGACGCCTTGGCGGAGAATTTACTCAAAATGAAGTGTAATACAGATTCATACATTTCGTGAAATGAGAACTTGCAGAATGAAGAATATGTAGTAGTTTTGAAGTGCCAAAAACAATATTTCTAACTTCTGTGGTGTCTTAATGAAGCCTAAATTATAAAATGTATTTTTATTCCAATTTTACATCGACAAGTAGTTGAAGCCTTCTAATTGTCTAATGCAGAAGAGTGATAAGTGTAAATTACAACAGTTGTAATTGATCGTGTAGGTTTTGATTTTCACATGTATGGCGTCATTATCACAGAACCTAGGGTGACAGCGCCACTGGGTATACTTTCACAATATATTTTTAACAATAAAACTTAACACGATATATGGCTGAAAAAAATTATAATAAAGTAGTATTAGCTGCCGAAACTGTAGTATTTTTCTGTACGAAAGATACACACTTTTAATAACGTAAAAGAACTGGTTTCCCTTAAGGAGGCGCCATTCGCCTGGTCTCCCCTATGCATCAAGATGTGATAGATAACCTCATAATGTCCATGTCACAGTGTTCTGAAACTGTACTGGCTAGCCGAAGTGATCACACACCAAGTTAGAGGACAACGAGAATGAGTTTTTCACTGTTTGAATGTCCTATGGTGCCTCGAAGTAAACGCTATGTAAATCTCATTTAGGAAGTTGAGAGAGCATAATATGGTACTGTATCGCACGCAAATTACGGTTGTAATCAATATCTGAATAAAATACGTTTTAGGCTTGTTTGTGTTGATGCATACTTCCAGTGTATCCAGTGTACTGGGACTCGTTTGTGGGTTGCTAGAATGCGTAGCAGGGTGATCGGCTCGTGAGTATGATCACGGCACACCACTGAGTGGTGAGGGTTGCCGATCCACAGGGGCCGTCCATGGCCGGTAATACTGCATAGCCGCGATGGATTAGCTGTGCGCACTGGGGCGCCGTGCTGCGGTGAGCGCGGCTGTTCGCCGTCGGGGTTTCGAATATCGCATCGGGCATGGGTGTTTGTGTTGTCCTTAGGTTAGTTTATCTTAGTTTAAGTAGTTTGTATGTAAGATTCCGACTAAAATCCACGCACCGGCCGCGGTGGCCCAGGGGAATGCGGCGCGGCAGTCACGGTCTGCACGGCCACTACGGTCGTGGGTTCGTATCCCCCCGCGGGCATGGATATCTGTGCCGTCCTTAGTATTAGCTAGTTTGTAAGTTTAGGGACTGATGACCCCGTAGTTAAGTCCCATAAGCCCTACAAACGTTTGAACAACTGAAAAACCACGCAGCTGAGTCCGATAGAATTACAAAAATTTCTAAAATACTGCATAATTTGTGTAGTACTTTCTTGTTGTGGTGCAATAAAGATAAATTCAAGTTGAGATGACATGGCAATGCTTGTGCTAGATTTCATGAGAGCAAGACATCTAAGAGGACGGATCAGAGGTAGACTCAGGACTGGCAGACAGAATCAGACGCAGAAAACGCCAGGCCGCTGCAGGATACCCAAATAAGAGCACAATAAACAGCCAGGGTTCTCACTGGACGAAGGGAGCTGGGGTGAGGCAGTCAAGGAACACCACTCGCGACTTAAAGTGAGGTAATGCGGAGGCGGTAATGTTTGGTGACTGTTCAGAAGTGTCAGGGAAATAAAGTACGTAAAGTACTGAATAGTTGCGGTAAGTCCTCCTGTAAGACATTGAATGAAGGTGTGGCAGTGCACGGTGAGTACAATTAAAATTCATTTCTGTAAATTTCAAAGTGTATTTGCCCTTCAGTAAAATACCAAAAAAATGTTTGTAAAGGTTATGGGACTTAACTACGGGGTCATTAGTTCCTAAACTTATGAACTACTTACGAACTAGGACGCTACAAATATCCATGCCCGAGGGGGGATTCGAACCCCCGACCGTAGAGGCCGTGCAGACCGTGACTGTAGTGGAAGGAAGGAAGCTTGGAGTTTAACGTCCCGTCGACAGCGTGGTCATTAGAGACGGAGCTAATGCTCGGAGTTTTCGGTAAGGATGGGGAAGGAAATCGGCCGTGCCCTTTGAAAGGAACCATCCCGGCATATGCCTGGAGCGATTTAGGGAAATCACGGAAAACCTAAATCTGGATGGCCGGAGGTGGATTTGAACCACCATCCTTCCGAATGCGAGTCCAGTGCGTTACCACTGCGCCACCTCGCTCGGTCGACTGTAGCGCCTCAGTCCCCTCGGCCACCGCGGCCGGCAGTAAAATACCGTCTTAATCGCAGATTGTTTTATTATTTAATTAATGACGCGTTTCGCCCTTTATCAGGGTATCCTCAGATTATCTACGTAACAGAATTTACACATAATTACAAGGCGGAATTACAAAACGGGATAATGGGACATGGGATTATTTTGTGCTAAGAATGGTAAACAAAGCTCTTCGTAGTGTGTTACCGTAAGTTGTTTTGCGGTGTTTCTATGTTTTTGGGGTTGTGGTTTTCCTTGTAGCCCAATAAATGAACGGTTAACAACGAATTAGAGTTGGAACATAATCGGTAAAGATGTGAGAAGCATAAAACCGATTTTTAAGATTACCTTAATAGAAGCGGTGGTCTCTGGTGATACAAGATAAGCCCATGTTTACAACTGCGCTTACGGGCGGTGTGCTGCTCCGCCGAATTGTACAGACTATCTAAGGGAATGTGCGTAGGGAGTGCTATAGGAAACCGGTGTATAAGACGGGACGGATAGAATGTAGATATTTGAATACAAATTAGAGGTTATTAAACAGGACAGAAGTTAATAGTTTATGTTCGTACTTAGAAACAAAACAAAAAATTACAGTACTTTGTTTGAACAGAGACATCGTAATATCTAGTAATATTTCATCTTTGAATGCCAATTGATCATTTAGGACGTGTGGGTGTTCAAAGTAAGTGCGCTTCGCTATCTCAAACTCTTCCAGTAAATTTAGCCTTTCGCCCTTTCTGCGCAATATGTAAAATTTGCATGTTGTCAGTGGTAGGCTGTTGATGTTCGGATGCTTTAGTATATTCTGCAAAAGGGGAATGTGTTTTCAGTTGGCACTTTTTTCGTAAGAAGATGCTCGTTAAAACGTACTTTAAAAGTCATTCTCATACAATGTGTGAATAAAGTCTATCCTCTTTATGTGGCAGTTTCTTGCAACTCCTATTGTTTCTGACATATCTTCTGAATGATGTGTCTTGTGTGCTTCTTACGCCGATAGCATTGTCACCTCACTGTAAGGAATACGTGTACCAAATTTGGTTGAAATCGGTCCAGTGGTTTAGGAAGAAATGTGCAACATTTTCGTTGATGCAGCAGTTTTTCACGCATCTCATTGTTTACGACGTAATATCTTCTGAGCTATTCGTCGTGGTCTTCTGTTTTTGGGTCGGGAACCTTCGTGGGCGTACGGTGAACAGTTAACTAAAGTTTCATTGCAATCCAATGAATGGTTTATGAACACATAGAGGACATACAAACATTCATTTATGTACTAGCTGTAAACACGGCGCTGCCTGTTTATTTATCCTACACTCCCATATTTCTGTTCGTTTCCACCTTTCCCTCTCTAGGCAAAGTTTTCTGCAAGGTACACTCTGTCATGTACTATACAAACATTTATGTACCCAGTGATCTTCCTCTTGGCTTAAAGGCCATATGTGCAAAAATTCATAAAGACTGGAGCAAAACCACCCTCCACCATACACCGAATGAAATTTTATACAGACAGTGACATTGTTTTTAAGGTAGAGTGTGTAAAATTTCATCAATATCGGAACAATACTATAGATTTCCATGCAATAGAAACGCAGGGTCAGATTGAAAGACGCACTTTGTTGTTCTCAAAAATTCCAGTTTTATTTCAAACAACCCTTCCTCTGAGAACAACGAAATCAACAAAAAAAGGGATCTGTGAAATCGATCTAGTCGTTCTCAAGTAATGGTGCGACCAAGGTGTTTAGGGATCCATTTCTATGTTACAAAGTACCCTTCCCCATGCACTCTATGAAACTTGAGGTAGACGGTGACCTTCCTCTTCTTTTCAAGGTCAAGCTTGCTAAATTTCGTGAAGATAGGAATAAAACAGTAGATTTTGTGCGTCTTTAGGAGAAGTATACTCCGCCATGCACCTATCACAAAATAATTTCTTAGCTGACGTTTCCTGCGAAATTTAAGCTTCATAGGTGAAGTAAGTTTCGAGATTTCCTGTTTAGTCAGTGAGTGAGTGTCCTTTCGCTTTAATATAGATGGAGATTAAGAAGACAGAATGCTTAATTTTGGATGCAAGAGTATTAAGGGAAACTTGCAGACAAAAATAAACAGTAACATGGAAATCTGTAATGATACCTTTATTTGATACAAGGTCATTACTGATGCTTGAGTTTTACGGCATCTACAGCGAAACTGTTGTGAGCGGTATACTTCTTTACGTTTCATCATTTCTTGTGTGTCTGGGGGTGGGGGTTTAGTTGTAAAACGCTTCATAAACGACCTAAATTACATGCAGACTTTGTTGCAGCTCCCTAACTACTCCTATTTTCCAATAATTGGCGTAAAAATCAGGGTCTTCTCACGCGATGGCCTCTCATTATTTATGACTTCATATCTCCTGAACTATGTGTCGTGCTCTTTTGTTTTTGGTTCAGGAACCTTCGTGAGCATACGGCGAACAGTTCACCAAAGTTTCATTGCAATCGAATGAACACATAGTGGATACAGAGAAAACACACACACACACACACACACAGGGACACAGGGTGTTTCACTAAGTGTGTTTGCCTCTGTAACTTATAAAATAATAGGTGACGGGAAATTTTAATGCGGTACGTCAACACAAGAAATGTTACACTTTCTGAGGAGCTATGAACATAGTTTATTGTATCATTTTCCAAAGAGTTACAACACAAATATATATATATATATATATATATATATATATATATATATATATATGGAACAATAGTTTTTTTTTCTATCGTGCATTGGATTCGTTGAAACCAGCTACATCCAAATCAATTTAAACTACATTCCTATCACTGTTAGTCTGGGAGCTACAACCCTTCAAAGGTTCAGGGGCAGATACCACACGCTGTAGATAATACACGGCTGTGTGGTGGGTGATGGATGTTATGCCGGTGGGAAGTTGATTTACATGAGATGTTCAAATGTGTGTCCATGTTCCTTAATGCATAATGCAATGCGCCGTCGAAAGGATCTGCAGACGAGATGTAACATCGCCGGTGTGACGGAGCGACATGCGTCCTTGATGCGCCGTTTTAGATGATCTGTCAACGAGTCTGTGCTTTGACTAAGTCGTCCGATTCTATTTTTTATATAAATTTATCCCATCAGGAAAATTTCCTTATATATATATATATATATATATATATATATATATATATATATATATATATATATATATATATATATATATGTGTGTGTGTGTGTGTCTAATGATTATTATGATATTTAAATTCTAAAAATACTGCATAAATGCCACCTCGATCTACACAACAGTGCCTTCATTTAGTAATTTATTTGAAAATTGTACTTTTCAATGTCCCTACACAGCACTCTCCTGGAGATCCGAACGAGGCGAACGTGGGACTTACACGGATATGCCGGCCGCGGTGGCCGAGGAGACTTAGGCGCTCCAGTCACGGTCTGCACGGCCACTACGGTCGGGGTTCGAATTCCCCCTCGGGCATGGATATTTGTGCCGTCCTAGTTCATAAGTAGTTTGTAAGATTAGGGACTGATGACCCCGTAGTTAAGTCCCATAAGCTGTACAAAAATTTTTTTTACACGGATATGCTTTGGTGAGGCGAGTGTCAACAGCCGTAATATATTTCATGAAATGCATTTTTTAAAATCATCAGCTGTTTATTAAAAACCTTATACATCTACCAGTTTCGGTCATAAACCAACTTCATGGATAAAAAGGTGTTAAAACAGAATGGTAAAATGCATCAAATAAAATACATCCAACTGAGATAAACAGGAGTCAATATAACTAAAAGTGTAAAAATTACTGTGGTCATCTTAGATAAAACGTGTCAGTCAAACATGACATAAAAGGTGAGAAGAGTCTGTTCTCACCTTTCATGTCATGTTTGACTGATAGGTTTTATGTAAGATGACCACAGTAATTTTTACACTTTTAGTTATATTGACTCCTGTTTATCTCAGTTGGATGTATTTTATTTGATGCATTTTACCATTCTATTTTAACACATTTTTATCCATGAAGATGTTCTATGACCGAAACTGGTAGATGTATAAGATTTTTAATAAACAGCTGATGGTTTGTTAAAAAAATGCATTTTATGAATTACACGGATATCTCTTTCCAATGGAGAGATCGTCATAACCCTTCCAAGCCATACGTGCTGTCGATTCGCAGTTTGTGTCGTCAGTGCCTTTGGTCGTTGGTGATTGTTCGGCCTTCTTGGGACACCTGTCGACCCCAAAGAGGGCGCCCAGCCGTATGGGGCGCGTGGGCTATCCCTGCTGTCTCTGCACATGCGCGCCTGCTTTTATATGTGCCGTCTGCTGCGGCGTGCGCTGTTGCGGAGCGGGAGAGCGTAGGCTGGAAATCGCCGCTTGCCTTTTGTTCCGGACGCGCGAGTCGCTTCAATACGACTCTGACGCCGAATTTCGGCGTGGCCGATTCGAGGAATCCCGGCGCAGAGGCTAATATACATTGCTGGAACGCTATTTTGCCAGAGATACAGTGGCCCCTGCCTCGTGCTGTCATGTGTGGGCGGATGCTCGCGTCTCTCTGTAGCACTCCACTGCTGAGCAGGCTCACTTCACACGGGTATTCGACACTGTGATATTGAACACTGCCGCGTGTTTTGATGTTCAGTTTAAAAGCTGTGTACGTGTAGTTGTATGATGTTGAACCTATCGTTAAATCAGACAAATCGTTCTTTAACGCAGCAATTTGGTTTAATTATGGCCCTGATATTGATGTATATACTGTTAAAAAATAAACAGTGCATTAAACTGATTATGTGCGCAAAGAATCTTTTAACAAAACAACTGTGGCAAGTCACCATATGAAACAGACACTGCCGGCCGCGGTGGCCGAGGGGACTGCGGCGCGTCAGTCACGGTCTGCACGACCACTACGGCCGGGGGTTCGAATCCCCCCTCGGGCATGGTTATTTGTGCCGTCCTTAGTGTTAGCAAGTTCGTAGGTAGTTTGCAAGTTTAGGGACTGATGACTCCATAGTCCCATAAGCTCTACAAACATTTGAACATTTGAAACAGATACTGCCTATACTCAAAAATTTGACTTCGAGAAAGATATTAAAAAACCACTTTCTTAATGTTTGACTGCGAGAATTTTATGCAGATCAGTACCTGATTATCAAAATTCAGTATCATAATCAATTAACTGTACTGTTGCATAACAATCATTTACTATGGCACAAATAACGAATTCTGTTCAACAAGATTACCAAACTCAATACTGCACTTTAAATCCAAAAATAACTAATTATCAAATAAAGGAATTAGGTTAATCTTTTAACTACGTAAATGAAACAGGAAAGAAAGGTCAACTTTGTTACTTATTATTAATAATCACCATTACATTACCAAAATAATACAACCTTTTCCTAATGACATGAAAAGCAATTACCTTCATTCCAGCGGTGGTACAACGTTTTCATAGTAATATAAAATACAATATATATTCCAAATACAATCAAATCAACTTGCTGGCACAGCAGCCTCTGCTCTACACCGGAGCCATACACACAACTCAACCGCTCTCTAAGCGAGCTAAACCACAAGTCCCCACTCTCTCTCTCTGCCCGAGCTACAATGCTATGTGATACATGATCTTTGCCAAAGATATAACTTCACAGAGTTAAGTACACATATCGATACAAGCAGTAGAAGCAATATTATACATTTTCTTGCAAGCAAGTTACTCGACACAAGACAGGAGGCACAATATCAGACATTTTCTTATATATATATGGACACGTTTCAAGTTTCGTAATCTAAACTACATGTACCGTGTCAGGTACTGCTGATGAAATAACTGGGGGAGGGGGAGGGGCAGGAAGAGGACTCCTGGTAGGCCTATTGTTCTCCTGTTTCTTTGTAACGCAGTATACGCCTGTCGAATTTTGCTGTCACACTACGCTAAGCAACGAAGCTCTCCAGTAATTTAGTTAACCTTCATACGATCGCGCATGTTTCTGTCACAGTTGCGCTCGTAGGGCGACAGCCCTTCACATTTTTCCTCATTTCAAAGTTGTATTTGAACATCAGTAACTTCTGCGATTTGGTTTGCTAGTGTGCCAAATTACTTAAAACAATGCGTTTGGAATGAAACATTTTTATTAACCGTGCGTTACTAACATCAGCTCTTAACGCTCGCTACTAACACCCGTCTTTCAGGGGTTTTGAACTTTTGTTGGTGCCACCCGTCAATTCGGTGAGTGTGATTCCAAACCAACACTCTACCCGTGTACACTTGTTCATCAATTGTTCCTCTAAACGTCACAGCTTACTCACTGACAATTTGAACGTAGCCGTCATTTCGACGGATGTTAGTAAACTAGAATTAATAATGCCTAAATTGCATCATATTGCTTATTTCTCGAATGAACCACAAAGAGAGACACATCGTTATCGCATAACTTTGGAAGACGGACACCCACCGTTAAAAATGTTCATCAGCTGCAGCTGTTTTACTAGCTTATTAAACAAGTCATATCATCAGGTTTAAGAGAATTACCCAACAGGAACCTTAGAATTTAAAACAACACATTCCTCCACCAGCGCCACTTCCCGGTTGCTCTACAAACCAACCAATATTGTTGGTTTGTTTGACGAAGATAGTTGTTACCACAATATTTTTTTAATCGGGATAAATTTAAGAAACCGTGGGATTTGTTTTTAAAAACTTACTTATTTACACGTATGCTGCCGGGTTACGTCGTCGACCGTGGCCATATTTCGACAAGAAGGTCTTTGACTTGCACAAAGAATCTAAAAACTGTACGATCTGTCGTACTTGTTAACTAGATTGTCAATAGATGGTACTTTCTACATTGCTTTTATATCGGTCGCGCAAACTATGTGTTGATACTGAGCGCGTTGGCTGATAGAACCAAACGCGAATACACGTGTAAGTTATGATCGTTCGCCGGGTATCAACTTAGAATGTAGGAAACAGTAATTTTTTTTTTTTTTTTTTTTTTTTTTTTTTTTTTTTTTTTTTTTTTTTTTTTGTGGAAACAGTAACTTAAAGCTGCGGCGGAGCGCATTGAGGCGCTATGCTACGATGAGAGCGGGCGTTCCCCGTCGGGGTTCGCATCCCCCCTCGGGCATGGATGTTTGTGCTGTCTTTAGTGTGTTAGTTCACCAGTAGTTTATAAGTTTAGGGACTGATGACCCAGCAGTTCAGTCCCATAACCTCAACAAACATTTGGATATTTTGAATAACTTTAAAACTATCACTGTATTTTTCATCATAAGTGGAGAACGAAACCTTGAAAATTATACCTCAATCATTAATTTTGGATAAGTAATACGAGAGATATGGTGTACTCACAAGACGCCCATACCTCAATCATTAATTTTGGATAAGTAATACGAGAGATATGGCGTACCAACAAGACGCCCACCGATGAGAAATATTATATATGATGAGTAATCCAGAATGAAACTAACACTCGGCAGCGGACTGTGCGCTGATATGAAACTTCCTGGCAGATTAAAATTGGGTGCAGAACTGAGACTCGAACTTTGGACCTTTGCCTTTCGCGGGCAAGCGCTCTACCGACTGAGCTAGGCGAGGTACTGGCAGAAGTAAAGCTGTGACGACGGACCGTGAGCCGTGTTGGGATAGCTCAGTCGCTAGAACCCTTACACGCCTATAGCAAAGGTCCCAGGTTCGAGTCCGGGTTCCGGCACATAATTTTAATTTGCCATGAAGTTGAATGATGATTAATGTTTGAGGTACGTTTCATTCCATATTCAACACCTTAATTAGTGTCATATAGGTTTTATTAGAATCTAAATTTGATTTAGAATGTTCTGACCATGCGCTTTTTGTGCGTTTTCTAATGTGGGGTGGTCGGGGCTTGAACACGTGTGTTGGCTTGCGGATGCCCATAGCTGTCTGCCCCGTGTGCCTGCCTCTTTGATGTAGCCCGGCTTCGCGTCGCGTCTGAAGCACCCACTAACGCTTGCGTCGGTTCGGCTCCAGGCCATGTCTGTTTGGTCCAGTGCCTTTAAACACTTTGTGTGAGGCCTTGACAATTATTGAAGTATATGAAACAAACGTGAATTAGCAGCCTCGGCGGAGCGACAGAGCGCATTGAGACGCTATGCTCCGATGAACGAGGCCGTTCTCCGTCGGGGTTCGAATCCCACCCTCGGGCAGCATGGATGTTTGTGTTGTCTTTATTATAAGGTAGTTGACAAGTAGTTTGTAAATTTAGGGACTGATGAGACCGCAGTTAAGTCCCATAAGCTTAACAAACATTTTTAAATTACTTACAAACTACCGCACGCACACAATTTATTCAATCAGTACAGATATTCCTATATAGGACATGTTCGACATGCCTGCCTTCTGCATGGTGTGGCCCAGACGATTACCCAGATTCTGTTGCACCGGCTTATGTGTCGTAACATCTATCTTGTCAATCACCTCCTTGATGGCTGTTTGTAGCTCAGCAAAGGATTGGGTATTATTGCTGTACACCTTGCATTTAATACAGCTCCACAAAAAAGGAGTCGCATGTGTTCACATACCGAGAATATGATGGCCAATCGAAGACCATTCCAGTCTCATATCGGTTCCCCAGTCACAACATCGTCCGAAAAGTGCTCCTCCACGAAATCAAACACTTCCCTGCGTCTATAGGGTGGAGGTGAGTCTTGGATGTACCACTTCTTCCCAGGGGCAATTTTGATAAGCACTTTCACTTTCCGTTCGGTAGTCTCCTTGCCATCTAGATATATAGCACCTATTGAACATGATTTGAAATTCCACAACACACAGTCACAGGGTAAAGAGACTTTCCGATCGTGAAATACGGATTCTCTGTCGCTAAAACGTATCATACTCACATCAAAGTCCTGCTCGTATATTCTGTACATATCAGTGTTGGCGAAACATAACCCCTATTCCATGCCCCACAGGCTTAATAGCTGACGGGTTTGAATGTTGTATGGGAAAACATGCTGGTTCTAACATTCGTCGTAGTGTCTCCCGGTTGATATACATCTGTTGTGCGGGTGGTCTGATTGATTTTCTAGGGTGGTTTGAAATACAGTGGGTGTTTTCTCGATGTTTTCAGGCGTTTTCACCCTGTTCGGACTAACGACATTGCCACCACTGTCACACGAGCATTAGCCGTTCCCTCAAATTTGCGAATCAAATTCTAAATTTATATGACACTTTTAACCGGCTGTATTCGGCTTGAACTCGGTCGCAAGCGCCCTTTAAGTTGTAGTTGGGCTGTTATTGCTCGTATAATAGATCTTCACAAGCGCTCTACACTCAGGCTCTGTACCATGACATTTTCTTGAAAATGGCCGACAACAAGGCGTGTGCGCAAGTGAATATTATTTCCGACCATGCATCGTGTCCAATCGTTCAGTGTGAAAGTCCTAAAATAAACCGTTCAGAAGTCACGACGACCTAATTTCATACTGTTCAATAATTGTCACCCAGTACATCCACAACTGAATAGTATCAGTCCCATGGTGGCATATGCACAGCCTTAGTATTTCATAGAATTGGCTCCCATTTAGGGTTTGGTTTCGAAATCAGTAGCCTCTTTAACGTGACGCCGCGGCGCAGATCTTGTTTGGACGTGAGGGTGTCCGGCCAACACCACCTAGAGAGAAGGCCGCGGCTCTATCGTGTGACGTCAGGCAGAGCAGGTGGCGCGCGCATAGCTGACTGTACCGCTGGGGCATGGCCCACTATGCCGAAGCAGCGAGTTATGCGCGCGCAACCTGCTCTGCCTGACGTCACACGAGAGCGCCCCGGCATTCTCTCTAGGTGGTTGTGGTCCGGCCAACCTTCTGGACGGTGTGCTGTTTGTGTTGATGTCTGATTATCGTGCTGTATTTATCCCATTTCAATTTCCAAATTAAGCGTGTCAGTGATGACAGGTGTTAAATGCACCTTTAATTAATTGCTTTTGAAGTTGTAAGCAGTATTCATTCATGTAAAAAATATCCTGTCTTTAAATGTTTTGTCAATTCCCTGTGAAGTTGTTTGTACCATTGTGCTATTTGTTAAAAAAGAAGTAATTATCAGAAGGTCGATATTGACGGGTAGTTGCCTCTATATTTTTGAAATAAATTTTTCTAGGCAGACATGGCTCCCGATGTAGTCATTACACGTTACTGATCTCACGATTTTTATACCAAATTTAAGGAGTCGCGAGGTGTCTTTTAATATCACGATTATTAAGTTTTGTCGAACGCATTACACAGCAAGATGGCAACGGCCGCTAAGCAAGGACTCACTACAATCTCTCCTCTGCTCTGCCCCGTTCGTGGGGCTGCGGGGAAGATACTCCAAAGAGTGAAATGGTTTATTTACCTATTTTATTTTTATAAACTAATCTAAACGAAGGTTTCCGCGGCCGTTGTTGATAAAACTCTTCTGGGTATTGGGACCGCATCGTCAATATATCAAATGTTTCACCGACATTTCGGCCACTATTGCAAGCGGCCTTCTTCTGGGGTGTCACGTTTACTGCTGGATGAGGGAAAGCTGGGGTCTTAAATATTACATTTTGCCAGTTATGATTGTGGTTTCAGCTCTTTTTCATTGTTGTATGCTTTATTTATTCCTATTAGTGGGAAAGGAAGACCTGGATTGGTGTTTACATTAACGTTTGCCATTGGTTGAAACTGGCGACTGAGGAGCTGATGCCTAGCGCCGGCTAGAGCGTGCTGTTTGCTGTTGTCTCCGGGCTATGTGGGCCCCTGTGGACTGCACTGCGCGAGATGTCGCGAAGTGCTGCTACTGCGGGCAGCCAAGACGCCGGAAGTCTACACCCGTATTCTCTGCCAATATTTCCTGGTCGCTTAGCTATTTATATTGATTCCCTGATTTGCGTCTTCAAAGTGAGGGGTTGTTTTGCCAGTACAATGACTTCCAGAAAACCTATCTATTTGCCGCACTCTTCCTGGTGTTCAGCTACTGCCGACTTCGTATGCTGTCCCAGCGGAATGTACCTGTCGTGCTCGGCTATCCTTGTGTTAATCGCCCGCCCAGTTTCTCCAATGTACACCTGGACGCACTCACAGCCTATTTCATAGACTCCGGCTGTGTGCAACTTATGAGTTTTGTCCTTCATTGAACCTAGGATATCTCTTATTTTATTGTTGCTGCGAAATATAGGTTTGATGCCCTCTCGACGAAACAATTTGCTCACTCGATCGGTACATATGGCAATAGGGCGATTTTTTGTTCTTCCTTTTGCTCTTCTCTTTTATTTCCATCATTAGTTGTCATAGTTTGCTCAATCGTCCTCCCATAACCGTTTGCGTTGAAGATGGACCTGAGGTTTTGTAATTCTACCTTCAGGTATTGTTCATCGCTAATCCGATAGGCCCTCTTAGAGTGTAAAGCACGGACTTCTTTTCCGTAGGATGACGCAAGTTGCGTGAAGGTACTTGCCTGTGCTGGTATCTTTTCGGTATACTCCATGGCAACATTTAATATTTAAGACCCCAGGTTTCCCTCATCCAACAGTAAACGTGACACTCAGAAGAAGGCCGCTTGCAATAGTGGCCAAAACGTCGGTGAAACATTTGATATATTGTTTTATTTTTATTTAATCCTGTAAACATAACATAACAAATATGCAGTGCTATCATCATCATAATTATCATTTCTTGCCTTTCAGCGTTCAGTCTTGAGCATAGTCCCCCTGATAAAATTTCTCCAGTCATGGTCTGCACGTCCACTATGGTCGGGGATTTGAATCCCCCCTCGGGAATGGATATTTGTGCCATCCTTAGTATTAGCTAGTTCATAAGTAGTTAGTAAATTTAGGGACTGATGACCCGTAGTTAAATCCCATAAGCTCTACAAACATTTGATTTGATTTTGTGACCTTGCCTTTCCCATACGTGTAACATGACCCAATCATCTCAGCCTGTTCGCTCTAAGTGTTACATCTACGGTGTTGTTAAAATTTTATTTGATTTCTCATTATGGACACCCTCCTGCCATTGTTTATATTTATTAATACTTCCAATGATCCTTAATGATTGCATATCTGTAGCGTCAACCTTATTGATAAGTATAAAAACCACTTTAAAAACAGGTCTTCGGTTCCGAAAGTTGTGGTAAATATTTTTACCAAAACTTTCGCAACCGAAGAGCTGTTTTTAAAATGATTATTTTATATTTCAACGAACGGTTGTTGTCTTTAACAGCCATGTTTAGAATTGCTTATTGATAAGGTAACCTGTATCCACCCAGATTTCACTCCGAGACCCCAAAGCTGGTCGAAAGATAGAACAGTGCACGGGTAACTTAGTATTCATAATCACTTCCTTCTTGCAGAAGACAGTAGATCGTAGCTGAGCACTCACTGCATTATTTTTGCTGCACCTTGATTCCACTTCTATGCTGCCATCCTGTGAGATAATATATCCTTAGTTCTTGAAAGTGCCCACCTGTTCTTTGTTCTTCCTATTTCCACGGAATCTGTTTAAATCTCTTTCTCACTTTCGTTTTGGAAATGTTGATTTCATACCATAATCCTTAAACCTCTGATCTAGCCTTGAAATATTAGATTGCAAGACAATCGAGTCTGCTATAAGTAAGCCGTCACATACACCGGGCCGGCCGCGGTGGCCGAGAGGACTGAGGAGCTCCAGTCACGGTCTGCACGGCCACTACGCTCGGAGGTTCGAATCCCCCTTCGGGCATGGATATTTGTGCCGTCCTTAGGACTAGCTAGTTCATAAGTAGTTTGTAAGTTTAGGGACTGATGACCCGTAGTTAAGTCCCATAAGCTATACAAACATTTGAATTTGAAACATACGCCGGACAAAACAATAGGTGAGTTGAGAATTCTAGTTACTGAAGTATTGTCATTGGCAGAATTAACTAAAATGGTTCGACGTGTTTCTGCAGTTTCTACGGAGTGGCGACAAAAATATTACGAAAAGCGAGATAGTGGTCCTAACAGAAAGGGCAGACGGGGTGGGACATAAGACATCATACGCAGACAGGGTTGGTGTTGTACTTACTCTACCAAACGAAATACACAAGCCGTTGCGTTCAGACAGTGTAGTGAGCAGGTAGTGCCATGCAAAAACAACGTTACTTACCCGAAGCTGTAGGCCGGAGACCAATACAAAGTTTGGAAGCGGTATACACACAGAGAGAGGTGTCTGCAGGTATCGTAGTGAGTTAGTGTAATTTCCAGTACCAGGATACGACTTCAGGCGGTACGAACCTTTAAAAGAAGACAAAGACAAGGTCGTTCGCGGATCACATCAGCAAGATATGGCCGTTTCCTCTGGTTAACAGCCGGTCGAGACAGCAACTCAGCTGCAACGCGGCCTCGTGGCAGCAACACGACGCGCAGTATCAATACAAAAAGTCCGAAATCGCCTTCAGGAATGTGGCCTCTACGCACGGAGGTCTATGGTGTGCATCCCAAGGTTTAGTGTTAAGACGGACAATCGTCGTTCGCTCATCTGTAGAGAACTTGGAACAATCCTGCTTATGTGCAGGAATCACGGGTGTGGACGAATTATGAGGGCAGGAGTCAGTATTGGTGGACGCACGGATCTCTATGTCGTTCAGAATCGCGCTTTGAGTGTCCTGAGAGGAAATTATTCGACCTTTTGTTGTGCCCTATGATGGTGCCACAGGAAATGGGCTCCTTCTGGTGGATGATATCGTTCGTTTCAAAAGACACTAGTAAAGAACATATATGAAGCTGTGGGAACTGAACGAATGGAGTTGTCAGCTTGTTCACCGGACTTAAACCCGGTTCAGAATGTCTGGGATGAAGCTGGCAGACGCACTGCAGCCAGACCAGCACCTCCCACAACCGTTACGGAGCTGGATGTTGCACTCAAGGAAGAATGGCCAAATATCCCTGCATTGGCTGATCACACATCATATAAGAGAGCAACGAGAATGACTTTCACTATTATGGTTGGCCCATGGTGCCCCACTCTACGTAAACGCCCTATGAACCTCAAGTGAAGAGTTTAGATAGCAAAATATGGTATTGTATCACCAAAAATTTGCCGTTGTAACTCATATCTGAATAAAATATTTTATTATATGTATAATGTGTATGATACCTCACCGGATCTCGTAGTTTGTTCGCATAGCAAACTTTTTTTCTTCATCTAAATGGACGTTGACGTACTATGTGCGCTGAAGCAAGTCTTTTCCATGCAATGTGGGCCGTACTGATCTATGGAGCTGCTTCATTAGTTGTCCTAATTGTCTAACGCTTTACGTCGTATACTTCAACGTAGCAGCACACCCAATCACTGGAGAGTAGGGACCTCAGTATCGGGAACTGCCAACCCTGGTGCACTCCTATGCCATCTTTCCTATATCGGATCTTCTGTAGGTCAGTAACACTACCTGTCACTGTTTCGCAGTCAAGAAGCCGCTTGGAATGCGTCCCCCGGTTGGATGCCTTCAGGGCTCAAGAGAAAATAAGGTGGCCAATAGGGAGCAGCCTTGTCGCACTGTGGCCGTAGGTTTCAGTGAATCAAAGGCGAGATAATGTACATAAATACGAGAGGATTCCCATTTGTTATTCCATGACTGCACCTAAATACAAATGATCCACTCTCTCTAAAGGGTGATCGAAATCCACTATCACTAGGGGTACTCGTAAAGCCGAAATCAGAGCTCCATGTCCCATAGGTCCAAATGCCTTGTGTATGTGGCTCTGCCTACCTTGACGTAAATGATCTTGTATTTCGTCTCTTATTGACACTTGATGGCGGCGACGCAGGTTGCGTGCAAATGACTTCTAATTTACGTTCAGTAATGTCAATGGTATGTAGTCTTCTGGTGTGCGACCATCACATGGTTTTTGTAACGAAAGTACCTTCAGTAAAGGTTGGCACTTGTGCATTAGCTGCCATGTTTGCTGTACATATGCATCCACGTCCGTCACATTTGTGTGACAAAGGTAGCACAGACCTTATGAGGGAACCCGTCTTTTGTAGGAGTTTTATTCAGTGTACCATGCTTTAGCGTTGCATACAGATGAACCACGATAATTTTTGTCATAAGGTCATACACAAAGGAATGTTTTGCCATCAGCGTTCTCGAAGACCTTTCGCAAGTCTCGCGCTATCAGTTTGGTCTTCCATATAGGAATTGCGATAGTGATGGGTAAAGGCACAAGTGCAAAAGCAATATATGCCTGCGATCGTCGACGTCCTGTATATGAAAGCGACGGCACTGTAGCCATTCTATGACGAAGTACTGCTATAACGATCGTTGTTCGCATGGTCCATAGATAATTCTGAAACGTACCTTAAGTCCTTCCATCTTCGCCACTGCAGTAGTTTTGCCTTGGACAGCCCGCTGTCGGTAGGGTAATTACAGTGCTAGCTCATGTGGTGTCGTGAAGTTCGCCCGTCGTTTGTGACCAACGGATCTTGTCCGTGTGAATGTTCTCCGTAAAGCTGCTTTGACGCAGCTAATCATACATCTTTACTCTCGTCGATGTCGTACACACTGACGCCGTGTTGTTTCACCCTCACGTGACAGTTGAACGTAAATGAGCCCCTTTTGCCTTTTGTGTTGGGAGAGCGATGGTACATGTATAAACCTGGTGACCTGTAAGCCCACGAGACACATGCACCGTGTGTAAACCCTGAAAAGCCGGCTATTCGTATGGCTCGTCGGTGACAGAATGCCGAAGTGCTAAGCTTTACTCTCTGTTGCCGTGTATAACCTGCTAGGAGGCACAGGGGTACCAACATGCTGTCAGTGACATAAGTACGTAGTTTACGTATCTGGAAACAAAAGGTGAGATGCCAATTAGATTGTATTTACGAATTAACAATAAAGGAATTTTACGGGATAACAATTGAACAAAAGGGTGAGTTTTCGTCTGTCATCACATATGGAAGAAAAAAAAAAAAAAAAGGGCGCCCGCCGCGGTGGCCGAGGGAAATGCTGCGCGCCAGTCACAGTCTGCACGGCCTTTACGGTCGTTGGTTCGAATCCCCCCTTGGGCATGGATATTTGTGTCTTCTTTAGTATAAGGTAGTTTGTAAGTAGTTTGTAAGTTTAGGTAATGATGACCCCGCAGTTAAGTCCCTTAAGCTTAACAAACAACAACAAAAAAAAAGGTGTCAGCGAGCACCTAGGCCAGTATCAACATGTCTCTTTGCGAAGTGCACTTTCTTCTGCTAAATTTACCGTGAATCGGGAACAATTTTCAAACTACAGTACTTTGCAATTTCACATTTAATTTATCTGTTCTCGTTATCGTCGTTTCAGTGAATGAAGACAGCAATAGTAAATTAGATACTGTAGTTCAGGCACATTATTCAGAGATATGTGACACATTTGTACGGAAAACATAATGACATAACCTGGATTTCCGTAAATTAGTCCAGGAGAAGCAAATTATTGACAGTACCTAAGCATTTCTGTAACGTTGATCACACCAAATGGAGGAGACAGACTCCTGATGGGCGCTACAAGCGCTCGTTCGTTGACGGGACATGCGCTGTTGGGAATCGCTGGGGGCCACAGCGCAGTCGCAGTGTGACTGCTCCCCACCAGCTGTTCTGGCAAGCGCTACAATCCAGGCGACTTGTCGACTGGCGGTTTTCTAGACTTTGTGTATATGTCACTCTAAATGCCTTCTCCATCGCATCTGCAACTAACTGATTCATATATATATATATATATATATATATATATATATATATATATATAACTCGAGAACGGCTACATCCATTTGGCTAATTTTAGACTTGAAATATTCGTGTAACTCCAGGGAAGGTTTAAACGGTGATAAAATATGGAAAAGTTGTCCGGAAAAGAGGAAAATCGAGAAAAACTGAAACAGCCTTTTCCGTTCGTTCAATTGCGATAAAATTTTGTTCATTTCATGTTGAAGGCAAGAGTTAGGTTTGCATGAAATAAAAATTTGGAAAAGTCGCCCGGAAAGTAGGAAAATTTAAGAAATACCGAAAGCAATTTTTTTAATAAAAGTCAGTTTTCAGATGGTTGTAATAGCAACAGTTGAGTACGGCGTGACAGGAGAAGGTTTCTATGAAATGAAGTTTTTGGATAATCTACCGGAAAACGAAATGTGTGTTTTTCGATGTGTTTTCGATTGAATTCAACACTATAACTGCCTATTCGCACGACGGAGAAGTCTAATTCTTTATTTGTTTGGTTCATTATGGTCTTTGAAAAGTTTTCAGTAAAAAAATTGGGATAGTTAAAAAGGAAAGTCGTAAAATGCGAACCAAGTTCCTTTTTCAACGTGTTTTTAAATGTACTCAACACTATAAGTTGATAACCATTCATCCGATTGTGATAAAATTTTGATCACATGACGTTCATTCGCCTGATTGCGAAAAAATTTGCATATTTGACGTTCACAGCAAGAGTAATGTTGTTAAGAAATAAAAAATTGGAAAAGTTTCCCGGCAAATTGGAAAATTTAAAAAAATAAAAAGTGATTTTTCTACTAAATAATATCATTAATAGCACTGCGATAAAATTTGGCACGTTCTACGTTCTAAGCGAGAGGAAGGTTTGAGTGCAGTAAAAGTTTGGAATACATGGCCAGAAAATAGGAAAATTTGTGGAAAACTGAAAAAGCTCTTTTCTTTGGGATATCAATGTCATTCCTACGATTGCGATAAACATTTGCACATTTGACGTTCAAAGCAAGAGTACATTTCTGTTTCTTCTCCTTAAGTGTTCTCATCAGAAGAACAAAAGGAAACAACATTTTAATAATAAGGATGACTGCAAGTATTGAGACGAAATTGTTGCTCCATAACATGGAAACATTTGACAGAAAACTCTACGTTTTGTGCGTAATTAACATTAATAATGTATTTAGTTGAATCGACAACCTATAAATTTGTGTCATTTATGGTGTAGCTGAAATTTGACGGTGTCCTGATGACCGAAGTAGAGAACATAAAATTTAGACTAGCAATGGCAAGAAAAGCATTCATGAAGAAGAGAAATTTGTTGACATCGAAAGAAAAAAATTTAATTTCAGGAAGTCATTTCAGAAGGTATTTGTGTGGAGTGTAGCCTTGTATGGGAGTGAGACGTGGACAACAAATAGTGCAGACAAGAAGAGAATTGATCCTTTAGGAATGTGGTGCTACTGAATACTCCTGAAGTTTGTATGAGTAGTCATTTTTACTACCGAGGAGGCGCTGAATAGAATTCGAGAAAAAAGAAAATTGTGGCCTCACTTGAGTAAAAAGGGATCGGTTGATGTGACGCATTCTGAGGCATCAGGGGATTACTAATTTAGTATTTGAAGGAAGTGCTGGGGGGTAAATTCCGTATAGGGATACCAAGAGAAGCATATAGTAAGCGGATTTAAAAGTATGTAGGTTGCAGTAGTTATTCTGACATGAAAAGGCTTCAGTAGGATAGAGTAAGGTGGAGAGCTGCATTAAACCAGTCTACAGAGTGAAGACCACGACGACGACAACAACAACAACCTTTTAGTACTCTTTTCAATTCTAAAGTCAAATGCCATTTTTCGCACCACGCAGGTATCTAAGACATTTTGCAATTAGTTTTGATCTGTTGCGCTGGGTAGACGGCAAATGACAGAATTATCTGCATATAATCTGAGAGGGCTGTTCAGATTGTCTCCTAGGTAGGTTTTTTTAGATCAGGAACACTCGCGCCCCTCAATATAGACCACGTTTCCTGCGGATACACGTTACGTGACCCTAATTCTATGGTTTACCTTGCTTTCTACATTGTTATGTTGCTGATTATTTTTAATTGTTGTCATTTTAGGAGTCGTTGCTCTTCAGGCTTGAAATCTCGAACATGGAGGTCGAAATGTTTATGTGTTTTAATCCTTTTATTTTAAGAATTGACAATGACCACACAGTTGTCGAAATCTAAATCTGTGAATAAATAATACGACTGATTGCTGTAAAAATTTCTTCAAGTAGTTTACGTCTAGATCAACTGGGTGGCTTGAAACTGTATCATCCTCTTCTTCTGGGACTATTACCGTAACTCGTAGTATCTGAAATATAAGTTCATAGTTAAAATTAGGGAGAGGGAGCTTGGACTTCCATGTTTATTTGGCCTGAAAGACATCAGACGTGAATGTTCAATAAGAAACAGTTTTCAGGTATTTTTGTTAACCTGCGAAAAGAAACCAGGAAAGTTAAATAAAGAGACGAGTTTACGGAGATTTGAAAGTATTTGGATCAGACTAAGAACAGTTCCATGTCTATCTGTAATATTTACCGATAATACTGTGCATGGTGCTTCATGGACCCTTGTCGAATGCGAGGACCACATTGGAACAACTCTACACACATTAAAGACGATTAATTCGCAGTACACGTAATGGTAGCTGCAAGTTGCGTAAAATCGATGAGATGAACAAAATCACGAATTTTTGGTCTAATATATAAAGAGCGCACGAGGCATTATATATTTCATTGCCCCGTCATTCCGTAATGATAGTGTAGTTTCGATACATACATGTGGAATTCTTATCGACAATAGATGAAGATAACGTGAGAAAACATTTCCACAGAAACCGCGCTTAGCATTGTTATCCCTCTATATAAGGAATTACGGCGGGTGGTTCACGCACCAGTTCCTAGCCAGACTGATGCGAGCAGACAGCGTGCTGCACAAGGCAGCGCATCTGGACGGCGCTGCCGCCCTTTAGCAGTCGCTGGAAGCTCAGCAGCTTCGGAGGTGGCGGCGTCGAAGCTGTGCGCCAGTGATCGAAAGGTACGTCCTAGTGTTTGAGCACGTACGAATTTTTGGTAATTGTGAAGGACTCTTGCACGGGCGCCCGTTTCGATAATCTCGAACGCATGACCACATTTCGATATGTGGTGCATTTCGATATTTTCCAAGATGGTGGGAGGGTCACATTGTACTGTATGTAAATGTCACTTCTAGGTACTTTATATCAACATACCTTGTCTTAAAATGCTTGTATTGTCAATCCTATGACTGCAGTAAAAGATAGATCTGTCTGCATCCCGTGAGATTTTTAAAAATATAAACTGAAACATGAAAATTCATATCGTACTTAAACGCACGATCAAAAGCGAGTGCATAACATTTTAATTAGCGATTGAAATTACACTAATCTGGGCAATCCTGTGTACGCACTAAAAGATAGCTCTGTCTGCATCCCGTGATTTTTTTTAATAAACTGAAACATGAAGATTTATATCGTACTTAAACGCACGTACGAAAGCGAATGCGTAACTTTTATCGTAGTGGTTGAACTTATATTAATCTGGGCAATCCTGTGACTGCAGTAAAATATAGATCTGTCTATATCCCGTTAATTTTTTTAATGAACTGAAACATGTTGGCAACAAAATTTTAACTGTAAATAATTCGCGCTATCTTGCAACATATCGAAATACACCAAATATCGAAGTGTGGTCGCGCGTTCGAGATATATCGAAACGGGCGCCCGTGAAGCGTCCTTCACAATTACGCAACTTTTCTGGTCTTCCAGCAGACCGTAGTTGATTTACATTTTTTTTTCAGACAGTATAGTTTGTTTGAGTAATGCTACGAACAAGTCACTGAGAAAATGTTATCGAAGCACAAAAAGCTGAAGACGTTGCAACGTTGAAGATGTTTCTGAACGACTAGAAGGTATGTCGTGTTTTTGAGCAGCTGTAACTCTTAACGACTCTCAGTAAACTGTTACTAATTGACATTAATTTCTCTTTTCTGTTTCAGAAATTAGTATTTATGAAGAGCAAAGGAACGTAGCTTTCTCCGTGTATTACAGTGGTAGCGCTAAAGCTGATCAAATGTTGGCGTCGAATCTGTTTGTGAACCACTTGAAAGAATGCTTTGGTGTTTGAGACCGGAAGATGTCTTCACGACTCCAGTGTAACCCTTGTTCGTTTACTTTTTCTCACTGCTGTCATTTTTTCTTCGTTTTGTTTCAGACAATATATCTGTACAACAGTGACACCACCGCCGAGTATACGTCGCTGGAAGAGCAGCAACTGAGGAGGTGGCGTCGTCCTGGCTATTGGTGCATGACCAGAAGGTATGCACTGGTGCAGAGCACTTGGTAGAATCTGTAGACTTCTAGTGAACGCTTCCTCATTTTCCCTCTTTTTTATTTTTTTTTTTTCAGTCGAGCACTGTTGGAAAGACGACGACGCTGCAGCCATGGGAAACTCACTGACACCGTAGCAGCTAAGGAGGTGGCGTCGTCATGGCAATTAGTTAATGACCAGAAGGTACGCGTCGGTGTCAGAGCAGTTGGTAGAATCTACAGACTTTTAGTGAACGCTTCCTCATTTTCACTCTTTGTTATTCAATTTTTTCAGTCGTTCACTGTTAAAAAGACGACGCCGCTGTAGCTATGAGAAAGTCGCCGACTGCAGAGATGATGACGGGGTGACGGGAGGCTGGAAGTGGCGTTTAATCACGTAGGTACTCTTCACGAACCGAATTGTAAAACCTATTCCTCATTTGTACTTACTTCTGATTTTTGTTTCAGGGAGTAGCATTTATCCGAGTACGACAACTACGCCGCAGTCTCATTTACGACGCTGGAAGCGTACAAGCTTGAGGAGGTGGCGTAGATGATGGAGTTTGCAAAGGACACTCGATGTCAGACATATGAAGGCGTCTCCCCCTCCGCTTGCTAACTCCATTCTCTGATTTCAGATACCGTCGCTGAGCGTGTTCCAAGACGCACCCATTGGGAGGCCAGAGGATTGACTGAAATGCGCTGTACATGATGCCTGAAACTAATGGCATCCAGCGAGACGCCAGACGATCAACATAACCGAACTGTACCTGATGAATAAGATGCCAAGCACTTGCTGAAGTTACGGATCCTGTTATTACAATACTGAATAACAAAAAATAAAAAATAAAACTGAAATAAGAAATATTTTCTAGTTATAACTTTTGTCTTAGTAGACATGCGGTGACATACTGGTTTAAGACATTTTTCACTAGAGACGAAAATTAAGTACAATTTCCGTAAAAAAATAAATGAAATGAAATGTAATATAAAAAGGAAAGAAAAAACATAAAGACAAAAAAAAAATATAAAGAAAAAAAGAAAATTAAAAAAGGAAAGAAAAAGAAACTGACATTTCTCCTACTTTAGTAAACATATCTGACACTGGTTTAAAAACTTTGTTTTTGCTTCATGTTTAAAAGTATCCAGTCTTGCAGAACCAGATCCAGTTATAACTGCTATCGTAGTAGACATGGAGAGCACTATTTTAATAAGAGGCCCAAAAGAATATCCTCTTGTGCTTGTGCAGGTAAATGGTAAGGAAAGGAATCGGTGACGAACCTGAAATCGGAGATTTGGATTAGTTAAATATGTCTTGAGGGATGAAAATGTAACGGATTAAGGCTCGTATTTACTACTAGAGATGGGCTTTCATTGCAGCTCCAATTAACTTCTCGCTCTGCTCGGTTGAAAGTATGTAAGCTACATTTTACATGAGGTTTCGGTTGTATATAGCAAAGTGGAAATTATCATTTGCCTTGACGTATTGAGCCCGTAGTTTCTACAACAGATCCTTAACAGACTGACCATTAACCCAAATTAATCGTGACATTCAGGTGACGAACAGTTCTACTTGATCGCACTGAACAAAACACAAATTATGCAACTCGTGTCTTTTAACATTTACATCGACATCCATAATCCGGAAACCATCTCACGGTGTGTAGCGGAGGGTACTTTCTGCACCATCGTCGTTTCCTACTATAGTAGTCACGTATAGTTCGCGCAAAAAACTGTTGCCGGTATGCTTCCGTGTGGGCTGTAATCTCTTTAGTTTTACCTGGTAATCTTTTCTCGACAACGTCTCTCTTGGAGCGTCTGCGTGCCCACCATCTCAGTGACACTTCGAAATTTCAATCTGTAACGAAGCGTGTTTCTCTCGGTTGGATCTTCACTATCTCTTACATCGACCGTATTTGGTACGGATGCCACACTGGTGAGCAATTGTCGCGCTTCGTCCGAACGAGTATCCTGTAACCTACTTTCTTCGTTGATGGACTACACTTCCCGAAGATTCTTCTAGTGAATTCCATTTTGGCATCTGTCATATCCACCATATTATGTAGTCGTTCCATTAGAAATCGCTCCTTATGCCTAGTCCCAGATTTTTTGTGGAAGTATCTGTCCAGTTGATCATACAATGCAAACTTTCACGGCCGGCGTCAACTTCATTTAAAACTTCCGGGCTGATAAGTCGTGGTCGATTTATAAAACTTTCCCCTAACGTTTCATCTTCGGCTGCGGAAGACATCTTCAGAGGTAGAGTGGCGAACGTTAGGGGAAAGTTTTATAAATCGACCACGGCTTATCAGCCCTGAAATTTTAAATGAAATATCTGTCCAGGGTTCGTTCTGTTATTGCATAATTATGTAATAACGTATCTTTCTATGTATTTCAAGCACTTTCATCGGTTTCTGTTGAGAGTAAATTGCAACATTGCATATGCAGATTATCCTGTATTTCTCTACAATTTCCAGTGTTGTTAATTCTCGATACACTAAAGCAACATACGCTGAACGTACGATATCATCTCCGAGGGCAAGTAATATATTCTGAAAAGCAAGGGTCCCATAACACTCCTCTGGGGCACGCCATAATCACATTCACGTCTGAAGAGCTCTGGCCATTTGGAACGACATGCTGCGTTCTGTTAGTTAGAAGCTCTTCAATCGAATAACACAGTTGGTCTGCTAGTCTTTACGCTATTGTTTTGTTTATTAGCCGGCTATGCAGAATCGAATCGAACGCCTTGCGGTAGTCGAGAAACATACGACCACTTGGGACGCTGTATCCATCCTGCTCGATTGCGCTGAATAAGACATTTGTGGAACATTTGATGGGGAAATACGAGCTGTCTCTAAGCTTACAAGAATGTTAACACAAGTTGTAATCACAGTTGAGTTTTTGTTTCTATTAATATGTTTGAAGTTTTGATTACATGAAGTTACGAACTGTCTATCACATTCAATTACATCTTAAGCAACATAGATGTGATATTATGTTCACAATGAACCAAACCTAACACTATATCGGGAATTTTATTCGTTGTATACAAATGTTGTATAACTATCGTAGGTATTTGCAGTGTGCGCTATGGGCTATACAAGTTTGAGATATTTTCAATTTACGAAGAAGCTAGAGGTCTAACGTTGAAATAAAACCTGACGAAATTGCACTTAAAGAGCTAAAGAACCTGGTATAGACATGAGCATGCAAACGCAGGAATATGTAAACTCTCAGAGGACGACGCAGTGGTCGTGAACGCCTATTTAACACAACTGTTGTCTGTCGGTTTCTGCTAGTGCAATGACATAATCACAATTTAAGTGATTAACATGGTGTTATTGTGACACAGCAACACAGTGACCACTACCCTACTTACGCTATGTGTAAACCAACTACGTGTCACTCAGGTGTAAATATTATTGGTTTGATTATTCATTGTCATATGTTATGTAATTGTTACTTATATGTTTATTTGTATTGGTAACTAGCTGAAAACCCGGCGTTGCCCGGGTATTTATTTATTCCTGCCATTTTTCAGGCATATATTCATTTTAATAAGAGCTGTATATCTGTAAAATCTCTTGGGAAAACAATTAGAAGTAACAGATTAAAACTTCGTGCGTGATGGGGCGGTTTTCCATGAACGTTACTGTTTACGTGCTCATATCTCATGAACTATGTGTCGTACTTTGATACAATTTAGAAGCTACATTAAAC
The DNA here is from genome assembly GCA_026315105.1 of Locusta migratoria. Classification (NCBI taxonomy): domain Eukaryota; kingdom Metazoa; phylum Arthropoda; class Insecta; order Orthoptera; family Acrididae; genus Locusta; species Locusta migratoria. The sequence continues at coordinate 281,389,146 of CM048747.1, read as the reverse complement.
TATATATGTGTAAACTGTCTGTAAAATTTCCTTTCGCTACAATTCGTAGTGTTCAAATTATAAATTGTAACGTCATACTGAGAGACGTAGTTTTACTCCATAAACAGCGGAAAAGTAGTAAGCGAGAAACGTTTTTCCTTTCATCATTTTACTATGGTTGCAAGCGAGAAAAGTTTAATAAAGGTTTGAAATTATGTTTAAAGTTTGTTGCAAGTCGCTAAGTACTGTCATTCTCATACAGTTGTAACGTCACAGCTGCATCCACCTAATACTCGATGGGCGAAGTTGCCGTTACATTCTCTTTTATGCTTATGCTTTTATGCTTAATCCAATGATTTGACGGTATGGGGTGCGGACAATTACTAGGTTGATCCATAACAGTAAACTTTGTTAATTTCCTTTATTATGGAAAGACAAATGTTAACAAACTCTTCCCTTTAAACACACTGATTTAATAACCGCGTGCCACTACGATGAATGGCTACAAGTCCACACTGAAACATTTCAATATATAACTGCAACCCGTATGCGATACGACGGAATGGCAAAAACTTTTGCCACCACTAAACGCAGGTTACGAACTCACTGCCGACATGCTACCGCCTCGCTCTGCGGTCGGCGGAAGACTGCCGCACACCGGCCAACAAACAAAGAACATTCCAACCGAAGCATTGTTGCCAGCAGCTCTCGCTACACATCAATGATAACTATCGTTCGACCAAAAGAGGTTACTAACCTAAAACCCTGTGTCCTCACACAGTGTATTTCGATTTCTATTTGCGATTTCTATTGGTTATGACGTAATATCTTTTGAACGATGTGCCGTATGTGATTCTTAACCATGCAGCAATTGTTACTTCGCGGTAAGGAATGTGTGTACCAAAGTTGGTTGAAATCGGTCCAATGGTTTAGGAGAAAATGAGCAGCATTGTCACAATATGCAGCAGTTTTTCGCACATCTCATTGTTTATGACGTCATGTCTCGTGAACTATATATCGTATGTGATTCTTACACTTACGGCGACCATCCTCATGTATTGAAGCATACGTGTACAAAAATTCATAAAGATTGGAACAAAACTGTAGATTTGTATTGTAATGATTACTTGAGTAATAAGTAATTACATTTGATTCATTCTACCACTTCCAACCGATACTCATCTTTTCAACATTACGATGTATGGGGGTTCTGCTCGCTGCAAAATTATACTCCTGGGGCGTCGTGGTAGAAATAAATACTCGTAGGTACAATTTTTCACTTCTTCTTTAATTTCCAATCAAACTGCTTCTCCACCATAACATTACAACTTCATACGTACACAATGCAATAGAACGTAGATGACAGTACTTCCATTTTAGGACACAGAGTGACATAGATTCCAGAACACTTCAGAACCGCCGAAATTCGAACTCCCCCACGCAAGGCGGTGAAGCAAATATATAACATCGACAAAAATGTTCAAATGTTTGTATAGTCTACGGGACTTAACTACGGGGTCATCAGTCCCTAAACTTACAAACTACTTACGAACTAGGACGGCACAAATATCCATGCCCGAGGGGGGATTCGAACCCCCGACCGTAGTGGCCGTGCAGACCGTGACTGGAGCGCCTCAATCTCCTCGGCCACCGCGGCCGGCTAACATCGACAATAATGACATTACATTATCCATTGTTCATAACAATTGAATATACTAATATACAAACACACAAAGAAAACATTTCATGTACACGAAAATGATCACAATATAAAATGGAAACTATACATACAATAATTTTTGATAGCACATATCCTTTTAAGTCGTAATTTCGGATGACAACAAAGTGTGATGCTAAATGTCAATTAATTAGCTAATGAGTACATCATACATGTTCCTAACATATATTGAACTACCAAATATATTGGCAATTCTGAAGCTAGGTTTAAAATCTCACGTCAGTCCATATATACAACGAATCATATTTAAATCTCGACTATTACATTAATTAACACAATTAACTGGTCAACACAAGCTTGTTTATGAGCCTAACTGCTCTGCAGAGTAGATTTGACAGAGTAAATGCTGCGAAGATTTTGTGTATAAAATATAATTTAATTATTTAGGAGTCACTTCATTTGGGTTGATTTGTTGTTGGTGTTTAAGACTTTTGTTTTTATTTTCAATTCCTAGGTGGACAGTATATACCTACCTGTATTACCTTTCGAACTAATAATAAGTGTATAACTGATGAATAACGTGTGTCATTTTACTGTATTAAAACCACCCTTAACAGTTTGACATAGCTCTCTTCTGCCTCCAGTTCCGATTTCGTTTCTGGTTCCGGTTCAGGTTCCGATAAACCAATTTTAAAAACTCCGCTTCCTAATTCGGTTCCGATACAACCACTTCCGTTACATCCCCTGTACGCCACAAGCATCACAAAATGCTGTCGTCTGAGCAGCAGATGGCTCGCCCTTCCGCCTGCTTCCTGCAGCTGGCCCTGAGTCGACGTTGGTCCCCCTCTGCCTCCGTGCTGCCCCCTGACCTTTCCCTGTCGCTGTGCCAACTACTGCGGGCGCCGGAGGGGAAGTGGAGGGGGGAAGGCCACAGTTCCGGCCGTTATTGCCCGTCCCCCTCCCCCTCCCCTCCTCACTAAATGAACTCGAGAACCTCTTCGCAAAGGCGTTGGCGCACGGGAGAGCAATTTCTTCATTAAATGTTCACCACTCTTCCTTTTCCGTTTGGCATCAAATTTCCCACTACTGCAATACCTAAGTTTTCCTGCCGATTCAAGATATTTACTTATCTATAATTTGTATCCGAGTTCTACTCGCCAAGTCTGATACATTTCGAATATGTTGTAGCCTATGTTAAAATATGAGACTTGTTCTTCTTTAAACCTGCCTTAATGACTGTTGAAGTGGTGAAAACCCACGCGAAGGAAACGTAATTGCTATCTTTCTGAACTGATATCGTCGATATAGTAGGATAAACAAAAATTTTGTGATATAATTTCCCTGGTTGATACTGTACTTCACAACTTTAAACATTTCGATGTATTTCAAAATCTTCCCCTCACTCCACAATATTTGAGACAGTAAAAATGTTATATTTAGTAAATATAATTGTAAATTTCACTACAGATTCAACAATATATGATAATGTTGTATCTTGAAGTCGCAGTAGTCAATGTTGGAAGCACCTCTACATACCGCCCACCTTACATCGCTTGTCATATAAGGCGATAGTGTTATTTGCATTTCCTCAGTACGACCATAAAGTACAGACTCTGTCGAGTCCGGGAATAACCAAAGTGTAGGGGAAATAGCAAAGAACACTATCGCCGGACGATCGCCACAAAGGACGCAAATGTGGTGTTATTTAGGGGTCTCTCACTACCGCGACTTCGGGATGTAACTTTACCATATAGATTTGAATTTCTTATTAAATTTACGACACATAAAATTTTTACCGTTTTATAACTGTAGGGGAGGATTTCGAAATACATCAAAATGTTTAATGACGTGATTGCACAGTTGTAAAGTACATTAGCAACCGTGCAAATTAAGTTTCAACACTTTTGTTACATCTCCTACCGTTTCGGAGATACGTGCTCACAAAGATAACAAACACGTTTTCTTCGGGAAGGTTTTTCACCACTTCAGTGGCCTTACGGGCACGCAAACATAAATAAATAAATGAAAAATAGATTACATTTTCAAAGTGTATTGGAATCGGTGATTGGCACTTCGGTTATGTTATTGTCAGTTTCATGTAGCTGACTTACCTCTGAACAGTATACGACAAATAATACAATTTAGCAGATTCATTTCTGTGTAAATATTCAATTACATCTAATCTTTATCCTTGGCTAGAAAACAGTTTTTAAGATTCCCTCGTTAAACTGTCTATATTATCTGCCTTTATATTTAAGAAAAAATCCTTAACCTTGACACAAAAGTTTGGCAGCTGGAATAAAGTTTCTTAGAATAAAATGTATAAGTTAACACTAAATTCAGGTACACGAGTTACTGAATGATTGGGCGACATTTTTGATTGGGTGACCCCACTTGGGATTGTCTGGTCTCTTGGCGGACGTCTTATTATATTTCACATCAGTGTGATTACTTACAGGCCAATGGTGATTAGGTGTATGATTAGCTTAATTAGAACAACGTATACATTCAGATTCTGAGGGAAGGAATTTTTTGACCTGCCAAGAAGCTGAAATTGGGACGCCATAGACTGTAGTCACTGTTGCTAACTACGAGCTAAAGCCATTCAAGGCCGTGATTGTTGATTCTTCTTCTTATTTCATCATGATGCTGTATAATGTATAGTAATCTTGTAAACGGACGCTTCCGCGGCCGTTATCATTGTTGATAAAACTCTTCTGGTATTGGACCGCATCGTCAATATATCAAATATTTCACCGACGTTTCGGCCACTATTGCAAGCGACCATCTCTGGCGCCTCTCGCGAGGAAGGGCTCCCTCGGATCCCTTCCTTCAAAGGCTTCTCCTGTGGATACCAGTAGGTGGCTGAAGGAACCTCGCGAGAAGGAAAAACAAAAGAATAAGAGTAAAACCAAAGATTATGTGGTGGCTACAATGCCACCAAAACATTCCTCTTCATCTGAGGACGAAATAGAGATCCTCGCGTCCCAAAAAGATATGGCCATTGCCGAGTCTTTGGAAGCTATGGACGTTGAGGATGTGCTTCAAAAATCGGCAACAGAAGGAGAAACGTGAACCCTACTACTTCTCTTACTCAAGATATGCCAGAAATTTCGTTTCTCCTTCATTCTGTTCAGTACTTCCTCATTCATTGCTCGACCTACCCATCTAATTCTCAACATTCGCCTGTAGCACTACATTAAAAAGCTTCTATCATCTTTCTGTCTAAATTCATCGTCCAAGTTTCATCTCGTACAGTGTTAGATTCCAGACAAATGTTTTCAGAAAGGACTTCTAATATTTGTTTTATTATGGTTGTCAACAAATTCTGCTTCTTAACGAATGCTTAACCTCCCTTAGCCATTCTGCTTTATATATCTTCTGTACTTCGGTCATCAGTAGTTATTTTGGTACCCAAGTATCAAAACGTACTTCTGTTGTCTCATTAACCAATCCACCTGAAAGATGCAAGGAATATATGGACGGTGTTGTGTATAAATAGACCGTGCGCCAAAATGTCATGCGCGAGATACTGGCGTCCAAAGTTACCGTTCCCTTAAAAATGTACGTATCGTTGAAGTTTCCCAATTTTTTTGTACAGAAGAAGGGTTATTATTGTTTCACTTATTAGTGGAAGATCACCGTAATTAAAAGCTAAACAACACGAAAAAGTAATAGAAATGGTCGTTAGACTACTAATGCTTAATTGCTGCTTGTGCAGTTCTGTTATGCGTCAGTGCACTAAAAAACTTGAACGCCCTTTGGTTTCATTATGTGTAAATAAACTGTGCATTAGGCCTGTTATAAAAACAAAGCCTTAGGCATCCATATGCCTTTCATATCCTGAAATAACTTGATCAAGTCACGTTACTGAAAACGAAGCTTAAATAACGAACAAATTAAATTTTGTAAGCTAAGCATTGTGAAAAACATGCAGAAGAGGTTCCTCTATGAATGTCTATGACAGCACTACATGCATTCTAAATGGAAGTAAGTGCATACAAAAATATACATCACAATGGGCCTACTGTACAAACCCAGTAATATAAAACGTAATGAAACTTCTACATAACAAAATTAAAGGTAGTTGTCATTATTAGCATTCAATTTTGAAATCAACGTGTCCATTGAAACCATCGATGTTGTCTTCCACACTTGGATCACTTCGAAACGACCTGAACATTGATCTTGCATGTTTCGGAATCAGCAGCAGAAGAGATTTTAAGTCTGCCAGGTTTTCTTTAGAAATCGGTTTTCCTCCTGGCCACAGTGGTATTAAGTGTTCACTCAATTTCAACGGGTGAGAGAAAGGTCGCCCTCTTCTTTCCTTTTTCTAAATGTATATTTCAGCTGCAGTCTCTTGTTAAAAGTCGCTTTTCATAAAAAAAAAAAAAAAAAAATACTTAGAGGTTTGTCCTTTCTCATTCTAAATGTGTAAATGTTTGTAGAGCTTACGGGACTACGGGGTCATCGGTCCCTAAACTTTACTTATGAACTAGCTAACACTAAGGACGGCACAAATATCCATGCCCGAGGGGGGGATTGGAACCCTCGACCGTAGTGACCGTGCAGACCGTGACTGGCGCGCCGCAGATGGCTCGGCCACCGCGGCCGGCTGTCATTCCAATTTCTCTCGCCTTCAGCCAATTGATTTTGCGGTTTTCTGTGTCACATTTGCGGTTCTTTTATTTGTTTTTCCAACATTTGTGTTCCAACGAAGTCTCTCTTTTCGACTCTGTGAACGACCAAAGCATTCTTTTTACGACGTACTTTCATTATACTCATAATATCATCGACGGTGTGCAAACGTTGTTGTAGCTGTGTCTCCAAAATCACTGTCATTGGGCAAAAATCTCTTCTTTGGGAGAACATAGCGCAAAGTAATCTTTTCCAAGATGGGATGACTTCCCAAAACCGTTTTGAGTAATACCACTATTTTTATGTTACTATTTTGGCCTCCGCACGAGTCAGACCCAAGAGTAAGTTGTTTTGCCGTGACATTTTCCTCGATGTTTTTTGAGGCAGCTGCCAACCTCCTGAGCTCCACGCCCAGCCAGACGTAGCAGTGGCCTTTCCCGTGTTTGCCATTGTGAATACCTAAATTATACACGCACAGGTGTCTTTTGTTATACACTATGTTGGTAGGAATCTTAGGCAACGTCTTCTGTAAATCAAAACACTAGGTTTCGATATCAGGAGTACTCTTTGCTACAAGCATGAACTTCCTTATATCTTGAGCCTTTTCTGCTTTTTCCAAGTGACTATTTTTCTCTTCCTTTAACGTTTTCAGCTCCACATCATTGTCACAATGTTTTATTTCTATTTCGAATCTGTCACACTTAGTACATTTATCTTTCTTAAATCATTTCCTACGTAGGTTGAATTTTGACAAAAAAACCTTTTTGTAAGAAGACAAGCTTACAGGTTTACTTACTTCCTCACGGTACAATTAATACCTTTTTGCTGCAGTTGTCCCTTCTGTGAAGAATTCAGTCTCTGTATTTTCCGTCCTATAGTGTGATTTATATTTGGGAAATTACTGTGTTCAATTATTTCTTGTACATGGGCATCATATATTTTATTCCGCCACCGATTCCACGACAATCAGGGCGTTTCTTATTTCTCAAAGCTTTATTCACTTTACAACCTGATATCCTCAACGACTGTAAAAAGAAAGTTTTACATACAACCACTCCACACAGTTTGTATAACCTACTATCGTTTGTTTGATGTTTTCACTCTTTTCCGATTTGATTCAAACTCAGAAACCATAGAGCAAATCAAGCACGCTGAGCATCATGAGATTCAAACTCTTTCTCAGCATTGTCCTCCCCTACTTTTTCCAAACATTTGCAGTGGGCAAGTTCCGTTTAGCATCACTAGACTAAAGACCGGCGGGTGGCGCTTCATCTGCTGTTGCAGAACTACACTTTGGTTTGTCGCCTATGGACTTTTGATGCAAAATTGAAAATCAACGATTGGCAAAGTGGTACTTAGTATTTGTTTTATTTTTTTATATATCATGGCAATCGTTGCTACGACGAGATCGGTGATTTTTATCCACATAGATTGTGATGTTTTTCAATAGAGAAATCAAAAGATATCAGAATATATCAATAAATGGCGCTTAGTCTAGTGATGCACAACACCGTCCATATAGAGGGCCTATAAAAGAGAAACGAAGGAAGTGTTGTGGAACAAGAAGTAGAATACGACCACGTAGGAGACAGAATACTGCGAGAAGAATTTGACAGAACAATGAAAGTTTTGAGTCCAAACAAGGCCTCGGGAGTAGATGATACTCCCTCTGAACTGCTGATATTTTTGGGTGAGCCAGTCATGAAGAAATTGTACCACTTAGTTTGCGAGATGTACGAGATACCCTCGGACATTGATAAGAATATAATAATTCCAATTCCAAAAAAATGAAGTGCAGAAAAATTTGAAAATTACTGACCTATCAGTTTAATAAGTCATGGTTGCAAAATACTAACACGAATTATTTACAGTCGAATGGAAGAACTGAAACTTCCGGGCAGATTACAATTGTGTGCTGGAACCGGGACTTGAACCTAGGATCTTTGACTTCCGCGGGCAAGCGCACTACCACTGAGCTATGCCGACGCGACTCACGATGCCGCCTCACAACTGTACTTCCGCCAGTACCTCGCCTCCTACTTTCCAAACATCACAGAAGCTCTCCTGCGAACCTTGCAAGACTAGCACTCCTGGAAGAAAGGATATGGCGGAGTCATGGCTTAGCCACAGCCTAAGGGATATTTCCAGAATGAAACTTTCACTCTGCAGCGGAGTGTGCGCTTGCGCGCGAAAGGCAAAGGTCCCAGGTTCGAGTCCCGTTCCGACACACAATTTTAATATGCCAGTAAGTTTCATAGCAGCGCACACTCCGCTGCAGAGTGAAAGTTTCATTCTGGAATGGAAGATCAGTTTGGATTTAGGAGAAAAGTTGGAACACACGAGCAATACTGATGTTACGTCTCATCTCAGAAGATAGGTTAACGAAAGGTAAAACTATGTTTCTAGCTTTTGTGGATTTGGAGAAAGATTTTGAAAATTATCACTGGAATACGTTATTTCAAATGCTGAAGGTATCAGGGGTAGAATATAGGGAACGTGAAGTTATATTTAACTTGTACAAAAACCAGATGGCAGTAATTAGAGTAAAAAGACATGAAAGGTACACAGTGGTTGGAAAGGGAGTGAGACAGGGTTTTGCACTCTGTACACAGAGCAAGCTGTGAAGGAAAGCAAGGAGAAATTAGGAGAGGGGATTAAAGGTTCAGATTGAAGAAATAAAAACTTTGCGGTTTGCCGAAGACATTGTAATTCTGTCAGAGATATCAGAGGGCCTGGATGATTAGTAGATCGCAATGGACAATGTCTTGACAGGACAGTATAAGATGAATATTAACAAGGGTAAAACTAGGGTAATGGAATGTAGTGCAAGAAAATCAGGGGATTCTGAAGGTATTATATTGTTACTTGGGTAGCAAGAGAACTTCTGATGACAGAAGTAAAGAAGATGTAAAGTGTGTAATGGGTATCGGAATGTAAGAATTTCTGAAAAAGCAAAATTTATTGACTTCCAATATTAATCTAAATGTTAGGACATCTTTTCTGAAAGCATTTGTCTGGAGTGTCCCTAAGGAATTCAGACATAAGGATGGTATGTATGTTTGTAAATCTGTCGGACCAAACTGCGTGGTCATCAGTCCGTAGCTTACAAACTACTTTAACAAGGATACAATCATGCCCGAGGAAGGACTCGAACCTCCGACGGCGAGCACCCGCGCGCTCCGCAGCTAGGCGCCTTAGACCGCTCGGCTACTCCACCGCGGCGACATAAGGATGACAGAAGCTTTGGATGGGTGGATTTAACTAATCAGGAGATACTGAACATGCTATTGAACGTTATAATAATTCAGAGTAACAGTTCGAACCACATTTTTAACATAGGAAAATAGCCCTTTGACGTCACAAACTGGTTTCTTAGTTTCATCACCCAAGGGTAGCGACAATTCAGCGTTCACACACAAATACACAGCTTAGCTATTTGCACTTAACGTGATGCTGCGTGCTGGTCACACAGTTGTAGTGCAGGCTGCTTCGCTGCGTGCTACTTACAGATGCGAAGCACGGCGCTGTCTGGGCTGCAGGTGAGCTGTGTACATCGCGTTCCCCCTCATTGTGTTGACATGTGAACTGCATACGGAGCCGGCTTATCGGCTTATCGACTAATCTGATCATCGCACATCGACCCTCGCTGTCGAAACGTGTGAACTGTGAACATTCACTTCGCACGTTAGCCAAACACTTCGTTCACCTCATCCAATCTTCAATTTAATTACTATCTTTTCGTTTCGTTCTTGTACAGCAAGTAAGTGAAGCGCTAAAATTACCAATAATATCTACATCTATGAAAGTGTCTTTTGTAGGTTCAGATGGGAAATTCTTCGTGATTGAAACTTGGAGGGATCGTTTGATTTGCTTCGACATGCACGAATACTCGATTACGGATGGTGTGCTGCTGGCCTCATTACTTTCTGTACGCTGTCGGAGCAGTTAAGTGGTAGTAGCAGTACAGTTAAGATGCAGCTGTCAGGCACTGGAGATGTTAAGCTGTGACTGCAAGCATATCAGGAAAAAACTACACTGTAGACATGAATTATTACTAAATACGAAGTATCATAAAGGTGGGTTGGGAAAGAAAAAGACTTATTTTCAATAAAATTTAAATAATATTCATAATTTTGGAAGAAAATAACGAGGTAACATTTTTGCACCTTATTTTTAAATTCTCAGAAATAAATAGCAGCCAACCAGTTGCGATAATGGGTTTAATTAAAACCTTTACCTAGGTTTCGACAAAATTTATTTTACCTTCTTCAGAAGTCGGGCCTCAGAACAGTAATATGCCAAAAAATAATATACATTTGATAGGAAAAAATAACAACTACATTAAACATAAAATACAGAATTGATGAGAATATACTCACTAATCATATAAAAGTTATTCTAACAAAAACAAATTCTCTAATGAAGCGCATCATTACTCCATGCCAAACAGTTAACATGTAATAAGTTAAATTAGTCATGTCACATTTAAAAGTGTGTAGTAATACCGCACACACGCCATTGAGCTTCGCTTATTGACAGGCGTAGGGACACCCGCTCATCACGGATCAGAAACGGTTACTACAAAAACGTACAGTTCGAATTATGCTGGAACCAATGTCGACTAGCAAAAAGTCACAAAAATAATACAGGTTTGAAGCCTTCTAGGTACTGCCTACCTGCGAGGTGGAGTTGGTCTTTAAGGAAATTGCCATCATTAAGAGGAAGATGTCTAAAAATTTGAAGTTTTTCCCACAAATCTAATTTCATCCCTTTAATCTACTCGTGTAATATTATAGTGTCTTCCAAAGGCCTCGGAATAAGATCGGCAATAAATAAGTGCTCAGCAAGGTCGAATTATATACGTACATTGGAACCTTTCTGGTTGGTTGCTATTTATATCTAAGAATTTATACGTTCTATCATTGCTGAACTGAAGCCATTTTCAAGACCTTTTATGTGTTTTACATATTTTCTATTCACGGAATGCTTGACAGCTTAATGATAGCATCGACTGTTTTTGGCAGACTAATATAAATTTAGGATTCTAAAGGGGGTGAAAGATGGTTGCTTAAATGTGATTGTAGGGTGCCCGTGAAGTTATATTCACAATACCAATCGTAGCCACAAAAACTCTACTAGTCAAGGGTTGAAGTTGCAAAAATTTCAGAAACTCAAGTAAAAATAACACGAAGATATCTGTAAAAAGATATAAAATAGCCAAGATCGCTTATCATCGGTTTTTATTAATGACGACCGGTTTCACTGATCTATGTCAACATCATCAGGTCAAATAAAATATTTTACAAGGCCATAATCTTGTAACGTCAAATAGTTGTTATATAAAACGATTTACAGTACATAAGTGCACTAAGTCATTATAATAAAACGTAATTAACACAGTGACACTCACTGTGTTAATTACGTTTTATTATAATGACTTAGTGCACTTATGCACTGTAAATCGTTTTATATAACAACTATTTGACGTTACAAGATTATGGCCTTGTAAAATATTTTATTTGACCTGATGATGCTGACATAGATCAGTGAAACCGGTCGTCATTAATGAAAACCGATGATAAGCGATCTTGGCTATTTTATATCTTTTTACAATAATATAAATAGATCGCCTCCTATAACGTAAACCAACGAAGATATATGAAAGTGCCATTCTTGAAGAGCTGGACAGTGCTTGGCCAGTGACTGTCAGTTTCACCTCGCACAGTCTGTCGATAACGTCCAATACGCCAGAGATATATTACTTTAAATCGTCCACCGTCTTCCGAAGATGGCGCTTGAGATTTAAAAAAAAAAAAAAAAAAAAAAAAAAAAAAAAAAAAAAAAAAAAAAAAAAAAAAAAAAAAAAGCTGTAATATAGAAATTTCGCATTAGTGTGGAACAGAATTGTCTTAGTAGTAGTATTACTTACGAAATAAAAGTTAAAATCAGGAACGTTGTTGGTTGGGGGATTTTCAGGAAGGACGAGAGGTGCTACTATTTGGAGCTAAAAGTTAAAAATTAAGTTGGATGTTATGACAGTTGCACCTAACAGAATGAAGAACGAACTGTTTCCTGCATCTAATGGTATATACAGAGATTTGTTTTCTGTATGTAAACATGTATCAAGACGGAAGAGAGACATTTACCACTACATTGTTACTTATAACTATAGCCATACAAATATTTCGGTAGCTGAAACTGGGTTCTATTTCTCCTGCATAGGATCTATTTGACGATGAGAACATACCGCAAAATTAAATCTCTATATGGAAATATTTTGCATTAGTGGGAGTAGAATGGTTCTATTACATATGGAATTGATGATACAATTAAAGTACAGATTTGTGGAGAAGGCGCGCAGATATTTACAACGTGTCTTGTTACCAGCCGCGCCACACTATCCCTGCCCGCGCCGCCACGGGTCCCGCGCACCTGCGCTATTTTTCCCACGCTATTCCCTAACATCGTGTTCTGATAAAGGGACAGCATAAATTTTCCTGTGTACCTTGGGAAGCGATGCGTTCTGATAAAGCATTGTTGCGTGGGTCGGTATAAATTATTTTTAATAAGACAGGACGCAGGTATGGGTCCAGGACACATACGCCATTTTTGCGACCGCGGTCCACAGAGTCGCCTTGCATTCTCTCTCGCAACGCCCCTCTATTCATTGCGTCTGCGTCTGGACGGCGTCGCGACGGATGGGGAGACACACCCTCTACAATGCGCGGCCCCTCTGTCCCGGCCTAAGCGTATATCACTGGCCTAGCCTGCCACGCCCCAGAAACCGCCGCCGGTCGAGGGAGCGCGTTATGCCCGGCCGGTGCGTGGGACGACGTGGTCCGACCGAGGAGACAGACGCCCTCCCCCCTGCTCCTGACCCGTGGGGCTTACAGGAGCTAACAATTCTTATGCCGCTCTGTAATGGGCAAGGGTCGGTACGTGTCCTCGGGACAATGGTGTGCTAGTAATCGGATATTTTAATAGAGTTATGCTTCGGTCTAGAAGGGGAATTCAATTATTTACAGAAACATTATTGCAATTCTTAGTAATAATAAAAGAACTCTGAACTCACGCGCTGTGGAGGATTCGCAGTGGGAGATCGCGGGTTCGATCCCTGGAACGTGAAGTTGACCTCTTTCGCAAACGAGTCATGGGAGGGCGAGGGGTGAAGGACCTGCTTATTTATGACCTTGGGTGTGTGTGTGTGAGGGGGGGGGGGGAGGAGTGGAATATCGAGTACAGAATCAAAAACATACGAAACACATGCTGTGGGGGGATTCAAAGGTGCGACGTCGCGGGTTCGATCTCTGGAACGTGAACTTGGGCTCGGTGATGGTAGGGGGGAGGGGTCTCGTAGTCAGAGAGTGGTGGTATGGAGAGGGGGTCTCATACAAATCATTAATCAAGTCAGTTTTTTTAATTAGGGTCGTGTTTCACTAAGTGTGTTTGCCTCTGTAACTTATAAAATAATAGGTAACGGGAAATTTTAATCCGGTAGGTGAACACAAGAAATGTTACACTTTCTGCGGAGCTATGAACGTAGTTTATTGCATCATTTTCCAAAGAGTTACAGCACAAAGATATAATTTTTTAAATGGAACAATAGTTTTTTGTATCGTGCATTGGATTCGTTGAAACCAGCTGCGTCCAAATCAATTTAAACTACATTCCTATCACTGTCAGTTTGGGAGCTACAACCCTTCAAAGTTTCAGGGGCAGATACCACAAGCGCTGCGCATAATGCACTGCGCCTTTTAAATGTGGTGCGGCCGAGTTGTAACGTCGCCGGTGTCACGGAGCGAGAAGTGACATCGTGTCGGCACTCGCCGAGCATCAGCAACATGTCGACGTACTCGTTGTTCGTGTAGGCCATCGTCATTCGATGTCAGTAACTGTGGTATATTTAGCCACGGTTGTTTGTGTGGCTTCAACTGTCGGGTATACGGCCGTGTGTGGCGACAGTCGGCAGTCTAACAGTGCATCGAGGAAGCTTCTCGCTCCGTGACACCGGCGACGTTACAACTCGGCCGCACCACATTTAGAAGGCGCATTGCATTATGCGCAGCGCTTGTGGTATCTGCCCCTGAAACTTTGAATGGATGTATCTCCCAAACTAACAGTGATAGGAATGTAGTTTAAATTGATTTGTACGCAGCTGATTTCAACGAATCCAATGCACGATAGAAAAAACTATTATTCCATTTACGAAATTATATCTTTGTCCTGTAACTCTTTGGAAAATGATACAACATTCATAGCTCCGCAGAAAGTGTAACATTTCTTGTGTTTACCTACCGGATTAAAATTTCGCGTCACCTATTATTTTATAAATTACAGAGGCAAACACACTTAGTGAAACACACACACACACACACACACATATATATATATATATATATATATATATATATATATATATATCCTCTTTGTGTTCATAAACCTTTCAATCGATTGCAGTGAAACTTTGGTGAACTGTTCACCGTATGCCTATGAAGGTTCCTGACCCAGAAAGAAATGAGCACAACACACAGCTCAGAATATACGATGTCATAAATAATGAGATGCTACCGAATGAGATTACCCAGATATATGCGTCGCTTATTGGAAAATGGGAGTAGTTAGAGACATGCAACAAAGTTTTATGTAATTTCGGACATTTATGAAGCGTTTTGTAATTGACTCCCCCCCCCCCCTCCCTCCACAAAGCGATGAAACTTAAAGAAGTCTAACAATACTGTTGGTGTACATGTCATAAAACTGTCAAATAAGGCATGATGTTGTAAGCAATAAATATGAAATGGTGCGAATTTTATATTCCGTTTGTATTTTGATTGCTACCTTTCTTTGTTTGGATACTGCAACGGCAGGATTTTAACTTGTGTCACATAATTTTTTTTTATAATTGGGGTAATAAATCATGTCAATGTTTTGTTATGGTTATAAATCATGAAGGACAGTTACCTGTCAATGACCTTGACCTTCAGGACGGTGGAAGGGGGAGGTGGATGGTGGACTCATGAATTATTCATAAGCGGGAGGGGGGGAGTGATTAATGCACCCTCCTACTGTCCCAATCCCTGCACAGTATACCTACTCACAGATGAGTCAAGATTTTGTTTTCCCGTCTGGAAAGAATGTGGTATTCGGAACAATCCTGGTTATGTGCCGGTGGACAAATGGTGTCGGCAGGCGTCAGAATTGGTGGATGAACCTCTATGTCGTTCTGAATGGCGCTTTGCCTGCTCAGAGGTACAGAGACGAGATCTTTCACCCTTTTGTTGTGCCCTACGTTGGTGCCATAGGAGATGGGTTCCTTCTGGTGGGCGGTAAGGCTCGTCCCACAGAGCTGCACTGGTGCTCAATATGCTTGCAGCTCAGAGAATTGAACGAATTCAGCAGCCAGCTTGTTCATCGTTCTTAAACTTGATTTATTACATTTGGGATGCACTTACCAGAGAGATTACAGCCAGACCAGCATCTCTCACAATAAATGCAGAGCTGGATAATGCCTTATGGAAGAATGGCCAAATATCTCTCAAGAACTGATTGGTAACCTCATACTGTCCACGCCACACAAGTGTGGAACTGTAATGGCCATTCAAGGTGATCACACTTGTTATTAGAGGACAACGAGAATGACTTTTACTATTTTGGTAGCCCCTGGTGTTAGGCAGAAAAATATCGTTCTGCAGCACACACAAATTAGAATAGTAACCATTATCTGAGGGAAACACATTACAATAGGTATACTGTGTATGATATTATCTCCTGTTTACAGCAGTGTAGAATTGAAATGGGAAAATATAATGGAGTCTGGCTGCTGTACTCAATTACAACTGGAAAACGCTGAGCACCTGTATATTCAGAATGCAATCAAACCTGATATATCCAGAATGAAACTTCACTCTGCAGCGGAGTGTGCGCTGATATGAAACTTCCTGGCAGATTAAAATTGTGTGCCGGAACCGGCACTCGAACCTGGGAACTTTGCCTTTCGCGGGCATCGTGAGTCGTGTCGGGATAGCACAGTCGGTAGTGCGAAAGGCAGAGGTCCCAGGTTCGAGTCCTGGTTCCGGCACACAATTTTAATCTGCCAGGAAGTTTCAAACCTGATATAGGTTGGACCGTTGCGGGAAATGCTTCCAGGAGGAATCTCAGGTGATGTCCTGCGCATTTCGTTATCACTGTTTAGATGTAATTGACAGCTAGCCCTGTCAAACAGGGCAGTGTGAATAAGTTGCGCGGTCTCCCCTGTGGGTGGCTGGTGGTCAGGCTGTCAGGCGGCTAACGGCGTGTGATTAGCCCGGCAGCCGGCAGCGGCTAATGGATCCGGACGAGGTTACGGCAGCAGCAGCAGCAGCAGGCGCCGCCAACGCATTAGCCAGGCACGCAGCGCGCCCCACGCTGCCGCACAGTGGGATGGAATCCCAAATAACGTGGCCAAAACCTCGAAAATGGATTTTCGATTCTCGGAATTTTAGTGGCCTGCTTGGGTAGGGGAAGCACTGGTGCATTTCATTCCAGAAGAAGAGGTCGCCACCTTCGATGCCTGTCAAATTACACTACTGTCCATTAAAATTGCCACACCAAATGCAGATCATAAACGGGTATTTATTGGACAAAAATATATTACTGACATGTGATTACATTTTCTCGCAATTTGGGCGCATAGATCCTGAGAAATCAGTACCCAGAACAACCACCTCTGCCCGTCATAGCGGCCTTGATACGCCTGGGTATTGAGTCAAACAGAACTTGGATGGTGTGTACAGGTACAGGTGCCCATGCAGCTACAAAACGATACCACAGTTCATCAAGTGACTGGCCAGTTGCTCAGCCACCATTGACCAGACGTTTTCAGTTGGTGAGAGAACTGGAGAATGTGCTGGCCAGGGCAGCAGTCGAACATTTTCCGTATTCAGAAACGCCCGTATAGGTTCTCCAACAAGCGGTCGTGCATTATCCTGCTGAAATGTAGGGTTTCGCAGGGATGCAATGAAGGTTAGAGCCATGGGTCGTAAAATACCTGAAATGTAACGGCCACTGTTCAAAGTACCGTCGATGCGAACAAGAGGTGACAGAGACGTGTACCCATGGCACCCCGTACCATCACGCCGAGTGATACGCCAGTACGACGACGACGAATACACGCGCCGCGGTGGAGTAGCCGAGCGGTCTAAAGCACCTCGCTGCGAAGCACGCTGTTGCTCACCGTGCAGGTTCCAGTCCTCCATGGAGCATGGGTGTGTGTGTTTGTCCCTAGGTTAGTTTGCCTAGGTTTAAATAGTTTGTAAGCTACGGACTGATGACCACGCAGTTTGGTCCGATACATTTACAGACATTTGAACGAATACACGCTTCTAATATGCGTTCACCGCGATGTCGCCAAACACGGATGCGACCATCGTGGTCCTGTAAACGGAAGCTGGATTCATCCGTAAAACAAAAAAAAAAAAAAAAAAAAAAAAAAAAAAAAAAAAAAAAAAAAAAAACATTTTTGCCATTCGTACACCCAGTTTCGCAGTTGCGTACACCATTGCAGGCGCTCCTGTCTGTGATGCAGCGTCAAGGGTAACCGCAGCCATGGTCTCTGAGCTGATAGTCCATGTTGCTGCAAAAGTCGTCGAACTGTTCTGTTCGTGCAGGTGGTTGTTGTCTTGCAAACGTCCTCGTCTGTTGTCTCGGGGATCGAGACGTGGCTGCACGATCCGTTACAGCCATGCGAATAAGATGGTTGTCATCTGGACTACTAGTGATACGACGCCGTCGGGTTCTAGCAAAACGTTCCGTATTACCCTCCTCAACTCACAGATTCCATATTTCATAACAGTCATTGGATCGCGAACGATGCGAGCAGCAATAAATACGATAAAACGCAATCGCGATAGGCTACAATCCGACCTTTTTCAAAGTCGAAAATGTGATGATACGTATTTCTCCTCCTTACACGAGGCATCACAACAACCTTTCACCAGACAACGCCGGTCAACTGCTGTTTGTGTATGAGAAATCCGTTGGAAACTTTCCTCATGTCAACACGTTGTAGGTGTCGCCACCGGTGCTAACCTTGTGTGAATGCTCTGAAAAGCTAATCATTTGCATATTACAGCAACTTCCTGTTTTCGCTTACATTTCGCGTCTGTAGCACCTCTTCTTCGTGGTGCAACAATTTTAATGGCATGGATGTACGTCAGTTGAAAGGTGACCTTCGTCGATACCACACTCGGCTCTGTGTAAACATGGCAGATTTAGTCTCGGTTTGTGAGTGAATATTTTGGTAGTGAAGATTTTCTGTTCTGAAGGATGGAAACGGTTGCTACAGGTTTGTGCAAAATGTTCGTACACTAAATCGCTATAAATGTAATGGTTATCCTATTTATATTATATTTTTTCCGATGCCTTTGCAAAAAGACCACGCTTTGCCGAACCTGCATTTTCAACTAGAGCAAAAGTAGCATATACCGCGGAATTTGAACTCTCATACTATAGATTTATTTATTATCTGATGAAATTGACAAGAATTAGCTGCCAAAATCTGCCATTTCTCTTGTATAATGAATATTTACAAGTGCCCGCGCGGCCGACATTTTGTAGCACGTCATGGTCGATTCAGCTACAATGTTAAGAACGATTGTCTTTATTAACTACACTTATTACTTCTATTATTGAATATATTATGTTTATTGTTTGTGTTCTGTCACCTACTTTGAAGGTTGTCTCATTACACTGTATTATTTATAACAATGTGTATGGAATTGAAGAATTATTTTCCGATATATTTTCGACAAATATTCTGTTATTTTGTTATAATAAAAAATCAAGCTGGCAGTGTATTAAATGTTATTGTTTAATACTATGTATACGCTATTTTTAATGAATTATTATGGAGTGTCCATGTGTTACGTAGCCATATTAGCTCCGCCAATGTGTTTAGGCAACTTTTACCACCAAATGTTCAAACGTTTGTAGAGCTTATGGGACTTAACTACAGGGTCATCAGTCCCTAAACTTACAAACTACTAAATGACGGCACAAATATCCATGCCCGAGGGGGGATTTGAACCCCTGACCGTAGTGGCCGGCTTTTACCATCAAATTCGTAATCAGCGATCTAAAAAACCCCGTGTGATGGATTTTGTGTGAATTAAACGTATTCTTGGGGTTTCGGCAACGTTTTTGGGATTTAGTCCCACTGTATGCCACCTGCACGCCTAACATAAGCTGCTGATGATGATGTTAATCGCCCCGACAGTAGCGAACGGGTGTGGAGTTCGCGTCAAGTATCAGTAGGTGTGGCTTACCTCGTACAGTAAGAATTAATATTACTTTGTTATATAACGAGTTGAAATATTTAAAACTTTTATTCTGGTGTTTGAGTTCAATTACATAGATTTCATTCGTATTCAGCATGACCAACCAACTTCAGCATGACACCTTGCGGTGTCAGCAGTCAGTTTGGCAACGATGCAGTGGTGAGGAGTAATGACGCAAAGTGCAGATCCATAGATGAAGTTCATTCTAGCCGTGTGTGCTAGTTGAAGTTTTTTCTTGGAACAGCAGGATGTTCTGCTTGTATAAAACTAAATCTGTACATCAGTAAGATCTGACAATTTCTTTCTATGCATCGACACACACACACAGACACACACACACACACACACACACACACACACACATACTAGCTGAACCCCCGCTGCTTCGCATGCGTAGGATGGTTGGTATGCACCAATTGTTTCTTTTTAATCCTGATGAAGAATCCATATCTTACGTTTCGTAGTTATAGCTTGAAATTTGAGTTGACAGCACCATATTTTTGAAAATCTCGTATTTCACCCCCTTATTGGTCAAATTTCCAAAAATACACAAATACGTGTCTTTTAAATTTGAACCCCGAAGCCAAATCCGAAAATTTGTAGTTCTAACTTCAATATTGCTTAAATAGCAACAGATTTTCGAAAAGCATCCCCTCTCCAATGTAACCCCCTTGATGGTTGAATTTCTAAAAATACCGAAACACGTATTTTTTAACGTCTAACCAACTATACAAATATCAAATTTTTGCAGATCTAGCTTCAAAATTGTATCAATAGCAACGTGTTTTCAAAAATAATTTTTGATCCTATATTTAATCCTCTTACTTGTTGAATTTCAAAAAAGACTAAAATTCATGCATTTTTAATCCTGACCAAGATTGCATATCCGAAGTTTTGTAGTTGTAGCTTAAAATTTGAGTTAACAGCAACATATTTTTGAAAATCAATTTTTTGTGTCACCTATTTTATCCCCTCATTTGTCGAATTTCAAAAAATGCCAAAACACGTCTCTTTTAAACTGAACGCTGAATTAAAATCCAAAATTTTGTAGTTCTAGCTTCAAAATTGTCTAAATAGCTACGTATTTTCAAAAAAACGTTTCATCCCCTATTTCATCCTCTTACGGACGGAATATCGAAAAATCGCTTCTTAAATGACGCCTTCAGAGTAAGATCAACACCCTCCACAAATTTCAAACTACTATCTTTAGTGGTTTGGGCTGGGCGATGTTGAGTCAGTCAGTCAGTCAGTCAATCGGGACACTTCCTTATATATATATATATATATATATATATATATATATAAGAAAAATAGAATCATTTATCGAGAGAAGAATGTACAATGTTTAAATAAAGTTCATCACAAGATAGTTTTCTTCAAATGACTGTATCTTTTTCCTAATAGAGGAATTTAGAGAGTGACAACTCTGTTTTGGATGTAATCTAATGTCGACTTCACTTTCATCATAGCTCACGAGTCCGAAATCACTGAATTGTAATGTTCTATCCCGGGAAGATTCAATGTTCGTCGTCTCAATTATCCTTCTGCTAGTACGTCGCCTCCTACTTTCCAGATTTCGCAGAAGTTCTACTGCAAAAAGTTCTGTGTTGTTTGGAGAGTAGGAGATGAGTTACTCGGAGAAGTAAAATTATGAGGACTGACTGTGGAAAGTGCCAGGATAGCCCAGTCGGTAGAGCGCTTGGCCGAGATTTTCATCTCAAATGTGGTTATAAGAAGGTGATATCACTCGGTTATAGCTTGATAATGATCCACGATCGAAACCGATAGCTTTGTGAAAAATAAAGAGCAGCTGATGGTCAACCAAAGCCGCGGTGAAAGGTCGAGCGCTCGAAAGCGCATTGTTGAGGAGCGCGCGGTTGCTCGCCGTCGGAAGTTCGAGTCCTTTCTCTCTCTCTCTCTCTCTCTCTCTCTCTCTCTCTTTCTCTCGTGTGTGTGTGTGTGTGTGTGTGTGTGTGTATGCGTGTGTGTGTGTGTGTTGTCCTTAGGTTAGTTTAAGTTGTTTGTAATCCTATGGATTCATAATCTCAGTAGTTTCATCCCATAGATTTACAAACGTTTTATTTTTTATTTATTTATTTTGGTCTACCACAATGAAGTTTCGAAATTATGTAACAGCTGTAAAGCCCTAACTTGTAACAAAATTAACCATTTAATGCACAGTGAAGCTGGTCAGCTACATACCTTTTTTTTTCGAGTACGTCTCAAACTGATCAAATTCATTACTAGTTGCACATGCAAGTAGCTCGTCATAAAATTTATAAATTGTAAAGTGCTAATGAATCAGTGAGATAGTTAATTGCACTGAGTTACCCCTAACGTGTGCGTTTGTTTACTTTAGTATTCCTCCTTTGCCACGTAAAAGTAGTCAATCAAATTCTACTCTTGCACTATGAGTTTCTTTCTGCAAATATTAGAGAGATAATAGTGACATTTACTGCAACGGGCACATCATGGAAGCACTATAGAGGTGACCAGCTATGAACATATAGTTGCTAGTAGTTCATAATTATGTTAAGGAAATTTCTTTTTCAATATTTTTCTCAGTAAATACGCACTATAGATTAATCGTGGTAGTTTTTGTAGCTTCAAATAAAGTCATGCATTACAGGGTTAAATTCAGTACGAGGAAAGGGCAAATATAGGAAGGGAAAAATATCGCGGTGTTTCCAGGCAGAAGACCTACTGTAGGCGCGTCACGGGCGCCCCACTTAGGCAGCCCAGGCCAGGCCCTGAGCGGCAGCGATCCTGTGCCTGTGTGTGTGAGCGGCTGCCTGGAGCCCCCATATTGATGTACGGCCCGTTAAGCGGGTAGTGCGGACGCCGCCTGAATACAGAATGACCAGCCTGCCTGCTGGCCGAAGCCCGCAGCTGGCAGCGAGCAGGGGCCGCCCTCCAATCTGAGCCACCAGCAGCACACTAACTGGAACGTCACACAGTCTGCAATGAATGTACTAATTCATCTGTCATCCTGTTTACTAATATTGACAGAATTACAAGTTTCCAACAATTGTATATAAATTATTTCCTTCATAGGATGATATTCAAGATAAATACTGATAATCAGTCATACAGATGTCCGATCAGCACATTGTCAGTTCCACATCCTATAAATGTCTATTATAGGTATCTTTTTCATATATATAATTATGTGATTTGTGAAAATTATTCTTGCTCTCTAATTAAAGGACCTCAATGGTTTCCTTCGCCGAGTCATTAATTTGTGATGGCGGTATTCTATCTCATTTTTGTGCGAATCATGGTCTATGTCATTAAATTGTTGCCGATAATTATTTCCACGTGGTTAAATCGACGATTAATTTTTGGACTGTTCAAATGTTCGATCCAATGGGCCCGCAGCGCAGAAAATTTCTCTAAGAGACATCATATAAATATATCAATGTGCTAGTACTTTATAGTTTTTATTATAATGTTATGAATCTATTTCGGCTAAATAGCCATCATCAGACAATCTGCGAAATATTCAAAAATATTTTATTAATTATTCACCGTTTTGTTTTTATATAGATATGTTAGATCATTTGTTTTTTCAGTATAAAAATTATTTGGCTTACGTCCATATGTCATTCTTGGCAATGTCACTTTGCTTATGTTACACTTAGGTGGTGTCACAATTATCTGGCGTAATAAAATACCGTAATAAATTTGTCAATATTTTGCAGCATGTTGTTTTGACAGTTACCCAAAGATGCTATAAGTTTACAGCAGTGATCTCTATACAAACTGTATGTAAAACTCTGGTGTATGAGCATAGAATTGCAGCGTGCCTACACATTCATATGTTTTGCACATAATGTCGCATTGTCCGCCATGTTTAAAATTGGCACACAAGTTTCCATAAGTTATTACGTGGCAAAGAATTAATTCGTTAACTCTTGATTTAGTAATTAATTCAATATTCAATGTACTAGGCTGATATGGGAGCGGAATCGAAAGATATTTTCTTATCTTTTCCTTGTAATGCTGCATAGCAGCTATGTTTGAATTTGGCAAGAAACTAAATATGAATATCTATGGCTGGCACACTAAGACATCTCAAGTTCAACATTCAGATAGTATAGAGATCAATGTTTTACAGTCGCTAAGGTATTTGTTATTTTTGCCTGTGGTTGATGTGACAGTAATCTGTGGGTGGTTACGTTTATTCGATATCTGTCGTAAGCGTAATTTTTTTAAATATCGTTAAAAGATGCTATTGGTTATAATTACTTTGATATGTATCGTCAGTCAAACGTAAGAGTCATGAAACTCCCAGGGAGTTTTTCAAACTTCGCGACTGCAGCGCTCCAAAGCGGTTCAGTCGTAAAAATATATCGCGAAACGGCTGAGTAATGAACGTGTGTTTGGAATGATGCAGCACATTCAGAATACTTCGTATTTAGAAGCTTTTGTGACACTACAAATTGCAGCTTCTGTCAAAACTGTAATTCAGAAATCTCTAATTTGCAAAGGATGCTCAGAAGTACGAGAATAATGTTACAAATAACAAGTTTTCGTTTACGCTGGTTAGTTGCATTTTTAGACATACAAGTAAATCTTTAACAATTCATTCACGTGAAAACTTCTGCTTTTAATCATAACCACACTTAAACACTATTCCATAATATTACTGCTGTATAAAAGAAATGTCTGAATGCTTCCAATAGCAGTTAACATTTCAATAGAGCCTGCTTAGTTTCGCACCTCACTTTCACAAAAATTATAAGCATGTATACCAACATATTTTGCCGGTTACGTACTAGTTTGATAAAGTGAATGCGTAGCTATAAATAAATAATATATCGCATATATAAACTGTTAATAGTTGCATGGCACATTCTTGAAGATATTCAATTTCAAACATACCAAGTAATAAAATTTATGATAGATACACGACAGCACAGAAGCATGGACAAGGTGAAAAGAGACTTTAAAGGAGACGTAGAGTCTAGTCTCCTACAATGTAAAAGTCGTGTATAGTTTTGAAAATTTTACAATGTTCGAAATCCGCTAAAACAAAAAACATGTAACACGTCAGTAAACACCGAGAACTCGAATTTAATCATAATAAGTTACTTTTATACCTGAACACATCAGGTTGCGATTTATTTCTGCTTTCAAAAAGGTTTTGGACGATATGATTACGACTCAGGTATTGTGAACAGTATGTATTACACTGCACTGACAATTCGTTATTATAGACTGCCATTAACAGAAGCAGTTATACTACTTTAATAGTTATCACATTTGTATTAGAAAGTTCACAGTAAAGTTCAGTGACTTGGAAATATGAAAGTAACAGCATTAAAAACTGCAACATCTCAGTTCGTATCATGCCATTCGTCTGTTACTGCCGACCGACCGCTTGGAACGCTAGTATCGCTTCAGCTGCAATTTTTTCCTATAAAGTTTCACGACTGTGGTATCGTCTGTGATATCGTTACTATTGAAAATCTATTGATGATGTTTGTGATCACTATATTTATAAGGTTCGTCTGTGGTCTGTTGGTGGTTGTATTTATCCGTTATCTTTGACCAAGAAATCAATAAAATTATAGATGGAATTTTTGTGTTTAATACCATATTGTCCATCTAAAATATCATAAGGGTGTTGTGCTGTGTGTGTATATATTTCTATCTTTTCAAGAATGCTCAGTACTAGATCTTTAGAATTTATATGTAAAATTTTCATTGGCACTTCCATTCGTCCTGCACTGTGATTATGGCTTTTAAGGTGGCTGAAAAATCTAGATGGGTTATTACCGCTTAATCTCGTGTTTCATTGGCAGAACACGTAGAAGATGCAACAGTCCTACTAAAAAAACGGCCTACACTACACTTGTTCATCCTATTTTTATTGCTGCGCATTGTGGGATCCACAAGACGCGATACAGGGGAGAGTGTCACGGAAATCATGCACGAGTTGGGGATTGAAATCATTAAAAGAAAAGCATTATTCGTTGCGACGAGATCTATTTGCCAAGTTTCTTTGACCAACTTTAACTTCCGAATTTTCTTAGCACCCACTTACATAGCGAGAAATGATCGTCATAATAAAATAAGAGATATTAGATAGGAATAGAAATATTTAGGTGTTCCTTTTACCCGCGAGCTATTAGAGACTGCAACTATAGAGAATATGATAAAAGTAGTTCGATGAACCCTCTGCCATGCACTTCACTGTAACTCGCAGAGTATCCATGTAGATGTAGATATTGGTATTTCATTTACTGGCTTATTCCTGTTATTTGTTTCTCCCAATGGAATTTTATTATCTCAGGACTAGGAATTAATTGTGGTGTTTATTCCTAGGTAATGTTTCCATTTTGTTGCGACCTTCTGAATGTGTTTACCAACTGTTGATTGTGGTGTCAGTCAACTCTTCCTCTCTTTGTGTGTGTGTGTGTGTGTGTGTGTGTGTGTGTGTGTGTGTGTGTGTGTGTGTGAGTGTGTGTGTTTTCATTTGGATAGAAATACAACTTTTATTCCCCTTTTATTTATTTATACACTGTTTCTTTCTTTGACTCTCTTTTCTCTTTGTGTGTGTGTGTGTGTGTGTGTGTGTGTGTGTGTTCGCTTTCAGTTTCAGATTTCTTTTATTTAACAGACAATTCGCATTAATGTGTGGTTTTTCATTTAACACACGTTTGTTTTCTGCTATGGCCTTCCAGATGTGATACTGTTCTTGTGATCGTATAATTTTAATGCTCTAGTAGTTAGTCTTGATTATTTTCATGCGTTATTCCATGTTGGTGGGCTGATTGTTGTGGTGATTAAGGTGTTCTGAAAATGTGGAATGATTTGTCACATTTCCTGCATGTAATGTGTTCCTTGTAGGTTATTTTTAAATTATTGTAAGTCATGTGTATATATACTGTGTTACAACTTTTACATTCAAGTTTATACAGGGTGTCCCAGGTATCATGTCCACCCAAAATATCTCTGGAACAATAACAGCTATTGGAAAACGACTTTCACCGGTATCAATGTACGGCTGGGGTCTATGAATGTACATATTTGGAAACATTCTAAAACGAAAGCAAATGTGTTTTTTAACAGAAACTTATGTTTTTTTATATGGACACTCTATATTTTTTCTTCAGCAATCCATAGAACGACAAATCACATAAACAATGGCGTTGATTGCATCGCAATATTCCAATTACATCCCGAGATATTGCGACGCGAAGTTGACGCTTGAAATACGCAAAACGCGCGGTTAGCGCACGTCCTGACACTCAGGCGAGAACCCCATGCTGCTCAGGACGTGCGCTAGCCGCGCGTTTCGCGTATTTCAAGCGTCAACTTCGCTTCGCAATATCTCGGGATGTAATTGGAATATTGCGATGCAATCAACGCCAATGTTTGTGTGATTTGTCATGCTATGGATTGCTGAAGAAAAAAATATAGGGCGTCCATTTAAAAAAAAAAAAAAAAAAAAATTGTGTTAAGAAACACATTTGCTTTCGTTTTAAAATGTTTCCAAATATGTACATTCATGGGCCCCAGCTGTACATTGATACCGGTGATACCGGTTTTCCAATAGCTGTTATTGTTCCAGAGATATTTTGGGTGGACTAGATAGCTGGGACACCCTGTATACCACTGATTCTTCGAATTTGTCCCTTATGATAACTAGTTGGTTTAAATCTGTTTCCATGGTTTGTGTAGTTTTACATGTCACATGTGAGTCCTGCTTCTTTAGTATGTTACCTACTCTATGTGTTAGTTTGTGTATGTAAGTCATAGTGATCGATGTATTTTGTTAATATGTGGTGTTGTAATTGAGAGTGTATTTGTGTTTTTCTAAATGTATATGGAAGTTACATTCCAAATCGCTCTCGCAGAATACATGAAAATGTCTGTTGTCAGTTTTCCGTGTACATGCAGGCGAAGTGGAAGGATACTCCATACTAGCCCCAGTCGTCTCGTCAGCGTGCTAACAGCGAGCAGTAAACATGCATAGCAGTGAGGAACGCCGTTCTGCCTGCACCTGCATATGCGCCTGCGCCTGCGGCGGTCACCTGCAGTAATCAGCGAGGAAAGCGGAGCAGCCAGCCCCACCTGTCTCTGGAGGGGAACACGTAATTCCATTTGCATACATTAAAAACAACACAGCCGCGGTGCGTTACGTCTTCTGTCCTGATGGGCGAACACCACAACTGTTATTGCTGGATGTTTCCAGCTATAAAGCTTTATATCTGGGCACACAACTCATACATTGAGGAACTACTGGCGATCTTATTATCTGCGTATCACAACGAAAATATGTGTTGCTTTACTGCCACTTCATAAAACGTACGATATTACACTATATGAAAAAAAAAATACAACACCATTGAAGCTCATTTTTATTGAAAACTCAGGTGAAAATTCAATATTTCGTCATTGTACAAGTATTTAAAGAATTCAACCAAATGTAGAACGTTAATCAAATGTTTGTTTGTAGACCGAAGGAACAAAACTACTCTGGTCGTCGGTCCCTACACTTACAATCTGATTAAACTAACTTCCACTTAGGACAACGCACACAACGTTGTTCGAGGGAGGATTCGAATCTCTGCGGGAGCTTAGATACCATAAACAGCCTTTGTTCAAAACGATCGAATTCTGTGACAAGGAAAGATAGTTAGTGACAGTCAGTCCCAGTCCCACTGTTTCTTATTAATCTATCTAGATTTCATCAATAAACAGCTATCGTTATTTCATTTGTGTGAGGGACATTAACCTAATATGTTCAAAGTAGTATATGTCACCATATGACGTTGCTGCCGTACGGCTATACCAAAAATCTCCGAAAATGCTGATTAGCCATACACCAGTGATATGGTACCACGCGCTAGAGTTGTTGAGTTGATGTAGCTCTCAGAAACGCAATTTATGACTGAAATCTAGATATACTAGAATAATATTCAATAAAAGGACTGGGATTACAGTTTACTGTTGCTACCTATCCTTCCTTGACACATACGACAGTGACATGTGTCCAACGTTGTAACAATACGCAAAGTAGCCATTTGTGGTGACAATGTGGGTGCGTATTCTCTATGTAAATGATCGCCAAGTTACCAAATTCCGTATTCGGTAGACTGTCACAAACAATTTGTGCCTTTTATTAGCGTTAAGCAACGGTTCTTGCAAGCCCTGGAGTGGCCTAGGTTCTCATAGGTGTGCAGTTATCTGTTAATCTTTCTATCGAAAGCAATCATAATGCACCAAGGCAGCACTGTTCAGGCATGTACTGTCTGCTGTTAAATGACATCGACTTCCTAGCATAAAAGTAGTACTAGTAGCAATTAATGACTAATCAGGATTACGACCGTGTATATATTGATAATTAAACAGGTAAACTTTGTAGAACTCTCCTTACTTTGTTATAATATTTAAAATCAATTTTGCTACTGAAATCATATGACTGTGGGAGATGTCTATCATTAGGTACACAATCTGTTAAATTAAAATTCCACCACAGGTGGTAGCGTTACACAGATTTTTGATCAAGTGTAACTAATTGTGATAATGTGCACAAGTTAGGTTCGTGAATGTTACGTAGAAAGGCTACACAGCATCAAATTTCTTTCATTTTTAATGTTATGTAATGATTTCCGTTCGCATATTGAGATTCTCTCTCCGTTCTACGACCAACAGTGGAAAGCTTATTATATCGCTGTATGTTCTGCGTATGACACTATCTCTGCTGTGTAAAGTTTTGAAACCTACATCTAATGTTTCTGCCCGGCTCACGTGACTGAGTTTTCCTCATTGTGATCAACAGTTTTTCGCAATTACAGCAGAAATCAAGTATTTATTTTAACAATAAAATGACTTTTCCTATTGTTATTACAGATGTAACGTAATTTCTCCTAAAATACGAATATTAATGCGATGCTTGCCGTTTTTAAATGTGCCCAGGTGAAACAAATTGACAGTTCTTTCAACAATAAACAAAATTACAGGTGTCACTGTGTTTCATTATGAATCTTTTCTGTTTGAACTGATTATCTACGTGAAGACTATTTCAGCTGGTGGTTTCTATTTATACATCACCAAGTGAGTCATATCGGATGCAAAAGTACTTTTATCAACCATAGCTTAAAATGAATACAGACTACTTCCTACTTCCACGAAACCAGTTCCACTTACCGAGTTCCTCGGTAATGTTTCCGTATCAGATTATTTTAATGAAAATAGCAAAAATGCCGGTTGTTTTAGTTGTTGACATTACTGTACACATTCATAAAATTTACTCACTTGTGTTAAAATCGGACATTATGGATACAAACCGATTTCAGTTCTTCTGAAAGCATGACAAAGAATTTCGTCGTATCTTTGAGGAATCGTAAGAAGAATGGTGCTGCTTGTCAGACTCATATTTCGTCTATTAATCCTGTGGAAGCTGCAAACGAAACGACTCGTATTTATACAAAAGCAAGTTTTTACTTTCAGAACCGCAACTCCATTACGTCCACAATACGGCTTTCAATACGTTTCACCTCTGCACATATAAAAGCTTTAACCATCTCATTGATCTTAGGAAATGCAGAGAAATAACGTTAAATGTGCTATTAAATGTGCAACAAGAATACGATAAGAAGTTGTATTGTAAAATCAATGCTTGATTTAAGCTATAGATGAGAAAAACTACAACTGTTGTGGCGTTGGAAGCCTAAGGCGCGCCACCAGGCAGCAGCACTGCAGCACTGCAGTCGATAGATCGAGGCGTCGACGGCGGATCATCGGAGATCGCGCGTCATCACAGAGGTGGCGCCACCGGACAGGACATACGCGCCGAGGCCATGAGCAGAGAGGGTCTACGACCGAGCGGCAATTTTCGCGAGTGTTCACCTAGTCTTCATCAGCGCTGTCCATGAGAGCCGTCTTAGTCATTTGCTGTTGTCTACAGTACAGTCCACATCGCAGTCCAGTGTTTTCTTGGTGCGCAACCAGTAGTGGTGGCATCCGCGCTCAGTAGAGACAGCAAGCTCTGCCTGCCAGTCCATGGGAATGCAGAAGAAGAGGACAGTCATTATATGGGCAGTCTGATCTGGAATGTGTATCCTGCCCTGCCCTCTGCTGTACATATGTTACTAATCAATCTTGGTGTTTTAGTGGGGGGGTCCCGTAACGCCCTTAATGCCCTTTGTACTGTGACTGGCGACGAACCTTTTTGTTTATGCCCCGCAGGTAAGGACACAACAACTGTCATCTCCACTCCACATTGCTCGAAATAACGAAACCGACTTCCTGCACCGAATCACGTTGGTATCAGTAAAGTGACGTCACTTTCAGTCTATGCTCCAAAGACTACCACCTATCACATGTTATTAATTTGACCTTACCAAACATCTTTATATTGTCCTCATTTGTTATTGACTATTCTTAGCGTTTTTCATCGGTGGTTCTAAGCCCCCGTTCTGTGGCATCAGATTCCCGTTGTGTCACTTATTTCCAGAACCCGGTAATCCCAAAGGACCGGTGTACATCAAAGTGGAGCCGTCTGCCAGCGATATATCTCGAACCATTCGACTCGCACAATCGATTACATCATGGTCTATGGAACAATAGACCTACTTTATTTAGAAGTAGCAACAATCGATTTCTTAATAAACGGTAGATGACCACATTCTGTGATTCATCTTTATTTAGATTTTGATGTTACACCTTGCTGCCAGTATTGAAGTAGTTAAAAATGAAATTACTCCCTTGACTTTGTGCTTTACTGGGTTACATTTTACCAACTACGCCGGCGGCCTTCTGTGATAACGTTGACAACAGATGCTGAATAGCGAGAATCATGTGACGTCGCCATTAGCCAATCGCGTGACAACGCAAATCTTCTGTCATGGAACCTTGGCTTTACGAGGGCAATTACATTTACTGACTGGACAAGGGTGCATAACAGCAGAAACAGCAATAATTTATTTACTTCATGGTCCGTACTAATCGGGTCATTCTATGTGGTCCGAACATCTTGGCAAAGATTTTCACTCGTGTTGTTGATATTGCCAACGTAATCACTCGAGACCGCCTGTACAGAAGGTAAAGTTTTACCCTTTACTACGTAATATGGTGACTTCAGAGTAAGTCTGCGAACACCAACAAGTAGGATGCTACTTACAATGACATAAAAAATCTGTAGCAATCATTAGCTTTAAAAGTAGGTAGGCGTTACTTACAATGTAGCTTCCACGTTTATTTCTGGCATGTAAAAATTTGGATTTTTCTTAAAGAATGGAGATGCCCTAAATGAAGTTGCCGCCGTCAGCCTTTCGATTTTTTTTCCTTTGTGGCATAAAAGCTGTAAACGCGTTTACATCACGAAAAAACTTAACTGAACAGTGAGAAATTAAGGAAACCTTAACAACGATACAGCTCTGTCTCGTAGTTACCGCGTCCTGGAGGACTTTGATGTCACTTCAGCTTCAGCAAATAACAGAGCTCTTTCGATCACGTGGTCTAATCGTGAAATTTAATAATTTTTAGGCTTTAATTACGTAGAAATAACAGATGTTTTGTAAGAATAATGAGGGGAAAATGCTGTAAGTATGTTGAAATAATCATGCAGAATAAAAATTCGTACCATATTTTTAACACAGGAAAGTAATCTATTGTCGATGACTTGCTCTGACAGCCCAAAAGCTACCACAGCAGCTGAGGAAAAATTTCGGCACGGGGGAAACCTGACGGATATTTTGTGCAGCCATAGAACGCCGTGTTTCGACCCAAACTATATGTAATCGGGCTGCAAAACATGCAGCGTCATTCCCGACGTCCATAACGAGGTCAAACTTCAACGCCTAGACACCGTATAGGTCGGTACAGATGGTCACAACATGTAGAATGGACTCGTCAGAATTGGTTCAAATGTTTGCAAATCTGTTGGACCAAACTGTTTTGGTCATCAATCTGTACACTTACAAACTACTGAAACTAACCAGAGGAAGGACTCGAACTACCTGCGGGAACGGCCGCCCAGTCCGTAGCATGATGCCTTAGACTACGCGGCCATTTCGCACTGCTCCAAATTGATAACAAGTCCTATTCACAGATGAGACTCGTATGTTTTCAATCTGACAATCGTCGGAGACGTTTATGGAGGCAATCTGGTCCCCTGAAGCGTTCAGCGAGTGGAATACGGTGGTAGATCTCTGAAGCCTTGGGGTGACATTATGCGGGACCAACATACGCGACTTGTAACAGTAGAAGTGAATCAAACGGTAATACGGTACAGTATGACATTCTCTGTCGTATAGTGTAACCATGTGGGCAGCATTCCGGTGAGGGATTCGTCTTAATGGATGACAATTCTCGCACTCATCGTGCACATCTTGTGAATACGTTCCTTCATTATAACATCGCAAGGACAGAATGGATAGCAAGTTCTCCAGACATTTACCCTATCGAAGATGCCGGATTTGGCTAGCTAGAGAAAGGTGACGCGTAATGCCTCAAATGTTGTGACAAGTGAAATATCGTGATAATGAAGTAAGATAAATGAGGAAATATTTAGGCGATTGAATTTCCCACGCCTTTTTGAAAATGAAATGGTAGAAAAATTCTTGAGAAAATCGACTATGAAGTTTTGCAAGTAAGCATACGTAGCAATCGCTAAACGTGTGGCAGCACCTCTCGGCGTTGCTCAGGTGGTAGCGTTTGGCCTCACTATCCTAGGGCTGGTGGATCGAATCCCTTCGTGACATTTTCTTTTTAATTCTTTTATTCTTTGTGCTCGAATACTTACAAAATTTTAATATGTAATGGTAATTTTTATGAGAAGTACACGTATTTTAGTTTATTCGTAATTTTCTATGTGTTATATAAGGTTGTTAATAATGATGGTTTCAATCGTAAAAATATTTGTTGTAGTATTTCCCTCCCAAGCAGCTAACCTACTCCACCATCGTTTTACGTCATGACAGCGTTTTCAGCTCGTCTACATACAAATTAACAAAAACTGGTACAAACACGTGGAATTAGTGATCACAAAATGTATAACTGAATTGGAAGTAGTGTAAATTTGTTTACATCCTCCATGAAGTTACTTTTCGCTCACGATTCGGTTGGTTGATTGGATTTTGTTTCCTATTTCTTTTCTTATATATATATATATATATATATATATATATATATATATATATATATATATATATAATTACGAATAAACAAAACACACGTGCACTGTCCATAAAAATTACTATTAGTTATCAAAATGGTGTCAGTAATCGAAAACGAGTTCAAATGTTCAAATGTTTGTTAAGCTTATGGGACTTAACTACGGGGTCATCAGTCCCTAAACTTACAAACTACCTATGAACTACTTACGAACTAGGACGGCACAAATATCCATGCCCGAGGGGGGATTCGACCCCCGACGGTAGTGGCTGTGGTGACCGTGACTGAAGCGCCTCAGTCACCTCGGCCACCGCGGCCGGCCGAAAACGAGTCTAATAACTAGACTCGAAGGGCATGAAAGGGAAGCATCAGTCGGGAAGGGAGTAAGACAGGGTTGTAGCCTTTCTCCGATGTTGTTCAATCTGTACATCGAGCAGGCGGTGAAGGAAAGCAAGGAAAAATTTGGAATAGGGATTAAAGTTCAGGGGGAAGAAATAAAAACATTGCGTTTTGCCGATGACATTGTAATTCTGTCAGAGACAGCAAAGGACCTGGAAGAGCAGTTGAATGGAATGGACAGTGTGTTGAAGACAGCGTATAAAATGAACATCAACAAGAGCAAAACAAAAATAATGGAATGCGGTCTTAGAAAATCAGGTGATGCTGAAGGAATTAGATTAGGTAACGAAACAATGAAGGTGGTAGATGAGTTTTGTTACTTGGGTAGTAAAATAACATGCGATGGTCGCAGTACAGAGGATATAAAATGCAGAATGGCAATGGGAAGAAAAGCATTTTTGAAAAAGAGAAATTTGATAACATCGAATATTAATTTAAGTGTAAGGAAGTCTTTTCTGAAGGCATTTGTGTGGAGTGTTGCCTTGTACGGGAGTGAAACGTGGACGATAAGCAGTGCGGACAGGAAGAGAATAGATGCTTTTGAAAGGTGGTGCTACAGAAGAATGCTGAAGATTAGGTGGGTAGATCGCATAACTAATGAGGAGGTACTGAACAGAATTGGTGAGAAAAGGAATATTTGGCATACCCTGACCAAAAGAAGAGATCGGTTGATAGGACACATTCTTAGACATCGAGGAATCGTAAATTTAGCATTGGAGGGAAGTGTGTGGGGTAAAAATCGCAGAGGGAGACCAAGAGACGCGTATAGTAAGCAGATTCAAGTGGATGTCGGCTGCCGTTCTTATGAGGAGATGAAAAGGCTTGCTCAGGATAGAGTAGGGTGGAGAGCTGCATCAAAACAGTCTCCGGACTGAAGACCATAACAACAACAACAACAACAATCGAAAACAACGGAAAAAATGAAAGCAATAATGTTACGGCAGGATTCGAACAACCGATCCTACGGTTATAAGGATATTTTGCTACCACCTATGCGCACACCGATAGGAACTGTTTAGCAATTCATACATATGGTTACTTGCAAAACTTTAAATTCGATTTTCTCGAGAATTTTTGGTAGTTGTGTCGAATGGCTTTGGCTAATCGTTATTTCAGTTCTTGACTTCACGTACCATAAATATGGACAAATTCTAAAATCCAATATGATGTGGTCTCCTTGTGAGAGTGCTTGTAGTGCCAGAGTGGGTGTAAGGCAGCGTAGCGCGGCTCGGCGGCGCCGTGTCCTTCGCCTCACGCCAGGCAGACCAGACAGCCCCCCGCCCCCCCTGGGAGCCGGCGCCTAATTGCAGGAGGCACTGCTAATTAGCTGCAGCTGGGGCTGGAGCTGGAGCGACCGGCCGCCTCTCCAGGAGACGCCTGGCCGCTGCCCGCCCTGTCCAGGGACTCAAGTGGCAGGCGCACGACGAACCTGCAAACCAAAGGAGCGCCCACCAACTCTCAGCATACGTCTTTTAGGAGAGCTGCTTCTGCATTCTTGTGCTCGTAGCGGTAGTGTTATTGCTTGTCTGACTATTCTGGGTGGGAAAAATAGGCCGTCCTAAAGTAATTGAAAGGTTTTTCAAAATAAGTACTAATGAAACCTACAGTTTATACGAACCGATAATAAAAAAAATCGCATTGACGTGTTTTACGGCCCACTTTAGATTTTTAGTTTTATAAGTTTTTGCAAACATTTTAAACCAAAATAATAATCTAAATAATATAAAATTAATTAATAAGTGTGTCTGAAACCCTTTTAGGGAAAAAAAATGGTAGTGGCGGGTTCAGAACCACTGACCTGTAGTGGCATAGTCCAACGCCTTGCCCAATACGCTACGACTATCAATTGAATTTTCGTGTCAGATGAACGGTTCGTTTGTAATTACAATTATATTACAAACGGCTTTTTTTATTACTACCGCATTTTTTGTCCGAAAAATTTGAAAAAGGGGGGTTCTGGTCTCTTGTGACTTACAATTATGTCTGTAAAATTTGGTGCTGATTAGTTGAACGGTTCGTCTTAAAAACAGGGAACACGTTACGGACAGACGGACAGATAGACACACATACATCCCAAAATAGCCGTTATTTTTGCAAATATCTTTGAAACGCTACGAGATACGAAAAAAACATGATGGAGCAAAGTTTTAGAGAATTTTCTCCTCTACAAATTCGGTTATTTAATTTTCGTGTCAGATGAATAGTTAAGCCGTTATTTTCATTTACATTTCGAGCTGTCAACAGACGATCGCAAAGGCCAACTTTTAGTGTTACTAACGTAACCTAAAGTGGCCCAAAAATGCAATGGCCAAACATTTAAAAGATTAAACAATTTTGCAGAACAAGCAACCTACAGAATTCGACGAATTCACAGCGGTGTAGAAGATCTCGTTGATGAGCTGTAATAAAAATTATTTGTAAACCTCGTAACTATTCGCCGACATTGGATGGAGATTCGGAATATTTAGATTCGATCCCCGTGTAGTATAATTTTAATCAAAGTGATTTAATGAATGAAACAGTAGTAATAAATGATATATACTAACGGCTGATCAGACTTCGGACCGTTCTTTACGTAAAAGTGATCGCAGGTTCTATGCCAATAAATATTGGAATATATAGGGTGTCCCAGCTATCTTGTCCACCCAAAATATCTCTGGAACAATAACAGCTATTGGAAAACGACTTTCACCGATATCAATGTACGGCTAGGGCCCATGAATTTACATATTTCGAAACATTCTAAAACGAAAGCAAATGTGTTTTTTTACACAAACTTATGTTTTTTGTAAATGAACACCCTATATTTTTTCTTAAGAAACCCATAGCATGACAAATCGCATAAACAATTGCGTTAATTCCATCGCAATATTCCAATTACATCCCGAGATATTGCGGCGCGAAGTTGACGCTTGAAAAACCCGAAATGCGCTGCTAGCCCACGTCCTGAGGCTCAGGCGTGAACCCCATGCGGCCCGTAATCGCGATGTGATTGACATGCGTAATCGGACTTCCATACTTACCAAGAGGTCCGAAACGAATAATACGGTCTGCTGCCATCCTGCATCAAAGTCGTAAATTCCAGCAGGTATTTATCCCATAGGCTAGGGGTGATGTGGTTCTGTAACATATCTGTGTACCGCAACGTTACAAAGTTAACTTCGGTTATCGTTAATCCGTTACTAAAAAGGTAATGCCGTTCAACGTTAAAACTTTTAGATCTAGAGCTAGTGACAGTGATCATTCACTCATAATAGTAAAATTCATGTTGATGGTTTTACTGGTACGAGCAAGTGGACTAAAGGTTTTACCGTTGTTTAGGTAAAAATGTTTTGATTTGGGAAGTTCAGGTAAGACATACAAGATGAATGTAAAATGTTTAACCAATTAGTTTTCTTAACACATAATTATAAATGTTGTTGTGGTCTTCAGTCCGGAAACTGGTTTGATGCAGCTCTCCACAATACCCTACCCTGAGCGAGCCCCTTCATCTCCACATAAGAACGGCAACCTAAATCTGTCTGAATCTGCTTACTGTATCCATCTCTTGGTCTTCCTCTGCGGTTTTTACCCCACACACTTCTCTCCAACGCTAAATTCACAATTCCTTGATGCCTAAGAATGTGTCCTACCAATCTATCCCTTCTTTTAGTCAAGGTATGCCAGAAATTTCTTTTCTCTCCAATTCCGTTCAGTACCTCCTCATTAGTTACGCGATCCACCCACCTAATCTTCAGCATTCTTCTGTAGCACCACATTTCAAAAGCCTCTATCCTCTTTCTGTCCACACTGTTTATCGTCCATGTTTCACTCCCATACAAGGCAACACTCCATACAAATGCCTTCAGAAAGGACTTCCTTAGGCTTAAATCAATATTCGCTCTTAACAAATTTCT
Source organism: Locusta migratoria (assembly GCA_026315105.1). NCBI lineage: Eukaryota > Metazoa > Arthropoda > Insecta > Orthoptera > Acrididae > Locusta > Locusta migratoria. The sequence continues at coordinate 281,351,113 of CM048747.1, read as the reverse complement.
CTTTTTCAAGAACGCCTTCCTACTTATTGCCATTCTGCATTTTATATCCTATGTACTGCGACCATCATTTGTTATTTTACTGCCCAAGTAACAAAACTCATCAACCTCCTTTATTGCTTCGTTACCTAATCTAATTCCTTCAGCATCACCTGATTTTCTTACACTGCACTCGATTACCTTAGTTTTGCTCTTGTTAATGTTCATCTTATATGCACCTTTCAGCACACTGTTCATTCCGTTCAATTGCTCTTCCAGGTCCTTTGCTGTCTCTGACAGAATTACTATGTCGTCATGTTTATCTAATGCGTTACATGACAAATGGTTTCAAACAAATGTTTCTGAACATCACTGGGTAAAATGACTCTTTGTAGAAACTTGCACTGTGATACCAGCACTACATACTAAAGATAGCGTTCACATATCATGCTCAAAGTGATAACCATTGGCTTGAATACATAGGGTCATAGATATTATGTACGTAAACACATAAAACGTGCAAGAGGGAAACCATTATGCTTATGAGAGTTGATGGCAGCAGACCGTATTATTCGTTTCGGACCTCTTGATAAGTATGGAAGTGCGATTACGCATATTAATCACATCGCGATTACGGGCAGCATGGGGTTCACGCCTGAGCCTCAGGACGTTCGCTAGCATTCGGGTGTTTCAAGCGTCAATTCTCGTCGCAATATCTCGGGTTGTAATTGCAATATTGCGATGCAATCAACGCGTTTATGTGATTTGTCATGCTATGGATTTCTGAAGAAAAAATACAGGGTGTCCATTAAAAAAAAAAAAAAAAAAAAAAAAAAAAAAAAAAAAAAAAAAAAAAAAACCATAAGTTTGCTTTAGTTTTAGAACGTTTTCAAATATGTACATTCATGGGCCCCAGCCGTACATTGATACCGGTGAAAGTCGTTTTCCAATAGCTGTTATTGTTCCAGAGATTTTTTAGGTGGACGAGATAGCTGGGACACCCTGTATATATAAATTCAGAGCTGCACTGGCAAGCTACACTAGATACATAATTTCAATATATCTAATATCCGAACCATCCTAAGTCGTAATAGTTCGCTTTAACTGAAAACAACATGATAATTATAGGGAGGACCTGGTAAAATAATTAAATGAATAAAAAAATTACTGAAATTAATTTTGACTGAGGGGTATTATTAATAAGAACAGAAAGCAAATAATGCGTACCAGAGTTTCCAATTTATCAGTTATCTTGTACACAATACAACAATAGTTAATAATGCTCATTGCAATAAAATAATTCCGATCAGGACAAAGCCAGACGAGAGAGAGAGAGAGAGAACACAGATATCATTCTTTATATACCATTATCATTCCAAGGATAATTAAAGTTAACATATTATTCTTTGAGCTTTCTAAGTATATCTGTAACGAAGGCTATAGATTCCAACGAACATTAACAAGAAATGAAGTGGTTATATTACATATTATTTGATTAAATTATTCATTTCATTTTAAAAGAAAATTATTTATGAGGATTTTGCTATATAGTAATCTTAAATATCCTTAACATGACCTTTACCTGAGGCAGATGTGAAAGTTTCTACTACATGACTGTAAGAGTCGTTAAAAACTAATAAAATAAATACAAAACTTTTATTTTTCCTGGGCTTGTAATTTGATCTGTAAATTTCATAACCTGATATTTCTGTCGGAGGAGGAGGCGAACAAATATACCATGAGGTAGTAAATAAAATAAGAAATAAAATAATAAGAAAATAAAACTAAAAATTATGTAGTTTAGCTAATATAACGTTGAGAGTATTTACGTAAGATTCCTAGTTTAGGGAGCTTGCATGCCCAGCGACCGATACTTTGCAATAAATACCTCCCACACTTTTCACACGTGTAAAACCTTTTGGCTATTCCGGTGTCAATAAGGCTGGATTCCCTTGCTTATGTTGTACTAAATCTTCCGTTTTTCTCTTTAAATCTTTCATAGACTCAAATTGTGGGTTACTTTCCTCCACTACATATTTGCAATTTTTAATCCTTAAAATATCTCCTAACGTAATACCAGACACGGAAGTAGCTGCCCTTTCAACATTAGCAGTTGCGTCAAGTATTAAGCAATAGTCCGTGTGTTATTTTCATGCGGAGGTTACTATCTACCAGGCTTCTAAGCTCATTTCCAAATATATTCATTCTTGGTAAAATGTGGTTAAATTTTCCTTATTAATTGCCAGTGATGTTTTATATATAATTCTGAAATTCGCCTTATTACAGTTTTGCCATCGTCGTAATTCAGACTATTGCTTATCTCCTACATCTGGTAATTTTGTTTTGAGAGTTTATGAATTTTCTCCATTACTGAAAACTGCCTCGGTACTGGCATGTTCTACCACAATTTCAAAGTTTGAACCAACATATCGCTTCTCTATCTATTTTCGTCCATTCAACCTATTGATATTTTGTGCTCGTAGCCTTACCATGATCTTTATCTCAGGCAGATGTGAAAGGTTCTACTAGATGTCTGTCAGGGCCGTTAAAAACTAATAAAATGAATACAGGAAACTTTTATTAAAATAAAATAAAATGTATCCTGGACTCTGTACAAAGTGACATACAATATCATGAGTTTGGATCCCCTGTATTTTTCAGGTCTGCTTTACCGAGACGGCACAAGTGTTGGTTTTTGCCCTCCGTTCATTTCAGGCTTGCGTGCAGTGCAGAGCAACTTGGCAACAATGCTTACTCTGTAGCAACAGAAAGCGCAGTGTGTTATTTGACTTGTGAAAACTAAGTTATGAGAGTGCAACGTAATTTTAGACGTCAGTATCGTGCTGAACCACATATAGCGAAAACTATCTGTCATTGGCTTACAACATGGAAACAGATGGTGTTTAAAAAGAAAAATCACCAGGAGAACCGAGAAATGCTGAAGATGTTGTTGAACATATCCGTTTTTCCTGATTCAGAGCCCGAAGAAGCCGTGGAAGGTGGGTAGGGCGAGAAGTGGAATACCGGAATAGCGAGAAGTGGAATACCAACTCGACGTGTACAGGGCAACATATGGATCCAACGTTTAAGTTTTCTAACGTTAAACAAAACATGAAGAAACTCAGTTTCATGATACATATATTCATTTTATTCATTATACTAATTTTTCATTAATTTCCCCATTACATTTATACTTAAAACTAGGGAGTAATTTTTCAAACACCCTGTATTTTTCTTCTCCTGCCGAGTACTTCATTCTATTGAAGATCGTATGTAATTCAGGTACATATTAATTACAAATAATTGGAAATAAAAATTGTCGTCCTCAGACCTACTATTGGGTCTAGTCTGTTTCAAACAGCCTTACCATTGTTCAGACAACATTGCTACCGGCTGAAAAATGCTCGTGTTGGAAGACAACGACGGCGAATAATAGGGTAGGAACTTAAATATTGGCAACTATTTATTCCCAAGCAATACAAAAGCATTACATGTTTGCACCTGTTCAAAATAGTCATCGAGTTGTGCAAAACTCGTTGCCAGCGATGTGGAAAGCGTAGTCTACCGTTAGCAGAACCTGTTCTGTTGATGGTGCGATTGGAGCGGCCTACTGTCTGTCGAAGCGTATGAAGTAGTTCCTTCATGATCGGAATCAAATCAAAGTCACAAGGACTTAAGTCCCGGGATTATGGTGGATGGTATAGTACTTCCCTGTCCTAGGCGTTCCTTCAGGATGCGAAGCACAGTCATATGCACTAATCCAGTTTCTTGGGCGAGCTCACGAATCGTCTGGCGTCGATATCAGCTGTCCACTGACACGGCATAATTATGCACTTCTTCTTCATAGACGCTTGGACGACGTGACCGATACACGTCTGCCACACTTTGACGATCTTCGTTGAAGGCTTTTACCCAACATGCCACTGTTCTCTACGCAATGCCATTCCCCGCAAGCCTCATTAAGAACTTGTTGATACTGTCCTGCTGTACGACCTCTGGTACATTCAATATTGATCCAACTCCATTGTTTTTTCGAAAACATAGCGATGCAGTTACGTTAGACCGCTCGCTCACAAGTGACAATTTCCCTCGATTGTGCGTATGCCGGGACAGGCGAGTCCATTGGCTCCGAGGTAAAGCAGGTATGTGAACAACGTGTGCTCTCGGCGACAATAGTACATTCCATTGCATAGAGTCTCCGCAGCAGTGTTGCCACTATTTAAGTTGCAACCCTCGTTTATTACCCCTTAAAAAACTTCGTATGTACAGAAATTCAAGTCTCGCCAATCATTCCTTTCACCGCAAAATGTTGTGAAAGTTCATAAAAAATTGAATCGAATATTTTAGTATATATCAAAGCATGTACTCAACAACTTTGTCGATATTCTTATCTAATTAGTTACTTACCAATAGTTATAGTCACAGTGAGAATATTAGATATAAAAATTACTAAAACTTTCCGGGCTATTATGCCGTGCTCTTATGGACAGCTGTGTGGATCCAACAACGCGTGACCTCAATATTTCGAGCGATTCCACAAGCAGTTCCCAACACATTTACAATCGATGTCAGTACTGTAGCTAATGACGATTAGGTATTTTGCTTGTAACTATTGTTTCCTATATTTATTGAGCCCATTCACCGAACTTTTCAACGCACCTTATCGATCTTAATGTTAACATGCAATGTACAACAGCAATGCACAGCCAGACTACATAAAACTTCAGAAAATAATTAAAAAAAACTGAAACTGAATGAAGGAAGGTTATGGTTTAATGTCCCGTTGACAGCGTGTCGATTAGAGACGGAGCACATACTCGGTTTGGTTACGGATGGGGAAGGAAATCGGATGTGCTTTTCTCAAAGGAACCATCCAAGAATTAGCCTGGAGTAATTTGCGGAAATAGAGGAAAACCTGTTTTTAGATGCTTGTAGGCGGATTTGAACCACCGTCCTCCCAAATCCTTGTGGCCAAAGAAATTATTATTAAAATGATGGATAAATGATTGTGTGTGTGTGTGTGTGTGTGTGTGTGTGCGCTCGCGCGCGCGCGCGCGCGCGCGTTCTGTGAATGTGAAATTGTGGCACTCAGTCTGCAATACAAAACTGCATTCAAACCTGATTATGACACGTCTCATTAAATTTTAACTACGTAATCTGAATAGTGACTAATTTAATAAATTAGTAGCATATAATTATTCTCTACAATTTGACAACAAAATGTGCATCCATGAAACAAGTCGTAAATGTATGGTGTGTTTTAAAGCCATCGTACAGCTGTTTAAGTATCGAGGCAAATGACGACCAACAGTCATTTATATAAAATTTTATGGTAGTATGATATGTTTCTGTACAAAATTATCTAACGGACGGGTTGTCTGTTAGTCCACAAATATGCAACATCACCTATCGACGGTTTGTCCTTGACAAATCATATATATATTTCATCAATTTCAATAATGATGTTGCCTAATGGCAGAAGAATCTCATAGTACTCGTGAGTGGGATATTGTTGTCCTGAAACATGTCATACTGACATAAAATTTTAAGTCGAAATTTGTGCGTAATTTATTTCAATAACTCGTAATTGTTATACTGTTGAATTGCAATTTGATTTTTTTCATTAGTCTTTGCGACATAATCTGAGCAAGTAAAAATTTAACAGAATTTGCAGCGTAGTTTTATTGATAGTGAGAAAGGAAAAATTTCAGCTCGTCATGTAAAGCATAACTGACATATTGTTTAACAAACTTTTTCAGTTATCAGATGCTTATATTACTAAAACAAAATTTTATTACAATAATTTCATTATTATTATTATTTGTTCAGATTATTTTCACTCTAGGAAGTTTTTAGAAACTATCTATATGCAATGAGCTCAGCATTTGTGACAGTGCTCTTCGAATTACTACCAAGCTTAAAATTGTCTAACTGCAAGGATCGCTTAAATGCAGTGCGAATCTACTAATTACCCAAATATTAATTTGTCCTTCTTTCTTTAAAAATATTTCATTCAGAAAGATATAACTAACAAGTCACATCTTTTGTTAGTTTTCTGAATTTTTACCTATATTTTCATTAAAAGACAAAGTCTACATGGAATACTTTACAGCTGAATGAATAGATTAACCTTTTAACAACTTCAGTCTGTCTCAATAATTAAACTTTCAACTGAATATTTTACAAATGTGAAACAAGTTTCGTTCTTTGTCTTCTGTTGAAAGCCTGATAAAAGGTGGAAAAAAAATAAAGAACAGCGTGAAGCAGGCCACAAAGAAAATTGTTTTACCTTACCGTGAAACATTTTATGTTATATTGTTTTGTTTTATGAAAATCAATATGATAAATCTTTCATTTTTCTCATTAGCAATTTCCTTTCTTTTTTATAAATTTCATCATAAAATAGAATTACAACTTCACTCTCATAATGGTCCTGCACACCCACACATTGCTTGTCATTCAAATACAACTATACTAAACTGATCACAGCATGCATTATAGTTTGTCAAATACAGTGTACAACTCTGGAAGAGAGTGTGATGCAAACATAAGCAAATGAAACTGTTCCCACAGCGGTCACAGACATTCAAAAACAAGAGTGTTCAATGTGATCCCCAAGGCATAGCTTTAAATACTCAGTGAAAAGCATATGTATATGGTCATGCTGTAACAATATGTAATAAGATAGACGGCCAATTCTACTAAAGGTCGTTAAAGGAAATTTCTCCATTAAATGCAAGATCATACGAATAATGGGAGCGACTAAAATAAAATATTGGTAGACAAATAGTATACTTAGAAAGCATTTTTTTTTATCAAACGGTCCATATGTTGATTCATGTGCAGGAACAAACGTACATGAGAGGTCATTGTGGCAATGCTGATTCAAAGTCACCTGTGTCATATTACAGCTGCACATGTCAAGGGGAGGGAATGGCAAGGTCCCTTCTCCCTTATGGCTATCAGATTACACAAATACACTACGTCGAATCAGAGCACCCCAATCACCTTCAATTCCCCAGGCCCATTACCCCCTGCCCCAAATGTGCCATTTCTTAGAATCCAGATAAAACTAATATATTAGAAATATGCTCATTGCCATCACGTCTGTTCTCAGAGTATCAGAATCCGCCCTTATCACAGAATCCTTTGCATGTATTGATCATGTAAGTATCTGGGTTACAAATATAGCATTCTTCGATGGGTGGTCTAATGGTTGGACACAGTATACGTTTATGCATTTGCTAAGTTACTCAAAGATGGATAACACTAATTATACTATTATATTAGACATTTATGACGTTACCATCACGCCTGTTCTGATAATTCACAGATAATGTAATACTCAAATCCAAGTAATTTGGATGTGATCTACTCACAGTACTCATTGTTCATAATGTTGCGTTCAAATAAATATATGGGGACGTTGATTCTGCAATAGCTAGAGTGTCAGGACTTCACATTCTACGTATTATGCTCTTCGAGGTATTTCTCAAAGCAGCACATCGTAGTGCACTCGGGAAAATTTCCTCCCTACTTAATTGTTATTGGAATTGAGTAGTGGTGCGCATACAGCACAAATCTACATTATCAATAATACATTAACTGATTTGAGAAGCGATCTGTGGTTCCACCATCATGCAACAGTCATAGCATCATTATATATATATATATATATATATATATATATATATATATATATATATATATATATAGCTGATAAAGCATCCTGGGTTTAGAAATACTAAGCAGCGGACAATGTTAGTTCCTTTGATGAGTGGCCATTCACTATTACTCAGAGGTCTTATAGACTAAGTAATGGTAGTGGTGGTGAAACTGTGGTTTTCTTGAAGTGGAGTTTCGAAGCATTGGCTAGAAATGTGATAGTTACAGCAATACTGAGCCAGTTCTACCATCTAATGAACACAAGATTGAGCTGAGACGGGACAAGACTTTCATGACAGCGATTTATTTTCGCCCTAATTTGAACCATTTCAGCTGCTATTCAGCAAAGAAATGGCATCAAAGAACTTACTGTGGCATTTGTACCAAACTACTGCTGCGCTCTCTAAGACAAAATTATGCTTTTCATATTATGTTTTTGATACATTTCATTTTAGCCTCTTTTGTCGTAGTTCATCTCTTATGTAGCTTGGTAATTGCATGACACAACGTTTTGCCACAGCTGGCATCTGTTGACAGGATTGACAAGCTAGGACCTTGTTGCTGCCACCTGCTGTTAGAGGGGAGCAACTGGGATGTCAGACGACAAAGCCAATTATTTTGCATTTTTAAAAATTATTAATATATAATTTATGGTATCGCTGCACATTACTATTTCACTACTTACATTTCCTGGTTTTCACTACTTTCATTTCCTGGTTTTTAATTACTTTACACAGTTACATATACATTCATTGCACCATTCGATAGCATCTTGCGAGGGTGAAGGTCGGGGTGAGAGTTTAATTTTTAGGGAAAGATTAATTTTTAAAACTCACAACCACCAACTGCGAACCAAATTCCTAAACATGCAAAAACACTGGAACTGTGATTGCTATTATTTGATTCGTTTTCTAGGGGATGATATCACACGTTCACAGCTTTCCTTCCCTGAATATGATTAACAAAAAAATTCATAATAAAGTCAAGTTCATGAGAGAAAAGGGTGTACTAACTACTATTTTTGAATACACATGAAAGTTCACTTTATGTTGTTTATTTCACAATATTAGAACCCTGTGGCTGATACGTCTGTACGTCGACACATTTATCAAATAATGTTATAGCTCGTGAGCCACCAGACAAAATGAATATTTGTCGCAAATAGTTTTCACACCATGTGCCTGTCTCAAACACCGTTTGTGTTCATGCCTATGCGACGACACGTGTTACACTAACAAACACAGTCACTTTAATTCAGTGCGATGCACACCTTGTTCCACCGGCTAAATATCCACAACACACAGTAGCACTCGATACAACTTGGTGCAGTCTACGACGAGCAACCACACTTGGCAATTGTCACACAAAAATCTAAAGTTTCCACCTGGAGATCCACATGCTGACTGAATGCAGAGCGACGCCGCCCGGCCAGCTACACCACTTGCTCCCAAGTCGTCACTTCCTGCCATCGCGCGCGCGCGCGCGCGCGCCAAAAGCCCAACTGCCGGGTTTTTTCCTAACGTCATCAACTTCCCCATGTGAGCTGTTCTAACCGACTTCCAACGTACAGCGCTCAGCCAATACATTTCCACATAAAACAAATTTCTTTTTACTTTTTATATTGGTATAAACATCCTTTGTACTATTTATTATAATCGTGCAATTTCTTATATCACAGATAAGTGATTTAACTGAATACTTCAAGATAAAATACACAAGATTCATTGAAAATAAAATGAGAAATAGTTAATATATTATTTTTATAAACAAACATTGCCATGCAGGTTGTGTAGTTGTCTTGCATTAATTGGTAATTTATTACTTTTCATTGTCAATTAAACATATTACGCCAGATGTGACTATATCAGCTAATGTATTTTTTTTTTTCTATGGGACTCGACTACGGGGCCATCAGTCCCTAAACTTACAAACTACTTATGAACTACTTACGAACTAGGACGGCGCAAATATCCATGCCCGAGGGGGGATTCGAACCCCCGACCATAGTGAGCTAATGTATTGTTTATTTATCAACAGGCTATTTTGTAATGAGGGCCTTAAAGGTTCCTAACAGCATCGTATTACTTCAAACGCAAGTAGTATTAGAATATTTTATTTCACGCTGTGCACTGCTCTGCACCTGGCATTCGCCATTGTCCCTCTCTCCCCTCACCAGAAACGAACCTGTAAAATCCTAAGCTGGAACAAGCCACCAACGTCGGCCTGCTCGCTGGCCTCCCGTCAGCACAAGCACACAACAAATCTCAACGTGGAGAATTTCTGCCTATGGCCTAGCTATAAATGTTGTCACCCAACTGCGTACATACATTGCTACTATAATTATTAAGATTAAAATTGTGTAACATTTGGTGCATTGGCATGGTCAATGTCTGCAGTGAACTTCATACTGTTTAATTATCAAATGTTATTAATCACCAATATTTCCATTGGGTGGTAATCTCACAACCTATTATATAAATAATAATAGAATCGAGTTATTATTACACCTCTTCCAATATGCTGATGACACCGCTTTCCTTGCCTTAGCTCCCATCTTCGCTCATTCCAATCGCCTTCTCCAAAAACACTTGGTTCAACCAGTGTCTCTTCTCTATTGTAGGTCGCACCACCCCTTCCTTCCGCCCCCATGACTTCTACCTTACCCTCCATAACTGACCCATCCACCTCACTCCCACCCTCAAATGCCTGGGCCTCACCATAGATCGCACCCTCTCCTGGACCATCCACTTATGCACCAACCAAGAGAAAGTCCGTTCCCGACTCCGCCTTCCACCACCTTTCTCGTTCTAAACCTACGCCTACCTACGCTCTGCTCCACATCGACCAGCCTCTGCCAGATAACGTCAGTATGTCAAACCATTTCGTCTACTTCCTCTCTGACTTCTCCGTTCAGAATAATTCCCAGACGTCCATGGAAAGAGGTCTCCACAGCACCTCTAGCTCCAACCCCCCTCCAACATTAACATGCCCAACATTGCACACGATATACAGTTAACACTACACGTGAAATACACCATAGCTCCCACCCATGATCACATCAGTTACCACCACCTCAAAGAATGCCTCCTACCTTGTACCTTGGATATACTCTATAACACCATGCCATACAATGGCTTCTATCCTAGCCTGTGGAAAACATCCTGAGTTCTCATGTTCCTCAAACTGAACACACCTCCATCTGCCACCAGCTCTTAACGGCCCTTCTGCCTCACTCAGGTGTTTCAAACTAATCTCTTCTAACGCATACACCACCTTCACTGTCTTCTTCCTGACATCTAGTGTGGCTTTTTCCTTTCCTTCTCCTTCTCGTCCTCCGACCAACTCCACTGCCTCACCCAACTATTCTCCCTCTAGTTCCCAGCGCGCCGCCATCTTTGACTCCTTGGATCTGGAAAGGGCTTATGACTGGGTCTGGCACCAGAGCTATGCACATTCCATCAACCTTGTCTGGCTCATTGCTTCCTTTCCTTCACATCACCCTACCTACGTCACTGTTCATAATACCTAGTCCAATCTTTTCCATCTCTCCGCCAGTGTGCCCCAACGACCCAACCTCTTTCTCGTCCAAAGCCTCCTCAACAGCTCTCGTTCATCTCTTCCAATACACTGATGACACCGCTTTCCTTGCCTTGGCTCCCACCCTCACACATTCCCGAAAACCTAGGACAGACCATAGGCCATACTCTCTACCGGACTCCTCGCTGGGTGAACCTGGGGTCTAAACCCTTCCACATTCCTCCACACCTGCACATACCTGCACCTGCACTTGTTATGTTAATATCAAAACAAGGTTCTGTTGTCAATGTTTTCTCTCCATGTATTCATATCAAACAATAGTATAAAAAAGCACCAGAATGTTACTGTGGTTCACACATTTATTTTCAATGTTGGGCAGTTAAATTAATATGCTACAACTATGCTATGTTTACACCAAAACTAAGATATGCTATTAAGTTTGTCACTTCAGATTATTATGTTCAAATTATTAGAAATAACATTTCCATATTACTTTTAATGTCATAATCTGTACTGCTTGGAAATTAACTTGAAAAGTCTTCGTAATTACGTTATTCTTGACTTCAGTATCCGAAATTACGTTTCCTTTCTCATAGCTAAATAGGCACTTGTCATTTCATTGACGTAATGTACAAATTGTAGAATATATTAGCATCACAGCTGCATAGCATTGAATATGTACATCTCAAACTTCCACTTCATCATATTATATAGCATTTGTTTATAAACATAAGTCACATTGTTTACACCATAGATCCTAAGGATCAAAGACAGTTATAGACATAGCATAACTGTATGCCCTATAATCTTTGTGCAGTGAAATTTAATGTAAACATGTTCTTATCTTTGGGTTTTTTAAAATAATGTTACTTCATACTCATCAATGTATTTTTCATTCTATAGCAGTCAGCTACTGTGACAATAACTTGAACAATGACAACGAATACTTGTGGTATAATTTTGCATGTTTATATTCCGACATGTTAAGCTATTAGCTAATCTCTGTAAGTACTTCACATGTATCTTGCTGTAATTTTGTTAACGTTTTATGTTTGTTGACTAATACTTTAATAACTTTTTATGTAATTCAGGCTAACGCTTGACAATGGTACAAAACCGAAACCGGTAGCATTGAGAATTAATAAACAGCTATGGTCAACATGTCGTTTTGTAATTATCTGAAAGCTGTTATGCCCCATCTATTCACCTTTATATGCACATACTTCATCTGCCGCATCCTCTGTGTAGTCCACCCATCCTAGGTCTCTACCCCCGTCCCCCGTTTTTCTACAAACCCCTCGAGATCCTGGAATGTCACGCACTTTGCCCCACCTTTCGTATCCCCCGTTATCCCCCATTCGCCAAGCAGATACTCTGACTTCATCTCCTTCCTCCATCTTGCCCTCTTCATTCGACACTTCTGCCTTTACTACCTCTCCCGCAAATTATACCCACTCAATCCTCTTGTCCATCCCCTTCTCACTTATTCTATTTCCACCGTATGTCTACGTTATTCGCCAAGCAGATACTCTGACTTCATCTCCTTCCTCCATCTTGCCCTCTTCATTCGACACTTCTGCCTTTACTACCTCTCCCGCAAATTATACCCACTCAATCCTCTTGTCCATCCCCTTCTCACATATTCTATTTCCACCGTATGTCTACGTTATGGTGCTACATTGGAGTGTGTTTCTTCTACGTGTAGTTTTAAAATAAACAGCCAACTGCCAATCCGCAGCCGACGCCCTTTGTGATGTTAACCGTCCGTGTTTCTTCTGTGCCTCCGTGTTTCTAGGTGTGTGCGGTCTTTGTCGTCACAGTTTTCTATGTCTATCAGACTCCACATGTGCACTCCGTTTTTTCTACTTGTTATGTCTTCCATTCAAGTCGCCGTGTCTATTGTATTATTGTCTCCAGATTTTATCACCATTAATTTCTTGTAATGTCTTCTCTGTCAAGTTGTTAATTCCATATGCTGAAGAGCTCCTGATTGCGCTACCAGGAAAAAAAAGTTATTTGCCCAGCCTCAAAGCCTGTGCCTTGGAGTTAGGGGGGCTGAGTGCACATGCTCCCAACCATAAACGAACTTTTGGTCGTCATTTATGTAAGCACAGAGATCAAGCCAGAGGGACAGGGGGTGGATGGAGGGGGTGGGTATTGTGTAATATATTAGTTTTATTTCGGTTCTGGGAATTTAGAGGTGCGAAATAGGCGCAATTCTGGCAGGAGGTAGGGAACAAGGGTTTAGGAAATGGCGGGGGTAGGGTTGCTGTGATCGGTCTTGGTGTAATTTTGTTCTCAAAATGCTGAAGGGGAACACATGGAACTGTGATGTCACTCGTGACCTTGAATCAGCAGTCCAGGAATGACCTCCCCAGAGACAATGACTGAACTGAATGAAACCATCCAGAATGCCAGTGCTTTCCTAACCATGAGCCCATACAATATTGTACTACCAAATCTGATTTCCTTTATATGAAATAATGGAAGCATTTATTCCTCACAGTGTGAGGTATTGATACAAAACGAAAAAACAGATTCACAATACAATTTATAAAATCCAACACACAGAATGCTCTGAAGCCTGCTTCTGTGTCATGTCATGGCCTGTGATTTGAAGTTTTGATATGTACTAAGGCACAGCTACTTCCATTTGCTAGTGGTCTTACGATCGAAAATGCAATACTGGCTTTTACGAATAAAATGCAGTCAAAATGAACCTTCAGTTATTAGGAAGTTTAGTTGTTACTTGAGAGTTGTCAAATATTTAACTTTCCAAGGTCTCAAAAACCATTCCGTTTCCAGATACACATTAACACTAGATTATAGTCCCATCCACAAACTAAAAACATTGGCTTCTAAATCACTTATTTAGAATATATAGGGATTTTCTCGAGTTCGCGTTCACTTCCCCCTCACTTCACTGCTGTCGTTCTCCATTTCCCTATTATAACACGGGTCTTACACTTCTTATATTTTGGAGTTCTGTACCGGCGATCAACTATCGAATTGTTAACCGCCATTAGGGCGACATAAGATTTTTCATTAATTTACTGACAGAAGAACTGTTGTAATCTGGAAAGGAGCTTATGAACCTTACATATTGTAAGGTAACATAATTAGATTTTGACTATGAATTACTATCAGACACAAGCTTATGCAGCACATTTATGTTACGCTAAGTAGAGACGTCTGAATACTAGAAGGCTAATAGTCGCCGGCGGACTTGAACCGTACTGTCACTTGTGGGATGAAAAATTTGCTACTCGTCTGTGAAAATCAGTTGCTATCTTTGCAGTTGGATGTTAGTTATTAATCTCGGTATCTGCTCCGACCTACCTACCAATGGTCTCTGCAGAATGTCAGAAAATCTTCACGTATCTCTATTCCGCTAAGTAGAACACGCACTTCCACAAAACCTAAGCATTATTATGAGAAATATTTCCAGAACAATTTTTCAACAGTTACATCAGTACTGTACGGGTCAATTATTTACAAGATTTTTCACTACGCTAATACTAAAGGGACTACCCAATTAATTCCTTTTATCATAATTTTTTCCTATTGAGTTAAAGCGAAGTACAGGATACATTCAAGAATTGTAATCATGTTGTCAGATCATGATGCTGAAATTTTACTGGTCAGTTCAACAGCAGAATGTATAAGTGTTGTGTGATAATTGCCGTTTCATACTTTTCTACCACGACACAGAACAATTAATCCTGAATAACTGACTTGTACACGAAGATTCTGCGCAGAATTTTCACCGCTGTAAGTAAAAAAGAACTCCACTATTGAAAGATGAAACGGATATGTTGGAATATAAAGGTCTCTTTATAGTCAACGTGTAAATCTGTCATACACAGAGAAAGAATAGTATCCTGTTATACTCAGCTAAGAGACAGAGTGATTGTAACTAACTAATCAACAATGAAAAGCAAGTGTTATCTCAACAACAATATAAATTTAAATGTCACGTAATTACTTAGTTAAGTAGTCTTTTCTATAAGCGCATGAACTCATTGGAACCTCTGCTTAATTTATTTATTTATTTATTTATTTATTTGTTGCTTAGGTGCGGGACACGTGCACCCAGTCGCTAGACAGGGTGGAACCGTGCAGATTTGTTGCAACGTTCGGTGGTCGTGTTAGCACGAGAGAGCTTTCCGTAAAGTTTCTGCCATTATTTCAGAAATAAAAGTTACTGGAGCAATGCAAAGGAAAGTTCTGCAGCGATACTTGCGGTCTTTGTTCTCAGCGTAGCAGAAACTTGGAGAAAACGTTCAAACATGCTAAAACTTTACAGAATTTTTCAAGGCTGAGTACGGAGAAGTGGCGCAGTATTACAGTACTGAGTTTCATGGGACACAGGACTCCGATTTTACTTGGAGAGTCATAGTTTTAATACATATGAATGATTCTTGTTATAAGATAACGATTCGTCCATTCTGATCCGGTTAGTGTTACTTTAAACTGAACTCTTTGTTGTCAGTCTCTCTCATACAATAATAGGCAATAAAAGTGCTACGTTTCTTCCATTAATCTGGAAACAGGAAACGCCGATAACAAAAACAGATTGAGATGAATTAAACATTTAACATTATACATTTGCTCCATTACAGTTACTACTCCTGTAAATTTAATTTTTTGTTTTCGAATATAAATTGTTTCCTACGGTATGACGGCAAGACGCAAAACGATCAAAATATAGTGCTCTATCCTTCATAACGTAAACGAATATTAGAATCAATGGTAGACTTCATCTAGACTGTAAGCCTAGCACTTAAACTATCTGTTTTAGTAACTGAGGACAGCTGTAAGAAAAACGTAATGAATTAGACATATGTATACACACAAGATGGCTTGAAAATTTCTCGGGAATTCGGCCGGTTAGCGTCGTCTAAAAGCCGCGATATTTCGGCAAGCTGATTTCTTGCCATCTTCAGAACACCGACGTCCACAACGCCTGAAGATGGCAAGAAGTCAGCTTGCCGAAATATAGCGGCTTTTAGACGACGCTACTGGCCGAATTCCCGAGAAATTTTCAAGGTTTCCATACGCCGGGAAAACCTAAACTCACAAATAATATGCTGTTTTATTCTCAGGTCATTGTGTTTTTCTATTTAGAAAACATTAACAGTAGCCAGTCAAACACGTCAGTTGTATGTTTACAAAGGAATTGTTGTATACTGTTCTCAGCTATGTAACTGTTCCTCTACTGTGTTTTGTTTGTGTAGTAGTGTCCAGATACAGTTTGATCTTCATATGTTTAGTATCTGCCTGTTTGGGTTATTGTGTGATGATACTTTGGGAAAAGAATGGAGTAGGGGAATGAAACTGTGTGAGTTACTATTAAACATGGTCGGTTGACGTTTCATCCAAGGCTGGTTGGCTGGATGATAAATCCTGAACCGTTGACTTCTCGAACTGCACTTTGTCAGCTGGTGGTCTGTCCATAGTGCGTTTGAGAAGTCTGCTTATAACAGGTCTGTTTGTATAGTAGTCTATCGCAGCAAGTACTAAACGAAAAATACTCTGCAACACATGTGAAGAATTCGTCCTTAGCGTAAAGCCGCGCAGGGTAGCCGCGTGGTCTACGGCGTCTTGTAATGGACTGCGCTGAAGCTCCCGTCGTACATGGATATGGTTTGTGAGTTTGGTGGCTAATCACTTCAGCAGTACTGTCCGTTGGATTTTCAATTATTTCAACAATTTTCCAACGTATAAAAATGACGAAATTTGCACGCTCGACCATATGGAATAATCCACAGAGAACAAACCAGAAAATCGTTGAAGTATTCCACGACTTATCATAAAAACTTGATACACGCTAAGCATAAATAAAAGAACATCCATTGTAGCAAGAAACACAGTTAGCCCTTTACTCACATGATGTGATTAGTGCTATCGACAAGGGGTGTCAAATAGATACCGTGTTTCTAGATATCCGGAAGACTTTTGACACTGTACCTCACAAGCGTCTTCTAATAAATTTGCGTGCTTACGGAATATCGCCACAGTGGATTCGTGATTCCTGTCAGAAAGAACAGTATGTTGTAATTGACGGAAAGTCATCATGTAGAACAGAAGTGATATCTGGCGTTCCCCAGGGAAGTGTTATAGGGACCTACTGTTCCTTCTTTTCATAAACTGTTTAGGAGACAATCTTAGTAGTCCATTTAGACTGTTCGCTGATGATGCTGTCATTTATCGGTTAGTAAACTCATCAATCAAAAGAAGCTACAAATTGAGTTAGATATCTGTATGGTGGAAAAATTGGCAATTGACCATTAATAATAAGTGTCAAGTCATCCATGTTATCACTAATAGAAATAAAATAGCCAAAGGTATAGGCCGTAGATTAGACTAAACGCTTAGGAATAAGAATTACGAACAAAAATTGGAAAGAACACATAGAAAATATAGTACGGAAGGCGAACCAAAGACTATGTTTCATTGGCAGAACACTTAGTAGATGAAACAGTTCTGCTAAAGAAGCTGTGTAACGCCCCGTCTACTCTAACGAAGATAAATATTCTGAAATGTTATTATTTTTAGCCCTTTGGTCGCCTATCGCGTTAGATAATATCGTAAGAGTTACAGTATACGGTATTAACGTAATATATTTAACCCATCTGACTAACTTATGAATAGCTTCAGACAAATTCCTAATCAGTTTCTAGAGCAAGTTAAATACCGTTCAGGATGAATATACACCTTTAGCTTGTACACCAGTATAGCATCAGTTAAATACGTTGCTATTACAAGGAATATGCGGGCGCCGACATAAGTAAAATTTAGTTGCCTACATAAACGCTGCCTATAACCAACGATTACGAAACAACTATTTGTAAATTGTATATTCCTATTACATGTAGAAAATCAAAGTACTTAACTTCAAAATACTGAAAAAAAAATTGAAGTACACCTCACATTTATTGAATATATAGATATAAATAAATGTAACGATACTTCCCGTTTACCTGACCTCCGGGTCTATTACAAACCTTTGATCTAAAAAATCCTTTATATTTAAATATTTCACTAAAAGAGACTTTTCACCAAGCTTCTTAAAGAAAATTACAACCTAAAGTAATAATATTTCCTTTCACAGTTCCATATATTCCATATATTAACAAAGACACTTCGAAATAAAATTTCTATTCGTCATCGGTAATATTTGTAACAGTCCCAATCGATCCCTTTACTAAAATTCAACATTTTCTTTACGTCAAATTAACATCTTTTCATTTTAATCATTCTTGGAGCTATGGTTGACTTTTTACTAAATTTATCCCCAAAGAACAAATGTTTATTTATTTTTTATTGCTCCCTTATTCTGATAGAATATTTATGTTTTATCGATAGACCAATGATGTTAATCTCTTTATCAGATATTTTCAGATTACAATAAGAGTTGGAGTTTACTACTTCTTTTTTTCCCACTGTTTAGAAAACAACTTTCTTTTAAACCAGATAATAAATAAATCATCTAAATTCATTTTGTTATTACGCCTCCAGACTTATTTCTGTTTTATTGATGTCTTTTAAGTATGTCGCATACAGACCTTAGTTATAGAGTGACTGCTAACTAACTGTCCCCTCTTACTATCTTTTAAGTAGGTTCAAAAAATAAAGATAAATAAATCCTATGGCGCCACCACCACTTACAGCTCCGTATTTACATTTAATTTACAAATCTTGAAGCAAGCTTAGAGCCCACTTTAGTTGTTGGCATCGAAACAACTCTAATGATAACTTATCCACACCGAGCCTAAATCACGCTAAGCTGCTAGATGGTTATTTGCGAGATCTCCAAATAGTTTTATTGGTTCCAAGCCCTAAGTTATTAGCATTCTATCAGTCACTGTCAACATTTTCAATTAAGTATCGGTAGGTAAGTGGGTCTATTATGTTTTTTGTAACTCACGGAACCCAGTTCCACACAATTTGTAACCAGAGCCTGTCAAACCATACCAATGAAGCTCACGAGCCATGCGTGGCTCAATGAATTCCCACAGGATGCATAAAATATACACAATAAGGCTGCTCTGTTCAAATTGCCTCGTCAACTCCATTCGAGACTGACTACCAACCACACCACAAATCAATACTCAAAAGATACGTTCCGTAAATTACTTAATGCTGCCACACAGCATTAACTTCAATTACCATTTTAAAACCAACTAACACTTCCAACAAACTGTCACTACCCTGATCCGAAAAAATCTCGTCAGGTTACACTGTTATCAGTAGTGCTTCCGTCACTACTATCCACAGAATCCTATCAACTCTCATAAATTCCTACCTGTTTCGCAAATGATATTAAATTCGTGACGGATCTAGACTTACGCAACCAGAAAAACGTTAATGTGCCTCTCAAAGCAGTCATATCGTTAACTCAGAAGCAACTAACAATGGCCAATCTTAGGAAACTATACATCATTGGGAGATCTTCATCTTTCACCGTACAATAAACATTAATATTCCGTTTCAAATTGAAGTGCTCTTTTTTAAATGTTATCCTCTTTGGCATACTTGAATTATCTTGAGCGGCTCATATGTATTCAAAATATATCTTTGTGCTTGGATACATCTTTGGCATTTCCTTGGCGTAAAATCTAAAACACACATCAAACAAATACATTGCAATTACAGATATTAAATACAGTTACATTTTAATACAGAATTTCAGAAAAAGTCATTATATAACACATTTTCGTAATAAATTGGAACGAAACCGCCCGAGAACTCCGTAACGTACCAGAAAATATTTTATCCCGTTACAACTGCCTACACTACACTTGTGCGTCTAATTTTGGAGTATTGCTGGGCATTGTGGGATCCGCACCTAGTGGGATTGACGGACGAGTTAGAGAAAGTTGACAGAAGGGCAGCTCGTTTTGTATTATCGTGAGATATAGGAGATAGTGTCACGGAAATAATGCACGAGTTAGGGAAAAATAATTAAGACAGGCGTTATTCGTAGTGACGAGATCTATTTGCAAAATTTCTTTAACCAACTTTCTCTTCCAAATGCGAACATATTTTGTTAGCATCCACCTACATAGGGATACAACATCACTGCAATACAATCTCCTTGCGGACTGGCGAAATCGACCAACTCTGAATATATTAAGATTTGCCGTTAAAATTCCATCCTTATTTTCTCCTGCCGTCCTTTCTTGATTCGGCTATTTCACATACATTGTTTTTTATTATTATTATTTTTCTTCATTACATTACAAATGACTGATTTGGATATTAAAACTTTTTCAATTTCCACTTTTCTTTTGGAGTCAGAACATTCTCTCTAATTGCAAAACAAATCTGATGCCAGTCTTGAGACAAGAGTGAATTTTCATACGTCTGTAATCTTTTATATTTCCAGACGAAATTGAGATTTATAAACGAGTAGCCGTCTCTTAGTGACCACGCTTTCGACGGGACGTTAAACACTAATCTTCCTTTCATTAACAAATTACTTGTTCAGTCCCCATTATTAAGGTTCTGGTATATGCTACGTAGCATTCTGAGCTGAGGTTGGTAGTAACAAAATCCATATTACATTATACACAGTAGAGATGGTCATAATGAAATGTGGGAGAGTTATTTTAAAAAAAGTTCGTTACGGTTAATTTTCTGGCGCACATACCACACTTAATTAAAATAGCCCTTTGCTCTGGTGCGGGAAACAGTCATGAAACATGGCGTTGCTGCTGAAATCTTAATACATACTCCTGGTTTAATTCAGTATTTCGTGGTGCGGCCGGGGAGCAGATTCAGGTTACTCGGCACGTAATTTCAACTGGAATTCCGGCTGAATATTTAGATTGGCTGTAGCAGACAGAATGAAGCTCTCACGTAGTCATACTACCGTGAATTTCTGCTCTCGGCGAACAGTATAAATACTACGTAATTGGTGGAAACAGCGTCGAACAGTTTGGACTGGTTACATTGAAAAACATGACGCCAGTGATAACAGCCGCCGTGTAATCAATATTAACATCGAAACAGAGGTGTACCGGACGTAAGATGGTCAAGGTGATTTTCAGTAAATGTTTTTCTTCCTCATAATCACAAAACCGAAGTAACTGTAGACTGATGAAGTGTATGCTTGGGGAGTCTTATTACATAACTAAGATTAAACGACATGTCTTCTTTTAAAGACATTTCAACAGTATGTTTCATTTTTTAAGTATTTAATGTAATATGGATCTTTTTACATAATGCCATTTTTTTTTCTTTTTGAAATGTTACAACATATTTTGATACTACAAACAAATGAAAGTTGTTTCAGAAATGATTGTTGCACGGGAGATACGTCATATGAATCTGAAACAAACAAACAACACGGTAAAGTCTTTATTAATTAAGTTGATAACATGCAATCCTTCGGATGTATATAGAGATATCTTCTGATTCAACTACACTGGTACTGACAATTAAGGGATCAGTTGATATATCTAGTTTCTGAAGTATTGTCATCGGCGAAATGAACTGAAATTGTCCGACGTCTTTCTGTCGCTTTTACGGATTGCAGACAACAACATTACGACAACCGAGATACTGGTATTAACAGCAAACTGGTGCATAGGGGGTTGGTGTTGACTTGCTCTACCAAACGAATTGCCGTTGGTTTCAGATAGTGTAGTGATCAGTTAGTGCAATTCATCAACAACGTGATTTACCAGAACCTATGCCAGGGAGAGCCATAGGAAGGTTGGAAGCGAGACAGAGAGAGGTGGCTGTGGTCTCCCAAAGTATAATTTCCAGACATGCATCGTTAAAAGAAGGCAAGGCCGAAGTCGTCCACGGATACATCAGAAGGAGGTGACCGTTATATCCGGTTAAAAGCCCGTCTCGAGACGGTTTCAGAAAGTACCGCACTTGCGAAATACAGCTTGCCCTTATTGACATTAAGTGATAAGTGCCATCGCCAATAGATCCCAAATCGTTTCCATATTTCTCGATTTCCGAAAGGCTTTTGACACTGTACCTCACAAGCGGCTTCTAATGAAATTGCGTGCTTATGGAGTATCGCCCCAAATGTGCGATTGGATTCAAGATTTCCTTTCATAAAGGACTCAGTTCGTAGTAAATGACGGTAAATCATCGAGTAAAGCAGAAGTGATATCTGGCGTTCCCAAGGAAAGCGTTATAGGTCCCCTATTCTTCCTTGTCTTTATAAACGATATAGGAGACAATCTGAATAGTTCCCTTAGACTGTTCGCGGATGATGCTGTCGTTTACCGGTTAGTTAAGTCAACAGAGGATCAAAAGCAACTGCAAAGACAAAATTTCTACATGGTGCGAAAATTGGCATTTAACATTAAGTAATGAAAAGTGTGAAGTAATACACATGACCACGAAACGAAATCCGCTGAACTTCAATTACACGATAAATCAGTCAAACCTCAAGGTCTTAAATTCTACCAAATACCCAGGAGTTACAATTACGAACAACTTAGACTTGTGGGAACACAGAGAAAATATTGTGGGAAAGGCGATTCAAAGGTTACGTTTCCTTGGCAGAACGCTTCGAAGATGCAACAGCTCCGCCACACTTGTGCGTCCTCTCCTGGAGTACTGTTGCCCATTGTGGGACCCTCACCAGGTGGTACTGACGGAAGATATTGAGAAGGTTCAGAGAAGGGTAGCTCGTTTTGTTTTATCACATTACACGGGGGGGGGGGGGGGGGGTGAGCATCACTGTAATGTTGTACAATTTGAGGTGGAAATCATTAAAAGAAAGACTTTATTCGTTGCGACGAGATCTATTTGCGAAATTTCAATAACTGACTTTTACTTCTGAATGTGAAAATATTTTGTTAGCACCCACCTACATAGGGAGACATGACCATCCCAATAAAATAAGAGAAATCAGATCGAAAACGGAACGATTTATGTGTTCTTCCTTTCCGCGAGCTATTAGAGAATGGAGCGGTAGAAAAAGGTTATGAACGTGGTTAATGAACCCTCTGCCAGGCACTTAAATGTGATATGGAGAGTATGTATGTAAATGTAGAGGCTGAAAGCAACTCAGCTGTAGCGCACCCTCCAGGCAGCAAAAGAATGCAAAAATCAACTCAAACAGTCCGAAATCGCCATCGGGAATTTGACCGCTACGAATGGAGGCCTATGGTGTGTATCCCATTAAAACCACATCACCCTTTACTCCTCAGAAACCGGGAAGAGGTAAATCGGGAGTGGAGTCGTATCGAATGGAGCTGAGTACTGTTCACAGGTGAGTCAAGCTTCTGTGTTCATCCGGAAAATCGTCGTTCATCATCTGGAGAGAAAGTGGAACTATGAACAAAGCTGCTTATGTGCAGAAAACATCACCGCATCACGTGGTGGGCGAATGGTGTGGCAGGAGTCACTATTGGCGGAAGTACGGCCCTCTATGTCGCACAGAATGGTGCTATGTCATCTCAGAGGTAAAGAGACGAGATCCTTCGATCTTTTGTTGTGACCTAAGCTGCTGCCATTAGAGACGGGTTCCTTCTGGTGGACGATAACGCTCGTCGCGGTAGAGCTTCACAGGTGGATAACATGCTTAAAGCCGAGGGAAACGAACCAATGGATTAGCCAGCTTGTTCACCGTACTTAATCCCGATTCAATATGTCTGGGAAGCACTTGGCAGACGCATTGCAGCCAGACCAGCACCTTCCAGAAAGATTGCAGAGATGGATGTAGCAATCGTAGAATAATAGCCAAATATCCCTCAAGAGCTGATTGTTTACCTCGTACTGTCTATGCCACGCAGTTGTGCAACTGTAATGGCCTCCGAGGTGATCCCATATCATATTAGAGGACAACGAAAATGTTTTTCACTATTCTGGTAGCACCATGATGCCTCGCTCTAAGTAAACGCCATGTAAACCCCAAGTAAACAGCTGATATTGCAAAAGATTGTAGTGTAATACAAACATATTAGACTTGTAACCAATATCTGAATATGTTACCATATGTATATTATATCTCACCTGGAAACCTTATTGTTTTGATTAGTTTCGATATTGCATTGGAGAGAAGTGTTTGGGGGAAAAATCGTAGACAGACCAAGAGACGAATATAGTAAGCAGATAGAGATGGATGTGGGTTGACGTACTTATGGGAAGATGAAGAAACTTGCTCAGGATAGAGTAGTCTCCGAACTGAAGACTACAATAAGAACAATTTAGATATAGTGAACGAATTTATTTTAAGGAATTTTTACGGTAATCTCATTTGGCGAGAAAAACTATACAATTTCAGAAGAAAATGGATGATCTATTCAATTTGGGTAATTCTTTCAGCAATCAGTCGTAAAAAATATATTTTTTTATTTGTTTGCAAATCTAGATTTCGACCACTGTGTGGTCATTATCATTACTTAAATCCAATTAAAATACTTAAAACCTCCAACATGGAGGTCGAGGCGTTTTAAGTATTTTAATTGGTTTTAAGCATTGATAATGACCACACAGTGGTCGAAATCTAGATTTGCAAACAAATAAAAATATATTTTTTACGACTGATTGCTGAAAGAATTACCACAAATCAAATACAGTCGTGGAGCACCAATTCCAACGTGGAATCAAGCCTGATTTATGAAACTTTCACTCAGCAGCGGAGTGTGCGCTGATATGAAACTTCCTGTCAGATTAAAATGGTGTCCCGGATCCGGGACTCGAACCCGGACTTTTCCCTTTCGCGGGCAAGCGCTCTTTTGACTGAGCTATCCTTTCTTCCAGGATTGCTTGTATGTTTCGCAGGAGAGCTTCTGTGAAGATTAGAAAGTAGGAGGCGAGGTACTGGCGGAAATAAAGTTGTGGGGCGGCATCGTGAGTCGTGTCGCGATAGCTCAGTCGGCAGAGCGCTTGCCCACGAAAGGCAAAGGTCCCAGGTTCGAGTCCCGGTTCCGGCACACAATTTTAATTTGCCAGCAGGTTTCAAGACCTGCACAAATTGAAGAAGTGAATAACTCATTGTGCCACCTGTGGCCCTTATGGAAAAAGTTACGCGACTGCGCACTAATAAATATAATTTTGACTATCCTACTGTCCAACTAGCATATAGACGAATATTCCCAACAGGTCGGAGGGGTTGCCAGTTATGTTATAAACTTTATCAATTGGGAAAAGATCTAGAGATTTTACTAGCCAAGGTCACTGAAGCAACAGCTGCAGGTTGGATCGATAATGGATCCAGGACTATCTAACGATTGCTCGGTCCAGACGGTGTGTCATCTTTTTAGGTCGTCTCCTGTCTTCTTGGGTCAAGATGCGATATGCCCACCTAATATTTGGTATTGGTCTGATGTTACACATTTAAATAGATTCAAATCTGTTCTTGCTTAAACTATTTATCGTCCCTCGTATCACTCCCTTGCTCCAAACAAATTCATTCAGAAAAAACATACTAATACTTGAAAGTGAAATTTTAACAACTGAATGCTTTTATTCCCATTGCCATTCTGCATTTTATTACCTCCGTACTCCGACCATAGTAAACTTACTGATCAAGTAAAATATACATACACGTACATACGAGACGCGTTTTTAAAGTAAGTTCCGTTTTGTTGTAAATATAGTAGTTCGCGCACATACCGCAACGAACGCGGGCGTCGTGTACCGGCATGCCTCGGAAACAATTGTACTCAGTGTCAGCTCTGTAGCTAACCTGTACGGGTCTGTTCTGTGCTTTCAAATTGTTTAAGACTCTCAACTCGCTCGCTGCGAGCGTGTGAGGTTCGCTCAGTTATATGGTTTTCGTCACTAAGGAACCTGTCTGCTGCAGAAATTCATCGACAGATTTGCGAAATGTGCGAGGATACTGTTATCAGTAAAGGCAAAGTGCGTAAATGGGTACGACAATCAAAAGATGACTCTGACAATGTCCATGTTGAGGACTGCTCGCCGGCCGTGGTGGCCGAGGGGACTGCGGCGCGTCAATCACGATCTGCACGGCCACTACGGTCGGGGGTTCGAATCCCCCCCCCCCTCGGGCATGGATATTTGTGCCGTCCTAGTTCGTAAGTAGTTCATAAGTAGTTTGTAAGTTTAGGGACTGAAGACCCCGTAGTCAAGTCCCATAGACTTTACAAACATTTGAACATTTTTGAACATTTGAACATTTGAGGACTGCTCCGGTCGCCCATCTTCGATTACAGACGATTTTGAGGTTTCAGCTGAAGCGATAATTCGTGACAACAGGAGCTTCACTATGAGCTTCTCTCAAACGAATTTCCTGACGTGTCGAAATTAGTGGTTTACAAAACGGCAGTGAACTCTTGGTTATCGGAACCGGTGGCTAGATTGTATGAAGAGGGTGTTTTAAAATTGGTTGAGACGCATAAGTGTTTAAACCAACTAGGCAACTATGTTGCAAAACAGAGTAAAGTATTACTTCATATTAAAATGTATGAAAATAAATTTACTGTTTTGAAATAACCTCCCGTTGTGTACTTCTGTTGAAACGGAAATTACTTAAAAAACACTCCTCGTAATTTTCAGTATGACGTGTCTGAACAGTATCTGTGGTAACGTAATTTATTGTGTGAAAAATTTCAGCCGTACAAGTTGCTCTAAAATACTGGATCTTTATCTAGATTTCGGTTACCACTAAGCTTCTCTTCATCAGAAATAAAACTAAAACATATTTGCTAGTTGAGAACTAGCAGTCTGAACAATAAAGGCCGCTATGGCTTCCCAACGTTAACGTTTTACAATTAATTTATGTACGACATGAGCTTTGTATGTAAACGTCTCATGTTGTAGTTTTATTTCTCATTTGGGCACGCTTAGTGATAGTCGAAACCTAGATAAAGTTCGAGTATTTTGATGTTCAAAAGGTTGTAAATCTATGGCACTTAGCTACATCGGTCATCAGTCCCTAGGCGTACAACCTACATAAATTAACTTATGCTAAGGATAGCAAATGCACCCATCCCGAGGGAGGACTCGAGCCTCCGACGGAAGCAGCGGTGCACTCTGCAACTGGGCGCCTTGGAACGCTCATCCACTCCACCGCGGCTCAAGTGTTTTACAGCAACAAGGGGGGCTGCATTTTCTCATACAATAAATATATCTGTATATAAAAATTAAACAAGAAAGAGAGAGCAAAATCATACCATCTTATTGTGTTACTGCGGGATCTAATTCCCTCTGCATCCGCTGTCTTAGTTTGAGTACATTCCATTAACATTATAGCATTCTTCTTAATGTTCATCATGTACCCTTCTTTCAAGACAATGTCCACTACGTTCAATAGCTCATCCTGATCATTTTCCGTCTGTGAAAGAACGACGATGTTATTGAAAACTGCAAATATTTTATTTCTTCTTCATAAACTTTAATTCTTTCTCCTAATTTGTCTTTGGTCTCTTTCACAGGTTGTACAGTGTACAGATTGAATGACATTGGGGAAAGCCACAAACCTTACTCCATTCCCAACCCCTTTCGTGCCTTTCGACTTTTATAACTGCTGAATGGATCGTGTAAAAGTTGTAAATAATCGTTAGTTACCTCTCTTGCTGACTTCATAATTTGAAAGAGTTTACTCCAGTCAACTTTGTCAAAAGCTTTTTCCATATCTACAAAAGCCTTTCCTAAACCTATCTTGTAAGGTAAGTCCGTATTGTCTCGCTTCTTACTCCATGTCTCCTTAATCGAAACTTGTCTTTGTCTTCCCCGTTGTCGGTTCTACTACTTTTTTCCATTCTTGTGTCAATAATTCGTGTAGGAATTCTGCATTCTTTATTTATCATACTGAAGGTTCTAATACTGCGCCTGCTTTTTTTGGAATTTTTCTTGAATTTGAGAGTGCTTCACCTGTTTCATATATCTTGCATACCGTGCTTAGTAGTTTTGCAATACTTGACTCTCCCATATTGTTCAATAGCTCAGAAGAAATATCTACGGCAGGAGCCTTTTTTCGATTTAAGTCTTACATTGCTTTGTCAAAGTCTTCTCTCCATATAGTATGTCCTATCTTCACCTACTTCCCGTTCTCTTTCTACAATACTGATTGATGTTTATTTGCCTTGTATAGCCCCTCTATATATTATTTCCACCTTTCAGCGTACCTTGTTTAATCGGTACTAGTTTTCCATCTGAGGTCTTGATATTTATATAGCTATTTTTATTTTCTCTAAATGTCTCATTTTCCTGTTGGCAGTACCTACATTTCCATTAGTTAAACATCCTTATAGACTTGCATTTGTCGTATAGTCACTCCTGTTTAGGCAATTAGTACTTCCTAATAATCTCATTTTTGAGGCCGTCTGTTACGGCGGGATAAAAGGGAAAATGATTGGGGTAAATGTCTCTAAAGTTCGAGAAAGTTAATTATCTGACAATTATTACGTGAGTTTCTAATCTTTTCTCTTGTTTCAACCCTCGGTCCTGTTACCAAGACACTTGGTGCCAATGTTTTTAATTGTGATAGGAGATAAGCACTGTACATGAGGGCCCGTATTGCTTCAAAAACGTTTCAAATGTTTGTATAGTCTGTGGGACTTAAATACGGGGTCATCAGTCCCTAAACTTACAAACTACTTATGAACTACTTACGAACTAGGATGGCACAAATATCCATGCCCGAGGGGGGATTCGAACCCTCGACTGTAGTGGCCATGCAGACCGTGACTGGAGCGCCTCAGTCTCCTCGGCCACCGCGGTCGGCCCGTATTGCTTCGTACCTCGTCAGTGTATGAAGATGAGAGTTTCTATTCACTACCCTGATATCTTCTTTTGCTTATATTGTCCCCTGCGCGGAAACAGTACTCAGGCCGTATTCCGTTGTTTCTTGATGTGAGACTGAAATAGTGTAATCTGGCTAGGTTTTAACAATAACGATTGTCACGCGAATGTTTGAAGTGCCAGTGCCTTTTCGCTTTCATTTATGATTCACTGTTCCTATACGGAGAGCCACTATTGTATAATAGAAATGTTTAATAACCTTATATTACATTATATCGATACACATCTACATCTACATGGGATACTCTGCAAATCACATTTAAGTGCCTGGCAGAGGGTTCATTGAACCACCATTATACTATTTATCTCCCATTTCATTCTCGAATAGCGCGCGGGAAGAAAGAACACCTGAATCTCTCTGTTCGAGCTCTGATTTCTCTTATTTTATTCTGATGATCATTTCTATCTATGTAAGTGGGAGTCAACAATATATTTTCGCATTCGGAGGAGAATGTTGGCGATTGGAGTTTCGCAAGTAGCCCACGCCGCAGCGATAAGCGCCGTTGTTGTAATGATTCCCATCCCAGATCCTGTATCATTTCCGTAACGCTGTCTCCCCTGTATCGTGACAATAAGATACGAGCTGCCCTTCTTTGGACTCTTTCGATGTCCTCCGTTAAACCCACCTGATAAGGATCCCACACTGGGCTGCAATACTTCAAAAATGGACAGACAAGCGTAGTTCTGTTGAATGTTTTAAGGGTTCTGCCAATAAAACGCAGTCTCCGGTTCGCCTTTTCCACGATATTATCTACGTGTTCTTTCCAATTTAAGTCTGAAGTAATAGTAATTACTAGGTATTTTGTGGAGTTTACGGCCTTCACGTTTGATTGATTTATCTTGTAAACAAAGTTTAACACGCACTCGATTGCCATTGATAAAGTACTTAGTTCGCCTGACTTAGATGTTAATCCACTGGGGCTACTAGCACGACTGACTGCGGCAGGAGCAACACTCTGCATAGCCGGCTGCGGTGGCCGAGGTGACTGAGGCGCTCCAGTCACGGTCAGCACGGCCACTACGGTCGGGGGTTCGAATCCCCCCTCGGGCATGGATATTTGTGCCGTCCTAGTTCGTAAGTAGTTCATAAGTAGTTTGTAAGTTTAGGGACTGATGACCCCGTAGTTAAGTCCCATAAGCTTAACAAACATTTGAACATTTTGAACACTCTGCATATGTGGCTACATTTTGGCGCTAACGGAACATTCTATTAAAGTAACATTTAAATAACTTTTTAAATAATAGAAGCAGCTTAACACAAGATAAAAACACACATACTTAAATACAGTGCGGTGTTTTAAATATTAATAAAAATGCTGGGGGGTTTTGGCGGACTGAGATTATTAGTAAGAGCCAATCAGATTTTAGAAGGAAATACGGACGAAGTTTTACCACGGGATACTTGTTCACCAGACCATATGGTCTATGTTTTACTCAGGCTACATTTTACTTAATGCTCCTCCCAACATAGTAAAAAGTATCTTACAGAATAAAAAGAGCAATGGCTACAGATCAGACCCGTCACACTGTACTCCATTTCATTACTTTTTAATACTTCCTCGTTTTATGAAATAAATTCCGTTATCTCGTCCCATGTCCAAGGATTTTATCTACGTCTTTTCTTTCTACCTACGTGCCCTCTACGATCTTACATCCCATCTTCCCCTTCATCTTCTACTGGATTCCTTCTACCCTTTCCGTCAAACGATGCCTAAAGCTCCATGTGAACCTCTCAAGAACCTCACTTTCCATTAATTTATCAAGGTAGCATATACCTGTCTGTTTCCTTCGTGAACTGGGGCAACTGAAAATCATAGAGGAAACTAATTTGTATACTTGCAAGTGATTCTAACTGGCCATGATTGCATAATTAGAAAAGACAGGAGATTAGTTTAAAAATTCAGAAGATATTAACAGCGCACTGTGGTCTGGAGACGGGGGATTATCTTTTCTACACGTAACCATCTTCAATACTGAATGGGGAAGTCGCTAGGGGAAAGAGCATCAGTTTCTCATAAAAATATTACGAGATGCTCATGGAGTTCATGTGTAAATGAATGGAACTACGAAAACACACAATAAAACCTTTTAATGTTTTCTTTGATGAAATGTTATTAATCGTAACTGTATTTAGTAGATCAGTAATGAAGTCATTTCTCGTAATGTATATTGGTAAAGCACTGTAGCGGACGACGGGGCGGGGGGGGTTGGAGGTCAGGGGGTAGGGAATTCGTTTAAGCTGCTGCCAGTGGGAAATTCGTGCTTGCGCAGAGCTGAAATTAATTTAAGGAAGCAGCTTCTCCCGCTTCTGGCTACTTGCCATGTGACTGTTTCCTGTTTAAGCAGTTGTCGGAAGCTACCATATTCTACTCGGAAAAATATTTCTGGTGCGCTGAGTCTGCCAGATTCGCGCATGCGCAGAAATGTTTCAGCGGTAGTGGGAGTCTCCATGTGGTCAGTGTTTACATTGCGCTACAATTTCATTCCTTTGTTTTCGTGTACAAGTGTCTCGTCATATGAAAACAAAATTGATTTCTGTGACTGGGAACTGTTGAGTGAATTTATTCTCAAAATCGCGGGCGGCTGATAAACTAATATGACAATATTTCAGTTATCTGGCTTTATTTTAACGTTACTGGCAGATCAAATATTGATTTGAACATGTAATGCACAACTGACATGTAACTTTATGCCTTTTATCTGTTAAAAAATTATACGGTGTACATGATCCCCTGGACTTTAAACTACACTGAGAATATTCATTCAGTGAACGAAAAAACAATATTTTACGTCATAAACACCAAGCGGAAATGTCTACTATTGTCATAATACGACTCATTATCTAGTGTTCATACAAGATGAAGATTATTCTACCTGAAGAACATAGTTTATTTTTGTCAGATCGCTAAAGAAATTGGTCTTTTATCAACCAACTAGAATGTACTGTTTATTGCCATAGAGACAGTCAATTTATTTGGAAGAATATTACGGAAGTGGTAATATAAGGAGAGTACCGCGCTAAAATTCAAGATGGCGCCAGTAAAACCCGGCCCCGCCGCCTCCGGGGAAAACCTGCCGTCGCATCCCGCCCCACCAGACTGGCGCCGCCTCCAACCACCCCTTCCAGACGCCCGCCTCACACCCACCACCCTAGATAAATTTTATAAAATTTCCACATCAAATTAACTGCAAGCCTAAACCGCCTGCCCCTGACACCATTCCACACCTCCAAGAGCCCTGGCGGTTTAGGCTTGCAGTTAATTTGATGTGGAAATTTTATAAAATTTATCTAGGGTGGTGGGTGTGAGGCGGGCGTCTGGAAGGGGTGGTTGGAGGCGGCGCCAGTCTGGTGGGGCGGGATGCACTTTTGAGAGATGGCAGCCCATCTCTCATCTTTATTATCGACGTTTATTGTTGACGTATTGACGTATGAGTACTGTACATACAATTTTCTACGCCTTAAGGAGGAAAAAGTGTAAGGTTTAGTGGTAAAAAAAATGAAATGGATTGGAATGATTCCGCTGGGGAAGGTTGTTGTTGTTGTTGTTATGGTCTTCAGTCCGGAGACTGGTTTGATGCAGCTCTCCACCCTACTCTATCCTGAGCAAGCCTTTTCATCTCCTCATAAGAACGACAACCCACATCCACTTGAATCTGCTTACTGTACACGTCTCTTGGCCTCCCTCTGCGATTTTTACCCCACACACTTCCCTCCAATGCTAAATTTACGATTCCTCGATGTCTAAGAATGTGTCCTACCAAGCGATCCCTTCTTTTAGTCAGGGTGTGCCAAAAATTCCTTTTCTCACCAATTCTGTTAAGTACCTCTTCATTAGTTATGCGATCTACCCACCTAATCTTCAGCATTCTTCTGTAGCACCACATTTCAAAAGCCTCTATCCTCTTCCTGTCCGCACTGCTTATCGTCCATGTTTCACTCCCGCACAAGGCAACACTCCACACAAATGCCTTCAGAAAAGACTTACTTACACTTAAATTAATATTCGATGTTAGCAAATTTCTCTTTTTCAAAAATGTTTTTCTTCCCATTGCCATTCTGCATTTTATATCCTCTGTACTGCGACCATCGCATGTTATTTTACTACCCAAGTAACAAAACTCATCTACCACCTTCATTGTTTCGTTACCTAATCTAATTCCTTCAGCATCACCTGATTTTCTATGACCGCATTCCATTATTTTTGTTTTGCTCTTGTTAATGTTCATTTTATACGCTCTCTTCAACACACTGTCCATTCCATTCAACTGCTCTTCCAGGTCCTTTGCTGTCTCTGACAGAATTACAATGTCATCAGCAAAACGCAATGTTTTTATTTCTTCCCCCTGAACTTTAATCCCTATTCCAAATTTTTCCTTGCTTTCCTTCACCGCCTGCTCGATGTACAAATTAAATAGCATCGGACAAAGGCTACAACCCTGTCTTACTCCCTTCCCAACTGATGCTTCCCTTTCATTCCCTTCGAGTCTAATAACTGCGGTCTGGCTTTTGTACAAGTTGTAAATAACTCTCCTTTCCCTGTATTTTACCCCTGCTGATTTCAGAATTTGAAAGAGTGTATTCCAGTCAACATTGTCAAAAGCTTTCTCCAAATCTACAAAAGCTAAAAATGTAGGTTTGCCTTTCCTTAACCTATCTTCTAAGATAAGACGTAAAGTGAGTATTGCCTCCCGGGTTCCTAAGTTCCTCCTGAATCCAAACTGATGTTCCCCGAGGTCAGCTTCTACCAGCTTTTCCATTCTCCTGTAGATAATTCGTGTTAAAATTTTGCAACCATGACTTATCAAACTTATGGTTCTGTAGTTTTCACACCTGTCTGCGCCTGATTTCTTTGGAATGGGGATTATTACATTTTTCTTAAAGTCTGAGGGTATTTCACCTGTCTCATACATCCTACACACCAGTTCAAATAGTCTTGTCATGGCTGGCTCTCCCAGAGCCTTTAGTAGCTCTGAGGGTATGTCATCTACTCCTGGGGCCTTGTTCCGACCTAGGTCTTTCAGGGCTCTGTCATATTCATCTCTCAGTATAGTATCTCCTATTTCATCTTGATCTACTTCCTCTTCCCTTCCTACAACATCATCTCCAAGTTCATTTCCTTTGTAGAGCTGCTCTATGTACTCTTTCCACCTTTCGGATTTTCCTTCTTTGCTGAGAACTTGTTTTCCATCAGAGTCCTTGATATTCATAGAGCTGTTTTTCTTATCCCCAAATGTCTCTTTTATTTTCCTGTAGGCGGTATCTACTTTTCCCCTTCTTATACATTCTTCTACAGAGCTGCATTTGGCTTCTAGCCACTCCTGCTTAGCCATTTTGCACTTCCTGTCAATCTCATTTCTTAGTCGTCTGTACTCCATTTTGCCCGTTTCATTTACTGCATTTTTATATTTTCTCCTTTCATCAATTAAATTTAGTATTTCCTGTGATATCCAAGGATTTTTTGTAGGTCTTGCCTTTCTACCTATTTTGTCCTCTGCTGCCTTCACTATTTCATCTCTCAATGCTACCCATTCCTCTTCTACTGTTTTATTTCCCTCTGTTTCTGTCAATTGGTGCCTAAATCTCCCTTCGAATTTCTCCAGAACTTCAGGTTCCTTCAATTTATCTAAGTCCCATCTCCTTATTTTCCTACCTTTCTGCAGTTTTTTCAGTTTCAGCCTACAGTTCATGACTAACAAGTTATGGTCAGAGTCTATATCTGCCCCTGGGTATGTTTTACAGTTTATCACCTGGTTCCGGAATCTATGTTTTACCGTTATAAAATCTATCTGATACCTTCCGGTGTCTCCTGGTCTCTTCCATGTATACAACCTTCTTTTGTGATTCTTGAACCAGGTGTTTGTTATGATTAAATCATGTTCCGTGCAAAATTCTACCAGGCGACTTCCTCTTTCATTCCTTCTGCCCAGTCCATATTCACCTACTATTTTTCCTTCTCTTCCTTTTCCTACTACCTAATTCCAGTCTCCCATCACAATTAAGTTTTCCTCTCCCTTAACTGTCTGAATAATTTCCTTTAGCTCCTCATATATTTCTTCGATTTACTCATCATCGGCAGAGCTAGTTGGCATATAAACCTGTACTACTGTTGTCGGTGTTGGCTTCGTATCTATCTTGACAATGATAATGCGATCACTGTGCTGCCCGTAGTAGTTTACCCGCATTCCTATCTTCTTATTCATTATCAGTCCTACTCCTGTGATACCCCCAACTGATTTTGTATTTATAATCCTGTACTCACCTAACCAGAAATCCTGTTCATCCTGCCACCGAACTTCACTAATCCCCACTATATCTAACTTCAACCTATCCATTTCCCTTTTTAAATTTTCTAGCTTCCCTACCCGATTAAGGGATCTAACATTCCACGCTCCGATCCGTAGAATGCCAGTATTATCTTTCCTGATGACAACATCCTCCTGAGTAGTCCCCGCCCGGAGATCCGAATGGGGGACTATTTTACCTCCGGAATATTTTACCCAAGAGGATGCCATCATCATATTTTCATACAGTAGAGCTGCATGTCCTCGGGAAATGTAACGGCTGTAGTTTCCCCTTGCTTGCAGCCGTTCGCAGTAACTGTGAGGCAAAGCCACATTAGCTGTTGTTACAAGGCCAGCTCAGTCAATCATCCAGACTGTTGCCCCTGCAACTACTGAAAAGGCTGCTGCCCCTCTTCAGGAACCACACGTTTGTCTGGCCTCTCCACAGATACCCCTCCGATGTGGTTGCACCTACGGTACGGCTATCTGCATCGTTGAGGCACGCAAGCCACCCCACCTCGGCAATGTCTGTGGTTCATGGGAGTGGAGGGGGGAAGGTTAAGGTGGGTTAATACAATAGGAAGACAGGAGCGGCTGACCCTGAATTAATTAGTGATATTATTTAACATCATATCAAATAATTTGAATGATAAAATATTTCCCTGTTTCAGTCCTAATTGTAATGAAACGCTTCCGTTTCCTGCAAGTGGCATAAAGTATAATTAATAATTTGTCCCCACCAAAAATCTAACAAACTAACTGGGATCTGACTATTAATAATGTTGAAAAAAAAAAAAAAAAAAACAACATCTTTCAAATCCAACAATATTTATTGCACCTTTTTGAGCAGGATAAAACACACAATGATTAATCCAATACTAAAATCATAAACAACAAGACTGCATATGAAGTTACTCAAATTGTTACGAAACTGGAAATTAGTAATGACTGGCAAGGCAGAAACCCCTATCGTGAAATAATATGATGTTCTTAGCGGGATAACCGAGTCGGAATACCAGTGCAGGGTTGACTTTCCTAACTACACAATCTCCACTATAAGGCAGAACCTGATGTATCGACTATATGTTGCTGGCGAGCTCTTTGTCATACATTACCAAAATGACGACTTGCGTGTGAAGGTGCTGCGCTGCAGTGGCGTGGGGGCAGGGCGACTGTGAGCTGAAAATTTGCGCGACCACGAAATAAAAAAAAGAAAACTCGCTCCGTCGCTCGGAAGCTGTACTCCCCGCTATCAGCCTCTGTGCGCTCGGCAGTACACAGTGCCTACGATCTCAAACAATTCTGCCAAGTCAGGACCACTTCAGTGGGCGTAGACAAGTACGTACGAGTACTGAAGGTCTAAATGACACCAGAAGTTGAGTATATCGCTACTGGTGCTTCGGTGCACTAGTATTGGCTGGCTGACCTTATTCAAACCGAAAACACGAATAATCAGCTCAAGTATAAATCTCAGAGTGTACCCTGAAACTTATACAACTTCACTCATCCAAGTATCGGCTCAATAAGCAAAATCTCCAAGTCCGCGCACTGGGAGGACAGGACGCTACCAGACGCGTCCGTACTCCAGTGCTACGAAACACGAAGTCCAATTCTATCCCCGCGTCTCCGCGCAAGACCCCCGTGAAACGACGTTTTTACGTAAAGCCAATCAGCGTCGAGTTCTCGAACTCCAGCCAGTAAAATCTCAATAGACAACCGCTGATTTCGAAAAGCTGGCGCTTTGAACATCAGCCAATCAAAGACGGCATGCCTTCCACACACACATTTGGCGTGATTCTCACTAAACGGCTCTAACCGTCGCCCGTGGGAGCGGCTGCCTAGCCTCCAGCAACATTCCGTCGCTTTCCCTTTCGGACCCTCGGCCACAGCCGTGTGCCCTGCTTTCTTCTAAAAAGCGCAAACGATGCCTCTCCTTCACAGTTTGGGACACAAGGCTACATTTTTACGACCTACTGCCCTGCCAGTGTACCACCCAAGGCCAGCGCGCCCGGCCTCCTATGGCGCTGCAGGGCGCAGGTAGGAAGGAATTTCACTCGCCCCCTCAGAACTAAGTCAGCTCTGCATCTCACCTTAGCAAAAATCTTCCCTGCATCGTATTCCCGACAGCAATAGAAAATTGTATGTACAGGACTCATTACGACAATAAACATCGATAATAAAGATGATAGATGGGCTGTCATCTCTCAAAAGTGCATACTGGTGACCCCAAGAGGCCAGTCGTTGTTTACACAAGCAACTGGAAAAGATTCAGCGCGCTGGCCGGGGCCCGACCCTGCTGCCCACAATTAATTTGATAACAAATTAATTTTCAGCAACTTAACTGTCCGTCCATGCCCCTGCGCTCTCCCCCGCCACTGCCCCCACCGACAGTCCTAAAGATTGCCACCCCCATACCCCCAAAGATAATTCTTACCAAAATTCTTACTTACCAACGTACAGGTTGTATTACGCCAACAAGGATTCCATTTAGTACTTCGAACAGTACAATTACCTGGAATGACATGAGAGTTTCATAAACAAATTGATCCCGCCCAGCGCCAGGCCATCCAACACCACTCCCAAATATTTTTATACCTAATTTGCATATTAATCACGACATCCTATCTTTTAATTAGAACGTTACGTTGGTACATGCAGTTTCATACATCAAACCTTAAGTATAACTTGCTATATAGACACAGAACAAAGAAATTCGGTGCAATTCTACAGGTGGGTGTTGTACAAACATTTAGGACTATTAAAATATATGTTCTGTCTGTTCGCCTTGACCAAATAACTGTATAAATGATGCGTGCAACGGCTGACGGAAGAAAAAAAGGAAAGTCACGTGTTAGAATATAACGGTAACGACCTCCCCAAACCTGAATGTCAAACACTCTTTTGGTAACAACTGCCTTAACAATTTCTCTCGACAGACACCACGGAAATGGTATGAACAATCCCCGTTTTAAAGAATAAAAACGAATAATGGTGACGTAGCGCTCTCTCTCTCCAATGCGATTGCAGTTTACTCCAGGAAAGCTACATAAAACAATTCTGTAAACATATGCTAAATGTTTCCACAAAATATCATAACGTTTTAAGCATTCTCTTTCAAAAAACATCTGAACTACATATGCAAATGACGTAAGAGGCGACAAAGTCTTCTACGAAAGACCTCTGCAGACACACCACTTAGACGAGGCTTTTATTTAAACGAGCTACGATGGTGCTGGACCCAGTCGTGTGCCTGACAACAACGTACAGCGTCAGCTTCCCCTCCCGAAAGCAAACATGCTTTCACATACAGGCCCCACTATTAGACAGACTAACGACTACCCTCTCTTTCTCATACAAATCATAGCAGTCGCACTTTGTGACTGCTCTTAAAACTATCAAGTTCCGAAATTTGACCCTTAATCGGTGTTGTAGGGTATGAGGATACCCCTTGCAACATTCCAATGCGCATAACACTGGAATTTTGTGTACTGCGGATTTCGGCTCTTCGGTAGCTATCGTTGAGTTTGTTATGAACGATTGTAGTCAGCAATCGTTGTTATGAGCTGCTATTATTTTGACTAGCTAATCAGAATAATATGCTTGGGGTATGATGCGACCCCACTACACAGTTTACGTAACGAAGTCTGTATTTTAAAACGCTTTATATTCTATATTGTTTACAGAAATATTACTCAGAATGGCTAACAACGACAGATCCATATTTTCGGGATCTTATCACTTAGTGGTTATATGAGGTGGAAGATACTGAAGACAGTTACGCTGAAACTGTCAGTAAAAGTGATCATGAACGCAAAAGTGACCACACTACTGGATACTCAAGATTCGATTTCTTAAAGGCTCTTTCAGGCAACTGTGTGAGGTGTTATTTACTTGATAGGTTAGTCAATACAAAATTACATAGAGAGCTGAGTGGTTCTTCGGGACCTGTTATCAATACGCCATTGCCTTCTTCCACTGCGGAATGTTCTGGATGAACTCCAAAGAATATATTTTTGGATATACCAGGCACTCAAACTCTTTCGAGTGTATGAATGACTGAAAATTTCCTCATGTTCATGGTTTTTATAATAACGTTAAATTGTAACTTAATTAATCTATGTTTTATTCTATATTTTGATCGCTAATGCACATAATTGAGTACTATTAATTACTAAATTAAAGTTTTAAAGATTTTTCAGTAATTAAGAAATACTTTGGAATTTGAAGCTAGTGTGCTAAAATTATATTAATATTTAGACAGCCATTGTTATGTTCAGTTTTTGTAAATTTGTTTTGATGTAAATAAATGCCAAATAGCAATGGGTATAGTCTGTATTCATCATTTTATATTTAGATGTTTGTCTAGAAACTGCAATAATAGTGTGCGGTATGTAATACCCCACGACACAGTTCATTGCATAAAACGATCACGACACCGACTGAGGGTTAATACTCCCTATCATGCCATGTTACAATGCACATAATTCTCTTCGAAATGTACCAACAATTCCTTAGATCGATGTATCACTGCTTCCCATCAAGTACTTCAACATGTAAGTTTTTGAACTCCATATCTTCCTGTAATCCACCACTTATGCTTTTATTCTTCCTGCATATACCTATCTCAACTTAGCAAAGAAAACTAACAACCATGTCCTGTTACAATGCAAACTATTCTTTACAATATTTATCTGACACAGGTCAAAACCGATAATCGAACAGCCCAGAAGACATTTAAAATTGTTCTTAAACCATATTGTACAACGATATTTCCGAGGAGAGTCACAATAAAAGAAATTAGTGAAATAATTTAACATCAGCAGCGTACAGATTTCCGACCGTCCACACTACAACTTTTTTTCTTGAAAGCATTGACCTAAAAACATCCCTCTTCAAAATGACACTCGACAATACAGCAAACCACGGAACTGAGGTAGTACTTTACCTGCCCGATGCAAAACAGATTTTCAGTTCTGTAGAGCAAGATCGACCCACCCATTAGCCAAAAAGAGACAAAAATTTCTTACTCCAAGCTCCTTTCCTGAGATTCCATTTCAATCCACTAAATCGAACTTTTATTTTTTTAATTACAAGTAGATGGCTATCACAAACAAAGATTCCTAGAATGCTAACCTATTCACTACAACCACATATCATTTAAAGATAAATTTGTAGCTATCACACATCACATATTTCGAAGTCCTATGTTAATTTATAGCCATCAAACATGACATATTTCGAAGTCCTGTGTCAAAGTAGAGACGATAATAGATGATCCATCTTAATAACGAAAGTAGACAATGCTTAAACACAGCGAAATTTAGTAGACCCTCTAGAGGCCAAAACATTCATCAACGACGACGTCTGCACTATCATCCTTTCTTGAAATAGTATTAAACAAACAAAAACGTTTAAACCAGCAACTTAAAGACGAATATAGTGCACCTTAGGCCTCACGAAAGACAACACAGTGCGAGAAGAGCGTCAGATAAACAGACATCAAACATGATGTGTCTATAGCACAACTGCGTACGTGCAACACAATGATCCCAATCGCGCTCATTACGATGCAGGAAAACGCGACACATATGCATACATGGATCATAATATTACCACACATTACCATGCAAACGCAATGTACCAAATAACTAACCCATAAAACCGCAAACATCCTAGCGGACAGAGGAATTCACTAGATTTACGGACACACCAGTCAATTTTCAGTGTTCTTATTAATCCAGTAAAGAATTTTCAAAACACAGCACAGGAACTGAAGGAATTTGGTATCCGAGACCACACAGGTGGGAATGACACAATGTATATAGGGGTGCACTTTGCGTGTTATAAACTCGATAAGGTGATTACAGGTAATTTTAATGACGAAAGAACTCATGATTTCACAAATAAATGAAGGGGTCAGAGAGTTTTAGTCATAAGCATCGAACTTGTTTTGAGATACAGCAAGTTTAAAGTGGCATGAAAATCTGAAAATGTTTAACACAAAAAATAGAAACTTTCTTACTACTGCAAACACTTGCTTAATTTTTGCTAAGTATGTTGTCAAATAGTCAACTGTCTTTATGCTACGTAATAGACTCCTGGCCATTAAAACTGCTACACCACGAAGATGATGTGCTACAGACGCGAAACTTAACCGACAGGAAGAAGATGCTGCGATATGCAAATGATTAGCTTTTCAGAGCATTCACACAAGGTTGGCGCCCGTGGCGACACCTACAACGTGCTGACATGAGGAAAGTTTCCAACCGATTTCTCATACACAAACAGCAGTTGACCGGCGTTGCATGGTGAAACGTTGTGATGCCTGGTGTAAGGAGGAGAAATGCGTACCATTGCTTTTCCGACTTTGATCAAGGGCGGATTGTAGCCTATCGGGATTGCGCTTTATCGTAACGCGACATTACTGCTCGCGTTGGTCGCGACCAAATGACTGTTAGCAGAATATGGAATCTGTGGGTTCAGAAGGGCAATACGGAACGCCGTGCTGGATTCAAACGGCATCGTATCACTAGCAGTCGAGATGAGAGGCATCTTATCCGCATGGCTATAACGGATTGTGAAGCCACGTCTCAATCCCTGAGTGAACAGATGGGGGCGTTTGCAAGACAACAACCATCTGCACGAACAGTTCGACGACGTTTGCAGCAACATGGACTATCAGCTCGGAGACCATGGCTGTGGTTACCCTTGGCGTTGCATCACAGACACAAGTGCCTGCGATGGTGTACGCAACGACGAACCTGGGTGCACGAATGGCAAAACGTAATTTTTTCGGATCATCAGCATGATGGTCGCATCCATGTTTGGCGACATCGCGGTGAACGCACATCGGAAGCGTGGATTCGTCATCGTCATACTGGCGTATCACCCGGCGTGATGGTGTGGGGTGCCATTGGTTACACGTCTCGGTCACCTCTTGTTTGCATCGACGACACTTTGAACAGTGACCGGTACATTTCAGATGTGTTACGGCCCGTGTCTGTACCCTTCATTCGATCCCTGCGAAACTCTACATTTCAGCAGGATAATGCATGACCGCATGTTGCAGGTCCTGTACGGGCCTTCCTGGATACGGAAAATGTTTTACTGCTGCCCTGGCCAGCACATTCTCCAGGTCTGTCACCAACTATAAACGTCTGGTCAATGGTGGCCGAGCAACTGGCTCGTCACAATACGCCAGTCACTGCTCTTGAACCGTGGTATCGTGTTAAAGCTGCGTGGGCATCTGTACCTGTACACGCCAGGAAAGCTCTGTTTGGCTTAATGCCCAGGCGTATCAAGGCCGTTATTACGGCCAGGGGTGATTCTTCTGGGTACCGATTTCTCAGGATCTATGCACCCAAACTGCGTGAAAATGTAATCACAAGTCAGTTCTAGTATAATATATTTTTTGCAATCCCGTTTATCATCTGCATTTCTTCTTGGTGTAGCAATTTTAATGGCCAGTAGTAAATTAATTTTCGAGTGATTCTAATTAAGATGCAATCAACAGTGGCTTATGACTATGTCTCTCAGAAAATGTTTTAAAACATAAAATATGCATTTGCAGGATTTATTCTCTTACACAGCGAGTAATATTCATAATTCTTACTCATTAATACATGCATTACAGATAACTGAGATATATAAAATATCTTTCATTAATATAGTTACATCAGTGAAGTTCCTCTACCTCATGTTTGTTCATCTTATCATGATCGATAGAAATGTTGATTTTCTGCAGGTACATATGGCATAAGTGACGTTACATCATCAATTTTTTTCTGATTAATCAGTAGTGGCTTTCTATACTTTACTGGCAGCTGATTTGGATCTGTTTCAACAAGCCTTCCTTTCCTCTTGATTTTTAGCTTGTAAGGATCTTCAGACGCAAGAGCTGCACGTTCGTTTGTAGATCAATGTTTTCAGGTTTTCCAAACTTCTGAAGTCTTCTGTTTCCATCTTAGTCACAATATTTTTGGACTCGCAGATTTTATTACTTCTGCCCATTCATCTGGCGTATATACTATTGGTCGACTGATTCTTGCATACTGTTCAATGCGGACGAAATGACG
This sequence comes from Locusta migratoria, assembly GCA_026315105.1. Classification (NCBI taxonomy): domain Eukaryota; kingdom Metazoa; phylum Arthropoda; class Insecta; order Orthoptera; family Acrididae; genus Locusta; species Locusta migratoria. The sequence goes on along the minus strand of CM048747.1, from coordinate 281,307,830 downwards.
TTCGCAATGTAGCCTTGTGTGACCCACCACAGGAAAGTAATGCTGAACAGAAGCAAATCTTTTGGTACTAACAAGAGACCCTTCCAAAGCAATAATAGTCCAGTTTTTTGCTTGGCCCTTGCAGTTGATTAATGTGGAGATGTTTTGTTTGAGGATTAGTTACCTCCAAGCACTTTAAAAGGCAGCTGCCAACCTCATCCGAACCCTCCCTCCATCTCTCTCGCTCCACAGAGACATGTAACCCTCATTTGATCCGCAGTCATGGATATCATAGTTGTCTGTCCATATTTTTCTCTTGTAAAATGTTGGACCAGCTGTTGTTTTAAGTGTGGGAAAGTTTGTTGCATGTCCATAGCTATCACATGGTGCTCTTTTAGATTTTCTTCAGCCAGAGAAGTTAAAGACGCAATCATATTTTGTCCTGTCAGTCTTTTTGAGATGCAGTTCTTATTGTTGTTTCTTTTCTGTAACTTCTTCTGCTCTTAATTATGGGTTATTGATTGCAATTTGAAATGTATCACATTTTGATCAGGTGTCACGTTTTGCTAGTTTGGAGCCTTTGTTAAATTCAGATATAAAATTTCTCTCAATTTACTGTCGGAGACTGAAGGAACCCGATTTTTTTTTCTTTTTGCAGTATTCGGGTTATTTATACCGATTATAAGAATGTAATTGTGAGGTCACAATCCAAAAACACTTTGCTTTGGTTCTGTTGCCTGCTGTAATGATTTTTATATTGTGGTATGGCATTGAAAAAGTCTCTAACGCCTTTTACAGCTTCGTCTTGGAATTTATGTGGGTAGTTTCCATGTTTTCCTGAAATTAATAAGACATTTGAGTTTCTATTATCTTCGTAATATAAATGTTTCTACTACATTCTGTCTGAGTAAATGATTAATTTATGTTACTACAGAGTAACATACAAACCTTTTCCATCGCTTTCAGCACTGAAAATACCTGCTTCATTTGCTGTTGTAAATTCTTCACTCTACACTCATGTCTCTGTAAGCCACGAACCCTTAGGAAAACTTCCTTGCAGATCACGACTTCCATTCCACATAACTTCACATTATACAAAAAGGTAATAGCATGGGATGGTGTTTTTACTTACAAGTCTTTTTTGGATAGCTTTAAATAAATTATGACAGATATAACAAAATGATATCAATTTCATATTTAAATAATATTAATTCATATTTAAATACTGAACAAAACTCGGCTTTTTCAGTTCCATTTTTATGCAGCTCATTGGGTAGGTATTCTGGGCATTAGTTTCACATGTTCTAAAAGGAATGGAAAATGTTTTCTTCTCCCCCAAGTAATTTTGTGTAGCACTTATTTGAACATGTCCAGGGACTTCCTATAGTGACTGCCAGAACAGTCTTGTTAGTTTTGGAAGACTTATACTGCTGACCAGCATTTCGTCGACGTATTGCCTCAACTTTTTTCCACTGATCAATATTTCGCTTTCTTTTCTGTGAAGACATTGGTTTTTCAGGTGATTACTTATTTCAAGCTGTGATACGAAGAGCAAAACAATCTAAAAAATTGCGTGAGATATGGTCATAAGCAACACAAAACATTAAATATCGACAAAATGACATTAATCAGAAAAATATTTTTAAACGCCTGTTACCTTTAAAACTATTGAAGCTATTATTGCAGCTTCAACAAGTTATAAAAAGGTGCCCATACGTTTCATCATTAACACACAGGATGGTTATCAGATGTGTTGGCAAGGGTGAGAGAAACAGAATCACAAGCCAAAGGACACTAATGACCAAAAATAAAGTTTAACACACCCACTGAAACATTATCTGAGCTGGAACTGCTGTCGATGGATGCCAAGATTCATCGTTGTCCATATCCAAATGGTGAAGCTCTTCAGTTCTACTACTCTCTGTCACTTAATATTCGTTGAAGATCAGAAGCCGCTTTAGACGTCCCTGAGCCATCTGCACTAAATAAGGAAAAGTGTGAAGTAATACACATGACCACTAAAAGAACTTCAATTACGCGATAAATCAGTCAAACCTTCAGGTCGTAAATTCTACGACATACCTAGGAGTTACAATTACGAAAAACTTTGACTAGAGAGAACACATAGAAAATAGTGTGGGGAAGGCGAATCAAAGGTTACGTTTCATTGGCAGAACGCTTCGAAGATGCACCAGCTCCACCAAAGAGACTGCCTACATCACACTTGTGCGTCCTCTCCTGGAGTACTGTTGCCCCTTGTGGGACCCTCACCAGGTGGGACTGACGGAAGATATTGAGAAGATTCAGAGAAGGGCAGCGCGTTTTGTTTTATCACGTTACGGGGGGAAAGCGTCACGGAAATGTTGCACGAATTGGGATGGAAATCATTAAAAGAAAGACGTTATTCATTGCGGCGTGATCTGTTTGCGAAGTTTCAATCACCGACTTTTACTTCTGAATGTGAAAATATTTTGCTAGCACCCACCTACTTAGGGAGACATGACCATCCCAATAAAATAAGAGAAATCAGATCGAAAACGGAATGATTTAGGTGTTCTTTCTTCCCGCGCGCTATTAGAGAATGGAACGGTAGAGAAAAGTTATGAAAGTGGTTAATGAACCCTCTGCCAGGCACTTAAATGTGATTTGCAGAGTATCTATGTAGATGTAAATGTAGATTTTGCTGTGGCTTGTGACTACGTATCTTCTGAAACTACCATGAAATGGCACAGCACAGAACACCACTCCGTCATAGCGTACCACCTGTTGCAGTAAGAGTGAACTTTTTCAACTGAATATGACCAACGAATTGTTACGAATGTCATAGCACTAAAAACTCTATGTCAAGATATCTCTCCGAGGCCTTCAAATGTATTATATATTTTTACTCGGCAATTTGACGTCAATCGATTGCAGCTGCCCTATCATGTTTTTGTTCCCTATACAGACTCCTTCGAAGCGAAAGTCATGGGTGGATACTAAATACTTGCACATGCGCAACTGGTTAAAAATCCCAGCGAAACCGTGTGGGATGACCAAATCCAGGAGATGAAAGTCACATACAGCAAGCTGGAGATGAGAGCTCCTTCATTACAACATCTAGTTTAACATCGGCTTGCCACTCTTTATAAGGTACAACCAAATGTTTTCCTAGAGATCTTCTCCAGTGTCTCCTTGCCGATTTTCTCCAGTGCTCTCACAACGCCGCCTCCAGGTAGGAGAAATGGCAACTTCGCCGTGTCTCCATGACTTGCAATGACTAACTTATCGAATTTACTACACATGTGTAAGTTAAAAGACCAGCAATAATTTACCATCACACACATAAATGGCATCAATCGTAAATTACACACCATTAACGCATGATCAAACAGACAACACTTCCCAATGTCTTCAGCACAATTTTTTTTTTACAACGTAATCCTAAATCGATTTCTTTTCTCATATTTTAAACACTTTTTACTTAAATTCTATCCCAATCAGCCTGTGACTATGTAACAACAACCATCTACAACCCAACGAGCGAACTACAACAAATGACCTAGCCATCACAATTCTTTTTAAATGTTCAAAAGTTTGTAAATCTAAGGGACTTAACTATGGTGGTCATTACTCCCTACACTTTCAAGCCACTTACACTCACTTACATTAAGGACAACACTCAAACACCCATGCCCGAGGGAGGACTCGAACCCCCAACAGCGAACGGCCGCACACACCGCAGGTGGACGCCTTAGTGTGCACGGCTATTCTGCCACGGCAGCTCTTTTGTACTAAAGTTCTAAACTAACTAGCAAGTGACGATCTCTGTTTCTCTGCTTCGTTGATGGTTCCCTCTCGAACATATAACTGATTGATCATGCACCTTTCTGTATTGCATAGCCCACCAAACAGTATTTCTGAAACGTTTCGTATCAGTCACTAGACCACATACCTCGTAAGTTTAACAGTCACTCAAGTACAGCCAGAAACTGTATTCCCCCTTCTAACAAATCAATACTCCCGATAAACATCTGTAACACACCCAATTACATCGTAAAAATAACTGACACACATAGAACAGCTAAAAAGGAATGACCTAGATCAACACCGAGCTGTTTTCTTATAAATGCAATCCTTACAACCAACAACGCAAAATAGTGTACACCTAAATAATACAACACCTGATTCATTTTATCGAATGCCAACAGTAATCTTTTAGATACAAAATAAACGATTAAATGCGCCTCCCTACGAAGGTAACTATCCAGCTTTAAATCACATAACCACAGGGTTATTAAAATCGATGCTTCTCGACTGAAAAACAATAATTTGCGACAGAAAGCATCTCTGCTACGATACCGAGAGACGTCCAGTCATAAACACTACTAAAAGACGATATGAATACACCACAGCCCCAACACAAAACCATACTACTGAGTATCAATTTGCAGTCCACAAATGTAGACGACCTCTAGGTTGCAACGAGCCGTACAACTAAAGAGATTGAAATCGCTATTTCGCCAAAGCAAGGATACATCGTACGTACCAGATTACGAATGCATGAGTCGTAATTTTATGAAGGTACAATATTAACTTCTATCAATACCCATAAGAATAAAAAACAACGATTTGTCACAGCTATATCATCGCTCTTAATTCAACTTTGACACAATAAAGGCCATCTCTACAGGCCATAAAGAGACATCCCTGTTGCGACATTACTATCGGTACTCGCCAATAAGAATTGGACAATACATAACTCAGGGTAGTAAAAAGTTTATGGCTCGTTGTCTCTGTTCATAGCGGTGAGTAATGTAAGCTTCTATGCCCTAAACAGCTACCCAATTTGTTTAAACAAGATAAATAATTAATCTGTAGTTTAGCCAGTCTATCAATCTGCATTATGACGACGTGAAAATATATCTAAAAAAAACATAAATTAAAATTCTGAATAACCAACAAAATGGATTCTAAGATAAAGAAGTGATTCACTCACGAAGTAATTCTTTATAAATAGAGTTCATTTCTCTTTCTGGACATGAAAATTCGGAGGTGGTCCTACTTTATACATCGGTAAATAACTGAATATTTCCCCAATAATTGTTCATGATAGGCACAATAAGCATCACACGTACTCGAGAGGAAACGTTCCAAATTATCACTCGTAAATTAGTGTAGTCAATCGAACATTGCAGTTAAAAATTAATCCGAGATTAAAGTATTTGTTATAAAACACAGTTTGTCATCACACGAGTACACGATTGCTGACGCTGTCCGCTGTTGTCATGCACACGACTGGTTACAGCTCCATCGTCGCGCATGTACATAAATGCATTCTATCCCCGTCAAAGTTGTGTCTGCAGAGGTCTTGCGTAGACAGTTTTGTCGCCTCTTACATCATTAGGATATGTAGTTCAGATGTTTCTTGAAAGAGAATGCTTAAAACGTTTTGATGTTTAGTGTAAACATTTAGCACATGTTTGCAGAATTGTTTTATGTAGCTTGCCTGGAGAACACTGCAATCGATTGGAGAGAGAGCTACGTTACTATTATTCTTTTTTATTCTTTAAAACGAGGATTGTTCATACCATTTCCGGGGTATCTGTCCAGAGAAATTGTTAAGGCAGTTGTGTTACCAAAAGACCCTTTGACATTCAGGTTTGGGGGCGGTCGTTACCGTTACATTCTAACGTATGACCCTTTTTTTTCAGCTTTTGCACGCATCATAGTTATTTGGTCAAGACGAACAGACAGAACATTTTTTTATAGTCCTAAATGTTTGTACAACACCCATCTGTAGCATTGCACCGAATTTCTTTGTGCTCTGCCTATATTGCGAGTTATGCTTAAGGTTCGACGTATAAAATTTCATGTAACAACGTAACGTTCCAATTAAAATATAATTCTTGTTATTGAGGTCTTCAGTCCGGAGACTGGTTTGATGCAGCTCTCCACAATACCCTATCCTGAGTAAGCCTCTTCATCTCCACATAAGAACGGCAACCTACATGTCTGAATCTGCTTACTGTATTCGTCTCTTGGTCTTCCCCAGCGATTTTTTCCCCACACACTTCCCTCCAACGCTAAATTCACAATTCCTTGATGTCTAAGAATGTGTCCTACCGATCTATCCCTTCTTTTAGTCAAGGTATGCCAGAAATTTCTTTTCTCCCCAATTCTGTTCAGTACCTCCTCAATAGTTACGCGATCCACCCACCTAATCTTCAGCATTCTTCTGCAGCACCATATTTCAAAAGCCTCAATCCTCTTCCTGTCCGCACTGTTTATCGTCCATGTCTCACTCCCATACAAGGCAACACTCCATACAAATGCCTTCAGAAAGGACTTCCTTAGACTTAAATCAATATTCGATGTTAATAAATTTCTCTTTTTCAAGAACGCTTTTCTACCCATTGCCATTCTGCATTTTATATCCTCTGTACTGCGACCATCATTTGTTATTTTACTGCCCAAGTAACAAAACTCATCTACCTCCTTTATTGCTTCGTTTCCCAATCTACTTCCTTCAGCGTCACCTGATTTTCTTACACTGCACTCCATTACCCTAGTTTTGCTCTTGTTAATGTTTAACTTATATGCACCTTTCAGCACACTGTCCATTCCGTTCAATTGCTCTTCCAGGTCCTTTGCTATATCTGACAGAATTACTATGTCGTCGGCAAAACGCAATGTTTTTAATTCTTCACCCTGAACTTTAATTCCCTCTCCAAATTTCTTCTTGATTTCCTTTATAGCTTGCTCAATGTACAAATTTAATAACAATGGAGAAAGACTACAACCCTGTCTTACTCCCTTTCATGCCCTTCAACTCTGACAACCGCTGTCTGGTTTTTGTACAAGTTGTAAATAACCTTACGCTCCCTATATTTTACTCCTGCTTGCTTCAGAACTTGAAAGAGTTTATTCCAATTAACATTGTCAAAAGCCTTCTCCAAATATACAAAAGCTAGAAATGTAGGTTTGCCTTTTCTTAATCTATCTTCTAGGATAAGCCGTAAAGTAGGTATTGCCTCCCGTGTTCCTACATTTCTCCTGAACCCAAACTGATCTTCCCCGAGGTCGGCTTCTACCAGCTTTTCCATCCTTCTGTATATAATTCGTGTTAATATTTTGCAACCATGACTTATTAAACTGATGTTTCTGTAGTTTTCACACCTGTCTGCACCTGCTTTCTTTGGAATGGGGATTATTACATTTTTCTTAAAGTCTGAGGGTACTTCGCCTGCCTCATACATCTTACACACCAGGTGAAACAATTTTGTCAGCGCTAGTTCTCCCAGAGACTTCAGTATCTCTGAGGGAATATCATCTACTCCAGGTCTTTCAGGGCTCTGTCAAATTCTTCTCTCAGTACAGTATCTCCTATTTCATCTTCATCTACATCCTCTTCCCTTCCTACAATATTGTCTTGAAGTTCATTTCCTTTGTAGAGCCCCTCTATATACTCTTTCCACCTTTCAGCTTTCCCTTCTTTGCTGAGAACTGGTTTTCCATCAGTGTCCTTGATATTCACAGAATTGTTTTTCTTATCTCCAAATGTTTCTTTTATTTTCCTGTAGGCTGTATTAAAATATATTATGTCACAATTAATATGCAGATTAGGTATAAAAAATATTTGGGAGTGGTGGGCGGGGTCTATTTGTTTAATTGGGTCCTTTGTAGGTGTAATATAACCTGTACATTGGTAAGTAATATGTTTTGTAAAAATTATTTGCGGGAGGCGGCAGTCTTTAGGACTGTCGGTGGGGGCGGCAGTGGGAGCGAGGGCAGGGACGTGGGCGGGCGGTTAAGTTGCTCGAAATTAATTTGATATGCAAAGTAAGCGGGGTCGGCAGGGTTTGGCCTAGGCGAGCGTGCTGGTTCTATTTCGGTCGCTTGTGTAAAGAACGACTGGGCGCTTGCGGTCACAGGTATGTGCTATTTCCTCCTTAAGGCGTAGCTCGAAACAAATATCACATAATTGGAATATGAAAGTATGGATCTTTTGTAGGTGTAGGGGTGGCTTTGGGGGCGATGAGGCAGGCAGTGGCGGCTTGCGGTTAAATTGATGTGGAAATTTAATAAAATTAATCGAGGGCGGTGGGTGTAAGGCAGGCGGCTGGCGGGGGTGGCGACAGTCTGGTGGGGGTGGACAGTTCTGGACATGTTGGAGGTGGCGTCAGTCTGACGGGGCGGGAGGCAGCGTCGCGTTTTCCCTGGTGGCGGCGGAAGCGGCAGATGGGGCGGGCGGGTTTTACCGGCCACCATTCTGAGTTTTGCTGCATTACTCTCCTGTTGTTACTACTAATGGACTATTGCCTTGTTTACACCGTTCACTTAATTTCAAGTGCTCGCCTTTTATTTTATAAAGCATTAGCTGAAAACCCGGCGTTGCCCAGGTATTTATTTATTCCTGCCTTGAGTTAGTACTTCTCCTATCCCTTCTCTCTCTGTCCATCTTTATCTTTCTAAAAGATGTTATATTTATCAGAGTATATATAATGAGGCTGTTTTGCATAATGTACAAAATTATAATTGCAGTATCCATACAAAGAAATATAGTATCAAAATAAAAATGATATAAAAAATTCCTTCTATCTCATATTTATTGAGTTATATGTTGTACACATGTATAATTTCTTTGGTATATATCAACTAATGTTGTATGTCTGTAAAATCTGTTGTAAATACAGTTCGTAGTAAAAAAGTAAGAGATTAAAACTTGGTGCGTGATGGGGCGGTTTTCCATGGACGTTACTGTTTATGTGCTTATATCTCATGAACTTCGTGTAGTACTGAGATTGAACCAAGTGCCGTATGTGATTCTTAACCATGCAGCAATTGTTACCTCACGGTGAGGAATGTATGTACCAAATTTGGTTGAAATCGGTCCAATGGTTTAGGACAAAATGAGCAGCATTGTCGCAAAATGCAGCAGTTTTTCGCGCATCTCATTGTTTATGACGTCATATCTCGTGAACTATATATCGTATGTGATTCTTACACTTACGGCGACCGTCCTCATGGATTGAAGCTTACGTGTACAAAATTTCATAAAGACTGGAACAAAACTGTAGATTTGTATGCAACACGTACAAACATACGGACACTCTGCTTTATATATTAGATACGGTGTTAACAGATCACATATTCTGCTATGGTAAAAAATTAAACATGATGGTACTGTTAAAGAAAATTGGTATCCTGAAAACCAGAAAAGCTTAATATCAGGTACATCTACGAGAAACTGGACATGTGAATATACTCTTTAAGTCGTATTATGATTTGATACACTTGACTTTTGTTTGTTTGTTGCAGGGGACAATGTAGGATCTTTTAAGGCTGTTTGTACCTTACGAATGTTCGGAAGAGTTTACTTGAAGGTTACTAAGCAGGCGATTTAATCAGTAATTGGGAATAAAACTGGGAATATAATAAAAACCTATATTGACAGCTTTATAAGAAAAATTGGTTTCTTTTGGACGCCTACCATCCACGAAACAATATTTAACACACGTCTGTGGTACATTCTTCAGACTTCACTTTGTTTAGTAAGTTGTTTCATTTTTTACGTTTCAATTTTACAGACTGACTTGGAAAATGACGGCATACAGTGGCAACATATCGTTCAGTGTTTTATCATTGTATAGATTTTTTGTAACTATGTTATGTTTTGTAAGTATGTCGATACTTTGTAAGTATGATGTATTATATGAACAGTTTTAAGACCCTTATCATTAAGTCACACAAATAAAAGAGAAAAATCAACTGTTGTTGTTCTGCATAACTGGTTGGCACTGTATAGGAATATCAAAACAATAAAATTGCCTCAGATCAGATTGTGTGATCCAGCGCTGCCGTTACGAACGAGAATCCTAGCAGAATTGGGACGAAAAGCGTTTAAGCAGTGCAAGCTCCAAATACTTCAAACGTTGCATGTGCAACAATCCCTGGTTTCTCGCGCTTGAAAGTAGCCTAACTTTTTGGCAGCTGCTTAAACGAACCTGCTATAATGACAGGTTATACACTCAGGGTAACTACCGTCTAACTGGCGGCTAGGGAAAAAGAAGAATGTCTTATTTTTTCCTTCAGCAGGATTCGGTTGGTAGTTTTAAAAGGACCTTACAGTGAACTCAATTATTCGTTTATTGAAAGATGAGCCTTTATAAACTCTCGGGACCTCACGTATCATATATGATACATCCGTGCAAACGAGGTTCCTTCACATTGGGTGCTGTTTTTTTTGTAAAAGTGCTGACTGAATCTTATTCGCTACAATACACAGAACAACAAGGCAGCCTACTCGTTTTTCTCAGAATGACCACCAAATGTCAGGAGGATTCAGTGACAAGTGTGTTTTGGACGAGTGAGCATGGCCGCAAAAAAGAAAGGTTAGTACTGTCAATTTGTCAATAATTCCTTTTAAAGAAGTACTAAATTATTGCTAAGTGATTCCTGATTACAATTCTATGAAAAAAGTGACGTGAAACACGAGATCTCTTCTGAAAAATCGTAATTTAGTAGATGTATCATATATGAACACCAGGCTTCTATGGCTACATTAAAAATGTACGTGAGCAAGTGGCGGATGTCTGCATTTTATGTTGTTAACTTGTAATTTCAACGTTATTTTATTGCTTTTAGTGCGTATTCCACGGATTTCATAATGTGTTAGGCATTGATAATGCTTTCAGTACAAATAAAACTTCTCAAACGTGAATTAAAAATTTAAATATTATTGACAGGTCTATCTGATTCAGAAATTGCCCAGCTTCTGGATGAGGTCTTTGATGCTAATTGTTCTGATACTGAAATAGATCATGACTGTGAGGAAAATGATGACGTTGATGATGACACCGAAGTTCACAATCAGGGAACGCAGTTGACAACATTTGAAGAAGATGACGTTTCAAACAGTGAACCTTCAGAACACATGTCATTTATATAAGCAAAAGTAAAGTGGCATTTATTTTTTCACCGTATGTCAACCCAATGTATCGTATGTGATACATGGCCTGCAATAATATGTAAATTTTTTAAAAAGAATTATGAATATTTTACCATCATTGGTGCCAATCAATACTTTAAAGATTGTTTGGTTCCATTTACTGTATGAATCTCGCTTCAGGTGTCTAGACGATAATTAGCTCCGTTACGTTACTTTGCGTTGATGACGAGTTTCTATATGTAACGTTGCCAGAAAATACGTAATTTACGAAATGCATGCTTTGAAGAAATTTTTGGTTACACTTGAACAATATCGTAGACGTTTTTCTTTTCTTTTAGTAAGTACTACACTTGTAGCTGTGGAATAATGTAGCACAGGGTAAATCTTCAAGCTAGAAACCTAAACAGAATGTGGCGAGTGGTATTTTTAGACAGCCACTCGCCTTTCGTCTGAATTCCGCAAGAAGGAAAGAGACAGGCGTTGCTATTCAGACACCTCGGCAAGGCGTAGAAGGCGACACGCAAGGAATGTTCCTCCTTTCTGTGCTCTCTCCATTAAAAGAGCGGTGCTGCCTCAGCAGTAGAAAAGGGAGCATTCCGCGCCGGTGCGGCGGCTGCCCTTGAAGAACAGGCGCCGCTGTCGCTGTCGCTGTGAATGGCTCCGCTCCGGCGTTAGTCGCTGCCGCAGCTGCGACGTCCCGCCAGGATCGCCACGCGAAGAGAGCAGCGACAGCGAACCAGAGGCACCGCGCCTCACAGGCACTGCAGGGCGAGGGTGGAGTGTGCCAGATACAGGCTGAAACGTTACAGTGGCGAAGAAGTTCTGTCAGCCTGTCTCAAGTTGTCGACCTCAGATTTTTTTCAGGCGGCGTTTTAACCCATCCTTCACATCTCAATAATCTGAGGAGTCCCCAGAAACGACACTTAGTTCGGATTCCATGTAATTCTGTAGGCCCCCTTTCCCCGATTGGATAACTAGGGTAGGTTAGGGACACGCAAGTCGCCGAAGTGCTGTCCAAGTGATAGACTTGGGCCAATGAGTCACACGGAATTAATATTATTATAATTCAGACACATGTATGGAAACAGAGCAGTTACAATTCTAGATTTCATTGTATATTTCCATATGGATTATGTCTTGTCTGTTACTTATGTTTCCATTCTTGGTAGACAGGGGCTCTTCTTGTTTGGTGTTTTCTTATAACTCTCTATCAGATAATATTCATCTTGGGTGTCCAGCTGGATACCGTCGTCAACTAAACACGATATTTCGGCAGACCAACTGGCTGCCATCTTCAGGTAAGTGCGCTGATACACTTACTCTCCGGTTTCCAACGAGTAAGTGTATCAGTGCACTCATCTGAAGATGGCAGCCAGTTGGTGTGCCAAAATATCATGTTTAGTTGACGACGGTATCCGGCTGCACACCCGAGATGAATATTATCAGTTATTACGCCGGGAAAGTCTACGCAACCACAACTCTCTCTATCGCTTGTATTTATTTACATCTCGTTGAAACATCATAGATGGTCTGCTTTATTGCATGTGATCTTTGTGTGAAATTTAGTTTTCCGTACCTATACCAGATCTGACAGAGCCGTTAGACTGTTGTTAAAGACTTCCTCAGTTTTTCCCCCTTTTCTGTTTAAGCCATGTGCACTATCGTTTCCCTATCTTAGTGAAAGACTGCATCTTTGGTAACAGGATTTCCTGACACCTCTATCACATCCACTCTCAATCGACACCTATACTGGCAACAATAATCTGCAATATTTTACAATGCGCATTTCTTCTGAACGTCCGTATATCAGATTGAAGGTTATGCAATATATTGCACAATATATTGAGGAATGTACAAAAATTGGATTTACTGAGCAAACTGCATGCAATACATAGTCTCTGGATAAAACATATTTATGTTCGGCAGTTCAGACTCATCTGCTCAGCTGTTTATTTAGAACAATTTGCTGTGCTGTAAGAGTTCAAATGCATTCAAAACCAGCAATTGTTGGAAGTATTTAGCGGTTAGTAACCCTTACGATGTGTAAAATGAAAAAACAAAATACACAAGATAACAAATTAATAAGATTAGTAGTAGTCAAAATATAGGGAAACTTACTAGAAATCAGAAAACATTCAATTATTATAGTGAGTGAATTAAATTCATTTAGAATACGTATAGAAAAAAAACAAATATAATTGGCAGTGCATAGAAAAGTGGATGGATGATGATGGATGCATGCTTAGGGTTTAACGTCCCGTCGACAGCTTGGCCATTAGAGACGGAGCTAAGGCTCGGAGTTTTTGGGTTAGGATGAGGAAGGAAATCGGCTGTGCTCTTTGAAAGGAACCATCCCGGTATATGCCTGGAGTGATTTAGGGAAATCACAGAAAACCTAAATCTGGATGGCCGGAGGTGGATTTGAACCACCATCCTCCCGAATACGAGTCCAGTGCGTTACCACTGCGCCACCTCGCTCGGTAGAAAAGCGGATCTGATTTTCACTAGATATTGGAGACATCACATTGTTAACTAAACGTTTTAAAAGATAAAGAAATTTCTACAAAATTAAAAAAGTGTGTACTTACTGTTTTTTAAATTGGATGTATATAAATAAATATTTATCAGACGTTGTAATCTTGTAGGTTTACATCAAAGGAACAAGAGCCCATCATCAGATAATTCTGATAGTTACTTTTCCTCATATCACTTAGTAAGTTTATCTTCCTCTCGTACCATGTTCATATCCGTTTTTCCTTACTTCCCTGTAACCGATGCCAAGAGCCAAATAACAGCCATTATCAGCATGGGCCATGTTTGAAAATTTTCAGACTAATATTGTCCTATATCGATTCGCTACCTGGAGCAACCATCAATATACCTTATAATATTATTGGCAGTTAGGGGCAACATCAGAGTAGCTCCAAGACGTTTATCGCTTTCAATTCTGCAGTACCTTAGCCACACAAAGATACTCATGGTGTTGTTGCTTGCTTTTCCAGTTAATTCTTTGCTTTACCAACTCAGGTCGATTAACGATTTGTGACACAGAAAACTGATGCTGATGTCATTCAGAGGAACTATAACAAAACGTGTATTAGGTTCACACAAAGGTAAGAGAACAGGAGATATGACAAGTGTAGGTGGTCTGTCTCATTAGGGGTGTTTTTATGAAGAACTAGCGAACCCACCAGTGCTTCCGAATTGATAAATGTGTATGAGGGTTGGGTATGCATGATAAACTCCTCCCCTCCTTTCTGTCTGCCATTAAGTCCTCTCCCTCTCTGACTACATCTACAACTAAACTGATACTCGACAAACTGCCATACGGAACATAACTGTGGTACCCCATACCACTAATAGTCATTTCCTTTTGGTTACAATCCAAAAGAGTGCACGGGAAAACTAAATGCTTATATGCATCTGCATTATCCCTAATTCCTCTGGTTTTATTCCGTTGTGATCTTCACGCCAAAGTGCCACACGAAATTATTATTATTATTATTATTATTATTATTATTATTATTATTATTAGTCACAGACATGTATGGAAACAGATCAGTTACCTACAATTCCAAATTTCATTGTGTACTTCCATTTGAATAACGAGTTGTCTTTTACTTATGTTTCCATTCTTATTAGGCAATTAGAGGCTGTTCTTGTTTCGTGTCTTCTTATAACTCACTCTATCGCTAGTATTTACTTATGTCTCATTGATCTCACTTACTGCATGTTTTCCGTACCTATACTCCTAACGACAGTAGCGGCAGTACAAATTGTCCTGCAGTCCACATAAAATTCCAACTTTCTAATTTGCTCTATTGTGTTTCTCGAAACGAGCAACGCCTCCGCTTCAAATATTCATATTTGAGCTCCCAAAAGATCTCTGTAAGCCGGCCGCGGTGGCCGAGGAGACTGAGGCGCTCCAGTCACGGTCTGCACGGCCACTACGGTCGGGGGTTCGAATCCCCCCTCGGGCATGGATATTTGTGAGTAGGATACAAATGCGGATTCTGGGTCAAAAATAATCAAATTGATATAAAATTAATTAGAGTAATTGCGTAATTAGAGTAATTGCATAATTGCAATTACATGTACTTAGAGTAATTGCATAATTCCAATTACATGTACTTAGAGTAATTACATAATTGCAATTACATGTACTTAGAGTAATTACATGTACTTAGGGTAATTGTTTATTTATTTATTGTAATTGTTTATTGTTATTGCAATTGCACGTGTTCACTCCTCCACGTCTGGCGTGGAACTGAGCTCACCCCAAGGCATCAAGTGACTATCTACGTCACCCCCCACCCTACCAGTCACGTGACTACCACCGGCCAATGAGAGCACAGCACGTGACCACCCCCTCCACCATCCCCAACCGATATTCTGCAGTCATTCAGACACAGAGTGTCGGAGGGACAGCAGTAGCATGGAAAAGATGCAATTATGGTAATTACATTTGACTCACGTAGTTTGGAGGTTCCTGGTACAACCACAAATTGGCGGGAAAACCGATTTCTGGTTGCCCTGGTAGGCTTTCGCCCCTCCGATCCGGTGGAGCACCCTCAGACTGCACCTGTTTCTATATATAACAACAAATCAGAGCATTCTGTTCGGTAACATGATAAAAAAGACCCTTAATTAGAGCTCATATTGCACCATCTGTGGTAACTTGTTTAGAGTTGTTGCTGGGCTAGTGACGGATGTAAGGATAGCTCTGTCTGGGTTGTTACGAACGTATACATAGCTTGCAGCATGCTATTTGGGACAAAAATCGAGTTGGAATGGCTAGATTCGTTTGTTGTTATAGGTTCGTGTTGACTGTAGGTGTACTTCTGTTACTGTGTTGGAAATGTTTGGCGCTTACAGAGAGTGTTGTAGGCTATATTGGACGGAATGTAAGTAAAAAGTGTTGATCTACCCTAAATATATACGTCACGGTAAAGCTCTAAAGAAAACCGACTTTGGTGGTGCATTGATCTTTCGTCGAAGCATCGCCTGTTTAATCATATGCTAGTGTTGGCTGCTTTACGGCTGGTGTGAATTACGTTACGTAGCGGATGTGTCTGCTGCGGTAAATCATAATTCTTTCGTCGAAAATCAAAGTGTTTTATAAAACTCCTACAGTTTGGTAACTTAAAGTGCGCTAGTTGTAGCCAATGGAGTGCGTGTGAGTGTAGTAAATTCAGCAAGTTCGATACTGCAAACGCTGGAGACAAGACGAAGTTACTATTTCTGGAATACACGGGGAAATATGTATGTCTTGTGGGTATATATCTTATAAACTGCAGCTAATCGATGTTTTTTAATGGAGGCGCTCCCATCTATACTACAGCAGCAGCTTCGTGTAGATGGCTTCTATCTCCTCAATATTTGGACAACACTTTAACAGAGTGGCGTTCGTGTCCGAGCATGACTTTCGGATGGAAGGAGCAATATCAAAGTGGTTGCGGGCGAGGAAACGACTGCTTAACGTGGTTGGCGTCGAATTGTACAACCAAAATAAATTTGTCGAAAATCATGAGCCCTGGTGTAAGCAAAGATATCGATTTTATAAAGAGTCCAGACAGTTGATTGTTAGGACTTATTTTTTCGCTGGGTCGAGAAGATAGTATTACCAGGATGGAGGATTGTGCAAGAAGATTGTTTAAGTGTTCTAAAAGAGAAGATACGGTATTTACAAAGTGCGCCGTTGTACTGTGCAAACGCTTTCAGATTTGATTACTTGGGTATTAAGAGTACCCGAAACTTGACCACTCTCTCGGACATTATGTTGTTTAGTTTCAACTGTAAATTACTTGTAGAGTCGAGCAAGGAGCTATATTTTCATTAGCATTCCAGGACTTTATTATCCACAGACGTAGATATCGTCTACGTTATTCCACAAGTCCCAAGGAGAAGGGTAAACGAAAACTGGGTTATATGGCGAAGACACAGGCTTTTAAAAGGAGGTTATTGCATATGTGCAAGCCCGGTTTAAACAGATAGTGTGGGGAAAAATATTTGCTTTTACAGTAAACAAGCGGGGGGATTTGACTCGCATCGTTGTATTGACCGAAATTAGCGGAACACACGACAAACGTGTTTGTACTGTGTGTGACTCCCATCCATTCCTTAGAGAGCAGGTTATGATCGATGTGTGCGGGAGTTGGTTGCGATATAAGTGTTTGCGAACATTACTTTGCATGTACTCAGTTGTAATAAAAAAAAAATGTAGCACTCCATGTCCTATATAGAATCATGTGTTGTGGCGTGTAGGTTAGCGTCTTCGTTTGCGGTAGACATCTACTTGTAATTAAAATAATAAATCTTAGTTCGGATTAGTGGATTGCACAAGAAAGGAACTTGGAGTAGGAATTTTGTGGGTAAAGGGCGGGTCGAGCTGGAAATCGGTGTTGCATTGGGCAGGTAACTTCGGTTCTGTGGTTGCTGTATTGTCGAATAAGGGTGTTGTTAGGCCAATAATTTCGAAATGTTTTAGTGTAGACGGTCGGAAATCGGTAAATTATTTCACGTATTTTTCCTTTATTTCGACTCTCCGTTGCACAATAGGGTTTAAATGTCTTCTGGGGCGCTAGAATATCGGTGTCAGATAAATGTAGTTTGCATCGTAACAGGACATAGAGATTCCTTAGATGGGATGTGTACTGCTGTAGCAAGGAAAAAAGAGGTAAAATTAAAGTACCCGAACTCTCGGAAGGCGCATCTATACCTCGATCTAAGGGCAAGATCGCTGGAATTTTAAATTTCGGAACTTTCGGCATGGCTCAGCTCCATTAAATAAATGCAATGCGAGCTATCCTTGTCAGAGTGGTGTGTCTGTGTAGAAGGTTTTGATCATTTGGAGATGTAACTTAGGTGTTTTTGTTTAAACACTTAGCATATGTTTCTTTTATGTAGCCTGCGGAGAGAGCGCTCTGCGTTCTGGACGATTGTTAACAGTGCTTGCAGATGTATATTTAGAGACTTTGTGCTAGATGTCATTGCCGCTTTTCGTTATTTGGAATTTTTGTATAAACAATATGCCGTCTTCTGCTGCTGCTGTTATGTTATCGAAAGAGTGGTTGGCATATAAGTTACATTCCGTTCGATGGCTGTTGCTTGGATCGTCTAAACAAGAGATACATTTATAGATCTAAGGTTGCAGTCGAGTTCCGAAACGGACCATTTCTTTTCTTTTCGTTAGTTGGCTCTGGTTAGAATTGTTTTTGCAACCTGGATGCAGTGCGTAATAAATAAATGTGATCGCGTGTGTGTGTGTATTGGAATATGACGTATGCAATAAGCCTGACGCGGTTTTTTTTTTTTTTTTTTTTCCCCCCTACATAATACTGGTTCGAGAAAGGGCGATATCAGTTACATTAAAAACACATTTCTCGCATTCTCTGCTTGATTGTTTTACTTGTGGGGAATAGGAAAGAGAGAGAGAGAGAGAGGTTCGTAAAAGAAAAAAACAGCATGATTCGGTCGTTGCTTGAGAAGTGATATACGTTTGATAACTTTTAAGGTTTGTCCGCAGAGTGCAGTGCAGAGCGCTTCTTCTTCTTCGCGCGTGTGGAGTGGAACTATTTGCTTAGCCTTTACAGGTAACGCTCGGCCAGAGCACGTGTGTGATTCACCGCCGCCCGACGGCCGCGCGCGCTGTTTTGAAAGGCTGCGGTTGAGCAGGTATCAGCGGCAAGGGGTTGTTTGAATGGAGCGGCCGGCCGCTATTGTCCGTCTGAGTTCTGCTTTTCTCGCCAGGAGACACACAGCAAATTGTTTTCTTGCGGGCGGAATGTTCCACTGCGAATTAGAAAACTTCGCGGACGTTGGTGTAGAGGCAGTACAAGGAGCTATAACGTTCGTAGGAAAAAAAATAATAATAATAATAAATAATCGGGGCGGTCGGATCGTTGTGTCCGCGTCGCCGAGGACGGGCGTGGCGCGGTTACATAATAATTTTTTCGGTGCAGACTTCACATGCAGGTGCGGCAGCTCGCTCTTCCGCGTTCTACGGCCGGCGGCTGGGGGACGGGCTGTGGCGCTGTTAAATAATAATAAGAATAATAATTTTCGGCGCGGGCTTCGCGGCAATTCTTTCGCGAGGTGCGGGGCGCGGCCCGGTCGGCGCGCTGGGGTCGCCCGGAAAAATTGCGCGCATGCCGCGGCGGGGCTCCGTAAATGCACTACGGTAGTTTTTTTTTTTATTTTAGCGTATGTACGCAAGTACATGATCGTCAGGAGGCTGAAGGTGGACAGTCGGCCTGTGTGCCGCGTCTCCGCGGTCGCAGCGGCTACGGCCGGCGGACTGAGGCACACAATAGAGACTGGTCAGCTGCAGACGAGGGTGGCCAGCGTCTGCACACATGGCTTCATTGTGTAGGCGCTGGGTGGGGGTAGAAGTGGGATCAGAGCCATCTGTTGTCAGTACTGCTTTCAGTCGATTTCAATGGCTTGAAATGGATTGAAAATTCGATATAATTACAAGAGTAATGGGAGTACATACATATGGCATTACAGATGATCATATACATGATTCATCTATATGCACATCTAATTTTGGATGCAATATGAGCTCTAATTAAGGGTCTTTTTTATCATGTTACCGAACAGAATGCTCTGGTTTGTTGTTATATATAGAAACAGGTGCAGTCTGAGGGTGCTCCACCGGATCGGAGGGGCGAAAGCCTACCAGGGCAACCAGAAATCGGTTTTCCCGCCAATTTGTGGTTGTACCAGGAACCTCCAAACTACGTGAGTCAAATGTAATTACCATAATTGCATCTTTTCCATGCTACTGCTGTCCCTCCGACACTCTGTGTCTGAATGACTGCAGAATATCGGTTGGGGATGGTGGAGGGGGTGGTCACGTGCTGTGCTCTCATTGGCCGGTGGTAGTCACGTGACTGGTAGGGTGGGGGGTGACGTAGATAGTCACGTGATGCCTTGGGGTGAGCTCAGTTCCACGCCAGACGTGGAGGAGTGAACACGTGCAATTGCAATAACAATAAACAATTACAATAAATAAATAAACAATTACCCTAAGTACATGTAATTACTCTAAGTACATGTAATTGCAATTATGTAATTACTCTAAGTACATGTAATTGGAATTATGCAATTACTCTAAGTACATGTAATTGCAATTATGCAATTACTCTAATTACGCAATTACTCTAATTAATTTGATATCAATTTGATTATTTTTGACCCAGAATCCGCATTTGTATCCTACTTTTGTGCAGTCCTAGTTCATAAGTAGTTTGTAAGTTTAGGGACTGATAACCCCGCAGTTAAGTCCCTTAAGCTTGACAAACATTTGAACATTTTTGATCTCTGTAACACTCGTGTTTCCATCGAACCTACCAGTAACAAATCAAGCATCTCGGCTCTGAATTCACCCAACCGCCTCCCCCATTACTGTCCTCATATGAAAATTTTATTTCATGTTGGCCTTAAACTTTACATCTAGATGTGTAATCAATGTGATCGTGTCTACCATCTCACTACTAACACTGTACTTGTATGGGGTTGTTTGTCCTACTCATTTGCATCAGCTACTGCTACTGCTATTCTTCAAACTAACTATAATTTTTTAAATCATCGTGTATCGTTCAACAGCCACTGAATAACGGCACCTTCTCGTACAACACAGCATCATTGGCAAACAGCTGCAGAATGGTACTCAGTCTATCATTTATTAGATTGCATCACGGTCCTGTCACACTTCCCAGAGGCACTCCTGACGATACTCTTGTCTCTAATGAACACTTACCCTCGAGTATTCTATTGCTTGGAAGTAGTCAAATATCAGAGAATCTGTAGATATGCCAATATCTTCGTTAGCAGTCTGCAGTGCCTCACTCTGCAAATGCGTTTCAGAATCCTCCTCCTTCTGCTCTGTGCATCACCCCTTTTCCCCCTATGCATGTCAGTATCCTCCCCACAGTCTCTGTCGACTTACCTATCTCCCTGTTCGTAGAATTGTTTACTATTAGTACAAATGCTAGCTAGATTGCTCCCAACGGTTTGACATTAGTCTAAGTCTGAACGACAAGGAGCTCTCTCTGTTCACGCTGATACCATGACATCAGCATTAGCAGGCCAGCTGCACTTCTGTGACTTCCTTGAAGTAGGCAGAGCGACCGCAGAGGACTCGCTGTGTCAGAAGTCGTCATCAGGGCTGAGCCAACACCACCAACAGACAAGGCCTCACAACATCCCGTGCCGCGACACACTGACCAGGCCGCGGCCGCCAGCTGAATGGCTGGCCGCTACGAGGCAGTGGGCGTGTCCCATCAGCCAGCTATTCAGCTGGCGGCCGCGGCCTGGTCAGTGTGACGCGGCACGGGATGTTGTGAGGCATTGTCTCTAGGTGGTTTTTTCTGAGCGCGCAGTCGTGCGGCCTTCACGCATGGCTGCTGTGTATTTTTGTGTCCCAGCCTCGTTGCCGCTTTTGTGTCTCGTTTCCGTCGTAGGTGTCGGTGGTCGAATGGAATGAAACCGACACAGGAATAGAGATAGCACGCTGGTGCAGGTACGGAGGGGAGCAGCCAGAAACTAGAAACACTAGAGTAAATTAGAATGAGATATATATTGCACAGAATTTATACAATACTTAACTTTTACATAGTACTGCAGAATGTTGATACATAGTTGAGCTAGAGTCCTGCCTAGTGCCTAACTGATAGCCAAGTCTTCACTGGTGCCTATCGGATTCCGAAGTCTTTACTGGTTCCTAACTCAGTCCCAAGTGAACGATGTCGTTCACTGGTGGCCACGAGCGGAGTTGCCGCAGAGGGCGCTCGTGGCTGTCGTCGTAAGAACGCCGCGCCGTGCGTGCATGGCGGCGCGCGGCGAAAGTAGGTGGCGCGCACTTTGGACTTGTGCAACACCACATGTATCACACCATCACCACAAGAGCAGGCGCGCTCTCGTCTGCGTTCTGCGCGCTCGTAAATCTACACAAGGGCCACACCTGAACAATGACGAAATCATTCTACTTGTCCATGACTATGACATAAAACACAGGCTGTTTCAGAATTATACAAAATCAGAATAGCAATGGGAAATAAGATCTGTCTGAAACAAATTTTTTGACATCGAATATTAATTTAGGTATCAAATAATAAACTTAAGGTCTAGAGACAGATTTTGTTTCGATAACAATCAAAGATTTCTACATATTTGATTAATTTATATGTTAGAAAGTCTTTCTGAGGGCATTTGTGTGGAGTGTTGCCTTGCACAGAATATGGACGATGAATGGTTCAGACAAGAAAAGGATGGAATCTTTTGAATTTTAGTACTGCAGAGGAATGCTGAAGATAAAGTTGGTAACTAGAAGGTACTAAACTGAATATGAATTGAGGCGCTATGCTGCGATGCGCAAGGCTGTTCCCCATCGGAGGTTCGAATCCTACGGAAGTTAGTGCTGTCTTTAGTAAAATTTAGTTGATAAGTAGTTAGTCTGTTTAAGGACTGATGACCCCACAATTAAGTCCCATAAGCTTTACAAACGTTTGAACATGTTTTGAAATGGAGCAGAAAAGTGATAACTCATCAACTAAATGGCAGCTCTAGCACATGTTTCTCAGATGCAGAAGTAAGAAGTGGAGTCCTTCAAGGATGCCTACTAGGGCCTATCCTATGCATAAATGTTTTAAATCTAAGCACTTAATCACTTATATATATCTTGTCTGCATATGACAGTAGTGTCTTTCATACAGGGACAACTCCCATTGAACTACAAACAAATATAAATAAATTAATCGGCAGTGCTGCAGATGAGCTGAATAAGTCGTATTAATGAAATGTCACATTTCAGGCACATCATGAATAAGAAGACGGTTTTCGGAAATACATCCATCATCAATTATTCATTTGTTTTGTTAGCGACAGCTACACTTAGACAGATGTAGGTACACGGATATTCTAACAGATGTTCACTGTACAGACAGAGGCAGTCTGGAGCTTCTCTGCAGAGCTACCGATTAATTTGATCATGGTCACTTGGCTCCTACGCGAATTCATATCGCTTATACAACATTAATAAAGTTCCAGACAGCTACATGACCGATTTGAAGGAAATAAATCGTTATAAATACTTCTAAAACAACATGTCTAAAGTTCGGCTTAAGGGGCGAAGTCCTCAGCTCCTCCATGACAGTAAATTCCAGTGAGAGCAGACTCTCAATAGAAACCAAATTTTCAGGTATTTCGCTTTAAAATTATTTTAAATGGCAAACACTCATAACAACAACAATTGCAACACTAACGACAGTATGTACAGACTACGTTTACTTGCAAATAAAGCAACTTTTCACACTGTTCGAATTGCATACTTTGCCCAGTTCCTCAGTATTCCACAGTATGGTATCTTATTGTACGGTAGTGGAGCTGCTATTTCAGGCATATTCCTGACTCAAAAAAGAGGTATGCACTGTAAGCAGATTCCTGGAAGCCTCTTTTCATTATTATTCAGTGGTTCCGCTCTCCTGCCTTTTTATTCTACAAACATGTAAATGTGCGAGAAAAATTTAACAAGGCAGAAACAGAAACTTGAATATACAGAATGAGACACAAGACAAAAAGAAAATCGTTTTGTTCAGTCAGTGAGGACATCACCCTTTAAAACCTTCAATACAAATTGTGCTACTTAGATTAACAATAGTTTGCTACAGTAAATAATTACTTTTTATTATAATTATTTTGCAATTCCCTAAGAGCGTTGCTATTAGATCCCTGCTTCTATTCAGTGGCAGAATTTCTAGAGCATTTAAGGTACAGGGGACTTGATATAAGATTGCAGAAAAACAGTTACAGTTTTTAAAGTAAAATATAATAGCATTTAATTTGTTGCGCTGTTAAAATATGTTTTGATGTTATACGTAACCTATGAATGTGCGTGTCTGTGTGATAAAAAATTGAATTTTAACGCTGGAAGTTGCAATTCTGACCTCCATCGCAGAGTATCGAAGGAAAGGGTGAAATGAGGGTAAGAGGTGATGTGATCGCCTTTCATCGTTGTGGCAGACACGGTGCCATTTGGGAGTACGTTGGTAACATTTGATACCATATTATCAGTAACGCACCTTTAAATTCACATGAAATTATAAGCTCAGCAGGCCAATTTTTCGTACTCGTCGAAATGATGGTATTTGAAGCGTTGCAGAGCCCGGCATCGGTGGTGCCACACTTTCCAGGCATTACAAAGTAAGCCAAATTCCAAACCTGCTTCATACTAGGAGAGAATTCGTGCTTTCGATAAAGTGCCCCTGACATTTTGTTTCAGAGAATAAATAACACAATATCAAAGCGAAGACATGAAACGTAAGTGGCTGAAGTGCGCTACCCGAGGGATGCATGGTGGAAGAGCTACGTTTAGTGGTTCATTCAAAACTTGTTCTACAACAGTAACACTGTTACAGCTCGCATTTCGTTCTTCTTATTCAGGCAACTTTACTGAGGTTTTCCATAATTTATTTTTATATGATGTTACATATAACACAATCTGTACATTGGAATAGACTGTTCCTATTATCAGCAAGTTACAATTTTACACTAAGAATTTTCCCAATCTGTTTTAAATCTATTATCCACTGGTGATCGTTAATGAGCGAAACATAATATAGGTTATATTAAACAGCTCATGGTACATAATGCGTTTGATTAATTGCTAAATGACTGTTAATAATCATGCGAAGAAAGCAATGAAAGGAATGAAATATGGTCAGGATGTAACGTCCCATCGAAAGCGCGGTCATTACATTGACATCTGCACCTACATACATACTCCGCAACCCATCCAAAGCTGCTTGGCGGAGGATACTCAGTAACTCTACTAGTTAATTGCTTGCCTATTCCACTCCCATGTAGAGCGAGGAAAAAACTAATACTTGTATGCATCCGTGGCGGCAGTAGAACCGTACAGCAGTCCGCCTCAGATTCCGGCCCTCTAAATTTCTTCAACAGTGCTTATGGAAAAGATCGTCATCTACCATCCACCGACTCCCAGTTGAGTTCCCGAAGCATTTCAGTAACACTCGATCGAATCTACCAGTTACAAACCTCGTCGCCCGCCTCTGAACTGCCTCGATTTCCTCCTTTAAACTGATTTGGTGGGCATCACGAACACTTGAGCAATATTCATGACGTGATCGTAAAATCGTGTTATATGCGGTCTCCTTTACAGACGAAACACACCTTCCCAAAATTCTCCAATAATGCGAAGTCGACCATTTGGCTTTCCCACGACTGTCATAAGCGTATGCTCGTTCCATTTCATACCGTTGTGCAGCGTTAGGCCTAGGTACTTAATTGACGCGACTTCGTCAAGCAGCACACTACTTAATGCTGTATTCAAACATTACGGGATTGTTCCTCCTATTCATCAGCCTTACATTTTTCTACATTTAGCGCTAGTTGCCATTCCTCACATTCAATGATGACACCCACTTGTACACCACAGCATCATTAGCAAACAGCCGCAGGTTGCAACTTACTCTGTCCGTCAAATCATTTATATATAGACAGAAAATGATAGTGGGCCTATCACACTTAGCTGGGGCACTCCTGATGATACCCTAGTCTCTGAACACTCGTCATCAAGTACAACGGACTGGATTTTGTTACTTAAGTCAGCTTCGAGCCACTGACAGATATTACAGACGGAACCCACACTCAGATATTTGGGTAAGGGTTCAGAAGGAAATCGGCCGTGTCCTTTTCAAAGGAAACATCCCGACGTTTATCTGGAATGATTTAGGAAAATCATGGAACATTTAAATCTGGATAGCTGGAGGAGGATTTGAACCGCTGTCCTCCCGAATGCTAATCCAGTGTACTGCCGCTGTGCCACTTCGCTGGGTTAAGCACTGTACATTCATTATCACTGACAAAACGGAGAATAGATCTGTATCTGGAGCATTGAAATTCCAATTACCAAATATTACGTTCCAATTCCGCTTATAAATGCGAAAAACATTTTAATTTGTAATTGCTTGCACAAGGCCACGGCTTCTTCCTTGTTCTAAATTCTCTCGTTTTGTTTGTTCATGTGGCGTGTACTTTTCAATGTTGCGCAATCAGAATGCAGGCAACATCCGTATACTACATCAAGAAGGCTGTGGAATAACAGAAATGTCTTCATGGCAAAACGAAGAATCCTAATTTGAAGGCCCACATCTGCCAACGTTGCCACAAAACTACATTTTCATCATCCAAGGTAGTTAATATTGCAGTTTATGATGCAGTTATGGTCTTTAATGGTGGCAGCTCAGAGAGGATAAGAGTCTTGTGGAGAATGTGCTTCAAGCCCGAAGTTTTCACTCGCGACATCTTGATGGGGATTGACACTCAATGTATACTTGTAGCCATTAAATCCATTGAAGACCTTTCAGAGCAAACAAGACAGAAAAGAAGAAGCCAGAAGAAAAGTCTTGAAGGGAATGAGGAGCTTCATTACACATCTGGAGACTGTTGAATGTGGGAATGACAACGAAAAAGCATGTTGAACTTTGAAATGCATTTTCTCAGAACTACCGTTTTCATTATTCAGGTACTAGTTTTTATTATTCAGGTACATTTTTCTCCAAAACAAGAAAGATTTTACTGTGATTTTTGACGTAAGAAACATATGTCCCGAGTGAATATTTAATATCGTTCATGTATGTCAAGACAGAGAACAAACAAAATAGAATTTCTATGTGTAGTTTTTCAATCGAAAAACAATTAAACGTAAAACTTCGTTAAGTATCAATAAATTGAAATGATCCTGTGAGTTTCTTTATATGGTGGTTAAGATTATAATGAAAAAAAATAAGGCAATTTCCTAGAAACTTTATTAGTAAATTGTACCTTTGTGAATCATGGGTTCATAAACATAAAATCTTCCAAAAATGTAAAAAATTCAATTAAAATTACAAAACAATATCAGTAGATACTTCATCGACCATTGAACATAATTTCATTTATGTAACCCAAAAGTTGTGGTTTTTGTGACATCTTATATTTGTACTTGTTTTTCGTATACAAGCCCCCTCAATATGACTGTCAGTTCCATCAGTTTTAGACTGCGGCAAACGTACGTGCTTCTCTGAGCGGAAGATGCGGCACAGGGGAGGAATTTGAGGCCGGCGTCAGAATGCAGATGATAACTGAACTGTTTCGGCATGCGTGCCTCGCAGGAAGCTGAGTACTCTCGAGAAACGACACTAGCTTTAGACGGAAAATTCTGCGCGCTGCGGCCTCTGGCATTCCTCAGCTCTCCACGGCCCGCCGCGCCGCTCCATCTCGTGTGGCGGCAGTTGTTTGTTTGAGCAGCGCGGCGCCACCCTGCCTTTGTGTGCGGCCTGTGACCTTAGCCGCCAGCAGTAACAGGTATCGATGGCGGCACACACAATGCCGGCCACACGTGCGGCTTCCAGAGTCGCTGCTCTCCCAGCTGTGTACACAAACAGGAGCCAATCTGGGTTGTATCGAACACAGAGAAAAAGAAAAAATACGAAACACACCAATCGTCTCTGGGGAGGAGGTTGAATTCACGAGAATATGAAGGTACATATTTCAAGTCTTTTTTCCAATTGGTATATCTGCAAAAACGTGAAAAACGTGCTGAGAGCTTTCTCTCCTCTTGCTGCCCTAGTTCGGTGCTTACATTCGCTTATCTGGCTTGTTCTCTGTAAGCCATCGTGTTTGTCATCAGAGACAGATTGGGGTTGGCGTTACAACAGCGCCCTAGCAAGTTCCGAATCGCCGGCTAACATGTTCATACATCGCAAACTAATACCTCGCCTATTACGCTAAGGCTAACAGCTGCGAGAGTAATCCATGATTCTCGAACTATCGATGGCAGGTGTTAACTAACTAACCAACATTAGATTATTATTCATTGTCATACGAGCGACGTGTTTTTGATAATTTTGAGTGTTCCATTGCTTTGAAATGACAACGCTTGTGTTATAATAACAAAATCATCGAGTAGAGAAAGCAAGATGGCGTACATAAGATTTTGGGGCGAGAGATGTCACGTGACTGATTTACGAACGTCAAATGTACGCTGTGTTCAAATGTTCAAATGTTTGTTAAGCTTAAGGGACTTAACTACAGGGTCATCAGTCCCTAAACTTACAAACTACTTATGAACTACCTACAACTAAGGACGGCACAAATATCCATGCCCGAGGGGGGATTCGAACCCCCGACCATAGTGGCCGTGCAGACCGTGACTGAAGCGCCTCAGTCCCCTCGTCGCTGTGTTCCATCCAGGCTACAGTCACTCGTCCGAACGCCAAATGTACGCTACGTTCGTTCCAGCCTATAGTCATTCGTAACCAATGCAGGCAAGCAGAATAAACTTTGAACTACCAGGGCAAGACAGGTGATAATATTTTAACGGAAAAGTATAATGAAAATGTGAGGGATATATTAAAATGATAGTTCAAAGAGGTAAAAGTTCTAAAAAGAGTATGTTTGTCAAACCTAAACTCAAACATCATATAATTTTGGCTGTTTGTTAAAATACGGTCAAAAAGAATATTACGTGTTGGGTACATAGAGATTACCGCAATAGTAGAGTCGTAATCTTACCACTATAATTTCTTATTATTTAGATTATTATTTTGGTTCCAAATGTTTGCAAAAATTTATAAAACCACAAATCTAAAGTGGGCCGTAAAACATGTCAGTAGGATTTTTTCTTTCTGAGAACTCGTAAAATTTCTTGAAAGATTTTTTATTGTTAAAGTTTTTCTTTATTACCATCAGAGTTGAGTATGACCAATTTATTTATTTATACATTAACTGGGCTCGTAACAGTCTCTGATAATTTTTATCAGTTATTCAAGTACATTTTTATCTTTTTGCACTCTACAGTCCGGAGACTGGCAACACATATCAGTTTGAACCTGCTTATTGTATTATCGTATTTGTCACTTCTACATCTACATCTACATACATACTCCGCAATTCACCGTAAGGTGCGTGGCGGAGGGTACACTGTACCACTACTAGGCATTTCCTTTCCTATTCCACTCCCAAACTGAACGAGGAAAAAAAGAATGCCTATATGCCTCCGTACGAGCCCTAATTTCTCTTATCTTGTCTTTGTGATCTTTACGCGAAATGTAAGTAGGCGGCAGCAAGATCGTACTACACTCAGCTTCAAATTCCGGCCCTCTAAATTTACTTAACAGAAATTCACGAAAAGAGCGTCGTCTTTCTTCCAGCGATCCCCAATTGAGTTGCCGGAGCATTTCCGTGACACTCGCGCATTGGTCGAACCTACCGGTAACAAATCTAGCTGCTCGCCTCTGAACCGCCTCTATGTCTTCTTTCAAACCAATCTGCTGCGGGTCCCAAATACTTGAGCAATACTCAAGACGTGGTCGTACAAGCGTTTTATACGCGGTCTCTTTTACAGGTGAAGTACATCTTCCCAAAATTCTCCCAATAAACCGAAGTCGGCTGTCTGCCTTACTCACAACTGTCCTTACATGCTCGTTCCATTACGCCTAGATATTTGAACGATGCGACAGCATCAAGAAGCTCACTACTAATGCTGTATTCGAACATTATAGGATTGTTTTTTCTACTCATGCGCATCACCTTACATTTTTCTACATTGAGAGCTAGCTGTCATTCTTCGCACCAACTAGAAATTTTGTCTAAGTCAACCTGTATGCTATTACAGTCAGTTACAGACGACACCCTCCCATACAACACAGCATCATCAGCAAACAGCCGCAAATTACAACTTACTCTGTCCATCAGATCATTTATATATATAGAAAATAATAGCGGTCCTATCACACTCCCCTGGGGCACGCCTGACGATACACTCGTCTCTGATGAACACTCGCCGTCGAGAACAACGTACTGCGTTCTATTACTTAGGAAGTCTTCCAGCCAGTCACAAATCTGAGAACCTATTCCATAAGCTCGCATTTTCGTTAGGAGTCTGCAGTGTGGCACCGTGTCGAACGCCTTTTTGAAGTCGAGAAAAACACAATCCGCCTGTTGCCCTTCGTCCATGGCTCGCAAGATGTCATGTGAGAAAAGGGCAAGCTGAGTTTCACATGAACGATGTTTCCTAAACCCGTGCTGATTCATGGAAAGAAGCTTTTCCGTTTCAAGGAAATTTACTATATTCGAACTGAGAATATGCTCCAAAATTCTACATGAAACCGATGTCAACGATATTGGCCTGTAATTGTATGGGTCAGTTCTCTTTCCTTTCTTATACACGGGAGTCACCTGCGCTTTTTTCCAATCACTAGGAACTTTGTGCTGAGTTAAAGATTCGCTGTAAATGCAAGCTAAGTAGGGGGCCAATGCCGCAGAATAGTCTTTGTAAAACCGAACTGGTATTCCATCCGGACCAGCAGACTTTTTCGTATTTAGCTCTCTCAGCTGCTTCTCTACACCGGAAATACCTATTGCTATGTCCCCCATTTCGGAATTAGTACGTTGATCAAATGATGGTATATTTGTGCGGTCCTCCTGCGTGAAAGATTTCTTAAAGGTTAAATTTAGAACTTCAGCTTTCCGTTTGCTTTCTTCTATTACTGCCCCGGAATGATCAACTAGTGACTGGACAGTGGGCTTTGACCCGCTTATCGATTTTACATAGGACCAGAATTTTTTCGGGTTCTCGGAAAGATCTTTTGCTAAGGTATGGCTGTGATAATTATTGTATGCTTCACGCATCGATCTTTTTATAGACGCACGAATCTCTACTAACTTTTGCCTGTCACCATTTGCGTGTTCTTTTTTGAATCGAGAATGCAACAGCCTTTGCTTTCTCAGCAGCTTTCTAACATTATTATTATACCACGGTGGATCTTTTCCATCCTTAATCGTCTTTACTGGCACATATTTCTCTAACCCTTCATTAACAATGCATTTAAATTTAGTCCACAATTCCTCTACATCCATAGTCCCAGAATTAAACGATGCCCATTCATTTTCTAAGTGCGATCGTAACATTTGCTTGTCGGCTTTTCCCAACAAAAACACGCTCCTAGCCTTCTTGACTGGTTTATGAACTTTGGTCACCATCGACGCTATGACGATGTCATGATCACTAATTCCTGTCTCTACACAGACATCGTTAATAAGGTCAGGCCTGTTTGTGGCTATAAGGTCTAGAATATTTCCATTGCGCGTGGGTTGCCGGTTTAACTGCTCAAGACAGTTTTCGGAGAATGTGTCCAAAAGTAGCTCGCAAGACTGCTTGTCTGTACCGCCTGAAATGTAACTAGCGAGGTCCCAATCTATACTCTTAAGGTTGAAGTCACCTCCGACTAATATTGCATGGCCCGGATACCTATGCACTACCTGGTGTAGACTTTCCTTGAATGATTCTAAAACTGCTACAGCAGCACTGGGGGGCCGGTAAAAACAACCAACTATTAACTTTACTTCTTTTAGACCTGTTATGCGTGCCCAGATAACTTCACAATTACTTTCAACCTCGATCTCAGTAGAAACAATATCTTTGTCCACAGCGATGAACACTCCTCCTCCGGTTGTATCAGATCTATCTTTCCGATATACATTCCACGCTTCGCTAAATATTTCTGAACTTTCCACATCATCATTTAGCCAGCTTTCGGTACCTAAAACTATCTGAGCGCAATAACTTCCATGCAGCGCTGCAAATTCGGGAACTTTGTTTCTAATACTTTGTAAGTTCGCGGCTAATATTTTTATGTTCGAATTTTTATTCCGAACGTGGCCTGAATTCGCTGTTTGAATGCTGACAGTCGAGTGCTCATCAGAGTTAACGCCTAGCCTAAAAAAAACCCATGTGCACTCCACAAGTACTCTGCTACCCGAGTAGCCGCTTCCTTAGTGTAGTGCACCCCTGATCTATCTAGGGGCACCCTACAATTCCCCACCCGATAACGCAGATCCAGAAATCTGCAGCCATGACTGTCACAGAGTCGGCGAAGCCTCTGGTTCAGACCCTCCACTCGGCTCCAAACCAAAGGACCCCGATCAACCCTGGGAACAATGCTGCAAATCGACAGCTCTGCTTGCACCCCGCGTGCGAAGGCAGCAGCCTTCACCAATTCCGCCAGCCGCTCGTAGGACCTGAGGATGTCCTCAGAACCCAAGCGACAAGCGTCATTGGTGCCGACGTGAGCCACGACTTGCAGTCGACTGCACCCCGCACCCTCGATAGCCGCCGGCAAGGCCGCCTCCACATCTCGGATGAGGCCCCCCGGCAAACACACCGAGTGCACGTTGGAATTCCTTCCAGATCTGGACGCTATCTGCCTAAGGGGCTCCATCACGCGCCTGACATTGGAGCTCCCAATAACTAATAATCCCCTTCCCCCGTGCACCTGCTCGGACCCTGCTGAAGGAGTGGCCACACTTTCACTCACAGGACGAACGGGCGCGGACGGACGTCCAGCCTCCACATTGGCCTTCCGCCTCGAGCGACGCGAACGCCGTACAACCCGCCACTCCCCTTGCGGAGAAGGCGGCTCGACGACGTCCGGTACACCTGAAGGTGCCTCGGTAGCAGGGACAGAGAGCGTAGCGCGAGACACCTGAGGTGTCCCACTCGACGAACCAGACTCCCCACCATCGCTGCACCCCGAGACAGCAGCCTGAAGACGGCTGACCGTAGCCAACAGCACGCTCAGCTGTTCGCGAACCGCGGCCAACTCCTCCTGCGTCCGCACACAGCAGGCACACATCCTATCCATCCTATCGATACAATTAACAGCAATTAACAACTTTAAAGAAGCCTAGTACTCTAATGAAGGCGGCTGGCTGCTGACTTAACTGTGGTCAGTGGTAACTACACTTTCGAATCAACAAAACTGAGTCCGGCAGCTGGCACTGGACTGACTGATAACGAGCTTAGTAACGGTCTCTGACTTGTTTTGAAATACACCGGTCAAAGAAGAAGACTAAACACAACGGTATTTATCAAATTCGATAGAATAAACAATTAAAACAGTAGTACAAACGAAATCTGCAAGTACGCGGGAATAAACCTCTTAAAACAGTACTACCGAAAATGAACTAGACTGGCAAATTAAATTTGACACAAATTAAATTCAGATACTTAGCGCTGTTTACGATGTAGCACTGGTGACAGCTGGCACTGGACTGACTGATAACGAGCTTAGTAACGGTCTCTGACTTGTTTTGAAATACACCGGTCAAAGACGAAGACTAAACACAACGGTATTTATCAAATTCGATAGAATAAACAATTAAAACAGTAGTACAAACGAAATCTGCAAGTACGCGGGAATAAACCTCTTAAAACAGTACTACCGAAAATGAACTAGACTGGCAAATTAAATTTGACACAAATTAAATTCAGATACTTAGCGCTGTTTACGATGTGGCACTGGTGACAGCTGGCACTGGACTGACTGATAACGAGCTTAGTAACGGTCTCTGACTTGTTTTGAAATACACCGGTCAAAGACGAAGACTAAACACAACGGTATTTATCAAATTCGATAGAATAAACAATTAAAACAGTAGTACAAACGAAATCTGCAAGTACGCGGGAATAAACCTCTTAAAACAGTACTACCGAAAATGAACTAGACTGGCAAATTAAATTTGACACAAATTAAATTCAGATACTTAGCGCTGTTTACGATGTGGCACTGGTGACAGCTGGCACTGGACTGACTGATAACGAGCTTAGTAACGGTCTCTGACTTGTTTTGAAATACACCGGTCAAAGACGAAGACTAAACACAACGGTATTTATCAAATTCGATAGAATAAACAATTAAAACAGTAGTACAAACGAAATCTGCAAGTACGCGGGAATAAACCTCTTAAAACAGTACTACCGAAAATGAACTAGACTGGCAAATTAAATTTGACACAAATTAAATTCAGATACTTAGCGCTGTTTACGATGTGGCACTGGTGACAGCTGGCTCTACCTCTCCATTTTTTACCTCACACACTTCCGGCGAAATGACGATTCCTTGATGTTTCAGAATGTGTTCCACCAATCGATCACTTCTTTTCGTCAAGGTATGCCAGAAATTACTTTCCTCCTCAATCCATTTTACAACCACATCATTAGTTACACGATCCACCCACCTTAAACTTTCTTCTGCAGCAGTACATGTCATTCTGTCCTCTTCTTGTCTGCACTATTTAGGCCCGTGTTTCACTCCTGCATAAAGCAACACACCACACAAATGCCGCCAGGAAAGACTTGCTAACACTTAATACTTGATCTTAACATCTCTTTTTTTTTTTTTTTCAGAAACGCTTTTCTTCCCAATGCCATTCAGCAGTTTAGTATTTTCTGAACATCGCCCTTCGTGTGCCATACCCGCTCGGTTAGCGGTGTAGTCTACCAACAACTTTCCGAGATGGGGAGGCGTACCGACCCCGGTTTGAATCCGTCCGGCAGATTAACGAAAGTGCGGGCGACCTGGATGTGGGTTTTAAGCAGTGTTCCACATTGCCCTAGGTGAATACCGGGCTGGTACCGAAATCCCGCCTCAGTTACAGGTTTACAAACATTTCGCAACACTTTTCACTTTTACACATATGACACTACATGCAGACATTTGGGGTACACACTTCCTCCTTGGGTCATGGAATGGTGACAGGAAGGGCATCCGGACACCCCAAAAATATGAACATGCAAAATCCAAATAACAACGCCGACCCTGGACGTGCAGGAACATGGCGAATGAGAAAGAGAAGAAAGAGAAGACCTTCATGTGTCTTATTACTGCCGGAGTAGCTAAGCCTTATTGTCTAATTCCTTCATCATTGGATGATTTTTGTACGCTAAATTACGCTTCTTTTCCTCTTGTTGATCTTCATGTTATATGCTCCTTTCAAGATACTGACCATTCCGTTCAACTGATCTTTTAGCTCTTTTGCTGTCCCTGACAATATTATAATATTATGAGCAAAACGCAGAGTTCTTATTTATTCTCCCTGAACTTTTAATTTCTTCTCCAAATTACTCCTTTCCTTTCTTCACAGTTTGCTCAACATACAAATTGAATAACATTCGGGAAAAGCTACAATCTTGTCTATCTCCCTTCCCAACCAATGCTTCCCATTCATGCCCTTCGACTCTTATAACTGCTGTTTAGTTTTTTGTATACATTCTAAATAATCTGACGTTCACTATACTTTTGTGGAGAGGCTTGCGTATCCTTGGGAAGCCGAGGGCTATGCTGAAGGTAGGGAGCCTACTACCGGAAAGGCCTCAGCCGATGGATCAGGCTAAGAGTGTTCCACAACGTCCCGTCTTCCTTATCCACTCCCAGTCCCTTTCCAAATCCCTTCCCCAACTCAAGGTGTGACGCGATCCGTGCCGAGGGGAGCGTAGCACATGGGTAGATGTGTCGCAAACGGAGCCTCAGGGATACCAGGCGACCTCCCAGAGTAAGTAGCCTTTCACCGCGTGGGACTATCGTGGTGTGGACCAAGTATTCGTATTTCACACAGGATATAACGAAGCAGACTACCTATTTTGAATGATGAGCATATAATACATTAGAGGGGTAAAAAATTGTCATTGTCCAATCCAATGGCACTCTCCGATGGTTAACACTTATTTGTGGTTTAAATCTCGATCCTTTTCCTTTCAGAAGAGCCTTTCATGTAATTTGTTATTGTCATCAGTTCATATGTTTTCATCAAGACACAATATGTAACTCACTAAAATGTTTTAGTGTCGTTGTTTCAGTCTGTTCGGTAAATGTATGAGCTAAATTATGTGAATACGTTTCCGTGCACGTTCTAAAGCAATACAGGCACAATGCAAGGTTCGTGTCGTCATGTCTCGTTTCTACAGGAGATTTCACATCAATGGAGGTGAATTCGAATTTCTTCGAAGGCGTTTGTATGGTGAAGCAAAGAAGACATCTAATACCATTTCCATAATTTGAAGTCGACCTTTCTGAAAGACTTGTCGTATAAAGTTTTTCTTATGATTCTGTTAAAGAGTTTCTTCTTGCAATCTTCAGGGAATAAATTAAAATAAAATGAAATTAAATTTCATCCCCAAACACAATCTCGCCAACCAGGCTTGCCTCACAAGACACGAGCAGAACCACACAGCCAACCACACACTGCTGCAGATTGCCATCAGTCTCTCACATATTCAATGCTTAGCCTCTAACGCATCGCGAAAGAACCTGAAAACCTTGATGAAAACATATGAACTGATGACAATAACAAATTACATGAAAGGCTCTTCTGAAAGGAAAAGGATCGAGATTTAAACCACAAATAAGTGTTAACCATCGGAGAGTGCCATTGGATTGGACAATGACAATTTTTTTACCCCTCTAATGTATTATATGCTCATCATTCAAAATAGGTAGTCTGCTTCGTTATATCCTGTGTGAAATACGAATCGCAACCTTTTTTGTGGATCACCACTTAGCAACACTACAGCATTTTACGTGTCCAGGGCGATGAGCGGCGGCAGGCGCTGTGGGCAGAGGGCGAGGCAGCGCTGTGTAGCGCCGCCACCGCTGCTGCCGGCGAGATATATGGGCCGCGGAGAGCTGTGCCAAGTGCTGCGGCCAGAGGTGGCAATGTTATTGGGCCGAAATGTTATTACCGGTGTACCAAAAAATGAAATACGTTACACATACGCTTCCCTTACACATGGGGCATGAGCATGAACGAGTGACGTGAATTTAAAATTTTTGTCAACAGTCGGTTTCGATCGCTAATACTGAACGTGCAAGTCGCGCACTTTACCGCAAGACCAAGGAGGGAGCTGGCCCACTTTTTCTTCTAACTGCACACAAGAAGTGCTGTATGAACTCCCGCAGTCTGCAGTGTTGCCAGATTGTGCAGATAGCTGGACTTAGAGCGAATCAGCGCGGCCACTTTTATTGCCGGCCGGCGGCCAGGTTTTTTGTCAAAGAGTATACACCATAAAAAAAAAAAAAATAAATAAAAACTTTAAAAGAAACTGAGGGGTAAATCGAGACGTCAGATTCCCAGACATCAGGATCAAGACTGATAGAGGGCACTCCCATTTCTGAATCAGGGTCTAGACCTGGGCAAGAAGGGGGAACTGAGACGTTGGATCAGATTAAGCTTAAGGCCTTGTCTAGGGCCCAGAGGAGGAAATTTCTCAAAGAACAAAAACAAAAGGAAGAGATAGAATGGCTTCCTAAGCACACGTTGAGGGAATCAAAAGGGCTTAAGTCCAATCCCCCCCCCCACACACACACACAAAAGAGCTGACTCAGGTCGAAGGGGATACACAGACCCATACGACGTCAAAGACAGGTGGCAAAAGGGAGGAATCCAACATTCCCTCCTCGCTGGACAAGCGTGATCCTAAAAATCTGTGACAGGAAATATGAAAGCAGACCAATAGTACTGCAATCTCGGTCTTGCGAGCAATGACAGCGCTCACATCTATCTCGTACTGTTTTCCCTTGCCGGTATGTATCGTGGCTAGTTTTTACAGGGAAAGGTGCTGTAAGTCCACTTCATATTTCCAGATTTTTGCCAGTCAGCTTCATTGTCATTTATTGACAGAGAAACATCCGGAAAACGAATTTATGTTTGTAGCTCAGTGTGTGACAATTTACACGAAATATTTTTCCTCATTCATCACTCACCCTGTATATAAGCCGTCTATGCAACTGTCATAGTTGCACAGTTGCATAGACCTCTTATATAGATAGAAATCTGCATTATAATACAAAAAGCAGCTGTGGGAAGAAAGTATGGAAAGCAAATAATAGTATTTAGTATATCTCCCAGGTTGCGTCTACCGTCATCGTATTAAAGTCGTCATAGTCTTACCAGATACACTATTTTTTCCGACCATGTATTCTAACTGTCAACACTTTCTAAATGTATGCAAATGGTGTAAACGAAGCGGGGTTTCGGTACGACGCCGATGTTAACACATTCGGATGTGGGAACCTCCTATTCTCTTTTGTATCTTGAAGTTTTCCTGGCGTATTGATTAGTTCATCACATTTCCGGCTTGCAGCCATATCACGTAGACGTGTTACCACGATATTTCGGCTGACAAACATGCAGCCATCTTCAGGTGAGTACGAGATGAAGATCAATGGTGCATATATACCAAAGATTGGCGTGGCGGCGTCTGCGCGGTGAGAACGGTTAACTGCGCCCCCCCCCCCCCCCCCCCCCCCGTCAAATTTGACGCACTCTGCAGAAGAAGCGGGCCGCATCTGTGTAATAGTGTACTTACATTCGCGACATCTGTCGGAATGCACCTTCGCGCAGCTAAAGTGCGGCGGTCGAAATAAATATAGTTTTCGTCAGAAATTGCGCTAGATGTATATCTTTGTCTCTGTGTAGCGATTAAAGAAATTACAGGGTCCCATGATTTATCCATTTGAAAGCCGCCGTTCCGATTAATAAGATCTTTTCGTGGAGTCCTTATGATGGAATCCCCAAAAGATCTGGTCGTTGATAAAATTTATGTTGCAGAATAATCCATGGAGTGTCCCGTGAAAATGCAGTGTTCTGCTATGGCTGATTTGTTGCTCTGGAGTAGACGTGTGTGACGCTCATGCTCCACGCATCTTTTCCGTACTGTGCAAGTAGTTTGGGTCATCTGTCTACCGGAAGCCCACACGCACACACACAACTATATTAGCAAGCAACAAGCCGCCACCACCCTGCACAAAATACAGGTGTGCTTCTTAGTCTTTCATAAAGTGGCCGAGCGTTCTAAGGCGTCTTGCTGTGGGGAGCGTGGTTGCTCGCCGTTGGAGGCTAGAGTCCTCCCTCGGCAATGGGCGCATCTGCTTCCTTTAGCATAAATTAGATGAAGTAGTTTGTATGACCAATGTAGTTAAGTCCCTTAGATTTAGAAATATTTGATGATATTTGGAGGCAATTGGGAACCCCTCCTTTCCCCACCATAAGTTCGTGTGACAATTGGTTGAATAGAACCGTGACTCTTTATGGGCCGGATTTGAAACAGCCCATTCCACCCCTCGGTGTGGAGAAAGAAAAGAATAAAGGCCACCATGATCAAATTAATCGATAGTGGTGCAGAGAAACCAGATTGGTCGCAGTTATTGCAAGCCACACATCAGGTACAGCATGACTTCAAAATCACACATTTTGGAATTATATCCATCATCATATATTCCTCTGTTTTCTGAGTGACAGCTACACGTAGACAACAGTATGGACGTAGGTATTCAGACAAATGTTTACTGAACATACGTATGCAGACTACCAATGTCTACATATAGCCGCAGCTCATAAAAGTGATGAATATATGATGAGGGATGAAAATTCCTGGCGGATTACAACTGTATGCAGGAAC
Organism: Locusta migratoria; assembly: GCA_026315105.1. Lineage (NCBI taxonomy): Eukaryota > Metazoa > Arthropoda > Insecta > Orthoptera > Acrididae > Locusta > Locusta migratoria. Next base: position 281,268,621 of record CM048747.1, on the reverse strand, counting down.
CGGGGCCGCGGTCGATTAGCCGTACGTACTGGAGCACCGTGTTGTGGTGCGCGCGACCGTCCGCCGTCGGGGGTTCGAATCCCCCCCTAGGGCATGGATGTTTGTGTCATGTTTAGTATAAGGTAGTTCATAAGTAGTTTGTAAGTTTAGGGACTGATGACCCCGCAGTTAAATCCCTTAAGCTTAACAAACATTTGAACATTTGAACACCGACTGCCGGCGTGGCGCAGGGGATAGCTTCACCGACTGTGGTGCTGAAGGTTTCCCGTTCAATCCCGCCCACCGGCAAAAATTTATTTCTTTGTAATTAACAATTGCAGAATGTTCTACATCTTTCTTTTGTTCACTTGTAAATTCTACTTGTTTCTTATGTTAACTGTTCTTCTAATTTCTGGTACATTCTGTCTGTGTATAAATAGCAGAGCACTCTGCCGAGAGGCAGTCAGTACTGCGTGTATGTTAAGTTCGTAATAAACGTGCTTTCAGTATAAGGCTGTGTTCAGTTGCCTTCGAAGTCAAGCCTGCTCCCATTTTAACGCGACATTATTAATTTACAACATATTAGACCATTTGAACATTTGAACAATGGTTTGAACAGGAACCGGGACTTTTGTTATTCACAGGCAAGTGCCCTATTGATTGATCTATGCCGGCACACTTCACGGTCTGTCCACACAGCTTTACTCCCGCCAGTACCTCGCCTCCTATTTTCCAAACGTCACAGAAGTTTGTGAGACGTGGGCTGTAATTAGTCTATTTTTCATACTAACCTTGTGTTACTGTACCTTTCTCTTGGGAGTGTAGTACATTCTATGTTTATATGAAAATTTTGGGATTTTAATGTTTATTGGCGCAGCTTGGCTGCTAAAAAGTGGTTTTACGTGTTGGGCATGGCCTGGCAGTGCAGAGCAGAGACGCTCTTGGGGGTCTTCCCCTCCCACCAACTTTCGCTTGCCTTCGGGGCAGGACGAGAGGGGCTGGCTTGACCTGTATGGCGCCGACGCTAAAGGCGGCAGAGTGTGTGGAATGCTTTGCAATTCTGGCCCGCGGTTTACAGTGGGCGATAGTGGGGACTGCCTTTTTAGTCATTCGGCCGTTTCGCAAGAGAGGAATTAGCCGGATACAAACAATAGCAGAGTGGTCTGGGCCCCGGGCTATTTATGGAGACGTATTGCCCTTAGGCGTTATCTAAAAATACTTCCTAGAAAGCAGCAGAGTTTGAATACAGTGAGACAAATGGTTAGGTTGAGAGGAAAGCTTTCTGCCCGTCTGGGGCCCCAGGGGTTTGGCTCCAGCGGCTGTATATATAGCACAACGTTAACATTTTTAGGTCGTGTGACTGTAGCTAGGAGCAAGGTGAAATTCCTTGCAGAGCATTCACCCTGGGAACGGTGAAATCCGCGGGTAGTTTTTTGTGGCGTGGGCGGAGCCTCTTGGCAGCCACAGAGAACGCGTCCTGATTCGGCAGAGTATTTTAGTATGACAGCTAAACAATTTTTTCAACGGCGCTACGCCATCCGATTGGTTTGACTATTAGCCGTTAGCAGATATTGGTGCGTCTTTTCGCGCGTGGGTGTGGCCGCCCGGCTCTTGCCGTGAGCTGCGGCAGAGCGCGAGGACGTACGTGGACTCCTGTTTGTGCGTCCGAGGGGTACGGACCTCGGAAGACTCCGGTTTGAGCGTCCGAAGTGTACGGAGCTCGAACAGTCTCTCGTGTCTGAGCGTCCGAAGTGTACGGACCCCGCTAGTCTCCTGTTTGAGCGTCCGAAGTGTACGGACCTCGGGAGACACGTTTAGATTCGCGGGGAGGACATCGTCTTAAACGGTCCTCTGGTTAGACTTGTGTGTGATTTCGAAGATTCGGACCTTGTAGAACTTGTGTTTACTTCGCGGACGTTACATTGGCCTGTGGTTACGCTGTGAGCGGCCACAGTTTAGTTTTCGTTTTGCTAGAAGTCTCTATTTGAGCATTCGCGCCTTTGCGAATCGGGCATTGTTTTTACAGATCTTATTACGCAAGTGATTGATCGATTTGTGCCAAGTGGCCTTTGTCTCACCTATGCAAAATATTGATTAGTCTACTAGCGTGATAGAATCGCACAGCAACTGCGTAGTGACGCCGACGCCAGTGACGCTGTGTTAAGTTACATGTCGACCCTGCTTAACAGGTCGCAGCAATTACGGTCGGATAAAAAATTTCACCTCATCCGCTCCCACCGCCTGCTGCCTGCGAGCCTGAGACGCTTTCGCCAATGATAATCTGTGTGGGTAAGGTGACGCACTTGCTGGAGGGTTATATGAATCGGTCTTGTTGGATTCGGTCCCTTATTTTATTCTTTTGAGATCTGCCTATTTACTTTGGGGAGCTTAGGGCTAACGATAATTTCAAGCCCCTGTGTAACCAATCTAATAGCATTCTGTTTTGCAAAACCTCCGACCTTTGACTCAGCCAGTCATTTTTTGTATCTCAACGTGTAACATTTGTAAAACATATTGTGAATATCATTATCTGCTTTACATGAGAGGAAATGTCATCTGAATGTTTAATTATAATAAATTGATTTTGAGCAGATCGTGTTTCATTTAAGAACGTTCCTTTGTTACTATTTGGGAGGGGAAACAGAATCGTTACAAGTTCTCTAGCGAACCTTGCAGAGCTGGCACTCGTGGAACGAAGGATATGGTGGAGACATGGCTTAGCCACAGCCTGGGGGATGTTTCCAGAATTTAGTTTTCACTACACAGCGGAGTTTGCACTGATCTAAAACTTCCTGGATCGTAAAACTCTGGTGATAGATGTATTACCAAAACGCTTCATATTTTCATTCTGTGGGCGTAATTTGGCCTGTAGTTACTGCGACGTATCCAGCTTTTCGGTAGGATTAAACCAACAGGAGTGGTAGATAATTTTTGTGGAACATGCGATGTTGTAAGGCGACAATCGGTTGGTCTATTTTCTTTTGCTCCTTTGGAAGCCATTAAGGAGCAGAGGCAGCGGGGCGTCCTGCGGCAGCGTGTGTTCCGTGGCCTCTGCGGGAGAGGCGGCCACCAGCTGTGAGTGGAGAGGCGACACGGGCCGCCACTCACAGCCGCACTCGGCGCTCACTGCCTCCACCTCGCTCTGCTCTGGCCGCACTGCCGGCTCCGTTAGCGCCCAGCTATAAAGGCGGAGGCGCCAACACACGCTGACTGCAGGGCTCCCACAACACGGTGAACTCCTCTCCCATGAACTTCGTTTGCAGGCATGTTTTGGCATAAATCTTTGAGATTTAACCGTGGGCTGAGTGCTTTTATGTCCTTACCTATTCATCTACATAGATACTCTGCAGAGGGTTCATTAACCAATTTTATAACTTTTCTCTACCGTTCCATTCTCTAAGAGCGCGCGGGAAGAAAGAACTCCTAAATCGTTCTGTTTTTGATCTGATTTCTCTCATTTTGTTGGGATGGTCATGTCTCCCTAAGTAGTTGGCTGCTAGCAAAATATTTTCACATCCAGAAGTAAAGTCGGTAATTGAAATTTCGCAAACAGATCACGCCGCAATGAATAACGTCTTTCTTTTAACGATTCCCACCCCAATTCGTGCAACATTTCCGTGACGCTTTCCCCACCGTAACGTGATAAAACAAAACGAGCTGTGTGTACTCTCCAGTCTAAGTCTATTGCGACATAGGCCAAAAGGCCAAATCCGCCACTGTGTCATGTCTCTTGGCAACACTCTGTCTGCCAGACTTTAATCCACCAGATTTTGTATTTTAATCTATTAAATGGGTTAGAAAAATAAACAGTCACCAGTTGCAAAGTTGCAGATTTATTTACAACCTTTTTCGAGCAATTACTGCCCTTCTGCAGGTATCTGTACAGGAAACGAAGAATTTTAAAATACTTACATAAATTTAGGTACTTAGACAAATTGTAAGTACCAAAAAATTCTTCGTTTATATGAACTTTATACTTTGTACAGTTCCTTATTTTATCAAAACATTTAAATGTTGGTCATCAGTCGCTAGTCATACAAACTACTTAAAGTAAGTTAAACTATCCTAAGGACAACACACACATACATGCCCGTTGGAGGATTCGAACCTCCGACGCGGGAGGCCGCGCGATCCATAACGTGGCGTTCCTTATTTTATCGATATGCAGCACAACAGCGTATTAGTACTTCACATTTTGTCACTTTCCGAGAAAAATTTATATACAGTGTACTTCTTGCCCCTTTAATCCTGTGATTCTACTGCGAATTTTATGTAATATTCGAATTTGTGTATCTATCTTAACTCCTTCCTGTACATATATATGAAAAACGACAATAATTGGTTGCTCACATGTATAGGTACTGGCTTTTGGAAGATAATCCCATCGGTCAAACGCACAGAATGGAGTTACCGTGCGTTGCATAATGTGCAATCTTATGAAGTCTATCCATTCTATTTTCTCTTGAATTTATTTGTGTCATAGACAAAGTGGCCATTTAGAATTGCAAGAAGTTCACCATTTAACGTTTAAAACTGGCAAAAGACGAGAACCTCAGATCTACTCCCGTAAAATTAATGTCGACCTGTAGGATTGGCACTGTGCTGAGCGATCTGGTTCAATCTGCAGCAGCTGGCTGTTAATCAAAAAAAAGCCATAAAGAATATTTTGAGAGAATGTCATACTCTTGTAATTATATAATAAGATGGATTTAATAATACTTTTCTCAAAAAGATTATATTTGCATAGTAAATGAATAACATGGCATAAATATAGAAGGGATAAATTACAGAATTTACATTTTACCTTGTTTCGTGTCGGTATATTCTTTTAATTACTGACTCATGTGTCCTTTTATTGGTTTTTTACACAATTTAGTTAGTACTTGTCTACCTTGTATTATTCTCTGATAAGATACAACTAATTTTATACCGAGACGAAACAAGGTAAAAGGAAAAATGTAAATGAACTTTCTGAGAATGAGTTCTAATCACAGAGATGGATAAGATTCCAAACATTGATGTCAGAACGCGAATTCAAGTTCATGGAAGTAGAACTAAAGAAGTGGAGAAACGACGTTTAAAGAGCTATCAGCATGTTATGAGGCTACAAGAAAGGCCAAAGAAAGTTGTCATTGTAAGACGGAAACAAGAAGACTCTACACACAGAATGGGAGAAGCAAGAGGAGGTTGTGAAACGAAACGACCTGAGGGGCTTGAAACAGAGCTTATAAGAAACGGCCTAATGAGTTGCACCCATCTCGCTTCTCTATCCCTATCTCTCTAGCGCAACAATTATTGAACCACACGAAACAAAACGTAAATTAGTTACATACTACGGCAAGCACACAGTTTATTCAACCCGTAAACATCGCACTTAGGTTACGACTTGTTCTATACGCCTGTCTTCTGTGGCGATAACGCGGTGTAGACGAATAGCGAAATTCTGCACGACCCACGGAAGTAACAGAAGATAGAAGTTGTCGAAGACCTCCTGTATGGTTGGTTTCAGCTCACCAATGGTTCTGTGGTTCTTGTCTTTATTTAGCTCAGTAAAAAAGTCGCTTATGTAACGATCAGAAGAATATGGCAGCCAATCACGGTACTGCATACCCAGAATGCGTTCCCCAAAGTGCTCCTGTAGGTCATCGCTCTTCTGCTTCGATGGGGTCGAGCTCCGTCTTGCATGAACCAGAGAGTTACTTTATATTATGAGGATGAAATTTTCCAACAGCTTCTCCTACGATCGGTAGTCACCGTACCATCAAGGAACATCGCACCGATTATTCCGTGAGTTGACATTGCACACCACGCAGCCCCTCACTAAGGGTGAAGAGACTAAGAAAAGTGAATAATATATCATCCCACCCCTACTGTAGGAAACGTAGCCAAACCTATAGCAGAAAGAAATAGCTTATTTGTGTAAGAAACACTGGATATTATATAGATGTCAATCGTTTCATAAGTAAAGTACTCATTACATTACAAGATATTCGTAGAATGTTTTGATAAAGGACGCTTGTAGTGTTTGTAAACATATCAAAGATAAATTCAAGAATGCTACTATAAAACAACACCGTAGCACGTGCCATCTGTTGAAAACTGTGCAGATTTAGAGGACCTTCGTTGCCTACCAGTATTTCTAAATTTCTAAGTACTACGTACTATGATCGCCGTTTGTTCAAACTACGAACTTACTTTGCATATGTTGCGTTTACATATAAAGGGGTTACTTCGATTTAGAAACATTTCACTGCCTTTTACGTCTAGCTTGCCATTCAAGAAGTAGGTTCATATGATCTCTAGCGACAATAAATGGCCGCGCGGGAGCAGTCGAGCGGTCTGGAGCGTCACGTTGCGGATCGCGCGGCCTCCCGCGTCGAAGGTTCGAACCCTCCATCGGGCATGGATGTTTGTGCTGTCTTTAGTATAAGTTAGTTCATAAGTAGTTGGTAAGCTTAGGGACTGATGACCCCACAGTTAAGTCCCATAAGCTTTACAAACATATGAATATGCAATTGACCCTTAATAACGATAAATGTGATGCCATCGATATGGCCACTATAAAAAATTTGTTAAACTTCATTTACGCGATACATCAAATCTACAGGCCGTTAATTATCCTAAATACCTGGGATTAACAATTACCAACAACTTAAATTGGTAATAATTCATAAAAAATAGTGTAGGGAAGGCGAACCAAAGAGTTCGTTTCATTGGCAGAATACTTAGTAGATGCAACACTTCTACTAAGCAAACTGCCTACACTACAATTGTGCGACCTGTTTTCGAGTACTGCTGAGCATTGTGACATCCATACCAGGTGGGACTGATCGGCAATTTAGAGAAAATTCAGAGAAGGGTAGCTTGTTTTCTATTATCGAGATATAGAGGAGAGAGTGTCACGGAAATGATGCACTAGTTGGGGTGGAAATCATTAAAAGAAAGGCGTTATTTGTTACATCGAGATCTATTTGCGAAATTTCTTTCACCATCTCTCTCTTCCGAATGCGAACATATTTTGTTATCACCCACCTACATAGGAAGACATGATCATCAGAATAAAATAAGACAACATGTCAGGTAACAAAAATAAGAGAAATCAGATCGCACACAGAAAGATTTAGGTGTTCCTTTTTCGCGCGAGCTATCAGAGAATGGAACTGTAGTGAAAGAACATAAAAGTAATTCTTCATGCTTTCCCGGCGAGATCTTGACATTTTGAATAAACGGGATTACTGCCGGATGTATGCGTCGTTCTGGCACAATATTTCGGCCGCGTAACTCGCTGCCTTCTTCAGGTGCTACCTGAGACTGCCGTTTTTGGAGGACCTAGTCCAGTATTTATGCCCAGCAGACGCTAGGCGCTCTGTTTGCGGTCCGCGCCCAGCTGGCGCTGCTTGTAGGGTGTTGTCTCTTCCCTGGCGTTCCGTCGGACGTCCGCGCCCCAATCGGCCGCCATCTGTGGCAGCGGCAACTCTCTGAGGCCCCTCCCACGTTGGCTGCTCCCTCCGCGGTCCGCGCCCGTCTGGCGCTGATCCTGAGGTGTTGTGGCTTCCCTTGTGCTCCAACGGACGTCTGCGCCCATCTTGTCCACCATCTGTGGTCGGTGCAGCTGTCTGAGGCCAGCCTGGCGTCAGGTGCTCTGTTCTTGGTCCGCGCCCACCTCGCGCTGCTCCTGAGATGTTGTGGCTGCCCACATGCTCCAATGGACGTCCGCGCCCGTCTTGGCCGACATCTGCTGCTATGGCAGCTGTTTGAGGTCCATCCGGTGTCAGGCGCTCCATTCTCGGTCCGCTCCCGCTTAGCGCCACTTCTGAGTTGTTGCTACTTCTTGTGGAGTTATTTGGTCCCTTCCACTGGGCCTTAACAAGTTCCAGAGCCGGACTCCATGCTGTGCTTAGCTGGTAACCGCTATCTCGGTTTATTAGGTTGTCAGTGACATTTATTTCGATGGCCTCCTTTATGATGCTGTCCCAGAATCTTGGGGTCTGTGTCACAATTTTGGTTTTGTCATAGTCCATTGTGTGGCCATACTCAAGTCAGTGCTCTGCTATGGCTGACTTGGTTGCCTGTCCGAGTCTGGTGCACCTCTGGTGTTCTTTGCACCTTATATTCACCGTCCTGATGGTCTGGCCGATGTATGACATCCCACACTGACACGGGATGCTGTAAATGCCGGGTTTACGTAGTCCCAGGTCATCTTTCACACTTCCCAGCATTGTCCCAATTTTGGCAGGTGGGCAGAATATGCTCTTAATGTCATACTTCATAAGAATTCTGCTGATCTTCGCAGAAATAGGACCAGTATATGGTAGGTATGCCACCTTCTTTGCCTCCTCCGGCTCCTTCTCTGCATTCTGTGCTTGGCTGGTTGTATGAAGTGCCCTCTGGATGTCTCTGGAGGAGTATCCATTTCTGCTGAAAACCAGCTGAAGGTGGTCAATCTCCGTGGCAAGATTTTCTGGATCTGACATAAAAGTAGTTCGATGAACTCTGTGCCATGCACTTCAATGTCACTTGCAGAGCATCCATCTAGATGTAGATAAATAAAAATAAAACCGATGTAGAAAGTGCAAATGAACCAGCTTATGGTACTGGGGCGTTCTAAAAGGCCGCGGCGGATTAGCCGCTCGTACTGGAGCGCCGTCCACCGTCGGAGGTTCGAATTCCCCCTCGGGCATGGATGTTTGTGCCGTCTTTAGTATAAGGTAGTTTGTAAGTTTAGGGACTGATGATCCCGTAGTTAAGTCCCATAAGCTATACATTTTTGAACTATCTTATACTATTGTCAACAAACATATCCATGCCCGAGGTAGGACTCGTTCGGCGGGAACGGCCGCCCAGTCCATAGCATGAAGCCTTAGACCACGCGGCCATTCTGCGCAGCCAGTTACTATACAGAGGATATATGTTTTTAAGTAAGGAACTTAAAAGCAACTCTGCTAGTACCGCGCATCCTTATATTTTTACCTTTCACGTTTCTTTTTATTAATTAAAGGAATGTGAGTGGTTCCATTTCTGTCTGACTCTGCGTGCATCTAGAAATGTCGTGTATTTACAAATTTATAAGTAGATGCAAAGCAGGAATTTTCCCTCCTTCCTATCGCCATCCGATTATCGCTCGCTCCCACTCCTCCCGGTAGGAAATACGAGTTTGTATTGTTGACCGTCGACATCTCTGATGTTGCTCTTCGTGTCGTCAGACTTTGCGAGCCGTTTATTCTTGGAATAAGAACAGCAATCAACATCCACCCGACCCACAATGTCGACGGAACGTTAAACCCTACGCTACTTTCTTTCTTCCTTCTGTTATTTATAACTCTTACACTTCCCGCCAATACCAAATCGTAGATTCCTTGATGTCTCAAATTGTGTCCTAGCAATCGATTTCTTCTTTTTAGTTAAAAAAAAGACAGATAATTTTTTTATACACAAATGCACTCATTGCCCAATTAATTACGCGATCTACCCATCTCATCTGCAGCATTCGTCTGTAGCCCCACATTTCTAAATCCCCTATCCTCTTCTTGTCTGAAAGGTTTATTGTCTACATTTCACAACTATCCAGGGTTACATTGCAGACAAATACCTTCAGTAGAGACGTACTACCAATTTAATATTTTCAGAAATGCTTTCCTTATTCCCACTCTGATGCTCAAATGTTTGTAAATCTATAGGACTCATCTCCTGGGTTGTAAGTCCGTAGCTTATAAACTACTTAAACTAAGGTAAACTAACCTAAAGACAACAAGCACCCATACCCGAAAGGGGGGGAGGGCAGACTCGAACCCCCGATGGCGAACGGCGTATACTATTATCTCTCGCCGGCCGCGGTGGCCGAGGTGACTGAGGCGCTCCAGTCACGGTCAGCACGGCCATTACGGTCGGGGGTTCGAATCCCCCCTCGGGCATGGATATTTGTGCCGTCCTAGTTCGTAAGTAGTTCATAAGTAGTTTGTAAGTTTAGCGACTGATAGCCCCGTAGTTAAGTCCCATAGACTTTACAAACATTTGAACATCTCTCTCTCTCTCTCTCTCTCTCTCTCTATATATATATATATATATATATATATATATATATATATATATATATAAGCGAAATGACACTGATTCATTCACTCACTCACTCACTGAACACGAAATCTGAAAATTACTTCACCTACGAAGGTGAAATTTGGCAGGAATGTAGTTTATAGGTACAAGACGTCAGCTAAGAAAGGATTTTGTGATAGGGCCGATAATTCAGCAGATATGACGTCATTAACAATGAAACCTTCCCCGTCTTGCAGCACGTGATAGTGTGACTTATCAGTCCACTATTTGATAAGTAGAGCACTTATCGACTTGCAACAAACTTTAAACATAATTTGAAACCTTTAAGAAACTTTCTCTCGCTGACAACCGTAGCAAAAGATGAAAGGAAAAATGTTTGTCACTTACCACTTTTTCCGCGTTCGTGCAGTAAAATTACAGCATTTGGCATGACGTTACAATTTATTACTCGTACACTATTAATTGTAGTCGCGAGAAATGTTACAGACAGTATACACACATACCTAATAAGCGTGAGGTTGTAATTTACTGCGTCTTTACTACCATGTCCATTTACAACACATTTCTAAGGCACTTTCCTAATAGTGCACTCAATGACCTGGTAAATAATGTTTTTTGGAGGACACATAATTCAGGAGATATCTCTATATTATATAGGTATATTAAAGCGAAAAGTCACTCACGCACACAGTCACTCACTGACTAAACACGAAATCTGAAAAACTACTGCACCTATGAAGCTGAAATTTTGCCGTATGTAGTTCATAGGTAGAAGACGTCAGCTAAGAAAGGATTTTGCAATAGGATAGAATTAAGGTGCATGGCGAAGAAGACATTCCTACAGATTGACGAAATCTACAGTTCTTCACGAAACTTTGCACGCTTGACCTTTAAAATAAGAGAAAGGTCACCGTCTACCTAGTGTTCGATGCGGGTTTCATGGGAGAGGATAGCTTGTAACATAAAAATGGATCCCTAAATACCTTTGTCGCACCACTTGAAAACGAATCGACCGATTTCAAAGATAGTTTTTTGTTCTTTTCGTTATTCTCAGAACAAGGGTTGTATGAAATAAAAGTGGAAAATTTGAGAACAACAAAGTGCGTTTTTTTAATGTGCCCCTGTGTTTTCATTGCCTGCAAATCGATAGTTTTGTTCTGGTATTGATGAAATTTTGTAGACTTCACCTTAAAAACGAGAGTAATGTTACTCTCTATATAAAATTTCGTTTGGCGCCTGGTGGAAGGTAGTTAACACGGCTTTTGACAAAATGCATAGTTTTGCTCCGATCTTGATGAATTTTTGCACACATGACCTTTAAACCAAGAGGAAGGTCACTGGGAACATAAAGCTTTGTATACTACATGATAGACGGTACCTTGCAAAAAAACTTTGCCGAGAGAGGGAAAGGTAGAAACGAATAGAGAGATGAAAAAGAAAGAGGTGGATGCAGAGAGAGGAGTAAAGTGGAGGTGGGCTAAATAAATACCCGGGAAACGCTGGTTTTACAGCTAGTATTATGACAAATTGTGCGAAAGTTTCTCTAAACTTTTTAATCACTGAAGTGAACCGTAACTCTGGCACCAGCCCGGTATTCATCTTTTGGTTATGGGAAACCTCCTGTAAGCCACATGCAGCTCGGCTGGCTCACCGCCCAGGTCTTTAATCCGTCGAACGGATTCGAACCGGTGCCGATATACCTCCTCGTACTGGAAGAAGGTGCCTTAAGTAGCACGGCTGATCGTAAGGGCTTGTTACTAGTGCCAAATACGAATTTCACATACATTTCAATATTAATATTGTAAAAGAACTGAGATCAACTTATTTTTGATGTGATGAATTAAACAGCAAATTTCAAATCACCACACACCGACACAATATGAATACAATTTTTTAGTTTCTCCCGGCGTATTTGATAATCAAAATATCCACGAGTGTACTGCCGGTCTATAGTGCCCGTTGAACACTATAGACCGGCAGTACACCCGTGAATATTTTGATTAATATGAATACAACATTATCAAAATATTGGTTGTTAGAGATCGGAAGGTATCGTTGATAGATCGTACACAGTGTTTCGACTCACATCGATATTTCGATTTTTCATGCCACGGATCTTTAGAAAGTGAACAGACAGTACGATGAAATTTCCAGGCTTAGTAGGGGAATAGAATGGCCTTAACGGAAATGAAAATAAATATGGAGCATTTGAACCCCACCGGCCCGGCCGCGGTGGCCGAGGAGACTGAGGCGCTCCAGTTACGGTCTGCACGGCCACTACAGTCGGGGGTTCGAATCCCCCCTCGGGCATGGATATTTATGCCGTACTTAGTATAAGGTAGTTCATAAGTAGTTTGTAAGTTTAGGGACTGATGACCTCGTAGTTAAGTCCCATAAGCTTAACAAACATTTGAACATTTTGATTTTTGAACCCCACCGATGTTCGTGGTGTGCCGCGTCTGGAAAATGTACCTTTGTGTAGCTTCAAGAGATGGACTTTCGAGATTATTCTCATAACGCTTACATGCGGAATGACTGCAAAACAATGCAAATAATCACGGTAGTATGTATCTTCCTGTGGAACTAAACTAATCCAAGTAACGTGCTCCTTGCTAATGGTACATTGCTGCCCTTATATTTCGGTAATTCTAAATTTGCGATTCTTTAGAATTTCCAGCAGAATTTGCAAAAATATTTCAAAATACTATAATGACTATGTCTATAAAGTCGGCACAATTGAGGAGTAGGAAACTACCGTGTCCTGTGCCCCCTTTGCATGGTGGCGTAATAAATTTATGAAATTCAAATTCAAAATGAACATTCTTAAAATATAAAGTAAATGTTGTATGTATACGTTGAGAAACGTGATTAACGTTTCCAGAGTAGTGAGGCGCGTTAGCACATAGTAGGTCACGCTGTTGAGGCGAAAGCCGAAACAGCACTGTGAGGGCGCCTCCGGAAGGCCTCCTTGTAGGAAAGCCGAGCCACCCTTAGACAAGCACCTCCACCCGGGGCCAGGGGTCGCCTTACCAGCAGCTGGCTGTTAGGGGGCGACAGTGTGTGTGTGTGTGTGTGTGTGTGAGTGTGTGCTCGCGGGGGCGGTTAGAGCCACCTCTTCCAGAAGCTTCCAAGAACGTGCCGCTGTTTTCTCCGGCACTTAGTGTTAAGCACAGTGGGTTGCTTCAACTACTTGGCTATATGTGCCCCGAAACTCCCACAAGTCGCGTGCTAAGCAAGTAGCACCCTTCTCATTCATAGCCCCCTTCTGATCGTCCTACCGATTCTCGCGCGAGGTCGATGTTACAGCATTTGCGTTGAAGCAATGAATATAACAACATTATCAGGTACACATATATAGATGTTTAAGCTGACGTAGGCAGCAACTAGATTATTTGACCAGTTTTCTATAATTCAAAGTTGAAGTTGCAAGGGTTCCGTGTTTTTGATTGCTTTGGACACTTTATTTCATATCGAAATGGTGAAATATTTCTTCCGGTTAATAAAGAAGTTTCAGTAAAAATGAAAAAAAAAAGAGAATAAAAAATTAACATAACTAATTTCTGAGTGAGAAATCTAAGTGAATGAATATGTAATTTATTTAAAACCGTGGAAGTAGGTCACGAGCAAGAATTCCTAATAAATGTTTGTACAGCAAATTATTCCGGGAACCCAGTAGTATTACCCCATTGAAATGATGCAGTGTGAGATATTCATATCTAAGTGAGAGTAGTTTTACCTACTGTATATTCTACCCCATTAACATTCATGTATGTCACGCAAATGCATGACCGTAATTATTGGAGGTAATTGCATTTTATAAGTTTACGGCTAGCTCAAATTTACTTCGCGTGCGGAAACAAATCAGACAAAATATTTCACGGACTTTATTGTGCTCGGCCTAAGGCATGAATTGAAATCAAAGTTCATTGAATCGTCCCTCCAATAATTTAGCCTCGCTTGCATAATCATGGCGAACTCATTTCTACTCACTTCTGAGTAGTCTCCGCCCGGAGATCCGAATGGGGGATTATTTTACCTCCGTAATATTTTACTCCTGAGGATGCCATCATCATACATTCATACAGTAGAGCTGCATGTCCTCGGGAAAAGTAACAGCTGTAGTTTCGCCTTGCTTTCAGCCGTTCGCAGTAGCTGTGTGGCAAAGCCACATTAGCTGATGTTACAAGGCCAGCTCAGTCAATCATCCAGACTGTTGCCCCTGTAATTACTGAAAAGGCTGCTGCCCCTCTCCAGGAACCACACGTTTGTCTGGCCTCTCCACAGATACCATTCCGTTCTTACGTTACGGCTATCTGTATCGTTGAGGCACGCAAGCCACCCCACCTCGGCAATGTCTGTGGTTCATGGGAGTGGCACGGTAAATAAGGTAGCCGAATTCTTTTAAATTGGAAAATTGCGACTTCATTAATCACAAACTGTCATGAAATAGAATACACAGTGTAACCAGTCTCATAATAATCTTCTTCCTTATATTTTCGATAGCTTATAAAATTTCGCTTAATGCTTGGAGAAATTTACAGACGAAATTTATGTAAGTTTCTAAAAAGTAATACAATTGAAGGGAACAAATCTTTATCATTATATTTTCTGTCAATTAAATAAAATTGTACATACAAATAGATTGCTGTGGTGTCCGTTCTTTCGGAAATTGGTACAGGTTTATCATCTGCAAGTGTGATATTCTGGATAAATAACGGAGGATGTGAAGTCATTTGTTTTCAACACGATGGAACACTACCCCATTATTGTACAGGGGCATCGAGTATATCATCCATGTGTGATTGCCGCAAGATAGCTGGTTTTGGATTTTTAACCACTGGGATATATCAAAGCCAGGGTTTACGAAGGGTTTAGACCTACCAAGAAAATTAGCGAATGCTTACGATCGGTGAACGATGTACGACATCCTCTAGCAACTCCTGGGGTGTATAAAATTCCCTGTAGCTGTGGCATGGTGTAAGTAGGAACAACAAAAAGGAGTGTTAATACTCGCATATTGGAACATAAATGGAATTGTCGTCTGGGTCACGCAGACAAGTCAGCTGTGGCAGAGCATGTTTTTGCACGTGGTGACCATGAAATAAAATTTAGTGAAACGAGCGTGCTAGCCAGGGCGTCGCATTATTACACACGCATGTACAGAGAAGCTATAGAAATACGGAAACACCACAATAATTTTAACAGGAAAGAAGGTTTGAAATTAGATATGTCGGTCAACTTTAAACCAAAGATATGACAATCGATTTCCTATAATCGGGAGAGATGATGTTGGTCAAAGATAGCTTCATAGTCGGCAGCAAGTGACAAGTGGTGGCTCCATCTATGTCCTCTATATAAGCAGGACCTCCAGCGCCTAGTAGGCAGTCGTCGACTCACCCTTGAAGATGTTGCCCGCAATAGGCAACGAAACGTCGGGAGTAAGAAGTTTTATGGATGGACCACGGCAACTTAGCCAGGAAGTTTTAATTAATGAAGACGCCGGCCGTGAAAGCCTACATTCTATGATTTACAATTCATTCTGTTCATTATTTTTATTGCAATGAAGTATGTAATAGCGTTTATTTAATATTGCCAATTATGAATCACGACTTGTTGCATTACGTGTTGTTTATAAATTAACTGTGATTTATTCATATTCCTTAAAAGAATTTATATTGCTTGGTCGTTGTGCTTATTGTTTTATCACGAATAATCGATCTTACAATAAAAATACATTCTTGAGCGCATGAACTGCACTCGGAACCACTCTTACACGAAGAAGGTTAGGACCAGTTAGAGCTATAAAAGGGTTTCAAACGCCGTTATTAGGTTCAGCAAGATTTTCTATCTGTTGGTGTGGAGTCCCCTTTACTCCTGCTTACTCCTTTCGGCATATGTGTTAGCCGGTATTAAATAATTTCAATGTAGGACAAAGTGCTTGTGAGTGCGGGATATGAATTACACACCGTTAGGATCGGTGTAGATATATTTTTGCCTTAGTATGGTTCAGTTCAAAAAATGTTCAAATGTTTGTTAAGCTATGGGACTTAACTACGGGGTCATCAGTCCCTAAACTTACAAACTATTTACGAACTAGGACGGCACAAATATCCATGCCCGAGGGGGGATTCGAACCCCCGACCGTAGTGGCCGTGCTGACCGTGACTGAAGCGCCTCAGTCACCTCGGCCACCGCGGCCGACCTTCAGTTCAAATTTTAGAAATTATACAACATGAAGGCTATGACTTGATTTTAGGATTGGACGTTTTGCATGAACATTGTACTAAAATCGATCTGAGACAACACACAGTTAAGGCTGACGGGGCAGTGATCCAATGCGGTGAAACGTGTGTTAATGTAGCACTGTCACCGGAGGTGTCCAAGGCGTCCATGAGTCTTGTCAGTTATTCAGCATACGTTATTCATATTCACGCGATGTGTGCCATTAATTGCGAATGGGTAAAGTTGAAAACGTGTACCCAGCCGGGATTCGATGCCGGGTGTCCTGCATTCCAGTCAGTTGCCTACACCACTGGGGACAGCGATCACCACACCTGCCTGGACTCCTCTAGCATGCCTCCTGACAGATACAAGTTCTCAACTTTATTCTGCTCACTCAGACACCCGGTTCTTTTCAAATTGATTATGTTGTGATTGCTTGTACAACACAAAAATTTATTTCTCAAAAAATAACTACAAATCGTGCTACTTCTGCGCACAAAAACAACAATACTACACTCTTTTGTTCTAAGCCGACAGAAGACTTCATTAACACTAGAAAGTACGGCCCTATGAAAGTCCTTAGAGTCCTGGACAGTTCAATGGAAGGCCTAAAGAGAACGAGGCGAGTCCCGTCCGTCGTAGTGAGCTGGATTTTTCCGTCCCGGCGAAGGGGTCTTCTTTCTTCGGTTTTCAGGAGGCGAGTTCTAACCCATCCGTAGGCCAGGAAGAACTGGTGCCGGCTGGAGTGGCCGAGGGGACTGAGGCGCTTCAGTCATGGTCTGCACGGCCACTACGGTCGGGGGTTCGAATCCCCCCCCCTCGGGCATGAATATTTGTGCCGTCCTTAGTTGTAGGTAGTTCATAAGTAGTTTGTAAGTTTAGGGACTGATGACCCCGTAGTTAAGTCCCTTAAGCTTAACAAACATTTGAACATTTGAAGAACTGGTGTGAGTTGTACCTGGTCGAGCTTATATAGCCGGCTTAGACGTGCTAGAAACTTCCTTCTTCACTGGCGACCTCTGGAAAACAAAGATCTAGAATTAACGGACAGTCGTCGTTGTCGTGGTGGCCCGGTAATATTTACTTCTAGGTTGACTGGCAGCCTGTCGTAGTGAGGTCTGCCATTCCGCTCATCTGCGGTGGTTTGCTGGTTGCGTGTAGCCAGCTTGCAGGCGTTGCTGGACGCTGGCGGAACAGATTCCGTAAGAGTAAGGGCCTTGGAGTGTGTATACACTAAAGAAAGAATCATTGCCCGTGATCGGCATATATAATATTCAGCTTACGTTAGACTGGCCTCTGCACAGATACCCTCCGGCAGGTATGCATACGGTCCACATCATTTACGTAAAGGTCATCCCAAATCGCTAGCAACCGCTACGACCTACATTTTCATTGATTTCTGGCTCAAGATACCTGCCTTTTTCACGATATCAGCCTGTTTAACAGCAATTTGAGGAAAACGACTTCACCGGTATCAATGTACGGCTGGGGCCCATGAATGTAGATATTTTGAAACATTCTAAAACGATAGCAAAATGTGTTTTTTAACATAAACTTATGTTGTTTTAAATGGACACCCTATATTTTTTCTTCAGCAATCCATAGCATGACAAATCACATAAACAATGGCGTTGATTGCATCGCAATAACCCGATTACATGCCGAGATATTGCGACGCTAAGTTGACGCTTGAAATACGCGAAACGCGCGGCTAGCGCACGTCCTGACACTCAGGCGAGAACCCCAGGCTGCTCAGGACGTGCTCTAGCCGCGCGTTTCGCGTACTTCAAGCGTCAACTTCGCGTCGCAATGTAATGTAATTGGGATATTGCGATGCAATCAACGCCATTGTTTATGTGATTTGTCATGCTACGGATTGCTGAAGAAAAAATATAGGGTGTCCATTTAAAAAAACATAAGTTTATGTTAAAAAACACATTTGATTTCGTTTCTTTCGTTTTAGAATGTTTCAAAATATGTACTACCATGCGCAAAAATATCCGAACGACCTTAACTGCGTTTCGCCTGATGTGCATGCAACCCAACTAACCTACGTGTCTTCCGGGTGCTCTGCTCGCTCCGCGGTATAGTCGTTCGACTATTCAAAATGGATCCACCACAGACAACTGCTCTTTATGGCAATCATTCCAGTTGTAAATTAACACCACAATTTTGCAAATAAAAGGAAACACGTTATTAACTTCTTAACGTTTATTAAATCCAATTTATTACAATGACATATCTTAAGTATTACTATAGTCTGTATAACAAACTCCGTCACATAAAACATTAATTAATCCTTAAACAACATTTAATATTGTTACAAACAACAGATTTTACTATAGTATCGGAAATCTTAAAGTCCTGTAGAAATTCGAAGTACTTTTGTTCTCTACATCGTTTTCTCACAATTGCGAAACGTCGTTCCACTGGCGAGCGGATTTTTATTAGCCGATTGTTGAACTATCCAGATAATACAAACTCAATTAACAGCAGCAAACGCACTATGGAAACTTCAATATTATCTGCGTATCACCAACATTTTCGCCGTATTCATACCTGAACAAATATAAGTACACATCTTTGAACTTTAATTGATATGACAAACTACCTTGTTGTGGAATCAAACCAACCACCTGTAGCCGTAGCTAACCAAGCAATGCATTCACGTCTTATAGATACTTGATTATGCCTAAGACTGTCACAGCTGACGAAGCATAAAGATGTGTGAAATATTGGAGATTTCCTCACAAATATCAGAACGCACAAATCACATCATATAAAATGTAAATTCTTAAAATATTTTTATTTATTTCTTTATTTTTTACTGAACCAGGAACTTAATAATCACCGTTTCGTCCCTAATCACAAGTGCCCAGACTCAGTTCTGTGTGGGACTGACATACGAGGCTGCTCCTGTCGGAGGTTCGAGTCCTTCCTCGGTCAGGGATGTGTGTGTTGTCCTTATATTGGTTTAAGTAGTTCTAAGCCTAGGTACTGATGACCACAGTAGTTTGGTCCCATAGATTTACAAACATTTGATTTTGAGTTACATACCCGGTATGTAAATGGAAGGTAACTAAGTGAAGTCAGATATTAGTAGTCGAATTATTTCCCCAGCAGCGGGGCGTTTGAATCTGTACTCAGGATATAATTACGTTTTGCGTCACCGGGAATCGATGTCCTTTCTAAGCATGAATGGACGTTAAATCTCAAATGTTAACTTAACAGGAATGACGATGCGTGCGTGTCTGACTAGTAACAACGGCACCTATCGTTGTTATAATAATAATAATAATAATAATTTCGTGTGGCTCAGTGTCCTGGTGCAAGTCATTCAACTGTGCGCCACTTCAGGGACTTGCATGTCCCTAACTTGCCCCAATTATCCAACCGGGAAAGGCGACCTACAGTTCAACATGGAATCCAAACCACGTGTAGTTTATGACGACTCCTCACATTGTTGAGACGTGAATGCTGAGTTAAAACACAGATTGAAAAAAAATCGGTGATCTGACTAGGTTTCGAACCCGCAACCCTTCACTTATCATTCAAGCGCTTTACCCCAAGACCACCGCAACCGCCAGCTACAGGATAATAATGCACTAAGAGACAATCAAAATAATTTTTAATTGTAGTCCAGTGTGCTCTATCTAGTGCGTCAAATGAAATTACGAATATTTTGTGCTGGACCTGGATTCGAATCCATAAACGTTCCTTTCGTGGAGACCTAGAGGAGTCTGCAGTCTCGGAGATTCAACTATATGATTCCGAGAGGGTCGAGTGCGGCAAAAGAGGAGATCCGAATTAGAATCCCAGACCAGCACCATAATTTTTAACGTCTCAAGTTAAATTCAATACGAGACAAGTGACCTTAAAGGACCATTGGTTTATAAATATAAGAAAAGCTTTCTAGCGACATAGTTACTGATTGCCGTGTACTCTGCCTGTTACTGGCAACGATAAATCGGCTCTGTCCGAGTTGATAGCGAAATAATTCGGTTTAATACAGATTGTTAACTACGGTGCAACTTTACGTTCTTCACTTGGTGTTACCAGAGGTGAAGTAGACATGATCTTGCCAGTTAAAAATATACACTTGTCAGACCCTCTCCTTGTGAGTCCTGTCAGCTGAAGCAGTATGATGTAGTGAAGACTGTTAACCTCTGATCTTTCTTATCGGGAAATACGGCATCGGATTATTTGGCTCCATAACAACACTTATTGCGCGTGTATGCAATGCATATGGATTCGAGAATTTACTTGTAATGTGGCTTACAATTCTGTATATGCTTGACCTAAACTGCAACTTCATTGTTTGTTTTACTTGATTTTTGTACTCACTGAAATGAAATTGCCTGACCTTCCAGTACGAGACCTTTCTCTCGTCCTTGTCTCCTGGTAGATTTACTTTCTAACCAGAGAAATAAACCCGATAATTGATTCACAAATGACTAATTCACGCTGTTAAGAAATTGCGTGAAGGAATTTCATTTCCTCTTAAAACGTGCTAAAATTTCATGTGGCTCATTGGCCTGGTGCAAATCTTATCCAACTGGGGAAAGGGGACCTAAAGCTTTTCGTGGAATCCGTACCCGTGTCGTTTCTGGCCACTCCTCACATCGTTGAAAGGTGAAGGTCGGATTAAAGCGCAGACTTAAAAAATTCCGAGCCCCGACAGCGTATCGAACTTGCGACCCTTCGGTTGCCAGTCGAACGCTTTACCCCGAGACCACCTTTTTTTTATTATTATTTTTTTATTTTATTTTTTCTTGAAAGAAAAATTAAACTTCTTCTTCTGCGGTGGTTACCCGTATTAGTGTGAGGGTCCACTTCTTCTTCTTCTTCTTTTTTATAAATATAACCAAAGCTGCTTGCAAGGTGTCGGGACAGTACGTGCACTTAGTAGCTGTCTCTCCTTGCCAGTAAGGAACTAAAAAGTGTGGAACGTTCTTCTTAGGGTGAAAAACTAAAGAGAAATAAAGGAAATAAAGAAATCCTCTCCGCGGTTAGTTCAGTCACATGGAAGCCTCCAGCGTTCGTCTTCTCGAATTGGTCTTGCAAGTGGTCCGTTTCAGTTACAACTTTTACTGTTTCCGACGTGTAGTTTTGTATGCGTCTTCTCATAAGACTGATGGCTCCATGGCTTTAATAGCCGCGTTTCTGTGAGCACTAAAGTCCATAACTTGATACTATCTGTAATATCTTTATGTCTTCACCATAATTTTCAACATATTTCCGTATGTGTTCGTGTAATCACTTTGTAGTCTTATTTTGTCATGTTCGTATTCCAAGTAAGCGCGATAATCGGCAAGTGATGCTGAACGGTTATAGATGGCATAGACAGCAGTGTGCCCTAAAAGCCAAATCGCTGCATTGTTCTTCTTACGGGGGTACCTCAGTTTTTCTGGTCGTAATAACTCTAAAATATCTATGTTTTGCGAAACCGTTCGGTCGATAATGGCCAATCTGCATCGCATGAATTCCACGATCAACTCAGTTGTACCGCAGGTGAGTCTGTGAATTAATGTGTCCACGTATCCACAGTTTGTACAGGCGGGTGTTGGGGCCAGGTGAATGTTGTTAAGTTTCTCATTAGTCGGCACTTTATCATTAACAATTATGTACCACATTGATTTGATGCGTGACGGTAGTATAGGACTGTGCACGTTTCTCCAGATCGTATTCCATTTTGAATGTGGATATTTGTTTGTTATCCGGTTTTCTCTGCCATCTGTTGTTAAGAAGTTGTAGATTTTCTTATTCGTATAGGGCGGGTTGATGTCATCAGCGTGCTTTATATAACTGAATTCTCTGTAGTAAAATCTGAAATGGCGAAAGTTTAAAGGTATTGCAGCTTCATAAATTGGTGGCATCAAACTGCTCGGCTTCCAGTGTGATATTAACCATTGGGTTAGGCTCGGCGTCCGTTTATTTATAATTTTACTAATGCGACCGATTAGTAAAGTCCGGCATTTATATCTGGCGTGAATTAAACCAAGACCTCCGCGTTCATGAGGTAAAGTTAAGATGTCAAAGCAGACTTTAAAAATATGGCCCCTTAGAACGTACCAGCAGAACGCCTTCTGGATACTATCTGCTAGGTGATTTGACACCGGTATGATCTGGGCCAAATAAAACATCCTGCTCGCTATCGATATCCTGACTGTGTGCACTCTTTGCAACAAATCCAAATCTCTGTCAGAATAAATACGAGTTGTGGCTCGGATCTTGTGTAACATGTCTGTCCAATTCTTTGTTGCCATGGCATCTAGTGTCGCGCTCCAGTAGACTCCAAGCGATTTATGTTGCACTTTTGTTTCACACCAGTCTAGGTAGGTGGTGTTGCCGATGCCTCTTCCTATGTGCAGCAGTGTTGTTTTCTTCGTATTCAACTTCGCTCCGGTTGCTATGTTAAAAGTAGTAATTACTTCCCTCACTTTCGCCAGATCGTCCGTGGATGTTATTGCCAAACATACATCATCCGCATATGCAACGCAAGCAATTTTCCACATTCCAATACTGATTCCCGCCGTCGCGCGTGTTATGCTTGCCAGCAAAGGCTCGACAGCTATGGCGTATAAAGCCATTGATAGAGGACAACCTTGCCGGATAGATCTCCTTATGGGTAGTGTCTCAGTCATGTGACCGTTAATCAACACACGTGATGTAGCATTAGAGACACAGTTCTGTAGCAGGTGGAGAAAACGTTGCCGAAACCCCATCCTCGACATTGCCTTGAATAGATAGTCGTGGCTGATACGATCATAGGCCTTTTCAAAATCTAAAAATAGTAGGGCGCCGGGTTCATCATTTTCTGCTAGGCTACATATAATATCCCGTAATTCGCAGGCGGCTGATATCACACTGCGTCCCGGTAATGCGCTGTACTGGTATTCGCCTAGTATCTTATGTAACACTGATTGCATCCGCTTCTTGATTGCCCTCGTTATAATTTTATAATCCGCATTTAATAGCGTAATAGGGCGCAATTCCAGAATCTTCTTGCTGTTTCCTTTCTTCTTCAGCGGCACAATAAAACCTTCTTTCAGTTCATTCGGGATTGTTTGAAGTAGGTACATTTCGTTTGCAATTTGTGTTAAGGTTGGGCCCAATATATGCCAGTAGTGTTGATATAGTTCAGAACATAGTCCATCGGGTCCGGGAGACTTCCGCTTTGCTGCATTGTGTACTGCCTCTTGAATATCTTCCTCGGTGAAAGGAGCTTCGAGGCCCTCGTTGTCTTCGTCAGAGAGGAGGGAGACTATTTCGTCAGTGACGTCATGAGAAGATCTATCATTTGTCTCGTGCCTGTCATAGAGGTCCTTATAATAGCTGTATACCCGTTGTATTATGTCACGTTGTCTAGTAGATATGTTCCCTGCACCATCATCTACCTCTTCAATTAGTTTTGCTTTTTGACGTCGCAGTGTCCGTAGGGTGTGGTATAGCGTCGCCGTTTCCTCCGTTGCAATGTCTTTCGGCTGGGAACGTATTATTGCGCCCTCCAGTTGTTTGCGGTACAAATTTGTTATCTTTGCCTTGTACCTTTTGATGCGCCGGTAAGCATCCTCAACTCTGACATCTGCGGAATGATAAAGATCCCGAAGGTAAGAAAATAGAATTCTATGGTACGTTTATTCCAATAGGACTTTTGGTAAGCATAACTCTTTATCGTTGAACGAATTTTGGGTTTCGCTCTACGTAACCACCATTCAACAGTTGATCTGTATTGGGTTTGGGAGCGTTGTACGTTCTCCCACACTCGCTGGATTTCCTCATCCAGTTGTTTGTCTCGTAATAGACTCACATTCATCTTCCAGTAGCCTCTCCCGCGAAACACTTGGGGGCGCTGGAGGTTTATATAACATTGGTGGACACTGTGATCAGAGAAGCCAACGGGTGAAATGTCACTGTTCACTACATTGGGAGCGAGAGTTTCGGACACATAGATACGATCAATCCGGCTGGCCGTATTAGTCGTTATATGGGTATACACGATGCGGTTTCCATTGTATTTTTTCCCAGGTGTCTATCAAATTGATCCCATGGACTAGGTGGTCAAGTTCTAAACACTTGTTGAAATGTGGTGTCTGATCTTTGGCTGAGATTACACAGTTAAAATCTCCCCCAATAATACAGTTCGTGGCACATTCGTTGATTAAAAAAGGCACCTCATGTTTATAGAAGGAGGAGCGTTCCCGTCGGCGGTTGTTGCCCGACGGCGCATACAAATTTATAAGTTGAACGCCATTAATTTTACAGGCTATGCCACGACCATTTGTAAGTCGAACGATATGCGAGTGAGGAATGCCATCGCGTAGTAAGATTGCCGTTCCTGTGTGGTCTTCTTCACTGATGTTCGTGAGTGTGACAAACCCCTCTACGTTTGGCTCCACGCTAACTTCTTGAAGGAGCCCAATATCTACGTTCGTGTTATATAAGAAGTCCTTAAGCGTTCTAAATTTTAATTCACTCTAGATTCTACAGATATTAATAGTTGTTATATTGTATGTAAAATTACCATTCATTTTTGGGGAAAGATTCAAGTAACATTATATACTGCTATATCAACACAAAAACACATATTATTATAAGCTATGTTTGGTACTCGTTAGTATCCATTCCGTCATCTTGCGGAGACGGTTCATCCAAAACTTTTTGTAAACATGGGCCGTGATCTATTCTATCTGCGGAAGTGGTGGCGGGTGCTCCTAGATTTCCAAGTTGCTGATTTTTTTAATTTTGCAGCAACTTGTTGTGCTACAGGCCTCAGCTGATTGGCTACTTCAGCAGCACCCCCACGAGCAACCCGTATTTTCTTTTTTTCAGGGGAGGTTTGCCCTTTAACTTCCTTCTGTGAATCCGATGACGACTTTTTAGATTTTTTTGCGCCAGAGACCGGTCTATCAGTAGTCATCAAAGGTTTGTCAAGGGTTCCATGGGAGTCTGTCACGCCTTCGTCGAGTTTTTCTATCTGTTGTGGAGTATTACCGTTGATGGTTGCAGGTACACACGGAGAATCAGTTGGGGAGGTGTCGGAAGTCGCACTTGTCGTGTCCGACGATGCATCGGGCGCGCCCTCTTTCTCTCCGAGAACATCCGTCAAAAGTGTGTCACCCGCTGGGTTACATGTGACAGAACTCAGTTCGGTAACAGCACTTAATTGTGGGGTCGGTTTGTTGCCATCACGAGCTACCGACATTTCAACGTCATCGCTCCACGACAGTGCATTTGTTGGCGGCACTACAGAGTTTGCTGCCGCGGCAGCTAGTACTACGTCATCGGGAGGGGTGGCGTCGCGCTCCGTTCCAGTAAACAAACGGCTGGCGACTGAGGCATACTGGGGGCGCGGTCTGCCTTCCGCATCGACCTCGACGGGGAGCTGAACTGGTGCACGCCTGCGTGGACATTCCGCTCTAAGGTGTCCAGGCAGATTACAAGCGGAGCAAGTGCGTGGTTGTCCCTCATATACCACGAGAGCCACATACATTAACGAAGGACGGTATGTGTGACTGAAGGTCAATTTTAACTGTTCTCACACCATTATCGACCTTATAATGCATGTTGTCGCCCCAACGATCAGCAGTCACTGCATATACTGTTCCAAATTTCGATAGCGCCTATTTGATATGTGTAAATTCAACTTCAAACGGTAGCAGATGCACTTTAACATTCCTGAGACCCAAACCGGCGTAAGAAATAGAAACTCGACTCACCTCGCCTGTGCTGCTCTTATACTTGGCTGTTCCATTTGTTTTGTCCATTATCCTTTGGCACCAGTCGTCGTTCCGTAGCTTCACGATGTACTCGTTACTTAGAAAATCGTATGCCATCCCAAGAACATCCTCTTCTGGTACTTGAAAACATCCGTTGAACCAATCATCAAATTCGTATATCTTAGGTCGTGCAACACCGAAAACGAAACTGAACTTCAATGTATACTTCCGCAAGTGCGACTCCATTTCAGACACTAAGTATCACACAGCGCGCGCGAAGTAAACAAGCAGCGGCGGCACCGAAGACCGCAGCAAGCACACGTACCGACCGCTACGGCGGTCTGGCCGCGATTGACCACCGAGCCCCACACATATCAGCTTTCACAAATTTCCTAAATAAGAAAAGATCGCTGTCAGGGTAGGTTGAGGTCTGGGTCAGATTAATCTTATCGTCTGATAGCATAAGTATTTTGCCGTTAGAAGTCTCATAAGTTGTGTTTCTGTAGCTATGGAAATCATCAGCTGAAATGAAGACCATAAAGTACGGTACAGATAAAAATGCAAAACGATTATCAACCGAAGGCAGAGCTAATGCTCAAACGTAGATTTTTTTTTCCTCGACTGAGTATTGGAAGGCATATGCAAAAATGTTGAATGGAAATGACATGAAAAATCAACTAAATTTATCAGCTTAATTCTGTGCTAACCAGGAAATAATTCGCCGTTCTCAGAGTTGCCAAAAGTACTCTGCTATGTTGCCAATTTTCCATTAGACTAGCGACAGGCAGAATACGTTTGCTCGGCGTCTGTGTTCCTCGCGCTGGCTTAGCGCTGACGGAGATTGAGACGCGCAGCCTGCCACTGTGTTGACTGAGAAGAGATATACCTAGCATAGACGAATAAGTCTTAATCGCATTTCTTTAACTATAAGCTGCGTCGAAAGCGTGGCTACGATGCGCCGACTGCTACCCGAACTTAGCAAATAAAGTTTTTCGGAAATCATTTGAGCGGCTCTCTTGATCAGTAGCTGTCGGAGGTATTCTTTTGTTTCTGCGTTAAGGAAACTGCTTCGTCAGAAGCGATGTATAATACTAGCATTACCAGAAGATATTAATATTTTGAGCACGATACATGTAAATTTTACGTAGGCCTACCTGAAAACTACTCTCCTTATGAATGATTTCATTGGCACCACCTCTAACACATAAATGCACAAATCTAAAGATAGCATTACACTGATTTCAAAACGCGAATTTTAAAAACAAATTTCATAAGTTTCGAGCATATAGTTTCCAATCTAAGGAACTGTGCATATAAACCTTTCCCAGTGACCGAAAAATAGGACATCATCTGCGCGAATATTAAGCATCTGAACAATTTCAATTTTAGTTCGATTCCAGCTTCTAAGTGAAAGGAGAAGCATTTATGATGAGAATATGAAACAAGGAACAAAAAGTCTCGTCAGTAATTTCAAGAATATGTAGTTCATTTTATAAAAAACAACGTTACGATTACAGTGTAGCTGCTAATAAAATGAAAAGCACTTGATGAATGAGCTTTGCAATTTCCAGACCTCTAGAAACCATAAAGGAACGAAGGAAACAGGAAAAGGTTTTCCTCAGCGTGTGTGAGTCGGGATTTCCATATAGTATCTCACAGGTGGCGTAGTTTCTTCGTAGTTTAGTTCTCGGTTGTTCCATTCTCATGAACTCTCTAGGTAATCACAACATTCCAGCGATAATTATTAATTGTTAAATTGATAAATATTT
Organism: Locusta migratoria; assembly: GCA_026315105.1. Taxonomy (NCBI): domain Eukaryota; kingdom Metazoa; phylum Arthropoda; class Insecta; order Orthoptera; family Acrididae; genus Locusta; species Locusta migratoria. Next base: position 281,240,879 of record CM048747.1, on the reverse strand, counting down.
ACTAACTTGCAGTCGAATATAACTCAGTGGTCAAAGCCTACTGTAATTTCATCTTAAAGCCCATTAAGACCTCTAAATAACGCTTTTAGAGTAGACCATGTTCATATTAACTTGGCGTCCAATACACCTGTTCATCGACTTTCTTGAGTATCACGTAAAATTTACGAAACCAGAAAAGGAGGATTAGGATTTAATATCCTGCCGACGTCGTGGTTATTTGAAATGGAGCACAAGCTCGGATTGTTTCGTTAAGAACGTGGAAGGAATTTGGCTATGCTTTTGAAAAGGAACCATGTTGCCATTTTCCTAGAATAATTTAAGGAAATCACTTGAAAAACAGAAGGACAAACAGACATGGAAACTATACACTTTCGTCATTGTATCACTGTGCAGTCATAATTCAAATTGTTGAAAACGAAAAGTGAAATACCGAATTGAATACTAATTATACCTGGAGGCAACAGAAACTTACATGATACGAAATTAAAAGTCGTTTCTACACGTTGCCATTAAGAGTGATGTTGCCTTTCTATCGAGTACTGAAATCTCCAATAATGATTACTGATTCGAAGTTTTATAATAATACCAACTTCTGGCTTGTGTACCGATCCGGTTTTATGGTAGAAATGACACATAAAAATAGTAAAGTTTCGTGAAATCACATTCTATAGACGTTTCGGTTAAATGGTTTATTTGCAGTAACACTCGTACAACGCTAAACTACAATGTCACAACTTCTAGTTTTACGATCTGGTCAGCAGTGGAAATCAAAACATCTTAGTAATAAAGTCTGTAAATAACATTGCTTCTTGCATTCGTTATTTCGCTTTCTTTATCTAGCTTCCTCGTCACCTTCTTATCACATAATCCTATGAAGTCCTTAAGTTTTTATTTCCTTAATTCCCAGATTCTACGACGAGGTAAAGAGAGGCAGAAAGGAAGAGGAGATGATGATGAGAGAGAGAGAGAGAGAAAGGAAGAAGAAATGGAAGACAGGATGAAAGGAAGTATAGGACGGACAGGATTGTGGGATGGACAGAGAGAAGAGGAGGAGCTGGAGGGGTTAGAAGGGGACGAAGAGACATAGGCAGATAGTAAGAGAGTTAAAAAGTTATTAAATTTACAGAAAAAGTAAGGAAAAATTTAGTAACCTTCGCTAACACTGCTCTAACACGCATATGGCTTCTACTTCCTCGTGTTGTGTGAAATCACCAGAGCTTAAGCCAATAACAGACCATTTTTGATCAAGTGACCTAAACTTGAAATTTAATGATATTCATGCTATAATTTCAAAATAATAACAAATGTTTTGTAAGAACAACGACGGAAAATTCTATTTGAACATTACAATCATGCAGATTGAAAACAATTCGAACCCTATTTTAAACATAGCATAATAGCCTACTATATATGGCACATTCCAGATTTGGTAAGCCATTTCAATGTGTAAGTAGGAAAAGGGGAACAAAATATTATGTACTGATTAGACTGATACCAGACTGAGCTACAGCAAAGCGTAGCCAGGTTTACGTAGTTAACATAAAAATTTCGAATGTTGGCAAGGCAACAACATTAGACGAAGTAAGGATGGTGAAATTAATAAAATATTTCAAAATGAAACATAAATTATTTCTTCTGTAAGACCTCTGATTATAAAATCGCTCCTACACAGATATTAAATGCCAAATGAGTAATTAACCCTTTAAATATAGTGAACCTCTACAGACGTTCATTGTAATCGGGACTTGCAGAAGGTGGACTGCTATAAAAGCTGGGGAAAAGAAGTCCCCTCTGATGAACTTCCGTCTCTAATGACCGCTCTGTCGACGGGACGTTAAACGCTGAGCTACCTTCTTGTTTTTGCGTGAAATGGTGCAGTCCTCTGGAGGGAAAGTCTTTCCCAGGCGATTTCAAAAACATTCCACCTCTGCAAGGCCATATTATTGTGGTATTTTAAGAATTCAGTAGTAGTTACAGAGCTAAACGTCGCTCTCTGCGTGACATTCAAGTAAAAGCCGATAAACAGTTGCATCGGGTGACCATTTGATAAACACAGGACCTATTTTAAGGCGTTAATATCACTTCTCATAGTCTCTAAAACAAAATGAAAATGATCGTTGTCCAGTGAGTTAGTCACCGAAAGTGCTATGTTTTTAACATATCAGCGTATTTTAACAATTACATATCGATAATTATTATCCGCGGTGGGCGTCAGACTAGAACTACGAACAAACTATACCAACTGCGACATACTATACAGTAATCCCATCTGACGCACTCTTACGGTAACCTCTTCCTGTTTCTTTCGCACCTCCCTGTTTCTGAGAGACTGGAAACTGGAGAGTTCATTCATCAGATGCTTTTCACTTTTATTTAAACAGCATCACCAGCAGTTACACTGTAATCTTCACGAGTAGACCATACTTATCGTCCCTTTCGATTTTATAGAATGAATTACATATTCTAAACATTACTTTCGCGACTTTTTTTCCTTGTTTAATATTCTTATCACAAATGCTTCTCCTGTTACTTATAAGCTTGAATCGTATTATCATTGAAATTGTTCAGATGCTTAATTTTTTCGCAGATAATAAGTCCTATTTTTCAATCATTGGGAAAGATTTATTTGCACGATTCGTCTGATTGGAAACTATATGCTCGAAACTTATGAAATATGTTTGTGAAGTTTGCATTTTGTAATCAGGGTAATTCTATTTTCAATCGTGGTGAGAGCAAAAATTTTTTGTTCTTCTCTGACAGAGCTACACGTGTCCAGATTGAAAATCAATAGGGAATTATTAGCAAAACTACTCAGTCAAAAGGTGTTAGCTGTTTCCAGGACGGTATTCTCTCATATACTCTGAAAGTGACTTACAATGCTCAGGTGGGTTACCGATTCCGTGCGTGTAGAAACCAATTTCTTTCGAGTTAAAGCTGTCGCCGAACCATTTTGAAGTCAATTTGTACAGAAATACATTTTCTTGGTGGTTGGACAACTACTTCCTAAAATGAGTAAAAACTCTTAATATGAGACTAGTATAATTTCTGTGTCAGATGCTTGCTTATAGTTGATCATTTCATTGAGCACCAAATTGTCTTAACTGCGTCTAGTCAATATGCTAAGCGCAGTTTCCGTTACATTGCCGTAGTGGTCTGGTGAATCGGTTGTAGTTTAGTATCTGTCATGTGTGCGTTCGATTGCGCCCTATAGGTGTATATCTTTAACTGGCACGATCATGTCTACTTCACCTCTGGTAACACCAAGTGAAGAACGTCAAGTTGCACCGTATTAAAACGAATTATTTCGCTATCAACTCGGACAGAGCCGATTTATCGTTGCCAGTAACAGGCACAATACACGGCAATCAGTAACTCTGTCGCTAGAAAGCTTTTCTTATATTTATAAACCGATGGTCGTTTAAGGTCACGTGTCTCGTATTGAATTTAACTTGAGGCGTTAAAATTATGGTGCTGGACTGGGATTCTAATTTGGATCTCCTCTATTGCCGCACTCGACCCTCTCGGTATCATATAGTTGTATCTCCGAGGCTGCAGAGTCCTCTAGGTCTCCACGAAAGGAACGTTTATGGATTCGAATCCAGGTCCAGCACAAAATATTCGTAATTTCATTTGACGCACTAGATAGAGCACACTGGACTACGAGTAAAAATTATTTTGAATGTCTCTTAGTGCATTATCAACCTGTCCTGGGTGTTGCGGTGGTCTTGGGGTAAAGCGCTTCCATGGTAACTGAAGGGTCGTGGGTTCGAAACTTAGTCAGATCACCGATTTTTTTCAATCTTTGTTTTAACCCAGCATTCACGTCTAAACAATGTGAGGAGTCGTCATAAACTACACGTGGTTTGGATTCCATGTTAAACTGTAGGTCGCCTTTCCCGGTTGGATAATTGGGGCAGGTTAGGGACATGCAAGTCCCTGAAGTGGCGCACAGTTGAATGACTTGCACCAGGACACTGAGCCACACGGAATTATTATTATTATTATAACAACGATAGGTGCCGTTATTACTAGTCAGACACGCACTCATCGTCATTCCTGTTGAGTTAACATTTGAGATTTAACGTCCATTCGTGCTTAGAAAGGACATCGGTAGGTTCGGGGTTCGATTCCCGATGACGCATAACGTAATTATATCCTGAGTACAGATTCAAACACCCTGCTGCTGGGGAAATAATTCGACTACTAACATCTGACTTCACTTAGTTATCTTCCATTTACATACCGGGTATGTAACTCAAAATCAAATGTTTGTAAATCTATGGGACCAAACTACTGTAGCCATAAGTACCTAGGCTTAGAACTACTTAAACCAATATAAGGACAACACACACACACCCCTGACCGAGGAAGGACTCGAACCTCCGACAGGAGCAGCCTCGTATGTCAGTCCCACACAGAACTGAGTCTGGGCACTTGTGATTAGGGACATAACGGTGATTATTAAGTTCCTGGTTCAGTAATAAATAAATAAAAATATTTTAAAGAATTGGCATTTTATATGATTTGATTTGAGCGTTCTGATATTTGTGAGGAAATCTCCAATATTTCACACATCTTTATGTTCAAAATGTTCAAATGTTTGTTAAGCTTAAGGGACTTAACTACGGGGTCATCAGTCCCTAAACTTACAAACTACTTATGAACTACCTACAACTAAGGACGGCACAAATATCCATGCCCGAGGGGGGATTCGAACCCCCGACCGTAGTGACCTTGCAGACCGTGACTGAAGTGCCTCAGTCCCCTCGGCCACCGCGGCCGGCACACATCTTTATGCTTCGCCAGCTGTGACAATCTTAGGCATAATCAAGTATCTATAAGACATGAATGCATTGTTCGGTTAGCTACGGCTACAGGTGGTTGGTTTGATTCCACAACAAGGTAGTTTGTCATATCAATTCAAGTTCAAAGATGTTCAAATGTTCAAATGTTTGTAGAGCTTATGGGACTTAACTACGGGGTCATCAGTCCCTAAACTTACAAACTACTTATGAACTAGCTAAGCCTAAGGACGGCACAAATATCCATGCCCGAGGGGGGATTGGAACCCCCGACTGTAGTGGCCGTGCAGACCGTGACTGGCTCGCCTCAGTCCCCTCGGCCACCGCGGCCGGACTTTAAAGATGTATACAAATATTTGTTCAGTTATGAATACGGAGATAATTTTGGTGATACGCAGTTAATATTGAAGTTTCCAAAGTGCGTTTGCTGCTGTTAATTGAGTTTGTATTATCTGGGTAGTTCAACAATCGGTTAATAAAAATCCGCTCGCCAGTGGAACGACGTTTCGCAATTGTGAGAAAACGATTTAGAGAACAAAAGTACTTCGAATTTCTATAGGACTTTAAGATTTCCGATACTATAGTAAAATCTGTTGTTTGTAACAATATTAAATGTTGTTTAAGGATTAATTAATGTTTTATGTGACGGAGTTTGTTATACAGACTGTAGTAATACTTAAGATATGTCATTGTAATAAATTGGATTTAATGAACGTTAAGAAGTTAATAATGTGTTTCCTTTTATTTGCAAAATCGTGGTGTTAATTTACAACTGGAATGATTGCCATAAAGAGCAGTTGTCTGTGGTGGATCCATTTTGAATAGTCGAACGACTATAACGCGGAGCGAGCAGAGCACCCGCAAGACACGTACGTTAGTTGGGCTGCATGACATCAGGCGAAACGCAATTCAGGTCGTTCGGATATTTATGCGCATGGTAGTACATTCATGGGCCCCACCCGTACATTGATATATATATATATATATATATATATATATATATATATATATATATATAGTGTGTGTGTGTGTGTGTGTGTGTGTGTGTGTGTGTTTGTGTGTGTGTGTGTGCGTGTGCGTGTGCGTGTGTGTGTGTCAACAGTTATACATTTTAATTATTTATTCCCTACCGGATTAGTGACAGGCTGCAAACACCACAGGATATAACAATAAACTACATTAGGTGGTGAAAAATACATCACCAACTCATGTAGATATTATCTTCCGTAACAAAAAAGAATATTACTATTTAACGTCCCGTCGACAGCTTGGTCATTAGAGACAGAGCTAACTCACGGGGATTTGGTCAAGGATGGGGAAGGAAATCGGCCGTGCCCTTTTTGAGAGGAACCATCCCGGCAGTTGCCTGGAGGGATGCAGCTACATCATGGAAAACCTAAATCTGGATGGCCGGAGATGGATTTGAACCACCGTCGTTCCGAATGCGAGTAAAGTGCTTTACCACTGCGCCACCTCGCTCGGTCTCTTCCGTAAGAGTCGTAGGAAGTCTCGAAACCAGTATGCAATAAATAATAAAATGAATCAGATGCCAGATAGTTGCTTAAATAGTAATCAGTTGTTGGTTATCAAAGTTCAACTGACTTTTCCAAGTTTAACTACCCTCTTTCGGTGAAAATAATATTGAAAAAGATTATTTCTATCAAATTCACAACCAAAAACTAGTACAATATCATAATATTTTTATTGCGATTACACAGTCTCTTTACATCTATTAGCTATTTTCTTTCTTTCTCTCTCTCTCTCTCTCTCTCTCTCTCTCTCTCAATCTCTCTAGGTGCATATTAAACTGTTTCTTAAATCACATTAAAATTGCTGGTGGAATATAAGTTTTTGATCGGCAACTATTCCAAGAGATTTATGAGACGTTAAGCTACCTTACGATTTGTAACTAATATTAACGTTTACATGTAAGTCCTTTTCCCTCTTCAGACCATTCGTTCCTATTATTTTAGTTACGGAATTCATGTAGATATAATGATGCTGTACCTCTTTTGCAGCTAATACAGATCAAAAATTTACATTTTTATTTAACACGAAGTTGAACGGGACATGGCTATGACGTTTTACGCTTGCCACTCAAAACAGAGTCGGGTGTCACTTGGACCGACAGACGAGACTACGCTGCTTTTCGCTTGTTTTGTGTGTGTGTGTGTGACTGGTAATTTCCGCGCTGTTTTCTCTCCCTTTTGAGTCCCTCCGGTTACCGGCAAAGAGGAAAATAGAAATTTCTGTCACTGATGGCACGGTGTCGTGTTTTCAAGCAAAGGCGTGACTTTTCTTTTCCCCGAATACGAAGTTTTATGTGGCGCCTTGCTTATAATTTAATTCACTTTCTATAAAAAAAGAGGTTTCGTGTACTCTGAGAAAGGCGAACTATGCCTAAATCGAACCAGTCTATTTGGAAGTAGCTGCTAAATTGGAATTGCCCAGGTATAAATGCGTTTTTCCAGTTTTAGAAACGAAAATAAAAAGTCGAAAAAGATTTCATCTATCCATTAAATCAGCTTAGAAATTATGAAACAGTAAAGCAAAGAAGTACGCATAATGTAGAGTATCCAAAGAAAGAAAAAAAAGTAATAAAAGACAAATGACGTATAACATTAATTTAATTCAAAACTCGACTATAAAAAATATTAAATTGATACTTGTGATGGAAAAGTATTTGTGACTCATTGTTTACGACTTCATATCTCCTGGAGTGCATGTAGTAGGTAGTTTTAACCTCACGGCGATTGTTTTCTGATAGTAGGCAGTATGTGTACCAAGTGTGTTTGAAATCGGTCCATTATTTCATTGTTTATAACGTCATATCTTCTGAAATATGTGTCGTACTATGATGTAAATTCGAAGGTACACAAAAGTTCTCACGCGGACCTCGCAGAACATCCCTTAGATTGTTGCTAGTCTTGCATGGTTCGCAGGTGAACTTTTGTGGAGTTTGAAAAGTAGGAGGCGAGGTACTGGCAGGTTGTGAGCACGGACCTTGGAGCGTGCCTCGTAGCTCAGTATGCAGAGCGCTTGTCCGCGAAAGGTAAAGGTCCCATATTCGAATCCCGGTTCTGGCACACAATTTTAATCTTCCAGGAAGTATCATGTCAGTGCACACACGATTGCAGGTTGAAGTGAATATGTTTCAAGCGACTCCAAAGAAATATGACATGGGTGTTATCAAACCTTCAATTATGAGGAAACGAAATGAAACAAAGTTCCGAACGCTCATAGGAAGACGTGAATTTCAATCCGTTATAGCCAACTACAGTTACCGGCTGAAAAGTATAACTTTTAAACGACTTAACGGATATCAATACCGATTTGTAAGTACAGTCCCTACCCGTATTAATTCATAGGATCTGCCTACTTCCATCTCGCTACAATAGAAAATAACAGCAAAAGTCAAGCCTCTACTCTTTGACTTATCAGCTTTACAATATTTAAGAAAAAAAATACTTTTAATGGTTGCTATGTTATACGTAATATGATTCAATACAGTCAATATAATGTTTGCACACCCAATTTACATACTAATGTCAAAGTCTATCGTATAAATGTTAAAGTTTATGTCTGACACTTGGATGTATGTATGAGGTGCGACAAGTGGTGAGACTTGATTTCTTTGCAAGATGTGGCAACCTGTAGGCTTGCGTAGGCAGAATATCTTTGACCTTGGTCTATAAGCTGCTTCTAGTCCAAGCGGCACATCGATGCAAATGCTCAGTCATGAGTCGTGCTGTAATAAGTTAAGACGTATTTGTGTCTCTCGTCACGTAAACGTTTGCGTTAAATTGGGCGAGGAGGATCACAATGGTGCTCAAAGGGATCACCCAGACAAAAAAAAAGCTCGTATGTCAAAGTCAAAAGTGAAATACATGCGTTTGTGCTCTTTTGATTCCAAGGGAATTGTTCAGAAAGAGTGGGACAAACAGTTAACCTATATTACACTTTGCAAACCGAGGTATTAAATACGCTTGCACATTGCTTCTGTAAGTGCAGTTGTGCCTTGAGAATGGCAGGGTGTTCTCCTGCCGAAATATCGGCGATTGTCGACGACGTCACCCGGCAGCATACCCGTAAGTTGTTTGAACACTCATTACGCCGGGAAAAGTTAAAGTCTCACAGAAGATAAGTAGTTTGTAAGTTTAGGGACTGATAACCCCGTAGTTAAGTCCCATAAGCTTAACAAACATTTGAAACCGAGCGAGATGGCGCAGTGGTAACACAGTAACTTCGCATTCTGGAGGACGGTGATTCAAATCTACCTCCTATCACCCAGACTGAGATTTCCCCTAAAATCGCTCCAGGCACGACCGATTTCTTCCCTTATCCTTTTCCGAACAATCGGGGCGTGAGCCTCGCTGTCGACGAGTCGTTAAACCATAACCTTCCTTACTTACTTCTTACTTCCACAACGAAGCTCATTCTCCAAATTTGGCAGTAATTCCAACGACATGTTGGCTGTCTGCAAAATATACAATACCTAAACTGCGCGATCGTGACGGTGAGCCAAATTCAAAGATACTACGAGGGCGGTTTCACATGTATGGTAAATAGATTTAAAAATTGTTTTAAAGGCAAAAACTCACTTTATTTCACGACTTAGTCCCCTTACAAGGCTATACACTTGGTCCAGCGAGTTTCCAATTTTTCAACCCATCGGCAAAGTAGGCTTTGTCAAACTCTGGAAAATAGTCTGTCACAGCGGCTAACACTTCCTCATTCGATGAAAATTTCTTCCCAGCAAGCCAAATTTTCAACTTTGGGAATAAGAAGAAGTCACTCGGAGCCAATAGGGTGGACGAGGAATCCCAGTCGTGCACTGCTGTGTGGGCTGGGGCATTGTCCTGATGAAACAGCATTTTATTCCGTGCCAATCTTGGACATTTTTCAATTACTTCCTGTTTCATGCGATCCAGCAGAGGAGTATAATAGAGCCCAGTTATGGATCTGCCTTTTTCCAAATAATCTATCATGATTAGACCCTGCGAATGGACCTCATCGAACTCTGTTTTGATCTGTGCAGCTGTCCAACTATTCAGATGCAAATGTTTAATGACCGCACGAAATTCGTTTTTCTCCATCCCAAGGAACTAACTATGCAGTTACCATTTCAGCTGGCAGTCACCAATCAACTAATAACAGCTGCCGCTCGAAACTTGCTGTGATATTCTTGGAAATATCAGGCTTACCAACAACAGTGCAGGTTCCGAAAATTTCCCGCTCTTTTTACAAATTTACCAGACTTATGAAACCACCCTCGTAAACACGGTTTCTTGAAATACCTTAATCAAAGACAAATATTCTACAAATCAAGAATATCTTCGAACATAAGCAACTTAAAATTACGGAAAGACGTTACTAACTATCATTTTGAGTAGAGCTCAGTGAACCTTGGACAGTAGAGAGCGAGACCATGTACAGTAGGCAGAAAAGGATTGGAACAGACAGCCTATACTGCGCTTGTAAGGGGTCCGCAGGAGTTCTGCAGTGTGGTTGCGATCCAGGGCAGATAGGACTGACAGAGGGCATCGAACACTTGAAAAATGAGCAGCTTCTTTTGCACTTTCGCAAATTAAACTACGCGATTTGAGATAACAAAAATATTGCATTGCTGCGAGTACCTTTCACGAGATTCTCGTCATTTCATGTCTCCTCCGTATCCGGCCATATTCTATTCACGCACTTCTACATAGGGATACCTGATCATTTTAATAATACATACATCAAAAAATTGTTGCATCACGATTCTGGAGGTTCATGGCTCTTTACATAGTAGTGGAATTAAGATGTACAATAAAAACTTTTGACTTCTCTTTATTGGTCATGAAGACAGATCTTTACAAGTTATACGACAACAACGTAAAGACGCAGTGTAGTGGTTGAGCGCTCTAAGGAGCCTTCCTGCTAAGCGCGCAGCTGTCCGCCGGTGGAGGTTCTAGTCCTCCTCTGGACATGGGTGTAAGTGTTGTCCCTGATTTCTACATCTATATCTACATCTACATGGGATACTCACATTTAAGTGCCTGGCAAAGGGTTCACCGAACCACAATTATACTATTTATCTCCCATTCCATTCTCGAATAGCGCGCGGGAAGAAAGAACACTTGAATCTCTCTGTTCGAGCTCTGATTTCTCGTATTTTATTCTGATGATCATTTCTACCTATGTAATTGTATATTTTCGCATTCGGAGGAGAATTTTGGCGATTGGAGTTTCGCAAGTAGCCCACGCCGCAGCGATAAGCGCCGTTGTTGTAATGATTCCCATCCCAGATCCTGTATCATTTCTGTAACGGTGTCTCTCCTGTATCGTGACAATACGAAACGAGCTGCCTTCTTTGGACTCTTTCGATGTCCTCCGTCAAACCCACCTGATAAGGATCCCACACTGGGCTGCAATACTCCAAAAATGGACGGACAAGCGTAGTGGATGCAGTTTCTTTTATAGTTCTGTTGCATGTTTTAAGGGTTCTGCCAATAAAACGCATTCTCTGGTTCGCTTTTCCCACGACATTATCTACGTGTTCTTTCCAATTTAAGTCTGACGTAATAGTAATTCCTAGCTGTTTTGTGGAGATTACGACCTTCACTTTTTATTATTATTATTTTTTTTTTTTTTTATTTTGTAAGTAACGTTTAACGGATTTCTTTTCGTACTCACGTGGACGACTTCGCACTTCTCACTATTTAGACTCAATTGCCAATTTTTACAACATACTGATATCTTATTCAGATCGTTCTGCAGTTGGTTTAGATCTTCAGATGATTTTACTAGACGGTAAATGACGGCGTCATCTGCAAACAACCTAAGAGAGCTACTTAGATTTTCCCCTAAATCGTTTATGTAAATAAGGAACAGCAGAGGACCAGTAACACTATCCTGTGGAACGCCCGATATCACCTCTGTTTTAGTCGATGCCTTACCATCGATTACTACAAACTGTGTCCTCTCTGACAGGAAATCCATATCCAATCGAAAATTTGGGGCGATGTACCATAACCACGCAATTTGATTAAAAGCCGTTTGTGAGGTACGGTGTCAAAAGCTTTCTGGAAATCAAGAAATACGGAATCGATTTGCGAACCCTTGTCGATAGCACCCATCACTTCGTGTGAATAAAGAGCTAGTTGTGTTTCGCATGAACGATATTTTCTAAATCCGTGTTGACCTTGGGTCAATAGATCGTTATGTTCGAGATAATTCATAATACTTGAATACAAGATATGTTCCAAAACCCTGCTGCAAATTGACGTCAATGAAACAGGCCCGTAGTTTTGTGGGTTACTCCTACTGCCTTTCTTCAATATAGCGTGACCTGTGCGTAAGCAAGTAAGTAGTTTGTAAGCCTAGGTACCAATGAACAGAGTAGTTAAGTCTTATTTACAAACAGTTGAATAATATAGACATTCGTAATTTGTGTTCCAGTCTGTTGGCATACCCCTAATACTTGGTAATACGTCCTCTTACATTGATACATGCCTGTATTCGTCATGCCGAACTGTGTACTTTAACATAAAGGGACTGTTGCTCTGGATTGTTCCTCTCCTCAAGGCCGATTCAGCGCAGATTTAGATTGTTCGGTGTGCCTCCTCGTCCGAAAAGAGCCCTTTTCAATGTAAACCAGGCGCGTTTGTAACGGTTCATGTCTGGGTAACATGGTGGACATTCTAACCTTGCGATGTCGTTATCTGATGGAATGCATTCACAAGATGTGCACGATGAGCGCGAGAACTGCTCACTGAAATGCTACCGATTAGTTCCAGCGTTGTCGGAGGATTCCATCTCTGTACCGTGCCGCAGTTTGGTTGACTTCTACGACCTTCCCAAAACATCAGCGAACCACCACCTTCCTGTACTCGCTGGATGGTCTGTGCAAGGCGTTCAAACTGAGCAGGCCGCCTCCAAGAACGATTCGTACGGTTCACAGGTTTAAGACAGAAGCGAGTCTCGTCTGTGAATAGCACTTTGTGCCATTTCTGACGAGTCGCTGGATGTCACCATGATCGCGAGCGTGAAGTTGGAAGACATGCAGCCTTTTACTAAACGGTTTGAGTCGAAACACGACATCCTGTGGCTGTGCGAAAATCATTATTCAGCATGTTGGCATTATTCTCAGATATCCTCCGAGCTGAAATCCGTAAGTAGCGAACTGTGGTAGCCTTTGGGATACCAGAGCAAGCATGTCTGTATCTACTTCACATCCGAAGAACACCGCTTTGATTCACTCCTGGGTGAGAGAATCTCCTGACACAAACTACGCGGATAACATCAAACTTCGAACCTGCCTCTCTAAGAATGTCAGAACTACAGTCAACACAAGCAGTGTACCTCCTTCCTAGTGTAACGACTGCAACTGACGGGCCATCTTACGCACTCAGTCGCATTAGCTCTGCTCTTGCGTGGTTGTTTATATCTTTGTGCAGGATTAGTGACATCTGCGGACAACCTAAGGAACTGTGTTGTTGAATTCAATATACAAATTCAACGTCAACGATCAGGAAACCTTGGGAGTAAGGTGATACAATACTTTTTGCGATGTGGGTACAAGAGGAATCAGAGCCTATTGGTTATGATTGCACTTTGTTGTGGACTGAAACTTTATCGTACCAAAGTGATTAGATTAATCCTCACCTACTTACTTAAGTGTGACTTACGTAGCAGTCGTGTAGATGTACAGGTATACAATTGTCATTGTTATCCAAGAGAGAAATTCGGAATATTTTGACGTGAATATAGGATTGACTTGGGGCGATGGTCTCTAAGCAATGCTACTTAAGTTGTGGAAAAGTAATGAAAGACTCATGTCGTGATACTTAGTTCTTAATTACTCGTGAACTCTCTACACAAAGAACCAACACTTGGAGCACCTTTCCATGCTCTAAGAGGATTCCACATGCAAAATCGATGACATAACTTTATTTGGATTTCAATTTTCCATATTAAGAAGAGCAGCAGAAAAATTCGCTTGTGTGTGGCGGATAACCACTACCGTTTGGTCCTTTAAAACAGAAAAAATAATAATAAACCAACGGCTTACGGTGGTAGAACTGTGTCTCTCCGTCTCTAGGGACTTGAAACACGTCCGCTGAATATGTGATCGCGTTCAATTTTGAGTTATTCATTACTCTAAAGTGTTTCTCCGGCATTAATATTGTCTATTTGTATGTCAATTACTTTATTCCTTTATTAATGATCAGTGCCCCATGTATCTATATGTTTCCACTCGTGTGATTGAACTTGTGTGTTCGTATGGATGTGGAAGGTTGTTTTTAATATTGACTGACTGCCGCGCAATGGCTTACAGTCCCGCCTCGCGCTTTAGGCCTCGTTTGCTTTAGTTAAGAACGCATGGCTTCGTATGTTGTCTGGCGTCTGCTGGGTGGCCAGAGACAAGCTTACTTGGGAAGATGGCGAGGTGGCCTTATCTTAGTGTAGTACCAACATAATCATGGACGAAAGAGGTGCCAAAAGAGACCTCTCTGGAGCTCGAGTAAAGAGTATTATCTCCTTCCGGTAGCCAAGGATTGGTAGACAGTAGACTTTGAACGCACTCTGGATCGCCTTTGAGCGCGCCGTACATCCGGTGCGTGGAGGGGAAGGCTTTGCGCGTGGCCTGAGGCCGCACTCTAGCTGCGACCGCCGAAGTGAGTATATCGTCGAATCATGCTGAGATTATGGCATGCTGTTAGAACTTTGCTTTCTTTGTGATCAGGCAGTCTTGGTTTATCAGAGATAGTTTTCTTGATTAATTCTTTCACTAAGCGAGGCGAAGTGTTTCTTCATTTACAGAACTTGAGTAATTCAGTGTAAATTTAGTATTTGCATTTTCATTCCGGTGATGATTTTGTGTCAGGTTTTTTCAAGTAAGAATGCACTTGTGTGGCTTTCAGCCTTTGTGTAAACTAAGTATTTTGGAATTTCCTTGTTGTTTTTAACTCACTTTTTCGCGTTGTGTCTGTATCCGCGAATATGCTAAATTTTCCTCAGATTGTCTGGTCTGAATTCGTCATTCCTGTCTTGGTATGACCGATTGGACAACGTCTTTAGTAACGGTCATTACTTCAGCCTTCAGCCATGCTTTTACTGATACTAGCTTTCTTCTATAAGAATTCTTGCGTGTGCTCTACTTGCTTATTCTAAATTAAATTTATTCTTGTAAATTCTATTCGAGATGTATTTGCTCTACACTCGCCACAACTTCGTCGGAGATCGACGGCCTCCCGCTTCGTTGTTCGTTGTGGACGTCCGTACGGCCGTCGGCGAACTCCCTACGCCATTTGCGGACAAGTTGAATGCTCATTACGTTCCCCATGCACACAATTCACACAATTACCGATGAATTTCTACAGGAGGTAAGTTCCTTGCACGCAAAAATCGGATGACCGCACGAATTTCACACTTGGCGGCGACGGCGACGGCGACGACGGACGTCATGGAGAATGGCTGTCACGCCAGTACTGACCAGTGTTGTCAACTGGTTTCCAATCATTTACCTCATGATGAATAAAAAAACCACGTTTACCAGAAGGTACCTACAGACCAAACTGGTTAAAAAAAAAAAAAAAAAAAAAGAGAGAGAGAGAGATAGAGAGATAGGGAGAAAAATTCTCTGGGGGGCTGCATACTCACGCCCTTCCTGGATTCGCCACAAAGAAGTGTAATTCTTTTTTTAACAAAAGAAGCTTCTTACGTATTGGGTATATCCCCTTTATTAACAGTATTATACAATGATCTGTTTTGAATTTTAAGAAAAGGTACTTTCATTGTGCATCGTCCCTGAGAAAAGTCCCAATGTTTTTCAAAGAGATCGGAAATCCATCCCTACAGTTTGGAAAAAAGAGTCAAAAGTTCCTACACGTGGGGACATGCCCCTACGGTTGGCAACACTGGTACTGACCAGCGCAGAGCCTCGCTGATTGTTGGCATAGGTGGTGGGGGGTGGGGTGCGACGAACACAGCAGTGATGCCAGATTTCGCCTTGCACCATGCACGGTAAGGGTACAAAGTTAGGAACCTTACTTCTGAAACAACACTCATAATTGAAACGCGATTATGTTCAATATCAGTCGTATGTACTAGCCACACCGACAGATCGTTGACAAATACGAAAAATAATCTCGATTAATGAAGTCTGACCTTGCGTTTTTCTGCTGACACAGATACTGCTAAAGGCGTCGATCAGCTCGTAAAATCCACCGAAAATTCATGAAGTAGAATAATGCTAGCACTGAAAAGCAAGGGTGTTACTTGGTATTCTAAACGACGTGGCTTACGACGCCAGTGAGGTCGATTGCACAGCAGATGGGGCATTCAGACTGGTTTTACAGAATATAGTACCGGTACAGGTCAGATAACGGTATTATTGTCCTCGCAGGGGTCGTATCGGGCAGGCTGCAGACGGCGCGCTGCCGTTATCGCAGACGGCCATCGCGGGCGCCGCGCCGGCAGATGCGGGCGGTGCACAGTGTTCGATAGCCCGCGGTGACGTCCGCCGCTCACCGCGGGCGGCCGAATTAGTCAGTGACCCGTGCGTGGCAAGTGGCGGCGGCGGCCGCGGCCCCCCTAACGAGCTGCCATCACGCGCGCCCTGCCGCCGACGCTAAAAATAAATTTTGGCGGATTTGAAGCGAGTATCCTGTGATACCGTGCGGAACCAATCCAGGCGGCACAGCCCACAAATGTCGAAATCGTGATAGCAGTATACAGAATATGACTGTTCGTTAAGCTAAACCGCAAAGCTTTACTGTCTTCTGCAAAGTATAAACGACTAGAGGACACAGTCGTACATACAGTCCATTACACGCGTATCTAACACGAAAGCTGTCGTACATACAGTAGGTTACAAGCGTATCTGACACGAGTATGCGCGTTTTTCCGTACGACATGAAAAGGACTTCGGAAACGGATATTAGAAACTGTTTTCATTTTTTCTCAGAATATTTTACCCTGTGCACATTCTTTTCCCCATTCCTTTTATTGTAGGTTCAGTGAAAGATAGCAATAAGAACTGCCGCAACCGCCTCTGTCGCGCTACAAATGCGAAAACTCTCTGGAGTCGCCAATGGCGGCAGTACACTCTATAGTGAAGATTTTAGCCAAATTGTGGCCTCCACCGTATTTGAACACATTTAGTTGATGATGCAACTATAATTATCGTATAAACTTAAACACAACCTAGCTGTGTTACCCCTAATGACATTTCTTCCTGTAGAAGTGCTATTACTATTAAAAAAAAAAAAAAAAAAAAAAAAAAAAAAAAGAAAAAAAAAAAAAAAAAAAAAAAAAACGTTCTCGCGTCGTGGATCGAACTTGAAACAAGAGTTCTGACAGTACCAATATTCCGTATGCGAGCTACAAACAGTATTGCATTGGACAAACCTTCTGTATTTAATGAGATAATTGTCAGCGTTGGTTCTGGAAAGAGCCTTTTGTCATCTCTCATTTTCCGCACACTCATGTGGTTTGTAGTCGCTGGGTAGAAAGATTAGCCGGCAGGCTGCCGTTGCCCAGGGGACGCCCGAGTGGAAATTTCTCACTCTTCGTGGCGGCTCTTTCTGTGTCCCCTAAAAAATATAATAACAATAAATTATATATATAGGACTTAACTACTGAGGTGTTCAGTCCCTAGGTTTAAGAAGTAAACAAATTAAGGACAACGATCACGCACATACCGTGCTTGAAGAACGGCTCGTACCTCCGACTGAGAGCAACCGCCCGCTTCGCAGCAAGGTGCCTGAAAGCGCTCGGCCATTACTCCGCTGCTATAACCTAGAGTGGCGTGGTTTAGTGGTAATCAATTTTATAAATAGTGTGTCCTTAGTGCACACGGAATAGAGAAGCGAATATTGCAATATCTTGAATAAGAATTGCAAATGTAACCAACACTACCAATGTGGAGAATCGATTGTGAACCTCTTGATTCACATTTGATATCATATTAAAATATTAGTGACAGTCGTGCGAGAACAAAAGTAAAGGTAAAGCGGTCAACAATCCGAATACCTCAGTGCTTTACTGGAGCGTGGTCCTGTTTGGAGGTGGCATGCTGTTTCCTTTCTCCAACCTTAGAGCTGACTTACCCAGTCAGTTACGGAGGTACCTAAAGTTTAACATGCATTCTAAAGTACGAAGTATCTCAGCATTTTTGTCATTAACAACATTGCCAGAGGTGAAAGAAGGGAGAAGTGCCACGGTGGAGTGGCCGAGCGTTCTAAGGCGCATACAGCGGACCGCGTGATTGCTTGCCGTCGGTGGTTCGAGTCTTTCCCCGAGCTAGGATGTGTGTGTGTGTGTGTGTGTGTGTGTGTGTGTGTGTTGACCTTACGTTATTTTACAGTTAGTTTGATATCCTAGACAATGATTGCCACAGAACATAGGTCCCATAGAGTTACAAACATTTGAAGATTTGAAAGTGAAAAGTGACAAAAGAGATCGGGGATTGAATTCAGACGACAGTTTGAAATCCTGCCAATGTGGAAAATATGACAACGCAATGGTCCTTTCATTCTAACAAACGGAATATTTTTAACGAATGCATAAACCATCTAGCTTGGGTAAAAGTTAAGCAGATTTATTAAATCTCACCAACTCACAAAACTATTGGTCAGAAAGAGAACGGCTCAGCACTGCCTCTTGCAAAATTGTCTTGTATTTCCACATATTCTTCATTATGTTATTCACATGAAATTTATATATAGTCTATATCGTAGACATTGTGAGGAAACCATTCTTGTCAGTCATGACAATGACAATGAAAAAAATTGCACTGGCGTGTTTTAAAGCCCACTTTAGGTACTCCTATAGTGTTATGATTTTTTGCAAACATTTCTGACGAAAATAATAAAAATATGAATAATAAAAAATATGGACGATACGATTACGATTCTACTATTGAGATATCTATACCATCAACATGTAATATTCTCTGCCGGCCGCGGTGACCGAGAGGACTGCGGCGCTCCAGTCACGGTCTGCACGGCCACTACGGTCGGGGGTTCGAATCCCCCCTCGGGCATGGATATTTGTGCCGTCCTTAGTATAAGGTAGTTGATAAGTAGTTTGTAAGTTTAGGGACTGATGACCCCGTAGTTAAGTCCCATAAGCGTAACAAACATTTGAACATTTAATATTCTCTCTGACCGTATCTTAACAAGAAGCAGAATTAGTTGATATTTGAGTTTAGCTTTGACAAACATACCATTTTCTGATCTTTTACCAATTTAAACTATTACTGTCATATCTCTCTCATATTATAATTATCTTTTTCCGTTAAAATATTATCACCTGCCTTGCCGTGCTAGTTTGTTCTCTTTTTCAAGTTTATTATCTTCTATATATACATGTGGCGTCTGCTCCGAAAGAACAGACGTCACTTCTGATCATGGAACTGTTATTATTTAATATTCATAGAATATATGACATCAACTGCGATTGGGCAAAGCTGAAAAATGTGTACCCAGCCGGGATTCTTTTTTTTTTTTTTTTTTTTTTTTTTTTTTTTTTTTTTTTTTTTTTTTTTTTTTGAGGAATTAATTTCATTTATTTGTTTTGCCTTCCTTCAGGTCATTGGATTCACATGGCCAACATATTGTATTTTATTAGGAACATTTAAATAAATATAATTAAAAAAATAATACGAAATATAATAAATCGAACTTAATATATGCTTCTGGAAGGATGACAGAAGAGTGATGTCCTCTTCAGATATCGGAAATAAACATTCTTCGGGCCCGACTCTCCGCAACGGGGACCCGGGTATGTCTTCGCGTAAATAATTCTTCCTCCATGTTCGATTTTGGTCCGAATTATTGTTCGTTTTAATCGTCTTCTCTTACCCGTATCGACCCAGTTACGGGGGGCACCTTGATGTGTTGCGTAGTATTTGGCAAGGTGTGGTGATTGGTCCTGTTCTGCGTTCGTTTCATCGATTTGATCGTGTTGCTTTATACGTCGTGTCGAGAGTAATAGAAAAACTACTTGGTTAGCAATAGGAATATGTTAAATAACTTCTAGATCCATGTAGGAGACTGGGCTCCGCACCTTTCAGCTCCTATCTCCAGGAAGGTTCCAACTGTGGGGCGGATTGGTAAAAATGCTTCCTAAATAGTTAGCAAAGACAGATCGGTACTTTGCGTGCCGTCTCATAATGTCGTGTCGTGTTAGGAAGAAAGTCAAGAAATCTATCACGTCCTTGGGTCCTTCTCGCAAAAGATAATGGGTGGCCATGCCCTTTATCCAAGTGACTGCATGCATCTTCGATGATGGGAAATAAGTCGCATCCGGATGGAGTATCATCTTCGTGGTAATCATGTTTGTTGGTACCCGGAGATAAAGGGCCGCCATACGGCCGCCGCCTCGCCGCAGAGCAGACGGTGTTCGTCGGTGTCGTCTTCGTTGCACCTCAGGCAGAGCGGGGAGTCCACCAGGGAGATGGCGTGGAGTCTGTGACGCGTCGGATATTTACCATTGACAAAGGTATACCAAATGCTGCTCGTTTCTGCGGTGAAGTATGGTTGGTGCACTGAGCGCCATACCGCCGTCCACGTAACCTCTGGTTGGCGGCCTTCGACGGCGTTCCGTGGATGTGTTCTCATTAACAGTTGGTAAATATCGCGCATAGCGGGAGTTCTGGTACGAGGAAAGTCGTGATGAATATAACTATATTCAAGCAAAAAGAATTTGATGTGTGAGAGCGCTGGTACTATGTGGGCAAGGAAGATCGGCGGGTGGCGTGAAGTAGGTGCACGTTCATCGACCAACATACCCGTAATACTGTGGAGTCTGTGATTCCAGAGCTTAACGATTGTACGCATATAAAGCGCCGTCGCGCGTGCCAGGACGTTGACCAAGGCTAGAACCCTTCTCCGCTTAGGGAGTGTGAGGGTGTCGTACTTGACCTTGAAGATGTGGCCGTTACTGACAAAGTAACCAAAGGCTGCTTGGATCTGTCGTGCCATCGCTCTAGGAATTGGTAAAATTTGTGCAATGTGTGTTACACGGGATGCCATATAGATGTTTATAAATTTCACCTTCTGTATCATGTCCATCGCTCGCAACAACTGACTTCGAACTCCAGTCCTGATGTTCTGAAGTAGTCGCCGAAAGTTCATGGCTGTGGTACGACGGATGTCTGGAGTGAAAATTATTCCCAGGCAGCGGAGAGTCTCTGTAGTTCTGAATGGGGCTACTCTTCCATCTGGGAGTCCCTGTCCAATGTTCATCGCGCAGGATTTGGCTATATTCATATGGCTACCCGCTCCGCTGCCATATTTCTCGATCAATCGCGTCGCCTCCTGAACCTCCTCTTTGGTACGTACGATGAAGACGAGATTGTCTGCGTAGGCGCGGCAATTGAATGTATGTCCCTGCAGGGTGATCCCTGATAACAGACTTTGCAAGCTACAGAGAAGGGGTTCTAAGGCGATGGCATACAGGATCGTTGACAGAGGACAACCCTGTCGTACTGATCGTGCGATTGGTACTGGTTCTGACGTTCGTCCATTGACCATCACCGTCGATGAAGCTCCACGAAGGAGGCGCATAATTACGAGGACAAAGGCGGGAGGAAAAGCCATCCGTTCCATGATCTTTGCGAGGAAATTGTGGCTCACGCGATCGTAGGCGTGGTCGAAGTCGATAGAAATCATGACTCCCTGCAGACGACAGACTGTTGCCGTGGCGATGATGTCTCAGTAGTCAGATAGTGTTGTTTGTATGTTGGTGTCTCCACCCAAGGACGTCTGTGCGGGTGAAAGGACTTGATACAGGACTCGCCTGAGTCGCATCGCGAGTATCCGTGAAAAATTTTTGAAATCGGAGTTGAGTAACGTTATCGGCCGATAGCTATCAGGTCGTCTGCCTCCGGCGGGTTTTGATATCGGAATAATTATGCCTTCCAGAAATTCTGGTGGTGGTGAGGGTGTATTGGACAGTATCTCCTGATACATCTCTCTCCATCGTGGGAGCATCAAGTCTTGAAAGGTTCTATAGAATTCTAAAGGCAGTCCGTCTGGTCCTGGCGATCGGTTAAGAGCTCCCTTGGCGAGTGCATCAGTGACATCTTCAGTAGAAATGTTGTCTAAAAGAGATTCCGCCGCCTGAACATCAAGGGTACGATGGATCGTCCGTGGTACCTTTCTCAATGCCACCGCGTTAGGCTCTTCTTCACGATAGAAGTGGCGGTAATGAGCTGCGAAGGCCTTTGCAATGTCCGCCTGTGAGTTCAGTCGGCGACCGTCGGGTAAATCTAAAGAGGAAATCAGCGCTTGTCGACGGCGTCTGAGGTTTGAGACAACGTGATGCATGGAGGGTGTTTCGCCATTGATGTTGTCGTGACAGCGTGCTCGAACCACGACACCCTCCAATTGGCGCCGAGTGAGGGCCAAAATCTTTGCCTTGACACGTTGGGCTTCGACATGACGTTCTGGCGACGGCGGATGTTCCATAAGGTCCCGCAGGATCATGTAATAAAATTCTGTCGTCTGTCGGTGCCACTGCATACGTTCCTTGCCATACCGGAGCAAAGTGCGGCTTAAGGCAGGCTTTACACAGTGTACCCACCACAGAAGAGTGGACGAGTATTGTGTGAGGCGTCTTTCGCAGGATTCCCACGTATCCTTCACCCTGTCTCGACATTCCGGTTCCTTTAAATAGGCGATGTTGAGTTTCCATTGGCCCCGACTGCGCCATATTGTTTGACGTCGAAGGTTTATCGTGCACACGAAAACACTATGGTCTGAGAAGGCTGCAGGCCATCTTTCGGCGTTTAAGACGTCCGACGTGAGCGGAGAAGACACGTAGATGCGATCCAATCGACTGCCCGAGTGACTCGTGACATGCGTAAATCCCGGACGTTGTCCGTGCACCACTTCCCAGGTATCTGCGAGACTGAGTCTTTGCATCAAGTGTCGGAGTTCGGGACAGGTGGTAAAATTAGGATATTGGTCCTTCTTCGACAGAACACAGTTGAAATCTCCGCCAACAATGATGTTCTCATAACGTCCCAGAAAAAGCGGTGTAATCGCTTCAGAGTAAAACTGGGATCGTTCACGTCGTTTTCCTGTACCGGAGGGCGCGTAGATATTGACCAGCCTGATTCCGTGTACTGTTAGTCCCAGCCCTCGTGATGACGGCAGGTAAGTGATGTCTTCGACTGCCATGCCATCTCGAACGACGATCGCAGCTCCCGCCTCTCCGTTGGTAGTTGGGGTTACATATGCGGTACAACCATATAAATCGGGCCAAGTGTCCGTCCGTAGCTCTTGGAACAGCGCAATGTCAATGTCCGCAGCTCGTAGTGTGTCGCGTAACAATTGAAGTATTGGTTGGGAGCCAATGCTATTCAAATTAATTGTGGCGATCCTGTATGCTTGTACGTTGTCCCGCACGTTCATGTGCGTAGGAACGGAAGTCGTTGGGCGCTGCGTGTTTTGTGCTTATTACTCATGCCCGGTTTTCCGGGCCATCCTGTGGCATTTCTTCATCTGGTGGTACTTCGTCTCCCCAGGAAACGGGGGCAGATCCAGTCATAGTCGATACGCGAGTAGCTGCTCTCATCCCGGTATCCTTTTTGGTTTCTCGAGAAGCATCGGCTTCCGGGTCTTCAGAACGCTGTTGTGTTCCAGAGGCACTCGGTAAATCGTCCTGCACGTGGTGGGCACTGTCAGCTGCGCGGGAGACATCGTCCTGGGAATCCTCTGGTGCGAGCGGGACAGATTCGTCCTGCAGTCGTGATTCCGACTCTGTTGCCGATGTTTTCCTCCTCTTCTTGCGTCGTTGTGGCGACTTCTGTTTCCGAGGATGTAGTTCTGAATCAGATGACGGAATGGAATTGCGACGTTCAGGGACGAAAGTGGCTGTGGGCACGACCATGGCGTCAATTTCCATGCCAGTGTCTCGTTTGTCGACATCTTTGTCCCGTATCGGAACCTCCGAGCGAGGGATCGGTTGTCTTTGGTACTCGCCGGCCTCATCTCGTCCAGTCGTTGCAGGTTGTGAAAGGTCTTGTGGGAGTTCTTGAGCTAGATCTTGAATTGGCGTCTGAAGTTCTTCCGGTCTCATTGCCGCTGCATAGGTTAGTGGCAGAGTTGTTATGGGCTGCGGAAGTGTGACATCATCGCTCCGAAGTTGTGGAATCCTGCGTTGGGGACATTCGTTTCTCACGTGTCCCTCTTTACCGCATCCGGAACAGGTCTTCGGCTGCCCGTCATATATAACAATGGCCCGGCAGCCGCCGATGTAGAGGTAGGACGGGACGTGTTTCTTTAGCTCTATGCTCACTTGCCGCACGCCGTTCAGGACTGGATACGTACTGAAGTGTATCCATTTCTCTGCTACGTGTCCGTGTACTGTTCCGTAAGGGCGGAGCGCCGCCATCACTTCTTCTGCTGGCATTTCGAACGGAAGTTCGAAAACTCGGACCGTACGTAATCCTAGGCCGACATGTTCAACTGCTACTGGGCCGATGTGTCCGTCCGAATGCCGGAATTTAAGGCCATCTTTTGTCCGTGCAAGTATTCTGTCGCAGGCTGCATCGGATTTCAATTTGACGTACACTACACTGCTAACGATCGAGAAGTGTATTCCAATCATCACTTCCTCACGTAGGAATTGTTCGATTTCCAGTGCTTTTGGTCGTACATATTCGTTCGAGAAGGTGAACTTCAGTGTGGTTTTGCGGTACGAGTTGGCCATTCTAGTGTTGATCGTAATACAAGCGACAAGCGCTGCGAAGGTAAACAACCGCGGAACACGCGCTACGGCGAGGAGGTAAACAGTACCTTCCGCGCCGTTACACTGCCCGAGGCAGACTGATTCGAACCCGGGTCTCCTGCTTTCTAGGCAGTTGGGGACACAGTGATCACCGCACCTGCAAGGACTACCCATGCGCGCCTCCCGTCAGATACAAATTCCCAGCTTCGCCCTGCCCATAGTGCATGGGTAGTCCTTGCAGGTGCGGTGATCACTGTGTCGCGAGTGGTGTAGGGGTCAGCGCAACTGCCTAGAAAGCAGGAGACCCGGGTTCGAATCCCGGCTGGATACACATTTTCAGCTTTGCCCAATCGCAGTTGATGTCATATATTCTATGAATATTTTATTTTCTTCGCCTCGCTGGTTTACGTAAAACCAAGTGGCAGTGTCAAATCGCAGTTTTGTGAATATCTCTGGAATGGGGTGAGTTTGAAAATATTTTTTTTCTTCTCTATGAGTAATTTTTTTTTTCGAACTGATGAGCGGTAGAGACGTTATTTGCAATTACATTTCCTGCCGTCAAAAGGTCACCACAAACGGGCTATTTTTAGTGTTATTAACCTACTTTTTGTCAGAAAAATTTGAAAAAGGAACCTGGCGACCAACAATTACGTCTGTAAAATTTTCTGCCGATCAGTTGAACGGCGCGCCATAAAAAGGAGGAACATGTTACCAAGAGACAGTGTGAAATTGCCGTTATTTTTGCACATATCTCTGAAACGATGCGAGATGCGAAAAGAAAATCGTACGAGAGCATAGTTGTATGGAATTTCGTGTTAGATGTAAGTTTACGCCGTTATTTTCATTTAAACTTCGAGCTATCAAAAGGCGATCGCAAAAGGCCCACTTTTAGTGTTACTACCGTAAAATAAGAAAAAAATACTTACAGTACGAAACAAAGGAATTGTACGAACGATTTTTTTGAAGTTATCGTACACAAACACATAATGGTGTTTATTCCGCAGTTATTTAATAATGGCACAAAGCTGCAATTTGTCTGCAAGCAACGTTACGAATGTTAAATTTCCGTGACACAAAAAAAAGCGTCTTGATCTAATTTTATCCGATTTAAACTCCATTCAGTACGGCGCGGACGAGAATTCTCAATAACGGCGAATCCGGTGTTCGTCACATGGAATTTCCAGAAGCTAAAATGGTTTTATAGTGTGAGTTAAAATTTTTGTCGGTGTTGAGTATCAAACCAAATACGTTTCGCTGCCAATCAATCCACCAGATCACACACACATTAAATACATCATGCAGGACGTAAACTTCTGATCCATCGTGTTAGCCTG
Organism: Locusta migratoria; assembly: GCA_026315105.1. Taxonomy (NCBI): domain Eukaryota; kingdom Metazoa; phylum Arthropoda; class Insecta; order Orthoptera; family Acrididae; genus Locusta; species Locusta migratoria. The sequence goes on along the minus strand of CM048747.1, from coordinate 281,215,018 downwards.
AAATCTGATATATTTTCCGAGAAGCAGGCATTAATTTTATAATGCGAACAGCGAAACCAAGAATGGTAATTGTAATATGTAAAATCAGGTTCGACTTTTAATGTTCCTTCTTTATGTATCGAGCGAGGTAGCGCAGCGTAACACACTACGCTCGAGTTTGTGGTGGCTAAAATCCGCCACCGACGATCCACAATTAGATTTTCCGTGATTTACCTAAATCACTCCATCTGGATTGTTTCTTTGAAAGAATCCGCCCTCACCCAAACAATCAGAGCTCCACCTTTAATGTTCAGCCTGGCGAAAAGGCGTCAACTGTAATCAAACGTTCTCCATCGACATATCGGAGATTGTTTTGTGTGGAAATATGGAGACACATGGAGAAAAATTAGACGGTTAAAAGATTCTCGAAATGTTCAAATGTTTGTAAATCTTATGGGACTTAACTACGGGGTCATCAGTCCCTAACCTTACAAACTATTTATGAGCTCGCTAATACTAAGGAAGGCACAAATATCCATGCCCGAGGGGGGATTCGAACCCCCGAAGGTAGTGGCCGCGCAGACCGTGACTGGCGCGCCTCAGACAGCTCGGCCACCGCGGCCGGCTACAAGTGCCATAATTTCCAATGATTTCGCGAAAACACCACAAATGAAATTATCTAAAAACGTAGCAGGGAAAAAAAAACTCTGACCGTTAAGAAGAACTGAGTTAAGCACAGGAAAATACTACAATACTGGCACAGTGAGAGGTAGCCAAGTCACGTGGAACCACATAATCACTCATGACCTCTTAAGAAGAAAACCGACAAACTAACGATAATCTCGAGACAAAATTTGGTCCACCGGCATATAAACTTAATTTTTTTACACTGGAGATGATTACAAGAGATAAGTTAACATAATAAGCATGGAAAGAAAGGAAGTGTTTAATGGCGGGAACCCTCGGCAATCATGTAGGCCGCCACGAAAAATCCACTAATTTCTCGTACATCATTCATGGTCTCATACTTTGAACTCGCGAAGTTTACTGTACGCTTTAGTTCTTCGCTATCAATCCGCATATTTATCTGCTGGTCGATGGAGCTGATGGTCCATGACTTTTCCTAAAAAACAGAGTAGCTTAGAAACGTTATGAAAGCTCACTGAAGGTGATTATTAACTACTACCGGGTCACGTGGGCTCAGAATTATAGAAAACTAGAAAACGCTGGACCGCATGTTCAGCACGCTCGTTACAAAGAATGAAGGAAAATTTTACCACGAACATCGTCACTTATTTTTTAATAGAAACACACGCACTTGATAATGAATTATTTCTCCCTGATGTTCACTCTTAAATTAAATTGTAGGCCTGAAGCTGATGGCTCAAGCCCTCCCACCTTCCCCACAATTGCAAGTCCCTCATTAGACTGAATTTCTACATTAAAAATAACAATTATGCACCCCACACTTTATCTCGCGAGAGAGAAATGACAGTTTCATCATTATCAACCTAATTATTAAAGAAAATCGACATGGCAGTACATTTCCGATACTCATATCAGACCGAACATAGTCACGTCTACTCTGCTCCATGTCTCCGCCAACTCTGCCTAAACATGGTGGAACTCTCGCTCTAACCGCTATTCTGTTCAACTTGGTCGGCGGAGCTCTCCCATTGGCTGAAGGCGTAACGGGATCCACCGTCAAACTGAACTATCCTCAAAGATTTGCTTACTCTCGGCTAACATTCTCTGGTTCTACTAGAAAATCTCTGCTCTTCTCTCAGAAAGCAAAGGTTGGCTATCCTACTTAGAACTCCCTGCTACTGATAACACGCTACAAACCCTGTTTTCATACCACCTCTGCCACACTCGCACATTCACATACATGGAAGGGGAGATGGGTGATGTGGAGCCTGGATCCTTGTCCACTGGCCTCTATCCCTAATGTACACTGCAACAAAATATAGACCAAAATGGTCTCCTAAGTTCATCCAGAACAAAAGAACTCATCCATACTGTAGCTATTAATAATATAAATAAAAATGATAAGAAAGAGTAATGAAGCGATCTAACGGTAACGCTTCAAAATGAAATAAGGTCTAACAGTGTTATTGAAAATGTTCAGAACATGAAATCTACACGTGGAACCAGGTCTCATACCACCAGAGGCGACAAACGCAGGTGTGACATGTGGTAAGAGATCGTTGGGCTTTTTTTTCATTTTAGTAAATAAATAAAATCAGAACTAAATTACTAATAGGAAGTCTCTGTTAACAACTGTATTTATAGAAAGGGGGGAGGGCTGTTTGGCCACCTTCGCACTCAAAAATCATAGGTATTGGATTTTAGAATTGTTCTATATTTATGGTACGTGAAGTTCAAAACTCAAATAACAATCAGCCAAAGCCATTCGACGCAACTCTAAGAAATTCTCGTAAAAATGTCAGTACCAATAATTAAAACATTTGCATCATCTTAAGGGCCAGGCGCCGTGGTTCTGCGAGCTCGTTTAGATGGCTCAGCGACATATGTTATAAAGAAATATTGAGACAAGAACACTTACTTTACTTTGTTTGTAGAACGTATGGGACTGAACTACGGGGTCATCAGTCCCTAAGCTTACAAACTACTTATGAACTAGCTAAGACTAAGGACGGCACAAATATCCATGCCCGAGGGGGGATTCGAGCCCCCGACCGTAGTGGCCGTGCAGACCGTCACTAGAGCGACTCAGTCCCCGCGGCCACCGCGGCCGGCGAGACAAGAACACATCTAACAACAACGACAAAACACGATCAGCGACCGCAAGTAACAGAACATCACGGAGCAATAAAAAATGGTGGTAGCGTTCTGGCTTTACAACCATAGGGTGGTGGTTCACGCCAGCACACTTTTTTTCGTTGTGTTCAAATACTCACACAATTTTAATATACATTAGAAATTTTTACGAAAAATGCATGTATATTTGTTTATTCGTAATTTTTTATACTTCATAAATGTTAATAATGATAGTTTCAATGAAAATAACAAATCTCATTTTTTACAATACTGGGTTCACTATTAGTTGACGACGGTTGTCTTTGATTCTCCAATTTCTGAAAAGCTACGAAACTGATTTTGGAAAATCATCACCATAGCTACTAATGACGTTCCAAACAGCTAACGTACTCAACCACCGTTTCAGGTGATGACAAAGTGTTCAGATAGTGTACATACACATAAACGAAAACTGACACAACACGTGGAATTAGAGATCCCAAAATGTTTAATATACTGTATTTGAAATTGTGTAAATCTGTTTACATCCTCCATGAAGTTACTCATGCACGAGTTTGATTGGTTGGTTGGTCTTTTTTCCTTATTTAAATTTATATCACCATTTTGACAACTTTTTATAAAATATAGAAAACTACGAATAAAGAAAAACACGTACATTGTTCATAAAAATTATCGTTAGGTATTAAAATGGTGTATTTGAAAACAACGGAAAAAATATATCTGTTACAGCAGGATTCGAACCGTCGACTCTAAGGTTAGGCCAGAATACTACCACGTAAGCTACATCCGCCGATGCTGCAATTCTTTTAATTATTGGTCTTACATGCAACACTTCAATGTCAATTTTGTCGATAATTTTTGAGAGTTGCGTCGAATGGCTTTGGCTGATTGTCATTTAAGTTTGGAACTTCACGTTCCACAAATATTTTAAAATTCTAAAATCCAATACCCATGTGATCTTTTCAGACAAAGTGTAAACTGTAGTGCTTAGACATACCAATGGCGTGTGGTGACGCAGCACGAGGTAAGACCCCAGGCGGGAACATACGCCGGCAATACGGACAAACAGTAGGCGTCTTGTCAACAGTGGGGGAGCAGGCGTCTGCTAGCGCTCCCTCTACCGGCTGGCGGCGTGCCAAGAGGCGGCAGCAAACGCCACACCGCTTCCTTCCGCTCGTCGCGTGTCCGGGAGAACTTGGCGCCGACAGCAATTTAGGTCGACGCTCCGGCTCTGAGTAACGAGGCGCCTTTGGGAGCTCCGCCAGAGCCGTTGTTTTGAAGGGTACGCTCGCGACACAGTCTCTAAGACTGAACTGGTTGGATCCCTACAGGTGTGAAGATGAAACTAGGCCTACATCTACGTATACAGGGTGTTTCACTAAGTGTGTTTGCCTCTGTAACTTATAAAATAATAGGTGACGGGAACTTTTAATGCGGTAGGTCAACACACTTACACTTTCTGCGGAGCTATGAACATAGTTTATTGTATCATTTTTCAAAGAGTTACAGCACGAAGATATAATTTTTTTAAATGGAACAATAGTTTTTTCTATCGTGCATTGGATTCGTTGAAACCAGCTGCGTCCAAATCAGTTTAAACTACATTCCTATCACTGTTAGTTTGGTAGCTACAACCCTTCAAAGTTTCAGGGGTAGATACCACAAACGCTGCGCATAATGTAATGCGCCTTCTGAATGTGGTGCGACCGAGTTGTAACATCGCCGGTGTCACGGAGCGAGAAGCTTCTTCGATACGCTGTTAGACTGTCGTCTGTCGCCGCACACGGCCGTATACCCGACAGTTGGAGCCACACAAACAACTAGGGCTCAATATACCACAGTTACTGATATCGGATGACGATGGCATACACGAACAACGAGTATGTTGACATGTTGCTGATGCTCAGCGAGTGCCGACACGATGCCACTGAAGCAGCCACGGCGTATGCCGTGAGATATCCTACGCGAAGATCCCCGGCAGCCATTACGTTCTTACGTGCCGAACAACGACTTCGGGAAACAGGCAGCTTGGTAATGTGCCGCAGTAACAGACGAAGAAGTGAGGAGACGGAGGTGTTTATTTAGCTGCACTACACCACGATCCTCATGTCAGCTTACGAGCCGTTGCTGCAGTCGCTGGTGTCAGTCTCACATCTGTGTGGCGTATAGTGCACGGCCACAGGTTTCACTCCTACCGCCTGTCCCTGTCCCAGGAACTGCATGGGAACGATTTCCGTGCAAGAGTCACATTCTGTGAGTGGCCCATGCGTAATTTCACGCTGCAGTCTTTACAAAGTGTTATGATCTCTGATGAGCCCACGTTCACAAATTATGGTGCAGTGAATCGCCATAACATGCACTACTGGGCCGCAGAAAATCCTCGGTGGGTTCGACCCGTCGACCGTCAACGTAGGTGGTATATTAACGTGTGGTGTGGAATCCTTGGGGATGAAATCATCGGTCAACACTACTTCTTAGGTACACTGACAGGTGAGTTATATCGCGCTTCTATAGCCGACAGTTTGGGTGGTCTCCTTGAACGTGTGTGTCTACACACGAGAGTCCATATGTGGATGCAGCACGATGGTTACCCATCCCATTCTGCGCGTGCTCTTGTGGAAGAACTAAACAACAGGTTTGCAGGAATATGGTTGGGGCGCCATGGTCCTCATTCATGGCCCGCAACGTCGTCCGATTTAACACCAGTAGATTTCTTTTTGTCGAGATATCTAAAGGATCGTGTTTATGTCACTACGCCCACATCCCCAGATGATCTAAAACGGCGCATCGAGGACGCATGTCGCTCCGTCACACCGGCGATGTTACATGTCGTCCGCAGATCCTTTCGACGGCGCATTGCATTATGCATTGAGGAACATGGACACACATTTGAACATCTCACGTAAATCAACTTCCCACCACCATAACATCCATCACCCACCACACAGCAATGTATTATGTACAGCGTGTGGTATCTGCCCCTGAAACTTTGAAGGGTTGTAGCTCCCAAACTAATAGTGATAGGAATGTAGTTTAAATTGATTTGGACGCAGCTGGTTTCAACGATTCCAATGCACGATAGAAAAAAAATTATTGTTTCATTAAAAAAATTATATCTTTGTGCTGCAACTCTTTGGAAAATGATACAATAAACTATGTTCATAGCTCCGCAGAAAGTGTAACATTTCTTGTGTTGACCTACCGCATTAAAATTTCCCGTCACCTATTATTTTATAAGTTACAGAGGCAAACACACTTAGTGAAACACCCACTATTTGAGAATGAGTGCACTTAGTGACTTGCAATAAACTTTTAACACAATTTAAAACCTTTGGGAAACGACTTCTCGCTGACAACCATAGCAAAATGATGAAACGAAAAAAGTTTCTCGCTTACTACTTTTCCGCTGTTCACGGAGTAAAACTACGGCATTCGATATAACGCTGAAATTTTTAATTTCTACACTACATATTGTACCTGCAGGAAATTTTACAAACAGCATACACACATAAGGTTGAGTGTACCTTCTAAATTGTATCACAGTAAAACACGTAGTTCATGAGATACGAGCAGTTTTTCGCTGTTGTACGTGATTCGTACACTTAAGGCGACTGTCCTAATGGATTGAAGCTTACGTCTACAATATTTCATAAAGATTGGGACAAAACTGTAATTTGTATGCAATACGTATACACAAACAAACACACGGACACTCTGCTTTATATATCAATATACTTTAGAAGGTGTTTTCTCTGTACAACGTATGAGGACTAAGTGCAGAGAGTTTGTGACATATTACACTGCTTGTAACCGACAAAATATTGCGTGTAAAGGTCGTGATACACAAAACGAAATAATAGGATAGAAAGGCTATGATATGATTGCCAGCAACTGCCGTTAATCAGAGTTACATGGTCGAAACGCGCTATCGGCGACAGCGACAGCACGCAACATTGGATAGCTGGCCATATTTCAAGTGCGCGATATTAGGAGGGAATTCGCAACCAGGGCGGATGTAGCCATTTTTAAGAGTGTTTTCCTCAGATTTGGGTGGAATAAACTCACAGCTTGTTAAGAAACAACTACAGCCTATATTACGTAGTAATCTTACACGTGTCTCCTGTTTCTCCAGTCATTCTTTCTATGCCACTAGTAAATTTTGAATGATAATTACCAATGAAAAGGCTTTTCAGAATAATTCATACCATGGCACCTCGAGTGACGTGAATAAACGATTAGTTTGTTGTCATGTTAACAATAGATTATGTGAAACAGCTTTGGCCAGGTGGGCAACTGAACGTATGTATAGAAGGCAGTGTGGCGCCGTCAGCGCAAGAGCTAATCGTAGTGTAACAAGGTGTACTGTATAAGGGCGTGGAGTTTACATGAGATACCGGAGGAATTCTGGAAGCTTCGAGCATAATCGTAACATTGGTTGACATTTCCGCCTGCTTAAAAGCGCGCGTAAGCACAGAGAACGAGGGGGAAGTCGTAAGGCTGTACCATGGGATGTTTCTACATATCGAAGAAGATTGAAAACAGTATCATAATTTCTTCAAAAAATGTTCTAATGTTTGTTAAGCTTATGGGACTTAACTGATGGGTCATCAGTCCCTAAATTTCCATATTACTTACAAACTAACTCCTACTAAAGATAACACAAACATCCATGCCCCAGGGAGGATTCGAATCTCCGACGGAAAACGGCCTCGCGAATACCGCCTCAATGCGCTCGGCCATGCCGCTGCGGCTCAAAATTTCTTGCCTCTTCAGGTTGCCAACAATGTAACTTCATAATATCTTAATGAGGGTATTAAAAATTCATGAGACGTTGGATTAATTTATGATAACGGTCTCTCAATCGTTGCCAAAGCGAATGAGTTTAACGCGTCGCACAAATGCGTATGTGTTCACTGGAGTGCTCGCTATGCTCTATAAATAGAGACTCTAATCCGAAATTTATACTCAAATAGTATAGTATCGTTTAGGAGGAGACTTTGACTGTGTATGCAAAAATAAAATCCACAAGTAAAAAATTGCATCACCCAGCAAACAACAGATGTATAGTATTCTATACTATGCTAAATTGGTATTTATTAAGTATTTTAGTGACAAAAAACAACAAATGACTATTTGTTTTCTAAAAGATCCTAATCACTTTTTATGGTAAGCAAACTGCATGGCAAAATCATTCAATAAATAGTTGCATGACCCCTTGCAGGAATACAAACAAGCATCCTACGCGAAATGTTTCTTAAAAATGAATAAAATGAATAGATTAATAAATGGTTGAAATATTTGTTTGGCTAGTTGACTACAAAACTGCAAATACTTTTCGGCTCTCATAATCTGTTTCCTGTGTCGTATGTCTGCTGAGTGCATGCAGTACCATACCGTGTGTGAATCTTTAAAAATAGCACCATCTTTCCAAAATGTACATGTTTTCAAAATGTTCATCTTTTCATAACATCTGTTACTGCGTAAGAACACTTATACGACCACGTCTTGAGTATTGCTCCAGTGTTTGATACGCGCAGCAAATCAGTTTAAAGGAAGACATAGAAGCAGTTCAGAGGCGAGCAGATTGATTCTATACTGGTAGGTTCAACCAATGTGCCAGTGTCACAGAAATGCTCCGGGAATTCAAATGGGGATCTCTGGAGGAAAGGCGACGTTCTTTTCGAGAAATTCTGTTGAGGAAATTTTGAGGGCCGGAATCTGAAGCTGACTGTAGAACGATCTTCGTGCCACCTACGTACATTTCGCGTAATGATCACATACAAGATAAGAGAAATTAGGGCTCCTACAGAGGCGTATAAACATTCTTCTTTCACTCGTTGTATTTGGGATTGAAATAGAAACGGTCATATGTTAAATATACTAGGGGCAAAACTAAGCAGGCCGCGGTGGCCGAGCTGTCTGCGGCGCGCAGTCACGGTCTGCACGGCTACTACAGTCGGGGGTTCGAATCTCCCCTCGGGAAGGATATTTGTGCCGTCCTTAGTGTTAGCTCGTTCATAAGGAGTTTGTAAGTTTGGGGATTGATGACCTCGTAGTAAAGTAACATTTGAACATTTTTTGAGCTGAAAACAAACAATACCCTCACTACGTGATAGTAATGGCGATCCTGCTGATGATAGCGCTACTAAAGCAGAGTTACTAAGAATAGCTTTCAGAAACTCATTCAGCAAAGAAGACGAAACCAATATTCCAGATTTCGAATTATAAACAAACTAAGTGACGTAGATATCATCGGAGTAGTGAAGCAATTAAAATCACATAACAAGAACAAGTTGTGAGATTACCGCCCAATAGAAATACTGGTAATTAATAGCATTTGATAATTAAACAGTATGAAGTTCACTGCAAACATTGACCATGCCAATGCACTAAATGTTACACAATGTTAATCTTATTAATTATGGTAGCAATGTATGTACACAGTTGGGTGACAATATTTATAGTTAGGCCATAGGTAGAAATTCTCCACGTTGAGATTTGCTGTGTGCTTGTAGCTGACGGGAGGCCAGCGAGCAGGCCGATGTTGGTGGCTTGTTCCAACTTAGGATTTTACAGTTCGTTTCCGGTGAGGGGAGAGAGGGACAATGGCGAGTTCCAGGCACAGTGCAGTGCACAAATATTGTAATACTACTGGCATTTGAAGTAATACGATGCAGTTAGGAACCTTTAAGGCCCTCATTACAAAATAGCCTGTTGATAAATAAACAATACATTAGCTAATATAGTCACATCTAACGTAATATATTTAATTGACAATGAAAAGTAATAAATTACCAACGAAGACAAGACAGTTACACAACTAGCATGGCAATGTTTGTTTATAAAAATAATATATTAACTATTTCTCATTTTATTTCCAATTAATCTTTTGTATTTTATCTTGAAGTATTCAGTTAAATCACTTATCTGTGGTATAAGAAATTGCACAATTATGATAAACAGTACAAAGGATGTTTATATTAATATAAAAACGTAAGAAAATATTTGTTTAATGTGTAGTGTAATTATTTTGATTTTAAGTAAAGTTTTAGAAATGTATTGGCTGAGCGCTGTACGTTGGCAAATCGGTTACAACAGCTTACAAGGGGATGTTAAAGACGTAGGGGAAAAAACCCTGGCAGTTGAGCTTTTGGGGCGTGCGCGCGCCTGGCAGGAAGTGAGGACTCCAGACCACGTGGTGTGGCTGGCCTGGCGGGGTCGCTCTGCCTCAGTCGGCATGTGGATCTCGAGGTGGTGACTTGAGTTTTGTGTGTGGCAATCGCCACGTGTGGTTGCTCGTCGTAGACTGCACCAAGTTAAATCGAGTGCTACTGTGTGTTTGTGAATAATTAGCCGGTGCAACAAGGTGTGCATCGCATTAAATTAAAGTGACTGTGATTTGTTAATGTAACAAGTGTCGTCGCATAGGCATGAACATAAACGGTGTTTGAGCCAGCCACGTGGTGTGAAATCAATTCGTGACAAATATTCATTTTGTCTGGGGGCTCACGAGCTATAACTTTATTTGGTACATTTACCGACGTACAGACGCGACAGCCACAGGGTTCAAGTATTGTGAAATAAACAACATAAAGTGAACTTTCACGTGTTTTCTAAAATAGTAGTTAGTACACCCTTTTCTCTCATGAACTTGAACTTATTATGACTTTGCTTTGTTAATCATATGCAGGGGAGGAAAGCTGCGACCGTGTGATATCATCCCCTAGAAAACGAGTCAAACAGTCGCAATAACAGTTCCAGTGTTTTTGCATGTTTAGGAATTTGGTTCGCAGCTGGTGGTTGTGAGTTTCAAAAATTAATCTTTCCCTTTTTTAAACTCTCACCCCGACCTTCACCCTCGCAAAGTCTTCTAGTCCGCACTGAATAGCCATTAGAGTTCTATTCTGATTATGCTGAAGCGATAGCTCCTTACTTAACAGCCACATACAACAGCTCTCTCAATAAAGTATCTGTACGAAAAGATTGTAAAGTTGAGCAGGTCACACCTATATTCTACAAAGGCAGTAGGAGTAACCCACTAAACTTCACGCATATTTCATTGACATCAGAGTTTTGGAACATATCCTATATTCAAATATTATGAATTATCTCGAACAGAATGATCTATTGACTCATTGACAACAGGGATTTAGAAAATATCGTTCATGCGAAACACAACCAGCTCTTTATTAACACGAAGTGATGGGTGCTATCGACAAGGGTTCGCAAATCGATTCCGTATTCCTTGATTTCCAGAAGGCTTTTGATACCGTACCTGACAAACAGCTTTTAATCAAATTGCGTGGTTATGGTATATCGACGCAGATTTGCGACTGGATAAGGGATTTCCTGTCAGAGAGGACACAGTTTGTAGTAATGGTTGGTAAAGCATCGATTAAAACAGAGGTGATATCGGGCGTTCCACAGACTAGTGTTATTCATCCTCTGCTGTTCCTTATTTACATAAACGATTTGGGAGAAAATCTAAGTAGCTCTCTTAGGTTGTTTGCAGATAACGCCGTCATTTACCGTCTAGTAAAATCATCTGAAGATCAAAACCAACTGGAGAACGATCTGAATAAGATATCATTATGAAGTAAAAATTGGCAATTGGCTCTAAATAATGATTAGTGTGAAGTCCGCTAAACTTTGTTTACAAGATAAATCAATCAAACATGAAGGCCGTAAACGCCACAAAATATTTAGGAATTACTATTACTTCAGACTTAAATTGGAAATAACCAGAGACTGCGTTTTATTGGCATAACCCTTAATAGATGTACAGAACTACTTAAGAGACTGCATACACTATACTTGTCCGTCGTTTTTTGCAGTATTGCTGCCTAATGTGGGATCCTTATCAGGTGGCTTTGACGGAGGACATCGAAAGGGTCCAAAGAAGGGCAGCGGGAGGGGAGAGAGCGTTACGGAAATTACACAGGCTCTGGGATGGGAATCATTACAACAACGGTGCTTATCACTGCGGCGTAGGATACTTACGAAACTACAATCGCCAACTTTCTCCCCCTTACATAGGTGTAAATGATCTTCAGAATAAAATACGAGGAATCAGAGGTCGAAGGGAGAGATTCAGGTGTTCTTTCGTCCCGCGCGCTATTCGAGAATGGGAGATAAATAGCATAACGGTGGTTCGATGAACCCTCTGACAGATACTTAAATGTGATTTGCAGAGTATCCCATGCCTAGTAATGGTTCAAATGTTCAAATGTTTGTGTAGTTTATGGGACTGAACTACGTTGTCATCAGTCGCTAAACTTACAAACCACTTATGAACTACTTACGAACTAGGACGGCACAAATATCCATGCCCGAGGAGGGATTCGAATCCCCGACCGTAGTGGCCGTGCAGACCGTGACTGGAGCGCCGCAGATAGCTCGGCCACCGCGGCCGTCTGAGTTTTGCCCCTAGTATTTTTAACATATGACCGTTTCTATTTCAATCCCAAATACAACGAGTGAAAGAAGAATGTTTATACGCCTCTGTAGGAGCCCTAATTTCTCTTATCTTGTCTGTGATCATTACCCGAAATGTAAGTAGGTGGCAGGAAGATCGTTCTACACTCAGCTTCAAATTCCGGCCCTCAAAATTTCCTCAATAGAATTTCTCGAAAAGAACGTCGCCTTTCCTCCAGAGATCCCCATTTGAATTCCCGGAGCATTTCTGGACACTGGCACATTGGTTGAACCTACCAGTATAGAATCAATCTGCTCGCCTCTGAACTGCTTCTATGTCTTCCTTTAAACTGATTTGTTGCGCGTACCAAACACTGGAGCAATACTCAAGACGAGGTCGTATAAGTGTTTCTTACGCAGTAACAGATGTTATGAAAAGATGAACATTTTGAAAACATGTACATTTTGAAAAGATGGTGCTATTTTTAAAGATTCACACACGGTATGGTACTGCATGCACACCGCAGACATACGACACAGGAAACATATTATGAGAGCCGAAAAGTATTTGCAGTTTTGTAGTCAACTAGTCAAACAAATATTTCAACCATTTATTAATCTATTCATTTTATTGATTTTTAAGAAACATTTCGCGCGTAGGATGCTTGTTTGTATTCCTGAAAGGGGTCATGCAACTATTTATTGAATGATTTTGCCATGCTGTTCGCACATGAAGAGTGTAATGTAATGTTTTTCTAGCGTGATTGGGAAGCAATTTGCGAGTTGTCTGTCAGCAGGGACGACGCCCGCCTGCTCCTAACGACCGGTCGGCGTCTGCGCAGAGGCGTCGGTGCAGACAGAGCAGCGACACTGCCGGACCGACAGGCCCGCTTTAAGGGCTGGGCTCGGCGCCCCGGTGAGCTCTGGCTGCCACAGCGGGGGCCACGGCGGCCGGCCTGGCCCGTCCAGCGGTCACCGACCCCTAACAACAGGGAGTGGCGACACTCGCAAAACACGTGCTGACGCACTTCACGCCGGCTGCTCTCACAAAATATACAGCCGCGATCAAACTAATGTACACACGCTTTCACCAGGAACAACGTGCACATAAGTTATTATTTTTATCAATTAATAGAAATAAATAACCCCAGAGACGGATTTACGTCTCAAATATGTCAAAGACATTATTGATAGATCTGAAGCATTGAATTAAAATTTTCCAAAGATAAATGCCACTACTGCCAAGGCTCTCCATGCAGCGGAATAGCACCTCAGCAATGGACATGGTGGAACAATCCTATTACGGTGATATAAATATCAATTAATACAAATAAAAATTCCCAGAGACGGATTTAATTCAATGCTTCAGATCTATCAATAATGTCTTTGACATATTTGAGACGTAAATCCGTCTCTGGGATTATTTATTTCTATTAATTGATATTTACATCACCGTAACAGGATCGTTCCACCATGTCCATTGCTGAGGTGCTATTCCGCTGCATGGAGAGCCTTGGCAGTAGTGGCAATTATCTTTGGGACAAAGAAGCTGAATTAAAGTTTGTGTTGTGGAGGGAAATCGTACATACACTATTCCAAGGCGCCATAATAGTTAGTGGTGTGGTAGTCTAACGGTTAAGACGTCTGCCTAGTAAGCATGGAGATCCGGGTTCGATTCCCGGCCGCACCACAAATTTTAATTCAATACTTCACATCTATCAATAATGTCTTAATATTTTTAATATATAAAATTTTTAATCAAAATAGATTATAGAAGGCTCCGAAAAAATGGTAAACAGAAAAGCAAAAAAAGAATATACAGGGTGATTCAAAAAGAATACCACAACTTTAGGAATTTAAAACTCTGCAACGACAAAAGGCAGAGCTAAGCACTATCTGTCGGCGAATTAAGCTATGAAGTTTCATTTAGTTGTACATTTGTTCGCTTGAGGCGCTGTTGACTAGGCGTCAGCGTCAGTTGATGCTAAGATGGCAACTGCTCAACAGAAAGCTTTTTGTGTTATTGAGTACGGCTGAAGTGAATCGACGACAGTTGTTCAGCGTGCATTTCGAACGAAGTGTGGTGTTAAACCTCCGGATAGGTGGTGTATTAAACGTTGGTATAAACAGTTTACAGAGAATGGGTCTTTGTGCAAAGGGAAAAGTTCTGGATGGCCGAGAACGAGTGATGAAAATGTAGCACGCTTCCAGCAAGCATTTGTTCGCAGCCCAGGAAAATCGACTCGCAGAGCTAGCAGAGATCTGCAAATTCCACAATCAACTGTATGGAGAGTCCTAAAATTAGTTCAAGCACTGTCTGCAGCTGATAAGATTAAAAGAATCGATTTCTGTGATTTTATCCTTGCTCAAATGGAAACAGATGAATCTTTCGTTTCAAAGATTGTGTTTAGTGATGAAGCAACTTTCCACACTAACGGGAAAGTCAACCGTCACAATTTCTGTATATGGGGCACTGAGAATCCGCGTAAACAACTCAGTATGAACGTGACTCGCCTAAGGTGGACGTTTTCTGTGCCATTTCAGCCAATAAAGTTTTTGGTCCTTTTTTCTTCGAAGGTGCTACTGTAACTGGACTACAGTATCTGGAGATGTTAGAGAATTGGCTGTTCCCTCAGCTCGAACAAGAAGCACAACAATTCATATTTCAGCAGGATGGAGCGCCACCACATTGGCACTTATCTGTCCGTAACTACCTGAACGTCGACTACCCGAGGCGATGGATCGGCCGCCAGGCAGCCCGTGACAGAGCACTTCATCACTGGCCTCCAAGAAGCCCTGATCTTACCCCCTGCGATTTTTTCTTATGGGGGTATGTTAAGGATATGGTGTTTCGGCCACCTCTCCCAGCCACCATTGATGATTTGAAACGAGAAATAACAGCAGCTATCCAAACTGTTACGCCTGATATACTACAGAGAGTGTGGAGTATCGGGTTGATATTGGTCGAGTGTCTGGAGGGGGCCATATTGAACATCTCTGAACTTGTTTTTGAGTGAAAAAAAAACCTTTTTAAATACTCTTTGTAATGATGTATAACAGAAGGTTATATTATGTTTCTTTCATTAAATACACATTTTTAAAGTTGTGGTATTCTTTTTGAATCACCCTGTATAATAAGGCGGTGCAAGGAAGTAGACGAAAAGCTAGAGAATGGAAAAATAGAAACAGCCTATGAACTGATTAAGAAGCAATTCAAGGAAGCCAATGGCCGAAGCAATAACATATTAGATTAAATGGAAAACTGCTATTTGAGTACAAGGAAGTGGGAGAGAGATGGAAACGTTATAGAGAAAATTTTTACGAAGATCCAGGTGAGATAAGTAAATTGGAAAAAGAAGAAAGTGTCACTAATGATCAGTTATGACCCTCATTAACAAAAATAGAATACCCAGAGGCTGTTAGAGAACTAAAGAATAACAAAGCACAAGGATGTGACACATTAACTGGAGAAATGTTACAAGGATTGGATGACGAAACATGTAACGATATCATCAAACTAATCCAAGATAAGTGTGAAACTGGAGACATACCGCAAGATTTTAAAAAGACTATCATAATTCCAATACCAAAGACACCAGGCACGATAAAATGTGAAGAACATCGTACCTTGAGCCTAATATCACATATGACAAAATTACTAACAAAAATAATATATAACCGAATAAAAAGTAAAATTGAGCATAATCTGGATGAAGATCAATTTGTATTTCGACAGAATAGAGTACCAAGAGAAGCTATCTTAATTTTAAGACAAATCATGGATAAAATTCTGGACCTACAAAGACCACTGTTCATTGCTTTCGTAGACTTAAGCCTTTGATAACGTGAACTGGAATGTTCAGATGGAAATTGTGACTAATGTTGGTCTAGATTTCAGAGACAGCTGGATAGTACATGAACTCTACCAAACTCAAAGAGGGGTTACAATTATACATGGTGAAATACAAGAGGGTCACATAAAGAAAGGAGTACGACAAGGATGCAATTTATCACCAGTGCTCTTCAACTTGTATATTGAGGAGGGAATTAAGGAATGTAAAGAGTCTATGGAAGGAATTAAGAACGATGGAGTACAAATTAAAATGATAAGGCTTCCTGATGACATAGCCACCACTGAAGAGACCGAAAAAAAAATATGCAAAAGACGTTATCAAGAATGAATGAGATCCTGCCAGCTAAATATAACATGAAAAGCAACACAAAAAGACACATCATGGTATGCAGCCACGAGAAAATTACAACTGGTATTAAAATTAATGATGTACCATTGAAATAAATTAATGTATTCACCCACTTAGGAAGTAAAATTACACCGGATGGCAAACGTTCAGCAGACATAAAAAGTAGAATTGCGCAACCTAAACTACCTTCAACAATAAACGGATAGTTCTTACATCAAAAAATATAAAAGAAGAGACCAAAAAAGCATTTATAAAATGCTATGTGTGGAGTGTGGCATTGTATGGCTCCGAAACTTGGCACTCGCCGTTTGCGACAAGAGAAGACTAGAAGCATTTGAATTGTGGTGTTGGACGAGGATGCATAAATTTCCTTGGACGGCTAAGATGACAAACGAAGAAGTTCTTAGAAGAATCGTCGAAACAAAGAGCACTTGTGAAAATGATAATCAATAGACAAGTTAGTAGGTCATCTGTGTAGGCACAATGGCTTTATAATAAATGCTATGGAAGGAATGGTAGAAGGAAAAAAGAGGCAGAGGAAGACCCAGATTGCAGTACTTGAAACAAAGAGATATAGGAGTGGAATCATATCAGGCAATGAAGAGGCTGTCCGAGAACAGAGAAGTGTGGAGGAGAAGAATTGCTGCCAACCTATCTTCGGATTGCGAACGAGAGAGAAGACAAAATTTTTATTAACTCCATGCTGATTGGTTGCAAATAGGACTTATTATAACTTTATGATCGGTTTCGGGCGCAGTGCATCATCAGATACACCGAAAAGGAAACACAGAATCGTGATCAAAAAAGGATATCTGCATAAAAAGATGGGTATGATATAAAAGGTTAACATACAGCACAGTATACAAGAATAATAACTGATCAGTACAAACTATCGGGATACAAGAAAGAAAAGTGAACACAGCAAAAACAATTACGTTAATGAGCACGTCAATGTGCTCACGACGAAGTAACCATTTGCGCCACCAGATTGCGTGCTATACATGGTGCTTAATACACTATTATTAAAAAGGAATATACTAAAAAACGCTCAAATGACAAATGAATTTCTTTAAACCAGACTGAGATATACAGCATAAAAGAGGGCTGCACCCAGGTTATGCTATACATGGTACTTGATACACTACTATTAAAAAGGAACAAATTGAAAAAGGCTCAAATGACAAACGTATTTTTTTTTAAACCAGAGTGACATATACAGCATAAAACAGGGCTCCACCCAGGTCATGTAATAAAATAAAAACAAGGGTAATCAAAGTTACAAGTATCCACCAGATGGTTGCTGTACCTGGCGTTTAATACAATATTATTAAAAAGGAGTGATTTAAAAAGCCACAACCAACGTACTCTCTTACATATACAACATAAAAGAGGGCTTCACCCGTGACATGCCATAAAAAAAGGACTGCAATACAACTAACGTATATACAAGTGGCCGATATGTTATGCAATCCGTATCATTTCAAAGGTTCATAACATAGGATCAAAGAGTAAATAAAATGTATATGACTCGAAATTACGGCATGAAATCGTATAATAGTTCGCAAAATAAGCTCAGAATTCCAGACTCTCTGGTCGGGCGTTTGGAATCAATATAGAAACAAGTAACAATATAAACAAAACATCCAAATCAATACAAAGTACATCCATAATAGTTGTTTATATATACATATGATGATTGTTTTAATACAAATTAAAATTACAATCGTATATTGCGGGGAAAATCAAGAACGGGAAGCGTAAGAGAAATGTAACGCGGATTGGTGCAGGATAAAAGAAGTACATCAAACAGCTTAAAATAAACCAGTAATGCGACAAATCATGAAATGTTAAAAGACCTAGGTAGATGAATCTGCCTGGTGCTAGGAAACACAAGATCATAAAAGTAAGGTATAAAGCATGGTAAAAGCCGAATTTAAAACGTATGACATGCGAAACAGAGTGAAGGTGCAACAGTACACCTGCGCGCTGCGCTCGGACAGCAGAACTAGCGCGCACACTTTAGAAAATAATGAAATGGCGTAAAAAGTAATGGTATCACGCCACAAATAAAAAGAAAAAAGAGCAGCGCAGGAGTGTGATGAAGAGAATGCAATAAGGATCAAGGGGTTAAGTGATAGAGAATAAAAGAACCTGCGGTCAAAAGCTAAAATCAATCGAGCAAATAATCAAAAATGTTAAAGAACGAAGGCCTACTACTTGCGACTTGCTAGTTAATCACGCTCTCAGACTTTGATTTCTAATTTACATAGATTTCGAGATCTTCCAAAATGTCGAGTTCCCTCCCTTCGCTTCAATGTTAAGAATTTGTAAGATTTGATCCGTAGGAGATGAAATATTACCTTTTGTTTTTAAATGACAACCAGGCGCACTGTTATTACTCCTGTACGCTTGCTCTCTAAATCTGGTTGTCCAATCCCTCCCCGTCTTAAGTTAATAAAATTTTTATATATCGAAGAAAAATGGTTGTTTCCTCATGAAGGACTTTAAATCGTCTTTGATAAACGTGTATATTACCGTATTTTATCGCATAAGCTCCTCTATCGCATATTCCCCTCTCCTACGACTCTCATACATAAAAATTATTTCATTTATATCGCGCATAATTCCCTCAGATCAGTTTGCTACAGGCGAAATATTCAAACTACACGGCAAAATTTAAAGTGTTCTCTTACGCTAATTCAAACGGAGTGAAAGCAGCTGGAAGACATTTCTTTCTCCATCCATCCTAATTCAATACGTTACTAGCAAAGACAAAAAATAAATAAATAAATAAATAAAACTCGTGGTTACAGTCGCAAGCTTCAAATCTTTCCGTGGTCCTAAAACAGTAAAATATTCCGAAAGTGATAACGGTGCAATTGCTTATGTCAATGAACTTCGGAATCATGGTTGTGATGTGGTCCAGAACAAAGCTCGCGAGATAGCTGCGACACTATACATTGACAGAAAGGATTTTAAAGCAAACATCGGTTGGGAGATTCGTTTTATGTGATAGCAAAATGTCAGTCTACGATTACCTCGAGACTATACAGATAAGATAATCGAATTCCATCGTTACGTAATACAAGTGCGACAGCAATTTGACTAACTGCTCTCCCAGATTGGTAACGCAGAGCACACGCCAGTGTTTTTTGATACGTCGCGTGACACAACCATTGCTCCATCTGGCTCAAAGAGTGTCCTTGTGAAGGTGACTGGAGAGGAAAAACTAAGAATTATAGTGATGATGTGCGTTACAGCAGACGGCATTAAATTTCCACTGTATGGCATCTTTAAAAGGAAGACAAAAAATGTTCAAATGTTTGTTAAGGTTATGGGAGTTATCAGCGGGGCCATCAGTCAAAAAACTTACAAACTACTTATAAACTAACCTATACTAAAGACAAGACAAACATCCATGCTCGACGGAGGATTCTAACCTCGGTCACTCCACCTTGGCTCTAGACAGTTGCTCTGACCACTACACCACTTGCGACACAGCGGTCACCATACCTGCTCGGACTTACTCAAGTACGCTTCCCGTCAGATACAAATTCTCAAATTTATCCCTGCTCACTAGAACTCAAACTCGTAGTTATTGAATTAATTCACGTAACAGCAAGAGCGAGTGCCTCCGCACTGAATAGAGGATCATTGCCCGTCATCGGCATTTAAAGTTATATATATGTGGCGTCTGTTCTTTCAGAGATGTACGAAAGAACAGACGCAACATATATGACTTACTTGAATACGTTTTTGATCAATATTGGTCCGAAAGTCGGGGTGAAAGGAATCGGCTCAATTGTTTAGCTATCTAAACCCAATCAATAGCCCATGGCTTATCTAGGATCATCTGAAGCTGAAGAAAAAAAAAAGAAAAAAAAAAAAAAAAAAAAAGCTATCAGAAAGAGACAATATGTGTTACGTTTTAGAATAATAAACTTGATTCATTAATCCACCACCTCAATAGTAAATAAGTATAGTTCGAAAACTAAGTCAAACAATGTAAATAAAATATTACTCAAATTTTGGTTCGGAAAAAACAGTAAATGGTGTAATGTGAAGTGAAAAACTACTCATATAATAAAATAACGTAATACAGAACAATAATAAATGTCGCCACTTTTGTTATTAGAATAAAGAAGTGCTGTCCTGAGCTTATTCTGGATAGTTTAATCCTCTACTCTATCCGATAATCTCCTATGTCACATACGTCATCTGCTGGTGGAAAAACAGAGAAAAGTATCTTCCTACCCGTTTTCACAAGCATTTTACAGTAGCAACTGTTGGAGACACTTGTTGGACAATTGCGTCCTCTCCTGTTAGTAAGAAATTTCAATATTGTAAACTCATTTAGTTAATGTAACATAAATTTTGTTGCTAAACAGTGCTATTAGGAACGCTGTAGAAATACAAAGGCCACAGGTGGTGATGCGCCTGTTCATTTATTGACGGGTATCGAAAAAATCATCAGAATTTGCAAAATTATAACCATCAGTTACCATGGTGTTATAAAAAATTGAAGTATAAAAACAAATCGACTTAAGTCCCTATAAATACAAGGAGAAAAGTACATAACTATGTTTGAGGTAAAGTTTAATACCAACCATATATCGTCATGGCCCTTCTGAACTATACTAAAACAACATAGCAGACATCCTCGTCCAGGTAAAAGAAAAATGCCGGCAACGAAAGTATACATGATAAAGAATTTAAAAGTGGGTACCAAACAAAAAGCAATAAAAATAACAAAAACTAAACTGTCGTAAGCAATTTAAAAAACTTAAATGAAGATGGAGAAAATGTGGTTACGAAATATTATTGGATGTAGCTCCCATTGTTAGCGGCACATACCTATGACGGTGACCACTGACACGGCGAGGATGTGAAGATAGGAGATGTATTCAAAGGGGCACGAACTAGTGAAGTGTGTTATGCAATGACACTAAGGTTTTCATGATAAAAATGCCTACGTTGCAATAGTAGGTTTACAAAAGAGTGATGTTCAGATGAATTCAAACATGTCAAAAAACGTCAAAACGAACGGATATTAAAAATGAAAGTATGAGAAATAAAATCATGTACAATTCTCAGGACGTGGATTAAAAGTTGTATTTAAAA
Organism: Locusta migratoria; assembly: GCA_026315105.1. Lineage (NCBI taxonomy): Eukaryota > Metazoa > Arthropoda > Insecta > Orthoptera > Acrididae > Locusta > Locusta migratoria. Next base: position 281,193,521 of record CM048747.1, on the reverse strand, counting down.
TACGTACGTTGCATTAGTAGGCTCACAAAAGAGTCCTCCTCAATACGTAAGTTATACATAGATTTCAAAATAAAATATTACTTATAACATCGTATATAGCTCTCATAAGCTGGGCAACACCAATGATCGGACTGGAATATCATAAAACGTGGTGATGTCGCCATCACCTGTCTCTGCTGGTGCTGCCGGTACTTCGTGCACAGGCGCTTCGTTCACATTTTCAGCAGAGTTGTCAGTTTATTTTCAGACTCGCCCGAACTGTCTTCTGACTATACACTTTTCTCTGGATCCACTGGCATCTTCCTTCTCTGTCGTGGTTGAGCTAATGCATCAGAGCCTCTGAAGAACTTCTATCAGACTCTGCTCAATACTATTTCAAACCATGTTCTCTAAATTAGGCAACGATAAAATTACCATCTCACGGGCGAGTCCAGCGCATTTTCCGCAACACCATTCCCATCATTTTGCAATTGATATAAATTTAGCAGATACTATTATGCCAATCGTTCTGAAGATCGAGAAAGCCTTAGAAATGTAAGGAGGTTTAAATTTTTCTTTCCACTACAAGCTAAACTATAACTAAATAAAAAATTTAATTACGAATAGCAGTATTTGTCCGTCTATGCAACGACAATAAAAATGCAATTTTTCTCACCAGACGTGTTTCGTTTAAATGACAGTAAAACATCTTCATTGGTCTGTAATAACAGAAATCTACAGTTTGTTTTGTTATTAGATCGAAAACAGTTCGTTAACGGAACATGAAAAGTAGGCCTAATGTTTTGCTTTTTACGGAAATTTTGTCTTGTTTTCGCTTCACATCATGGAAAGCCGGTCTGTGTCATGCAGTACCGCCCGTTATTCATGCTGTGTCATTGTTTTTTCCACTACTTCCACTGTCACTTTTGCACTGCCCATAATTGTTTTCACAGATCAGACGTGTTTGTTTCTGTTTTGAATGAGTCTGCACAGTGTGTTATTGGAGTGTTGCCAACATCACGAATGTAGTTCTTTTTCTCTGTTTTATAATCAATTATGTTTCAGTGTATTTAGTTTTGATGTAAGCGGACTGGAATAGTGGCAGAATAACGTTTTTATTTATTTAATTATTATTATTATTATTATTATTATTATTATTATTGGGGGAGGGGGATGTTGAGAAGTAGGGAAAAGATAACTAAATTGAAGTTGGATGTGGTAAGGTGGGATGTGAACTGAGATGGAAGACAAAAGTGATGGACAGGAGCTGGGATGGTGGTTGGTAGAGGGGAGAAATTTCTCAGTTGCCTCTTAGTAAATAATTAAGGTCCTGTATATATTCATTGTGAAGAAGTAACAGTATTATTGGAACTTCTGGGTGATGGTAATGCAAGTTGTGTGTGTGTGTGTGTGTGTGTGTGTGTGTGTGTGTGTGTGTGTGTGTGTGTGTGTTGGGGGGGGGGGATTGGGACTTTTGTTTTTTGTTGAATCTAGTATGTGGTATGGAGTAACAGTGAGGGGAACGAGGTTGAGTGGTTGTTAGCAGGGAGCGAGAAAGTTTGAGTTTTGTTTCAATATGTGTGACACATTCGGAGGTCTCATATTTATCGGAGAGGTGGGAATATGATTTTCTTGGACATTAGCAGTGAGGTGTTGATAGTGGTATGTGGAATGAGATGTGAAAGTAGATTGAGATAGTTAGGGGCATGAAGGGGAATATTTTATGTGTTTTATTTCTATTATATTATATAATGTTTGGTTACCAATATTTATTTGGTCATTTAGTAGTTGTTTGTTGTGAGATAGTGCTTGTGTACGTGGAGGTTTTCTTGGAGAAGGTGTCTGTCTCTACTAGTCTGTATGATATCCATATCTTTTTCTATGTTGTTGGGCCTATGGTGTTCTTTTTTCAGGCGGTCGGCAAACGTTGAATGGTTTTTTGCCATACTTCCAAGCTCTGATGTGCTCTTTGTATCTAGTATCAAATGTTCTCCACACAAATGAAGAAAAATTTTAATTTTCTGTGTATGACAGAAGTACCTTAGAGATTGATGATCGGTAAGTAACAGAATTAAAGATTTTCGACTATCAATATTTCGTAAACTATAAGGTACAGAATAGTCTAATTTGGGAATATAGCTAGTCATGGTGGACACTCTTGGTCAACGAAAGTTCGGGTTTTTCGCTGTATTCACCAAGGAGATACAGGGAGGTGGAAGGTGCCGTGAACGGCTTCGAGAAAAGGATGCTAGGGCTGTGCGCTCTCTACTTGGCGGCGGCCGCGCCGTGCACCCAGGTAACTCTTAACTTTCATGGCTGTCAGTCAAGTGGTGACTAAGTTTCGTGAACGGTACCCTCCGTCATACACCGCATGAAATCTTAGATAGACGGCGATGTTTCTCCTGTTATTAAGGATGCAAACTTTTGTGTCCCAGCCTCGTCGCCGCTTTTGTGTCTCGTTTCCGTCGTAGGTGTCGGTGGCCGAGTAGGAAGACCGACACAGGAATAAAGGTAGCACGCTTGTGCAGGTACGGAGGGGAGCAGCCAGTGGGACAGCCGAAACTAGAAACACTAGAGTAAATTAGAACAAGATATATATTGCACAGAATTTATACAATACTTAACTTTTACATAGCTCAGTACTGCAGAATGCTGATACATAGTTGAGCTAGAGTCCTGCCTAGTGCCTATCCGATAGCCAAGTTTTCACTGGTGCCTATCTGATTCCGAAGTGTTAACTGGTTCCTATCTCAGTCCCAAGTGAACGATGTCGTTCAGTGGTGGCCACGAGCGGAGTTGTAGCAGAGGGCGCTCGTGGCTGACGTCGTAAGAACGCCGCGCCGTGCGTGCATGGCGGCGCGCGGCGAAAGTAGGTGGCGCGCACTTTGGACTTGTGCAACACCACACAAACTTTCATCAAGATGTGAATGAAACCCTAGATTTTGTCAAAGTTCGTAGGTAAAGTAACCTCTGCCAAGCACGTTACAAAATTTTACGTAGACTGTGACTTTCCTCCTGTTTTGAAACTCTAGTGTGCCAGGCTTCATCGTAATCGAATGAACGGTGCGGCTGCGTATAAAATACGAACAAACATGTGATGCAGGTTTCCCACACATCTCAATATATATGACGTCATATCTCCTAAGCAATACAATGAAATAATACAATGACATAATTTTAGGTACATTGATTAGCATAAAGGGTATTGTTTGCAAAATATATTGCGAATGCATTTACTAGCAAAGACGTTATCAAGTTTAATCTTGTAAAATGTACTAGAAAGACCTATTTATTTGTTGCATTGATTTGACTATTAAAAGTTTTATGCGGAGTACGTGAGTCCTCATGACTCGAAATCTGAACTGATGATGTTCCATTATACATTATTCGTAAATAAGTAATTCATATCGCCCCAACAAGCTGGAAATTTCTCATTATTATTGTAATATTGTGGTGAGCCGGCTTGTTTTTCCAATTCAAACATCGTTCATAACGCAGCAATTTTTGACGCCACTTCGTGTTTATGACATCATATCTCCTGAACTGTTTCGTACAGTAAGATAAGTATGCTTATAACCTTCGCAACAGGCAAGCTATATGTTGAAAACGTTTCTTCGTAATCAGATGAACGCTACAGCACTGCATAAAATACGAATATATAAACAAATAAACATTCATAATCTTCAAAAGTGATAGGCCAAGATCCCAAAATACTTATTTATTTAATGCCGACCGGCTACAGTGGGTTATGCCAGCATCATCTGGTCATATCAAATTACGCAAGTTGGTCATCTTATTTAAAAATGCAGATTAAATAATACGTGAAACATAGTACTTAGTCTAAACATAAAAAATACGAATGTTAAAACATTGCTGCTTGTAAAATATCTTACTCAACTAAGTGCTATGTTTGAGGTATTATTTTATCTGCATTTTCAAGTAACCTGCATAATTTAATATGACCAGATAATGGCGGCATAGCCCACTGAAACCAGTCGCCATATAAATAATTATTTTGCGATCGTGGCGTTTCACATTTGATCGCCTCCACAACCTGCGCTGTCAGGTAATATTAATATATTACATTTTACATAATTCTTGATGTAGCCAACTGTCAGCTATCTGTCTTGAGGTATTAGTATTATTTACGCACTTTATATAGTAACTGAAATTTAGCGACATAACATTTGTGTAACGTATGTACCATCCCCGATCACAAAGATATTTTTTTTATTTTTTTTTATTTTTTATTTTTTTTATTTTTACAAATACTGCGTCTTGAAACAAATGAGTAGCCTATTATCAAAGACGGACATCTATCGTTTGCTGGAAATAGAGATAAAACTCATTTTTATTGCGAAACATAGATCTAATATATTTATAAGCTTTAATACCCGAGGATTTAGACCTGGAAGTGGCTGATATCAATATGATTACCCAAGCACATTCAAATTGTGTTTTCAAATACAGATGTCCGTCTTCGAAACCAAGAAGGGTAGATGTCCGCTTTAGATGTGAACCCGTTTTCAGATGTCCGTTTTTGATTCACAGAGATTCGCTTAATGATGACGAGAATCTTTTAGAGGTGTATAATCTGGGAAATTATAGAAATATCGACATAAAGTGGAACTCTATTACATATTTAAAAAATGAAGAACTACAATAATCATAATAACATTTTTAATTTTATATACCAAATGAAATGTTACGGAACTGAATCTCTAAAATTATTAGCAGAAGATCTGTTGAAACTGTCGCCAGATTTTTCCGTAAACATCCTTATGTTATTTCTGACATCGAACTTCTTTCCAACAAGTGGTAATTTCGTACAACACACCTTACGATAGAACAGTGTGGTTTACAAGTTAGTCTTACCTTTGTTTCTTTTCAATGTTTATTTTCGACTTTTCAGGTAGTCTCAACTGCTTCCTAGCTTTTCTTTCGGACGCTGGTGATATGTTCCATTTCAATCGCTTCAAGATGGTTATTAGTAATAAAACTATAAAAATTACTGAAAAACTTAAGTACTGGCTAATAATACGTCTTAGTACCTGGCACATACTGTCGCCATGTTTGATTTTCGAGGTCATGTGATCATATACTGTGTTCCAATTGGTGCACACTGCTTCATTCAACAAGTGTCCGAATTTGATTTCAGGCTCTTATGTAGGTGTCCGCTTTTGATGTGAACAGTGAAATGTAACGTGTGATTTATTACATTTACGTCAATTTTGGGAAAAAACGGACTTCCCTGATGAAAAGAGCGGAAAAACGTCCTTTGGATCGACTGCTAAGTAAATTTCGACCACTATGTCAGATGTCCAGATTTGATATTAGGCTACTCAAATATCGAAACGAGTTCTCAAAATTATACAAAATTTCAGTTTGAATAAAAAGTGAATAAATAATATTATCTTGAAACAGATAGCTGAAAGTTGGCGTTTAAATGCCACATGAACTACGTCTACACGTAAGTAAAAATTATGTTTATTATGTGACATATTTATTTGTAACTAGGATTTTATATACATTACTAACAACGCCCAAAGGTGCATTTAATAATGGCGTTATGCCAAAACAGACATGCTTGTTGTACAATAAATACGTAAGTACAAGCGAATCAAGTTTCTTTGCAGTATCTGATCTAAACTTCCTAAAAATTAAAATAAGTGTTCAGAATGTAATAGACTCGTCTCCAAACATTGTTGCGCATGATGGTGTACGTTGTTGGTGACGCCTCTCACAGTAGCTGCAGGAACTGCGTGACCAGTCGTTTCAATTTCATAGCACAGTTCCTCTAGTGTGAGCGGATTCTTGCTGTTCACGTCGTTCTTGAAGTAACAACGTAAATAAAGATTATTTGCGTCCATACTTATTTCAGATGTGTGTATTGTGAATAACAAGAACACTATCAGCTGTGATGTCAAGGCTCTGTACACAAAAAGCAACCAATTCCATGATTAAGAATGCAAAATAAATACATTAATATGAACAATTGACATTGCATGATTGGTTATTGGCAAGCTAGGAACGTTATCTATGCACTGCAAACAATATGTAAACCAAACGATATAATATGCACAGGTATTTTTACCAATTACAGTGTAAACAATTATGTAATATGGCTCGTACTATATTGTGAAAGACATCCCATGTTCCTGTAGGAAGAGAAAACGATATTAAAGAACTGCGATATATGTGAGTAGCTGATGTGATAATGGTATATCAACTTCAGACAAATCACATACATAAACTGGGACATTATTTCCTTCGTGAATAAACAGAAAAGTTTAAATCTATAGTAGTCATGATCTCGTAAAATGTACAAAATTAGTTGAATTAAAGGAAAAGTCGTCATGATCTCGTAAAATGTACAAAATTAGTTGAATTGAAGGAAAGACATTGAATTATAATTTGTGCTGTGCCCGGGATTCGAACACGGGACCTCCTACTTACTAGACAAACTTTATAACCACTTTCTTTTTCCCTCGTTCATCGGGTTGAGCTCTCTCACCGAGCTCATGTTCAAATGTTTGTTAACTCGCGATCATTCGCGTTGTTAGAAAAATTCTAACATTTACAATTTTACTTGAATATTCCATCACATTTCAAAGCTAATGAACTGGCCATCTAGAAATGCATTCTTTCATATCTCGTGATCCAATTAATCTGTGACTCGACAATCAAATTTCAACAATAGCTTGTTAGTTGTGGCATTATTTGAAGTGGTGCGCAGTGTTAGAATTTTCTAACACGGGAGTCTTAACGTAACAATTACTTCTCCTTCCGTGGAAAACCGCCTTGCCTCACTTTTAGTCTGTTTCTTGTACTTGTAACATGCGGCTGTGTTCGTTTGTTTTCTCCTGAAACTGATCAGCATATGTTACGTCTTTTATGAGCAAAGTAGATATTCTTATTGAGTTTTAGAAATTGAATGAAGCAATTCTTTATACAGAGTACATGACATTCTCTGTCGGATATGGAAGTATACAAAACTGAAAAACAGTGTAAGGGGACAGCGGTTTCTTCTTGAAATACAATATTCTGACTTAGAACGGTCGACAGCATCTACACCTTCTTTTTTTGAGATTGTGGAGTGTAACGTCTTGAAGTTTGTTCGCTTTGCGTCTACAGAAACGTCACTGTGCATGCTGGATAACATTAGAACGTTCTTTTTCTGTTAATTTTTTTGAGACGTATGAGCAAATGAAGCATTTGTTGCTTGGTTTTTCTCCAAATGCTGCTGTTTACTTGCCTACATTTTACGTCCAGAAATTCCGGTGGAATCTCTATTTTATTCTTCCGTAGGAATCTACTAATGTGAATCTATGGTTGGTATACATCTATGGTTAGCAAGTGAATTAATTGTCCATCGTCACGTTTCTGCCTGTGTTGTCGATCGGTCTAATCAATCGTAACACCAGATGCTCTGCATCATTTGCTACTCGATATGGCTCAGTCGGCTGTTTGCCTGCATGTACTTCCATATGTAGCGTATAAAAGGTTCTGGCATCACAAAGCGCATGTACCTCGATGCCATATTTTGCAGGCTTGTTTGCTACATACGGCCTTAATTTGAAACTTCTGCGGAATGGTTCTAACATCTCGTCTATCGTTGTCAGTGCGTCGGTTCTATAGCTCTTCTTGCAAACATCCACAAATTCGTCAAATGACATATTCCATACCATGTTTATAGTATTTTATAATGCTTTGGTAATAACAAAGAAATGATTTATTGTATAAACGTGTCTTTTTCTGGCACAAAGAGATGAAAAGCTGCAAGATCTCATTGTTAGAAAAAATCTAACAAGGGAGTTATCGCGTGACAACAATATACGCGAGCGACCGCGGGTTAAGCTTATGGGACTTGACTGCGGGGTCACTGCGGGGTCATCAGTCCCTAAACTTACGAACTACATGGAAACCAACTTATACTAAAGACAGCACAAACATCCATGCCCGACGCGGAACGAGCTCGCGCATCGGAGCATAGCGCCTCAAAGCGCTCGGCCGCTCCTCCACGGCCCCCACGGAGCCACAGCGCCGGCGAAGCTGCGTTTTGCTAGGTGCGGGAACTGAACGTAGCGTGGTGCGGCGCACGCCTGCGTCTTCCGCTGCCTGCTGCGGGCCGCACGTCGCTGCGAGAAACGTTTTCCTAGCTACGGGACGGGCGCGTCACAAAGTAAAAAAGTCGCACTGACGTGTTCAACGGCCCACTTTAGATTTGTAGTTTTATAAGTTTTTGCGAACATTTTGAACCAAAATAATAATCTAAATAATAAAAAACCAAATACCGTAATAAGATTGTCTGAAACCCTTTTAGGAAAAAAATATCTTAGGTCTTTGCGGGTTCCAAACCACTGACCCTCTGCGTCATAGTCCAACGCATTGCCCACTACAATACAGCTAACATCTAGAAGATATGATCTGTAATCTCATACTATTGATAGCCGTTGGTAACTGATGCTAATATGGCATTTGTAGACACAAGATTATCATTTATCTTACGAAGAACGGCGTGTTTTTGTTAATTCTTCAGTGCGCCATTGCTTTGAAATGACAACGTGTAAGTTACAATAAGAAAATCATCAAATACGCGACGCAAGATGGCGTATGGCACAGAGAGTTCTGGGCGAGGAATGTCACGTGACATCTGCAAATGTTCAAATGTTTGTAGAGTCTTTGGGACTTAACTACGGGGTCATCAGTCACTAAACTTACAAACTATTTATGAACTAGCTAATACTAAGGACGGCACAAATATCCATGCCCGAGGGGGGATTCGAACCCCCGACCGTAGAGGCCGTGCAGACCGTGACTGTAGCGCCTCAGTCCCCTCGGCCACCGCGGCCGGAGTGACATCTGCGAACGGCTGGTTTTCGTTAATTCAATGGAGGGTGTCAAAAGTCCGAGCCGGCCGCGGTGGCCGAGGGGACTGAGGCGCTTCAGTCACGGTCTGCACGGCCACTACGGTCGGAGGTTCGAATCCCCCCTCGGACATGGATATTTGTGCCGTCCTTAGTCTTAGTTAGTACGTAAGTAGTTTGTAAGTTTAGGGATTGATGACCACGTAGTTAAGTCCCATACGCTATACAAACATTTGAAAAGTCCGTTATTTTGCAAATATCTCTGCAACGATGCAAGATATGAAAAAAAAACATAATATAGCGAAGTTGTAGAGAATTTTCCCGTCTACCAATTAGGCTATTCAATTTTTGTTTCAGATGAACGCTTCGTTTGCAATTACAATTATATTACAAACGGCTTTTTTTTTAGTATTACTACCGTATTTTTTGTCCGAAAAATTTGAAAAATGGAGGTTCTGGTCTCCCTCGGCCTACAATTATCTCTGTAAAATTTGGTGCTGATCGGTGAACTGTTCGTCTTAAAAACAGGGAACACGTTACGGACAGACAGACGAACAGACAGACATACATTCCAAAATCGCCGTTATTTTTGCAAATATCTCTGAAACGATACGAGATATGAAAGAAACATGAGAGAGCAAAGTTGTAGATAATTTTCTCCTCTACAAATTAGGTTATTCAAATTTCGTGTCAGATGAACGGTTAAGCCGTTATTTTGATTTAAATTTCGAGCTGTCAAAAGACGATCGCAAAGGCCCACTGTTATTGTTACTACCGTAACCTAAAGTGGGCCGAAAGTCGCGTTTTTATGATTTGGAAACTGAATATGATAGAGTGATCCGCCTTCTGATATCTCTTTTTTTAATTAAATTAAATTTTTTTTCCAATTCAAAAAAGAAACATTTAACATTTTGAGGAAACTTGTTTCTTCGCGTTACTCTATATTTATCACACCGTATCTCCTAAACTATGTTTCGCACACCAAAATAATCTTATAATTGTCTTCAGTACTATATATGACGCCTGCAAATTTTCTGCCCAATAGAGTCAGTAATAGTGAAGTAATAAATTAAAGTCTCACGTCTGACGCAGAACTTCTTCCAAATCATCATCCGAAATGTACTAAGCTACAAACTTTTTTCCTTTACTTTTTTGTGGAGGTGTAAGCGAGAAAAAGTTTTGGACATGTTTGAATTTATTTTGCAATTTGTTGGAAGGCGTTGGGTGCTACCGTTTCTGCTAGACAAGACGCGCATTTTGCGGTTTACTGACGCCGCTCGAGTTCAGCTCACTGCAAGGCACAGTTTGCTAGCGTGGGTCAATGTGGGGTGGCAATAGTAGCGAGGACAGCGGAGGACCAACATGCAGCGCAGTGCTCGCTGTAAAAAGCGAAAGTACATGGCACTACGAAAGTACATGGAAGCTACGGAAGAGGAGGTAGACTGCTTATTATTCGAGAGAGTTTTCAGGAAGCGCAAAGCAGTGAGACAAATGTTCTTACATCGTGAAGAAGAAGAAGAGTACAACATCTTAACAAAAAGAAAAATCTTCCCCACTATGTTTGTAGAAGTTTGAAGAATATTTTAGATTCACTCCTAATCAGTTTCAATATGTTCTGTTATTAGTTGAAGACAAACCGAAAAGCTACTGCTGCAACCCAGTGGCGAGGCCAATCACACCAGCAGAAAAACTCGCAGTTGAGGTTAGCGTTTATGTGAATTGGTAAACAACGTGATGCTATCTATTGTCACGTTATGTACTACTTTACCAGTATTCCAGTAGACAATTTGATGAATTTCTTTTATGCATACCGAAACTGTTGACCTCATAGGAACGATTGTTATGTCTACTGCTGTGCCATTGTTCCAATGGAATAAATTCTGATTTGACGAAGGTGTGTTACATATGATGAAAGCTTTGGCCTCATTGGATCGTAATGGATTGTTTTCTTTCCGCATTAAATAAAATGCATACACATGTAATTATTACTATTTCTTAAGACGGGGAATGGACGTGAGAACAGCACAAAAATATTGATTTTATAGTTCAAATGAAATATAATTTATTGCAACAGAAAGAAAAATAATTCTACAAAGTATAAAACACAGGGCAAGTTTCACTTACTGTAGTTACAGATGTCTGCATTGGTGACAGTGTCATGTAGCTCAATGACAACACTTGAGACATAAGCAGGAGGGCAAGGTGACGATGTTGCGCTGCAGTTTTCGCACTGGTATGTCGTGCTGTTACCGTATCCTTCATCTCTTTGGTTCATGATTTCCAAATCCATCAAGATATTGCATATTTGCTTTATGGCTCTGCATATAAGGTCGGGTCTACTTTTTTTATTTTTTATTTATTTATTTTTATTTATTTATTTATTTATTTTTACTGTTGCTGCTATGGATTTGAAGAATAAGTCAGTTTCGTCCTCAGTTCCAAGTTCCACTAACTTGACGAAAAATTTCTAAAAGGTCTGTCGGTCCTCACGTCTTTCTTTAACAAGCTCCTGTAGTAAAGTGTTACTCACGAGTTTTGTTTTCTTTGCTGCGGTTCCGTGGACGAGCTGAGAAGAGCTCCTCCAGCCAAGCAAGTCCCTGCGGCGTGCGGGACAGACTGCTCTGGGAGCACGCAAGCGTTTCTCGTAGGTAGAGTCTGCAGCGGCGTACGATGTCCCGCGGCCTAAGAAAACGGTCTCGTGTGTTTGCATTGGGCGAGTGGGGAGCGGGGTTCCGCATGCGTTTCACGCATCACGTTGCGGGGTACTCCCGCTGCTACGAAAACAGCCCTTACGTCAGGGCGACCTAATGGACGGTGTAACGATACACTAATTTTTTGTTTTATTTATTTATTTATTTATTTATTTTTGTTTATCTTTCATCAGCGATGCTTATCGCCTCCGGTTCCGTCTGACTCGTAATGCAACTAATTTAATTTCGTTCGTCATTTTTTACTTCCGAACAAGCGAGAAGACGGAATCGTGATAGTCGTTTTAATCACTCTCTTGTCTACGTTCGTTCTGTACGGACGTCTTCCATTCATGTATCCATTCAATGTAAGTAATTGTGATGCAAGTTGTTGTAAAAATATATTACTTAAATTTAAAATCATCCCCTCTCTTTGGCTTTTATTTAAATGATTCCCTCCACGTCAAATACTTATTTTCTACTGTTTTCAGCTCCTTGACGTCCCTAATAGTTTAATGTTCAGACGCCATTACTATCGCTTCGCATGACTTCAAAATTTCACTTCCTATTAGTCATTCTTATACAATACCTTGCTTGATTACAGAACCTGCAGTCATTTCTTTTGTAATTTCACGAAATCCGATTTTTTTTAATTATTCTATCATTACCAGTAACTTCATGTTCCACCCACGGTCACACAACAATGAAAAGCGAAGTGAACATTCTGAACATTGATCTCCTACGGAAAGTATCTCGAACATTCACTTATTAAATAAGACATAAAAGTTATCATTTCCAGCTTCTACAATACGAAGTGCAGGATCCAGCTAGATGCTTCCCGTAAGTCTTATAACGTGCTGTTGCTTGTATGGTGCCCAACTTTAATATGCAATCCGCGGTTTATTTGCTTTAATGTTCATTTTGTGCTGTACTTTAACTTATTTCAAATTCAAACATGCAGTACCATTAATTCCTTGTCCAAAAAATATAATCGCGGAATCTACATTTAACAATAATGGCATCATACGAAGCAAGGGCGACGTTATAACAGGACGACTGCACGGACTAAGGCACGTCTCCCTCCACAACACAGACTTCACTTCTGCCTCAGGTTGCACCAGACAAATACGTATCAACGTTGCCGAGGCTCTGCAATAGCGGAATAGCACCCCAGCAAAGAATGGAAACGATTCTGCCGGGTACCTCAGGCACAGGTGATAAGTAAAAAAACGTAAAGCAGTCAACAATCCGAAGATTGGTTTGAACACCACAGTGCTTTACTAGGCATGGTCCTGTTTGGAGGTGGTATGCCGTTGCGTTCCTCCGACCTTGAAACTGACTTACCCAGCCAGTTATAGGGAGACCTACAGTATAACGTGGGTTCCGAACCACGGTGCTACTCGTTATTTTTCACATCAGCAACACTGCCAGAGGAGAAATAAGTGGAAAGTGACAGAGAAAAATCTCAGGACCTGGCGGGGATCGAACCCGCGACCTTTGGATTTATAGTCTGGCACTCTACCACTGTGAAATAATAAATCAATCCCACGAGACATATTTTGTCTCGATGTATAAGAAATGTATTGAATTGCAGGAAAGACGTTGAATTGAAATCCCGGCCGCAGCACAAATTTTAATTAAGTGCCTCTCGTTCAGTCAATATCTTTGACATATATCAGGACAAAATATCTCTCTGGACATTGATTTATTACAAAGTTAGTGTTCATCTGTGATCCTAATAAAATAAAATAATATGAATTCGGATATTCTAAAGTCATAAACCTTAGGAATTCAAATAAACGTCGATATCAGCACATATTACACTCGATTTCTAGTCACTTACGTGTGAAATATCAATTACGAAAATGTGAAAGTGTCTGAAGTACTATTGACGTATTTCATCAATGCTTTGGGGATGAATCCGTCAGTAAATCATATCTACATTCGTCATGTAAATTTGTTACAGGGTAATACATTATCTCAAACTAAGTTTAAACGAGGAAAATTTAACAGTCAACAATATAATCTAACTAAATTAATTTGTAGCCATTCTTTATAATGAAACTAGTTGAAAACCCGGTGTTGTGCGCGTATTTATTTATTTATTCCTGTCATGAGTACTTCTCATATTCCTTCTCTCTCTATCAATCTCCTTTTTTCTAAAATCATTATCGGAGAATATATAAGAAATAACTTTGTCTTGCATAATGTACAAAATTATTGTGCATTATCCAAACAAAGAAAGATAGTAGTCAAAATACAAATGACATATAAAATTCGTGAGATCTCATACTTACTGAATTATATGTTGTACAATTGTATAATTTTTCAGGTACAAATTAATTTGTATAGCTACTAAATGTCTGTAAAATCTCTTGGGAATACAGTTAGTAGTAAAGAAATAATAGATTAAAACTCGGTGGGTGATGCGGTTTTCCATGAACGTTACTGTTTATGTGCTCATATCTCATGAACTACGTATCTTACTGTGATACAATTTCGAAGGTACATTTAACTACATGTGTGTATACTGTCTGTAAAATTTCCTGCGGCTACGATTTGTAGTGAATAAATTATTAATTGTAACATCATACTGAATGCCGTATTTTTAGTCCATGTACAGAGGAAAAGTAGTAAGCTAGAAAGTTTTTCCTTTCATAATTTTGCTACGGTTGTCAGCAAGAAATAGTTTAATAAAGGTTTGAAATTATGTTTCAAGTATGTTGCATGTAGCTAAGTAATCTCGTTCTCATATACTGTATTCATAAAGTCTCGTCGCATTATGTAGCAGTTTCTTGCAACTCCTATTATTATATCTTGTGAACTGTGTGGAATACGTGGTTCTCACCATTACAGTATTGGTACCTCACGGTAAGGAACATGTGTACCAAATTTGGTTGAAATTGGTCCAGTGGTTTAGGAGGAAATGTGCAACATTGACGTGTAGTACAGCAGTTTCTCTCGCATCTGATTGTTTATGACGTCATATCTCGTAGCTATTTGTTGTACGAGATTTTTACACTTACGGCGACCGTCCTCATGGACTGTGCTTGGGTGTGCAAAATTTCATAACTATTGGAACAAAACTGTAGATATGTATGGAATACGGACATACAAACATACGGACACCCTGATTTATATATGAAGATAGGCAAAAAATAAGCAAATGTCAAGTGGGGTTAAATCGGACCCCTTAGTCCAATCCAACAACGTAGTGCAAGGTTATCCATATAGGCACGCACATCTTTGTGGTAGTGGAGCGATATCTTATTGGATGAATAACTGGGATCGGCACAAAAAAATAGCACGATTTTATGAACATCTTGAGTATCTGCAAGATACTCTTTCTAGTTATTGCACCGTCGAATAAGAACAACAATTCCTTGATGATGACCCACACCAAAAGTGAAGTCACATGAACGTGTATATTTCGTGGGAGCTAATACACACACTTATGCCCGTTTACTGGATCATTTAACTTTAACTGTGCCACATCAGACCACACCACTTGGAAAACTCAATTTGCATAATTTTCAACTTGCGTGAGCACCCATTCACAAAAGAGATCTTAAGATCGTCCTCGTTTAGTATGTGTCGCAGAACATCTCGAAACAAAATACCAGTTGTTAGTACCAACTCTTACAACTTAACCCTATAGCCAGTGCGATATCATACGTAAAGCATTAACATATTATACAGTCTTAAAAGTGTATGTACATTTTATACGTTGCCTCGATTTCAAATGATTCTACTGCACAAAACATCATTTCCTGCTTTATGAGAAAACTGCGATGTTATATTGTTCTATATTATTTCAATACTTCAAGGGCATCGGGAGATATTCATCCAGGGACGGGTGGCGTCAGTAAAACTACAAAAAAAAAAAAAAAAAAAAAAAAAAAAAAAAAAAAAAAAATAAAAAAAAAATAAAAAGAAAATGGATTGCTCAGTTTTGCCACGTGTCATACCACAGGCACTAAAGTATGCAACTATAACAAAGTACTGGCAGCACTGTAATAATTGTGTTCCTAAAAGCCGAATACAGAATCGTGATTTTGCGTGCTTTGTTCCTATTGAAGTTATCATTATGGGATAACAATATTTCGTTCAGCTCGGACCATCCGTAATTTGTAGCCCATTACAACATCTGTTTTACGGCTATTATGTTACAGTAAACGACTAAAGTTTGAACAACGAACCGGAGCTAACACAGAGGCAAATTAACGGAATCGATTAACGCCTTTTCCAAGTGATATCAGTTGGGCTGAAATTAATGTCACCTAATAGTATCATTTGTATGTGCACCGATATGAGTTTATTTTACGTGCAAATAACCTCTTCTGTGGTAGTTTTTTCAACCGCACGAATCGACACTTCAAACTAGTCCGAGGCGGTTCAAATATTGGATGAAATTAGGTAACTGGATCCAATCAAATGAATTTTTTATCAAAAATTACTACCCGTTCTAGAGATATCATGGTTAAAAGACCAGATAAATATAGCATGAGTCAGACTCACTGGACGTCAAGACAAAAACTGATTAGAAAGTTCGTCCTAATTTGTCACGTAACTATCGTTTCTACGTTTATACCTTTACTGCTGAAAGCTTTTAAATAAATACTGTAATGTAAAATAATTGTAAAGACAGTATTTATTTTTCATGAAAAAATGTTGTAGACCATGTAATTTACAGCCGCTTTTCTTTA
Source organism: Locusta migratoria (assembly GCA_026315105.1). Classification (NCBI taxonomy): domain Eukaryota; kingdom Metazoa; phylum Arthropoda; class Insecta; order Orthoptera; family Acrididae; genus Locusta; species Locusta migratoria. The sequence goes on along the minus strand of CM048747.1, from coordinate 281,177,282 downwards.
TGCAAGTAATCAACTATTGCAAAATTAAACGATGTGAAGGGGAATGAAAAACTTTCTCACAGCATAGCGAAATGGCGAATATGTCTTGAAGATTCAAAGATGTAAAACTCATCTACCATCTACAAAAACATTGATATCAAAATATACCGACATATTTGCACTTTCTTGTTAGCAAACTCAGATTCCAGAGCGCAGTGAGCTCTCGACAGGCAACAGCAGTTGTACGTAGTGTAATATTGCATGACATGAGAAATTCCATGTTGTATGACATTTTTTCCACGTTATACAACACATAATTAATCGTGTTATTTTACATGTGAGCGAATATGTGAAAGATATTTCATTTAATAGTTCTCCTCTTTTAGATCTTTGGTCAGGACATGTTGGTCTTTCGTTATGTAGTGGTAGAGAAATTTTCCATTCTGTTCTAGATGTGTGTCCGAATTTTATAATTAATGTTAGACATGAAAAAACCTTGTGGAATTTTTCAGGGCAGAGGAGCAAGTTTTCTCTGTTGTTTCTCTTGCGCGCGCTTACATTTCTGTTTCAAACGTACGAAAAGGGACAATAAGGTTTTTCGTCAATCAAGAAACAATTACCTCGTAGGTAAATTTTGCGATTAGCCGTATTTCCGTCAGTTAGAACGCTTTATTCGGAACACCTGCTTCCACGCCAGAGATGAGAATTTTTTTCACTTCTTTCAAACGGAAATTAAACTGGAACTTTTCCATACAAGTTAAACAAGGTAAAAAAAGTGTAACTCGTGCGTAACAGCAGAATAATGAACAGCGCGTAACTGGAATGCTGAAAACCCCGTGGGGCAGTTCGGCGACGATCCGTAGTGTGTTTGGAAGGTCTGCGGAGGATCAACGACTGCAGAAGCGTAGATAACGGGAGGGCAGGGAAAGGAGTCCAAACATTCCCCTCAGACACATATTCACACTTTCTTTGTTTTTCTTAACCAGCTGGAACACTGCAACCAGACTTCCCATTTTAAACTTTGAAACGGCTTGAGAATTAAGATATGTTTCCGATACTTACGTGAATCAACTTTTTGAACTTGGAATCTGAACACCCCCCTCCCAAAACATTAACTCTTCGAAACGCCAACGGCCGTACCGCAGTGTATAGACCGGTTCCCATTAGATCACCAAAGGTTAGTACTGTCGGGCTTGGATAACACTTGGTTGTCTAAGTGGGGTGCACTCAGCCCTTGTGAGGCCATCTGAGGAGCTACTTTCTGGAGAAGTAGCGGCTCCGGTCAGGAAGACTGACGTAACGGCCGGGAGTGCTGGGCGCTGACCACGCCCCCCTCCATACCGCATCCGTTGACGCCCTCGGGCGGAGGATGACACGGCGGCCGGTCAGTACCCAGTGGGCCTCTCGAGGCCTGTCGGACGGAGTTACAGTACTCCTCAAAACGACTGCTACACTTAATCAAATGTTCAGATGTTTGTAAAGCTGAAGGCACTTAACAGCAGGGTTATCAGTCCTTAAACTTACAAACTACTTATGAACTACCTTATACTAAAGACGGCACAAACATCCATGCCCGATGGAGGATTCGAACCCCCGACGGGGAGCGGCCTCGCTCATCGTAGTTTAGGTTCCTTTCAGTGTATGGTGATGCTATAGTCCCACACCTAGTTATCCTGTACAACCCCTCGCTCTGTGAAATATCCGTACCCAAAGACTGGAAAGTTGCACAAGTCACTCCAAAAATACATATGATTTAAATTAATGTGGTTTGTAGTAAAAGGTAAGTGATACGAAGTTCACAGGGTCATCATAATAAAAAAGGACATCATTCTCAATCTTTTCAGCCTTAATACATTTTACTTCGATTAAATTAAAACTAATTTTTGTAGCAAAATATTGGTCTCATTCAGGGTAGTTAGCTCCCAAACTTTCACTCCCCCTCGAATATACCTAGGCCGATTTTCTTTGTCTTTTATCAAAAGATAGTTTCATAAGAAAATCATTAAATAGCTTCAGTAATCGCAATATTTCCAATTTCATCCCTATTTTGGAGGAACCGTTTCCCCTTTAAATATGTTTTACCGTAGCTAAAAACTAGCTTTATTACTTGAGAGCTTTATCATTCGAGCCGCGGCGGAGCGGCCGAGCGCATTGAGGCGCTATGCTGCGATGCGCGAGGCCGTTCTCCGTCGGTGGTTTGAATCCCCCCCTCTGGCGTGGATGTTTGTGTCGCCTTTAGTGTAAGGAAGTTCACAAGTAGTTTGTATGTTTAGGGACTGATGACCCCGCAGTTAAGCGCCTTAAGCTTTACAAACATTTTAACACATTGAACTTTTGAATTTAAACACTTAACGCGAGACAATTTCAATAAAATATAACGCACTTGGATCGGCTTGCCTCTCGTATTAAAGCTCCAAATAATTTGGCACATTGTTATTTCATAGCACGCATACTTGGTACTGACTTCTTAACGCATTACATTTAATAGTTGCACATTACCATAAAAATTCCGTGTGTGTATGTATATATAATATTGAAATTCAATTTTTCTGTTATATGAAGAGCGCATCTCTATACAGAGTCATTGATGGTCAATTTTGTATAACGCCTGCCTATATCTTATTTCTATGTTACTCTTTTTTTTTTTTTTTTTTTTTTTTTTTTTTTTTTTTTTTTGTCTAAACACCTATGACGAGTATAGAGTTTTATGCCTCTACCATTTTTAAACAGGAATTGAGAATAAATTAGTTCATTAGCTTCTATAGAAGGAAACTCCGCAGTATCTTTCATTATGCTGTATTCTCGGAAACTTCATCTCGTTGAGTTTAGTAACTGTTTCGTTCTGTTAGTGCTAGGCAAGAAACTGAATGAAATGCAACGCCTGAAGATTGACAACATTTAGGAAAGTAAATATTTGTCAGCGATGAATGAATATGGGGTCATAAAGTAATAATTCCTTAAATTTACATTTTCTATTGATAAAATTTATACCTCTTTCAGTAATGCGACAGATAATGGTTTCGCGTATTAACCAGCAGGCAAAATGCTCTCGTCTTTGAATGCTATAAATTGCAAAAATAACGTTTTGATATCTCTATACATTTATGGAATAGCCGCGGCGGAGTGGCCAAGAGCATTGAGGCGCCTTGCTACGATGCGCGAGGCCGCTCCTCGTCGGGGGTTCGAATACCCCCCCCCCCCTGGGGTATGGATGTTTGTGTCGTGTTTAGTATAAGCTAGTTCATAAGTAGTTTGTAAGTTCAGGGACTAATGACCCAGCAGTTAAGTCCCTTAAGGGTAACAAACATTTGAATTTTGAACTTATGAAATATTTCATTCTGGCTTTATCGCTTTATCGCTGGTGCACGTACTCGGAAAAGATTTCGCAACGAAAAATAAATTATCGTGTGGTGGATGATAAGAGATCTTCTTCCTAGTCTAAAATAAAATTCAGTAAGATGCGATACTTTCGTCCGTAGTAACATATCTGTAATATGCTTCAAACAGAACATCATATCAACCCCTATTTCACTTACATACAATGGGAATAACAGAAGAGGTCCCTAAATGTAGGATCTGTGATGACGGTGATGAAACTGCATCACATCTAATCTTCGAATGCATTGCATTGGAGAGTAAAAGGCACAGAACATTTGGGGCAACCAGACCCGAAGAAATTGTGTCTAATAAAGAACTGGTAAAGGGACTCCTTGCACTGTTCAAGGGCATTGGTTGGCTTTACTAGATATACAGGGAGCGATACCGCACAATAAACTTAGTTTCGGTGTGGGCAGTGGCGGGTTGGACCAAGACTGTTTTTGGCTTCCCTGAGAAAATCAAATCAAATCAAACCCTATTTAACATTGCAAACTTTTCGATAGTTAGCACATGGTTTTACTACAGCGCCTATATGACTCTAGATGTGGTTATTAACGAAATAGTGGGCACTTCACCATGAGACAGTAAAAGTATGGTAGAAATCAAGTTTTTACACCTCATACTTTCTGAGAAACAGCTTCTATGCTGTCAGCACTGCGCGACGCCACCCAGAGTTGGGGAAACAATAGGGTTACCATATGTTCGTCATCAAAAAAGAAGACAATTCATATAAGAAAGAGGACACTTTATTGTTAACATACTGTAATTTACAACTTTATTAATGAACCTCGCAAAACTACTACAAAGTAAATCGGTAACTTTTTATGGTTATTGTAAAACAAAATATCATGAACTCATTCTTGTGTTTCTCACTTTTGAACCAACTATATTTATGATCCAGTATTAACTCTTACGATACTTATACGATTTACCTTTGATTGCAACGAATTTGTATGTTCCAGCAGGGCAAATCAAACATTCCGGTTCATGTTCGTTTCTTCCTCTCTTGAATGATTTGTATTTCTCCAAGAGTACATCATTCATCACTGACTTTCTTTTCGGCATTTTGTTTTTGTATTTAAGTTCGTAATTTATTTTGAAGCAGAAGCCTACCTACGATCTCTAACACACAACAAAGCTTTAACCTAAACCACAAAGTATATCAAAGGCAACACCAAAGAACGTAATGCACAAGACAGAATGATAGACAAACGGATTCCTTCGCAGAGAAGTCCCGAATCGTTTGCAGCTGTCAGACCCAGGCGGAGAGTAAAATTGAGAACGGCAGTTTTTCTCTGTCTATGCGCGTGATAGTTGCGAACAGTTTGGAACTGCAGTGCGAACGCATCCGTTGTCGTCAATGACACAAAAATAAATTTTCTTTCTCGGAACCCAAAAAAGAGGACATTTTGTAGAATTTTGCAAATTCCGGCCGCACACATTTTCTTTCTTCAAAAAGAGGACGTATCCGGAAAGAAGAGGAGGTTTGGTAATTCTAGGAAACAATGGCGGACGGTTGACGCTGGGTACTCAGCAGCTGTGACTTTCCCAGTGAGGTGACGTCACGTACGCTTCCCTGTAGGGGCAGATTGGTGGCAGCTCAGGGCTGCCAACTCTTCGGTCGCCTGCTGGCTCCTCGGCAAGTGCCGCCTGCCCCCCGGGAAATTACGCACCGTGTGCCCAGGAAATGGCTCCAGCCGCCTGCTGACTGCCGCCACACCTCCACCCCACCTTTAACCACTCCTCTACCCGTTACCACGCTCACCACGTGTTGCACTGACACCAGCGTAAAGTTCGTTTCGTTCCGAAGTCTCAGCTTTTCTACCGATTCTTTGTTAAATACGTCTTTCAGAAGCCGTGCACATTTTTCATTAATTTTTACGAAAAAAAAGTTAGAAATTTGCAAGTGCTCTGTTTTTCAAAGTGATATTTTTTTTTTTTTTTCTTTTCGAAGAGGACGACCTATTGTCCCATAGCCAACGCAGATTCAGAAGGTTTCGTCCTTGTGAAACACTGCTACTAGCTCTTTACTCAAGTGATGTGATGAGTGCTATAGATAAGGCGGGCAACTTTTTCAAAAATCGACGCGGGACATTTCGAAGATGTGAAGGAGAACTAAATCACGTGACTCATTGTGCCAGTTATCCTGAAACTGGGAAAGAAATTTAGACGAGAAGGGTAGGCCTACTCATTTACTTTTTCTTAATTTTCAATCTTTATTTACAGTTCATAATTAATTTCTCATCTGGTATTTCAATTTTTTAAGTCTGACAATTTCTACAATCTTTCTCCGTTACTTTTTTCCGATCAACTTCATTGTCTGTACTGCTTTTATTTGTTCCAGCTATTACAGCATCGTGCGCCACACATTTAGATAAGTTGCTTACTCCGATCAAAGAATTATTTTTTGCAATAACCTCGCATTAAATTTGATAAAAACTACTTTCTGAAACCATTTGAACTACTCTATTATAGAAGTTCTTGCGATGAAGTGCGGAGTTTATTTTTGCCTTACTACCTGCAATGCTCACTCATATTCGCTGCTGCATTTTCAGAATTTCGCCACATTTTTAAATTCCTGGCGGAAATAAGATGAATGCTGATATTGTATTTGCATGTCAGATTTTTAAGTAGTTTGTACAGACTGTGATAATATTACATTCTGTTTGCCGCCTTGAATACCGAAAAATATTCCATTACACTTACTGAAACGTACTTAGAAGGCACAGAAAATACTCCAAAAACAGACTTTTTTAATTAGTCATCCTATCATCAAATGAAGTACCCGTTAACAAATCCATTTTCCCTTTTGTATTTAATGTGTGAAGACTCATTTATTCGTAGATGATGCATTATGAAGTTGACTTACAAGCAGAATGACATAGCATGCCGTACACAGTTTTGGCTTGTGCTCTTAGACCAACAATTTTAAAATTACGGGAATAAGGGACGCTTTTGCCATTTTGCGGAACGCTTTTAGTAATTATCCCAATGAGGGACAACGTGTCCAAATGCGGTACTGTACCGCAGAATCCGGGATGGTTGGCCGCCTTAGCTATAGACAAGGGAGGCCAAATACATTCCGTATTTCTAGAATTTCGGAAGGCTTTCGACACTGTACCTCACAAGCGTCTTCTAATCAAACTGCGTCCTTAAAGGAATAACATCACAATTGTGCGATTAGATTCGTGATTACCTGTCAGGAAGGACACAGTACGTTGTACTTGACGGAAAGTCATCGAGTAGAACTGAAGTGACATCTGGCGTTCCCCAGGGAAGTGTTATAGGGCCCCTATGTTCCTTATTTTATAAACGGTTTAGAAGACAATCGGAGTGACTCTCTTAGGTTGTTCGGGGATGGTGTCATTTATCGATTAGTAAAGTCACCAGAAGATCAAAAGCAACTGCAAAATGATTTACATAAAAATCTGCATGGTGCAAAAAATGGCAATTGACCCTTCATAATGACAAGTGTGAAGTCATCCATATGACCACTGAAAGAAGCCCGTTAAACTTTAAATACTCGATAAATCAGTCAAAACTACAGGCCGTAAATTGAACTAAATACCTAGGAGTAGCAATTATAAACAACTTAAGCTAGAAAGAACACACAGAAAATATTGTAAGGAAAGCAAACCAAAGACTACGTTTCGTTCGCAGAACACTTAGAAGATGCAACAATTCTGCTAAAGAAACTGCCTACACTACACTTGTGCGTCCTATTTTTCTTACATTGAAAATAAGTTCGTCCAGCTGAAATTAACCGGCGGCTATTGAAGTTTCAAATCAAAAAATGTTCAAATGTTTGTAAATCTATCGGACCAAACTGCGTGGTGATCAGTCCGTAGCTTACAAACCACTTAAACCTAGGTAAACTAACCTACGGAGGGAGGACTCGAACCTCCACGGCGAGCAACCGCGCGCTCCGCAGCGAGGTGCTTTAGACCGCTCGGCTACTCCACCGCGGCTATTGAAGTTTGTGAAGGAAGATTAGGATTTAACATCCCGTTGACAGCGAAGTCATTAGAGCTCACTCTGGGAAATTTTCCGTACCCATCCAAAAAACCAATCTGGACTTTCATGCAGAAATCACAGAAAATTTAAATCTGAATGACCTCTCCAATGCGAATCCAGTTTCCTATAACTGCGTCCCCTCCCTCAGTTCGAAGTTTACGGTGTCGGTACAGTGAATAATGGAAATGCGCTTAAATGGAGTAGGCTGTTTAATGAAGGAAGGACAGATGTTCACAAGGAAGAAAGAGCTGGACGACCTACCGTCATGTTAAAAAAAATGTTCAAATGTTTGTAGAACGTATGGGATTGACTACGGGGTCATCAGTCCCTAAGCTTACAAACTACTTATGAACTAGCTAAGACTAAGGACGGCACAAATATCCATGTCCGAGGGGGATTCGAACCCCTGACCGTAGCGGCTGTGCACACCGTGACTGGAGCGCCTCAGTCCCCTCGGCCACCGCGGCCGGCCTACCGTCATGAATGAAAACTATAAACAGGAAGTTGATCAGGCAATTCGCCATAACAGGCGATTTACTATTTATTAGCTGCGTTAGAAATGTCCACAAATGTCAAGATCAGTAGTTTGTCTTATTGCTAACGTTGAGATTCACAAAAAAAGTGCGCGAAATGACAGAGCACAAAATAAAACGACTAGCACATTTTTTGGCCGTTTGTAGCGCTTTAACAATGATGGCGTCGAGTTCTCCAGTAACAATATGACCCGCGGTGAAACGTGGATTCTGTACTACACTCCGGAGAATAAACAGTCCAGTGAATGGCATCATTAAAAACCCCGCCGAAACTATCAAAATTCAAAGAATAGCTTTCAATACGGAAAGTAATGGCTATAGCTTTTGGCAACGGAAAGGCCTTCGTTATTCATGCTTAGGCACGTTAGTAAAAAAACCACCGGCGGGGACTGCTTTCTAGCGGCGTCGTTCTGCTTCACGACAATGCTCGGCCGTACATCGCGGCGAGAACAAAGACGCAAATGGACAAGTCTCAATAGAGACTACTGGACCACCCACCATACAGCCCTCACGTAGCACCATAAGACTTTCATCTGCTACAAAAAATGATGGAATTGTTAGTTGGAAAGCGTTACGAAATTGAAGACATACTAAAAGAAAATGTTACTAACTAACGATCTTGCGACAGAGTTCTTTAATAATGGGATACGAATGCTTCTGTCACAATTTTACCAATGTTTAAATGTTTATAGTGACTTCGTCGAAAACCTTAAGTTTGTGCGTATTTCAGTTTGTGATACAGTTCGCGTCCATAAGTAAAGTTTCTCTTTGTTTTTGTTGTTGTTGTGGTCTTCCGTCCGGTTTGATCCAGCTCTCCACCCTACTCTATCCTAAGCAAGCCTCTTAATCTCTGAATAACTCTGCTTATTGCATCCATCTCTTGGTCTCCCTCTGCGATTTTTACACCACACGCTTCCCTACAATGCTAAATCGTCGATTGATTTTTTTTGTCAGAATGTGTCCCATCAAGCAATCCCTTTTCTTATTCAAGATATGCCAGACACTTCCTTTCTTCCCAATTATGTTCAGCACCTCATTAGTTACACGATCTACGCACCCAATAATCAGAATTCGTCTCTAGCGCCACATTTCGAAAGCTTCTATTATCTTTTTGTCTTAAGTCCTCGTAGACCACGGCACTGCCGTAGAATGCTACAATGTACACAAATGCCTTCAGAAAGTACTTCCTAAGATTTAAATCAATTTTGGATGTTATTAAATTTCGCTTCTTCAGAAACTTTTTTCTTCCGAAAGCCATTCAGCGTTTTATATTACTTTACGGCTAACATAATTATCTTACTACCCAAATAACGAAACTCATCTACTACTTTTATTGTGTCATTACCTAATCCAATTCCACCAGCATCGCCTGATTTTCTTGGACTGAATTCCATTTTCCTGTTTTGCTCAAAATGAAAAAGATCCTCGTATGTTACTAAACTTCTACCCGGGAAATTTTCCCAACTGTTAGACGCCACCTGCATATAGCTTACAGAAAAAAGCAAATATTTTATTTTCAATATTTCTTGTAATTGTTGACGGATTTTGAACTTTTAAAATGCTGTCATATTCTATTCATTATGTATAGTTGAACACGATAAGGTGAGTATTACAATAAGAAACTACGACTGTGTCGATGCTGACGCCAATCAATTATGTTAAAATCGGTCTACTCTTGCTCGAAAGTTATAACGTTTTGTTATTTACAACCAACTTGAAGTAAAACTGCAAACCACTACGAAACGTTTCTCGCTGACACCTTTCACAATATGATGAAAGAAAACAAGTTTATGGGTTAATATATTTTCGCTCTTGACGCGGTCGAATTCCAGCGCATGTCATAACGTTTCAATTTGTTACACTGAATTCACCAGAAAACATGTCACTGACACTGACACTGACACTGCGATCCATGAAAAATTAGTTTTTGCCTACAACAGAGCGGAAATTATCTAGTGTTTGATAGTAAATGCACTCAGTAACTTTCAAAACGTTTGAAATAAAATTTTTAAACCATTTATAAACTTTTCCCGATTACGTACATAAAGTCAATATTTGGCGTATTTGGTCATTTGGTAGGTAATCAGGCGTTTGAAACATTTGATAACAACGTCGCGCATTTTCCATCATTAACGTATACGGCTGTTTATAGGTATCTAAATATACAAAATTGACTTTCATTAAAAAACAAATTTAATTAAAATATATTCCTTTATCTCCTTCTTCGATCATGAAACGTTTGTCTCTTAGGCCATCGGTTTCTGATTGTGCTGAACATCTTCAAATCTCCAGCATCACACAGGAAAACCATTTTCAAATATCTACAAGAATAACATATGCTAAAATATCTTGTAGAGCTGTAAATGAAGAAAGCAAAGTCACCTTTTAACCACGTTTCTGTACATCATGAAGTGAGGTACAGAAGCCTCTCTGGTGAAAACTGATTTCTCTTTTTCAAGCCCTGATAGATCTGGTCACATGGCCACAGTGTTGCAGAAACCGCAATTTCTGTCAAAGCAGAACAGAGCGTTAGCGTCCAGTTGACACAGTTCCAGCGTGTCGTGGGCTACTGAGCGCGCCAGAATGGGCGGATTGCGTGTTCGCAGATTTACGGCGATCGTTTATGACATCCTGTTGTCGGCGTTAAATTGTGGCTGTCCTCCGAAGGATCCTTACGACCGTTAAGAGATGTTTTACGAGAGCACATAAATTTTTACTTTCTGCCTCGTAAATCTGTGAGCCGAAGATGCAAAATAAACAAGCATTCTGCTTCGCGTTTTTTAATTTCGTTTCCTTGCGAAAACTATATCGCGAACTCCGTCGTCGCAATAAATTGATTTAGCAATCATTTATTCATATTTTCTTGTTTTACTGAGACGTAAAATAACAGCAAGAAGAGAAGTGGGACATTCGTTATATATTTAGCACAGCTGCTGTGAGAATTCTTGGTTGCCGCGATGAAGTGGCGGAGGTTCGAGTCCTCCCTCGGGCATGACTATTTGTTGTCCTTACCATAAGTTAGATTAAGTAGTTTGTCAGCCTAGGGACTGATAATCAGAGTAGTGAAGTCCCATAGATTTACAAACATTTGAACATTTGGATTCTTTGTTCTGCTTCTATTGCAAACGTCCCATTTACACCAGGCAGTATGAATTTACAACAGACTATAGACGCTTTAACAAGGCTGATTGTTAATGTTATCTGGCGTGTCCGGTAACTCGCTCGGTTGTCTTGATACAAGTCCTTGGAGGACGTGCTCATCAGGAGCGCAACAGCTGTTGAGTGTTGACGTCATCTGCGCTTTACGTTTCCCGGTTTAGCTACAAATCGTCATATGTTTTTATTCTTATTACGAAATAGTTCCCTTACTGTGTTGTAGTGTTTGGGCTGCTTGAGAGTACTTAGAAATTACATGACGGATTTAACGAGCAGTCGGGATTTTCATAGCCATATGGAGAATATGAAATGCACAGCTGTGGTGTCAGACTGTCAAGTATGGAGGTTAGTTTGCAAGAGAAATAGTTTAAATGCTTGAAACTAATCAGCGTAATTGACAGAAAGTTAATTAGTAATTTGAAGGAACAAGAAACACTTACGCCTTCGTTTGTAATAAAACAATATTTTATTGTAAGGAGGTTTACGATTATTTTTTACGATGAGAATAGTATACACAGGTTAGTATACAATAACAAAGCAACTCTTTCCAGGCTCATCACGTGTTGGAAAGCTTTAAACGTGGAAGAGTTCCCAAGTAATTATTAATATTACACCGAATGTTCGTCAGAGGTTCGGTAAATATGTAAAGTGTAAAGGGGAAACATAGAAAATATTTCGAAAATCTTTTGATCGATTTACTTCAAATTTTCACTTTATACTCTACTATTTGTTGTGGTATATATACCCAAAGGTCAGTGTTCATTTTTATTTCAGATTTCCGGTCTCGACCAACTTTGTTGTCATCTTTAGATCTCCCACTCTGCATTTTAAAAAATAGCACCTCTCCATACATCATTAACAACTGCACAGTTTAATCGTGTTCTGTTTTGATTTATAAGAATTTGCATCTGCTCGTCATTCATGAAATCTACGCGTCATAATTAGATCTCATAAACGTCGAGCAGATGCAAATTCTTGTAAATCAAGACACAACACGATTAAACAGTGGACTAGTAAATGACATATGGAGAGGTACTATTTTTTTAAATGTAGTTGCAGAACTGAAGATGACAAATAAGTTTGTCGAAACCGGAAATCTGAACAAAATACTAAACAGCGATCATGGCGTATGTATTTCACAACAAATAACAGTTAAGATCGCCCACTTGAAAAATATCAAGCATATACAACATTACTGCAATATTTTTACACAATACAGGGAGAATGGGAGCGAGGGGGGAGTTTACAACGTATACCAAATTCCAACACGTATTAGGCAATTCTGAATCATTGCTGAGATCGCTAGTCTTCTTTTTATATATAAAGAACAGTGTCCGTGTGTTTGTGTGTACGTATTGCATACAAATCTACAGATTGTTCCAATCTTTAAGAAATTTTGCACACGTAAGCTTCAATCCATGAGGAAGGTCGCCGCAAATGTAAGATTCACGTACAAATCATTGTTCACGACATATGACGTCATAAACAATGAGATGCACGGAAAACTGTTGCATCAAACGACAATGTTGCACATTTCCTCCTAAACCACGGGACCTATTTCAACCAAATCTGACATACATATTACCGTGAGGTAACAATGCCTTCTGGGTAAGAACCACATATGACATATGGCTCAGGAGATATAACGTCAGAAACCATAGGAGTTGCAAGAAACTGCCAGATAATACGACGCGAATTTATTCGCACACTGTATGATAATGACAGTACTTAGTGACTTGCAACCAACTTTAAATATAATTTCGAATCTTTACTACACTTTTTCTTGCTGAGAACCACATCAAAATAATGAAAAGAAAAAAAAGTTCTCGCTTACTACTTTTACTCTGTTCATGGAGCAAAACTATGGCATTAGATATGACGTTACAGTTTATAATTCCTACACTACAAACTGTAGTCGCAGGAAATATTACAGATAGTATACACATGTACAGCTGAATGTAATTTCGAAATTGTATCACAGTATGACACATAGTTCATGACATGAACAATAACGTTCATGGAAACATTCCCATCACGGATCAGATTGTAATATATTACTTCTTTACAACTAACTCTGTTCGCAACAGATTTTAACAGGCATGCAGCACGTATGCAAATCAAAAGATACCTAAAAAATTATACAATTGTAGAACATAATACTCAATAAATACGAGATTATATATACTGCGATGGGTTAAAACCTGTTACATCATGACCCATTTAGTACTACGTATTTATCACTAAAACACTCCTGTATTTAGTCAGCTTAAGGAAATTCCTGAAAACTGACTGCTCTTGACAACTTTGAACTGTGAAGCGCACATGGCTGCAGATGAAAGCAGTAGACTTCTACAGAGCTACAATGATAGGATGAGAATGAAACAGTGTACATCCAACAAATACCCATTATTTCCGATAGATCTAGCGTTCAGCTTCACGAGACTGCAATTTGCAGAGAGACTTGCATTTTATATTACGATTAATAAATCTCGGGCTATGTATTCAATACTGTGGAGTGGATTTGGCATGCCCATGTTTCTTAAGTTTAATGTTTGTATAGGTTATGGGACTTAACTATGGGGTCATTAGTCCCTAAACTTATGAATTACTTACGAACTAAGACGGCACAAAGATCCATGCCCGAGGGGGGATTCGAACCCCTGACCGTAGTGTCCGTGACTGGAGCGCCTCAGTCTCCTCAGCCACCGCGGCCGGCCATGTTTCTTAAACGAACAACTTGATGTCACTTTCTCAGGGATAGACTCACCAAAGAAATTGTTCGCGTTAGATTCTGAAGAAGTAACAAGAAAGAATGTTGATAGTAGTGAATGAAATGAATGTATAGATGTTACATATCACTTGTATTGTGATTACTAGATTTCTTTGTTTGGAAACTGCACTTATAATTTTGTATATTACAATACTGCGTTATTTATTATATTTTCCCCGTATACCAGGTGGCCCACGGATGCCTTCCTTTTTAGTTTTATGTTCCACATACGTTAATGCAAGACGTGTTGCCTTGTCCAAAGGGGAAGTGCAGTTACAAGAGAACCTCCACTGATCTGTGCCGTCATCTGTGTTAGTTTTCCTTCTGGTATCGCTCTTATAGGGTCGCGTGGCCGTCAGGTAGTAGGTCGAGTGAGGTCTTACAGTCAAACAGGTGACTACTGCAATGTATTTCAGACTACACAGATATGATACTGATCCATGTGAAGACGCACTGCAATGCATTCACGGCCCGAAGGTTGTATTCACAAGTTTTCCAACGCGACGTTTACCTTCTGCGCACGTTTCCAAACGTACAGGGACGCGTTTAAAAACCGAGTGTACTTTCCAGGTCCAGTGTGTCGTGGAAAGACCAATCCGTTTCCCAGAACGTTATTATTATACAGCCAAAGTATACCGTAAAAGAAAATAATACATACTAACTACGCAATATAAACAAATATGTTATCGTACTATTTACTTTACGTTACAGTATTATTTGTACTCATAATAATAATATGATCATTAGTATTAATATAACACAAGTCATTAGCTATCACCCGCTAATACTTATTTCCCATCGTATTTAGGACAAAGAAGATCTGAATCAGAGCTGGTGGTTTCAAGGTCTTGGGTAAAAGGATACTGAAGGAACGAAAATGACAGCCCTTTAAGGTCCACCTACACCAACAGCTGTATGGGAACGATTCCCAAAATCCGGTGTCGTTCTGCAGACTTCGGTTAAATAAAGTAGGTGTAAATCCAAACTTCATCAGGCAGATTTTATGGGAAAATAGATGCTATTTTCCCAATGAGGCCATTGTGGATAGACATAATCAGCATTACTGGCTTTCTGCAAATCCTCACAGATTACGACCACATCACATGCAAGTGCACAGGGGCGTTAACGTATGGTGCGGGGCCGGCCGCGGTGGCCGAGGGGACTGAGGCGCTTCAGTCACGGTCTGCTCGGCCACTACGGTCGGGGGTTCGAATCCCCCCTATGGCATGGATATGCCGTCCTAGTTCGTAAGTAGTTCATAAGTAGTTTGTAAGTTTAGGGACTGATGAACCCGTAGTTAAGTCCCATAGACTCTACAAACGTTTGCACATTTGAAAATTTGTATGGTGTGGGTTTCTAGGACACCACATCATTGGGCCAGTTTATTTGCCTCCCAGACTAATTGGTCGTCAGTATTTGCAGTTCCTACAGAATGAGCTGCACCTTGGAAGTCTCCTACAAGACATGCCACTTCAGTTTGCTGCAGGCACTGGTTTCAGCACGATGGAGCACCACCCCATTATTGTAGAGTGGTTAGGGAATATCTGAATAATGCGTACCCCAAACGGCGGAGAGGTGGCCAGCGATATCACCTGATTTAACGCCCTTAGATTTCCTTCTTATCGTGATACATCAAAATCAAGATTTACTACAGGAAAACGGAAAATCAAGATGTGTTGAAAGAAGGAATATGTCATTCTTCCGCTTCAGTACCAGCAGAAATGTTAAGAGCTGTCCATGCTAATACCGAGAGGCGCTTACACCAGTGTACCGAACAAGATGGACGTGCATTTGAACATTTGTTGAAATGTTTGTATAGCTTATGGGACTTAACTATGGCGTCATCAGTCCCTAAACTTACAAACTACTTATCAACTAGCTAACACTAAGGACGGCACAAATATCCATGCCCGAGGGGGGGATCCAAACCCCCAACCGTAGTGGCCGTGCAGACCGTGACTGGAGCGCCTCAGTCCCCTCGGCCACCGCGGCCGGCTGGACATTTGTATTATGACTAATGAAATAGTGGAAATGTGTCAATCTATAACAAAGGGTTATTACCTCATGGGGACACACAAGTCGCTGAAGTGGCGCCCAATTGAAAGACTTGCATCAGGCCATTGAGCCACACGAAATTATTATTATTATCACATCGCGGATTATGTTCATTACTCTTTATTGACATTAAAGATAGAATATCATATTTAAAACTTCCTGGCAGATTAAAGTTGAGTGCCGAAACCGTGACTGAAATCTGGGACACTTGCCTTTCGCAGGCAAGCGCTCTACCGACTGAGCTATCCCGACACGACTCATGATGCCGCCTCACAACCTTGGAAAGTAGGAGGCGAGGTACTGGCGGATGTAAAGTTATGAGGCGGCATTGTGAGTCGTGTCGGGATAGCTCAATCGGTAGACCGTTTGCCCGCGAAAGGCAAAGGTCCCAGGTTCGAGTCCCGGTTCCGGCGTACAGCTATAATCTGCCAGGAAGTTTTATATCAGTGCACTCTCCGCTGCAAAGTGAAAGTTCCAGTCTAGAATATCATTTATTCGATATTACTTATTGTGAATCACGAATTGTTGCATCATATGTTGGTTATAAACTAGTGTTGTTTATAAAGTAGCATATCTCCTGCAGCAAGCAAGTTGTCTAGTGACGAACTGTAGGAAAAATTATAGGTGTAAATTATGTGTTTTCAAGCGCCAGTATTAGGTTTAGAAAGGTCCTCCCTGTTGATTTAGATTGCTCTGTACTTCTACATCTACATAGATACTCTGCAAATCACATTTAAGTGCCTGTTAGAGGGTTCATTAACCACTTTCATAACTTTTCTCTGCCGTTCTATTCTCTAATAGCGCGCGGGAAGAAAGAACACCTAAAACGTTCCATTTTCGATCTGATTTCTCTTATTTTAATGGGATGGTCATATCTCTCTGATTCGATGGATGTTAGCAAAATATTTTCTCATTCAGAAATAAAAGTCGGTGATTGAAACTTAGCAAACAGATCACGCCGCAATGAATAACGTCTTTCTTTTATTGATTTCCACCCCAATTCGTGCAACATTTCCATGACGCTTCCCCCCGTAACGTGATAGAACAAAACGAGCTGCCCTTCTCTGAACCTTCTTAATATCTTCCGTCAGTCGCAACTGGTGAGGGTCCCACAAGGGGCAACAGTACTCCAGGAGAGGACGCACAAGTGTGATGTAGGCAGTCTCTTTGGTGGAGCTGGTGCATCTTCGAAGCGTTCTGCCAATGCAACGTAATCTTTGGTTCCCCTTACCCACAATATTTTCTATGTTTTCTGTCCAGTCTAAGTTGTTCGTAAGTGTAAGTCCTAGATATTAGGTAGAATTTGCGACCTTAAGGTTTGACTGATTTATCGCGTAATTGAAGTTCAGCGGATTTCTTTAAGTGGTCATGTGTATTACTTCACACTTTTCTTTATTTAGTGTCAATTTGCAATTTTCGCTACATGTAGAAATTTTGTCTAAATCTCTTTGCAGTTGCTTTTGATCCTCTGTTGACTTCACTAGCCGATAAACGACAGCATCATTCGTGAACAGTGTAAGGGAGCTATTCATATTGTCCCCTAAGACGTATAACGCTTCCCTGGGGAAAGCCAGATATCACTTCTATTTTAGTCGATGACTTACCGACAGTTACAACGAACTGTGTCCTTTCTGATAGGAAATCGTGAATCCAATCGCACAATTGGGGAGATATTCCATAAGCACGCAATTTCATTAGAAGCCGCTTGTGGGGTACAGTGTTTTATCTGGCTAGGCAACCCTTTCGGCGTCTTTGATATCCTAGGCAATCCTTTCGGCGTTTGTGGTATCCAGGGTTAACTAACGTCAGACAAGGACGGGTGCCGTTTGCCACCTGGTATATAACATATTTTTAGGAAACAAGGAGATGGAAGAGAGATATGGAATAGAAGAAGAATGAGCTCAAGTCTTCAATAAATAAATGAATATCCGAGCAACGCCGGGTTTGCTGCTAGTCTCATTATTAAAAAAGGAAAAATGAGTACAGCAGTAAGAATATGAGAATTTTCGGCGAGATGAAGCGAGCAAAAGATACAAGGTGTGCGTTCTGTGCGAGGTCTCAGAGCAGTTGGGAAGCGAGACGCAGCCTGTGTGCAGAGCAGAGGCTGGCGAGTGCGGCGGCGCGGCTAATGCGGGCCCGCGCTCTGGGGTCGGCGCGCCGTCCCGCCCCGCTCTCCGGCCACCTCGCCTGGTCCAGCTGCGTCATCAAAGCGGCCCGCTCTCTGGACAGCTGCAAGCTGCGCTCTCCAGGGAGACCAGCTCTGCCGCATTGTCTGCCGCTGCCGGCACAGTAGTTCACAACGCCAGACAGCCGGTGTGTCTGCAACAGCCCTACCTCTAAATCTACACTCGAAGCAAGGCATTTTATATGGTTAGATTTACACAGCTACAGTTATAATCAACAACCAGTCATTTCTCAGTATGTGAGAGGAAATGTGTGACTCTTGATGGGCAGGAAGATTTTAAGATTTGTCTTTCCACTCTGCAGCACAATATTTAATATTTTTCAGTGACAGCAAAAAAAAAAAAAAAAAAAAAAAAAAAAAAAAAAAAAAAAAAAAAAAAAAAACCAACACGTAGAACATTGGACCAAAGTCCATCAACAAAAACATGGCAAAGTAATGATACCAAAGCCATGTTTTAAGAGAAGCTCTGCAATCCTGGGCCTGAACAGGAGAGAGATTGGACTCATGGTTGGATTGCTGACAGGCCATGGGAATTTCAAAAAACACCTACATACAATGGGAATAACAGAAGAAGACCCTAAATGTAGGATCTGTCATGACGGTGATGAAACTGCATCACATCTAATCTTCAAATGCATTGCATTGGAGAGTAAAAGGCACAGAACATTTGGGACAACCAGACCCGAAAAAATTGTGTCTGATAAAGAACTGGTAAAGGGACTCCTTGCACTGCTCAAGGGCAGTGGTTGGCTTTACTAGATATACAGGGAGCGATACCGCACAATAAACTTAGCTTCGGTGTGGGCAGTGGCGGGTTGGACCAAGACTGTTTTGGCTTTCCTGGAAAAATCAAATCAAATCAAACAACTTGCTGAGAAATAAGAAAGTATGTATCACAGAAACATATAAAATTATAGATCTCCTGTAGCTCATTTTATCCCAAAATTATTTTCAATTTAATAATAAAATCTACGTACAAGGTGAAAAGTTTTTCAAATGAAATTGGCCATTATTTGCCTTGTTGTTTTTCCCCGCATAGTGATTTGCGGAGATGGAAAACATCGAGATTAGAGTAGTGATTGTGTACTTCGTCAAGAAATATATGAAAGCAAAGGATATTCATGCAGATTTCCATAATACACTAGTGGAGTCTGATCCTTCATTTTCACTGTTGCCAAGTGGATAAATGAATTTAAATTAGATGATGATCCGCGTAGTGATCGGCCAAAATGTGTCACTACTCCAGAAAACATCACCATAGTGCACAAAATGGTCATGTAGGATCGCCGATTGAAAGTGCCGTAAGTTGCTTACGCTTTCCAGACGTCATCTGAAAGGGGAACTCTCATTTTAACTGAAAACTTAGAAAACATATCTGCAAGATGGGTACCACGACTCTTGACGCTGTATCAAAAATGCATGAGAAAGGACATAGCGGAGCAATGTTTGGCCCGTTTTAGGAGAAACGAAAATGACCGCATTATTTTTTCGATTTATGTATTTCTTTGTTTTTGGAATAACAACCTTTCTGTTTCTGTTTTCATCTCGTACCGACATCAACGAGACTATGCGCATTGTTACAGGCTGTCTCAGACCCACACCAACAGGTAATATGTACCTCCTTGCTGGAATTGCCCTACCCAGGATAAGAAGGCAGGTGGCAGCAGACGCCGAGAGAACAAAGAAAGATTAGAAAGATTACTGATACCCATTGAATGGGCACTTTACTCAGGCTTGGAGGCCGAAACTAGAAACAGATTCATCGAAAGAACTAAGACCCTTGACGGTTCGCAGTAAGATAACAGAGTCTGTAAATGGAAGAATGAACAAACCGGACTGCCAATAACACCGAAAGAGGAAATGACACCTGGAAACAAGCTTCCCTATAAAGTTTGGAGAACACTAAACAGGATCAGGGCTGGTGTACCCAGATGTAAAACTAATCTGCGCAGGTGGGGCCTGCTGACTAACGATGACGATGGTTTCAAATGTTTCAAATGTTTGTATAGTCTATGGGACTTAACTACGGGGTCATCAGTCCCGATGACGATGGTCTTTGTGAATGTGGAGAGGTTCAGGACGAGGCACATCTGCAATGTGCCAGCTATTGCAGGAGCCCTGCAGTTTCAGTGACCTGCTACAAGCCAATGACAAAGCCATGGCGGTGGCTAACTATTGGAAATACAAAACATGATCTGGACACGGAAATGAAATGAATGAATGACCGACATCAATTTATATGTTTTCTGGTTCAGTGATCTAATCACATACGGCGTTATTTGCTTATAATAGAGCTGTTATTTCTGTAAAATACAACATGAAAGGCGGAAATTAGCAATCCTAGCATGACACGGTGGCTGCAAAGATTTTCAGCTATTCAGTGAAATGACTTAGGACGATGTTTACTGCTTTTACATCCATCTTCCAGTCTGAAAACAAGAATTTTACTATTCTCAATAATTTTGATAATTGCATCAGCAGCTTAGAAAAAAAAAACGCACTCATAGGGGACTCAGAGAAAGACGATGGGTGTGTGACGAGGAGGGCGGCGTCAGGATGCAGGCGTAGTAGTCGACAGCTCGGCTTCGTTCTGGCGGCCGCGCTAACTAGGCTAACGCTTTAAAAAATTAAATCAAATGTTTGTTAAGCCTATGGGACTTAACTACGGGGTCATCAGTCCCTAAACTTACAAACTACCTTATACTAAGGACGGCACAAATATCCATGCCCGAGGGGGGATTCGAACCCCCGACCGTAATGGCCGTGCAGACTGTGATTGGAGCGCCTCAGTCCCCGCGGCCACCGCGGCCGGCGCTTCATTCTGGCGGCCGCGCTAACTAGGCTAAAACTTTATGCTAACTCTTAGCCTCTCTTGGACTACAATACGATTATATTGTAATAAAATTGTTCAGTTATTTCTCTATAATTTAATTAAAAAAATAAATCATCTTTCTACTTTTACACTTTTCGTAACTACGAAACCGTTCGCTGTAGCAAAATTATGTTGTTGTTGTTGTTGTTGTTGTGGTCTTCAGTCCGCAGACTAGTTTGATGCAGCTCTCCACGCTAATCTGTCCTGTGCAAGTCTCTTCATCTGACAATACTTTCGGCAACCTACATCCCTTTGAATCTGCTTACTGTATTCGACCCTCGGTCTCACTCTACGATTTGTACCCCACACACTTCCTTCTAATGCTAAGTTGACAATTCCTTAATGTCTCAGAATGTGTCCAACCAATCTATCCCTTCTCTTAGTCAGAAATTCCTTTTCTCCCCAATTCTGTTGAGCACCTCCTTATTAGTTACGTGATCTACCCATCTAATTTTCATCATTCGTCTGTAGCACCACATTTCAAAAGCTTCTATCATCTTTTTGTCTGAACTCTTTATTGTTCACGCTTCACTTCCATACAATGCTACACTCCAGACAAATGCCTTCAGAAAGGACTTCCTAACATTTAAACTAATATTAGATGTCAACAAGTTTCGCTTCTTGAGAAACGCTTTTCTTCCCATAGTCATTCTGCATTTTATATCTTTTTTACTTCGGCCATCAGAAGTTATCTTGCTACCAAAATAACAAAACTCATCTACTACTTTTATTGCTTGATTACCTAATTTAATTCCTTCGGCATCGCCTGATTTTCTGACGCTATATTCCATTATCCTTGTTTTACTCTTGTTGATGTTCATCTTATATCTTCCTTTCAAGACATTGTCCATTCCATTCAATTGCTCTTCCAGATCCTTTGGGGTCTCTGACAGAATTACTATGCCATCGGCAAACCGCAAAGATTTTATTTCTCCTCTCTGAACTTTAATTCCCTCTCCAAATTTCTCCTTGCATTCTTTTACTGCTTGCTGAATGTTATGGGACTATTTAATATAGATTTTTTTTCTATTTGGCACGTTTCACGCTAGTTTTCTAAATATTTAAGAAAAACTGGTAATTTCTAACGTTTCAACCTCCTCCCCCCAAACCCGAAGCTCAAAGTGATGTAACTTCGTACAAAACAATATGTGCACTGTATAGAATTAGAGTTGGAGGGAAATTTTTACTTCGGATGTCCGCGTTAGGTCGTTTATTAGGCTACTTGCACCGTACTATGAAGTCACAACACCACATCACTGTACACTGATATAATCGGCTCAGATTAAAATACCGGGGACAAGAACCTTGCAGGGGATAGCCAGAGGAGAGGTGGCGCGGAAGGGCGGAACTAGGAGTGGGAGCAGACGGGAGGGGAAGGGAGGAAAAGATGGGAGGGGAGAACAAGTGTGTGTCGGAGGTTCGAGTCCTCCCTAGGGCATGGATGTGTGTGTTGTTCTTAGGTTAGGTTACCTTAGTTTAAGTAGTTTGTAAGCTACGGACTGATAACCACGAATTTGAGTCCGATAGATTCGCAAACATTTAAACAAATAATAAAATTCCTTGAGACAACATTGTCTCGTTATACCAAAGGTACTAAACATAAGGAGAGGCATTGAATTAAAATTCATGCTGTGGCCTGGATTCGAACGCGGGGCCTCCCACTTACTAGGTAGGTGCTTTACACCACTCAGATAACATAGCGTTGTAGCCTAAGCAGCTACACGGATGGTAATTCAGTGCTTCTTATGTTTAATACCTTTCGTATAACGAGACACTGATGTCTCAAGGAATTGTATTATTGTTGATATTTATATCGCCTCGGCCTGAGGAACAAGGCGGGATAGTCCCTATTCACGTTCTTTTCTGGGGTGCTATTCCCATGTAGGACAGCCCTGGCAATTTGATACGCATTTCACATGAGGTAGAATTAAAGTATGCGGTGTGGAGGGAGACGTGCTTTAAGAGAGTCCGTGTAGTTACTTTGGCTATAACGCTGTGATAGCTGAGTGGTCAGCCGGGCGCCGTGGCTCAGCACGCCCGGTCAGGGGGCTCAACGTCCTCTGTAATAAAAAAAAAAAAGCTGAGCCAACAACAAATAGACCAGCGACCGCAATGAACAGAATTACCCAGAGAAACAAAAAAAAAAAAAAAAAAAAACAAAAAAAAAAAAAAAAAAAAAAAAAGTCTAAAGCACCTACGTGGTAAGTAGCAGGTCCTGGGTTCGAATCCCGGCCACAGCATAAATTTTAAATCTATGCTTCTCCTTGTGTTTAAAACATTTGAACATTTTGAGAACAAGTGTGGGAGGGGTGAGGAGGGGGAGAGAGAGGGCGCCTCATGTATGGGGGAGGGAGTGCTCTTAGGGCTGCTAGGAAGGGTAGATATCGTGAGGGAGGGCGTCATCCGGAAGGTGGCGAAAGCTGCTCTTGTAAAGGATGTGGAGTGTGTGGACGTGTAGGGTGGGAACTACACGTTAGATGGTAGAGGCCCAGGGTTTAAGAGGGGAGGAAAAACCAGAGGGTGAGGAGATTCTATTTTTCAGGAGATGTACAGGATGCGTATGAGATCGTAAAGGATGGGCGTGGGGGAGGCCGAGGACGTAACGCTCCAGGACCTGGAGGGGAGGGGCTGATATCCAAACGAGTAGACGGAAGTTTATCGTATAAACGCAACCAAGCATGAATGATCACAAGTCACCGGTAGTAATTTAGTACGTTTCGAGCGCTTCAGTAGACCATGATATTTCTTGTGAACTTTGGGTCGTCGTGTACACTGGGCATAAGGCGCGCAGACTGCGGTGTGGCGTCTAGACGCCTGGGGCTGGAGGCGGATGCGGGGGCGGCGCGGCGCGGCGGCCTGAGGCCGCGTGGCAGCGGGGGCGGCCGCCTGGGGGAGGTCGATACAGGCGCGGGGCGCGGGTCACCCACCCACACACACACACACCGCAACTGGACGGCGCTCTCACTGCTCTCCGCCAAACAAGGCCAAGCCGGCTGCTGCCGGAGGAGGGGGCAGCACAGTACACAACAGGTACCGCTTCTAACACCACATCGCAACCACAGCATTACAATCACCATATTCAAACATTTTTCATCGTTACGTTGTTGTTGTTGTGGTCTTCAGTCCAGAGACTGGTTTGATGCAGCTCTCCACCCTACTCTATCCTGAGCAAGCCTCTTCATCTCCACATAAGAACGGCAACCTACATCTGTCTGAATCTGCTTACTGTATCCATCTCTTGGTCTTCCCCTGCGATTTTTCCCCACACACTTCCCTCCAACGCTAAATTAACAATTCCTTGATGTCTAAGAATGTGTCCTACCAATCTATCCCTTCTTTTAGTCAAGGTATGCCAGAAATTACTTTTCTCCCCAATTCGGTCCAGTACCTCCTCATTAGTTACGCGATCCACCCACCTAATCTTCAGCATTCTTCTGTTGCACCACATTTCAAAAGCCTCTATCCTCTTTCTGTCCACACTGCTTATCGTCCATGTTTCACTCCCATACAAGGCAACACTCCATACAAATGCCTTCAGAAAGGACTTCCTTAGGCTTAAATCAATATTCGATGTTAACAAATTTCTCTTTTTCAAAAACGCCTTTCTACCCATTGCAATTCTGCATTTTATATCATCTGTACTGCGACCATCATTTGTTATTTTACTGCCCAAGTAAATTTACCTCCTTTATTGTTTCGTTACCTAATCTAATTCCTTCAGCATCACCTGATTTTCTTACACTGCACTCCATTACCCTAGTTTTACTCTTGTTAATGTTCATCTTATATGCACCTTTCAGCACACTGTCCATTCCGTTCAATTGCTCTTCCAGGTCCTTTGCTGTATCTGACAGAATTACTATGTCGTCAGCAAAACGCAATGTTTTTAATTCTTCACCCTGAACTTTAATTCCTTCTCCAAATTTCTCCTTGCTTTCCTTTATAGCTTGCTCAATGTACAAATTGAACAACATTGGGGAAAGGCTACAACCCTGTCTTACTCCCTTCAACCACTGCATCCCTTTCATGCCCTTCAACTCTGATAACCGCTGTCTGGTTTTTGTACAATTTGTAAATAAATTTACGCTCCCTATATTTTACTCCTGCTTGCTTCAGAACTTGAAAGAGTTTATTCCAATCAACATTGTCAAAAGCCTTCTCCAAATCTACAAAAGCTAGAAATGTTGGTTTGCCTTTTCTTAATCTATCTTGTAGGATAAGCCGTTAAGTGAGTTTTGCCTACCGTGTTCCTACATCTCTCCTGAAACCAAACTGATCTTCCCCGAGGTCGGCTTCTACCAGCTTTTCCATCCTTAATTTTAATTATTTCTATAGAGGCAGAAATTTCTCGTTTTTCAAAATTTTTAGTAAATTCAAATTATATCGGAGTAATTCAGAATAACAGTTAAAAGCTGTGTGTGTGTTGTGGATGTTGAACCTATCGTTAAATCAGACAATTAATTGTTCATTAACACAGCAATTTGGTTTAATTATGGCCCTGATATTGATGTATATACTATTAAATAAGAAACAGTGCATTAAACTGATTATGTGCGCAACGGATATTTTAAACACAAAACAACTGTGGCAAGTCAGCATTTGAAACAGACACTGACTATACTCAAAAATCTTGACTGCGAGAAAGATATATAAAAAAACCACAAATCACTTTCTTAATGCTTGACTGTGAGAATTTTATGCAGATCAGTTTCTGATTATTGAAATTTTGTATCATAGTCAATTAACAATCATTTACTATGGCACCAATAACGAAATCTGTTCAACAATATTATCAAAATCAATACTGCACTTTAAATCCACTAATAACTAATTATCAAATGAAGGAAGTAGGTTAATCTTCTAACTACGTAAATGAAACAGGAAAGAAAGGTCAACTTTGTTACTTATTATTAATAATCAGCATTACATTACCTACGTAATACAACTTCTTCCTAATGACATCAAATGCAATTACCTTCATTCCAGCGGTGTTACAATACAATACAATATATATTCCAAATACAATCAAATCGACTTGCTGTCACAGCAGCCTCTGCTCTACATCGGAGCAATACACACAACTCAACCGCTCTCTAAGCGAGGTGAACCACAAGAGCTAATCTCTCTCAGCGCGAGCTACAATGCTATGCAATACATGATCTTTGCCAAAGATGAAACTTCACAGAGTTAAGTACACATATCGATACACACAGTAGAAGTGATATTATACATTTTCTTGCAAGCAAGTTACTCGACACAAAACAGGAGGCACAATATTAGACATTTTCTTACAAAAATATTTTTTATGGACACGTTTCACAGTATCCAGGGAATACGGAAGTCAAAACACCTCGTATATCTAACATCATTTGTCAGGTTGCTATAATAAATAGTAGCCGAAGTTGAATTACTCTCTCTCTCTCTCTCTACGTTACTTGCTCTCTAACTAGATCATAACTGAAGGCAGAGGATACCGTGCTCACGGGTGCGTGTTCCATTAGGGGGATGCTTGTCCACAGTTGGTCGAGCTGATCTCTACGAGTTTACGAGAGTAACTCGGGCGTCCGATCCTTGATTGTCGTGAGTGCACTCGTGCTCTCCCGATAATCCATTTGTTGTCCGGGACAACGTCCCAGAGATAAAATAAATTGGTCCCAATCCCCCGGTTCCGACCAAGGTCTTTGGGAGGTTTTCCTTGGTTGTGAGGCGTATGCCGGAACTGGTAAGCCCCTCCCACTTATTCCCAATTGGGATCCCCCTTTGCCCCAGTATCAGCTTGTCTGATAATTGGCTGAATAGAACCGCGACTCTTTATGGGCCGGATCTCAGACAGCCCGCTCTACTCCTCGGAGTGGAGAATGGAATAACAATAAGGTTCTTTTTTTTCTATCACAAAGTGTTTAACTCTCTATGCGATATCTCTCCGTGATTACTTTCAAAGTATCATATGCGTCTCTTTTTTTTTTTTTTTTTTTTTTTTTTTTTTTTTTTTTTTTTTTTCAAGATATGATAGAACCCGAGAAAAATTATTTATTTATTAATATAAACTTTCATATCGTGATCATACGCGAATGCTTTCATTATCTTTGGACTTTGTTCGAGATATGCTAGGACGGAAGAATTAGAAACTTCTGCCTCCCGTAATAAACTGATTAATATTCGTGATTATGGAATTTGAACTTACTGTCAAGTTTAATGAAATAACTTTTAAGAAACGTATTTGGAAGAGTTAAAGTACGTAAGCAATGTAATAGGATCCAGAGACTTTAATATGAATGAGACTTTGACGAAAAAAATCACGCATTGTGAACTCATAGTTATATTAAATTCAAAATAGAGAATCTGTGATACTTAAACAAGCCTTAAACAATTATTCAAGTATCTAGCTCTCTAATATTGTCCAAGAAAATTCTAAAAGTGAACATATATCTGTGAAATTCGTAATGAATCAGTTAATGTGTGAAAGAACATATCTAACAGTTTTAATTAGAAGAAACTTCTAATAAAATTTTTTTCTAAAGAATAATTCGATTAAAAGGAATCAGGTACAAATAATATCTTTTGTGACGGGCTTCAAAATGTCTGAACTACCGGGATTCAATGATTCAATTTTTTTCGCTTCATTAAATATCAGCCCCTGAGAAATGGAATTTCATGCTCAAACATTATAAAAAGTCTTTAATTTTAATTCATACGCAGAATCAATATTTAAAGTATGAAAAATTCAACAAAGATATAAATTTTATTAATTACGAAGAAGTACCAGGCCTAGCAACTTAAATTTCATACTGAAGTGACAAATAAAATTTTGAACCCATCTGTCCTCTACAACTGTGAAAGTCAAGCCGAATCTACAGCTTACAAGTCACAAGCTAAAACCAAAATACAAGACAACCAACGTGGAGCCCCTCTACGACTCACACGCTGCTCGCGGAGAAGCCGTTATCCACAACTTCCGAAATGCGTCACTTACTGTTCCGCAGTGATTCCTAATTAACTATCAACTTCGTGGTTGGATGCAACACTTCATGTGTAACAGAAAGATTGATGGTGTGTGGGATGTTGGCAATATGTGAAATAAAAACAGGAGGATGTAAGTTAACTTTTCATTTAATGGCTTAAAATGTACATTTTCGAGAAGGCAGTCTGAATAAGGAAAGAGGAATAGCTGCTTCTGTGAATCATGGCCACAGGTGAAGAGAAATTAGCCGGAGCTAAAAGTCAGGACATCCTATCAGGGCGAAGGCTCGAGATCGAAGATGGAATCTGGCGGAACCGACGGGGCAGCATGGCGGCCCGGTGGTCACGTGATTACATGGAGCTCACTGATTGGTGGACCGATAGTGTAGACGGTTAGAGGGTAGAGTACGCTGGTAAGCAGTACCGAACCACTATCCAGGGCTGAGGCGGTAGGCACGTGGACGGACGTGTGATGGACAAAGTCCAACGCACGCCCGGTCACTGCCGGCGCGGCGAAAAATAAGAAAAATTTCCTGATCCTATATGGAGTTAAAATGTACTAAAACTTTGGGGGCTATGCTCTGAGCTGGGGGAGATATTCCGTTACACTAGGAAGTAGAATGCGCCATATTATTTTGTAATGAGAGGAATTTCAGAGATAAATGTAACTTTGGCCCGTGCATTGTTCTAGGAATGGCACAGTGTTTAAGGGGCATCACCCTCACCGAATACATTGCAGTGGCCGAGGTGACTGAGGCGCTCCAGTCACGGTCAGCACGGCCACTACGGTCGGGGGTTCGAATCCCCCCTCGGGCATAGATATTTGTGCCGTCCTAGTTTGTAAGTAGTTCATAAGTAGTTTGTAAGTTTAGGGACTGATGACCCCGTAGTTAAGTCCCATAAGCTTAACAAACATTTGAACACTTTGAATACATTGCCAACATCACTTGTATAAACAAATGAATACGATTCTGAGTATCTGGCATATTTTGCCTTATGGAGCGCAATTACTCAATCTTTAATATGTAGCCCTTAGGTATTGTTAGGTGTTGAGCGGAAGTAATCATTTATTGTAATTACTGATTTCGGCGATATAAATCGTCATATTCATTTTTTATGGACATCATTTGGAACATTTTACGGTTTGTACAAGTCTCTCGTCATATTATACAAGTAAAAGGTCAAATTGTAAAACATAGTGAAAATGTAAAAATCGTTCCAACATAGTCCACGTAACATGTCTACTCTCTATCCAACTAGAACGAGAACCTAAATGGATAGAAGTCAAACGTGTCACGTATATTATTTAGTCAACGAATTCTATATCTACACCATGTTGTTACAAGATGACCGATTTCTTTTATAATATGAGGTACTAGATAAAGACTCAAAAATTCCCGTAGGATGACAATTTAATTTTATTTATTTTTAAATCTGAAGATGATTTACGTTGTTGAAACCAATAACTAAATAAATAATTTTTTTGCTGCCAAGTCGGGAATAATCCATACACGTAAGGTAATACTTAAGAATATGACTGACTGAATTAAAGCATTTTGTTTACGAATTACCAGCAACCAGCAGACAAAATTTGTCAGCAACGTTATAAGAATGAAACTTTCAATCTGCAGCGGAGTGTGCGCTGATATGAAACTTCCTGGCAGATTAAAATTGTGTGCCGGAACCGGGACTCGAACCTGGGACCTTTGCCTTTCGCGGGCAAGCGCTCTACCGACTGAGCTACCCCGGTTCCGGCACACAATTTTAATCTGCCAGGAAGTTTCATATCAGCGCACACTCTGCTGCAGAGTGAAAGTTTCATTCTGGAAACATCCCTTAGGCTGTGGCTAAGCCATGTCTCCACCATATCCTTTCTTCCAGGAATGCTAGTCTTGCGTGTTTGCAAGAGAGCTTCTGTGAAGTTTGGAAAGTAGGAGGCGAGGTATTGGCGGAAGTAAAGATGTGAGGCGGCATCGTGAGTCGTGTCGGGGTAGCTCAGTCGGTAGAGCGCTTGCCCGCGAAAGGCAAAGGTCCCAGGTTCGAGTCCCGGTTCCGGCACACAATTTTAATCTGCCAGGAAGTTTCAGCAACGTTATATTAAGGAAATTGTATGGATTGTGCCATAGGTTGTGTTTCAGGTTTTCTTGATTCACGACTAGTTTTCGGACACATGGCCATTTTAAAATCATCCTGTTACTATAAATCTCAAAATGTTCAAGTGCTTGTAAACCTATTGGACCAAACTGCTGTGGTCGTCGCTCATTAGACATACAAACTACTTAAACTAACTTACAATAATGACAAGCCGCGGTGGAGTAGCCGAGCCGTCTAAAGCGCCTCGCTGCGGAGCGCGCGGTTGCTCGTCGTGGAGGTTCGAGTCCTCCCTGGGGCATGGGTGTGTGTGTTTGTCCTTAGGTTAGTTTACCTAAGTTTAAGTAGTTTGTAAGCTACGGACGGATGACCACGCAGTTTGGTCCGGTAGATTTACAAACATATTGAATAATGACAACGCAAAAATAAATGCCGTAGACCACGCGGCCA
Organism: Locusta migratoria; assembly: GCA_026315105.1. Taxonomy (NCBI): domain Eukaryota; kingdom Metazoa; phylum Arthropoda; class Insecta; order Orthoptera; family Acrididae; genus Locusta; species Locusta migratoria. The sequence continues at coordinate 281,146,839 of CM048747.1, read as the reverse complement.
TTCCGCACGGTAGCATATGACTTAGTTCCCTGAGTGATCGACCTACTCTTCTCATTAGTGACATTACAGTTAAAGCTAGTGTACTGAATAGCACAACGAACTCAGACAGAGTGGCAAAGTGAACAAAAATACAGCAATAAACATCATGAAACAGCAAGAACTGACACTCAGCTAACCGATGTCCCAAGACACCACAGATTACAAAACATAGCGCCATGTTGCCAGCCGCTGTACACGTCAGTACTTAAAAATGTTTGCACGCTATTCCCTTTCTCGAAACATTAGATAACTAAGAAAAATGCATGTTACATCGTGACATAAAGTCACTTAAGGTCAACCTCATAGTTTAATGTAGGTCAAGGTTATTACGATGATGTGTATTTGAGGTTTGCCTTAACTAAATTTACGTCATACTGTAGCACAAAAAAGGTTTTTCAGTTATTTCGAAGCGAGTGGTCTTTATGGCAGTTGGTGTAGGATGGTTCCAATATTTTGTCACGTGAAACTTTCTGGCCGATTAAAATTGTGTGCCAGACCAGGATTCTAAGTCAGGACCTTTGCCCTTCGTGTGACAGCGATCTACCTAAAGCTAATGTTTCTGAAAAGTAAATCTTTAACATGTAAACACTTTTACGTTGTTACGCGTGCCCATGCTAACGATCCCTAGCGCTTTGGTTTGTAATCGCTGCTGACAGTCAACATGAAGTCTGGTGTTGCCCGCATATGATTTATTCCTGTAATCTTGTTCACTTCGCCACTTTGTGTCCTTTGGTTGCTCAGAATATTGACTGTACTATAGCGTCATTTGAGACGGGTGCGTTTGTCACTCAGGCAACCAAGAACGTATGTTAGTATTATGTAAATTCAATGCACGTTATAGCATTGTAAAACCACAGTAATTTTGTTTGCTTCATAGAATGATTTCACAGTGGACATGTGTCCCAAACTAGTCTTTAGCTAATACAGAATGCTTCTCAATGCATCATATGGCAGAATTCCAACCACTTCTTTAATACAGCACTCGGTATGTTTTATAGATGTTACTATTGAAATTCTTTGCTTCTCTGGCGTTTTACACGTGGAGGAGGCTCCAAGTGGCTGTATAAAATGTAAACAAAAAACGTTGTCAAATGCAGGAGCACACGCCTAACGTTCTTGTTTATGGACGAGCAAACAGCTTATGAACTTTTACTAACGTTCATTCTTCACATATCGGGATATTTCGATTTTCACAGCTGTGTACTGAGCTGTTCCAAAGTAGAACTACGCTTATGGTACAAGATCATTTATTTACCATACAATATATACATCTAATTCCAGTTCTACGTCATTATCCATGTCTCAATCTACTACATTTAAACCAATCATTGCTGTTCTATCTAGGTTTATTGCGTTGTACTGTTCCTTCCTACACACTTGCCGAAAGATAGAATACATAAGATGGTTGATGGGATAACAGACAGAACTAAATAATTTTTGTATAGCAATAGAAGCATTTAACAACATTACTTCATATCGCTCTCTATCAGTGTGAATATTAAACGAGGAAAAGTTAAACGTGTCGCCGGTATTTAAAGACGAAAACTTGGGAGTGGAGTATGACGTAGTTAGTAGTCTTACTGAACGAATAATTCCGACAATGAGCAAAAAATTATGTAGGAGAGGTAGTGAATAATATATGCTCTTCAAGCGATTGTAGCACCTCCTCGTGGCTAAAATATTTCTGGACCCCGTTAACACACAGGAGCTGAAAGCTAACGAGGAGGATACGTGTCCTTTATATGAGGAGCATCCACAGTAGGTTTATCTATTAAAAAAAAAAAAAAAAAAAAAAAAAAAAAAACACCCAAAAAAAAACATTAAAAAACACATAGTAAACGAAAAACTTGTTTGTCAACAGATACAGCAATGTTTGAGCTATATTTTCACCAAAAGAATTGACACTTGTTATATCAAAGGATGAGCTGTTGTATTCTTGTCTGCCTTCTGTAAATGGAAGCAACGTGTGACAGTCGTCTGCAACCCTTTGTCGTTGTCAAAACGCTGGCCAGTGGCGTGTCATTCAGAACAAGAGGCGCAAATGCTTACTGCGGCAGCTGTTGTTCTCCACGGCACCACACCGCTTGGCGCATGGCAACTGTTTTGCAGAAGTTCGAATGGGAGCTGTTTGTTCCAAGGCGATTGAAATAAGGGGAAACGGCGCTACTTTGCAAGGCTTAGCTGTCGATTGAAACCAGTCCTCCATCTTGCGGAAGCGAGGAGGTATGTTTTCCGATTAAGGTACTGTGTGCTTCTTGCCCTATTAACTTTCATACATTTAAATGACTGTCACTTCTGAGTACATATTCGGTTGAATGAATGTTTGTTAACCTTGTGGAACTTGATTGCGCCGCGCGGGAGTAGCCGAGCGGTCTGGAGCATCGTTGCGGATCGCGCGGCCTTCCTAGTCGGAGGTTCGAATCCTCCCTCGCGCATGGGTGTTTGTGGTGTCTTTAGTATAAGTTACTTCATAAGTAGTTTGTAAGTTTAGGGACTGATGACCCCACAGTTAAGTCCCTCAAGCTTTACAAAGATTTGAACTTAACTGCGGGTTCGTCAGTCCCTAAACTTAACAACTACTATGAATGGTAGTGATTTTCCGTCTTTTGCAACTACAATAAAATGCGATTTTTTTCACACCAGACGCGTTTCGTTTTATTGACTGTAAAACATCATCAGTGGTCTGAAATAGTAGAAATCTACTATTTCAGACCACTGATGATGTTTTACAGTCAATAAAACGAAACGCGTCTGGTGTGAAAAAAATCGCATTTTATTGTAGTTGCAAAAGACGGAAAATCACTACCATTCATAGTTATGAAAGCAACTACGGACATTATGGCCACACAAACGAAGAATTTAACAACTACGTATGAACTAAATTATACTAAAGACAGCACAAACATCGATGCTCGAGGGAGGATTCGAACCCCCAACGGAGCATCGGAACATAGCGCCTCAATGCGCTCCGTCACTCCGCCGCTGCTCATATTCGGTATAGTATACTTTTGTGGACAAATACAGACATTTAGGATAGCTGAACTGTGATTTATTAACGCAAAATCTCATTTGGTAAGTATGACATATCGTGGTAGTAACCAAATGTTTAAAAAGACTGAAGTTGTCACCTTTGGTAGTTCCCAGGAAACGCAGAACAAGATTTATCCATAATGGGTTTTATTTAGAAAAACGTTTCTCTGCTACCAGTCACGTTTTTATTATTTATTTATACTTTGCATGACGCGATATGAATCCCGTTATCAAATGCTTTTTATCGCATGCTATGACATTACTGTTTCCTGTGATGTTTCTGTCGTCTTTACTACAATGTAAAAACACGCGCAATTTTATGTTGGTTTAAAAAACGAGTTAATGGCGAAATTTTGATGGGTTTCTACTTACGATATCCTTATGTACCCTTTGCACAGAGGCTCACACTTATTACACATCATAAATAACATTTTGTACACAGCACACATTTTATATACAATAACATATAAACAGTTGCAAAGATGATTGTAACATGTAGTCAACAGAGATAATGGCTTCATATGTCGTCCACAGAGTTTGGTAAAAATTTACATATATCCATGCATATATATTTACATTGGTATAAAATTTTAATTGGGCCTAACATTATTTTATTTAGGAAATAGTGACAAAACATTTTTCCAATAATGACAGGACCAAGCTGTATCATTTTCGTAAGTTCTGTACTGACGAGACGATTTTTATGGTGAATACATACGAAAATTGTTTTTACAGGTTCCTAGTCATTAAAGATTCATACTGAAATTCTGTACCACGAAGTTTTCTAAATTTCAAGCGGACCTATACCTCGTAAAAATGAAAATTAGAAGTAGTTGATGGATAAATACCGAAAAATAGAAAGTATTAATTTAGCAAGAAAATTTTCTGTGTAAAATAGCAGATGACTTTCTTATTTTAAAGAACAACTTTCAACTCAGACTGCAGTGAATACACACTTGTCACCACGAATGTTATTGGTGCCGCAATACGAGGACAATGTCCTCACTTACGTACCGTAAAAGTCATCTCCCCCTATTCTAACCTCCTTAATTTGATCATCCAGCGAACATCCTGAGTTTTATTTCCACTTTCCTTGCACCTTTTCTCCGGCCAGCGTTTTGACAACGACGAAGATCTGAATATGACTGTCACACGCTGCTTTCATTCATTAGGTGTACAAAAATGGATCACCCGATATGACAGACGTCGAAATTCGTTCATGCATTGGCATAAATGTACCGAATAATTTAATAACGTGCGCTTTCGCGGTCATTATTGATAAAAATAAAGTTCTTCTGAGCTATCTGCAGCGTCATGATGACAAAATCTATCCAACGTTTAGGATCCGTTACAGGAGCCTTCTTCAGGCAATATTGACTCGTTTCCTCCTGTGCTTGTCTTATAAAGCCAATTCTATCCGCACGGGTTATTTGTGATTGGTTGAAATTTGGCACCAGGAAGGGAAGGAATAACTTTGTTGGTACCATAAAATATTCTCAGTTTATAAAAAGACGCGTCATGTCGGATTAAATCTTCGAGCTTTCGATGGCAGCCGGCCCCGGTGGCCGAGGGCACTGAGGCGCTCCAGTCACGGTCTGCACGGCCAGTACGGTCGGGGGTTCGAATCCCCTCTCGGGCATGGATATTTGTGCTGTCCTTAGGATTAGCTAGTTCATAGGTAGTTTGTAAGTTTAGGGACTGATGACCCCGTAGTTAAGTCCCATAAGCTATGCAAACATTTGAACATTTTTTTTCGATGGCAGGCTCCGCCATCGTCATCAGGAGTAAAGTCACTGACTGCCGGTGTTGGCAAGGCGTCCTGCTTATACAGCTGCAAGCTGCAGCGCTGCTTCTGGAAGTTTCTGGAGGGCCGGAGAGCGCCTGCGCGGGCCGATGGGCCGCGGTACCGCGTGACGTCACTTGAACCTGGTATGGCGCTCTCGGTTCCCTATTAGCGCAAGACCTCTGTTTCCACTCTACGTCCAGGGCCCGCCCCGACGCCCTGTGTACCCATGGTCTCTCTTGAAATTGTTGATGTTTAATCTAATTTCAGCCGCCTCTTTTATAACAGAATCCCAGTTATATGATGTTTGGACCAGAATTTTCGTGTTTTCAAATAGTATTTTATGCCCATTTGTTAGGCAATGTTCTGCCAAGGCTGACTACTTAAGCTCTCTTTGTTTTACGTGCTGATTGTTTTCTGCACAACGTTCAGCAACAGTTCTAATAGTCTGTCCAATGTGAATACTTCGACACTCAAAGAGGACGTCATACGAGGAGCACCTTATCAAAACGTATGAAGTCCGTTGATTCAAATTTTCCAGCAGAAGCAATAAACTGATATCTGCTAAAGTACTCAATAAATTTTGAAGCTGTTTTCACAGTTAGTTCTGTTTTGAGCTACTGGACTGCAATAAACCTTAAAAGATCATTTTTTTATTATTTTTTTATTTTTTACTTTTTTATGTTAGAAAATCTATTTATATTTCGTACAATATATGTTTTGATCCGTCATATAGGACATTACACGTATTGATGCATTTTTAGTCACATACCTTCATTACTTCTCATTAACTTTTATATTTGAAAATGTTATATTAGACATTCGCCCTTCACATGAGTTGTGTCATTTATAATAACATAAGGTTAATGTATACTTCAAGGAATGCTACAAAGCTTTACATTACTGTGAAAAACTGAATCAGCACAACAATCTGTTACAGGCAGAATATTATAGGTTACAGTAAATTTAGTACATTGTGTCCATTCCAGGTTCTTCATGAAAGCAATCAGAATCAATATGTTCAGGAGTGAAGCTGCTGCAAAGAACTTCTAAAGCAGACACGAAAAATTAAGTTGTTTTTCTTCTTTCCAATGTGTGCCAGTTTCCATTTCTATTTTAGATTTCTTCTTTATTCTTTTTCTTGTCCCACGATCTATACCATCTTTCCCAACAACCACACATTCTTTTCCTAATCCATTGGGATCAATACAAACAAACCATAACACTATACTGCCGCTGGGCACTGCTAACAATGATTTGGCTCAAGTTGTGTCAAACAATGCCAGAAGGCGAAAATGCCATATAATGCTTTGAAGCATTGAAAGCCGTGACACGTGTTAAACTCGACAGAATTCCGAAATTAGACGAAAGGGAAGCAAAATGAAACGTAAATGGTGAACATTACACGTTCTGAGTCATTTCGTGATGTGGGTATTAGACGATTGGTTTTAACCATTCATTTTCAACATACTATTTCAGTGTTAAAATATACAAATAGATTAAATCTGAATGCAAGAGCGTGTAGGGCACATAAAATATCCCCGAAAACCATATCAAACTCAATTTTGTCCGGAAGTGGACAACATAGTTTTGATTAGTTGCTCCTCATATACACCCGGGACACGCAGACCTGTACTGTCCTTAATGGGGCGTAACATGTCTCTGATCTTGGAGGCGGGCCGAAAAACTGGTCTCAGTCCGTGTCTCTTCAGGAGGTGTCCTATCTTGCTGGTCGTTGCTTCACAGAATGAGAGGAATGCTGCTAGCTTGGCCTGGTCCGTGGATTCACGCGATTCCTTACGTTGGTGGAAACTGAAAGCTTTAGAGATTTCACTTTTGCTGTAACCGTTCTCCTTGAAAACACGCTTCAAATATTGAAATTCAGACTCCAAATGGTCTTGGTGCATGCATTGGTGTTTCTGATAGGTGGAAATGAGGAAGGAAGATGCGCTTATTGGTGTTTGCATCAGTGGTTCTGATTCGTGGGAAACAGGACCAACCCAATCACGTTTTAATATAACTATGTTGTCTTTGTTTAGACCAAGAAATTAAAAATAAAAACGAGGGAGGTTACTTTCTGGATTTGCCTCCTATTGCAGACATTTGAAGTGGAAAAATTACTTAGGAAAATGGTTCATTTTAAGCTCCACTTGTCGAAATAACTCAAGCTGCATAAACCTGTCACATTTTACAGCTTTTTCATGGCACAATACTTCGCGTCAGGGAGGAGTTCTGAAATATTTACACAAATTACCTGTAGCAGCGCGGCGCTCTTTTATGGTGAATCATGAAGAGCGACCTCAGACCTCATTTTTCGGAGTTTATCCGTAAAATGGAGCGGATCACCATGTCCCTTGAGCCAGCTCGTCGCCTGTCGCTGGTATTAATATTCACGGCATCCTCGGGACAAAGGCCTGGGCCACGCGTGTCGCAGACTGCGCAGAGGGCAGAGCAGCAGGCGAAACATTAGCACAGAAAAAGACGTAAAATGAAAAAAAAAAATGAAAACAAAAAACGAAAAAAAAAAAATCATTCATCTAAGAGGGCAGAGCAGCAGGCGAAACATTAGCACAGAAAAAGACGTAAAATGAAAAAAAAAACAAAATGAAAACAAAAAACGAAAAAAAAAATTATTCATCTAAGAGGGCAGAGCAGCAGGCGAAACATTAGCACAGCAAAAAGACGAAAAACAAAACCGTTGTATCATGATTGTAGGGGTTTATTCGTCTTTACATTAAAATGGACTAGAGATACAGTTATTAGACAGTGCTATTAGGGACGTTGTGGAAATATAAAGGCCCCAGATGGTGATGCGGCTGTTCATTCATTAACGCGTTTCGAAAGAATCAAATGTTCAAATGTTTGTAAATCTATCGGACCAAATTGCGTGGCCATCAGTCCGTAGTTTACAAACTACTTAAACTAAGATAAACTAACCTAAGAACAACCCACATACCCATGTACCAGGGAGGACTCGAACCTCCGACTGTCAGCAACCGCGCGCTCCGCAGCGAGGCGCCTTAGACCGCTCGGCTACTCCACCGCTGCTCGAAACAATCGTCGTCAAAATCTGTAAAATTAAGAATATAATATATTGTAAATACAATGCGTCAAGTATAGACCTAGGCCAAGGGTAAAATTTAATACTAATCGTATTTTGTCATGGCCTTGATGAAGTATCAAAAATGTTTCAAATGTTTGTAAAGCTTATGGGACTTAACCTAAATCTGGACGGTCGGAGGTGGATTTGAACCACTGTCCTACAGACTGCCACAGGTCGCTCGGTTCCTCACCAGTCACCTCATGTCACGTCTACGAATAGAGATGCACAAAAACATTTCATTTCCCTTTATTGCTCGTGAAAACAAAACTTCACTAGTAATACGACAACAACCAAGCCATCTGAATTTGTGTCCATGACAGCAGCATACACCAGTACCCGGTAACACATCGTCTTGGGCGAATCAAGTCTGTATTCGTCGTGAAATTCTGTCCACTACATCATAAGGGTGCAAATTTTCCCACTTCTAAACTACGATTCGTCGTATTTCTCTCAGACTGGTTGGTTTGTCATCTCGTCCAAAAACAGCCCTTTGCAAATGTATCCCAGGCATGTTGGATAGGTTCACGTACGGAGAATATATTGGCCAGACTAATAATATGACATTATGTGCGGGATGAGCACAATAATTGTCCATTAACACGACTACCCCGCCAAAATGCTGCCAATATGGTTGCAGTATTGTCGGAGGATGTCATCCCTGTACCGTACAGCCGTTTTATTGCCTTCTACGACCACCAGTGGCGAACGGTGTAGCTTATATATAATGTTTCTCCTCTATCGCTGTACTTGTTCTGTGAGTTAAAGCCGCGCGGGAATATCCGAGCGGTCTGGAGCGCCACCTTGTGGATCGCGCGGACTTCCGCGTCGGAGGTTCGAATCCTCCCTCAGACATGGATGTTTTTTTGTCTTTAGTATAAGTTAGTTCATAAGTAGTTTGTAAGTTTAGGGACTCATGACCCCGCAGTTAAGTCCCTTAAGCTTGACAAACATTTGAACATTTTTGTTACTTAAAATTAATAGCCTGGTAAGTTTGCTTTTTTTTATTCTTAAATTTAAATAAGACAGCGCAGATTCATGGCCGACGCAAATCATTAAGTGAGTCGTGAGTCTTACTGATACCACATAATTCTTTCCTCGTTATATATATATATATATATGTCAGTAAATGTTGAGAATGTAATTTACGATTATTATGTGCTGTGTCTCGTAGTAAATGTGTTCCCTAGATTTTTCTTATGCTAAATATTTAAAAAGGAGCTTCAGTAAATTGACAAAATTTAATAATTAGTTATCAATCAAGGTAGAGCTTAATGGGACGCTTGTATGGAGACGGAGGTCTCATTTATATGCAAATACCAGTAACTGGTAGCACTACGACATTAAGAACCTCTAGTCACCTGACCACAAGTGATCCAGAAGCGCTAAAATATGTTCCCTGAACGGCATATAATTTGAAACCATTATTCATTTTATTATTTATTTTTACATATGTAGTTAAGTCTTTTTTATATAAGTTTATTTTTGGAGCCTCGCGGGAGTAGCCGAGCCGTCTACGGATCGCGCAGCCTCCCGCATCGGGAGGTTCGAATCCTCTCTCGGTCCTGGATGTGTGTGTTGTTTTCAGGTTAGTTTAACATAGTTTAAGTAGTTTATAAGTCTAGGGACTGATGACCAACGTGCTTTGGACCCATAGCATTACAAATATTTTAACATTTGAATTTTTATTTTTATTTTTGGACTCATCGGTTTATTTTTGTTGAACTTTGTGGTCCCTGCTCACAACACTCGAGAATGCAGAGAACGAGCGAAGGACGTGGATTGACGTCGGGAGGTCATAGCATGGGTGGAATTCAATCGGAAACATGTGTTCAAACTCTGCAGGAAGAAAGAAGAATAGGCAATAAACAAAGAAACCAGGAGGAGAATCATAAAAGAGAGCGGAAAAGGCAGGAGGAGTATAAAGAAACGAATAATCAGGAGGCAAAGGAATTTGCAGCTTGGCTATTAGAAAGCATAAAGCAGGTCAAAGGAAACTCGGAGTCGTCAAGATAGGTGAATGGCATTACTAAAACGTCAATACAAGAGATACACATTGCCATGATTGTAGACACTGGCACAACAGAAATTGACAATTTTCTAGAAACCGATGTTTGTAGAAGATGTATCAAATATAGCCTACACTATTTTCACCTTCTTACAAAAACCGCTATTTTTTAGACTATTGCAAAACAGTAGGTGACTGTAATTCTTCTTTCCTATTAAATAATTTTCCTATTAAAATAATTTTAATATAAAAAAGGTCTGAAGTTAAATAAAATATGGATGTCGACACTGCACCAGCAAAACGACAATCGATTATTTTTAATCGAGAATGACGACGTCATCCAGAGATAGTTACAAAGTCAGCATCACGTGACGTATGGTGGCGCCATCTATGCCCTCTATAAATGCGAGAGCCCCTCGGCCCACAGTGGCAGTAGCCGGAAGAAAAAATGTTCAAATGTTTGTACAGCTTATGGGACTTAACTACAGGGTCATCAGTCCCTAAACTTACAAACTACTTATGAACTACTTACGAACTAGGACGGCACAAATATCCATGCCCGAGGGGGGATTCGAACCCCCGACCGTAGTGGCCGTGCAGACCATGACTGGAGCGCCTCAGTCTCCTCGGCCACCGCGGCCGACAAGCCGGAAGACCCATGAAGATGTCTCCCGCAGTTGGAGACGAAACGTCGGGAGGTAGTTTTACATCTGAACCACGACCCATCAGCCCGGAAATTTTAACTGAAGGCAACGCCGGCCGTGAAAGTTTACATTGTATGATTTACGCCGTTCAATTTAGTCTAGTTAATGACGTATTAAAACCATACTGATATTCCATAGATGTGTTGTATTTGCTGTACCGCCCTACTGCAGCTTTGTCGGCTCGCGTGAATCAGCGGAGGTAGCAGGACGCAGGGCTGCGGCACGTCAAGTGTTTTGAGTGCCGAAACAGTGAGTCGCCTCACCAGACTCAGATGATCCGTATGTTTCGAAGCAGTGAAATGATCCGAACTACCCGTCACTAATCCAGATTCAAAGCCTTGGAATAAGTTTCCAGATGTACAGCGTTTGTTTGTAACGTCAGCGAGCACACTGCGAGATTGTCGCTACCGCCCTGGTTGCAGCAATAGGCCAGGGCGAGGTTGGCGGAGCGGACAGCTCGGCACACGCAATACACCGCGGAGGAGGCTGCCAGCGCAGGTAGGCGGATCAGTGGGCCGCAACGGCAGGCCTGATCAGCCAGCTGGACGTGCAGGTGCAGCACTCAAAGGATTAAGAAAAGGAAAAATGTAAACCAAGAGGATAAATAGTTATGCCAATATTCAGCTCGAAATCAGAGCAAAACTTAAAATTTTCATTTTTGGTAAAAATAAGCCCATTTTTGACGCTTCATATCTAGAAAACTATTGGACGTATAACGCTGCGGTTAGGCTTAAATTCTTACATATTCTATGTACTTTGGAAATCGTAAAAACTACTAACATCGTAAAATTCATAGTTTATGCGTTAGAAGGCAAAATCTAAAAAAAAGTCCGAAAATTTCGGAGTTTTTCACTTATAACTTGGGAAGCACAGGGTTTTCGAAGCTGCAAACTTGGTTTCATACTACTCTAACTGATCCTAACAACATATCAAAAAATTAGAACTACATCACGATTTGCGTTTTCAATGTCTAATTTGACCGGCCTACCACGCTAATATGACCACTGCGTCCTGCCGCCGCGATGTCGGTCTCGAATTTACCGGCTGTTGCCGCCGCGTCTCCCGGTTACGCTGCCGCTGAAATTTTCTTCAACACGCGAGTCGGAATGTACTTCGCACTCGAAATGAACGAGCCGCGACGTATTTCTCGCTTCAAATGGGCGAACCGGAACACACTATTTCACGAAATGGACGAGTCGGAACGTGGCTCAATACACACTACACACTGTTTCGCGAAATGGACGATCCGGAACGTGTCTCAGTACACACTACACACTGTTTCGCGAAATGGACGAGCCCCCATATGCGACGGGGCGGAACATGCTTTTCCCTCTTTCTGGTGGAAAAACGTTTTGTGGTCGCTTAGGGGATGACACTAAATGATTCCCGCTTTGGTGCTGTTCCGTCCACGTGCGCCTTAATACATTTTTCAATTAATAAACAAAAGTACATACCAATTATACACATTTATGGGCGTACAGGGCGAGTTGTGAAAAAATAATGTTCACCACACAGATGTTGTTTTAAATAAGTTTAATTTTTCTATCACACAAAGTTATAAAAATGTTTTTTGTGACTCGAGCCCCCACGCAACTTCGCACTTTAGCCCACACACCGGAATCCTTTAACTCAAAAGGCATACGAAGAAACGGTACTTCAGCCGCGAAAAGCTATCCCACGTTTTTACAGAAAGCGCCGCGACGAGCAACCACGCTCCGCCGTACTCGGCAGTCCACCCGACTCTCCTCTTCCCCCGCGCGACTCGGTTTCCGTTTTTCCAGCCCCGCGGAAAAAAACCCTACGTCACTAACTTCCCGAAGCTTATATTTCCCGCGCGCGATTTAAATGTGCCGATGTGTGTGGCTCTATAGTATACAAGTGCGCGGCATCAGCCTGGGGGCACTGTCATGTCATACCACACACGCACACTTGATACCACTGATATCAGAAGACGTGCTAGTGAACAAGATAGCCGTAGGTGGCGCTCTGTTCCTGGAAGCAGGCCTTTCTCCACCTCGCAGAAGCGCCAAGGCGATGTGATCACAGCACGCCACTTTCCCTTCTCCAGGCGTAGAGTTGGAGGCCCCTCCTCAAGTGTCGCTGCCCGTCCAATCACACCGCAGAGAGAGAGAGAGAGAGAGAGAGAGAGAGAGAGAGAGACAGCTCTCGCCACCTATCGGTCGTTGCCGGGGCTATCAAATTCGCAATTCCAGCGCCCCACTGCTGTCGGTGACAGAGCCAGGAATGAGAAACGCGAGAAGATTGCGGCGGAAACGTCAAACGAGGGTCAATAGCAACAGAAGATAGGGGTAACGTACTACTTCAGGATGGAGCTAACATACGTATTCTGGAAGGAACAGTAATTACGTATTTCGTTATGCTAAGGTTAAACCAAGTTAAATCTCCGCAATTTTTTTTTATTTTTATTTATTTATTCATTTTTTTATATTAATTTGTTTCTTTTCTTCGTGCGACATTGTGATGAAACCATCGGCAATGTTGAGAAGTGAGGTGGTCGAGAAACGTGACGCGACCAATTAAACCACGAGTATGTTACCATTAAAACAATCAGAAACAGCTTTATAAGCGTGAATTTACATAACGGGTTATCCTACCTCATATTAAGGCTAGTTTACACGACACTCGTTGCATGAAATGAATTGTGCGCAACTGGTTTCTTGTTATGTCTCTAGACACGTCGCCAAAACTATACATTTCAGATTAGTTGTTTTGTGAGTGCCGTAGTCGTCCTAACGTGAAAATTTTTGCAGCTGTAAGAGATGCGAGAGAGCTATTACTTCTCTGTGTGAAGTCGTTGCGTATGACTAAACATAAAAAGAATAAGAAACGTGTTTGGGTTCGTGACTAGATTAAAAAAAAAAGACGTCAGCTCGGTTGCTGAGCGACCTTCCTGAAAGAAATTGTGGCCGAAGACCCTATAAGATATTTTAATCAACTCAGAATGTCACCAGAGCAGTTTACGTTCCTTTTAAACAGAGTTAGTAATGCAATAAAGTAACAAGACACTATTATGCGTGAAGTATTGTTACCAGAACTGAAATTACAAATCGCATTACGTTTCTTGTCAAGTAGATATTCGTATCTACACTACCTGCATCGTGTTCCGAAATCCACAGTTGGCATAGTTTGTTTGTATAGGTATTTCGAAATGAATGTATTTTAGTCTGCAATTCGCTAATCGTCAACCCATTAATATTTAAATCACGAATAATTGTTTCAAGAGCACTAACACAACGTTGCTTATTCCTGAAATTTTCGTCGTTAAAATCCCACAAACACCTATGCATCGCATATAGGTTCAAAAATCGAATTATTTTTTCCGTTCCCCCCTTTATGTTGTATTTTGTTCTGTATTGGTAATAACCTAACCTAAAAACACATCCAGTCAGTTTCGCCAAAGTTGGAAGGTGGAAAGTTGGTGGAAGTAACTGTTTAGTTTCGCAAACGAGTTGCGCGAACGCCTGCCGCGCATGCGCACTGGCCAGTAGCGCAGTTTCATGAAACGAAGTGTCGTCGTGTAAACTAGCCTTTACTGTACAATACAATGCGGTGGGACGGAGTACGGACGATGATAAAATTGTCAAGCAAGTCAATACTAGTTTGATAAAGGTTGTAAATGAAAATTTTTGAAAAAAAAAGTTACTTTAGCTAAATCTTAGTTGAATGATAGGTAGCTGTTTTCTGTTACCTAGCAACACTGTCAATTTTGGCCGTGAAAATTATCAACTTCGTTCCCAAGTTCCCGTGCCACCAGCACGATTAAAAAAATGTAAGTCTTCTCTTTCGTTAAATAAAATAAAATAAGAGGTCCTTGTACGAGTGACGCAGGAGAATTAATTTTCAACTGTTGATGTAAGTTCACTCTCAAAATCGACCACTGGCAGCGTAAATTGCTATCGATCTTTTAAACTCAAACATCGAAGTTCACTAACTCCTAAACTTGAAGTTTCTTATTAAAAGTTAACGTACTTTATCTTGCCACGACTGAAGGTAAGTCAATGAAAAATTCAATTATCCATTCAATTGTCTTCTCGACTGAATTAAATACTTTGAATAAATCAGATTCGTCTTCCTACATTAATAATGCAGGCACTAAATAAAACTTCATAATAAACTCAAAATGCCTTTCAATATAATACATCCACATTTATTGCTGTATGATATAATACATATCGAGCTAAGCAATGCTCGTATGAAACGTCATCTCAGAACGACAAACAATAATGAAACAACATTTTTTTTTCTCTTTGCAGATGATCGATGCTCAGCAATAGAGAAGGCGCAGCCGGATTCGCAGCCCCGTAGCAGTCGGTTAAATGTCGGTAGTGGCCAGATACAGCAACGTTGGCTGCGGCGGCGACAACGCCGCCTTTGTTCACTGCAATGCCTCGATCGTACATCAAACAGAAAGAAAACAAATCAAAACATTTTTAACATCACATCATGTCACTACAACATTTATGCCAAATAAATATATACAATTTCATAGTATTCACATGAAAACAATTTAACTTTTATTCTCATCCTGCAAAACAGGGCCGATGTAGGCGAGTGGGCCGACCACAGTGGCCGATTGGTCTGCGGCGCGCCAGTCACAGTCAGAACGGTTGCTACGCTCGGGGGTTCGAATCCGCCCTCGGGCATGGATGTTTGTGTCGTCTTTAGTATAAGGTAGTTCATAAATAGTTTGTAAGTTTAGGGACTCATGACCCCGCAGTTAAGTCCCTTGAGCTTAACAAACATTCGCACATTCGTAGGGGAGTGGGGATCGTCTATTCGTCTGTGTTCGTCCCACTACAACACGTAGGCAAAGACAGAGCCTGTGGGAATGAAAAACATTTTTCGTACAGAACATGTAGCGGCACGATAGAGCGTGTTTCTAGATCAGAGGTCTCTGAGAGCTCGTGGTGGTTATGTGAGTCGCACTAACCGGTACAAATTCCGAGGTCAGTAGTCGTAACGCACTACTGCAACAAGCTTGATATTAATCTAGTTTACGTTTTGTTTTGTTGCAAATAATGTTTCGGTTGATTTCGGATAAGAAACAAAGAACATAAGGAAACTAAGCCAACCAACAAGTTTGCGTAGGCCAATGTCAGTAACCAAACAATTTTAGTTAGCATGGATTAATTATTCTCGCACGTGGTTAGGAATTACCTGACATTGTAGAAAGGCAATAAAGTTCGTTTGAGGAGTTCTGTAAAATTAACATAGACGACCTATGTACTACAGTTGCCTTACTGTCCTTCGAAATAGTATTATTCCCATTCTCACTGCTAGTATCCTTGTTGAACAAGCTGGTTTCAAACAAGGCCGTAATTGCTGTGACCAGGTCCTAGCACTGACATCTTTCATTGAGACTGGTTAGGAAAAGAAGTGTACCACTTCCGTTGCTTTTCTGGATCTCTCAGCAGCTTATGAGACCGCCTGAAAGAAGGGCTTCCTAGTGAAGCTTTACAATCTCATTCCTTGTCCTATTTTATTGCGATTTCTGAACTCAATGCTAAGTGGTCGTCTGATCAAGATCCATCTCGGCAACACGGAAAGCGGGTTTAGACAGCTGCACGATGGTCTCCCCAAGGGTTTGGTTCTTGCTCCCATTCTTTGTAATGTTTACATCGCTGATATTCCAGCTACGCAATCTAGAAAATTCATTTATGCCGATGACATTGCCATAGCGTCACAACACAGAGACATCCATGTGACCGAAACTACCTTAACATTATATTAACATCTGACCTAACTCTCCTCAGAAATTACTTCGCAATGTGGAAACTAAAGCCAAACCCAAATAAAACGGAAGTAGCTTGTTTCCATCTCGATAATAGGCTGACTATAAACTTAATATCCCGTTTGATGGTGTTCATAGTGTACATCCAAAATACCTAGGAGTCATCTTGGATAAGTCTCTCACTTTTAAGTACCACCTTCAAAAAACAGAAGACCAAGTTAAAACTAGGAATAACATTATGCAGCACTTAGCAGGATCATATTGGGGAGCCAGTGCTAAGGTTTTGCGTACAACAGCTTTGTCCCTAGTTTACTCTGCAGCTGAATACTGTTATCCTATCTGGCTCAACAGTGCTCATGTGAGAGTCATTGATTTACAATTAAATAGAGCAGTGAGATTGATCAGTGGCACTCTGATGGCTATACCACTTCAATGGCTCCTAATATTATGCAACATCGTTCCTACTGATCTAAGACGGACGGAAGCCTTAATGAGAGAGTATTATAAGATCTTGTCCACTCCTGAGCTTCCTATCCTGCAAGACCTTCCACCACAGGTAAGCCGGTTGAAATTACGTAAACCACCTCTTAAAACAGCTGTGCAACTACATGAGCTTCTCGTCTGAATCGAACTGGGCAAAAACGTCGGATTCGTATAATGGAGAAAACAGGATTTGGATAGACGATCTCTCGAAGGAGCTCCAAGGAATGGACCTTCCCAGGAGAGATTAGTCTTTGGCCAACCGCTTCCGAACTGGTGTTGGTCGCTGTAACTCTTGGGAATTTAAATGGGGACAGACAGACGACCAATCATGTGACTGTAAAGCAAACATACAAACGATGACCCACATACTTACTAACTGCCCACTACGATCGCTCTCAGGAAGGATGACCGAACTTCATCTAGTCAGGCAGGAAGTTGTCCAGTGGTTGAAGAAGTTAGACTTGGCTCTGTGACAGATATATGTTTTATCTTATTAATTAGACACTGGTATATTTCACTAATGTATTATATGTAGCTGACATTACATCATAATATATATATACCTCTCATAACTAGCCGCCGACGAGTTCTGTGATACAGGTCCTGGAAACTTTGTTCGAAGTCTTCCTTCGGAGTGGTGTTCAAAAGCTTCAGCATGTTTCCTTGGATGTCAGGAATATCGTCAAATCTCTTTTCTTTTAAAGCGAGTCTGAGTCAAGGGACTAGCTGGAAGTCTGGAGGGTTCATATCCGACGAGTTTGGTGGATGTTCAGATTGCCAGAAACTTTTTGACGGTATTGGCTGTGGGTGGGCTAGCATTGTTGTGCAACTTGAACATCTGCCAGATCTGAATCCTTCAGACTTTCTCCTATTCCCGCGACTCAAATTCGCTTTGAAAGGAAAGAGGTTTGACGATATTTCTGCTATCCAACGGTATGTGATGAGGTTTTTGAACACCATTCCAAATGAAGAGTTCGTGCAAAGTTTCCAGGACATGTATCGCACAGTTCACCAGTGCATAGTTATGGGAGGTGACTATTTCCAAACACACTGACGTAACTGTAGTTCATAGTTCATCTACGTTAATGTTACTGCACTATTCACCGAACTGTATTGTTAGAAGTTGTAAACAGACTTCATTTCTTGTTAGGCCACGCGGAACCTGCTTAAGTGAGTAGTGTATAATAATGATCAGGTATGGGTAATAAAAGGATTAGGCGTTTATGTCCTGTCCACACTGATCATCACAAGCTCCGATTCTTTTGCTAAGGGTGTGTCAGGAAATCGGTCGCGCCCTTTCAAAGGAACCATCCTGGAGTTATTTAGGAAAATCACGGAAAACCTACATCTGGTTGGCCGGAGGCAGATTTCAGTCGCCGTCCTGCCGAATGCAAAGTTTTATAATTACGGCGTCTTAGGTGTATCTTAAATCAGACTTTAGGATTTTCCCACAGTTGTTACTAAGGTAGTGTATCATTAATTTAACATGGGGCCGTAGTTGGGGAAAAAGGTACCTTTCTTATTGCCACATAGTTGATACCAGGTTAAACAGTAAATGAAATAGAGATAGAAATGTCGTCGAGTTTTTCACTAACAAATTTTTGCAATGAGACTTCGCATATTAGCAGTAAACCTCAACTGTGCCCACTCATGTAATTTTTAAAGCGCACTATGCAGATAATTCTGAGAAAATGGCTCTAAAATTTAACGCTGCTCATATACGCCAGTCATTTAATACTGCGTATGATATAAAATATTATCAGTTACATCATAAGGCACTTTATATTGTTTATGAAATGACGGGGCAGCTAATTAAAATTTTAATGATAATACTTTTTTAATTGAATAATTTCAAATGCGTTTTACATTTAATGTAGGTAGATTAAAGCGTTAAATACTAGTTTCATTACAATTGTATTACAAAATTAAGCGCGATTGTAAGATGTAGAAAGATCATAAACATAATAACTAATAAAAAATGTTTGTTGAAGGTAGGTTGGATTCTAGATCGTCCACATGAGAAGCAAACACATTACCGTCGTTTTTCCTGTTCTTCGGGTGGATCGGTTTTTGCGGTTGTTCTTTCGTGTTCCGTGAGTATTGTTCTTGAATTATTAGCTCAGTTGTTTATGACGTTGAAGCTTAGTCGGTGTAACATCTACATCTACATCTACATGGGATACTCTGCAAATCACATTTAAGTGCCTGGCAGAGGGTTCATCGAACCACAATTATACTATTTATCTCCCATTCCATTCTAGAATAGCGCGCGGGAAGAAAGAACACCTGAATCTCTCTGTTCGAGCTCTGATTTCTCTTATTTTATTCTGATGATCATTTCTACCTATGTAAGTGGGAGTCAACAATATATTTTCGCATTCGAAGGAGAATGTTGGCGATTGGAGTTTCGCAAGTAGCCCACGCCGCAGCGATAAGCGCCGTTGTTGTAATGATTCCCATCCCAGATCCTGTATCATTTCCGTAACGCTGTCTCCCCTGTATCGTGACAATACGAAACGAGCTGCCCTTCTTTGGACTCTTTCGATGTCCTCCGTCAAACCCACCTGATAAGGATCCCACACTGGGCTGCAACACTCCAAAAATGGACGGACAAGCGCAGTGTATGCAGTTTCTTTAGTAGTTCTGTTGCATCTTTTAAGGGTCTGCCAATAAAACGCAGTCTCTGGTTCGCCTTTCCCACGATATTATCTACGTGTTCTTTCCAGTTTAACTCTGAAGTAATAGTAATTCCTAGGTATTTTGTGGAGTTTACGGCCTTCACATTTGATTAATTTATGTTGTAAACAAAGTTTAACGGATTTCTTTTCGTACTCATGTGGACGACTTCACATTTCTCATTATTTAGAGTCAATTGCCAATTTTTACACCATACTGATATCTTATTCAGATCGTTCTGCAGTTGGTTTTGATCTTCAGATGATTTTACTAGACGGTAAATGACGGCGTCATCTGCAAACAACCTAAGAGAGCTACTTAGATTTTTCCCTAAATCGTTTATGTAAATAAGGAATAGCAGAGGACCAATGACACTACCCTGTGGAACGCCCGATATCACCTTTGTTTTAATCGATGCCTTACCATCGATTACTACGAACTGTGTCATCTCTGACAAGAAATCCCCTATCCAATCGCAAATTTGTGGCGATATACCATAACCACGCAATTTGATTAAAAGCCGTTTGTGAGGTACGGTGTCAAAAGCTTTCTGGAAATCAAGAAATACGGAATCGATTTGCGAACCTTTGTCGATAGCACCCATCACTTCGTGTGAATAAAGAGCTAGTTGTGTTTCGCATGAACGATATTTTCTAAATCCGTGTTGACCTTGGGTCAATAGATCGTTCGGTTCCAGATAATTCATAATATTTGAATACAGGATATGTTCCAAAACCCTGCTGCAAATTGACGTCAATGAAATAGGCCTGTAGTTTAGTGGGTTACTCCTACTGCCTTTCTTGAATATAGGTGTGACCTGTGCAACTTTCCAATCTTTTGGTACAAATCCTTCTGTGAGAGAGCGGTTGTATATGACTGTTAAGTAAGGAGCTATCGCTTCAGCATAATCAGATAGAAATCTAATGGGTACACAATCCGGACCAGAAGACTTGTTCTTGTTAAGTGATTTTAGTTGCTTCACTACTCCGATGATATCTACTTCTATGTCACTCATTACGGCATCTGTTCGTAATTCGAAATCTAGAATATTGGTTTCGTCTTCTTTGGTGAATGAGTTTCTAAAAGCTAAGTTTAGTAACTCTGCTTTAGTAGCGCTGTCATCGGCAGAATCGCCATTACTATCACGTAGTGAAGGTATTGTTTGTGACTTTCCCCGAGTATATTAACATATGACCAAAATCTCTTTGGGTTTTCAGTCAAATTACGAGAAAGAATTTCGATGTGATAAATATTGTAGGCATCTCGCATTGAAATCCTCGCTAAATTTCGAGCTTCTGAGTACAATGGCAAATCCTGGGGATTTCGTGTTCGTTTAAATTTAGTATGCCTTTTCCTTTGCTTTTGCAACAGTGTCCTGACCTGTTTTGTGTACCAAGGGGGATCGCCTCCTTCTTTTATTAATTTATTAGGTATAAAACTTTCAATTGCTGTCGATACCACTTCTTTGGAATTTGAGCCACATCTGGTCTACACCTACGTTTAGTGTTAGAAACGAGTGGAAGCTGTCTTCCAAGAAGCAATGTCATGACAGTCATGACCGTCCGTCACAATTGCCTACTCTACAGCTGAGAGCCAAAAGACGAAATAGCAGGCAACAGGGTTATGCCACAGTGATGGAGCGCTAAGTTTAGCTGATAAAAAGACTGAGGACAAATTATTAAGTGGGGATGTACATGAAAAACAAGTACAAATATAACCTGTCACAAAATCCACAATTTTGGAGTTACATAAATGAAATTATTTACAATGATTCATCAATCATTTTGTAGTTAAAAGCATCTACTGAAATTGTTTTGTAATTTAATTTTTTTGTAAGTTTGTAAGTTTATGAACTCATGATTCCCAAAGGTACCATTTACTGTGGAAGTTTCTACGAAACTGACTTTAATTTTTTTTGCAGTATAATCGCAACCCTCATATAATTTACTGATATTTGACGAAGTTTTAGGTTTAATTACTTTTTAATTGAAATATTACACATAGAAATTCTACATTCTTTATTCTCTACCTTGACACACATGAATGACATTAAATATTTTCCTCTTTATACATGTTTGTTATATATAATGCAAAAGACATGCCAAAAATCACACTCAAATCTTTTCTTGTTTTTGAGAAAAAGTACTTGATAATGAGTTCTCAGAAAATGCATTTTAAAGTTAACATGTTTTTCGTTACCATTCCCACCTTTTAAAGCCTTCAGATCTGTAATGAATGTCCTCATTTCCTTCAAGACTTCTGGATTCTTCTTTTCTGTCTTGTTTGCTCTGCAGGGTCTTCAATGGATTTATGCTGCAATGGATGGCTGCAAGTCTACGTTGAGTGTCTATCCCCATTAAGATGTCGCGAGTGAAAACTTCGGGCTTGAAGCCCATTCTCTACAAGACTCTTATCGTCTCTGAGCTGCTACCATTAAAGACAATAACTGCATCATAAACTGCAATATTAACTACCTTGGTTGAGAAAAATGTAGTTTTGTGGCAACGTTTTCAGATGAGGGCCTTCAGAGACTAATTAGGATTCTGCGTTTTGCCATGAACACATTTCTTGGGAGAGTTGTTACTCCGTAGCCTTCTTGTTGTTATATAGACATTCGCTGCATTCTGAATGCACAAAATTGAAAAGAAAACGCCACATAAACAGATAATATGAGACAATTAAGAACAAGGAAGAAGGCGTGGCCAATGCAAGCAATTACAAATTATTATGTTTTTCGCATTTGGAAGCGGAATAGGAAAGTAATATTTGGAAATTGAAATGTCAATACCATGTAGTAAATAAAGAGCCATCACAAATTTTTCACAATTTTGATCATTTTCCTTAAATTACTTATTTAAAGGGAAAACGTAAAATGTATTCCAAGCCACAGTTGCTTTTTAGAAAAAAAAATCTTTTAATGACCTCACAGTTAATGCACAACTTGTTCGACGGACTATGCCGTTATTCTCAAGAGCTCAGCATTGCTAAAATCAACCACAGTAAGGAAGATTTATAAAAATAAAAACTTGAGACAGATATATAAAATAGGATACATTACATTTATGAAAATGGTCATAAGAACTTTAAGAAATATGACCCTATACTGATAACCATAGTAGTTAAGTCACATAAATTTACAAACATTTTTTTTACTGTGTATATGATTTAATGAGTCATTTTAAATAGGGTGTTTCAGCATGGATGGACAGCTGGTACCTCAGTACAGTTTGAGCTGCTACCTGTAAATGTTATCATTTCATGCGCTCCTTAACCACTATTTGAACAATAAATTTTCAGTTTATTAAAAAATCCTAAGAGTACGTACTAATTTATGATTTTGGCAGTGTGTAGACAATACTGGTAAGATATTTGAACAAAGACATTCTTCATGTGTTCAGACTGTCAATGCCCTGAAGAGCATAAATTCTGCGTTTATCTGATTCAGAAGCTGAGTAATACGTAGTTAGTGTTCCATGTGCAAGGACACTTCGTTATGTGCAGTAATGGGAGGGATGATTAGATTAGATGTTGATTCCAAGCAGCCGTGTGAGTGTTCACCGACCCCATGTGAGGACCACCTACGAGCCGCTGTTTCCCCAGTGAAGAGGCTAATCATCAATATGTTTCCTCTTTGATATTTCAATAGTCAACAGAATATTTCTGGTTTCAGACCGTTGCCAATCTATAAAATTATCGGCGTTTTTGTTTCAAGTGGACTTTTTCATTTTATTTGCTGACTATTTTCACAAACAGAGAAGAATTTTATTAACAGTAACAACGGCTGCAGGAGCCGGTGATTTTATTTTTTTGATAGTGTCGCCAATGTATGCTTTTAAGAAGAGAACTGTGTGATTTTTAGAAGGGTCTGGGAAGACCTCTCTCGTTGTTTACTAGTTAGAATAATTGCAACTAGCTGTTTCTATGGAAAGGCAGGGAACATTTCTTTGGACAGTCAGGATGGTATAGCGTTGTATTAATTAATAACACCAGCACTGAGTGAATTAATAAAAGGAATGGTGGCTAGGATGTAGGATTAGGCACCCCGTCAACAGTGAGCTCATTTAAGATGGAACAGAAACTCGGAGAGAAAGAAGCGGAGAAGGAAATCTGGAATAGTCTTCTTAAAAGACCCACTTTTTAGTATGCCCGATGTTTTACAGAAAAGCACTGCAGTCTCTGGCTGTAAAGAGAGAGAAATATCATTGTTATATATGTCTCCTTACATCTGAGAAGCAGTATCTGTGATGTCGTGTGTGTGTGTGTGTGTGTGTGTGTGTGTGTGTGTGTGTGTGTGTGCGCCTGTCTGTCTGTTGCTTTTACGCATCACTCCAAAGACACCTTAATTAGTTCTTCCAAAGCTTCTTGTTAGAAAAACTCGATTTATTGTAAATTAAACATAAGCATTGTGGATTTTTCCAGAGAACTGAATTCTTCACTTCTATACTCATACTGTCCGTAATTGCTTTATTCGTATTCTGTATTTGCTGATATTTTTATCACCATATGTAATTTGTTTTACTCACTTAAAACTCATAAGAGATAGCAATTTTGCCTACTTTACACTGGAAGTGTCGTATGATTTCGAATTTACACTGTTTGGGCTCGTAAGTCTAAAACAAAGCAAAAAATAATCACTGACTTTTTCACAACGGAGAAAATCGTGAGGTGTGAAACCGTCTTAAATCATACTGCAAGGAAGACACCATTAGAACACTGTAAAGAAGCACAGAAAGATGTACATAAAAGTGACGCTTAGTTCCAGACATTGCAGTTGGTGTCAAAATAATAGAAACAGTATAAAAAGTGAGGCCTTTAATTGTGTGATAAGTCAAATAGCTGACAATCCTCAGGAATTTTAGCATTCCGTCTTATAAAATACAGAGGATCAACGATTTTGACGACTTAGTTCATGGACAATAACGGGATGTTTTGTAATGACTAATTCCTTATTACAAGGAGCGTTCGCGGTCCACTGCTAGTTAAGCAGCTCCAGATATTGTTTTCCTTGTTCGTACTTATTCAAAGGAATTACCATTCTTCGTTGTACAGTATCCCTATTTCCATACTTTTCCTTCCGAGTTATATGGACAAATATCTTCCCGTAGGCCTACGTTGCTTTTTTTTCCACATCATTCTCATGAGTGGTTTGATGCGGCCAGTCCCCACCATTAACTGCTCTCCTCCGCCAACCCTACGATTCAAAACGTTTCAAATGTTTCTGAAGTTATGGGACCCAACTGCTGTGGCCATCGGTCCATAAACTTACAAACTACTTTAACTAACTTATCATAAGAACAACAAATACACACATCCAACATTATGTCCTCAGTTATTTGCTAGGTGATTCCAATCTCTAACACTACAGTGATCATTGCCTGGTGCTTTAATATGTCGTATCATCTGGTCCCTTCGTATTGTCAATGTCTTTCACTAGTTCTTTTCTTGACCGTTTCTACGGAGAACCTCTTTCGTTATAAATCAACGTAGTTTTCAACATTCGTCTGTAACACCACACCTCAAATGCTTAATTCTCTGTTGTTCCGGTTTCTCCAATGGCATGTCTCAGCTTGCTTCAGATATTTCTTCCTCATATGAAGGCCAATTTTTGCTACCAGAAGAGTCCTCTTGCCTCTGAATGCCCTCTTCGTCTGTTTTAGTGTAGTTTTTATGTCATCCTTGGTTCGTGCGACGTGGGTTATATTGATCCTAAGTCATTACTATTCTTATTCTACGTCTGGATCGCCAATTTTGACATTAAGTCTTTTGCCGTTTTCATTTCTGCTACTTATCATTAATTTGAGCGGTTTTCCCCCAGTCCACATTCTGTACTCTGCAATAGTCATTCCATTCAACAGATACTATAGTTGACATAAAAGTTTTCTGGGTATGGTACCGCGTCATGATGTAAGGCTATTACTTAAATAACCAACGTTTCGGCCAACGTTACAGTGGCCTTCATCTGGGTAACTGGTGTGAGCTGGTTGTTACTACACTTTATATTACTTTCATTTAGACATTACGTCATAATTTTTTAAAATAAGCGATGTTATTGGTGAATGTATTGCGGAAGAGTGGAACTTTATTTTTGATAGGATGCTGAGGTGGAAGGGGTGGGGGTTAGCCGTTGCCTATTGCTTCTTGCATAGCGAGACATGGTTGGTGTTCATCGGCGAATGGGGTGAGGGCTTCCGTTTCTCTCCTGCTGGCCGTGGGCCGCGCGGCGGCAGTAGCTTACTGGTGACGCTCGCGTGTTGTGATGTCAGTGCGGCCTATTACGCTGTGATGGCCGGTAGCCAAGAGGGGGCAAGTCTGAGTCCATCTTCTCTATTCATGTTATTGGGGTGTTTAACAATTTCGATGGCTTCCCTTATCTTACGTTTGACCATCCCTGGTTGCTTGGCGAGTATTCTGGCATCGTTAAATTTTATCTTCCTGCTGCAATCTTGCTGGTGTTCGGCTACTGCAGATTTATTGTGTTGGCCTAATCGAATGTAGCGTTCATGTTCCCGTATGCGTGTTGCCACTGCCCTCCCTGTCTCACCTATGTACACTTCCCCACACTCGCATTCCACCTTGTATACTCCTGATGCATGTAGTGCGTCTATGTTGTCCTTTGTGGAACCAAGAGCATCCTTGACCTTGCGACTGCTGTAGAAGAAAGGCTGGATTCCTACCCGGCGAAGATGTTTGGCAATGCGATCTGTGACGTTTTTTACATAAGGTAAGCGTGCTGCTGGCTGCTTTTTGTTGACTTCCTGCCTACTGATGTTTCTTTTATTTGTGTCCATGGCGGTGTGGATCACTCTATGCTTGTAGCCATTTGCCAGAAATGTTGTTTCTAGTTTGTTGAGCTCAGCTGTTTTGATGTCTTCTTCACTTAGTCGTTGCGCGCGAATCGTCAGTGAGCGGATAACAGAGTTCTTCTGTGCTGGATGGTGGTTTGATTGAGCGTGCAAATACCTGTCGGTATGTGTAGGCTTCCGATATACCCTGTGCCCAAGTGTGCCTTGCCTAGTTCTATAAATTTCCACATCTAGGAATGGAATAGCGCCATCCTTTTCGATCTCTAATGTAAATTGGATCTTCTTGTGCAATTTGTTTAGATGTTCATGAAACTTGTGTAGTTCCATCTCACCGTGGGGCCAAGACCTCTAGTTGGGAAAACTGACTCGTACGTCAAGAACTCGACACACTTTATAGAACGCATTAAGGAAGCAACAATTTTACCCACGGACATCATGGTCAGCTTCGACATAAAGTCATTATTCACCAATGTTCCAGTAGACGAAACTGTTCGCATCCTACAAGAACATATTCCGCCAGATATATGCGACCTGGTTCAGTTGTGTTTATCTTCGACCTACTTCAAGTGGCAAGAAAGATTCTACGAGCAAACAGACGGCGTAGCAATGGGGTCTCCCTTATCCCCGTTGGCAGCCGACATTTTCATGGAGGCCTTCGAAGCAACAGCACTTTGTTCCGCCCCTTTACGCCCAAGATGCTGGTTTAGATACGTGGACGATACTTTCGCAATATGGCCCCACGGTGAGATGGAACTACTCAAGTTTCATGAACATCTAAACAAATTGCACAAGAAGATCCAATTTACATTAGAGATCGAAAAGGATGGCGCTATTCCATTCCTAGATGTGGAAATTTATAGAACTAGGCAAGGCACACTTGGGCACAGGGTATATCGGAAGCCTACACATACCGACAGGTATTTGCACGCTCAATCAAACCACCATCCAGCACAGAAGAACTCTGTTATCCGCTCACTGACGATTCGCGCGCAACGACTAAGTGAAGAAGACATCAAAACAGCTGAGCTCAACAAACTAGAAACAACATTTCTGGCAAATGGCTACAA
Organism: Locusta migratoria; assembly: GCA_026315105.1. Classification (NCBI taxonomy): domain Eukaryota; kingdom Metazoa; phylum Arthropoda; class Insecta; order Orthoptera; family Acrididae; genus Locusta; species Locusta migratoria. The sequence continues at coordinate 281,119,394 of CM048747.1, read as the reverse complement.
GCATAGAGTGATCCACACCGCCATGGACACAAATAAAAGAAACATCAGTAGGCAGGAAGTCAACAAAAAGCAGCCAGCAGCACGCTTACCTTATGTAAAAAACGTCACAGATCGCATTGCCAAACATCTTCGCCGGGTAGGAATCCAGCCTTTCTTCTACAGCAGTCGCAAGGTCAAGGATGCTCTTGGTTCCACAAAGGACAACATAGACGCACTACATGCATCAGGAGTATACAAGGTGGAATGCGAGTGTGGGGAAGTGTACATAGGTGAGACAGGGAGGGCAGTGGCAACACGCATACGGGAACATGAACGCTACATTCGATTAGGCCAACACAATAAATCTGCAGTAGCCGAACACCAGCAAGATTGCAGCAGGAAGATAAAATTTAACGATGCCAGAATACTCGCCAAGCAACCAGGGATGGTCAAACGTAAGATAAGGGAAGCCATCGAAATTGTTAAACACCCCAATAACATGAATAGAGAAGATGGACTCAGACTTGCCCCCTCTTGGCTACCGGCCATCACAGCGTAATAGGCCGCACTGACATCACAACACGCGAGCGTCACCAGTAAGCTACTGCCGCCGCGCGGCCCACGGCCAGCAGGAGAGAAACGGAAGCCCTCACCCCATTCGCCGATGAACACCAACCATGTCTCGCTATGCAAGAAGCAATAGGCAACGGCTAACCCCCACCCCTTCCACCTCAGCATCCTATCAAAAATAAAGTTCCACTCTTCCGCAATACATTCACCAATAACATCGCTTATTTTAAAAAATTATGACGTAATGTCTAAATGAAAGTAATATAAAGTGTAGTAACAACCAGCTCACACCAGTTACCCAGATGAAGGCCACTGTAACGTTGGCCGAAACGTTGGTTATTTAAGTAATAGCCTTACATCATGACGCGGTACCATACCCAGAAAACTTTTATGTCATCTGACTCTGGCCGCGGAAGCCTACGTAATTATAAGATACTATAGTTATTCTTCACTTTCACTGCGGACAACAATGTCATCACGAAATATAATAATTGCTATTCTTTCCCCTAAATTTTTATCTCACTCTCAAACCTTTCTTTCATATCCGACATCTGAAGTAGTGCCTAAATATTACATCCCCGTGGTACAACCTCTTAAATCTAAGGGTTTCGGTCTCACAGGCTTACTATTCCCTATGGATTCTTGTCTTTTGCTATAAAATACTTCTGTCTCAGAATTTCGAATATGTTGCAACTCTTTGTTTCAAGCCGACAAAGTGTGCAGATTTTTCACGGTCTTGCTTCCATTATGAATCACAATGTTAGGACGTCGTTTCTAAGAATAACCGGACCGTCATAGAAAAAAACTCTCAATTTCCTTTTCCATTCTTCTGTATATCATTTTCATCATTTTCCATGCATTGCCTGTTAATCTCCTGTGCGGGAGTTCTAAGATTTATCCGCCCTTTTTACTTTCGGAATTGTGTAGATGATATTCCACTGAAACACTGATGTTACGTAGCTGTCTCATAGATTCCGCATACAAACTTGAATGGTTGATGATACTCTTCTCGTTTCCTGCCGGATTAAACCTACTAGTCACAACTTGAGTAGTCATCGAAGTTAAAAATAGAACACCTTGAGCCGTTACGTTTTGAAGTATTATTTCTCTACCATTTTCGGCAATTAATTCCTTCATCTTCAGGCCCCCTGACCAGCATAAAAATGTTACGTACTATTTTCCGTACTCAGAATGGTGAGCGGGGCGAGGTCTTAATACGACAGTGAAGTAGCGATGTAAAGCTTCCATAACTTGAGGGCTGAATGTGTTCCACTTTCTTTAACTGTACAGGAGGTCCCTCAGCATATCTTTACCAGAGATTGAGCGAGGGGGCGTAGTGGCAACCCTGTGGACTCGCATTGTGGAGGGCGGTGGATGAAATCCATCTCCCACCATCCACATTTTGATTTTCCGTCCTTTCCGAAAATTACTCCAGGCAAATGCCGAGATAATTTCTTTAAAAGGGCACGGCCTTACAAAAAATAAAATAAAATAAAATAAAATAAAATAAAATAAAATAAAATAAAATAAAATAAAATAAAATAAAAAATAAAATAAAAAAATAAAAAAAAGTCATTTCCTTCTCTAATTAACACACAGTCAGCGAGACGTTAAACCATTAATCGTCCTTCCCCTTCCCTAGGATGGACAAACAGAGTTGAATAATCGTTTGGTCGCCACTTCTCGTAACTCAATTCTGTAATTAAATATCTCGTCATTATAGAGTGCGACTGCAATCTATAAAAATGAATGATACTGCATCACTTGAGAATGGCTTCACTGATCGGGCTAACCTTTTCTTTGTTCTGTTCGTAATTCTCAATACAAGGTTTGTATGAAAGAAAATATTTTGAAAATTTACCGGAAAATATCAGAATTTGAGAAAAACTGAAAGTTTGTTTCCAGACAGGTGAAGTCGCGTCGTAAAAACGACTCTTTACCGTTATAGTACAAGTTCCTTCCTAAAGCTAGCGACAAGCATGTGCATATAAGGTTAAAGCATCCAGACAGATTTAACATGAAACGTTTCTTTAGAAGCCTCTCCGTACTATTATTACCTCCATGGTGTTATCGTTGGTGATCATATCTTCGGGGCGTTGCAAAGATAGAATCGATGTCAGTTATTGGTACTTTTGAGTGTTGCAAGCAAACTAAGTACATACCGTGGTTTATTTTTTTATGCCTCCTTTGCGACGTCCTAATATTGGTCGGCGTACGCTCAACGGAATCCTACTACGTGATCGTAGAGGCAACAAGACTGATAAAGATCGTACACAGGGCTTGCAGGTAAGATCATGCTACAATATTTACTTTTCAGTTCAAAATCTCTCAACGAGATATTAACATTTTATAAAATGCATTTCTATTCTCCTCGCAGCGAGAAAAACATGCTAAGCTGTGCTGTAAAAATATGCGCTATTGTTTTCCTTTTCCCAGGCATTTTTAACATAAAACAGGAAAGTTGTTTTGATGCCTAAATTTATAATCATGCCAGTTCGTACAACAAAACGATTAAAAGTACGGCCATTAAAGCTACTAACCTCACAAAGAGCGCAACTTGAAAGTTCTCTCTAATAATCCGTTTCCATTTGATTTACCCATCCATTTTGACTTCTATTCCCAATCAGGGCCCCGATTGCAATGACAGGAAATGACACCAGAGAGGCGAGGGGAGGAGGAGATAGAGATGTTCAAATGTTCGTTAAGCTTATGGGACTTAACTACGGGGTCATCAGTCCCTAAACTTACAAACTAATTATGAACTACTTACGAACTAGGACGGCACAAATATCCATGCCCAAGGGGGGATTCGAACCCCCGACCGTAGTGGCCGTGCTGACCGTGACTGGAGCGCCTTAGTCACCTCGGCCACCGCGGCCGGCGAGGAGATAGAGACTGAGGGAATGAATTGGATTTACAAAGGGGGGATGATACAGACGCAGAGAGGAGGGGATAGGAGAGGGATTTGGTGTGGAATAAGAGGCAGTGTTTTGAAGATAAGGAGAGTAACAGATGGACAAAGGAAGGTATAAACGTAGGGAGAGGAAGAGAAAACATTAGGGTATATATCCCATACACATTAGCTCCTGCGAAGCATTGCCGGGTTTACTAGTACGTTGTAAATCACATCAAAAAACATAAAATCTACAAAAATGCAAGTCTCGCGACGAATTCCTTCCACCATAAAAAGTCGTGAGATCTTATGGGAAACCAAGTCGGTTATTTTAGTTAGTGTTCATGGAACCACCTATTCAACACTATGTCATAATTTTTTATCTAATTAGCTATCTACCAACATCTCTAGAGACTATATCAAAATTATATATAAACTAGCTTATATGCCCGTGCTTTGCAACGGTTGTTAAAGAGGGAGCTGTGTATATCATGGTTTTTAGGGTTCCGGACCTAGGTCAGCAAAACAGAATCCTTGTTGGATCGCTCTGTCAATATACTCAGTTCTCCTAGAGAAGATGTCAAATTTAAGTAGAAGTCATTGTCGAAAACGATGAATGTTCATAAAGTTTTTCATACAAAAAGTGACATTAAGTCCGTACTCCGGAACGATGTAAATTCATTGTTAGTTTGTGTTTATAAAGTTAAGACTGAGGAGTGTTATTGTCTGTCTGGCACAAACTTCTGAAAACACTTCTATCGTTGAGATGAGAAATAGTAATAATAATAACAGCGCCATGTATTGGTTCTATGGTGTAGTACTAAACTCTTTATCTCTCACAGTAAGTTCAAATGTTCAAATGTTTGTTAAGCTTATGGGACTTAACTACGGGGTCATCAGTCCCTAAACTTACAAACTACTTATTAACTACCTTATACTAAAGACGTCACAAACATCCATGCCCGAGGGGGGATTCGAACCCCCGACCGTATCACAGTAAGTATATGCTGAAGTATTATAATGTTGCACTGGGGACAATGTAGTTATTCTGTATGCAGTGCTCCATATTATCGAAAAGTCGACGAATACTGAAAGTCTGGTAATTCAGTCAAGAGAGCAGTTCATGTCTGTTTAAATAAGACGTCATGATGGTGTCAATATGCGATAAAGTAAGTCTGGGTAATCGTTGAAGAAATGGCGTGAGCTGATCGTCTGTATAGAATTTTCCATTAAATATAGTAGTATTTTCAGTGAATTGTCTTGACTGTGTTAGCAGCATCGGCCACTCTTTCAGCTAATACATGTCCTCACGTCCTGCAGTGATTACTTCGTAAAGCACGAAGTTGAAATCGATCTTGTGTAATAGAACAATATATTCAGAAGTCGGATTATAACTCTAAGTACAATTGTCTCTGCAAAAGAAAATGTTTTTCTCTATCTTAATGTACTCCAGACCAAAAGTAAGTAATTGCAAATTTTAATCACAATATTGTACAAAACAATTATGAAATCAGAGACGTTTCTGATAACTCTCTCGCTCGTTTGTGTGTATTATCTCTAGTGACAGATACAGAGCAGAAATATCTCTGGAGTGAGCATTCAGATGTGCAGAACAGATTTTCTGTACTCAACATTAAGGTGGAAATACCACATGATAATGGGAAAAAGCTACTAATCGATGACTTTATCTTGGTCCCTTCTTGTTTGGTTAAGACGATATGTGTAAATGGCCCTTTTAGAGACGCTTCCTGAACTTTTCTGTTGCTTCTGTCACACATTTATTTAGATATTATTTCATATTACGTGGTTGCTGTGGTAAAAGGAGGTGGGGCTTCTTTGCAGCCAATGTGGTAAAAACCAATCGTAAGAGCAAATAAATGTGTGGAAAAAGTGAATTTGCCACAATATCACTTGGTGATGCCAGCTTAACGTTGAGAAGATGCATATAAGCCAATGCTCACTCCATAGATATTTCTACTCTATATACAATTTAGTGGTTATACCCATAAAAAGATAAACTTCGTTTCTTTTCACGACATTGCAAAGCTAGGTCCTAACTGGGCTAAACTTTACTTGCAGTGGTAGCGGTTTAGTTTGCTATCGTTGGCAACGAACTATTCGCTTTAACAGGATGATTAATTTACTGACCAGAACAGCATAAATTATTTATTTCATCGTGAACATAAAGAATTATTCCCTTATTCTACGTGACTGTTTTTTGAAAAAGCATCAACGGCCGTTGCCAACATCAGCGCACAACGCCGCCGCCGTAAGTAAAATTGTACTGCTTCTTGTAGTGTATTACACCATAGTTACGAAATGAACGCCATAATTAAATAAAGTGTCCGACAAAGTACAGTTTCATACCTTCAATGATTCTTATGAAATTTGGTAAAGACAAACGTGGAGTTATTTTCTGGGTATTACCAATTTTTATGGCATTACATACCTTCCCCGTTGTAGAAAGTATGTTTAACTCAATTTAAACGGCACTATTCACACTCACCCAATATCGTATTCAGAAATGTATGTCGCCAACCGCTCGGGGCGCTGCTTTCTTGGGGTATAACAAAAATCAGTGGAAGTGTAGTGATTGTATGTATTAGACTGTGGTGCAACTACCAAACACTGGCGCTGTATTTCAGCTTGTGCATATACGTAGTGACAAAACATCGAAACGTATACAAGTATATCCGACATTGGCTCATGCCACTGTCGATTTCTGGCACATGTCCACGTCGTTAGCAGTTGAAGGGTTAATTGCTTGTAGAGTTCCACCACTGGTGCTAGATGACGCTATACCGTGGAGGAGCAGCCGCCTTGTTCTGCGACGGCCAGACGGGGATCGGCCGAAAGCCCCACGGAGCAGCTGAGCGCTGGCCGCAGCCTCGCCGTGTCCGCGCTAACAGGAATTTATGGCCCAACTTGTAATGGAGATCACATTACATCACTCGCCAACGCCCTCCGGCGTAACATCCAGCTCCACTGCTCCCTCTGCCGGAGTCTCTGCAAGTCCGTAAAGCTCATTCCAACTCCTACTCAAGACAACGCACATCGTTTTACGATGATATGCTGCCGTGAAGCCGAGGGGCACTGCTACAGGATAATCATAAAATCATTATAGGAGCATCGACCGCAAAGTAAATTCCGTTTCTATTGTAATCTGCGGCAGCACTAAGATCGCTGTTCCGAGCCCACAGACATATATTAATAGACTGACAATGCCTTATTCAGTATCATTGGTGTCAGTGAAGTCTCACCGCCATAAACTAGTAAGCAGTCGTGTGTGTTACTACAGAAAACAGTCGTAAAAATATGAATGAACCGACATAAGTACGCTGTCTTTAGAGTTTTGACACTTGGTAAATTCGTGTGTTGTATATGGCTGTAAATTTTTCAGCTGCAGTAAGCTTCGACACATACAGTAATAAGTTGCATTGATTTGCTGTTATTATTAATCTGTTACAAATTTAATTCAACTTCGGGTTTTATTTCAGTAGTGTAGTCCTTAGAAAAGTGTTGTTTATCGTAGATAACACATATCAGTATTATTTTGAGAGTCCTTACGAAATATTTGACACATACACTAATAAATCACGCCACGTTTTCAGTTTTTATTAGGCCTGATCTGTTATCAGATTCGATCAATTTCGGCTTTTCTTTTAATAGTATGACCGTTATAAATGTGCTATTTGTCGTGGATAACACAGTCGTTTTTTTCTTAGTGTTTTCTCGTTAACTACAGTCTGTAACGTAAATTTTACTTACCTCCCGACGGCCTTGTATGAATATGTTGGCAACATCAACAAAACGGTGGAAAGCCCTCACCAAGATGTTGATATTCTTAGAAATCACCACAGTGTGACTTCATTAGCGTTTTGTACAGATGAAGAAGTAAATAAATAACGCTGTTCCTACTCCATGGTTGACAGGTTCTTGTATGTACCCTCGTTCACTCTGTAAAAGTAATTGCCCTTGTAAAACGAAGATTTCTTGAATAAAAATTTGCGTTGTTATGTGATTGGCTAATGCCAACATCACACGATTGATAACATAATTACGCGAAGCCGCCAGGACGGGAAGTAAATTTTAACAGTACGTAACACGTTCTTCTCGTAACACGATTCGACACTGTAGGCCTGTATGTTAAATGCAACTGTTGCGGAAGTATTAGCTTAAATGCAGATCATGTTCAAACGAACTCGTACAGCTTACAACGTCATATCGTGTCCGATGATCAAGTAATACCGTACAGAAACTTTCTCATGTGAGGTGAGACAAGATGGCGGCTTCCAGCTTCAGTCACAGGGGCACGTTTGCCAGTCTAGTAATATATGTCTGTGTCCGAGCCATAGAGAAGATATCTCTGGAGTGAGCAATGAGTTCTGCGCATGTTCTCAACATCTATATGGGAGAGTCACGTGATCTCGGTGCGCATCTTTCTGCTAGTGATTGTGAATGATCGCCGAAGTCATCGTATTACATGTATTTCTTTCATTTTCAACTGTTGCTTGTCATTGATAGCAATGGTGAATTACTGTTGTTGCTACGGTTGTAAAGAAAAATACGTGAAAGAAGAAGAAGTCATTTTTCATAGGCATGTACCTTATGGGGTGAAAAATTTCGAGACACATTGTAATTAAGGCTAAATTTTGTAGGCCTCTCTTCTGTGATTGTATAACGATATAGCAGAATTTAAAGGCCGTACAAAGTCTTGCAAACATTCTTTTATTCCACGCTTAATTTACGAGTGGGGTAGGAAAGAGAATGAGTTGCGGTTTTGGCAACTACTGTCCGCAATGCATTTTCACTATTTTGTGAATTATGTGTATAGACATATATTTAAAAGACAAGAGAAAGATGTTACAGTTTGCTAACAGAAAATCTATTAAATGCACGTATAGGCTATACTTCTCAAGCAGAGGTCATCTGCACATACGACGTCTTTCTCTTCAAATTATTTGTTTCTGAAGTGTTGTTTTTACTTTAAAGTCACAACCCCTCAAACACGCCTGCACTGACTTTAAGTTTTGAGGATGGTATATTAAACACGGAACTTACTGATGCACTCATTACAATAAAATCCTTTCTGGCAATCAAATTTTGCCACTACTACTGTTCAGAAGAAACTACCTTAACAATTCATTTTACAAATCACGAAAAAACTAATATGCTCACACCTTCACATGTTGGACAGTTTTCTACCTGTAACAAAAAAGTAGATAAATTACGTTACTGCAGACAAATTCAGAAACGAATGAATTTTGCATATCTTTGAGCTATATGTGGCCAAATAGGATGGTTTAATATATACCATAATATAACAAAAATGTCGATTACTGGTAGGCCTACAGTGCAAATACTGGTACATCTACCTTACGCCTACCTAAATTGCGCGAAATAAACACGTCAAACTGTTACCAATAATCAGAATTTTACGCTGGCCTAAAATACGGAAAGAGAAAAATAAACATGCTACACACAATCTGTTGAAATAACGACGATGATACATGTGGTATGGTCAACAATTTGTCATAACTGCAAGTGATTTTTGTCCACTATAAAAGGCACTGGCTTCCTATCGAACAATTTTGGAATGTTTTTATGAGAAATATTTACTGCAGAAGCCTTAGAAGTACGAAAATAATGCCGCATAAAACAAAACAACGGCTGTCGGCACAAAAATAAAAGCAATAGTTAAATGTGAGCTGTGACACTTGTCCCTAAGGACGAAATGACACTTTATTTTACTCTTCAAAACTAAGAGTTACGTATCAAATAGAAACTGTTATCAAGTTCACGAAGTTTCTATACTTAATCCACGACACCTATGAGGTAAATTAACCTGTACTAGCGATGAAATGACGTTTTAAATGTACACGGCGCTTTATTGGCAAACCTCCTGCGTATCGACATCACATGAACTAGGTGGTCGATACATGTTGAGTACAAGATTTGTGTTCTGCGCATGTCAATACTCACGCAAGCGATATCTCCTCTAGGTTCTGAGCCAGAGACATACATTACTAGCCTGGCAATGCCGTATACAGTATCACTGGTGTCAGTGACCTCTCGCCGCCATTTTTCTATACTATAAACGTATGAGCAGTCGTATATGTTATTACAGGAAAAAGTCGTAAAAGTACTGACGTAACTACGCTTTCTGTACAGTTATGACAGATGGGAAATTCGTGTGTTATATATGGCTGTAATTTTTTCAGCGGGAGTAAATTTGATACGTACATTAATGAGATGCAGCAAATTGCTGTTAATATTAATCTCTTACCAATTGCATTCAACTTCTGCTTTTCCTTCAGATATATGGTAATTATAAAAGTGTTGTTTATTGTAGATAACACGTATCCTTACTCTTTTAAGAGTTCTTACGAAATCTACAGTCTGCTTTGACGTATACACTAATGAGTCGCGTTTCCTGTTTTCATGCATGTGATACCAGTTTTGTTCAACTTCGGCTTTTCTTTCAATAGTATGACCGTTATAAATGTGCTATTCGCCGTGGATAACACATACCTTTATTCTCCTGCGTGTTTTCAGATAACTACTGTATGCTTTAACTGTACATAACGGTAAAATTTTACTTACTATCCCGGCGGCCTCACGTGATTTTGTTGGCAACATCTTTGCAATCTACACATACAGTGACTTGATTAGTGTTTCGAACTAATGATGAGTAACGCTGCTCCTGCTATACGGTCGATAGGTTCTTGTATGTACCCTCGTTCAGACATTAAAAGTAATTGGGCTCGTGAAACGAAGATTTCATAACAAACATTTGCGTTGTAACGCGAGTAGATAAAGCCAGCGTCACATGACTGACAACATAATCACATGAGGTCGCCAGGACGTTAAGTAAAATTAAACCGTTCGTAACTCGTTCTTCTCATTACACGATTCTCGCGGCAGAATGGCCGTGCGCACTGAGGCGCCGTGCAGCGGTACGCGCTGACGTTCACCGTCGGGAGTTCGAATCCTCCCTCGGGAATGGGTGTATGTGTTGTTCGTGGGTAAGTTTAACTTAGTTTAAGTAGGTCTTAAGCTAGGGATTAATAACCAAGCTGTTAAGACCCATAGATATACAAACATTTGAACATCATAACACGATTCGACAATCTATGTTTTAAATTTAACTATTGCCGAAGTATAAGCTCAAATGCAAATTATGTTCAAACCAACTAGTATATCAAACGTCATATCGTGTCAGAAGATCATAGTAGTAACATACGTAAACTTTTTGACGTGAGATTAGGCAATATGGCGGCGTCAGGCTTCAGTCACAGAGGCAGGATTGCCAGTCTAGTAATACTTGTCTGTGTTCCGAGCATGCGCGGCAGTTACCCTGACTCAAGGAGAAGAGATGTGCGCCATTTTCAGATCGCTGCTGCGACGTGTGCTTTGTAGTGCTTCTTTATAATGTCAGCCGTAATTGAAAATGCCGGCGCGTGGGAAATCAGATCTGTCATTCGTTTTCTAAATGCAAAGAAAGTAAAGCCAAAGGAAATTCATCTGCAAATCTGCGAGGTTTACGGACAAAATGCTATGAGTGATTCAATGGTTAGAAGATGGGTCAGGATGTTCAATGGAGGACGTGAGCAAGTGCACCAGGAAGAACTAAGTGGACGCCCGTCTGTGGTTATTGACGAACTGGTTCACACAATTAAAGAGAAGATTAAGCACAATCGTAAGTTTACACTTAGTGCCCTTGCTATGGAAGTTCCCCAAATCTGACGATCATGAATTCACTTTGCTCACGTTGGGTAACCAAAATTCTTACTGAACAACACAAGAAGCAACGGATGGGCAGTGCACTTCAGTTTTTTACACGTTACAATGAAAAAGACGATAGTTTTCTTTTTCGGACAGCCACATGGAATGAAACTTGGCTACCATATCCACCCCTGAAATAAAACGGCAATCAATGGAATGGAAGCACACTTCATTCCCAACTAAGGTTAAGCATAAGCAAATCTTGACACCTTGAAATGTCATGTTTTTGGGACGGTATAGGCATTTAGCTGATTGATTTTTTATCTATTTTATTTTATTTTTTACCGCGAGGTGAAACAATCAATACATATGGTTACTGCGAGACCATTAAGAAATTGCGCCGCGCAATACATAACAAGCGCCGAGGACTACTGTCAGAGGGTGTTGTTTTTTCCACGATAATGCCCGACCTCACACTGCGAATGTAAACTAACAACTCTTACGGGAATTTCACTGGGACGTGTTTGATCGTCCTCCGTGAAGCCCGGATCTCGCTCCCAGCCACTGTCGTCTCTTCTTCCACCTCTTGGTTGTGAATACTTCAACGATGATGACGAGCTGAAAGAAAATGCTACCGCATGGTTGAAATACGAGCGGCTACATTCTATGAAGAAGGCATACAAAAAAACATATAAGATTCGAAACGTCATAGATGTACGGAAAATAATAACCATGAGTGTACGTAGCCGTTAACAGAAAGTAGACGTTTTCATAACTATGATGTTACCTTTTCTATTCACGCATTAAAATCTCTGACTGTGATGCTAATAATAATAATAATAATAACACGTGAACACCGAATTTCCAGGAACTTGTGCTCTGCATGCCGATCGGGTATTACGGTAGAAATGACGTACGGAAATAACATTTCATGAAATGGCATTCTAGGGACGTTCGGTTAAAATGTTTCGTTTGCGGTAACACAAGCATATCAGAGAGCTGCATTGCCACAACTGATAACTCGACGTTGTCGTGAACAGTGGAAATGAAACATAACACCGAAATGTATAGTAATAGCTGCTGCTTACAGGCGTCGATATTCACTTAGTTTTCCGTAATAGTAACTCTGAGGTGTTTAACTTCCTCGTAGGTTTAAACTGTGTGCCAGAACTGCGATTCGAACCTGCAACCTTTGCCTATCGCAGGCAACTATTCTGTTGTTGTGGTCTTCAGTCCGCAGACTGATTTGATGCAGCTCTCTGTCCTACCCTAACCTGTGCAAGTCTCTTCATCTGAGAATACGGCTACCTACATCCTTCCTTCTACAATCATTTTGACTGAACTACTTACGGTCCCTTTTACACTGACATACAATTGTGCTCTGCCGATCATTTTTATACAATTTGCTCATGGCAGGGAGCGATCTTATAAATGTATTTTGTCAATAATGAAATGCCAAGATCGCGGTTTTTCGTCTTTATTTATAACAGACGACAGGTTTCGATGTACACTTGACAGCAAAAAAGTGGATCACTGCTAAATGCAAACCAAATAACGTAGCTGTGTTGCGGGTACTCTAGACACAAAACCCCTGTGGAGTACAGTCGTTCGACTATTCACAATGGGTACCATAAGAAACAGTAGAGAACATTGCTCCTTATGGCAGTCAGTCCAAATGTAATTCAATACTGTCATACAAAAAACATTAGAATACAAGTTATTAGAGACGAGAAAGCAACGTAAATTTAATTTCATTACAATACAATAAGTGACAAATTTGATACCTTCTCAAACTCATTCAATGACACAATGAGTTTTTGTTCGTGTTCTGAATTTGAACGCACTATTGACCAAAAAAAGGTTGCGTTTCTGATCGAGACTAGATTAAGCATAAAGAGATCTAAAACATTGACCTTTTCGTTGCTCCTTGGTGATTTGTATGCCTATTTAACTATGCTCACATTTTGCTCAAGTTTGTAGAAAAAATGTTTATGAAATCTAATAGGACTTGACTGCTAAGGTTATCAGTCCCTAAGCTTACACACTACTTAAACTATCTTAATCTAAGGACAACGCACACATCCCTGCCCGAGGGAGGACTCGAACCACCAACGCGAGCAGCAACCCGATCCACGATATGATGCCTTAGACCGCGCTGTTACTCTACGTTTGTAGTATAGCTCTTACCATAATAAATGGAATATTACACATCTTAAAGGTTGAGAGGAGCGTCGTTTATGCATTAGAAAACAGATTCTACAACGACGAAAAGTATGCCATTTGTAACAGTTGGAATGAAAGCAGGGGAGGTCCATCGAAACACCAGTGCTCTGTATTTCACAAAACGAAGAATGGATTATAGACAAAGAGATATGAAACAACAAGGTCTCATAGGGAGGACTGGTAGACAGTAACGAAACCATAAATTAAAAGAGAAGGTATGCTTCAACAGAAGCCAATAGATTTGATTATAGCATTTTGAGGGAACAGCCCAAAAGATAATCTGTGATTATTATGTGAGAGAGTGAGAGAGAGAACAGAAGAGAACAATGAATAAATAAAAGACAAATCGTTTCCTTATTTTGTGAACAGTGGAGGGTGTATTAATAGATGGAGGGGAGGAGAGAGACGTATTTGAAATAACAAATATTACTTTGACGGCATCCATCTGAACTGATTACTCTGTATGCCTGGAGGTTGGGTATAAGTTAAACGATAAAAATAGGATATTGAGTGAAAGGAAAAAATTTGTGCCACGGGCGGAAATCGAACACAGACTTCCATATTTACTTTAATTCAATACTGTTCCTTTCACTCAATGTCTTTCACATATTGATACGGAAAACTGTCTCTAGGTATATAAATTTATAATACAAATCGGATAACAAGGGAACTGTATATTTAAAAAAAGTTCAATATAAAGATAGCTCAAAGGAAAAAAAACTATTTTCAAATGTTCAAATGTTTGTTAAGCTTATGGGACTTAACTACGGGGTCATCAGTCCCTAAACTTACAAACTACTTATGAACTAGGACGGCACAAATATCCATGCCCGAGGGGGGATTCGAACCCCCAACCGTAGTGGCCGTGCTGACCGTGACTGTAGCGCTTCAGTCACCTCGGCCACCGCGGCCGGCAAAACCTATTTTATTTCAGTTGCCAAGAGATCTTCCATAGTCTCTTACTTACGAAATATGACAACAGAGACGAGATTAAAAAACAAATAAATCATTTTAACACGTTCGCTGCCGTTCACGCTCTGGCGCATGTAAACGTTACTTGAGTCAGGTGCCACTCACGCTGTGGCGCGTGCTGCGACCTAGCATCCTATTATGGGTTGTTGTAAACTGGCATCGTCTAATAAAGTTGTATACTCTGGTAGGCACTCATGGAAGAGTATAAGTGATATGCACACGTACGTGGTACCAGATTTCTGCGTTTGCATTACCGGCTAAGAGCCATACACGCTTCTCATGATGTCATAATAGATTTATGTACTATTTACATTGTTAATTTGTTGTTTTTTTCACAAAAATACAAATGCAAATAAAAAAAACATATATAAAAATGAAAACTAAAACCAAAACATTCAGTGGCTCAAAACTATGAAACGATACTGTCAAAATACGATCACGTGCTAGAGTGTGAAGTGGCACCTAGCATCATCGCTGCAGAGCGTGAACGGCAGCGAACGTGTTAAGGATTAATAATTTATTCAGAATCCCTTATTATTTGTTTCTTCTGTAATGCATCTCAGCATATAACCTATAACGTGCCGGCCGCGGTGGCTGGGCGCTCCAGTTACGGTCTGCATGGCCACTACGGTCGGGGGGCTCAAATCCCCCCTCGGGCATGGATATTTGTGCTGTCCTTAGGATAAGCTAGTTGATAAGTAGTTTGTAAGTTTAGGGACTGATGACCCCGTAGTTAAGTCCATAAGCTATACAAGCATTTGAACATTTGAACCTATAACGCAATTGGACCAGCTTCTCTTCAGTAAAAGTGACGAGTCTCTCGAGTTGGTTGCTTGCAGTGAGACGGCCTGATTTGTATTTCTGCTTTCCGCTCTTACTATGATGCCATGACATAAACATTCTGTATTTACATCAGAGCCCCGCTTTGGGGGGGGGGGGGGGCTATTAGCCACCACCGCGACCGCCAGCTGGCTGCTTTTTGCCAAGCCTCGCCTCGGCACCAGCCCGTAGCTCGCTAGTCACGGCTAATACAGGCCCCTAACATGTAGTAGAAACCACCACAGTTAGAGCTATTTTGCTATAAAATGAGCAGCCACGTTATTTTATGACACTTCATTCACATATTTAACGAAGTTAAAGAATAAAATCGTCATAAACGTAGCTACCACATAAAGTTTCACCTAGATAGCAATCTTACGACACAGGAAACTATGTTTTCAGCGCTCAACTTAGAAAACTACACATATTGCAAAATTAAACAGTTCTGATATCAACTACACAAATGTATATATGTAGTATATCATTGACATTTTGTGCACTTATAAAGTGTTCTGAATGTCTCTTAAAGAATAAGTGCTACACAAAGGAAATTACCTTCTGTTGGGGCCCTTAATTTACACGATTGTTCTGTTATTCATAGTGAAGTGTTTTGTAATGTGTTTAAAGAATCACTTCATTTTCTAGACTGCTCCACACTTACACGAAGCTCGAAATAATAATAATACATACAATTGCCAAATAACGTATATGCGAGTTATAATCTCATATATTCTTTCAACTTCCTCAACATCCTCCCTCTATCCCGACAGGTAAGAATAGCACACTGCTCAGCAATACTGCATAACAGGTGGAGCAATTGTAGGGTTGGCAGTCTCCTTAGGAGACGCTTATCTCTTCTAACAGTTGTGTGAATAACAGACCCTTTGTTTCACATTCGCCGTAACTTGTGTTATTCACAGCTAACATTCTTTCTAATTCCACCCCCAAGAATTTCGTTATATGTGTGACATTCAAATTTGTGCTTATCAATATCTAGAATACTGACGAAACTCTTTGAGTAATGATGTTCAGAGCCAAATGCATACTGATGTTTAAGGTCAATTGTCATCATATGAGCCGTGATGATACAAATTCAAAATCATTTCGCAACTGATTTGCTTTTCTGAGTTAAATAGTCGACAGCATTAACTGCCTTAAATCTAAGAGCAATATTCTGATTGCTCATTAAATATTTCGAATAATTGTATATTCGAAGCAGGAGAAGTGTACTTCACTTTGCTGGAAGAATTACACTCGTCACGTCCTTTTCACTAGATGACTTCTCGTCAGTTAGTGCAAACTATTGCCTTATTGACAGGACAGCACGATCCCAGTCGCACAACTGTGACTGTACTCCTTAGGAAAGCGATATGGTTCGAAGTTGATTATGGCTGAAGATATCAAACATCGTTTTGGCACTCTATAAATACGGAACGATTTTGAGAGTAGTTCGTGCAAATATAGTATCATAATTCTCACAAGATGTTGGAACACTCGAGAAAGACATTGCCTGTAGAAAAATGATCTTCCTGGTACGACTATGGTAGTGAAATGACAAGATGGTGGATCATGTCTGGTGATAGTTGTACTGCTTCCTGGAGAGACAGAGAAGAATCTAGATGAAAAGAATGCGACACAAGCTGCTTGTGGCCACTGAGTGCGCGCATTGGGGAAGCTGAACAGTTGTGCCCAGCCGGAATTCGGGGATATTTCTACTGCACTCTGAGCAGTTACGGTAACCACTGCGCGAGCGAGAAAACAACGGTCATCGCAGGTGCGCGAGCTACTCCCCGCCTCCCTTCCCCCCCCCCCCCCCATAACCCCTCGAAATCTTCAAGCCTCAAACTTCCGCACACTACTCACGTAGTTGGCGTTTCCAATTTGCACTCACTGCTCGTGGCACTCTGCCGATTACCTCAAGGCGTAGTGTGCATTTGCACTGAAGGCTGGATCTGTTGTCGTCTTCTCCTTAATTATGTATGCTTATGTGGTGTTTGTTCTTTCGATAGAACGGTCACCACACATATATGTATATAGAAGAAACTTTGAAGATTCACTTATTGGTGGTATTCCAGTTAAAATGTCTGAAAATTGAACTTCGGTGTGTCATTTACTTGTCACAATTATGATTACAGACAAGAGTGATGAATTTCACGCAGGAACTACATCTATTCTCGGTCCCTACCTTCTGAAATATCTGCAGCAAACTTCTGAAGGGCGATGAGGAGGCGATTCACGGTGCAGCTGTTCGCTTCCTACATGAAAATGTTCAAATGTTTGTCACGCTTAAGGGACTTAACTGTTGGGTCATCAGCGCCTCAATGCGCTTGACCACTCCGTCGGGCCCACATGAAAATGCAGACGCTGTCTAAAGATTAAGAGGCAACAGCTCTCAATTAGAAACTGGAGCGAGAGTAACAATTACCCACTCTCTGACAGAGCCACAAACTTCTATATCGAATTGAGAAATATTTGAGACAGATTATGCTGCTGTCTAGAAAACACCTCAGAAAAGCAAAGCCAATTTTAAAATGATATTGAAGTTATATCTTCATAGTACAAATTGCGAAAATTGACCCTAAACATAAATATGTGTATAGTTCACCACATGATTATCAGAAAATTTTCGTCAGGCCTTGAGAAATCGATAAACAAAACAAATTTAATGATTATAAAGCAAACGAAATTTCTGGTGAGTACAACTGAAAACAAAGTTAACCGGGAAAAATACATGTTTTAGCGAAGATAAAACAAGTGGTCTGTTACTGACACGACCATTAAAAGATTAAAACCTCTCCCAAGGAGACTACTGCCAACCCTGCAAATGACCCACCTCTTCGGCAGTATTGGCGAGCAATGTGCGATTACTACCTGACGGGATAGAGGGAGGACGTTGAAAAAGTTGAAGAAAGATATCACATTGTGCGGTATAGTGAATTAGCGGAACGAAGGTCTCGGATGTTTTCCGTTTTTTTATTTATTTATTTATTTATTTTTTTTTTTTTTTTATTTTTTTTTTAGATTGTGTAGGGGGCGGGGCCCCAGCAGAAGGTATTTTCCGTTGTGTAGCATTTATTGTTTCGGAGAAACTGAGAACACTTTATAACTGCACAAAACGTCAATGATATACTACACATATACATTTGTGTTGTTGATATCAGAACTGTTTTATTTTTCAATATGCGTTGTTTTCTAGGTTGAATACATATTTTCTTATGTCTAGATCTAATGCAAAGCGCTGAAAAGAAAGATAGTTTCCTGTGTCGTAAGATTGCTATCTAGGTGAAACTTTATGTGGTAGCAACGTTTATCATGATTCTATTCTTCCAATTCGTTAAATATTTGAATGAAGTGTCAAAAGATAACGTGGCTGCTCATTTTATAGCAAAATAGCTCTAGCTTTGGTAGTTTCTACTACGCATTAGGGTAGGTTTGCAGAAACTTGTGATACTTCATGGCTTGAGCCTGGCTTTGCGACTGGGGCCTGTATTAAGGCCGTTTCACACCGCGGTCGCACTATGTCACGTAACGTAACGTGACAGATTTTTCAAAAGATCAGTTTCCACAGTTTTAAATGGTGTAATTCACAACGACCTCACAGACGCCACAGACGTCGACAGACGAATCTGCGGGATCGCTCCGAGAGCGATCTTTTCAAAACGTCTGTCGACGTCTGCACCCTCGCGCATGCGCTCTGGTCCGCTACCCCGCCGCGCGCATGACCACACCTGACGCGCAGTTTCGTGCAGTAACTCGTTACAAGAAGCTGTATTTTTGTTTTGTTGTTATTTATTATGGGCGAGTTAATTGTAGGCGTCAGAACGCATCCACTGCTGTGGAATACAGATTTGGAGGAGTACAGAGACAGCAGTTTCAAGGACACAGGATGAGGCGAAATAGCAGAGCAACTGAAACAAAATAGAGTAGTTCTTAACTGTACCAGTTCAAATATAAATACATATTTATTGCTTTAACAATTATTTAGAGTTTATTTTAAAATTATTTACATTTAGATGAATCTCTAATTACGAACATTACATATTATTTTAACTTAATAATGGAGAAGGAATAGCCTCCAACGATTTACATTGTTTATATGTTTGAAATACATTTTACCAAAATTTTAAACCACTGCAATAAGATGTCAAAAAAGTAAATTGTATAAGGCATTAATAAACTTACCTTAGGCATAGCTCCAGTCATTCTCCGCTGGAAATAGATCTCCAGCAGTTGGTGTCTTTTTTTTACTAATATCGTCACTGATCAATGTTAAGATCTTTTATACTCAGGTTTACATAACCGAAAGTATGTTGTGAATCTGCCATCGTCTAGTTCCAAGTCCTCCATGAGATGATATTCGCCACACTGTTGCCACCTCGGTTGATGGGGTGCACCCATTGCATTCGGTTTGTAACCGAGTACAACAGCATGTGTTCCTCTTCACTACTCGAACTACTATCGTCGACATCCAACCAAGGCACATTTTTAGTAAACCACGAACCACTTGCCATGTTACGTGCTTCAACTGAACCGACTGACAGAGCAGAAACAATGCCCCAGTCTCTGACAGACGTCGGTGGCAGTGTGAACTGCACGTCTGTTACGCGACATCTGTCACGTTACGTAACGTGACAGTGTGACTGCGGTGTGAAACGGCCTTTAGCCGTGGCTCGTGAGCTACGGGAAGGCCGGTCAACCACAGCTGTCGCCGAGACGAGGCTTGGCGAACAGCAACCAGCTGGCGGTCGCAGTGGCAGCCAACAGCCCCCAGCACGGCGCAACGCGGAGCTCTGGCGTAAATACAGAATTTTTACTCCCTTGCATCATAGTGTGAGCGGAAAGCAGAAATACAAACCAGGCCGTCTCACTGTGAGCAACCGACTCGAGAGAGAGTCATCGCTTTTCCTGCAGAGAAATACGCTGAGATGCATTACGGAAGAAACAAATAATGAGGGATTCTGGATAAATTATTAGTCCTTAAAATGTTTTTTTTTTTTCCTTTTTAATCTTGTAATCTTGTCTCTGTTGTCATACTTCGCAAGTAAGAGACTCTTGGCAAGTGAAATAAAATAGTTTTCTTTTTTTTTCCTTTAAGCTACGTTTATATTGAAGGTTTTTTTTTTTATATATAAATATAAAGTTCCCTTATTATCCCATTTTATTATAAATTTATATACCTAGAGACAATTTTCCGTGTCAATATGTGAAAGACATTGAGTGAAAGGAACAGTATTGAATTAAAGTAAGTATGGAAGTCTGTATTCGATTCCCGCCCTTGGCTCAAATTTTAATTCAATGCTTGTCATTTCACTCAATATTCTATTTTTATTTCATTTATACCCAGCCTCCATGCATACAGAGTAATCAGTTCAGATGGATGCCGTCAAAGTAATATTTGTTATTTCAAATACGTCTCTTTCCTCCCCACCATCCATTAATACACCCTCCGTCATTCACAAAATATGCAAACTATGTGTCTTGCATTTATTCGTTGTTAATTTCTCCTCCATATTCTCTCTCTCTCTCTCTCTCTGTCTCTCTCTCTCTCTCTCTCTCTCTCTCACTCACTGTCACCCCCCTTACAGTATAACCTCTGTTATCCTTTTGGTCTATTCCCCCAAAACCCTGTAAAAAATTAGTGGTTTCTTTTAAAACAATACTGTCTCTTTTAATGTCTGCTTCATTTACTGTCCATCAGTCCTCTCTATGAAGCAGTGTTCTTTTATATCTTCGATAATCCATCTTTCGTTCTGTAAAACATTCGTTCCTATTCTCTCGGCTCTAAGACAAATTGTGCTATACGTCTAAGGAGTACTTTGCAAGTATTTCTCTCTTTTAGTTTTCAGTTCTGCACTCCTGTCCATTCCTACATCCCACCCTCCCTCCTGCTATCCCCTCCCTTGACATATTTATCTGTATCTACGTGCTACTTTTCACAATTTTGTGCTTGGCAGATCTTTTATTTATTTATTTATTTATTTTATTTTATTTTTAAACACTGTCGTTATTTCTCTGCTGCTGACTCTCCAAAAGCACGTGGATATAATGGACAACTGAACCTTACCGTGCAAGTACTGATATATCCATTGAAATGGACAACTATTCCGACAAATCCCAGTATCCAACGTTTGAAATGGCAGACACTGAAGTTCTCCCGCATCCTTCCTAGTTGGATATTATGCTTCGCATGCAATCGCATTTTCGATGCGAAATTGTATCAGAATCTACATTGCTGTTTTTAACCTCAATATGACCATTGAAGGCAACCACAGCGTGAAGAATAATTGCTCGACACTCTTGCCAGTTATTGGATACCTTGTCATTGACCATACTAGTAAATCACAAAAGCCTCCTTCATCGAAGTCTGCGTTCTTGAACATGGTGAATAATAGATGTCAAAACGAAGTTACTTTCCCAATTTCAGAATCCTTTTTCTAATGCATAATCCACGCTCTTCATAACTTTAAAAATGCGTAATATTCAAGTTATCGTGGCAACAGCTACCCAACAACCTTGATTAAAGTGAGTCCATAGTTAAATAAGCTTATTACAGAATGCCATACCAAATCGTAATGTAGCATACTGAAACGTAGTATAATATCATGAAAAATCCGCGATAAGGCGCCTCAAACTACATGGCCATCCCCTGCCGCCAAGAATGTCTTACCTTGCCAGACACCTTTGAGCGCTTTACTGGTCCTACCGTCGAATGAGTACTCCATTATGAAAAAAAAATGCTAACACATATGTAATACGCTGGAGGCCGGGATGATGTTAACTTGTAATGGCTAAGGCATGGGTCCGATTCCCGCTTGGGGTAACAGTTTTTAACGGCCACAAAAATAACATCTGCACCTCCAGTAATGCCAAGTAAAGAACGCAGGACTTTGCCTTGTTTCAAATCAACATTGCACATGTCCATGCGCTACTAAGTTAAATACCAAACCCTTCCACGTCTCTACTAACGCTGTGATCCGAACTAGTAGTGAACGACAATGATAGTTGACGCCTCATCGTGTAAGGTCAAGAGTGACGGTATGTGCGGGATTGGAGTCCCCGGAAGAAACAATAAATATATCAGCAGCATTCCTATATACAATAGCAAATAGCTTGCATTCAGCTTGTAGCGCATTGGCTGTTAGAACAACTCCCGCCTCTTTCTCCCAGTGCCGCCAGCTTACGGCGTATAGATTACAGGTTTTAAAAGAAACAACATGCAAGGGGTTAAGGCGCCAGAAGTGGAACACGAAATTAAGCATCACTTTAATGTTTGAGTAATAGAAAACTGGAACGTATATCTACGAAATATTAATATTTTAAAGGGGCTTATTATGCGGGTGTAACAACGCTTTCTGCCTCTTTTTATTGCTGTAATTGAATAACAGTCAGAATTAATATTCTTCATACCACTTTTTTTCTAAAAGAAGTCGTCAGCGTATGTGGACTTATTTTAGCAAATAACAAATGGAAGGCAATAAATAATGCCAAGCACAAATCAACAATACATGGACGAGGTCTACTGTGTACAATTCTGTTACGGGGTAAGGTTGGTAGAGATCATAAACATTATGTAGACACACGAACTCAGCTGTCTTCTGCCGATCACAAAGGGGCCACGAAAAAGTGCGTGTCCTGTAATCGCAACTCGATCAGGCGTACAACTGTTGTTTGCTTAACAGTTCGATCAGATTCAGATCGCGAACAAAAACATATCATGTCATTAAACAAGTGTGGTAACGTATCTGACTTTTCACTTATTGCAACTAAATTTAATTTACAAGTGTTACTCTAATGGCGTTTATTCTAATATTTGTAGTACGAAAGTATTGGTTTGTACCTTGCCTGAATGCCATAAGGAGAAATAGGAGACTTACTTAGTACCTATTGTGGGTAGGTAATAACTGTACTGTGCAATTATTTGACGACCTGCTACGCAGCTGTGCAATGGTGGTTGCATAGCGTCAGGTGCGGTCTCCACATTGGATCAAAAATTCAAATGTTTGTTAAGCTTAAGGGACTTAACTACGGGGTCATCAGTCCCTAAACTTACAAACTACTTATGAACTACCTACAACTAAGGACGCCACAAATATCCATGCCCGAGGGGGGATTCGAACCCCCGATCGTAGTGGCCGTGCAGACCGTGACTGAAGCGCCTCAGTCTCCTCGGTCACCGCGGCCGGCTCCACATTGGAATTCAGGGGTGATCCACTTTTTTTGCTATCAAATGTACATAGACATCATCTTCTGGTCTCTGCACTAAATTATATCATTATTACATAAATGCATATTGTAGCCAGTTGGCACATATTTTAATATGTGACTACCCACCAGTATATCCAACAGGCTACAATATCCATTTATGTAATAATGTTATAATTTAAAGACTCAGCGTATGCGTTACCTTATGTCTCTTTTGACCTATTTTTACAAGGATTTTCGCTCCTAAAGTAGGTCTTCCTGGAGGAGACTTGTCCTCCTGTCCGGTAGTTTCTTTTACTGTCGGTCTCGTCTACACCTACTAAATGCTACTTTCTAAGTAGTCGGATCAGTGAGAACCCTTAGAGGATGCTCTTAAGCTAGCTGTTTTGTGTTTACTTCACTAAATGTGAATTTTTCGTTGACATGATCTGCGTTTCCTAGTTTATAAATATGATATATATATATTATAGACAAATTTTCTGTTGTTTAGTAGAAATTAATAAAAGTCCACTAAAGATGCTGCAATGAAAACGAAACTTGTCGGGTTTACGATAAGAAGAAACAGTCTTTTGCTGAAGGCATACCAACCCAGTTCAAAATGCATCTTACAGGATCCATTTATTTTCCATATGTCTGATGACCTGCTTGTTTGACAATTAACGGATAAAGATATTACGTTGAGATATTTGACACACACTAAAGTCTACAATCCTTAGTTCTGTAAATATTTAAGCCTCAGAGTCAAAGCACTTTAAATCGTCACATTTTAGATACTCGGACACTCAAGCGTCAGCACCTGTTCGGTATTTCCTGTTGAAATGGAATCTTGAAACTTGGCTGGAAGAAATGTTTCACAGTACGAGTGACGGAAATATCTTAAAACCATTAAACTGTAATTATCATACGGAAAAATGTATGTAGCTTTAGTCATCTTTAACTGTCTGTTCGTTTATTACACCCCATAGAGACGCAAAAGAAATGACAAATTCTTTCTCGTATGGCTAGATCGCAAATTAATTATGAATGAGCTCTTAGTGGCCTAAAAACTTAATTGCAGATATAATACCGGTTCTCTCAAACGTCCGGAAGAACAGACGCCATAAACATAATTTCAAAATATCCTTGTTGGATGCGAACTGCAGCTGTAGCGTAAACTGGCGGTTTCTTTTTGTTTAAAAAGTGCAGACAGCTGCTTTTATGGATGTTTTTATTCCTTAACTAGTCTTCAAGCCACTGCGGGCTCATCTTCAGTGGATACGTTACAGAACATGTTTTATCTTCCACCAAGTGCAGGTTTACGCTGTAATGGTGGTTCTGGTAACATAACTGAACTTTAGTAATCGGGAACAAAATAAAACGGATTTAAACATTAGTTTGTTTTATTTTACGTACTTACTGTGTTTTTATTACATTTGTAATCGTAATCCTGTTGTGCACTGTTGTATTTGTTCTAGGTTGTTATTTATTTATTTATTGTATTATAGAGGATGTCGAGCCCTCTGACCGAGCGCGCTGAGCTACCACGCCGGTGACCTCCGCCAGTATTTCGTCAGTGCCCAACACTCAACATGATTACGCTTACGCCTATAACAAAAACAAAGTAAGTACATAAAATATAACAACTTAAAGTTTAATTCCGTTTTATTCTTCTCCCGATTACTAAAGTTCATTTTTGCTTATTTTAGACTTGGTAGAGGTATGCAACCGTCATGATAAAATTTATTTAAATGATTCTAAAATTGGTTAGAGGTTGTTTGAATAATCACTTAGATGTTGTTAGTAGATTATTTACTGTCGAAACACAACATGTTTCGGGCTTCGCCCATCATTTGGTGACCTGTCAATAAGAAACAAATACAGCCAATAATTATATTCCTACAATTATTTGCAACTTATAATTAAAATATAAATTTTTTATATGTTGTAAATAATTTCACATAATTTGGAATTACATACCGATATATATATATATATATATATATATAGAGAGAGAGAGAGAGAGAGAGAGAGAGAGAGAGAGAGAGAGAGAGAGAGAGAGAGAGAGAGCTTTTATGCATTCAAATTTGTCATTTAAAATACTTTTGTCGTGTATTGGCAAACAAAAATTAACGTAAATTGTGGTTAAGATAATGTATATATAAAACTCTCTCGGCTTATCTGAATATTGTATAATGATGTCATCAAAATCGCCTAGCCGTTTTCGAGTTTATAGAGGATATACAAACAAACATTCATTTTTATATATAGATATTGGCTATCTATGTATCTGAATGCCAGGTCACCTGATGATGTACAAAGTTCGAAACATGTTGTGTTTTGACAGTAAATAATCTACTAGCAACAGAGAGAACACTCACACGGGCGAAGTAGCCAGCCTGTTCAACCAGATGGTGCTGTTTTCTGCAATAAAACTAGACGAAAACCTCTAAGACGTGAGACTAGCCCCGTTCCTCAGATACTTCAATGGACTTCGCAACAGATGTTTGGAATGTGTGAACAGATGAAAATTGTCACCTCAAGTACTTATATGACTCAAGCACATACCTCAGTTACTTTAAACGAAAATCCAATCGAATCTGAGATACATCTTGGTAGTCTCCGTCAGTTTGTTCTTACCATCGGTGTAATGACAGCGCCTTCTGGCACTATCAAAACGGTCGAGTGCTCATATATTTAAGAGAAGGAATTGCTGTATATTTTGTATAATAAACGTTGAAATTTCCAGTTTGGTCACGATTTTAACTGTGCCTTCCCTCCCTTTTATCAGTATCGTCATTATTAATGTAATCGTAATCGTACATAGTTACTTAATACGATGCATCTGAAGGGTAGTAAGGTATATAAATTCCCAACAATGGTAAAATTCACTTTACTTACAATGGCGTCTGGTAACAGAATGACAGATTTTACCTGTCTGATGTATTGTGCTGTCAGTTTCTAGCAGTTGACGCAAATCCTGTGTCGTACAGTAATCACCACCTTTTGTGGCAACTATTAACCTCCCCAAACAACCCATAAATATAGTCGTCATCAGTGAACGCTAGACGTGACTCACCTTGTTGATAGCTCCCTTAACGCAGTGACTGGTACTCAATGGAAGTACTGCCTCCATTCTGTACCGCCTTACGCCTCATTATGAGGGTGGTTGTCTCATTACGCAAAGACACGGATCGGGAATGCGTTGACGTATTTCTATGCTTTTCGAACGAGCGATTTTAGGCACCCGTATGATTTCAACTAACCTGCTCTTAGGGATTTATATACAGAAGCTACTGATACTCTTTTCGGCTGGTAAAAGCGAAATTACTGCTGCTTAAGAAGAAGCGGATGGATGGATTGAAAATTAAGATTACCTGACATAGTCGGGTTTGGAGGCTTTCTGATCATTTTATAGTTTTCAAAATGAAATGCCAAGATCGCACTGACGACCGGTTTCGGTGAACTGTATCACCATAATCTGGTCAAATACATATTATAAGCTGGTTATATTGTTAAAAAATTGGGTATACAATAACAAGTGCAACATTGCACTTAGTCACTATATAAAAAACACACAAGTTAAAAAGATGACAGCTTATACCCAATTTTTAAACAAGATGACCAGCTTATAATACGTATTTGACCAGATGATGGTGACACAGTTCACCGAAACCGGTCGTCAGTGAATAAATTATTAATGAGCGATCTTGGAATTTCATTTTGAAAACTATGAAAATTAAGTGCAGGACCACGCTCACTTTTTCATAGAGGACTGTAGTCGTTGTACCACCTGCTACGTCATAACACTCGTTGTCAGCGCTCATTTATTCCCTACCATTCTGCTTCTGATGGCCGTCAGATGAATAATCAACGTGGGGTGACTCAAGCTGTACATCAGTCGTATGCAGTCTATTATAAAGCAGATGATTTCTTGGAATCGTTTAATGGCGCTAGTATTTCGACTCTAGATTAAACGATAGCGCCTGACCAGAGTATTGAGTTTTTGGCTGATTTCCAGGGGAATTTAGTTTTCGATTTTATCGCCCGTTCACCCTCCTACAAATCAGCCGCTCCGTATGGCCTCCAGAACCAGTTTCATTTACATTTTTGGCAAATGTTAGGTTCTACTTTCGCTTCCGCACTGAACAAGATTTTGCGGGAAGGCGCAGTGCCTTCAATGGGGGAAAATTCTCATACCGAAGCGTTCCGAGCTATTAACGGTGTCTGATTTCCGTTCTCTCACGCTGCTCAGTTTTCACTATAAATCTGTTACACGACCTTTGAACAACACACTGTCGCTTTTACATGACTGGCCGAACAGTCCTGAGCCCAGTGGAAGAATGCAGGGACGTGTCTTGGTAGCAGGTTTTACGTCTATTCAATGGGCCTTGGACTTTCCAGGTTTTCCAAGACATTTGATTGCGTCAACCATGCATATCTTGATTCCCTTTTACAGACTGTATGATTTACTGCTTATTAACTTGCACCGGAACATCAGTGGTATCAATGGCCGGTTGACACAACCATTCGTGCTCAGTAGCGGAGCTGCCAGATTGCTGCTCTCATCTCTATGATCCTGTGTATTTGGACTCTTGACCCGTTATTGCAGCGAGTTCCCGATCGACTTTTTCAGTTGAGCCACATTCCCAGGATGTGGCACTGGTCCACCGTCAACGTGAATCCACATTACTCAAACAGATAATTTATGCTTTTTGTCATATTTCAGGTGCGATTTGATTGAAAAATAAAAATTCATGATAGTCAAACTAAGAGGCTATGTGGAAACTTTATGGGAACTTAAAGGGTTGTTGTTGTTGTTGTCCATTGACCACTGAAGATGGTGAAGCTGAACTGGTAATCTGGTAATACATGGTGCCATACTCGAATTTAAACCACGCTCACTTGCCATCTTGCAGAGAGTGTGGACATTGAACACTAACTTAAATTTGTGTAATGCATATTATATCGTGAGGATTGTTTCTATCCCCTGAAGGTAGAAAAAAATTGCCGCAACTTTACACCATGTTTACATTGAAAGGTCACATATTTAAGCTTCGTTATGAGATCATAATGCAGCCGCACGTGGAAAGCGTTGCATCACTCTAAGATATCACAAGCAAAGCATCAGCATTGTATTCCGGCACACGTCATTGTCTTCCTTGTACTGTCCACAAGGACATCGTAGACACCGATCTTCGGATCTTCGCCCATTTCAAATTACTCTGCATTCTAGAATGCTAATGCTGTGAGCTTTCATGTGGGAGACGTATTTAGGAGGCAAGTGGCAAGACAAAAATGTTCAAATGTTTGTATAGTTTATGGGACTTAACTACGGGGTTATCAGTCCCTAAACTTACAAACTGCTTATGAACTACTTACGAATTAGGACGGCACAAATATCCATGCCCGAGGGGGGATTCGAACCCCCGACCGTAGTGGCCGTGCAGACCGTGACTGAAGCGCCTCAGTCTCCTCGGCCACCGCGGCCGGCTGTGGCAAGACACTCTCTCTGCTTTCTCGTGGAGACAGCCCACTTCCTACCAAACCTGTCTAGTTGTCTCCAAATAGTTGAATCATTTGTGGGCGAATATCCCGGTTTACCCTACGGAAGTGACATCCTCTTGATAGAAACTTAACAACAATTCAATACCAACTTATGAACAACTACAACCCATTGGCCTTAGTGACACGACTGTGTGTCGTCGATGTGGTTTTTTGAATTCGCTCCCGCAATGATTTATCTTCGGTGGCCAGCCGCGGTGGCCGAGGAGACTGAGGCGCTCCAGTCACGGTCTGCACGGCCACTACGGTCGGGGGTTCGAATCCCCATTCGAGCATGGATATTTGTGCCGTCCTTAATCTTAGTTAGTTCATAAATAGTTTGTAAGTTTAGGGACTGATGGCCCCGTAGTAAAGTCCCATAAGCTATACAAACATTTGAAACATTTTATCTTCTGTGGTCATCTGATGAAATAGCTTTGACTGCGGAATCAACTGTCTTTTATAACCAGAATTTCCGTTGCGTCTTACACCGTGGACAAACTCTTAACGCCTGATTCGACTTCCTTTACGCAGTCGCAAATTAATTCTATGATGTGACTGACTGCTCAGTTTCTGCTCTTCGTTGTTGTTGGTGTGAGAGAAGATGATTTATTTTCGTTTCAACTAGAAATATCTGGCATATTATTTCCTTAAGCACCTGAAATGAATTTCCTTACCTCACTGATACATTTCCCGCTGTTTTACTGCATATGTTCTCAGATGTTAATAATTTGTACTTCGTTCTCAATTATAGTGGATACCTAGACACTGTATATAACAAGTGCAGCTTGGTGCGTGATGAAGCAGTGTCTTTCTGTATGGTCTCCTGTATCCCCCACAGAAGATTTTCGAAACAATTTTTTGAAAGTCAGTAAAGTATGCATACTTGTCAATATGGAAGAAAGAAAGCTTAGAGTTTAACGTCCCTTCACTTGTCAATACGTTGACCCATGTCAAAGAGATATAACCCAACAGCCCAACACACCAACATAAGATTGACCGTCGCTTTTGGAAGACCTCGGCAGTTTTTTGAAATTCCTGATGATGAAATCAAATTTTTACAAATAATTTTCATTTTTATAAACAATTCCCGCATCCAGAATAAAACTTAACTCTGCAGCGGAGTGTGCGCTGATATGAAACTTCCTGACAGGTTAAAATTATGTGCCGGGAACCGGAACTCGAACCTGGGACCTTTGCCTTTCGCGGGCAAGCGCTCTACGGACTGATCTATCCCAACTTGATTCACCATGCCACCTCACAACTTTACTTTCTCCAGTTCTCGCCTCCTACATCACAAACTTCACAGAAGCTCTCCTGCGAACCTTGCAAATCTAGCTCTCCTGGAAAAAAAGGATATGGTGGAGACATGGCTTAACCACAGCTTAAGGGATGTTTCCAGAATGAAACTTTCACTCTGCAGCGGAGAGCGCTTGCCCGCGAAAGGCAAAGGTCCTAGGTTCGAGTCCCGGTTGCGGCACACAAGTTTAATATCTAAGGAAGTTTCATATCAGCGCACAATCTGCCGTCGGGGTTCGAGTCCCCCCTCGGTCATAGATGTTTGTGTTGTCCTGATATCAGTTTACCTTAGTTTAAGTAGTTTGCAAGCTACGGACTAATAACCGAACAGTTGAGTCCGATAGATTTATAAACATGTGAACGTTTTAAAAATTAAAATAAGAAGAGGAACGTTTAAGTTCAGGGTCACTTTGACATGAAATTATAATGAAATTGATTCTATGTCAATCAAAAGACCCTGCCCACACCATCCATCCCGACGCATTTGGGGAAACCCCTACAGGAAATTGGCCTCCCTC
This sequence comes from Locusta migratoria, assembly GCA_026315105.1. Lineage (NCBI taxonomy): Eukaryota > Metazoa > Arthropoda > Insecta > Orthoptera > Acrididae > Locusta > Locusta migratoria. The sequence goes on along the minus strand of CM048747.1, from coordinate 281,088,674 downwards.
TTTCCTCCTACCTCCCCCTACCCATTCACCCCCTATCCCCCCCCCCCCCCAAACCCAGCCCAAAATGGAATTTTTTTGGGAGTTTCAGTGAGTGTGGTGTCGTGCTTGACAGGGAGGTTGTAGAATTGGGAGACATTAGTAAATTTAATTACATTCCATTTTTCAATATGGTGATTGTTTATAAAAATGCAAATTGCTAATAAAAATTTACTTTTACTCTTGGGTATTTAAAAATCGGTAGGAAACTCTTTCTTGGTGGGAAACTGGGATGATTGTTCTACGCTACCTTCTCTCACTATTTCCCATCTGAATCACCTTTGATATAAAATACCACTGATTTGTTCAAGTCAGGACCCCATGCGCTTTGGCCTGGAAATAGAACTTGGAATTTTCAACTACCCTGCACCCAGTGCGCACGGGTAACCACCGCACCTTTAATTTTTAGTTTGAATTTATGTGTAATTTTGCATTCCCTAGTCTCATAAAAATCGGACATTGGTTGCTCTCTTTCCTTTAATTCCATACTCTGGAGAAAATTGCAATGTTTTAGTTACATAGTCTTCCTCACAGTTAACAAGAAAGGAACGACCCTTGTCAGATTGTTACCACATTCACCTAATGTAATCCGACTTTAATTTGTTTCACTCACTTCAGCTGACTTTGAGTAACTAATGTCTTTCACTTCAAACAGCTTCTGTGGCGTAATCGCGATAGATGTCTTTGTAACTACTTGATCTCAGCATCGATGCATGCTATCTTCATTACCGCGATCATTCCATTGACGTCTTGATGCTGCATCTTCCAATGTGGATTCTGCTTAATCCCCTAGGCAAACGCTCCTGCTCTTTATTAGGAAAAATAATGTATGTTGAATTAATTGTTCTAGCCCATAATAAAACTTGTTACATGTTGCACAATAGTTTCCCTCTTTGAATGTTCCAATGTTTTAACAAGATTAGCAATCTTCTTGTTATCTCTACATAGGACTGAGTCCCTTATGAACCAGAATCCTGTTGTCAGTCTCATCCTCTCCTTGTCGGAACTGCAGTGATGACAGTAGGTTATATTTCAAATATGAGCCACATGTTAATTTAGTCAATATCTCAGATAATACGTCCTTTCTTTTCCAAAATTGTGCCGCCTTTCTCTTCCATATTCCGGCTACACCAGCGCTACTACTAACTTTTACTACCCGCTCAGTAAATAGGTATCAATAATTTGCATTTTTAAATTAGCTTTCATGATTTTTATTTTAGATGTAAAATATTTTTAATTTCTCCCACAGTTTGATTTGTTACAATTTTATCGAAACTAGACACGTTTGTCTGTATTTTGTTTTATTTACATGAAAATAACTGGCTTTAGGCGAATTGTACATCATCATATATTTTAAACAAACATTAAATAACAGTTGATTAAAAACTAACGTCTACGGTCTTAAAGTTACAAAAAAGGAAATCATTTAGCCCTGTTCCATACGGAATCAGAATTATCGGTGAACTGTGTGGCAGAGGGCGCAATTCTTCCCTCCTCCAACATCTGTTCAATCTGCCCGTTCAGTCTATTGATGTGGCGTGGTAAATTCGATAAGGAGAATGCTTAGCTAGAACGTGATTTCGAACTTTGATCGTCTTCAGACAGTAATTATATTTCTAGAAACTCGAGCGCTTGTAACAAGTTGCGAAATTCTCTGCAGTCAGCACTAGTGACCATATTAAATAAATGTCCGACAATTCAATAAAAATTTACTCGTTTGAGAAAAACCCAACAATCTGAACGGAACAGAGGCTAGCACACTAGACGCGGATTCTGGTGGACGGAGGTTCAAATCCGCCTCCGGCCATGCAGACGCAGGTTGTCCATGATTTCCCTAAATCACTCCGGGCAAAAGCCGGTATGTTTCCCTTGAAAGGGCACGACCGATTAATTTACCCACCCTCATCAAAGCAATCCGAGCGTGACCCCCGTCTCTAAATAACATCACTGGCGTCGGGAAACTGAAATATATATTTCCTCTAATAACTGTAAATGCTGGTTGTTTCACGTTATATAAATCTCTAAAACATACAAAATTTTACAGACGACATAATTGCATAATTACACAAATGAGACAAAATTGCTCGAATCTAGGAGAGCGCAAACCGGATCCTCTTCAGTAGTTTTACAAATTAAGGTCACATGAGCAGTTGAGACGCCGAATATCCGTTTACACATTGCCTAACCGCATTGCAGTAGGATCATTTGTGACAGGGCTGTGGGAGATGACGCACGTGATCGTTCCGCTGTGAACTACGCCAGGGGCGAGATGGTCAATGGTATAGTGCAGCCGTGGTTTCTGAGACCGTGCAATGGCGCGTGAAGAGGTCGCATTTTTGTTTATCTGAGCCTCGCAACTTACGGTACATTGGCGCATTTAGGTTATACATATATCGTGTCTGTTCTTTCGGACACATATTCCGGGTGATCAAAAAGTTAGTATAATTTTGAAAACTTAATAAATCACGGAATAATGTAGATAGGTAAAAATTGACACACATGCTTGGAATGACATGGAATTTTATAAGAATGCAAAAAATAAAATAAAAATAAAAAATAAAAAAGTTCAGAAAATGACCGACAGATGGCGCGTTATTCTGGTTTTGTAATTGCTGCGGTGACGGATGAGAGGTACGCCGATATGTTACAGAATCCCATCATCCCCAGCTTGGCTGATAAGCACCTGCTGGAACGTACGATTTTTATGCAGGATGGCGCTCCACCCCATATTGCTAGACGCGTGAAAGATCTCTTGCGCGCGTCGTTTGTTGATGATCGTGTGCTCAGCCGCCACTTTCGTCATGCTTGGCCTCCCAGGTCCCAAAACCTCAGTCCGTGCGATTAATAGCTTTGGGGTTACATGAAGTCGCAAGTGTATCGTGAGCCACCGACATCTCTATGGATGCTGAAAGCCAATATCCGACGCCAATGCCTCACCATAACTCCGGGCATGCTTTACAGTACTGTTCACAACATTATTCCTAGACTACAGCTATTGCTGAGGAATGATGGTGAACATATTGAGCATTTCCTGTGAAGAACATCACCTTTGCTTTGTCTTAATTTGTTACGCTAATTATTGCTTTTCTGATCAGATGAAGCGCCATCTGTGGGACATTTTTGAACCATTCTTTTTTCTAATAAAACCCCATGTCATTCCAAGCATGTGTGACAATTTTTACCTCTCTATTTACATTATTCCGTGATTTATTAAGTTTTCAAATTTATACAGACTTTTTGATCACACGGTACAATAGTCGATAACGGGAAATAATGCTTTCTTAAGTGCGGAGGTGTCCTTGGCCCTTACGGAAATCATTTTACAAAACTACGATTTTGAGTAATAGTGGTCAGAGTAAAGTTGAACATTCATATCTTACTGGAAGCGTGCTTGAGTAATCCGTACAGACGTGCAGCTTATTGTTACGGTGTGACCTTCTTGTCCAACCACCTACTCTGTTGCATTGTGCTTTACTTTGTTATTTGCGCCTCAGTAAGTTCGTGGCTATACTGTGTTATGGCATTGTGGCCGTTTTGTGAGGTGCCAATATAGACAGCTTAACGTGAACGCTGTTCGTGGCAATCTCCTTCTGCGGTAACATGTTTAATTTATTTTATATGAATTAAATAAGTCTGTTTGTCTGTGGCAGTTATCTAATTAAGTGTTCAATTGGTGTTATTTGCCACTAGCTATTTGAATAACCATAACCATTGTATCCGAGATAACTGCCTGTATAAATCTTATTTGTTTCTCTTAAGTGGATTTATGTCACAAGTTTGAAATAGAATATTCAAGAGGTTTCATGTCTTCTTATACACTGTATTTCATCGCTAGTAAGTAGGAGTTTTTAATTACATTAGTTTAGTTTTACTACGCTGATTTTTGCGACATTAGCGAGAATCTGTAACTGTGAATGATTGTAGAAGGGTGCAGTTAAACTTCGGCTATTGTGAGTGTAAACATTTTCATTTTATATTTCACAGGGCTTGCAGCGTTAAAAAGGTCAGCAAGTGACATTTATAAATAAACCAATACATTGCTATTCAGTATTTTTTATTTTCACGACAGATCTGTTTCGGCTTATAGTGCCGTTGTCAAGTGACCTGCGGTATAAATGGGTGACATTAAGCTTAAACCAATGGTATGTCGTATTATAATATTACTGTAATGATATTAACAACTACTTATGTCTATCCTTGAAGAAATTGAAATCTATATACATATACGTAACAACCCTCAAAATGTACTAAATGAACAAACGGCCCTTAAACATCAAAATTATTTAAAATATTTTATTGAATTTTTCGTCAATGAAAAAGGTTATGTTCTGTGTAACAAAAATCCAGAGATAACGTAAACCAACAGTTGAACATCTGTACCAAACACTCTCTGGAAACATATACGCAGATTTCGAAAATCGATTATAGAAATAAACGGCAGAACAAGTATACAACGTGTACTTCAAAAGATGACCATATTATGGGATCTATAACTTATTAACACAGATGTCAAATACACTAAAGATATATCAAAGCATAACAACATAAATATCTGTTGTACATCCTTTGTAAACATATGTCATCTTAGCTGTAACTGTCAAAATACGTTTTCAAATTACGCAATATTATCGAAATCATTTTGACAGTTAATATAAATATGCTTTAGATGTCTTATGTATGTCTGAACATCTAGACACGTACGTAAATGGTTGTTAAGATCATTACTGTAATACTACAATACGACATACCACTGGTTTAATCTTAATGTTACCCATTTATACCGCAGGTCACTTGACAATGGCATTATAAGCCGAAACTGATCTGCCGTGAAAATAAAAAATACTGAATAGCAGCGAACTGGTTTATTGATAAATAATATGTTAACATATTCATTTCTCGAGTTTGTGGGAAATTAAAACAAGCACGTTCTGCCACTGTACTCGTGATTGACGTGTATTTGGGGACTGACTCCCTGTCCAGGTGATTCCGCAACTTGTACTGGATCGGCTACCTGCATTTGTCTTCACTACCTGTTGTTGCTGCGGCTTTGGCCGCCGAGCGTACCCGGAAAGCCGTATGGCGCACCTGCAGCAGCACGTGTTGTTCCCCCTGTCCTTCAGTGGCCAATGGTACTGCCTTCTATGATGCCCGGCGGCGGGCGGCTTCACAAGTTCATCTCATATTATTCATCCACACTGTTCTGCTTCAGCTTTCGTAGCTGAGATTGCTTCTCGAATTCTCGAGAGTGTTTCTTGTAGCTTGCCTAAAGTTCTTTAAAATAATCCAAAACGTTTACCGAATTTCAATTTTGTGTTCATTTTGTTTTAAAAATAGTAGTACTTTAAATTCATAACGACCACCATTGTTTTAGACCAAAACAATTTGCCCTACTGTGCCTGGTGGATTTTGCTCAACTGTAATGACGTTTGACACCTGCAGCCTGTTTCTAACTTCCAATATAGTGAGTGGCTGACTGTGGTTCATATACATGCATCTTAGTTTATCCGTGAACCTACTTTGTTGTTTAATTATTAGCAAAGTTTCTAATGTCCTTAATACTGCAGTTAGTAACGCTTGGCCGCGGAGTTGTAGCCGAGCGGTCTAAAGCGTCTCGCTGTGGAGCGCGCGGTTGCACGCCGCGGAGGTTCGAGTCCTCCCTGGGGCATGGGTGTGTGTGTTTGTCCTTAGGTTAGTTTACCTGGGTTTAAGTAGTTTCTAAGCTACGGACTGATGACCACGCAGTTTGGTCCGATAGATATACAAACATTTCAATGCTTGGGTGCTCATAGGGTGTGCTCGACCTAACCTGAAAATTTATTTAGTATTTACTAGTCTGTTTCAGACGCCTGTACTGTCTGTCATGGCGCCAGTCTTGTGGCCGTTTCTAATTTTGAGGAAAAGTGATTGAGGCGTCACATTGCACTCCGTTTTATAAAAACTTAAAATTTTTCATTATTATCACTGGAAATTCATGTAAGAATATTAATGGTAACGTCTAATTTTTGTAAGGTTCTTCATGAAGACCTTGATAGACCGGTCTGCCTTTGAATGATACAGTTAAGCGTAATAGTTAAGCTAATTTAAATTAACTACTGTCACTAATTGAATTGCATAAATAAAAGCGTGATTTTGAATTGAGTTGCATTTTACTTGAGACCAGACCGTTACAGTATGTGTTATCACCAGAAGCCACGTCTCAACAATCGTAATATGCAACATTCGGAGGCCTATTTAATCAACACCGTTGTAATCAGTGTAACGTCATATGACTGTGCCCAGACCTTGGTTCTGAAAGGCGTTCGTGTAATATCTAAGCGCATGAAAATCCCCAAACATATTTAATCAGATAGTAATCAAATATCACATTATTAACTAATGCAACAGCGTCATCAATAAGAGTAAGATGCGTCAGACACCTGTTAGAAAACACTTGAGGCGGAGGAAGCACTTTCATTGCAGGAAAAGGGAACGATTCAGCCGGCCGCGGTGGCCGAGGAGACTGAGGCGCTCCAGTCACGGTCTGCACGGCTACTACGGTCGGGGGTTCGAATCCCCCCTCGGGCATCGATATTTGTGCCGTCTTAGTTCGTAAGTAGTTCATAAGTAGTTTGTAAGTTTAGGGGATGACCCCGTAGTTAAGTCCCTTAAGCTGTACAAACATTTGAACATTTGGAACGATTCAATTTTTTTTCTAATCATATGACGCGCGAACGAGAATACGTCCTGTGGTGGCCTTGCGCTTTGCGAGCGCTGAGTCCGCCGTCTGATGCCACATATAAACGAAAAAGGCTCGCGGTTGAGGCAAGAGCTGAGTAGGCAGCGCATGTGTCCAATACATATAAAGGGTAGTCGATCGACTAGGCGAAGGCCGGTGGTATTGCAAAGTGTGTCACCCGACGACGACTTCACAACCCCCAACCGACCGCGTCAAGTATTTTTCAGTAGAGTCCAAAGCAAGATAAATTACTTAAAAGCACGAAACATGTCTTACAATAAGCAATACACATTTTTAAACAGTTTTCACGAAACAAGTAACGCAATGAGTGGGGTTAATGGTCTTTTAATTTCTGTATCAAAACTTTTATAGTGTCCTAGTCTCATGTATCCGAACCGTAAAATGTATTTAATGTCAATTTCATTACGTTCTTCTAGCGAGGTTCAACAGTGGCCGACACACTGCAAAGGGGGAAACAATAGCCTCACATTCAAAATCAATAGGCTGACAAAATACAACTTGGGAAGCAGCTCGCAGTACTAAATCAATATCTGAGTAATAAATGCAAATCGGTGTGGTACGCCAAATAACAGGAAGCGAAGGGCAGGGCGAAGCTGGGAATTTGTATCCGACGGGAGGCGTGCTTAGGTAGTCCTTGCAGGTGCGGTGATCACTGTGTCCCCAGTGGTGTAGGGGTCAGCGCAACTGCCTAGAAAGCAGGAGACCCGGGTTCGAATCCCGGATGGGTACACATTTTCAGCTTTGCCCAATCGCAGTTGATGTCATATATTCTATGAATATTAAATAACAACAACTTCAGGATCAGAAGTGACGTCTGTTCTCTCGGAACAGACGCCACATGTATATAAATAACAGGAAATTCAGAAACATCCCAACCAGTAAGATCGTGTAGGTATTTGGCGGATTTCGGACCCAGGCGCAAGAAGAAACTTGCCGTACCGGTGTGCGCTCTCATTCGCAACGACCCGTACATAGCCTCGCTCTACGCCAGCGCCGACAAATAGAACGCGGGCCAGCTGGACGGCCCACTGGCTGCCCAACTGAAGCTCAGACTGCTTCGGCCCTTTTCGGCAAGACACAAGAGTACTCGCTACTGCGATGTTTTCCCAGTGGCCAGCACCCGTTTCTTTATGCTTTCTAGTGTAAAATAAAATGCTAATTTTGAAAAGGTTTGACGATAATGCCAATTCACAACTATTTTGGAGACTTTTCAAAATTATTTGCTATCTCGGTTGAAGGTGTCCCTGTCCATCTGCAGAAGGAACTGCACTCCTGGCCATTAAAATTACTACACCACGAAGATGTCGTGATACAGACACGAAATTTAACCGATAGGAAGCAGATGCTGTAACATGTAAATGATTAGCTTTTCAGAGCATTCACACAAGGTTGGCACCCGTAGCGACAGCTACAATGTGCTGACATGAGGAAAGTTTCCAACCGATTTCTCACACACAAACAGCAGTTGACCGGCGTTGCCTGGTGAAACGTTGTTGTGATGCCTCGTGTAAGGAGCAGAAATGCGTACCATCACGTTTCCAACTTTGATATATGTCGGATTGTAGCCTATCGCGATTGCGATTAATCGTATTGCGATATTGCTGCTCGCGTTGGTCGCGATCCAATGACTGTGAGCAGAATATGGAATCGGCGGGTTCAGGAGGGCAATATAGAACGCTGTGCTGGATCCCAAAGGCCTCGTATCACTAGCAGTCGAGATGACAGGCATCTTATCCGCATGGTTGTAATGGCTCGTGCAGCAACGTCTCGATCCCTGAGTCAACAGATGGGGACGTTTGCAAGACAACAACCATCTGCACGAACAGTTCGACAACGTTTGCAGCAGCATGGACTATCAGCTCGGAGTCCATGGCTGCGGTTACCCTTGACGCTGCAACACAGACACGAGCGCCTGCGATGGTGTACGCAACGACGAACCTGGGTGCATGAATGGCAAAACGTCATGTTTTCGGATGAATCCAGGTTCTCTTTACAGCATCGTGATGGTCGCATCCGTGTTTGGCGACATCGAGGTGAACGCACTTTGGAAGCGTGTATTCGTCATCGCCCGGCGTGTGTAGCAGTTCGTCGTGACCTGTACTAGAAATCATAGGATAAAGTTCACTACCATAGATTCTCAGTTCAAGTTAATAAAAAAAAAATATTTGTATTGTCCTCAGTGTTCAGTGGTACAAGTCTCTGAACGCCTACAATCTCTGTTCCGCTGTAACAATCGGGAGAAAGTATTTTTATTTTTTATTACCAAGGTCGAATACACCGTTACCCTTGCTGAGTGGAATAATATTTACTTAAGGTGTTGCTCGACTTAGGTGGTAAAGTTTTCAGCCCTGTGTCGCCATCCCGATAGTCTTTCGTTTCAGCGAACACACAGATATAAATCGCTGCGCCACCCAACTAAAAGTCAACGCATCTGATAAACAAAATATATAATCAGAAGAACTCAGTTCAGTGGGCCTTTTTGGTCGCAGCGTGTGTCCAGAAAAATTGTGACTAATCATTCGAACATAGTTCATTTAGTCGTTATCTTCAAAGAGTAATATATACTAATAAAGTTGAAAAATTCTGAAATTCGACACACTTTATTGTTGCTGCGGTCGACCAGTAATACTGCTCGATCGCAGTAACAAATAATAATAAACTTTTAATATAGACAAGAAATATTACTTTTACAAATTACGCTCGCTAATGATACTTCCACGTAGCATTAGCGATCGTAGGTCAATTATTTGTAAACTAATACAATAAGTTACACTGCAAGTTTACTTTAAATTCGACCACAGGGATCGATTTATTTAAAAGAAAAGTCTTACATTTTTCAATACAAATACTGGCCAGACTCTAAATTTGCAAATACCTATCCTCACTGGTTATGCTATCTTTTTACAACAAAAACAGAAAATAACCTACAGTGCCACCACCACTTTCCGGACACCTCTCATAATTAAAATTACAAAATAAAGGCGAGGGCCGTTTTTCAGGTGTGGGCGAAATCAATCATTCAAAAGGTCTGGTTTCCCACAACCCATAGAGTCTGCCTGTTGATCTTTAATAACACCATATGGAAAAACAATGAATGTAGTCGTCAATAGGTAAGGTTTTACTTTAGTTACTACCCAAATGGAGTACCGTAATTACTTCGAATAGAATAATCACTGTTATTTTGTTCTGTAGACCTTATGCGGCATCTAATAAACAAAAACAACCTTTCACTTTAATAAGAAAAGCTTTGTATTGGTCATGAGAGTAGCTTTACATTTAATTGCCCTTCTTGCTCTTAGCCGGTGAATCATACTATTTCCACGCATTATTTTTTTTTTTTTTTTCAAATATGGACCATAAGCAGTATAGATCCAACTTATCAATAATAAATATGAGTGGAACCCCGTCACACTCACGATACTTCAGACAACACGCAGCCTCCGACAGTATCTACCATCCACACTAACTCCCAACTACAAAAATCAGACTATCTGCTATGTCCAAAAATTTTAATAAAATCAACTTACCACTGTTTTATACAGGGTAACTATTAAATTCCATTACGAATAGATCGTAATTATACACCTGGCTAAGAGAAGTTATTCTGTGGACCATCAAACTGATAACAAAAGAAATTCAACCATATGCATGAAATATATAACTTTCATGACCAGATACTTCCTTGATTTACGAGTAAATTCTCGTAAAAATAAGACGAAGGATATGTTCTATTACTGATTAATTAATTACTCGTGGAATAAAACCACATAAGATACCGCATAAATTACTAACTGGCGCATTCCAGCATGCAACAAGAATTCGATAAGCATTAAATTACGGCACTTTACCCTTGATATCTCATCTTAAAGTGGCTGCCTTTTCCGTTAATTCGCCGTTCGGCTCTCCAGAATGCACCAATTCATCATGTAAATCACATTTAGATGGCTGTTTTACTTTTTCTTTATAATAATCGACATTACTTTTTGGTAGCAAAACCTTGACCTACCGACACCTTCATTTTTTTTCCTTTACATAGAGTTTCTTTTTTTTGTAACACGCTTCTATGCTCCGCGGGCGACCCGTTTATTCTTTGCTTCCACGCTGTTAGTATGCCCAGGGAAGCGTACGCCATCTTACTGTGGTTAAATCCCGCTGCTCCAGTGCGTTCACGTGAAAACATGCAACAATAAAAATTACTAGGTGTAAATATACCATTCACATAAACAAAACAATTTCGTCAACCTAAGTTGTATGCAATATACTCTCGTTTTGCTATCGTCCAGAAGTCATGATGCACTCCAAAAAATTTCTGTACTGCTACAGTGCCCTCCCCTTAGCATCAACTTAGGTTGACAGGAAACACTGTGTTTTTATGATATAAAGAAATTCTTTACTTGATTCTTGACCAAGTTTGCTAAAAGTAATCAGTATTTCCTATACATGAAATGATTTACTCTAAATTAAAAACATCACTACAGTCAATTCCATAAAAAATTTTACACTTAAGTACAAAGAAATGAACTCTCAGTTTCTAAAAGTCTGACACTATAAAAAAATTACTATAGTATTTCAACTATACATATATACCTATAATTTGTGTTCTCATGCCCATTTTGCCTACGATATCTTTATTTTTTCTTTTTCACAATGCCATTTTTGTCCTTAATATCACAGCATGTGGCACAATCTACCAAATTTTTACTAGCCTTCCAATAATAATACATCTCCTGATTCATATTGTTATTAATTACATTAAATGTACATTGTAAATTATCTTCCTTTTTCATTGTTGTGTTCTTTCTATCTTGAATTTGTGTTTCACCCATATCAGTAAATAATATCTTCATATTCTTTAACACGCTATCAGAATCTAACTTACAAAAGCTACTCTTCACTGGATAATATATTTTCACATCCTTAATATTATATTTTCCTAATACTTGGTCAGAATTCGGTCTCTTCACAATCACCGTTGTGGGATGGATTACCTCTTTAACTACGTAAGGTCCTTCATATAAATGTTCAAATTTTTTCATCCTTTTATTTAATTTGCTACTCTTATAATGAGTTCTTATCAGGACATAATCACCTTCTCTTAATTGATCTTGCTTTCCATTAACTGAGCATTTTCTAATTCTCGCTTGAGCCTTTTTATGTAAATTTACATCCGTAAACTTAAACAGATTATTTTCAAAATCTATTCCCTTTGGAGGAAAATTAACATATTCCACTAACTTATCACACTTTAGTTGTTGTTTAATCAATTCCTTTGGAGAAAATCCAGTGCTACCATGTGGTATCTCATTCATAATATTTTCAAAATAACTAACATACTGGGGCCAAGATGTATGTCTCCTGTAACAATAAGTTCTGGCTAATCTACCTATTTCTCTCATTACCCTTTCCGAAGGATTTGCCTGAGGGTGGTAATAGGCGATTAGAAGATGTTGTATGTTATTCTCAGCCAAAAAATCCTTAAATTCATGTGATGTAAAAAGGTTTCCGTTATCGGATATTATTCTCCGAGGTTTTCCAACCAGCGGTAAATAATCTTTACTTAAAATTTTGATAATTGTTTTACTATTGGCCACACGAATGGGATAAAATTTGACAAACTTCGACCATAATTCCAATATAACAAATATAAACCTCACTCCTCCAGCACCCTTCGGAAGAGGTCCCATTATATCCATAGCACAGATATCCCACATATTCTTTGGTACTATAGGATACAACTGGGTTCTTATTCCATAGTTAACAGGTTTGGTTTGCTGACACACCAAGCAACCTCGTAACTCTTGTTTTACTACCCGGGACATACCCTTACAGTAATAAAATTTTGTCATATGCATTAAACATCTTTCTGCTCCATAATGTCCAAATAATTTATGTATGTACCAAGTTAGTTCTCTCAAATACTTGCTGGGCACACACACTCGCCATCTAACCACATCTTTCATTGATTTATGGAAAAGCACATTATTATACAATACCCACTGTCTTCTCCAACCATTCCTCACATGATTAGGATTCTCCAATCTATCTAAGACTTTCCTTATCCATGGATCTTCTCTCTGTTCCACACCAATGTTTCTAAACACTTTCCTTAGCTCTTTATTCGCTGTCTTTACCATTACTGGATAAACCTTAAAATTCTGATCTAAATCAATACTCAATCCCTCTTCTTCAAAACCTACTGGTAATCTAGATAAAGCGTCAGGTATCGTATTCTCAGATCCCTTAATATATTTAATCTCAATATCATGTTCCTGTAAGGGTAACGCCCACCGAATCAGCCGTTTATGAAGCAATTTACTTGTCATAAGGAATGACAAAGCTCTATGATCCGTGTATACAATCACTTTCCTACCATAAATCAAATACCTAAATTTCTTCACAGACCACACAACTGCTAATGTCTCTTTCTCCGTAGTTGAATAATTTCGTTCACATGGGTTTAACATTCTACTTGCAAATCCGAGGGTAACTACTTCTATTTCATTTTCTTTCCTATATTCCTGAAACAGATGACACCCAATTCCATATCCTGATGCATCAACTGCTATACAAAATTCCTTGTCTAAGTTTGGATGACCTAAAATTCTAGGATTATCCATTGCCTGCTTCAAAGATTCCCATTCCTTCTGACAGTCATCTGTCCATGCCCATAAGGTTCTTGCTTTTAATAAATTATTCAAATGAATGCAATTCATACTCTCAGGCGGAATAAACCGTCGATAGAAATTAATCAACCCTATAGCTGATTTCAATTGTTTCTTGTTCCTTGGAGTGGGACAATCCCTAATTGCCTTTAACTTATTCTCAGTGGGTTTGATTCCCTCTTGATTTATTACATGTCCAAGAAACTTCATTTCACTACATCCAAATTGAGCCTTCCCAAATTTTAAAGTTATTCCTTTCTCTAACAACCGTTCAAACAGATCTTCCAACAACGATAAATGCTCTGACCACGACTTTGTCACCACCATGATATCATCAACATATATAAAAACCTTTTCTAACAATCCGGGTCCTATTGCTGAATCTAATGCCCGTATAAATTCTGATACAGATATGTTAAGCCCAAAAGGCAGAACCTTAAATTGATAACATTTTCCCTCAAATAAGAAAGCTGTATATGGTCTTGACTCTTCTGCAAGCTTTATTTGCCAGTACCCCGAAGTAAGATCGACAGAACTCATGTATTTCACATTTTCAAACCTTGCTAAGATCTCCTCCATTGGTAATGGCCTATCTCTCTCAATTTCAATAATTTTATTTACAGTTCTAGCATCCAACACCAACCTGATATCCCCATTGGGTTTCTTCACCGCCACGATGGGGTTTCCATAAGCACTAGTTGAACGCTCAATTATACCCCATTCCACCATACGATTTATTTCTTTACGTACGGCTTCTCTCATACTAAGTGCTATGGGATAGGGTGGTCTGAAAAATGGTACATGTTCTTTAATCTTTAACCTACATTCATAATCCTTAATGATACCAGGTTTACTATCAAAGAGCTTTTCATATTTTAATAAAACCTTCTCTAAATCCTCCTTCTCAATATCAGTCAAACTACTGGCTTCCTGACACCTATTCCTTACTTGTTCTGACCAGTCCGACCGTTCCTCACAACTAACCTCTTGTAAATTCTCTGAATAACATACAGACAAATTACGTGTATCTAATTGTACTTGCCATGAATCTATCCTATCCTTCATACCTTCACAACTATCACTTTGATTGATGTTAATCCACACCAATCTATCATCTACCAATAACCTCATTTTATTATCTAGAAAATCAAGCATAACCTTCTTGCTCACAAACCAATCCAAACCTAATAATATAGGTAAATTGATATTGGATACAACTAGCATTGACTGCTGTATCGTAATTCCTCCTAATTTAAATGTTAACAGTACCTCTTCTTCTACCTTTCTCCCTTTTGAACCTGTCAAACCAATTACTTGTACATTGGTAACAGGGAAGGTGGGACATTGCCACACATGTTTGTTTTTCTCCCACACTTCCTTTGCCAATAAGCTCACTTGACTACCTGTATCTAATAAAAATTCCATAGTTTGTCCACATACATCTCCCTTAACTACTAAAGTTGATATGTTACTTTCCTTTTCCTCCTTTTCCAAAAGTAATTCCTCCTCTATTGGTAAATCTCCTTGGTATCTAAGAAATGCCGTCTTAAATCTTTGTTCATTACTTGAGTTACTAGTCAACGGATTATAATTCTTTGGATCCATTTCCTTTGATCCTACCTTTTTTTCCAGTACCTCTGATTTCACTTCTGAAGTACTACCCTTATTACTATTGTTGCCAGAATCTCCTGTAGACCCCTCATGAACTCTACCCATTTTAACCTGTCCATTTCCATTTCCTCTGACTCTTCTACTGTTATCATAATATCCTCTACCATTACTATTGCAACATCCTCTGTAACCACCTCTATGATTATTCCATTTCTCTTGTCTCCCATTCTGATGTCTAAAATTGCCATTATTGACACATTTATCACCATCAACATTATCATTTATATTTACACAACATGCAGTCTTCACTTTTCTGTTTTCTCCCTTATTCACATGGTCAAGTTGCCCTATATATTCCAAAGTCTCCTGCACCTTCGACCAGTCTCTCCCTGCTAACAACTCCTTCATTCTATTAGGTAACTTAGAAATTAGAACTTCCATTAAATGTTCTTCCCCAACAGACTTATCTAAAAATAAAGCTTGATTTAAATGATACTCCATAAAATTCCTACATCCTCCCCACTTTTCACTATAAGCTACTGGACTAAACAAATCAATTCTTAACTTTCTCTGCTCTTCCTCTGACCAAAACTTTGCTTTAAAAGCTGTAGAAAATGCCTCCACTGTTTTAAACCTATGACGATTCAGTATAGCCCACTGACTAGCATCTCCTTCAAGTTGTCCTATTATGAATCTTACTTTTCTTTCTTCATCCCAGCCACTTGGAAGTGAATCCTCAAAAGCCTTAAGAAAAATTACAGGATGTACTTCCCCCTTTGGTTTAAACTTTGGGAACTGCTGACCACCTGTTTTCATTCCAATTTTTATTTCCTCTGCTAAGTCATACTTGTTTATCTCCCTACAATATCTAACATCTTTACTCTTATCTGGTGATACCACATAACATACCTCCTGACTGTGTACATCTCCTTGAACTCCCATATCTCTCTTAGTTTTAACTGGGGTTATTTGATGAGAACTAACCTGAGCTCCCAACCAATTTGCCTCCTCTTGATCAGTGTTCACAGAAGAATCTGTCACCTCTTTACCATCTTTCAATTCAACATCTCTTAACCGTTCCGCTAACCACCTCTGCACTGGAAAAATATTTTCCTTTACTTCCTTACTTAACGCCTGAACCTGCGATTTCAACTTCGAATTACATTCACTCATGTCTTCCTTCACCTCTTTAACAACTGTTTCATAGACTACTTCGGTCTTCTCGTGTATTTTTCTGTCCATATATTTTAATAACCCATCATACTCGGCTTGTTTAATTTCTTTAAACCTTCCTCCAACGTCAGACAGCACTCCCAAATCATTCAATGTATATTCTACCTGTCCCAATCTCGAATCTCGTTTAACATAACTCTCAGTAACATCTTCTTGTACCTTCTTGATAGCTTCTATATCTCTGTCAATTACTCCAAGTCTAGCCCTCATTTCATTTCGACTCATCCTTAACTCCTCCGTTACCTTCTCCAAAGCTTCATCATGCCTAGACTCACTCTCTGCTAAACGTTTATCTAATCTTTCGTAACCCGCTTTACATTCATCCTTAGATTCTTGAATCTGCTTCGAAAGATCACCCTTCTGTTCCAAAATATCATCTTTTAAACTATCAAGCCTCTCCAATAACACTCTTAAACTTTCCTCGTTCATGGTTATAGTAATTAATATACACCCCAATACAATAAAAAAATAATCTCATTACACTCTACCTCAATCTATATATAAAAAAAATACACTTCTGTAGTCAGTACCTTCATTGGTAATACACAACTAGATATACTAATACACCATAAACCCTAAACATATAACATTCACTATTGCATGTTACCTTCTCAATAATTTATAAAAGCAATTACACAGAAAAAATCTTATCACTAAACCTCGTACCTTACTTTTACCTCAGTCTACTCACAAAATCGATAAACAGCATATGAGTTCTCGTCGTCTTGAAAGATAAAGTGTTGCCCTTGGATTAGTTTAGCAGCACTCTACCCCACTTTGTCTCTCTCTGTTGCTCTCTGTGCTCACAGTCCTAAGAATTGTCAGCTCACCCACAGTCAGGATGGTTCACTAGCCGTTAATAGTCTCAATTCTTCGCCTTAAACACCCCTCTTAAACAAAATTTATTAGAACTAGATGTATAGTTATACTATACCTGCCTAAATAACCAAAAATTAAAATTAAAAAATATCTCTTATGTTCGTACGATTCTCACAATCCTGGACACACAGGGTCGCCAAATATGTAGCAGTTCGTCGTGACCTGTACTAGAAATCATAGGATAAAGTTCACTACCATAGATTCTCAGTTCAAGTTAATAAAAAAAAAAAAAAATTTGTATTGTCCTCAGTGTTCAGTGGTACAAGTCTCTGAACGCCTACAATCTCTGTTCCGCTGTAACAATCGGGAGAAAATATTTTTATTTTTTATTACCAAGGTCGAATACACCGTTACCCTTGCTGAGTGGAATAATATTTACTTAAGGTGTTGCTCGACTTAGGTGGTAAAGTTTTCAGCCCTGTGTCGCCATCCCGATAGTCTTTCGTTTCAGCGAACACACAGATATAAATCGCTGCGCCACCCAACTAAAAGTCAACGCATCTGATAAACAAAATATATAATCAGAAGAACTCAGTTCAGTGGGCCTTTTTGGTCGCAGCGTGTGTCCAGAAAAATTGTGACTAATCATTCGAACATAGTTCATTTAGTCGTTATCTTCAAAGAGTAATATATACTAATAAAGTTGAAAAATTCTGAAATTCGACACACTTTATTGTTGCTGCGGTCGACCAGTAATACTGCTCGATCGCAGTAACAAATAATAATAAACTTTTAATATAGACAAGAAATATTACTTTTACAAATTACGCTCGCTAATGATACTTCCACGTAGCATTAGCGATCGTAGGTCAATTATTTGTAAACTAATACAATAAGTTACACTGCAAGTTTACTTTAAATTCGACCACAGGGATCGATTTATTTAAAAGAAAAGTCTTACATTTTTCAATACAAATACTGGCCAGACTCTAAATTTGCAAATACCTATCCTCACTGGTTATGCTATCTTTTTACAACAAAAACAGAAAATAACCTACAGTGCCACCACCACTTTCCGGACACCTCTCATAATTAAAATTACAAAATAAAGGCGAGGGCCGTTTTTCAGGTGTGGGCGAAATCAATCATTCAAAAGGTCTGGTTTCCCACAACCCATAGAGTCTGCCTGTTGATCTTTAATAACAGCATATGGAAAAACAATGAATGTAGTCGTCAATAGGTAAGGTTTTACTTTAGTTACTACCCAAATGGAGTACCGTAATTACTTCGAATAGAATAATCACTGTTATTTTGTTCTGTAGACCTTATGCGGCATCTAATAAACAAAAACAACCTTTCACTTTAATAAGAAAAGCTTTGTATTGGTCATGAGAGTAGCTTTACATTTAATTGCCCTTCTTGCTCTTAGCCGGTGAATCATACTATTTCCACGCATTATTTTTTTTTTTTTTTTTTTTCAAATATGGACCATAAGCAGTATAGATCCAACTTATCAATAATAAATATGAGTGGAACCCCGTCACACTCACGATACTTCAGACAACACGCAGCCTCCGACAGTATCTACCATCCACACTAACTCCCAACTACAAAAATCAGACTATCTGCTATGTCCAAAAATTTTAATAAAATCAACTTACCACTGTTTTATACAGGGTAACTATTAAATTCCATTACGAATAGATCGTAATTATACACCTGGCTAAGAGAAGTTATTCTGTGGACCATCAAACTGATAACAAAAGAAATTCAACCATATGCATGAAATATATAACTTTCATGACCAGATACTTCCTTGATTTACGAGTAAATTCTCGTAAAAATAAGACGAAGGATATGTTCTATTACTGATTAATTAATTACTCGTGGAATAAAACCACATAAGATACCGCATAAATTACTAACTGGCGCATTCCAGCATGCAACAAGAATTCGATAAGCATTAAATTACGGCACTTTACCCTTGATATCTCATCTTAAAGTGGCTGCCTTTTCCGTTAATTCGCCGTTCGGCTCTCCAGAATGCACCAATTCATCATGTAAATCACATTTAGATGGCTGTTTTACTTTTTCTTTATAATAATCGACATTACTTTTTGGTAGCAAAACCTTGACCTACCGACACCTTCATTTTTTTTCCTTTACATAGAGTTTCTTTTTTTTGTAACACGCTTCTATGCTCCGCGGGCGACCCGTTTATTCTTTGCTTCCACGCTGTTAGTATGCCCAGGGAAGCGTACGCCATCTTACTGTGGTTAAATCCCGCTGCTCCAGTGCGTTCACGTGAAAACATGCAACAATAAAAATTACTAGGTGTAAATATACCATTCACATAAACAAAACAATTTCGTCAACCTAAGTTGTATGCAATATACTCTCGTTTTGCTATCGTCCAGAAGTCATGATGCACTCCAAAAAATTTCTGTACTGCTACACGTGATGGTATGGAGTGCCTTTGGTTACACGTCTCGGTCACCTCTTGTTCGCATTGGCGGCACTTTGAAAAGTGGCCGTTACATTTCAGATGTGTTACGACCCGTGGCTCTCCCCTTCATTCGATCCAGTGGCGTAGCTATCATAGGGCTAGACGGGGCAGTGCCCCGGGCCCCCGAGCTCCAGGGGCCCCTCGGCCTTCGTGAGCGACAATCGAAAAAAGTTACAGTAGAGCGTGGAATTTTATATGTATTTTTTTTACCCTCCCACCCTATCGTCCATCATATCCCCTTCCCATCAAACCAAGTTTCACACAATAGCCGCACTGGGCCACCGGCTGGCGGAACAATGCTGCTAATTGGACCTTCACAAGACGCCACTATGTGGCGCTGCTGACAGGCGAAGCTGCCAGCCAATGTGTCCAACAATCGGCACACTTCAGTCGGCGTAGCAGCAGAAGTAGCGGCAGCATCAGAGCTGCTAACAGCAAAAGCTGCGTCTTCCATGTGTTGCGGCGTGCAATGTGAAGGATCGCGCTCCTCCAAATACAGTATAAATACATTTACTGTACAGTACTTCTTATTGGCAAATAGAAGTGTACAGTTCGAATATCCGAATAAACCGGTTTTTCGAATATCCATGTCCCAAAATTACTTCGGATAATAGACGTTATACTGAATATAATATTTTAGTTTAATGAAGGAATTTCGACTTTTAATTTCTCCTGCCGAAATTGACCCCAACATGGACAGTTCGCCAATTATGTAAGGAAATTATAACAAAATATGCATTATTAGAATGTGAGGTTACGGAAGTATTTACCGTAGTTTTATTCTTCTCCAGCAGCCGAAAGGTCGTTCAGTAAATTAAAAATTATGAAAACGCATCTGACGTACAGTATGGCTCAAGCTCGACTCGGACATTTGGCACTCATAGCAACAGAAAATAAGGCTGCATCAAGTCTAGATTTAACAGACCTTATTGATGATTTTGCAAAAAGCAAAGCCAGGAAAAGATTGTAAAATAATTGTTAAAATAAAATTGACTACTTTTTAATTGTGTAGCCATATTATTACTATAATTAACTGCAGTCACGAAAACGCTTACCGATAATTACTGATCAGAAATCATATATTTGCCAACATCTGCAATCTAACAGTTTGAAGCATTATATTACTCCAGTAGGTATTCTTTCATTCTGACTTTGGTACGTGAGGAAACACGAACGGAATCCCCACGACTTGAAAAACGCCAGTCATTAAGTTCGTGATACACAGTGAGGCGCGAAAAATAATTATGAATTTTTTTCAAGGACTAATAGCATTCGTGTTACAAAAAAATAGAAAAATTACCAACTTTTAGAAAACAATGTTTTAACACATTGACTGCCACGTGAGTTAAATATAAGTCACAGGAAGTCTTCTCTTCGGGCCACGTGAAGTAAATGCAACTCACGGACATTTTTCCATTTAAAGCTCCGTGTTGCAGTTGTAACTTGGGTGCTGTGACTTGGTGTTACAGTACGTTATTGACCTAGTAACAAATCATGTTCGTGGCCTCCAGTTTTCAAGAGCTCAAGAGTAGTTATTGACACTTGAAATCGTGAATTATATATAACTCACATGGTCCAGTCATATTTGAGTTTCCTTTTTTTTATAATTTATTGTTTGGTGTTACATATTATTTATACAGTAGACTGTATATCACATACAGTTTTAATTACGTTCTCCAACTCAATTTGTAACAACAATAAAACAGACTGAAAAAATTTGGTAATTCCACTTTGTATCTCTAACACATGCATGCACTGTGCTTTATGAAGAAACATTCTTCGCAAAAATATGAGTCACAATTTATTACATTTCCATGTAGTTTGTTTGCATTTCTTGACAGCTTGCTCTCGTCCAAATTCATTCTTCATTTTTTTGTAGCATCCTATGACCTGCTGCTCCCGTGTTCACAAGAGCACAACCTGCAGGCAGCTCGGTGGATACGGTAAGATTTCTCAGGGGCATCGGCATCTTCTGTATGGAGTAGTCTCAAAGTCACTTCCTCTTTGAATTCTGTGATTGAGATGATCTTGTTGTTGATTTATCGGTAAATCACAAGAGCATTTACCAGTACTGACCTTGTCAACAGTTCAATTGCAAGCTTCATGTACCATTTCACACCCCGTCTTAGACAATATAGGACTTCTTTTTGTGAGAGAGATCTATAAATAACTGATTATAGTCAGTTATAATTGCTGGCATTTTTCTTTGTGCCCCTCTTGGTTTGAACTTCAGCTTCTTCCTCTCCATGAACAGTACTCAGCATCAACACATTCCTCTTATTTCTCCATTTCAGTAGTATCTTCATCTTCTTCACTTATGTCCATAACTTCATCTAAAAGCTTCTGTACATGCCTTTGTTCATCTACATAACTTCTACGAGACACTTTCTCCTGCTACAATATCACTGTGCTGCGGAGCAATCAACACTGAAAAAGACTGTAGTAACAATGCAGAAAAACAATAATGGAACTGTACGCAAATAATGTTGTGGAATGAAAGACTTACAGGAGTACCAACCCAAAATTACTAGCGACATAGCAAGTGGCACACCTGGCACTTTACTCTGGCGCCATGTGAGTCATATGTAACTCAAAAAAAATAAAAAAATGTAAGGTACTAAATTACAATATTTTTAACGTATTTGTACTTAAATAGCTTACTTCAAGCAAACGAAAGCAGAATATGGAGAAAAAAAATGTAAATGGTCCCCAGGGTCGGTAACCCAAGTATACCTTTGGCAGCCAATATGTTAATATAGTTATTGTTAAACAGAATGGACTAAGACAAAATATTAAATGTATACAACATACTTAAGTACAGTAGAACAGTATTGGGGGGCATATTTGTTGTGGAGATGTGACAGGTGACAGCAGGAAGGGTTGGAGGGCAGAAGGTGCGGGAAAGGGCAGACCGCTGGAATGGTCAGGCATTTCCGTTCTTTGTGCGCCTGTAAAACGAATAGCGAGAAAGCGAGCCCCCACTCTGTCTACCCCATTACGCCGCAAAAGGAAATTACAAGGTGTTTTACAAAGTTATACCGACCCTTCCACAGAGCACCTCATAAATCACAGATGACGTACTGCGCAGACAGACCTGGAGAGCGCGCCAGGAAATAGGCATGTTTATATTCCACAAATGCGTTAATACTGAAAGGAATACCGAACAGAATCTACATACCTTTCTACACACTACCTTGCAATGGTAGGCGGGAAATGGATTCGGCATTTTGTGGCTTTTTTCTGGGAATGGCGCCTTCCCATGCCATAAGAAATATTCGCTCTTCAATTTACGTTCTTACTAACACTATACACTCTGCCGCAGTCTGCTCAGTTCTTCTATATGAAAAACAAACTGCTTCACTGTGTTTTAAAGTAATGGCGACAATTCAGCACTTCACGCAATCTTTTAACGTACGTTTCCACCCGCACACTATTTGTTTATTTTGCCATTTTAAGGTTTAATTACATTCATGGATCAAAAGTTTCGTGTAATAATTACTTTGTCTCAATAGTGAATTGTGCATCAAGACGCTATCCTCTACCCCGCTCTCACGATAATAAGCGAAGATATCGACTTATTTTGCTTATTACTTTTCCTGGCCAGACACTACTTCAAGAAGCCTGGTAGGGGCACGGCTCATTCCAAAGTGCTTCATCAAACAAAATCCGACAACTCACTTTTGATGAAACCATCCTACACGAATAATTCCCCTATTTTCCTTCTTTGACCGGGCTGTCAACGAAATGAGCTAACTGCGCAGTAGTTTAGCGAGAGTGAGTTGTCGGCACTGACAAAAGTCCGCCTGCTGTCACCGCTAACGAAAAATATCCCATGGGGCGTTTTCATCTGTATGTCCTACCCAGGCCCAACTCTATCTCTAGCCCTCTGCAAAATTATATCAAAATCAGCTAGTAATTTTTGCGTGAAAGCATAACAAACAAACAAATTTTCACACATATTTGAGAGTACGATTAAATATCATCTTCTACATGACACACAATAATGTAGTTAGTAGTATTTAGGTATGCCTTATTATGTCTTCCAATGGGTGGTAAAGAGCAGTTGATGTAGTTTTGCATCTGTACAGTATTAGTGTAAAGAGGGCCCCAAAGTCCTTTCTGCCCCGGGGCCCTTGGTGACATAGCTACGCCACTGATTCGAACCCTGCGCAATCCTACATTTCAGCAGGATAATGCACTATAGCATGTTGCAGGTTCTGTACGGGCCTTTCTGGATACGGAAAATGTTCGACTGCTGCCCTGGCCAGCACATTCTCCAGATGTCTCACCAACTGAAAACCTATGGTCAATGGTGGACGAGTTACTGGCTCATCACAATACGCGTCACTAGTCTTGATCAACTGTGGTATCGTATTGAAACTGCATGGGCATCTGTATCTGTACACGCCATCCCAGCTCTGTTTGACTCAATGCCCAGGCGTATCAATGCTGTTGTTACGGTCAGAGGATGTTGTTCTGGGTACTAATTTCTCAGGATCTATGCACCCAAATTGCGTGAAAATGTGATGGCATGTCAGTTCTAGTATAATATATTTGTCCAATGAATACCCGTTTATGGTCTGCATTTCTTCTTGGTGTAGCAATTTTAATGGCCAGTACTGTATGTTCCTACGGTTTTCTGACTTTCAATAATTTTAGACGATCATTAAAGAACCTTAATAATTTTGATTGGTAACTGCAAATTTTTACATATTTACCATTGATTTCCGACGGCGGTCGGTTGACCGCTTCTCACGACTATGCAATCTATCCGGTTTATTTTACCCTTTCGTTAGCCAACAATGATCAGTTTCATACATTGTTGTCTATTGTAGCTACTACGCATTTTTTTGGTGATACCAGTCAAACGTTCTCACCCTCACAGTAACTCCAGACTCCGTCTATTTTGACTGTTGACAGAAAAGAAGGAACATCTAAAGGAACGAAACGAAAAACTTGCCAAGTTGGATTGTGCAACAAAAACAAAACTAGAGACAATTTCTTCATATGCAAAAAAATCTGCATGTGGTTCGTGTCTAAGTAAGCGGCTATGCAAAATGTGCACGTAAGTAGCCTAGTAAAGCAGTACTTATTTCTTACAGAAAAAAGTATACTTTATGAATAATCAAGCAGTCATGTGAAAATAACATTTGTCACCTATTGTTATATCATGTAAAATAGAAACATTGAAAATGTAGGCAATTTTATGTTATTAATAATATGGAGTTGCTTATTTTTGTATGGTATAGTTTAAAATTAAATTTTATCAGCTTCAAATAAGAATGTGCCTACATTATTATTATTATTATTATTATTATTATTATTATTATTACCCATGTAAGTTTAGTAAAATCATTATTAATGACAATAAATACGAAATATCTTTACATTTTTTTAAATAAAGCATTTTAAAATATGATGAAAAACGTAATGGTCAATTGACCTCCATTGGACGTTCAGGGGGTAGATCTAAACTGGGCGTACTAGTGTTGAAACTGTACAGTTCTGCGAAGAGTTTCCTCGAAATGAGTTTTCTCAACTCCATTCCCAGCATGCAAAACGTATATCCATCTTTTGAGTGAAAGGTTATTTTTTTAATAATTAAATTAATTAAGTCACAATTACGTGGTAGCATAAGAGAGAACTGTCTGATAAACGTCCTCCGCCTGTCAGTGTGCGGAGAGTTTCTCCCCATTCTGTGGCCGCCCCTGCTCTACGCCAAAAAGGGCTGCCGCTTCGCTCCCTCCCAGCGCTCCGAGTGCAGCGGCGAGGAAAAAGAAGGGGGGGTGGGTGTGGGCTTGCAGTGGAGTAGCCACCTAGACGCCTAGAGACACGTCGAGCAGTCCAGTAACGACACCAGCTGCGTGAAATTAAACCGTTTCACGGACTGAGGATTCTTATTGTCTACGGCGAATATGCCTTTTTTCCATATCAGTCTGGAGGCGAAGTCGTAGGCAAGTCTTGAAAAGTTTTTTTGATTCGAGAGATGAGATCGCAACTAGTTATACCTGTCACTCCAAACATCGCCACAGTACACTTTATAACTGAGTGACAGTTATCAAGTGTACTGTGGCGATGTTTGGAGTGACAGTTATAAAGTGTACTGGGTACTGTGCATAACCTGAAACATGGGAGTGCAAATTAGCATCATGTTGCGGTTACTACAATGTTCTCAACTAATATCCATGAGAAATGTACGAACACGAACTGAATACTTTACTTATATTCAACAACACTGAATGTAAACACCTGAAAAAAAAATCAAATGTTCAAATGTTTGTATAGCTTATGGGACTTAACTACGGGGTTGTCAGTCCCTAAACTTACAAACTACTGCAACCCTGCGCCATCTGGTGGCGAATGGGGCCTGGGTTACCTGTTACGGTGTTTCCCCCCTCTCACCACAGTTGAGCATGTAAGTCTGGTTGAACACCTTCACCAGACATCCATGATGGTATTTTAAATTTGTATTCATGAATCTATACCAAGATGGTGTAATTCCCATCGTTTTTTAAAATCTTTTTCTGATGATGATGTCTCGAAACGCGTCATAAAATAAAGCTAACTGCGACCAAGACATTTCAACAATTTTTTCATACATACTTACGAACTAGCTAACACTAAGGACGGCACAAATATCCATGCCCGAGGGGGGATTCGAACCGCCGACCGTAGTGGCCGTGCAGACCGTGACTGGAGCGCCTGAGTCCCCTCGGCCACCGCCGCCGGCAAACACCTGAAGATGGGCACAAGCCCGAAACCGGTAGTGTTTTAATAAAGCGCCAATAATTGTGACTGGTAGCGGATTTTATTTCCACAACCTATAAGGAACAGTCACGGAGTTCAACATCCATAATGGATAAAATTCACTCTGAAAATGTAAGTTTAAATGCTCAATGCTGCTCTAAATTACTTTATGAGTGGCCACAGCACATACGCAATGGAAAATTATCTAACTGCTCACTCCTTAAAAATAAATGAATTGATAATCATACATGGGACGGGGTGCATGAAATCGTAAAGCAGAGTTTTAATACTTTAAAATCATAATCTATTCAGAAAATGAACAAGCAAATAAATGGGGGTGGCAAAATTAAACACACACATTGTACAAAAGTAAATTAAATCATATAATTACTGCTGTAATGAAATTATTTCTGCTCTTTTTTGAATATGGAGGTAATGTGGAAGGAAATTTTCAAATACACAATGAGTAGCTGAAAGCACATTCATTCATTCACAGACACGTGCATAATGCTAGCAGTACATTACTCTGTGGGAACACTCCATACCAGCGGCGAAACGAAGCGTTGGTAGCGGCTTGATGAGATGGCAGGTATCTTGATCACAATTATTAAAATATACTGTCGCTAAATATACTCATGTGTGGGGGGGGGGGGGCAGCGGCTCACTATTCTTAAGTACCACGAGGTATGCGGCCACGCCGAATTTCATAGCATTTACAAACAGAAATTAATTTAGAATAAGTGAGTAAAGCACAGGAGAGAATTCATATAGAAGAAAGCTAGTATTAACAAAAGTATGGCTGAAGGCTGAAGTAACGACTGTTATGAAAGCACATGGTGCAATCAGTCACACAAGACAGGAAAGAGGGAATCAAATCAGAAAATCTGAGAAATATTTAGCATACTCTCAGATACAGACACAACATGAAAACGTTAGTTAAAAAAAGCAAGGAAATTCAAAGACACTAAATTTACACAAAGGCTGAAGGCCACACACATGTATTGTAACTTGAGCAAAACCGGACACACAATCATCACTGGAATTAAAATGCAAATAATAAATTTACATTAAATTTACACGAGTTCTGTAAATTAAGAAACACTTTTCATCTCATAGCGAAAGAATTACTCAAGAGAACTATCACTGAAAAACCGAAACTTCATGATCACAAAGAACTTAAAGTCCTAACAGCATGCCTTCCCCTCAGCATGATTTGGCGGAGTACTTACTTCCTCATTCGTCGGAACCAGAATGAAGAGTGAAGACTAAAGCTATAAGGCTTCCGAAAAACCTCCCCCTGCCATGCCGGCCGCGATGGCCGAGCGGTGTACGGCGTGCCTGTCACGGTCTGCACGGCCTCTGTGGTCGGGGGTTCGAATCCCCCCTAGGGCATGGATGTTTGTGCAGTCTTAAGTATAAGCTAGTTCGTAGTTAATTTGTAAGTTTAAGGACTGATGACCCCGTAGTTAAGTCCCATAAGATCTACAAACATCCCCCCCCTCCCCCCGCCATACATCGGATGTAGAGCGCGCTAAAAGCGACGCAGGGTGTGTTCAGAGATTAGTGTTTAAGAACTCAAGACAATTCCCTATTCAACAGCTCCCAAAGAGGTCTCCTGTCATCTCTTTCTTCCAATATTAGGTTGGTACCACAGTAACAATACGGCCACCTCACCACCTTGCCAAGTAAGCTTGTCTCTGGCCAGCCAGCAGACGCCAGCGCAGACGACAAAAGAAGCCATGCGTTCCTAACTAAAGCAAAACGAGGCCTAAAGCGGGAGGCGGCGACTGTAAGCCATTGCAATATTAAGAGCAACCTTCCAGATTCACATGAACATCAAGTTCAATCACACGGAAGGAAACATATGTAAATATGGGGCAAACATATATAAACGTGGGGCATTGATCATTGATAAAAAGAATAAAATAATTAACACACAGATAGATAACATTAATGGTACGGAAACACTTTAGGTTAAAAAATAAATAAAAATGGAACACGACCACATATTCAGGGGACGTGTTTCAACTGGTAGTCCAGTAATACCGGCTGTTGCTCGGGCGTTTACACAGGCGCCTTTGCGGCGGTCTGATGCTCAAGGCGAAAGCAATCAGCATAAGTTCCCTGTCAGTAAGAATTGCATACCAGGTTTGACGGACCAAAAATAGCTTTAAGACGTTAATTATATATAGATGCTCTGTACATGCAGAAGATGTACACATATACATTCATATTGTGTTTTCTATTCAGATAATAAAAGTTGTGGGGATAAGAACCAACAATCTTGCAAGGGTTCGAAGTGAAAAAAGAAGGGTAGCCCGACACGGGCGAGTAAACATATTTTATTTATCTACTTGAGAACGAGTCCACTTAGGAAATTGAAACAAACTTTACACCCATTATTAAAGCTTTGAGATATTTTATCTCGTTCTAATTTTCAGCTTTCCTGCAATAAAATTGCGGCATTCGGCACGATTTTAGAGTGTATTATTTGTATACTACCAACTGTATTCTGGACTTACTTTGAAAACGGTATGCAAATGTACCACGGAATATTTCTTCCAAATTATATTACTATGCATGGTACCTTGTGACTAATTAAATAACACCTCATCACGCAGGAGGTTTTAATTTATTCCATCTATACTACTAATTACATTCGCGACACAAATAGAAAAATTTTATTACTGAAGGGTATGTTGTGAGCTGCGTAGAAGCGAAACTACAGACGCTATTCGCTACAGAAACAGGTGAAATAGAATGTGGCAGAAGGCGATGGACAGAACGGGAAGAAGGAGGTGGATAACAAAACAATGGAAAGAATACGTTCGCGAGCAGCGCCGTATGCGGAGGCTAGTTTTGAAATAAGTATTCACTTACCATCTGTGCCTTTCAAAGAATGACAATATTAATTAATTACCTTGTAATCTATTCTTAGCTGTATCCCTTATATGCACTGACTGTAACTTCATTAAACTTGACAAATAAACTGAATGTAACTTCATTTCTAAGCGGCGGTTTTATTAAGTAAGACGATCGTATGAATTTGATCAGACGTTGTATAAAGCAGCTGTGTTGGCTGATAGTTACCTCGTCAGGTGCGACTGTGGCATCCGATTGCTTGATCTGTCAGACCATATGTAGCAGTACTTTGTGTATATGCTCGATAGTTGTTCGTCGTAATATTTGCTGTTAGTAGCAAGTCAGTAAAAAAATGTAAACGACTAAGTCATACTCTATAAGAATTTTAAGCAGGTGTGATTAGTTCAGCTTGGACATATTCATTCATATTTCATATTTGACAGATAAGTCAAAAAGTTGCGTTTCAAAAAATATTTGTCGTGTTCCTCCCCCTTCCCTGACCCCTTTTCCCTCCCCCCACTCCCCCCTCCCCCCCGGTGACTACCACGACTGAACCTTAGGTTTTTTTTTTTTTTTTTTTTTTTTTGTTTTTTTTTTTTATCTACTCCTGTGTCGTAGAGGTCTCTCGGCCGAGAATGGAACCAGCTTGTGGCAGCAGTCTTCAGCTCTTCATCGTTGTCAAATCTCTGATCGGAGGACAGAAATTTATCGAGGTGTCAAAAAGAAGGAATGCAGGTGATGTGCTGCTGCATGACAGTTCCAGTCCCCATACGGTTCAACACACAGAAGCTGTTTTTCAGCAATTCAGCCTGAAAGCTGATCATCCACAGTGCTGATTTTGTTCCCAGAGTTTTGCATCTTTTCTTGCGCCTCAGGGAATTCCTGTACTCCTGCCAGCTTTCTGACAGCGGACGGCAGACTTCTACACAGGATGATGGTTTGGTAACACTGCGCCCGCGCGAATGTTTCGAGTATTTGCTCCAGTAAATAATTACAAATATCGTTGTTTTAAGCTATATTTAATCGTTTCCAGTTGGTATAAATATAATATAAGTGTTGTTACATTAGTGGAAGTGTTAAATAAGGAAAAACTGTGTAAAAAATTTATTTTTCTTCTCGCGCCTATAGCACGTATTTGTAGGCCTAATTTAACTCGCGCGAATCGTTGTAAACAATGACTAAACCTTATATCTAATTAGCCATTGTTCTATTTTTCACTCGCTGCATGTAGTAGTTAGGATTTATAAAGTCTAACAGACGTAAATTTCGTGATTTATCAAAAGTGTGTATAGTAATCCGTGTTTATAGGCCTAAATTTTGTTTTAGTGAGCGTTTTTTTTTTTTTTTTTTTTTTTTTTTTTTTTTTTTTTTTTTTTTTTTTAAGGCCTAATTTTTGTTTTCGTGAGCGAGTTTCTTTATACCCAGTGCCCTTTCAGTTAATTATATTTGCGTGAACAGATTTTTGTGTCTCTTTGTGTAACTTTCACGTTTTAGTCAGTACTTAATCAAGTTTTTACGATTTCTATTTTTACCATGGGTGAGAAGTGTGTGACATGCCGTAAGATCGTTAGCTCCGGGGTGTGGTGTGATGGTTGTAGTGGTTTCTTTCATTGGGGCGAATGTAGTGGCGTGGGAAATGGGAATGTAAATGAGGCTCACCAGTGGTTTTGTAGGATCTGCAATAGAGATAGGAAAATAATGGAACAGGAGGGGAAAATTGCAGCTCTTCAAGCTGAATTAGATAAGTCAAGGGAGACTCTGAGCAGGTTAAGGAGGGAGAAGGGTGAACAGCGGTGGGAAGTGGCAACAGGTAAGAGGGGGAACAGACTTAGGACAGTTTCAGACAGCTTTGTCATTAATGTGAAAAATAGATTTGATCTGTTATCTCAGTCAGAATCGGATGAGCCTCATGTAGCTGAAGCTGTAGACACAAAAGACTTTCAAGAAGGATTTGAAGAAGGTATGGAAAACTGTGAAAAGAAAGAAAGTCTTGTTGTTAGGTAGTTCCCTTGGTAGAGGTGTTGGTCAACTACTGCAGGAAGAGCTAGGACCAGGGTACCAGGTCACAAACGTTTTCAAACCAAATGCGGGCCTGAGTCAGGTAACAGAGGATATAGGTTCTTTATGTAAGGATTTCACAATGGAGAAGACCGTGGTTATAGTGAGTGGTCCGGGAAACAGCATTGACAGAAACTGTGAACATTCTATAGAGTGTGACCTGGTGAAGATATCATCGGCAACGAAGCATACTAGTGTTGGATTTGTATCTGTCCTGAATCGCCATGATCGGCCTCATTTGAACTCTTCTGTCAGGAGAGTAAACTTGGAGCGGCTACTCATGTCAGATATGAGGTCCCGTATTGGTTTGATTTCTGTGGATGACATCTGTAGGTGGGACTACACTAGGCATGGCCTTCACCTCAACAGGAAAGGGAAGGGAAAACTGAGTTGATTGCAAGTAACTTACGGGGGGGCACTGTCACAAATGGTAAAATACCAGTGGCTACAGGTGTCAGAGGGATGCCTTTTTTAGGATAGGGAGGGGGGGAAAGAAAACCAGTTTTGAGAGAGCTTGGAAGACACCCTCAGTTTGGAAAATCAGATGAACAGGAGATAGATTTTAGCAAACAATGTTTAACAGAAAGTACTCAGAAACTTCCAGTAGATCTTAGTCAAGCCGTTAGTATGCAATATCAGTTATCTTTATTACATCAAAATATTCCAGGACTCAGAAATAAACTTGATGAACTACTCATTTGTATTGATGAAATAGATACCTCTAACCCAATTGACATGATTTGCCTCTCTGAACATCATGTGGTCACTGGTATGGATATGTTAAACATTCCAGGATTTAATTTAGCTTCACACTTCTGGAGAGTAGATATGGAGGGAGGAGGAGTTGCCACTTTCATTAAAAACTGCAATAAATTCAAGAATATTGATGTAAATGAAGTCTGTCTAGAGCAGTATTTAGAAGCTTGTGCAACAGAAGTAGAATTCCATAACAGACGTTATATAATAGTAACTATTTACCGAACACCTGCAGGAAATTATAATCTATTCATAAATCATCTAGAAGCTCTATTGGGTTATTTAACAGGAAGAAATATAAAAATCCTGGTTGCTGGTGACTTTATTACATATTTTCTTATGCAGTCCTCCAGTAAAAATTTATTTCAGTCAGTAACTTTGTCTTTCAACCTAGCACATACCTTAAACCTTCCAACTAGGACAACTGAAACCTCTAGGACAGCAATTGATAATATTTTTATAGACAAATCAAAGGAACAAAATCATATCATAAAACCAATAATAAATGGCCTATCAGATCACGATATGCAGCTCCTTGTTTTAGGTATAGATTCTAAACAGATTATGAAGACTGCAATATGTACATACAGGAGAGTAATCAACCCACCAAAAGTTGAAAATTTTAGAAAATTCCTCAAAGACATGAAGTGGAAAGATGTATATAGTGCTCATGCCACGAATGAAAAATATGACGTATCTATTAATAATGTTAGTACCATGTTTGAAAACTGTTTTCTCTAAAAGTAACTCGAATTAAACAGAAGTCTCTAATAAAACCATTGGTTACACAAGGACTAAATATTTCATGTAAGACAAAAAGGAAAATGTATTTATCATCCAAGAGTAGTTGCAACGATGATGATTTAACTAAATATAAGGAATACTGTAAAATACTAAAAAAACGTTATTCATGCATCTAAACAAATACACTATGAAAAGAAGATAGCAACATCAGGAAACTAAATAAAAACAATATGGGATATAGTGAAAGAGGAGACTGGTAGAAACAGAAAAGAACAAGAGCAGGTAGCATTAATAGTAGATGAGACATTAGTAACTGGTGGGCATAGTGCGGGAAATCTATTTAACAAGTACTTTATATCTGTTACTGATAGTATGGGATTGTCTGGGTCAGTGAATAATGCCCCTGAATATCTGAAACTAGCATTTACAAATAACTTCAGGTACATGAATATGTCACTCACTTCACCACAAGAAATAACTTCCAAAATAAAACCTTTAAAACAAAGCATTCTAGTGCTTACGATGAAATATCAACAAAGTTAATTAAAGCGTATTCTTGTGAACGTAGCACAATTTTAAGTTATTTGTGTAACCAGTCTATTATAACGGGAACATTTCCTGATTGGCTAAAATATACGGATATTAAACCTCTATTCAAGAAGGGGAATAAAGAGATACCATCAAACTACAGACCAATTTCACTTTTGCCAGCATTCTCAAAAATTCTAGAAAATGTAATGTACAAGCAGCTTCTCAACCTCAAATAGCATATTGTCTAGAACACAGTTTGGATTTCTGAAAGGTTCCGATATCGAGAAGGCTATTTACACCTACAGTGAGAATGTACTTAATTCATTAGATAATAAATTGCAAGCAGCAGGTATTTTCTGTGATTTGTCAAAGGCATTTGACTGTGTGAACCATAACATCCTTTTTAGTAAATTAGAATTCTATGGGGTCATGGGAAATGCTGCAAAATGGTTCAAGTCGTACCTAACAGGAAACAAAGGGTGGCAGTGCAATTGAGTAGTGAATTAAGCCAACAGTCATCATCGGATTGGGAAGAAATTACATGTGGTGTCCCACAAGGATCCCTCTTAGGGACACTGCTTTTTCTTGTGTACATTAATGACCTCTCATCAGGTACACTACCAGAAGCAGAGTTCGTTTTGTTTGCCGATGATACAAGTATTGCAATAAAAAGTACGTCAAGCCTAGTTATATAAAGGTCTGCTAATGATATTTTCATTAACATTAATAAATGGTTTAAAGCCAATTCATTGTCATTAAACTTTGAAAAGACTCACTACATGCAGTTCAGAACATGTAAGAGATTTCCCACCAGCATATGCATTAGGTAAGAAGAAGAGCAGATAGAAGAGGTTGACAGTATTAAATTCCTGGGATTACAGCTTGATAATGTAGTTGGGAGGAGCACACCACAGAACTGCCGAAACGACTCAACAAATCTGTATTTTCCATACGCGTGTTATCAGACATAGGAGACATAAAAATAACAAAGCTTACATACTTTGATTACTTTCATTCCCTAATGTCATATGGTAAAATATTTTGGGGTAACTCTTCAAGTCAGTCAAAAGTCTTCAGAGTCCAAAAACGTGTAATATGCATTATTTGTGGAGTAAATTCAGGGACGTCCTGTAGAAACCTCTTCAAAGAACTGGGTATATTAACTACTGCCTCTCAGTATATTTATTCCTTAATGAAATTTGTCACAAATAATATATCCCTTTTCCCAATAAACAGCTCAGTTCATACATACAATACTAGGAATAAAAATTATCTACACAAGGACTTAAAAGCACTTATTTTAGTTCAAAAATGGGTCCACTAATCAGGAACACACATTTTCAATAATTTACCATCAAGTATAAAAAATTTTGCTACAAATAAAGATCAGTTTAAGAGAAACCTAAAAGAAATTCTAGTGGCCAACTCCTTCTACTCCATTAGTGAACTGCTAAATTGTACCAAATGATGCGTGTACTCATACTTTATTAGTATTATTATATTATGAGCTAAAAAGAAAAAAAACTTAAAAATGTATGTATCTGTATTTATATTATTAGTATTATCTATTATTGAACTTGTAAATTTTGTTTCTAGACATGTTCGACATCCACAAGGATCTCCCGAACATGGATCTACGGAACGAAAAACTAATCTAATCTAATCTAAACAAATATAAAGAGGTCCAGCATTCAGGTCAAAGATATTTTAATCTGCGTAACACTGTTTAATTGCACATTGTAAACTGAAACATAGATAAATATTTCAGTATAAGAATTCACCATTACTAGTAGGTACCTTTATGAAAAGCTCTTCGTTGACTGTGTAATGCTCTTGATGTGTTGGAGTTATTGCGTAGGCAGAAGGATAGGAAGTTGTAAATGTACACTACTGATGAAATCCTGCGTACAAAAGTACTCTGTTACATTCGCCACTTACTAGCCCCACTGTCACGTAAACAGGCCTTGCCACGTTTCCCACCTGTGAAGCGTTCGGCATATATCCACCTTACTCACGCACCTACATAGTTGTGGGAGCGAGGGAGCTCTCGGCAAACTCGAGTTGCGCTCTCGTGGCGGAAGCGCGCTCAGGAAGCGCAAATCTCGCCGGGCCTGGTGTAGACCTCCTGGGAAACACGCCAAGTGTGCTTAAGAGGCGAAGGCAGCATCCGTAGCGAGAGCGAGCGAGGCCCAAGCACATACACAGCCGCCGCCTCTCCCGCGTGGCTCCTCTGAGGCTGACAGTACACGAGATCTTCGACACGACGCGATCTCGTCCAGTCTATTAGCAACAACTTGAGATACATGGCGAGGTAAGCACAGTGCTTCGGCAGCATATCGAACGCTACTGGAAACACCTAGTAATTTTAGACATTTGAAAGGAAATACAGTATAAAAATGCATGTTTTTCTATTCCAAATGTTTATTTAGATCAAATAATACGCAGGAAGATGCAACAATTAAATTTTCTATACCTCAGAATAGCCTACCTTTGATTTCATCGCTGCCTTGCACACTCTCAGCTTGTGCTGCGTCAGTTTTGCCAAGGTTTCAGTTGGAATTTTTTTTCTCGTGTCAGAAACACCATAAAATACTTACATATTAATTTAAAAAAATTATGCAGATCTAAAAAAAGGTTTCTACACATTATTAGCCAAGAAGAGGGCTACGACAATAGCATTTGGTTGTGCCGACATAAACTCCTCAAAGGTACAGTGTGAGGAATTGAGCGGGCAGTTATACATATGGGTAGTTGTTTGAATGGCTCCACAGTCACAGAGGGTGGGACCATTTTGATAGCCCCATTTGCTTAGGTTTACTTTAGACCTTGCTATGCCACTGCGTAATCGGTTCAAAGACTTCCATGGGGTCCAACTTTCGTTGTGTCCAGCAACTAAGGCTTCGGAGGGTTCCATCCACGGGTGTCTTTCCGCATCCTTCCAGCGTTCTACCGTTGTTCTGCAGTCACTCTCCTTCTCAGTTGATGTGAGAAAACTGTAGATTTAAGCCTCTGTGCTGCTGGTTTGATCCCATGGAGTGGGTGACACTTTGACACTATAGATTTTTGTCTCTCTTTATATGCTGCTTGTTCTCTTCGAATTGCTGGAGGTGCAATACCACCAAGATGATAGATTTTATTTACAGGGGTTGGCTGCAAACATCCTGTAACTATTCTGGCAGATTCATTGAGGGCGACGTCGACTTTTTTTGGCGTGTGCTAACCTGCACGAAACTGGGCTAGCGTATTCGCCAGCGGCGTAGGCTAGAGATAGGGCTGATGTTCTTATTAATTTTAACAACATTGTCATAGGAGAAAAACAGCGATCTATTTAGTATGATCAATATACAGAAAACAGTCTTGATCGCAGAAATTAACAGTTTCAATTAGCCGGTTTCAACCTGATGTAGGTCATCTTCGGAATTACAAGTAGCCCATGTGGCCAGTGCTGCACTCGGCTGCGCTGGGCTGTCCTGGGCTGTTCTGCTGCCAGCAGGTAACTGTTCCAACTGTGGTAACAGTTACCTGCTGGCAGCAGAACAGCCCAGGACAGCCCAGCGCAGCCGAGTGCAGCACTGGCCACATGGGCTTTTTGTAATTCCGAAGATGACCTAAATCAGGTTGAAACCGGTTAATTGAAACTGTTAATTTCTGCGATCAAGACTGTTTTCTGTATATTGGCGTTCTTACATCCTTTGGTCTTGCGCCCCAGGACGAACCCATTAGTCGTCTCAGAATGTTATTTCGATCACAAACTTTCAGTTTGGAATTAAGGCAATGTTGATTAAATGTCAGAGCTCGGTCTAAAGTAACGCAAAATTATTTAGGGTTTTTGCAGTGTTCCAAATCAACACCCCTCCACCTCACTTGCAGCTGACGAGATGCCTGTTAGTTGCGCAGATGGAATGCACACGTCTGGGTTTTGAATTTAATCTCCATTCTTGCTGCAGGACCTCTCACAATTGTGTGCCCACTTTATTCCCTTCGAAGGATCCCCATACCATCACAGAAACACCTTCATGCTTTACAGTTTGAGGATTCAAGAGTTCATGACGTAAACGGCATACAAATTGTCGGCGTTTACTTTCAAATATTTCGAACTTGTTTTCATCAGTGAATAAGACTCTTTCCTAATCCCCCGCTGTCCAATGTTGGTGTGTCTTAGCCCACTGAAGACTTCCTCAAAAGGGCGCAATAGTGGTTTCCTTGTTGCTACATAACCGCGGAGGTTGTTGTCTGCCAGGCGTCGTCTATCGGTGTATGCCTCGTTGCGTTTAGTTCAGCAGTCAATTCACGCACATTTTTTAGCCTGTTACGTTTACTGGTCACTATCAAATACTTTTCCTGGCGCTCTGATATTTTCCTGAGTGCTCCTGAGCGAGGAAAGTCTTGAGAGGAGGCTGTCCTGTTTCTCAATGCTGGTGTATGTTTGTGATCGCTGATGCAAAAGTTCAGTTCCCTTGCTAATTGTCGGACGCTACTGCCTTCTTGGTGCAAAGAGATTATCATTACCCGAGATTCATAAGGAATCTGCCACTTTAGGGCCATTTTCAACTACTTTCTCGGCGTGTTACACCGGGTGTCCGGAAAAGGACTCCCTGACTTCAAAATTAAATATCTCGAAAACAAAGATCGATAGAGGAATGCAGTATGTTTATTGTGAAAGCTGTGAGAAATTTATACAGCAGTTTGAAATAATAGTTACAAAAGCTGCTAACCGATGGCGCTGTACGCTGTTCGGCTCATATCAGCATACATAAGTGAAATAATCGTTTGAAAATACTCTTTACAAACAATCACATCACAATGTTTTCAAAATGTTCACCATTGGCACTACAGAGGTGGCGCAAACGAAGAATGAAATTCGCCATCACATTTCGTAGTGTCTCAACCGAAATGGAATCACATGCCGCAGAGATCGCCGATTCAAGCTCGTCCAGCGTGGCGGGATGCTTCGGATAAACAATGTCTTTCACTGTGCCCCACAAACAAAAGTCACAATGAGTCAAATCCGGGGAATATGGAGGCCAATGTATGCCTGCACCAGTAAATTTGGATATTCCAAAGCAATGACTCGATTCCCGAAGTATTCCTCAAGAAAGCGAAACACTTATTCGGTTCGATGATGTCGGACTCAATCTTGCATAAACCAATCAGTACCTGGTCGATTCTCTAACGCTCGTCGCATGAAGATAAAGATCGGTATGCGTTGGCTTGCGAATTTTAAGAAGATTCGACATTAAAAGTGTTTTTATGCCCCCACCTAAGACTAGGGCCCTCCTTGGGTCAGTCAAAGATGATTTAGGACTGAGGAAACCCGGTGTTTATAGTATTCCGTGTTATTGTGGTAAAACTTACATTGGCCAAACGATCCGCACAGATCAGGATCGGTGTGTGGAACACCACCGTCATACTTTTGCTCCAATCTGAAAAGTCGGCTGTTTCTGAACATTGTTTGAATGAGGGACACAAGATGTTATACGATGAAACTAAACTGATTGCTCCTGCTTCCCGCTACTGGGAATGTGTTCTCAAAGAATCCATGGAAATTCGTATGGCCGATAATATTATTAATAGGGACAAGGGTTTTCCACTAAGTAAAACTTGGAACCCGATTTTATCTGACATCAAGCAACAACGGTCTTCATTTCGACCTGCTGTTTCTTTTAACTAGCCTTGTTTTCGACCCATCGTTTTTCTCCACCGGCGCGCTACTGGTTCTATTGCGCCTAGGTGGCTTCTACTTTGGTTTCGCGCACGCGCGGTGGGTCGTCAGCGGTGTATAAAGGGGCTACTGTTTCTTGTTCTTTATCAGTTTCCGGCGGGTTTGTGTTTTGCGCTCTCACCTGAAGATGGCAGCCAGTTGGTCTGCTGAAATATTGTGTCTAGTTGACGACGGTATCCGGCTGCATACCCGAGATGAATATTATAAATAACTATTTGTTCACATGGTAATCAGTCAAGTGGTTTCTATGTCCGCCATGCTTGGTATGAATTCTTAGGTTCTGAAGGTTAATTGTTAAATTTCATCATGGTCGGTACCGAGGAATTTGTCAAATTTCGTAGCTATAGTTGTAGGTAGACAGTTACTTTCCTCTCAGTTTGAAGATCAAGTGAGCAAAGTTTCATCGCAATCGGATGAACGGTACGGCAGCGCATAACATTCATTTTTACATATTAGATTTCTGAATTAATGCCGTTGAAACGCTAACAAATGTCCAACAAAAATTCTATTGGTTTGAATGTAAGTTGAAACAACGCGCCTACATTTTTGAAATCTCTTCGCACTTATACTGTTCCTCATTTACATTTTTGATTCGAAGAAAAATGTGTTGCGTCCTTAATATCAAATTCAGCCATGTCTGATAAAGTACCAAAGACGCATTTGACGAAAAGAAGTTAGAAATTTTAGCGATGTACACGCGTCCGATATGGGTCCACTTCAATGTCGTATATCATTTACGAAATTGATATCAAGTGAAAAATAATGTACAAATGTTGACATTACTTTTTGGTAGCTGGCCGCGGTGGCCGAGGAGACTGAGGTGCTCCAGTCACGGTCTGCACGGTCACTACGGTCGGGGGTTCGAATCCCCCCTCGGGCATGGATATTTGTGCCGTCCTAGTTCGTAAGTAGTTCATAAGTAGTTTGTAAGTTTAGGGACTGATGACCCCGTAGTTAAGTCCCATAGACTATACAAACATTTGAACATTTGAACGCTTTGGTATACGAACAAATTAGATCGAGTCCTGCGTCCGAGCTTTTTGTGAAACTGTATCTAATTGGATTTTGTTTGAGAGTTTGAGACAGGCAACAGCCTAATACTTGGAAGGAACGACCAGAAGATGATAATGGAGGAAGGAAGATTAGGGTTTAACATTCCGTCGACTGTGTGGTCATTAGTAACGCAGCTCACGCTCAGATTGTTTGGGTAAGGATGGGAAAGGAAATCGGCCGTGCCCTTTCAAAGGAACCATCCCAGCATTTGACTGGAGAGATTTATGAGTTCACGGAAAACCTAAATCTGGGTGGGCGGAGGTTGATTTGAACCAGCCTTCCGAATGCGAGTTCGGTGAGTTACCACTGCGCCACCTCTCTCGGTAAAATGTTTATAAATAGAAGGTACTTAACTAACGTCTGCTAAGGACAACACAAACACCCATAGGTGGGAGGACTCGAACTTCCGACGGCGAGCAACATCGCCTCTCTCGGTAGATAATAATGATAAACATAGTAGAATATGCATGTAAGTAAGATAAAACGTCTTTGTTATTATTGGCGGTACGAAAAGCCTTCATTGATGTCCATATGAGAGTTATAATCGTAATCATACAAGCTCCACGACTATCTCACTATTCTACGTGATTCTGTGGTAATTTCATGAAACTCGGACGATAGAAGAAATTAATGAAAAGATTAAATACTTCTTTCACCACAGAAAACGGTGAAAGTGGCGCAGTGGTAAAAATAAAAATAAATTCTGTTGCGGTCTTTGTTATGACGGGAGAACAAGAGACGGAAAGCTTTAAGCGGTATGTATCGCAGAATGCTCTCGAAAACTAACAAGTGTTTACCAGCAAGAAAGCTTGCTGTGGATAAAGCCGCTGTACCCGGAAGCAGCAGCTGTAACGCGAGACGGCTATGGCACTGCTACACCGCCTTTGTTTTTGTATCGCACACTTCGCCCCATTGCGCCTCGCTGCGTTGTTTTCGTTTCTCGTCGGCAGAGAGCGACGCGGAATGGCGGCTGCAGCTGAGAATTTCGTATTCTATGCTGCGCGCTCTTGCTGTTGTTTTTGCTCCTATCTGATGCACCCGAAATAAGGACGTCCGCTATCAAGACCTGGCGAATGAAGCCACGGAAATTATATCTAAAATTAGAATAAGCTAGAAACAACCATATATGTTGCATGGAACGAGAAATACAATTTCCATATTAGACGATGGGTGTAAATAGAGTTCCTTATCGCCGTAGGATGAAAATGAGAAAGAATTTATGAACTCTATTTGAGGAGCAAATAATCAAAACGTATAATGTCCGATGATTCAAATTTTTCAGGAGAGGCAAAAAATTGATACCTGCTAAACTACTCAATAAAATTTTAAGCTCTTTTCACAGTTAGATCCGTTTTGAGCTACTGAACTAGAATGTACCTTGCAAGAGATCAATTTCTTTTAGTTAGGTTAGAAAATCCATTTATATTTCGAATAATATACGCTTTGATCCGTCATATAGCATATTACACGTTTTACATTTGGAAATGTTATCTTATATTAGACATTCGCACTTCACATGAGTTGTATCATTTATAAAAATTTGAGATTAATGTTTACTTCAAGGAGTGCTACAAAGCTTTTCATTGATATGAAAAACTGGATCAACACAACAATCTGTTACAGGCAGAATATTGTAGGGCACAGTAAATTTAGTACATTCTGTCCATTCCAGGTTCTTCATGTAAGCAATCACAATCAATATGTTTAGGAGTGAAGCTGCTGCAAGGAACTTCTAAAGCAGAAAGGAAAAGAATAAGTTGTTTTCCTTCTTTCCAATGTGTGCCAGTTTCCATTTTTCGTTTTGATTTCTTCTTCATTCTTTTTCTTGTCTCACGATCTATACCAACTTTCTCAACAACCACACATTCTTTTTCTAAATCCATCGGGATCAACACACACAAACCACAAAACTATAGCGCCGCTGTGCACTGCAAACAATGATTTGTCTTAAGTAGTGTCAAACAATGCCAGAAGGCGACAATGCCATATAATGCTTTGAAGCATTGTAAACCCTGACACGTGTTAAATTCGACAGAATTGCCCAATTAGACGAAAGGGAAGCAAAATCAAATGTAAATGGTGGACATTAAACGTTCTGATTCATTCAGTGATGTGGACAATATACGATCGGTTTTAACCATTCATTTTCAACATACTATTTCAGTGTTAAAATATACAAATAGATTAAATCTGAATTCAGGAGCGTGAAGAGCACATAAAATACCTCCGGAAACCATATCAAACTCAATTTTGTCCGGAAGTGTACAATATACATTTTGATTACTTGCTCCTCATTTACTTTGCAAGCTCTTTGGATAAATGGTTAAAATACTAGTCTCGACTGTTCTATGCTTAAGGCGTCATGTCCTTAGTGTAAGTTAGTGTAAGTGGTTTATAAGTGTAGTGACTGATGAGCGTAGCAGTTTGATCCAATAGGTTTACAAAATTTGAACTAGTCTCTAGCTACACGTTTCATTCATTCATTATTATGGCCAGCAGAGATCCGCGTCTGGCGTTCCTGTTTGATTGAAATGTAACGTCCGCGTAGTTCCGTGGCAGTTTGACAGATATCGACGTAATGGCGTAGAACGTAAAATGCTGCATATTTGAAGTAGGGACAACCTTTTACGTGTACATTGCCGACAATAGAATCTTACATTTGATCAGATGAACGTATTCGGCGGAATTTCTGGATTAGCCCAAGCCACGTGGATACTGTAGAAGTGTACTAAATTAAGGTTCACTTCTCTGATCAAGTTTGTGAGTCACATAAGAACGTTTTCCACATAGAACAAAGAGGCAATTACATCAAAATGTTAGAAGCACTGACAATCAACTTGCAGCAACCCGATACAAACAGCATAGTATAGTTCTGCAAAATGTCATTAAGAAACCAAAAAGTATGTCTTATGCAAAACGTGTGTAATTCTCAAGATTAAATTAAAACCATTGGTGGAAGTATTTGGATAGCGGCACCATGTTGAGGATATAAAGCAAGTGCGTAGTAAAAATATTTCTGTGCTGTCAGACACATCTATATTATTTAATCCCATCAAAAACATAAAATGTACAAAAATGCAAGTCTCACGACAAATTCCTTCCACCATAAATAGTCGTGAGATCTCGTGGAAATCCAAGTCGGTTATTTTAGTTAGTGTTCATAGAACCAACTATTCAATACCTTGACATAATTTTTTTTATCTAATTAGTTATCTACCAACACTTTAAAATTATACATCTTTGTTTCTATAATAAATATAATGACTTGTCAATCGCACAGTAATATAATTACGTAAGAATAAATGTAATGAACTGGCAATTGCACATCGTCATAATAACATAACAATAACTTATATTCCATTATGCAACCAAATGGAATCACATAATAATGTACACTTATGCGCATAAAGTCTTTTAAATATTAGTTTATGTTGCCATGGACAACGAAGTCGGTCTTTTAGTTAGTGTTCATAGACCCACATATTCGTTATCTAATCAGGAATCTATCAACATTTATAGCGACTATATTAGTATTATACATCTTTACTTCTATAATACATATGACTTCGCAATGGCACCATAATATAATGACATCAGATTACATAATTATAATGATCGGTCAATTACATATCGTCATATAAAAATTATTTAAATTCCAATATGTAACCAAACATAATCACATAGGAATGATATATCTCATACTTGCATGAAGTAATTTAAATAATAAGTTTACATTGCCATGTGATTGCCAAGTCAT
Organism: Locusta migratoria; assembly: GCA_026315105.1. Taxonomy (NCBI): domain Eukaryota; kingdom Metazoa; phylum Arthropoda; class Insecta; order Orthoptera; family Acrididae; genus Locusta; species Locusta migratoria. The sequence continues at coordinate 281,044,841 of CM048747.1, read as the reverse complement.
ATTTATGATAGAAATAAATGTTTAATTTTGATATAGTCACTACAGATGTTGGTAGATAACTAATTAGATAAAAAATTATGACAAGGTGTTGAATAGGTGGTTCCATAAACATTAACTAAAATAATCGACTTGGTTTCCCAAGAGATCTCACGACTTTTTATGGTGGAAAGAATTTGTCGCGAGACTTGCATATTTGTACATTTTATATTTTTGAAGGGATATAATTTCTTTTTCTAGGTATTCCTCTTCTGTAAAATTTTTTGTACATCAGCCACGAATTTTCTTAATACCCATGCCCTGTGTCTTTTGTTTGGTGTGGTTTCGTTTGGTTTGATGTAACAGTATTTAGAAGTCTGGAAAGTCGATTGTATTGATATTCAATCTGTTCATCATGTACTGCAACATGTGATAATTTTTTATAGCTTATGGGACTTAACTACGGGGTCATCAGTCCCTAAACTTACAAACTACTTACGAACTAGGATGGCACAAATATCCATGCCCGAGGGGGGATTCGAACCCCCGACCGTAGTGGCCGTACAGACCGTGATTGGAGCGCCTCAGTCCCCTCGGCCACCGGGGACGGTCGTGTGATAAATCACTACATAAATGTCAACAAGTTAGTGTGGAATTTCGCATCAGTTTCTGACCTTCATAATACACAGAAGTTGCGGATAAGGTATATTTTCCTGTAGAAGTGAGAGTAATAGTTATTATTTTGTCTCGTATTTATTGAATGATCAGTTTCCATACAACAGTTAGTAATTGAAAATTAATTATTTTAGTGTATTATAGTGGACACAATTGTATGGTATGAAAATAGTTACATATAAGTGCACAACTTTCTCCTAGAATTAGTGACTACAATTAAGATTTATGAGGGTTACGGAATGAAAGTAATTTCTCGAGAAAAAAATCAAGCTTATTAAATAAAAGAATTTCTTTAACGTTCATCATTGTGGACTCCACCTGGAAGTGCTTTTAGACATGATGATGATTTCGTGTGGCATTTTTTCGCCGTTAGACCCCATCTGTGATTGCTTTCGGCCTGCCAGGTGCAAGTCTTTTGGTGACGTCACTTAGGCGACTTGCGCGTCGTTGCTGATGAAATGATGATGACGACACAACGGCTAGTTTCCCAAAAGTTCAAATGTTTAAGCCTGAGGGACTTAACTGCTGGGTCATCAGTCCCTAAACTTACAAACTACTTATCAGCTACCTTATACTAAAGATTAGAACCCCCGACAGGGAACGGCCTCGCACATCGGAGCATAAAGCCTCAATGCGCTCGGCCGCTCCGCTGCGGCCAGCCAGTTTCCGAATGGAGAAAATGAGTCACTGGACTGGGATTCAAACCCAGACCTCCTGCGTGGCAAACCACCACTCTTGGCATAATTATTTAGTAAACGTTCAGTATAATGCACGCTGCATTAGTTCCGTATTTCATTATCCACATTTTTCTGATTTACAACTTCATAAATTTTATTTCACGGAGGTCTATTTATTTTTTGAGATAATCCTCCTCCTTTTCTTCTCTGGTATCATTTGTAGTATATCAGCAACGAGTTTTCTTAAAGCCCAGTCCGTATCCTTTGTTTTAAAATTTTTCTCAGAAGCTTTGATGCAACAATTTTCAGCATTCATATTGACAGCACGTTGCCATTCGCACTAACATCGATATTGCAGTAATTTTCTTCTTTGATAAAAACTCTTCAGCACGCTGGCGCTCGCACTAACACCAATATTTGCACTAATCTCCTCGACACATTCGTCCAATTTTCGTTGATAAAGAATCTTTAACATGACGCCAAGACCGATACACGGATCTTAGATAATCATAGACTTTATATGTTCGTAAACGATGCGTGCGAATTTGCGAATTTCTTAGGGACCAAGTCTCAGGTTCTATTCATCTCAGAGTGAAGGGGTAAAGTGTTCTCGATAGATCTTGGCCTAGTGGTCATTGTTGATTAGAAGAATGGGTATACTATAGCTGTCATGCTGTACATCGTCAACATTTTCAAAGTTACACACTTCCTGGAGCCCATCCAAATTGAGTAAATTAATTAGCTTTTGTACATGACGTGTCGTCTATTGTGAGCTTTAAACGGCTTACAAAACCACCATTCATTCATGGGCGGTTCCTAACAAAATCTAAAAAAAAAAAAAAAAAAAAAAAAAAAAAGCAATTGTGGGGATGGTCATTTCGATACTTCCTATTCATTGCAAATCTTCGAAATTTTTACCATATATTCTTATGATGATATTCTCTAGGCCGTTTTTAATTTTTTTCGATATCATTACCGAGATCCAGAAGTTGAATGAAACTTATCATAGTTTTGCACAAAAACCGATTTTTAGCCGTTCTAGCACTGTCAATCGCAAATTTGTAAATAACTAACCAAAGAAAATTGTTCAAACATTTACAATACGTTCTGTAGACATTTATCTATAAACGGAATTTTTCAGTTTTCGTAAATCTCAGTCCGTTAGCAAGATATGGCCGAAAAACCGCGATATTTTGCTAGAAAAAGTGCGTATTGTGCTGAAAGACGGCGTTCGGACAGCTCCGAAACTTACCGTGTGATTTGAAAAAAATTATTCGGCGAAAAAATTTGATTTTTGTACTTCTTGAAGATTGAAATCTTTTGTCAATGAAGGGGTGATTTTTGTTTTCGTTTACTTTACGGGTTAATATGCAGCATCCAGATAGTGAACTATTGCAACATGTTTTAAAGGGTTTGCAGAGGTAAAAACACATTGCATAGACTTCTCGTATGGTTGAGTTTAGGTTACACATAGCTGCGTATGAAATGTAGATAACATATCAAAATTTAATTTAAAGTTTAGTGCTGAATGATATGTGGTTCTTGAGATATCGCTCCGTGAATAATACGTTCGAAAGCGCTATTTCTGATTGTGAGGTAACGTATCTTGAGGAATAGGAAAAATGACTTAAAGTGTTATGTGAATTTTGTTTAGATGTTTATCTGGAAAATTCGTTTCCCGTTTTTGGAAATGTGTATTCGTTATCGCGATACGCTACAAAAATCATAATTTTTGGCATCAAAAGATCCAACTGCGTGCATTGGCAAACCCACTCTTCTATCCATGGCAAATCGTCGAAATTTTTACGATGCGTTCCAATATTATGATTCCGGAAAGCTTTGAAAGTTACCGAGATCTGTAGATTCCAAGTACCGCATATATTCATGACAAATATGCATGTAATATCCGGTCTGACGTGTAATTACGGTTTTAACTAACGTAGCGAACGTACAGCAAGGGTTCTTGGTTTGGAGGACACGAACCTGTTTTTGTTGTCGCCGTTTATTCACCGATAACATTTATAAAAGTTACAAATCATCGTAAATCTTTCAGGCAAATCTTTTGGGCAAAATTCGTCATGACTGCATCAACGTGAACGACTTGAATTATCGTGAAATAGCAACATCGTATAAAACTAAATTCTCAACTGGACTCGAAAATATTTACATGCTTTTTATGGAACGATATTGATAGTGTTTAAAAATGTTCTTTGAAATAGTTAAGCGTGTTTAGCAATTATCTGAATGTGAAGCTCTTTTTAGAAAGTAAACTACTACAGAGTCAATTTGGTCTGACGTTTGTACAAATGTATTAAGGTATATAAAAGCAATCCAAATTTTACTCACCATTGGACTTCATCTTATATAAGCAGTACACTCTGATGAAACAGGAAAAAGATGGGAACCAGCTGGAAAATGCTCCTGCCGGAGCGCATAAAAGGCGAATATGTTCTCTGACACAAAAGTGTGGAACCAGCTGCCTGAATCCTCATTCCGACTTCCTCACCAAACATTTTGGCTGAGTGTGAGTAGGACAGAGACAGTGTAACAGCCAGAGAGAGCCATACATCATGGAACAGAGAAAGTCAGTTCAGGAGAAAGGCATAAGCATGAAAAAGCAGTGGGAAGCGAAACGATGTCGGAAGTCCGGAACAGTGGCAACAACAAACTAAGACAGATGCAGATAGTAGCAATTGGAGCAAAAGAGAAAACAGAGGGAAACAAACGAATGGAGACCGTACAAAAGCATGAGCGTGTGGGTCTCCAATACTATAGCACGAAACAATTTGTCCAATTTTTCCCATCCCCAGTACCCGCGTGCTAAAGTTTTCGGTCTACAAGTAAAACCCAAAGCAAACCATCCCCATGGACATATGTGTAAAGGAGACAATCTTGATTGAAGACAATGAAAGCCGACTCTAAGAGAGAAAGAAAGAATGCTGGCAACAGGAAAGGAAGTGAAAGGGACAACGTCAGTGGGGCAGAGAGACGATGAAAGTGGCAGAAACAGACAGCGGTGAGGAATCGCGAAGGAAAGGAATGAAGACACTGAAAGTTTGACACAGACAGAAAGCGGCAGTGGGAGAGACAGCAAACAAACGGACTGAGTCATATATAGACACTGACAGTGAGACGACATTGCTGACTATGACGGCTTAACTGGGAAAAAGTAATTACAAAGTTATGCGCTAAAAGTGCGTGAATATGTTCGCATGTCAAACATTTTGGTAAGGAAGTCGGAATGAGGATTGAGGCAGCTGGTTCCACACTTTCGTGTCAGAGAAAATATTCGCCTTTTCTGAGCTCCGGCAGGAGCATTTCTCAGCTGGAAGCTAATATGTCTGTGACTCATCGATGGTATGAAAACATCGGCCTGTCGACATTCCCCTACTGAAGATTCAACTCAATGATCTAAAAAATAGCCTAAGATGCCAAGCCATAAACGAGATACGGTAAATATAAACGTTTGTTCTGTTTTGTGTACTACGTATTTGTCTAGTACACGATAGAATTTTACTTACGGCAGTGGTGGGGTAATGTGCTGAAGTTGGCAGCGACGACGAATGAGACACTTCAGAAAACCAGTCACGTAGAATGAGAGACATAGTCTTTCGTGTTGACCATGAAGTAAAAAGCGAAAAATATTTTTTTTTAAAGTTGGTAGAGCGTACTTACATGTGCACACCCAAAGATGCGATGTTGTATTCGCGATTACAGGTACAGTTTTGATTGTAAGTTTCATATTAGAGCACACTCCGCTGCAAAGTAAAAATTCTTTCTAGAGATACAATGTGACTCGCCAAATTAGTACACACACGCAACTATTCCAATAATTAATATGATTGGTTTTTTGTACATTCTCGTGCCCAGAGCAGTAAAATATTTTTATTAGCTATGCTGGACTAGTTTCGGCAATTGCTGCCTTCAACAGAAGATTAACAAAATATTGTACATCATCAACAACATAACAATTTATCTGAAAACGGAAACTTCAAATTTAAACTAATTATTGTGACTATTTCTGAAAAACGGTCCAGTATTCCTTCATTTCACAATAATTAGTGTATATTTGATGTTGCCATATTCAGAAAAAATTATCTTATTGTTGTTGATGTAAGACATTTTGTTAATTCCAGTTGATGAGAGCAATTGCCGAAACAGGTAGAGCATAGCAAATAAAAGAATTTTATTCCTCTGGCACGAGAATGAGTTTTTCAAAGTACATCGCGGCTGCAAACTACCACTTAAAAACAACATTATGAGTTAATATGATAATGGTGTTCTAATCGAGATGCTTTCTTTGGAATCCAATATCTGATCAAATTTTCAAATGTTTGTGAAGCTTAAGAGACTTAACTGCGGGGTCATCAGTCCCTGAACTTACAAACTACTTATGAACTAGCTTATGCTAAAGACGGTACAAACATCCATGCTTGAGGGGGGATTCGAACCTCCGACGGGGAACGGCCACGCGCATCGTAGCGTGGCACCTCAATGCGCTCGGTCGCTCCGCCGCGGCCCAATATCTGATCGCCAAAACGCGAAAGCGTTAATAAGTTATTTATAAAAGGCTATCCAGACAACACGGCTGTATATTTCAACCCTTATCGATTACCGCCACTCGGGCTACAAATTTCATTCGCATGCAACAGGCGGCCACGATGCGTGTGCGTGGCGCTTTGCGTGACTGAGCTAAAATGTCAAGGGCAGCGAGAAAGCTTGCACCACGTGATCACATGTGTGGTCCGAAGCAAGGCAATTGCCCTGCAAGAACACGTTGTGATCACACGATATGAGTGAACCGAAGACACGCAAAAGGCTCGTATTACAGTGTAAGAAAATCTCCAGCGATAGCCGAACACTTAAGGCAGCTAAAATATTACGAATTCGAAATTTTGAAATATTTAGACCCACTCAGGGTACTGAAGTAAATTCAACCGGTAAAAAGGTAAAGCAGTCAACAATCGGAAGATTGGTTTGAACACCACAGTGCTTTACTAGGCATGGTCCTGTTTGGAGGTACTATGCCGTTGCCTTCCTCCGACCTTCGAACTGACTTACCCAGCCAGTTATAGGGGGACCTACAGTTTAACGTGGGCTCCGAACCACGGTGCTACTCGGTATTTTTCACATGAGCGATACTGCCAGAGGTGAAAGAAGTGGAAAGTGACAGATAAAAATCCTAGGACCTGGCGGGGATCGAACCCGCGACCTTCGGATTTGTAGTCTGGCACTCTACCACTGTGCAACCGAGGCGCACCTGCGACGCCGAAAATTTGTGCTGGTCCGGGATTCGAACCCGGATTTCGCGCTTCGTATCAGTGGTCGCCTTAACCATTTGTTTTATCCTTTTTTATAGTCCAAGTCCCCCTTTTACATTTACCCCTTTTTTGTTTTAAATATAAAAAATAAATATTTCTTGCAGGTAGGCTCAAACCTGGATCGTCCGATGACAGGCAAAGACGTTACCACCTTCTTTTTATTTATTTATGTACTTAACGAGATTCCATAAGAAATGAAAGTAATAATATTTGCGGGATGATATAACTTGAGGATGTTATATGAGTAACTTTACTGGGAAAAAAGAAAGTAAAATCTTGAAAATTAAGAATTCTTCTTCAGATAAGGGGGTTAAGGGATTTTCCGCGTTCGTTGTATCCATTTTGGCCCACTTTAGGTTACGGTAGTAACACTAAAAGTGGGCCTCTGCGATCGTCTTTTGAGAGCTCTAAATTTAAATGAAAATAACGGCTTAACCATGCATCTGACACGAAAATTGAAGAACCGAGTTTGTAGAGGAGAAAATTCTCTACAACTTTGCTCTCTTATGTTTTTTTCATATCTCGTGTCGTTTCAGAGATATTTGCACAAATAACGGCGATTTTGGGATGTATTTCTGTCTGTCCGTAACGTGTTCCCTGTTTTTAGGTCGAACCGTTCAACCGATCAGCATCAAATTTTGCACACATAATTGTAAGCCGTCAGAGACCAGAACCTACCTTTTTCAAATTTTTCGGACAAAAAATGCGGTAGTAATAGCAAAAAAAGCCGTTTGTAATATAATTGTAATTGCCAACGAACCGTTCATCTGACACGAAAATTGAATAACATAATTGGTAGAGAACCTAATTGGTAGAGAGAAAATTCTCTACAACTTCGCTTTATTATGTTTTTTTCATATCTTGCATCGTCGCGGAGATATTTGCAAAAATAACGGCGATTTGGCGATGTCTGTCTGGCTGTGACGTGTTCCCACTTTTTAGGGCGAACCGTTCCACCGATCGGCACCAAATTTTACAGACATAATTGTTGGCTACTAGAGACCAGAACCTCGTTTTTTGAAATATTTCGGACAAGAAATACGTCAGTAATACAGAAAAAGCCGTTTGTAATGTAATTTTAATTGGAAATAAACCGTTCATCTGACGCGATAATTGAATAAACGAATTTGTAGAGGAGAAAATTTTCTACAACTTTGTTCCCTTATGGGTTTTTTTTTTTCATGCCTCGTATCGTTTGAGAGATATTTTCAAAAAGAACGGAGTTTTGACACCCTCCAAAAATTAACGAAAACCAGGTGCCCAGGACTGTCTCTGGCTTACGCCATCTTGCGTTGTGTATTTGATGATTTTCTTATTGTAACTTACACTTTGTCAATTCAAAGCAATGGCGCACTGAAGAATTAACTAAAAGACGTCGTTCTTCGTACGATAAATGATAATCCAGTGTCTACAAATCCCATATTAGCATCAGTTAACAACAGCCATCAATAGTATGAGATTAAAGAACGTAACTTCTAATTGTTATCTGTTGCGTAGTGGGCGATGTGTAGGACTGTAACGCTGAAGGTCAGTGGTTCGGAACCCGCCAGTAGCTTAATTTTTTTTTTTCCTACAAGGGTTGCAGACACTGTTATTAATTAATTTTTATTATTTAGATTACTATTATGGTCCAAAATATTTGAAAAAACTTATAAAACTACAAATTTAAAGTGGGCCGTAAAACACGTCGGTGTTTTTTTTTCTCCAGTTACGCCATGTAACGTGTCCGCAATTTCGATCCGTTTGTGTTTCAATGGATGATCACTTCCCGTCAATCTATTTTGCATGGCACTTCCGTAGTGACCTCTTCATGTGCAGTTTATATCCGCACGATGGATATTTTTGGGCGGTTTAACAGCTTACAATGGCAGCCCTCCAACTGCTGCTCACAGATTTTATTACAATTGACTCTGTGTGTAGGGAAAGAATTGGAGTTTCACATGAGTAAACAATAGAACGCAACTCATAAGTGTTATCGAGACAACCAAATTTGTAAATTTTATGCTTCCTTATACACTTCATGTGATCTGCAGCCGGAGCAGGAAGGGCTTAGTTCTCGGTGTTTTTTTTTTTTTTTTTTTTTTTTTTTTTTTTTTTTTTTTTTTTTTACTTTTTTTTTCAGTTCCACATAATTTCCCCAGCGTACAATACTAAAGTAATGTCTCCGCTGGTGCAGTTTTGCTCATAAATTCTACAAAATTGCGCTTACATCAACGAACATAATAAAAAGATGGCTTTTTGAGAATAGACTACTGTATAAAAATTCATTTAATTGTTGACCATCCTAGTATTCTGTGATATCCTGCGTTGTACATGGTATGCAACACTGTTGAGTCATGACTGAGTACGGTTAACGATTGTGAACCCAGTTTACTGGGGTGCATAGGAATGGGAAATATAATTTTTAAAATTTTCATTTGTATTTTGCTCAGCTTTGCTGGCCTGTCCGTTCAAGAGCCGTGCCGCGTGCCTGCTGCTGGAACTTTTCAAATCAAATGTTCAAATGTTTGTACAACTTATGGGACTTAACTACGGGGTCATCAGTCCGTAAACTTACAAACTACTTATGAACTAAGACTAAAGACGGCACAAATATCCATGCCCGAGGGGGGATTCGAACCCCCGACCGTAGTAGCCGTGCTGACCGTGACTCGAGCGCCTCAGTCACCTCGGCCACATCGGCGGGCTGGAACTTTTCGCACGTTTGTTCCTCACTCGTGCCTGTTTGATCGGCATTGCCTGATGGCTTGGTTCTGCTGACGAGGGTACGCCACCCCGGAGAATCGGCAAAACCCAGCCACCAAACACGAGCTAGACTGTTGTGTCATGTGGGGTTCATTGTGCCGAGTCCTGAACTGAAGAAAATTAAATGTTTGTGTAGCTTATGGGACTTAACTAAGTGGTCATCAGTCCCTAAACTTACAAACTACTTATGATCTAGCTAATACTAAGGACGGCACAAATATCCATGCCCGAGAGGGGATACGAACCCCCGACCGTAGTGGCCATGCTGACCGTGACTGTGAACTGAAGAACGGACTCTCTTGCGCCCCAGTCTCCGACCTAACTAGACCTGTTTTCTTCAGCTCCGAAGCGACCATTGCTATGCCTCTGAGGCGTCTATATCCAAATTTATTAGCCATTTAGTAGCATGTAACAACCATTTCCGATTAAAAACCCATTCTGATGTCACCATAACTTCACGTCTTTCTCATTTAACCCAATTCCCACTCCTCCACTCGGATATCCTGGCACACAGCATACATGCAGTTTCTAATTTATTATTATTATTATTGAGCCGGCCGCGGTGGTCGAGGGGACTGAGGCGCTCCAGTCACGGTCTGCACGGCCACTACGGTCGGGGGTTCGAATCCCCTCTCGGGCATGGATATTTGTGCCGTCCTTAGTATTAGCTAGTTCATAAGTAGTTTGTAAGTTTAGGGACTGATGACCCCGTAGTTAAGTCCCATAAGCTATACAAACATTTGAACATTTATTATTGAATTCTGTATTCCATTATGCTCAGTACCAAGAGTGTGTGGGGATCACAAAATTTCAGGAACTACGTCCCACTACGGACAACTCAGTGACCGATGGCCGTCACTTAATTAGAGCAGCGATGTGTGCATAGACACTGTTTACCGACAAGCAACACTGTCTGGATTAGCGACTGAAATCAATGTGGGACGCACGCGACGTACGCGACAGAACAGCGCGCCGCAATTATTGCGTTAATGGACTGTAGCACCAGGCGACAGACTCACGTATCTGTGCTAAATAGCACGCTGTCACCTGCAGCGACCCTCATGGTAACGTGACTCTGGGTTACTGGAACATCGTGGAGATCGGTTCCGATTTCTGTTGGTGTGTAGTTTGAGTGTAGCGCTGCCCTGTGACGCCATGGACCCTAGTTGTCAATAAGGTCCCTATGGTCCCGACCTATTTTCTATAATATTTAAGTCAGAAAAAGGGTACACACAGTACTTATAAAGTTACATCATGTCTGATTAATTATTTGTGTTGTTTGTCATTCTGTATAATGCTCAGTTTATGTAGTTCGTATTTTAAAGTAAAGATATTCAATGTAGTTGATTTTGTGAGCTGGCCAAAGACATTCATTATAAGTGCCACAGTAATCCTTGGGACTATCCATCGATTTGAGAGTGAGCGCTTCGACTGGGAGAGGCAGTAGCGGTAACGCGACAGTCAGTCAGTAGTTGTAATGTGTCAGGGTGGGTTAGTAGCATTGATGTTGCTGAATGCAGTCGTTATGTAATAGCTGGGTAATGTAATGGAGAGAAAAGTTGTGATGTGACCTGCATTATGAACTTGAGATATGTTCAAATGTTTGTAAATCTATCGGACCAAACTGCGTGGTCATCAGTCCGTAGCTTACAAACTACCTAAACCTAGGTAAACTAACCTAAGGACAACACACAAACTCATGCCCCTGGGAGGACTCGAACCTCCACGTTCCTGATTGGCTCGGAGTCCAGGATTTGGCGGTCTTTACATGTGTGTGCGTTTCTGTACTGTTGTGTGCCTTCAAAGCTTCTGACAATGATTCCACTGTACAGTTACGTACAGGTCGTATTACGGTAGAGATTGCTCCACTTTTGCACGTCTTTTGTTGGTTCTATTCGCGTAAATTAACGTGTTGTTCGTTGGTCGTTGACGACAATCTCAGAATTTCGCGGCAATTTTGAAGGTTATATGATTTAATTAGTGAAATTAATAATATTTATTACATAATCATTAAGGGCAGTCAAAAGAAATGCCTTACTGTTCCTCTATTGGCTGTAAAAACTGAAATAAAGATTATTATGTGATGTTCATGTTCGCAAGGAATGAGTAAATACTGTAACAGTGGGCGGTGAAAATTAACTGGGAAAGCGGGAAAGCCGCGGTGGAGTAGCCGAGCGATCCAAGACGCCTCGCTGCGGAGCGCGCAGTCCTCCCTGGGGCATGGGTGTGTGTGCTGTCCTTAGGTTAGTTTACCTAGGTTTAAGTAGTTTGTAAGCTACGGACTGATGACCACGCATTTTGGTCCGATAGATTTACAAACATTTGAACATTTTTGAAAGCGAGAAACTTGAAGGCGACTTACGGAAACCGACGAATTATTCCTGCCTGTGTGAAGTAAATATTTTCTTCTCTCATCCCCCCCCCTTCCCCGCCCCCAATCCCAATGCAAGAAAGGCACTGATGACCTTCAGTAACAGAACTACTGCTTCTGAAATTCCCAATTGGTATAGTGGTTGCGTACTGAATTCATAATGTGACGGTCGCGACTTCGAATCCGGTTAGCAGTAATTTTTTAAACAGTATTTCCTATCTTTTTGTTAGTTCATGCTTCTGGTTTTTGACATGTGCTACAACATGTAGCATGTTTTAGCATGGCTATTCACAATCCTACAACTGATAACGGGATGTGGCGTGAGAAAGGGATAGTGAAGGTATTCAGTTACCTATTTTGAGTCTGTTTCTTCTGTTTCACTAGAGATAGTATTTTTCCGATTTTCTGTTATACTGTGTCCTTAAGTATCTACAGAATTGCGTTTTTGGTATTTCCCAGTGTAGGAAAATTTTATAACGTCGACAGCACACGTAAAAAGCATTATATCGGGACGGAAAGTGATAATATTGTACTAATTTTACCGATGGATATGCAGACAGAAAATTCTGAAATAGTATTATTTTCTTTGAGATACATAACATCAAATACATCTCTTTTTTTATTAATCAACTGCCAACTGTCGAAATTACCAGAACATCATAAAATATGTTATTGACATTAGACAACCATAGAAACTATTTCACGAGATTATTTGCTAAAAAATTTCAAATGTTCAAATGTTTGTAAAGCTAATGGGACGTAACTGCGGGGTCAGCAGTCCCTAAACTTACAAACTACTTATGGACTACGTTATACTAAAGACGGCACAAACATCCATGCCCGATGGAGGATTCGAACCCCCGACGGGGAACGGTCTCGCACATCGCAGCATAGCGCTTCAAAGCGCTCGGACGCTCCGCCGCGGCGTTACAAATTTCTTAGCCCCGTATGAACATAGATGAATGGTATTTCTTTAACCACGTACTGATTAGTAAGCTAGAAGATGTGCTTTGGTGTCATGGGTGGAACTGATGCCTCATTGCAATCGTCAAGTGGCTGTCCTTCTGCCAGGGTCACTATGTAAACGCATGTCTCGCGCGCAGTCTGGTAAAAACATGGCAGCCACCGGCCGGTTGGTCACTCTCTCCCTATATAGGCTCTCTAACGTCTTAAGGACGCCGCCCCTCAGTGGGCTCACGGTTCTTTCGTGTGCTAATGCAGTCTTCCTTCCTTCTTTACTTCCGGGACTGCATTTCCTCCCCCCCCCCTTCCTTTCCTATCCTCACTCCTTCCTCTTCCCACCAGGTGACAGATAACGTCAGTAGTTAAGTCCCCTTATCCCAACCAAACAACCCAACACTAATAACGGGCGGCGCGTGGCGAAAGTACGTGGCGCGCACTTCAGACGGCGAACAGCCACGCACACGGCAGCAAGGTACCTTACCCGGCGAGATGGGCTCGCATTCGGGAGGACGATGAATCAAATCCACCTGCGGCCATCCAGGTTTAGGTTTTCCGTGGCTTCGCTAAATCACTCCAGGCAAATATCGGGATGGTTCCTTTCAAAGGAGACGGCCGATTTCCTTCCCCATACTTCCCCAAAAACTCCGAGCGTTAGCTCCGTCTCTAATGACCAAGCTGTCGACAGGACGTTAAAGCCTACGTTTTCTCCCTTCCAAGGCGGCTTAGAGGGCACGGCTATTCCACCTCGGCAGCGAATATTTAAATGACGGTACTATGTCGAATTCTTCTAGTCACAAGTGCGTAGCAACATATGGCGTTACACTTGGTTTATATCTGAAATGTTTGCAGAGCTTAAGGGACTTAACTACGGGTCATCAGTCCCTAAACGTAAAAACCTACTTATGAACTATCTTATACTAAAGACGGCACAAACATCCATGCCCGAGGAGGATTCCAACATCCGAAAAATTGAAATGTTTGTAGAGTCTATGGGACTTAACTACGGGGTCATCAGTCCCTAAACTTACAAACTACTTCTGAACTAGCTAATCCTAAGGACGGCACAAATATCCATGCCCGAGGGGGGATTCGAACCCCCGACCGTAGTGGCCGTGCAGACCGTGACTGGAGCGCCTCAGTCCCCTCGGCCACCGCGGCCGGTCCAACCTCCGACCGCAGCGGCCGTGCAAACCGTGACTGGCACGCTGCAGACCGCTCGGCCACTGCGGCCGGATCCCTTTATATCTGATAGCGTCTTTCGATTTGGTAGGCTACTAACTTTTCAATGGGTCCTGGGCAGTAGTATGGCGAAATAGGAAGTGGCTGTCCTGTGGATGATCAGCGCTCATTTGTATGGAGCGAATATTTTAAAATTGTTTTAAAAATTATGAGCTTTTAAACGAAATTAAAGATATAAAATACTTTCCACTTGCATCACAAAGAAAATTTTTAATTGTGAAATTACCGTTGCAATTAATTAAAATTTTAATGAAAATATATCCTTTATAAGAACTCGAATAATTCCAAATACATTTAACAATTAATGTAGGTAGATTAAAGCATTATATGTTGTTCTCAGTTCAATTTTGTTACAAAATTAGGCGATGTTGTAAGCTGTGAGAAGTTTACAAATATCCATTGTAATTTCGAGGAACCTGTTTCTTCGTTGAAAAGTAGAGTTCAGTTGTTGTCTGCCCTGTTGTATGTAAACAAACAGACGGTCAGGAAGTGTCAGATAAATAACAAAAATATTAATGTTCCTCAAAGGTATTTTCGAACCGCCATCGTCCACATGACTGGCGCACACACTTCCACCAGAGTTATTCGCCCGTGCTGCAACTCAGTCTTTACCGATAACTCTATCAGTAGAATACATGCTGAACTAAAAACTTTAGCTATCTGTTTCTATGAACTTTCTCGATAGTGCACTTTACAACTTCTTTCTGTGGACACACTTAAGTTATACACTACTGGCGATTAAAATTGCACCACCAATAAGAAATGTAGATGATAAACGGGTATTTATTGGACAAATATATTATACTAGAAATGACATGTGATAACATTTTCACGCAATTGGGGTGCATAGATCCTGAGAAATCAGTAACCATAACAAACACCTCTGTCCGTAATAACGGCCTATATACGCCTGGGCATTCAGAGCTTGGATGGCGTGTACAAATACAGATGCCCATGCAGCTTCGACACAGTTCATCAAGAGTAGTGACTGGCGTATTGGACGAGCCAGTTGATCGGCCACCATCGACCACACGTTTTCAATTGGTGAGAGATCTACAGAATGTGCTGGCCAGGGCTGCAGTCGAACATTTTCCGTACAGAACGTGCAACGTGCGGACATGCATTATACTGCTGAAATGTAGGGTTTCGCAGGGATCGAATGAAGGGTAGTGCCACGGGTCGTAACATATCTGAAATGTAACGGCCAATGTTCAAAGTACCGTCGATGCGAACAAGAGGTGACCGAGACGTGTAACCAGTGGCACCGCGCACCATGACGCCAGGTGATACGCCAGTATGTCGATGACGAATACACGCTTCCAATGTGCGTTCACCGCAATGTAGCCAAACACGGGTGGGACCATCATGATGCTGTAAACAGAACCTGGATTCATCCGAATACATGACTTTTGCCATTCGTGCACCCAGGTTCGTCTTTGCGTACACCATCGCAGGCGGTCCTGTCTGTGTTGCAGCGTCAAGGGTAAACGCAGCCATGGTGTCCGAGCTGATAGTCCATGTTGCTGCAAACGTCGTCGAACTGTTCGTGCAGATGGTTGTTGTCTTGCAAACGTCCCCATCTTTTGACTCAGGGATCGAGACGTGGCTGCGCGATCCGTTACAGCCATGCGGATAAGATGCTTGTCATCTTGACTGCTAGTGATACGAGGCCGTTGGGATCCAGCACGGCGTTCCGAATTGCCTTTCTGAACCCACTGATTCCATATTCTGCTAACAGTTTTTGGATCACGACCAACGCGAGCAGCAATGTCGCGATACGATAAACCGCAATCGCGATAGGCTACAATCCGACCTTTATTAAAGTCGGAAACGTAATGGTACGCATTTCTCCTCTTAACACGAGGCATCACAACAAAATTTCACCAGGCAACGCTGGTCAACTACTGTTTGTGTATCAGAAATCGGTTGGAAACTTTCCTCATGTCAACACGTTGTAGGTGTCGCCACTGGCGCCAACCTTGTGTGAATGCTCTGAAAGGCTAATCATTTGTATACCACAGCATCTTCTTTGTATCGCTTAAATTTCGTGTCTGTAGCACGTCGTCTTCGTGGTGTAGCAATTTTAATGGCCATGAGTGTATTACTATCATGCGAAGTCCCATCCCGAACTGCAAGGCCTCCTTGTAAGACAAAATCTCTATGAGGACATTTTGTGAAGGCGGGAAATTGAATACCTGCTGCTGCTATGATTTTAGGATGGGGAGAATGTATATCCTTTGCTACGAAAACAAAGAATTGGAGAAGTTGTTCTAAGAAGAAAGCAAAATACGGAACTTGGCGAAGACGGCTGTGGTGGAATAGCTGCGCTCGATCAGGGACAACAAAATAAGATGCCTCATTATCCGCCAGCCGATATGAAGATCGGTCGACTAGTCCAGCTAGTCTTCCCCCAGAGATGGACTGGAGTGGGGTGGATGTCAGAGAATAAAGAATTTTACACCGTCTGGTGATGTACTGTGGAAACTGAAAAGTATGCTGCCCTCTGCAGCGAAAATACAGTGTGTCCGCAAAGTCTCTCCGCAGTGGCGATATTTGCGTGTCTCGCGTTGCGGGGCTTGTAAGATTGGCAGCACAGACAGAACGCACCTGCACGTGTTCGGTGAACCTGCAGTGGTAGTAGGGTGGGGGTATTGTCTTATTCTTGCATACGCCGAGTGTAGTGAGAATGCTTACTGTTGCCATGAGAAAACCATTTTAGTGCAAGTTCTTTGGGCAGGACGAGGCTTCACAGAGCATGTAAAACGACAATTTAGATTGCGTTTTCCTACATCGAGGTGTCCACATCGCGACATTGTATGTGATTTAATTCGCGAATTCTGGACAACAGGTTCCGTTCATTACGCACCACGAACTGGCAGGCCCATGGCTTTAACAGAACGGAAGTTCAGCGACATTTCAGAACATCATGTTGCGGACAAAATCGCTAAGGAAATTATCACGAGAGGTTAACGTCTGCATTTGTATAAAATTACTGCAGTGCAACAATTACATTGTATGGGCCGTTTGAAAAGAATAGCATATCGTCAGTTGTGTCAGCGATTTATTAACAAACATGGAGTTGGTGTTTTAGATCGAACATTTTTCTGTGATGAGGCTTGGTTTCTCCTATCTGGCTACATTAATTCTAAAAATTCCCGTGTTTGGTTATCCGAAAATCCACATGTGTTAAGAGAAATGTCATTGCACGCAGAGAAAATCGGGGTGTCGGTTGCCACGACACGAGCGCGAATTATAAGGCCGATATTTTTCGAAACTGTCTTCACCTCCGAAATGTATTGTTCCCATATAATTTATCCATTTATTTCGCTGCTGAATGAAGATGAGATGAATCATTCATTTTTCCAACAAGACAACGCTACTGCTCATACAGCACACCAATCTCTACGGCTTTTAGATGGAATCTTTGGAGACACAATAATTACTATTTCCTTTGAAGTGCGGCTAAAATATTTGTTTATCAAAATACATGAACGTAAGACAGTGATAACTAAATATCTGCATTCGATTACACGTGATACATTGGTAAAGTTATTCGAAAATAAATGTAATCGTGTTGAACTATGCCTTCAAAAAAGAGGAAATTATTTCCAGAGCCTACTGTGATAATGTTGAGTACAGAGTATTTTCTTGTTATTTAGACAATTAATTAATTTCATTGTTTTAATTGTAATAATGTTGAATCCCATATCGCAATATATCTGCAGCCAGTAGAAGTGAGACCCGGCCGTTAACCTCTCAAATTGATTCCGTATTTCTTGATATCCAGAAGACTTTTGGAACCACACCTCACAAACGGCTTTTAATCAAATTGCTTGGTTATGGTATATCTCCCCATATTTGTGACTGGATAGGGGATTTCCTGTTAGAGAGGACACAGTTTGTAGTAATCGGTGGTAAAGCATCGACTAAAACAGAGATGATATCCGGAGTTCCAAAGGGTAGTGCTATTGGTCCTCTGCTGTTCCTTATTTACATAAACGGTTTGGGAGAAAATTGGAGCAGCTCTCTTAGGTTGTTTGTAGATGATGCCGTCTAGTAAAATCATCCGAAGATCAAATCCAAGGGCAGAACTATTTAAATAACATATCAATATGGTGTAAAAATCGGCAATTGACTCTAAATATTGAGAAGTATGGAGTCGTCCATATGAGTACGAAAAGGAATCCGTTAAACTTTGTTTACAAGATAAATCAATCGAATGTGAAGGGCGTAAACTGCACTAAATTCCTAGGAATTACTGTTACATCAGAATTAAACTGGATATAACAAGTAGATGTCGTAGGAAAGGCGAACCAGAGACAACGTTTTACTGGCAGAATGCTTCAAAGATGCAACAGAAGTACTGAAGAGACTGCATATAGTATGCTTTTCCGTCCTCATTTGACGTATTGTTGCCCTGTGTTTGGTCCTTATCAGGTGGGTTTGAGGGAGCGCTTTTCGCTGCGGTGTGGGCTACTTACGAAACTCCAATCGCCAATATTCTCCTCCGAATGCGAAAATTGTCGATTCCCACCTACGTAGATCGCTTGGCATCTCGTTCTGCTGGGGCCTCCGAATCTCGAAAGCTATTTTTTTAGACCGTCCCGTACCTCTCGTCCTGGGAGAGGCCTCCAGTTCCTTTTAAAAGCCGCCGCCCTAGGCCTCCAACAGCCTTAGTTCGCCACTGCCTCTGTCAGGCATGAAATGTGATTTGCAGAGTATCCAATGTAGATATAGAGGTAGATACAACGACATGAATGTGCTGCCATCCTTAACAACACCACCTTCAGGGTAGACAGCGGTGCTCTCGTGTGACGTCATTCAGCGTAGGCTGCGTGTACGTAGCTAACTAGCTGGCTGCTTCGGCATAGAGGGCCGTGCCCCATCGGCTACCCAGTCAGCGCGCAGCCAACGCTGCATGACGTCACACGAGAGCGCCGCGGCCTTCTCTGTTAGGTGGTGTTGCCCTTACGCGCCGCACGAGGCTAGACCGCGGAGATCGCCGCTGCGGATAGACTTTGCGTACACTCTGTATAACTCTACTGATTACTGTAACTGACGCTGTAGTCAATAATTCCTCTAGTGTGTAGGAACAAGCATAGTACTGGTCTGAACCTTCGTGGCGGGTCTCTGTAACCTGAGACGTTGGGCTTTGCTGTGAACGTGCGGCAGTTTGGCGCTGGCAGCGTGTACGCTGACAGGTGGAAAGCCGTGCCGCTGTGAACTCCGGCGGCAGAAGCGGTGTTGTGTGACAGGAATGTTTGCGACAGGCTGTGTGGCGCGGCGTGGGCGTGCCATCGGCAACAGAGGCGGGCAGAGGCGCGCTACACACAGGACCGTCGTTCAGGAATGCTTCCGCGTTCCGCAGGCAGATAGAGAGAGAGAGAGAGAGAGAGAAATAGAGAGAGAGAGAGAGAGAGAGAGAGAGAGAGAGAGAGAGAGAGAGAGAGAGGGACAGCTTCCTGCCGCGTCGCTGCAACGCTGAGCAGAACAGACGCTGCTAATGAGCTGCCGACGGCCATGCGGGCTGTGAGATTGCGGCTGACAACTGCCAGCTGACAGTAGGGGCTGCGTGTCGCACGTGTACACTGCTGGCGTGGGGCAGGATAAGTGAGTGGGCTAGTGTTTGGCAACGTGCTTCTGTAACATTTAAGGTCTCTTGCAACAGGACCTGCCATAATGTTCCAGGCGCCCCATACCAGGCGAGTGGACTATTTGCTGAATCCCTGTCTATATAAAAGCGAAAGGACACTCATTTAGACACTCACTCACTGACTAAACACGAAATCTCAAAACGTACTTCAGCTATAAAGCTGAAATTTGGCAGGAATGTAGTTAATCGGTAGAAGAAGTCAACTAAGAAAGGATTTTGCGATAGGGCCGATAGCTCAGGATATATGCCGTCATTAACAATGAAAACTTCCCCGTATTGCGGCACGTGATAGTGTAACTTTATCAGTCCATTATTTGAGAAGGAGAGGATTTAGCGATTTGCAACAAACATAATTTCAAACCTTTAGGAAACTTTTTATCGCTGACAACCCCACCAAAATGATGATAGGAAAACAGGTTTGTCGCTTACTACTTTTTCGGCGTTCATGAAGTAAAATTATGGCATTTTTCATGACGTTATTACTCGCAAACTATTAATTGTATTCGCGAGAAATGTTACAGACAGTATACACACCACTGAACGTACGTTCGAAATTGTATCTTAGTACGATACACAGTTCATGAGATATAGAGTAATAAACAATTACGTTAATGAAAAACCGCCACATCACGCATGACGTTTTGATTTCTTACGTCTTTCCTACTTACTCTATTCGCGACGTATTTTGAAACGTTTTACATATGCACCACTGGATGTACCTTCGAAATAATATCGTATTACGACATATAGTTCAGGTGTTATGACGTCAAACATATTGAAATACATGAAACTTCGCCCTAAAAAGCATGAGGTTGTAATTTACTACGTTTTTACTACCAAATCAATTTACAACACATTTCGCAGACAGTTTCCTAATATTCCCCCCTTCGAACCTGGTAAATAATTCCTTTGTAGGGCCCATAATTCAGGAGATATCTCTACGTATATAAAAGCTAAAGGTCAGTCACTCACTCACTGATGTGACACGAAATCTCTAAAGCTACTGCACCTATAAAGCTGAAAGTTTGCCGGTATCTAGTTTAAAGGTAGAAGATGTTAGCTAAGAAAGTATTTACGATAGGGCGGAATGAAGGTGCATGGCGGAGGATACTTTTCCTACAGACTAACGAAATCCACAGTTTCATTCCGACCTTCACGAAACTTTGCACTCTTGACCTTCAAAAAGGTCACCGTCCACCTAAAGTTTCATACTGTGCATGGGGTAGAGTATCTTGCAAGATAAAAACAGATCCCTAAGTATGTGGGTCGCGCCATAACTTGAGAACGGCTCGACCGATTTCACAGATCCTTTGTTTTGTTGTTTTCGTTATTCTCAGAACACAGGTTGTATTAAATAAAATTGGGAAATTTGAGAACAACAAAGTGCGTTTTTCATTGTGACTCTGTGTTTCTATTGCATACAGATCGAAAGTTTTGTTCCGATATTTATGAAATCATGCACACTTCACCACAAAGGAAGAGGAATGTCACTGTCTATAAAATTTCGTTCGGTGCACGGTGGAAGTTACTTAACATACGAACTTCGACGAAATGAATAAGTTTTCTCAGATCTTGATGAATTTTTGCATAAACGACACATACACCGAGAGGAAGGTCACAAGATACATAGATGTTCGTATGGTACATACATTGCAAAAAACAGTGCCGAGAAAGGGAAAGGTGGAAACCAACAGAGAGATGGGAAAGAAAGAGATGAATGGAGATAGAGGAGGGAAGGGGAGGTGGACTACGAGAGTGTAGAATAAATAAACAACCGGGCAACGCCGGGTTTACAGCTAGTTGTTTTATATAAATGGCGAACCTTGCAGTGCTTTGCTACAGGGTATTTGACTATTTTCTAGAGATCGCCTTAATAGTTAATTGCGTCACCTTTTGCTCATACTATTTTACAAATAGAAAAATCGAAAATTAAATACAAATGATTTTAAATGTGCACTAGTCTTGTGTTGTCTGTGAGTCACTCTGATACATTGTTTGGGCATTAACGTTTTGGAAAATTGTCTAAAAATATTCCGTTGAACCGCAATGTACCTATACATCTACAACTACTCCAGAAATAATGTTTTTGCATGTTCTGTAAAAAAACGAGGAGATGCGAAAAAAGTGGATCAAATACGCTCGTAGATCTCAAATAAGATAGCGATCGCTTTTTGCGTCTATTTCTGTGAGGACCATTTTAATGTTCTACTAGTTCAGTGTTCATTATCATGCTCTGCAACTATAAACATTTAAAATTGTGGTATGAATATATTAGTAAGCTTGTGTTTACTTTTGCAAAACAATTATTCACGGTATTAAAAGCACCTATCAGTAGACGTAAAACGGTAAAGCAGTCAACAATCCGAAGATTGGTTTGAACACCACAGTGCTTTACTAGGCATGGTCCTGTTTGCAGGCGGTATGCCGTTGCCTTCCTCCGACCTTCGAACTGACTTATCCATCCAGCTACAGGGGGCCCACAGTTTAACGTGGGTTCCAAACCACGGTGCTATTCAGTATTTTTCACATGAGGAATACTGCCAGAGATGAAAGAACTGGAAAGTGACAGATAAAAATCCTAGGACCTGGCGGGGAGCGAACCCGCGACCTCCGGATTCATAGTCTGGCCCTCGACCACTGTGCAATCGAGGAAGCCACTAGACGTATCTAGAGGAGAAAGAAAAGATAAAAGGTATTCGGTCATAGCAGAAAATTAAAATATAGTCACAGCCACAACACTCGTTTCAGTTCCTCTTATTCAGCCCCAAACACATGACCCCTGCCACCGACTCTTACCGACAATTACTGACGTACGAGTGTAAATCCTTGCGCTGCCAACATTTGCAATATTACAGACATTGAGTGGCGCTGTATTATTTCAGTGGCTTAGGAAAGTATTCTCTATGAATGCAGTATATGCACTGCATGATTTGTTAATTGCTATATATGAGTCAAACTATTCTATATAAATCCATTAGCACTAATTGAATCATGATGTAATGCCTATTTCACAGTACGCATTTTTTTTTTTTTTTTTTTTCGACCGACATTTCCTGTAGTTTCCGTGATGAACGACAAATGTTGCAGCTGCATTGGCGCTTCTTTGTTGCAGTTCTTGGAACGAGTAAGAAAGGCGCTGAGGCAGCCTCGGGTGTGAAACATGAATAGATACAAGCAGTAGGAAGATTCCATTCAGCACGTTTTCTCTCCAGTACGCTGAATTGAACGAGCATTCGCGAGTTTAGCGACGAATGTTGAATGACACGGAATAATATTTTAGCTCCGTATAACGGGTCATTGTAAATTGTAACAGTGATGTTACAGTAGCAGTGATTTTTCTTTTTAGACATGCGTTGGCACCCCTGGGCCCCAGCGTCCCGGACGACCGCCCGGTCGCCCCACCACAAAGCCGGCGCTGTCTACCAACATCATTTTTTTTTTCTTATTACGTCTCCTCATTTCGTTTTCCGATAAAAGCAAGTTCCTGACCAGCAATCGACACTAAATTGACGGGGTCGATATACGAAAATTTCCCAACATACGTCTTCTACAAACACATACTGTGCTCAAAACAGTTAGGAGATCAGGTGAGATATCACACACAGGAGAAATGTAGGAACATGTTAGGCAACACTCACTAGGATAAGCCGTATAGTGAGGATAGATGAAGAAAAGGCAAACCTACATGTTTAGCTTTTGTAGATTTGGAGAAGGCTTTTGAAAATGTTGATTGGAATAAACGCTTTCAAGTTCTGAAGCCAGCAGGAGTAAAATATAGGGAGCGTAAGGTTATTTACAACTTGTACAAAAACCAGACAGCGGTTGTCAGAGCTGAAGGACATGAAAGGGATGCAGTGGTTGGGAAGGAAGTAAGACAGGGTTGTAGCCTTTCTCCAATGTTATTTAATTTGTATATTGAGCAAGCTATAAAGGAAAGCAAGGAGAAATTTGAAGAAGGAATTGAAGTTAAGGGTGAGGAAATAAAAACGTTGCATTTTGCCGACGACATAGTAATTCTGCCAGATACAGCAAAGGACCTGGAAGAGCAATTGAATGGAATGGACAGTGTGCTGAAAGGTGTATATAAGATGAACATTAACAAGACCAAAACTAGGGTAATGGAGTGCAGTCTAAGGAAATCAGATGATGCTGAAGGAATTAGATTAGGTAACGAAACAATACAGGAGGTAAATGAGTTTTGTTACTTGGGCAGTAAAATAACAAATGGTGGTCGCAGTACAGAGGATATAAAATGCAGAATGGCAATGGGTAGAAAAGCGTTCTTGAAAAAGAGAAATTTGTTAACATCGAATATTGATTTAAGCCTAAGGAAGTCCTTTCTGAAGACATTTGTGTGGACTGTTGCCTTGTATGGGAGTGAAACATGGACGATAAACAGTACGGACAGAAAGACGATAGAGGCTTTTGAAATGTGGTTCTACAGAAGAATGCTGAAGATTAAGTGGGTGGATCGCGTAACTAATGGTGAGGTACTGAACAGAATTGGGGAGAAAAGGAATTTCTGGCATACCTTGACTAAAAGAAGGGAATTGTGAATTTAGCGTTGGAGGGAAGTGTGTGGGGAAAAAACCGCAGAGGAAGACCAAGAGATGGATATAGTAAACAGATTCAGACAGAAGTAGGTTGAAGAGGATTGCCCAGGATACCGGATTGTGGAGTTGCATCAAACCAGTCTCCGGTGTGAAGACCACAACAACAACATAATACACAATGTACACGTGGTAACGTATTCTATTCAGGTATTGGTTACAACTGCAATTAGTATGCGATACAATACGAAATTTTGCTGTATCAACGATTCAGGTTTACATGGCCTTTACTTAGAGCGAGGCACCGTAATAGTGAAAGTAATTCTCGTTGTCCTCTAATATGGTGTGTGATCACCTTGGACTGACAGTTGAATTCCAGAGTGCCATGGACCGTATGAGGTTATCAGTCCGCTTTTGAGGGATATTTGGCGATTCTTCCATGCGTACAATTTCCAGCTCCGCAAATGCTGTGGCAAATGCTGGTCTGGCTGCAATGTGTCACTAAAGTGCAATCCAAAAAATGTTCAATCGGGTTTCCCAACTCCTGTGGCACCAGTATAGGGCACAACAACAGTTCGAAGGATTACGTGTTTATACCTCTCAGCAGTCAAAGCGCTATTCTGAACGACATAGAGGTCCGTACGTCCACTGACTCCTCCCCACATCATTCGTCGCCCACTATGATTTGGTGATGTTTGCTGCACATCAGCAGGATTGTTACACGTTCTCTCCAGATGTCCGGCTGAAAACAAAATCTTGAACAGAACTAGTAAAATGCCACTTCATTCTATACTGCCGTATCGACCTCTCCAACTCATTACCATTGACACTGCTGGCCCACTTCCGATTGGACGCGGAGGTGTCCGACATATACTTGGCATATATGATGTATTTTCAAAATTTATAAGATTATATGCATTAAAAACCGCAACGGCCAAAGCAGTGATCCGATGCTTGGAGCGGGACTACTTTTCTTTAGTCGGCAAACCGGTGACTATCTTATGGCGTGTCAGGCGTCGAAGGACTTCATACGCAGTCATAATTTAAAACACATCCTAATTTCACGCTATAACCCATCTGGCAACCCCATGGAACAGAATTCAACGCCATTCGTTTCCATCCAATTCCTCCGCCCAATTTCTGAGCGCTCACCGATGTCGTGGTTTTAATGAGACACAAACTATAGGCCTCCGAGCGTAGAGGCCACATTCCCGAAGGCGATTTCGCACTGTTTATGTTGATACTGCGCGTCCTGTTGCTGCCTGACGTGTGCGTTGCAGCTGATTTGCTTTCAGCCTTCTGTCTCGACAGGCTGTAAACCGCAGATGTCATCTCTTTCGGATGTTAGCCATGAACAAACTTGGTTTTGTTTCCTTTTAACGGTTCCCGTAGTCTGAAATCGCATCCAGGTCCTGGAAACCACACTTTGGGACACTCCAATAACTGCAGATACTTCAGTCTGACTGTCTCACTTTCAACCTTCCTCTGGCTCACAATGCCATACCTTCGGGGAAAGTCACATAGTATTGCACTATCTGTTCACTACACTCTCTGAACTAAACTACTTGTGTAATTCATTTGGTACAGTAAACATGACACCAACCCCTTCAGCGGCAACTTTCCGCTATTACCGCTATCTCGGTTGCCTTTATGTTATCGTCTCCACTATGTAGGATTGACATAAAGACGTCGAGCCATTTTAGTTCATTCTGCCGATGACGACAGATCCTTGATATCTCAAATGTTTCCCTAATTGTTTTTGTTGCTGTTTTTTGTCGCATTAAGGCAGGGGTGAACAAGAATGTGGCTTCTTAGCCGAACTCAACATTGCATACGATAGAGCTCAGCATGAGATCTCAGTTATATCAGTGGCTCGCTACACTATCACATCAAGAGGAGAGGTAAGAGGGAGAGACAGCGACGCACCGTATTTATACTACTGTAATCTCGTCCTATAGCCCTCGAGATGCTCAATAGGTACCAACCGGGCGCCGTATCTTTTTAGTATGTTACAGAGCTCCCTACTACCCTACACCACGTCCTACAATCTATAGCTAAGGTAGAATATTCAAAATTTTTAGGTTTATGCATTGATGAGGGGTTGAATTGGAAGAAACACATTGAAGATCTGCTGAAACGTTTGAGCTCAGCTACTTATGCTATTAGGGTGATTGCAAACTTTGGTGATATACAACTCAGTAAACTAGCATACTATGCCTATTTTCATTCTCTGCTTTCTTATGGCATCATATTCTGGGGCAATTCATCATTTAGTAAGAAAGTATTCATTGCCCAAAAGCGGGTCATCAGAATAATTGCTGGAGCCCACCCAAGATCATCCTGCAGACATTTGTTTAAGGATCTAGGAATCTTCACAGTAGCTTCACAATATATATATTCACTTATGAAATTTGTTATTAACAATCCAACTGAATTCAAATGTAACAGCAGTGTGCATAGCTACAACACTAGGAGAAAGGGTGACATACACTATTCAAGGTTAAATTTAGCTCTGTCACAAAAATGGGTTAAATTTTCTGCCACAAAAGTCTTTGGGCACTTACCTAGTAGTATCAAAATTCTGACAGATAGCCAACTAGCATTTAAAAATGAATTAAGAGAATTTCTGAATGGCAATTCCTTCTACACATTAGATGAATTTCTAGATAAAAGTTAGTACTTTAGGAAAAACTTAAAAAAAAAAAAAATAAAATAAAAATAAAAAAAAATATGCAAATATTGAGTGTCATGTAATATTATGTATAGACACACTTCATTTAACTG
The DNA here is from genome assembly GCA_026315105.1 of Locusta migratoria. Taxonomy (NCBI): domain Eukaryota; kingdom Metazoa; phylum Arthropoda; class Insecta; order Orthoptera; family Acrididae; genus Locusta; species Locusta migratoria. The sequence continues at coordinate 281,017,887 of CM048747.1, read as the reverse complement.
ACACGTTCCACATCATTACGAAGTGTCGTATTCATGATCTATGGAACAAGTATTAATCTAATCTAATCTAATCTAATCTTTCGCTTGCCAAAAGCTCTATCATTGGCGAGTCAAACAAATTCGTCCCCCGGCGGTTGTAGTGATAACGAAAATCATAGCAGATTCTCTGCCATTGCAGTATAACCAAAAGGATGTGGTCCTCTTCTGTTAAGGATGGTCTCCCGATGGTGAGTATGTCAGTTCAAGGTGGCTGCATGGCGTACTTTAAAGAACAAAGTTGTAATACGGCGAAACATCACGCCGTAATCAACAAAAAAAAAAAAAAAAAAAAAAACAAAAAAAAAAACAAAAAAAAAAAAAAGCAAGGAATCCAGTGCCCATTTACTGTTCATAAAACACATGGAGCGCGAGAAAACAAAATCACGCAGTACACTGCACCAATGAGGGAGGTTAAGTGTGAAATGTCTACGGATTGCAGACAAACAGAAAAAGACTTATATGGAGTTTATTTGAGTTAGTCCACAATGCTAATGCAATGTCTCAAGTAATCAAAATTAATTCCTGGGCTTCACCAGGGAAAGAAACTAATCACAATTCTGCCAAAACAATGGAATGTGGTATCCTTAACAGAGAGTTATTGCTGATGGTAACCTACGGCCTATGAATAGAAAGTTTCCGTCACCACTCGTGCACCGGAGCTGTCAGTGGCGCGGCACCGTACTTCCTCGTCCTCGGCCGGCGTGGTGGACGGTGGTAGTTGCGGGCGGCGAGGCGACGGAGTGCTGACGACTTGACGGTCCGGTGCTGCGGGAGTCCAGGAGGCGGCTAGGCGGTAGAGGACTGCACGTCGCTCGGTTGCTCGCTCGAATCGCGTGATACATGTCGTTCTATGACAGTCCGACAGGTGTCAGTACTGCAGCTTGCGGCAAGGCGTGTGGCTGCGCTCGACTTCCTGCACGCTCGTTCGAGCGGCGCACGCTCGACCGGCCCGACCGTCCACACTGCCCGCTCGCCACTCGGTCGCCCACCGCAGCGCCACTCGAGTCTAAGGGGAGTGTCGGCAGCAAACTAGACGCTAGAGAATAAATCCTGACTGCGAACTTTTGAATTGTTTCCTTTCCCCGGTGCTTCGAAGGCTGTTCTCTCGATCCAGTTTCGCATTTTGTACTTTACCATGCAAGTTATTATACGTGATTAACATAAAGTTTCTGTGCTAAGATCATTTACTAAATGAGTTTTCCATGATCTTTCTTACTTTCTTGTTCCCATTTTGTGGACTGTTAGTTCCTGTTTAGTGGTAAGTGTTACTTGCCGTCTTAACAAGCAAATGATTGTATTTTATATCCATTCCTCTTATCACTCTCAAGTTCTGAAATACTTTTTCCGTCTTTTATATTGATATTAAATATACGATACTGATGTACACCCATTAGGTTAGTTTTGTGCATCTCTCTCTCTGTTGCATCCCGTTAATATTTATTCCCGTAGCATTTTGGCACTGTGCGTGGTTGCTGCGCGTCTACCTTTTCCGAGTGAGTCCTTAACGGGAATTTTTTCCAATTGCAACATTCATATACTCCCCAATGCCACTGTCATCTTTCTTATCTACATAATAAAGAACGCATGCAAGCTTTTGTGCAATATATAGGATACGCGCTTTCTTCCGTCGTCAGGGTCATTTGCCCGTCTAAAGCTCATATATCCTGTACCTGTTTAAAATCCTCTTATTCCAACTGTTTACACAGCTGTACGAATTTATGGCGCTCCTGCTGTTTGATTGATATCTGTGTTATATTTATTTAGGGCCGTCTGAAGAATGTCAACCGGGTGCACCAGACAAAAGAATGAAGTGCATGTTTCTGGAATGGCTGGACTGTGAAATACGCGAGGCGCAATCCACCAATGAGGTGGACCTTTATTTAGCACGAATTGATGATCATGACGACGATCTACTTGAATGGTAGAAACGCAACAGTACTCTCTTTCCTAAGCTAGCTGTATTGGCAAACAGTATTTTGTGTGCCCGCCTCAAATGCACCTAGTGAACGCACTTTCAGTGCGGCAGGGAACCTGTTCTCTGATAGAAGAACTCGATCTACAACGTGTCAGTGATATTTTGACAATACATTGCAATTACAGTGCCACTAACGAATAGTTTGGGGATAATTTTGTTAGTTTTCGATGTATACTTTGTTGTACGGTAACATTCAGTTTTGTACGAGTACATTGCAATAAAAACGTCGTTCGTTCCGTAGTTTCTCTTTAGATCCTTTACATTACTTTCAGATGTAGTATTTGGTGAAAACAACCTTTGTGTCTCGTTTGTGGTATAATGATATTGCGGTTACATGCTACTATGCAGGAATACACGACTTCAGCATAACTGATTTTAGTTCCTTTAGATGGTGGGGGTGCGTCACACGCAACAGCAGCCCACACCTCAGAGCCACAGAGCCGCTGACGTAGCGACTGACAAGGAAACCTATCCAAGTGTCACTCTCCGACTTTTATGAAATTTGGATTTGTGGGACCCGTATTTTTATTTTTATTTATTTATTTATTTTAAGCGGGGGAAAAACATATTTAATGGGTGAAACGGTCCCTCCAAAATTGGGGCTAAAATAGAAAGCCGGCCGAGGGGACTGAGGCGCTCCAGTCACCGTCTGCACGGGCACTATGGTCGGGGAATCGAATCCCCCCTCGGGCATGGATATTTGTGCCGTCCTAGATCGTAAGTAGTTCATAAGTAGTTTGTAAGTTTAGGGACTGATGACCCCGTAGTTAAGTCCCATAAGCTATACAAACATTTGAACATTTTGAAAATAGAAAAATCTTGATAACTTATAGATTAATGAAGCGATTTTAATGAGTTTTTTGGTATGAAAGTATCTTTTGATAAGAGATCGGCCTAAGTACATTGCAGGGGGAGTGACAATTAGGGGGCAACTACCCTTAAAGTGACCAACTTTTTGTGCTCAATTTTTTTTTTATTTCATCGAAGTTCAATCTATGAAATTTGTTTTTTATCAAAAGATGCTTTCTATACCAAAAATCATTAAAATCGCTTCACTAATCTCTATTGTCATTTTTCTATTTTAGCCCAATTTTGGAGGGACCGTTTCTCCCCTTAAATATGTTTTTCCGCCGTCGCTAAAAAATTACGTGTCGCATAGTTTTCCATATATTATAAAATATGCAAATTTATAAAAATCGGAGAGTGACTTGGGTAGGTTTCCTTGTGAGTACAGCGGCAGCAGTACGCTCTGCGGCCTGTGCCCGCCCTGCCCCACGCAGCCTCGTTCGAGTGTCAACACGCTCGCTGCAAGCGTATACACTCGCCGCGCCGCCGCCGAGCGTTGCGCACTCGGCCGAGTACGAGCGAGCGAAACCGGCGATTTGCAGAACTCTACTAGGCGGTGACTGCCGGCTGGCCGCGCCGCCGTTCTGTTTAAGACTATGCGCCAGCTTACTAGCTGGACCTATTTCCTTGTCACGTGGTTTTCGGAGGCACAGTAGGACCCTGTCTGCAGCGACCCCTGTTGGCGCCAGCGGTGCCGCCTGGTGTTGTATTGATTGTTTTCCTACCAGACCGGGCCGGCTGACCCCTACTTGGTCCGGAGACCGCCGTACGATCCTGACATGGTGGTGGCCGATGTGGTAGGCGCTCTGGCTAGCCACATCAGGGGACATGGTCAAGTCCCACACTCGAGGCCGTTGGGGGCGGTTTTCGCCACCGCAACCGCTAGTTATTCGTCTCGGAGCACTTCAGTTGACATCACAAGAGCTGAGTGCACTCCAAGAGCGGTCGGGCAGATGTCCATCCAACTGCCGGCCAAGTCCCAGAATTCTAGACTTGTGCATAATAATTCGCGATCGGGAGCGCAGAGCCGCGAACTAGTTCCTTCTTGTAGTTCGTCCGCTCCCAGTGACGGCTGAGCGGCGTGGTCTGCGCATGCAGGTGGAGGGGGAAGATCCCCTACCTAGCTTCTTCATGCGCTTGCTGCTTGAGCCGCTAACTATATCACGCTAACCAAAAGAAACAGTTTGTGGATAAGTTTAGAGTTATCTCTATATCTTGGCATTATGGAATTTATTAGTCAGATATTGCAGAGTGCAGAACACATCAAAAACAGAAATTTTGTAGCACTGAACTATGTAATCTAGCAGGCACGCGCTCTGCTCGAAATGACTCATCAGGAGAAGGCAAACACGTGATTTTTAATTCTGTTACGCGCCCTCTCGCTATTGCCCGTCGGGCTTCGGAAAAAAATCCAACGAACTATCAAGCGAGATGCGTTTGGCATAATCATCCGCTGCTCCTAGTTCGTCCGCTGCTCCTAGTTCGTCCGCTGCTCCTAGTTCGTCCGTTCCTTCTAGTTCGTCCGCTCTTTTTGGCTTTTGCTACCGCTACTAAAAGATCTCTTTCTTTATAACAACTTTTTTTTTTTTTTTTAAATAATGAATCAGTGTTGCCAAAGCGTGTGCTATTACCCGTTTTTTGGGCAATTTCACATCAAATACTTAGGGAAGTAAACCAGTTATTTACACGAATGGGTGACACAGTGGTATTCAACTAATTTATTTTTAAAATAGATTTCTTGTGGCAGTGAACTATGAAACTACAGTTGAGCTGCATCTCAGCTCGAAATGAAGGTAACTGTCAGAACGGAATTACGCGATTCTGCGCTCTCTCGCATCCTCTCGCTGTTCCCCGTCAGTCTTCGAAAAATGAGCGGACGAACTACGAGGCGAGGGATCTGCGTCCTAATTCGCGTCGTTCGCCTGTGGGAGGATCTTCCAAACTAGATCGTTCGCGAACTACACAAGACTAGACAATTCGTAACTTCAGTGATGTTACGGCAACTGGTGTGCCCGCCGCAGCACGGCTGTTGCCTTCTTACGCTGCTAGCCACCTAACATTTAACACATCGGGTTAAATCGTTTGGTAGGTAGCGTGTTGTACATAGATCACATGATGGCCCATTGCTACCTACAACCGCTGCTGCACATAGAGATGTGGAGGACATGGAGAATTTGACAGCAATCCAATCCGCTAGCTTTACTGTCGCAACTGACGAAAGGTCTGCCACACATACGTTCAGGCAAATATATTGTAGCACTTTTAAACCTCATTACTGATACGTTGAAGCGTAAACAATGTAGATGACCGGGACAGTTTTGACATAATAGATTTGCCATTAACACAGAATCATACAGTTGACAAATCAAAAACTCGACCCTTAAACTTCTTTGAAGGCCACAATGAATTCCTCAAAACTCGTCTTTTTACGTGAGTGAACTTCAGAAAGTGAATGGCGTTTGTGTTGAGAATTGTCCTTTCTTATATATGTATATCATCTTCGATTGACGTAAGAAGTTCAGTGTAGAACGACAGAGTTGCGATGTTGGGTCATTAAAAATTAGCAGGAACCCTTCAGTAATTTTGTGCTCGATGAATCTGTTGTGAATAATTGAGCTTGTTGGTTCGTACTAAGAATTTCGTGTTTTTATAGTCTGTTCTAGGAAAATAAAATTGTTTGGAGTAATATTTGGTAAACAATTTTAATAATTTCTGAAGAAAAAATATTCATTTGAATTTAAAAAATTAAATTGGTTGGATATTAGATATGTATATGAATAGGGAAATAATTACAGGGAGACTCTGCATTTTCTTGAGACAAAAGCTAGAATTTTACTTTCTCCACAATCAATTTAAGTTTTCGTAGTGCAGACTCATCCATTGAACTGTTGAGAACATTTTGTCAGATAAGAAGCTTCCTAGCAGACACTTCCGTGGACAGAGAAGCGCTCAGAGAACTGTAGCCTTAAAAGCAGCAGAAGACTTAACAGCCACCTGGCAAACACATGTGGGCCGGCCGCGGTGGCCGCAGGGACTGAGGCGCTCCAGTCACGGTCTGCAAGGCCACTACGGTCGGGGGTTCGAATCCCCCCTCGGGCATGGATATTTGTGCCGTCCTTAGTATAAGGTAGTACGTAAGTAGTTTGTAAGTTTAGGAACTGATGACTCCGTAGTTATGTCCCATAAGGTATACAAACATTTGAACATTTTTTGAAACACATGTGGTCCAGTTAAAGGGCCATAACATTTCGTTCCCATCTCGACTCGCATCAAAATCGAAGCCAAACGAGGGGTGGGGGGGCTTAAGTCCGAATCCACTCCCCAATGATCTAATGCACTATCTGAACAACTTCATCGTTAAATTTAAGCTATTGATTTATTAATAACACTGTTGGCTATCACCTATCACTACTGTAAGCTATTTTACATCGTTGGTTTTTTTTTTTTTTTTTTTTTTTTTTTTTTTGACTCTGTTGTATTTGTTTACATCATAGTGGAGTTTATTAGTTCAAAATGTTCAAATGTTTGTATAGCTTATGGGATTTAACTACGGGGTCATCAGTGCCTAAACTTACAAACTACTTATGAACTAACTAAGACTAAGGACGGCACAAATATCCATGCCCGAGGGGAGATTGGAACCCCGATCGAAGTGTGCGTGCAGATCGTGACTGGAGCGCCTCAGTCCCCTCGGCCACCGCGGCCGACTTTATTAGTTCCCAAGGCTATATAACCATATTAACTTGATGAGGTTGCATAAGAATTTTAATGACATATAGGGACTGAGGGGGATGCTTTCTTGTGCTGAAGGAATTTGGACTTGTATGCAAACAAGTCATAAATTTAAGTACACGCTTATAGCGGTAAGATAACTATTGTCGAAAGAGATTTAAACCTGCTTAACTTCATGTGCTACTTAATGTGAAGAATCTTCTCCTCTTCGATAATGAATCTTGTATTAGAAGAATGACATGTGTTACATTAGGAAAAAGGCAAAAAAAGTATAGTGCAGGTATCGTAATGCCGAATAAAATCAGTTTAAGTGTGCGTTTGGCTGTGTTGTTTAGAAAAGCTTTTCAGGTATAATTTTATAGTCTTGGATAATTTTTTACGAAGGGTTCCTAAAGACAGATAATGTACTTAAATTAAAATTCAAACGGATGTGTTTACAGATTAAATTAAAAACATTGGCGTTTTTAAGGTCCTCTTTAATAATGCTGCCAAGCATTCTCTCCGTCCCAATTTCCCGGTTGACTAAATTCTGCCTACCTCGTTTCTCTCATCTGGTGTGCTTCACTGAGGTGCTATCGCTCCGTGCGACGGTTGTCGTTGACATAAGAACACCAACGAAGGTACTTGGAGTGATTTATGAATAAAGAACAGTCTACAATGCAATGTTTTATTTCATTCAACTAGTTTCAGTCTTATTTAGATCATCTTCAGGAATTTTGACTCCATCGAAGGTACTTGGAGTGATTTATGAATAAATAACAGTCTAGAATGCAATGTTTTATTTCATTCAACTAGTTTCAGTCTTATTTAGATCATCTTCAGGAATTTTGACTCCATCGAAGGTACTTGGAGTGATTTATGAATAAATAACAGTCTAGAATGCAATGTTTTATTTCATTCAACTAGTTTCAGTCTTATTTAGATCATCTTCAGGAATTTTGACTCCATCGAAGGTACTTGGAGTGATTTATGAATAAATAACAGTCTAGAATGCAATGTTTTATTTCATTCAACTAGTTTCAGTCTTATTTAGATCATCTTCAGGAATTTTGACTCCATCGAAGGTACTTGGAGTGATTTATGAATAAATAACAGTCTAGAATGCAATGTTTTATTTCATTCAACTAGTTTCAGTCTTATTTAGATCATCTTCAGGAATTTTGACTCCATCGAAGGTACTTGGAGTGATTTATGAATAAATAACAGTCTAGAATGCAATGTTTTATTTCATTCAACTAGTTTCAGTCTTATTTAGATCATCTTCAGGAATTTTGACTCCATCGAAGGTACTTGGAGTGATTTATGAATAAATAACAGTCTAGAATGCAATGTTTTATTTCATTCAACTAGTTTCAGTCTTATTTAGATCATCTTCAGGAATTTTGACTCCATCGAAGGTACTTGGAGTGATTTATGAATAAATAACAGTCTAGAATGCAATGTTTTATTTCATTCAACTAGTTTCAGTCTTATTTAGATCATCTTCAGGAATTTTGACTCCATCGAAGGTACTTGGAGTGATTTATGAATAAATAACAGTCTAGAATGCAATGTTTTATTTCATTCAACTAGTTTCAGTCTTATTTAGATCATCTTCAGGAATTTTGACTCCATCGAAGGTACTTGGAGTGATTTATGAATAAATAACAGTCTAGAATGCAATGTTTTATTTCATTCAACTAGTTTCAGTCTTATTTAGATCATCTTCAGGAATTTTGACTCCATCGAAGGTACTTGGAGTGATTTATGAATAAATAACAGTCTAGAATGCAATGTTTTATTTCATTCAACTAGTTTCAGTCTTATTTAGATCATCTTCAGGAATTTTGACTCCATCGAAGGTACTTGGAGTGATTTATGAATAAATAACAGTCTAGAATGCAATGTTTTATTTCATTCAACTAGTTTCAGTCTTATTTAGATCATCTTCAGGAATTTTGACTCCATCGAAGGTACTTGGAGTGATTTATGAATAAATAACAGTCTAGAATGCAATGTTTTATTTCATTCAACTAGTTTCAGTCTTATTTAGATCATCTTCAGGAATTTTGACTCCATCGAAGGTACTTGGAGTGATTTATGAATAAATAACAGTCTAGAATGCAATGTTTTATTTCATTCAACTAGTTTCAGTCTTATTTAGACTATCTTCAGGAATTTTGACTCCATCGATGTTGTGGAGCTGGCAGGTAACTGGGAGCCTTCCAGTGCGTCACTGCCAGCTCCACAACATCGATGGAGTCAAAATTCCTGAAGACAGTCTAAATAAGACTGAAACTAGTTGAATGAAATAAAACATTGCATTGTAGACTGTTCTTTATTCATAAATTTAAATAAGTTTGCTGTTGACCCAAACATAGTGAAACGAAAATGTTTCCAAAAATATGTGAGTTGGAGTGATGCCTTTCCGAATCTCATTAAGAGCATGCATTGTGGCCAGAGGTGTACGACACCCTACTGACCTGACGCCAAGATACCGTCTGTAACTGCCAACGGCCTCATCTCTCTCATCTCATACTGTAATCAGTTCAGGTAATTCACAAGGTCTTTGATATGTAGTTTCATTCACCTTCAGCCTCTTCTGGCAGTGTATGCATGGTGTCTTTTCTTTCGGACATGTCCGCAAAAACAGGCTAGATGCATATTATACAAATTTTGCGCTATACCGAGTACGTCCGTGAAGGGCAGAGCAAAATCAGGACCGGCCGAAACTTGGTAGACATGTAAAAGCGTCTACAGGTGCGATGTGGATGCGCATCTGGTCCTCACATCGCTGTCTTGGATGTAGGCCTATCAGTTTCCGTGGCCGCAGCCTCTACGTCTCGATTAGGTAGCTGCTTAATTGGCCTCACAATGACTGACTGGACCCCAATTACTAGCAGCACACGGCAAACCTTGATCACAACCTATTTAAGTTGTTGCCAATCCCAAAAGTGCTTAGCTTCGTTGATCTGACGGGAACTGCTGTACCGTTTGTGGTGCGGCCGTTGATAAACAATAATTTGGGAACGTGATTTTCCCTTCAGGAAACACTACTCTTCTTGTTTTAACACCTAAATGTGTTCCGGAGAACATTCTCCGTTGTTAGTGAATTCACACCTTACCATTACACATAGAGCGCATAGTACGTAATCTCTATTACCATCAAGATGAATCAAAGAAGTGTACATGTGTTCCAGCCTTATAAATTCATTACTCTTAAATGAAATATTTGCTCCTGTCGTCTTAATAGTTCTAACATCGCATATCTTTAGGACACTTTGAAAACTTTCAATTCGAAAAGAATCAAATTAGAATGTTACAAAAACCATGTCCGATTACTGTCTCCAGTTTCATAAAAAAAAGTAATAAGTAAATAAAAATTAAACAAAAAACGATCTGTTAGTTTTCACTTAACAGTTACTTGAACAATTACGAAATTTCCATATTTTGTGCTATAGATAGAAACTTTGCTTAACTTTTGAAAAACTCTAACTACCTTCACTGCTATGTACTGTCAAAATATCAATCTTCATTTAAAACGTCGAGAAAGATTTAAATTTTTCTAGAGTACACGCGTTCACAGAATCATTGTAGACGACTCACAGCTCGACATTTCAATCAACACAATCAAACGTATAGCAATTTTACTATACAAATGGATATACAGTCTATATTTACTAACCAAACACTGTCACCTGTCATGAAAATTCCATGAACAAAAACAGTTACCCACGAATTTATCCGTCAGAATAATGATAAAAACAAAATATATAAATATAACGTTGAAATGTATCGAAACTACAAAACTAATTGATTAAAAAACGAAAAAGAAATGCTCCATACGTAAAGTTCGTGTTTTCCAAATGGAAAATATATTAATTGTTTGAAAACATCACAGTAATAACTAAATTGCTATTTCAGTCGCAATGGGTCGTGTCTTCAGTTTGATTTTCCACAATGTCGCAGCAGTAGGTGCCCTAACCAGGAGATTACATACGACTACAATGTATACACTCAGAATCATTGAATTCTCATTCTTCTGAAACGTAGTCCGGTAAACGCTCGAATTTCACTTTTGCTTATAGTCTTAGTCGGGAACACCTTTACTCCACTACCATTCTCTAGAAAGACCTGATAAGAAGTGAGCTGAACATTGGGATTGGTACAGAATGAAATGTATAGCAAATTACTCCTACTCACTGAATTACTGTACTCTAACTGAAATGCTACACAGTCACAAAGAGATGAGCCGATAATGCTAAATTGGAGACATTGTCATCTGTTTGGACAGCTGAGCGATCTGATACAAGTATATAATATCCATTACGTTGAAACACGTCCACAGAATGTGTGGTCGAGTTCCATTTTGATTTATTCATTAACTTAAAGTGTTTCTGCACCAATAATGTTATCTATCTATGAGTTAATTATTTAATTCTTTTTATTAATGATCAATGCCCCATGTTTATATATGTTTTCCCCTATTTATATATGTGATTTAACTTGTATGTTCATATGAATGTGAAAGGTTGCTCTTAACATTGACTGACTGCCGCGCAATGGCTAACAGTCATCGCCTCCCACTGTAGCCCTCTTTTTGCTGTAGTTAAGAACGCATGGCTTCGTATGTCGTCTGCGCTAGCGTCTGCTGGGTGGGCAGAGACAAGCTTACTTGGCAAGATGGCGAGGTGGCCGTCTTTTTAGTGTCGTACCAACACAATCTAGGACGAAAGAGGTGACAGGAGACCTCTCTGGGAGCGGATGTAGAGGGAATTGTCTTCGCCAAGTAGCAAGGGTTGGTAGACGGGACACTCTGAACGCTCTCTGCGTCGCTCTTAGCGCGTTCTACATCCGGTGTATGTCAGGGGGAGGTTTTTCCGTGGCCTTAGAACTTTTGATTTCTGGCTCCGACTACTGTGGAAGTAAGTACTCTGCTAAATCATGCTGATGGGAAGGCATGCTGTTAGGACTTTGCTTTCTCTGTGATCAGGCAGTGTTGGTTTTCAGTGATAGTTTCCTTGAGTAATTCTTTCGCTATGTGAGGCAAAGTGTTTCCTAATTTACAGAACTCTTTTAATTTATAGTAAATTTATTATTTGCATTTTCATTCTCGTGATGATTTTATGTCTGGTTTTGCTCAAGTTAGAATATACAGTGTTTGTGTAAATTTAGTGTGTTTAATTTCCTTGCTGGTTTTAACTAACATTTTCACGTTTCATCTGTATCTGCAAGTATACTAAATATTTCTTACATATTCTTGTTTGATTCCGTCTTTCCTGTCTTGTATGACGGATTGCACCACGTGCTTTCATAATGGTCGTCACTTTGGCCTTCAGCCATGGTTTTATTAATACAAGCTTCTATACCAATTCTTGCATGTGCTCTATTCATTTCTTCTGAATTAAGTTCCCCCATAAATTGTATGTAATTGACTGTGGTCACACACCACATGGTACTTAAGAATAGTATGCCACTGCCTTCCCACATATGAGCTCGTTTAGTGCACAGTGTACTTAAAATTTGTGATCAACACACCTGCCATCTGGTCAAGACGCCGCCAACGCTTCCTTTAGCTGCTGTTGTCGAGTGTTTCCACAGGGTAATGTACCACCAAGCATTATGCACATGTCTGTGAATGAATGAATGTGCTTTCAGCTACTCATTGTGTGTTTGCAAATTTCTTCCCATGTTACCTCCATATTCATAAAGGGCAGAAACAATTTTATTATGGGCAGTAATGATATTATTTAATTGACTTTTGTACAAGGTGTGCTTAATTTGGTCTCCCCACATTTAGTTGTTTGTTCATTTTTCTGAATAGATTATGATTTTAAAGTATGAAACCTCTGTTTTGATTTCATGCTCCCTGTCCCATGGTTAATTATCTATTCACTTATTTTTTAACATTGATTTTGTGTTTGTTAAAACGTTTGCTGCTCCCTTAAGGAGTGAGCAGTTAGATAAATTTCCATTTCGCATTGCACTGTGGCGAGTCATAAAGTAATTTAGAGCAGCAGTGAGCATTTTAACTTGCATTTGTAGATCGCAACTGCCCGAGATCTTGCTTATTTTAATAACAAGCTACTTTCAACGTAGTGAAGAAGATGGTCTGTGCAAATGACTGACTTTCATATGTCACCTTGTAGGATGATTTACCTTCGCTTTTTTGTGTAGTAATCCGAGTTTTCAATGTGACTATCACGTTAAATATTTTTACATAAATATCTGCGATGTTTGTCACTTGCGTAACCGTTCTCGCTTCAATGCACACCTCTGCCTACCTTTGTGTCCGATGGTCAATTTGTTAGACTTGGAGAGAGAATGGAAGCGTTCTTCGTCTTTCATGATACTGAAAGAATGTCACCTCCTCTTACTCTCTGCAATTATTATATAAGTGTGATCTCATTCTACTTTTATTGTAATAAACCCCCAGTTTTATTCAAAATACTTTTCATTTCAAAATGCCCTCTCTTTTCCCCGCTAAGCTTAATTTATTTCTTCTCAACATTCCATCCTTAAGATTCAGTATTTTAGAACCTGCAGAATGTTATGTTCCAACAAAGTCTGATTTTCTGTACTTTATTCACCTGTTATGACAATTACTTTACATGGTCGCAAAACTTTATTCTGCGAGGTGTGAGATAACCAAGCATCTCCTTGGGCGGAAAGTTAAGTTTCGATCAATGGTCTTCAATCTTTTGTCGTACTCTACGCTGGTGCATAGGACATTCCGTCTTGTGAACGATAACGCCCATGCTGACAAAACTGCACAGGTGGACAATATTCATGGAGCTGAGGGAACTGAACGAATGGAGTGGCTACCTTGTTCACCGGACTTAAACCCGATTGAGCATGTCTGGCTTTCACTTGGTGGATGCATTGCAGACAGACCAGCTCCTCCCACAACGGTAGCAGAGCTGGAAATTGGACTCGTGGAAGAATGGCCGAATATCCCTCAAGAGCCGATCGGTAACCTCATACTGTCCATGCCACGCAGTTGTGCAACTGTACTGGCCGTCGGAGGTGATCACACACCATATTAGAGGGCATCGAGAATGACTTTTTCACTGTTGTGGTAGCCTCATGGCTCCTCGCTCTAAGAATACGCCATATAAATCTCAAGCAGATAGTTTAGACAGTAAAATTTCGTATTTTATTGCACTCACATTACAACTATGGGCAATATCAGGAGTAAATTCGTTACCATATACATATATACTGCGTATGATCTCACCTGTTGTTTATAGTCGTTTTAGTGGTCCCTATGTTAATATCAGAAGTGGAAACGATTGATTGAGTTCAGTTTAGTACAATTTATTGTGGACCCATAGATGAAAACGAGAATATTGCACAAAATTAGCATAAACAGGTATCCCACAGTGCTTGAATTTGTACCCACGTAAATAAATTACGAATAATACCATTCCCCATAGTAATCTAGCAGATCCGCTACAAATTTCCAACCTTCCCAGATAATATAACCAAGTACGTAACTGAATATCCTTTGACAGTAGCTGCCGAAGTGTGGTAACTTAGAAAACAAATTTTATCACTGAAACAAGGTTCTTGGTATCCAGTCATTTCTATCCCGTATGCAATTAACCAACGCCATTTGAAAAACACAAACAAATCTGACATTGTCTTAATTACAGCACAGAACCTCCGACGGGGAAGCGCCTCGCGCATCAGAGCATAGTGACTCAATGCTCTTGGTCACTCCGCCGCGGCATATCAAATATACGGCAGTTTTTGTATTAGTGTCATGAAGCTTGAACTAAATTAGTTGGCACCGGGGTCCGTAGCTTTTAGCGTAAATTTTACAGCGGCTTCCTTTTCATATTAACCCTAAATAGAGTAAATGCGAGGTAGCTGGGACGGCATGCATATGGAACGCAATTTGAAACAGTAATTAGCATTTCAATTCCGTTGCGGTTGCAGAATGCTAAGCACCTTGATTGGCGCTACCTCAATGTCTAAACGAGTTCACCTGAATCGATGTGGTGGTACACCAATGAGAAGTTTGTCTTAAAAATCTACGTTCAAAGATACTGAGAGACAAAATAATTTTAAATTACGGCTCTAATGCACTTTATGAATTTTTGTGGTACGCTGTTTATTTCATTCAAAGCGTTATTCTATTTCTTTGACGTCTGATATTAAATTGTAATGTATACTGTCTACCTGAGTGGAGCACACACTACTGAATCAATTGCAATATTAATTTCAGCATTTAATTTCGCAATTTACAGTTTTTCGTAGCGTCTACACGGTGATTTTTTCCACGGTGTAAACTGCAGCGATTGACCAACGACAGGTTACGCAACAAAAAGAAACTCGACTGGACTTATGTCCAGCAGTATATAGTTTCCATGCTTGAGACCATTTATTCCGTTATACTTTGTTGCAGAGACTGCGGTTTAATACCTGATGGACCATACAGACACAGTCATTACCTACTAAAAATGGTTTCCTTCAGGGGCGCATATAATAGGGGGCGGGGGGGAAGGGAGGGGCCTAAGAATATTGACCTCTTGGTGAGGGCTTTCAACTGTTTTGTTGATGTTGCCAACATAATCATACGAGGCCGCCGGGATGGTAAGTGAAATTTTACCGTTACGTACAGTTAAAGCAATCGGTGGTTATCCGGAAAAGACTCCGAAGAATATAGACATGTGTTGTCCACGACAAATAACACATTTATAACGGCAATACTATTAAAAGAAAAGCCGAAGTTGATCGAAACTAGTAACTCATTAATAAAAACAGGAAATGCGACTCATTATTCTGGGTGTCAAAGTAGACTGTAGATTTCGTAAGAATTCTCAAAAGAAGAAGAAGAAGTGTTATTCACGATGAACAACAATTTTATGATGACCATACTACTGAATGAAAATCCGAGGTTGAATGAACTGATACAGATTAATAATAACAGCAAGAAAATGCAAGTCATTACTGTATGTGTAAAAGATTACTCCAGTTGAAAAAGTTAGAGTAATGTACAACACATGAATTTCGATATGTAAAAAGTCCAAGACAGCGCAGTTACGTCAGTTCATTGGTATTTTTACGACAGTTTTCTGTAGCAACAGAAAAGACTGCTTACACGTTTATAGTATAGAAATATGGCGGCGAGACTTAACTGACACCAATGATACAGTATATAGCATTGCCAGACTAGTAATATATGTCTACGTATCTTAGCCAGTGATCTCTATATACAGAGATATATAGCATCAATACTATCTGAGATTAATATAACCTTACTGACATACGAAAACAATGAATTAGATAAATGGTTTTGTGAGAAACAGATGCGAAATGGAATATCTGTCTACATAACTATTACTGCCTTAAATAAAATCATTTCACACTCACGAAACATAAAAAGTTGTGTACAAAAATAACTAACCTGAGTTTTTTGTATGCATCACTTCACAATGACATAAGCTGAAACGGCCGTTGTGAAATAATAATAAATTTGCAACAATCGGACCAGCTTCATTTATTACAATATCCTGTTACGACATACAACATGCTGCTTGTCCTACAAAGAAAACAAAAAAGGAAAATAAATAAAGTAACCCTATAAATTATGGTTGTAGTCAACATCTGGTACTGGAAATGCCTTACATTTCAATATCTGATTGAATCAAGCGCCACTTGGATGTCTGTGGATGAGTGGCGGTAGTTAGAGGTGACTCCAGAACGGGGCATCTTCTACGGGCAGGGATGCTGAAAAGGTCTAGGTGGACGTGCCTCCGCGGTGGAACGGCCGAGCGCATTGAGGCGCTATGCTATTATGCACGAGGCCGTTCCCCGTCGGGGGTTCGAATACCCCCTAGGGCATGGATGTTTGTGCCGTCTTTAGTATAAGCTAGTTCATAAGTAGTTTGTAAGTTTAGGGACTGATGATCCCGAAGTCCCATAAGCTTTAGAAACATTTGAACATTTTTGTTGACGTGCCTGTTGGACGAATGGAGTTTCCGGAACGAGACGTTGGCAGTTTCAGTAAAGACGTAGACACATTACAAGAGGGCACCAACGGGCGCCTCAGTGCCTCACAGTAGTATTTTGATCGGCGGAGTGATTGGTGTATATGTAGCATTTTAAGATAGTGACCTTATTGTTACACTGTAAGCATGGCTGATTTTATTTATGTCACTGCACTGAAGATGTTCTTCTTTTGCCCCGTATAAGTGAACTGCTTTGGTTGTTAAAAAGCAGAAAAAAATAAATTGAGAACGTTACGTATCCCTCTGATGGTTGTAATTACTTCGCTTTAGCTACTAGTTGGTGATGGGAGCGATTATAGATCCATATTAAGTTGAATGCTAATTTGAGTAGCTTCAGTAAGTCTGAAATCTGTCGATTTTGTTGTCCTGCAGTTAGTTTCTGAACCTAATTTTGTACTCATTTCTCTGCTTTTCACCAGGGCCAATATTTTCTGATCTATTATTTTTGTCGGCTCCATTCTGTTTTCTAGCGCGAAGTCTATACGAATTATATTTTCCCTGTGTTAAAAGGTATTTTATGTTTAAAAGAATATGCTTCCTCGTCAGTAAAATTCTTCATGGATTGTTGGTTAAGGATGAGGAAAGAAATGGTTGTGCCCTTTCATATTGATCGTCCTGGCATTTTCCCGGAGTGATTTAGGGAAATCACGGAAACCTAAATCTGTATGGTCAGCAGTGGATTTGAATCACCGTTCTCCCGGGTAGGAGCCCAGTGTCCTATCGTTTTGCCACCTCGCTCGAGGCGCGATAGTAAAGATACACAGTGGAGAGAGAATGTTGAAGTGCTGCCTCATGTACCGCCACATTGATCCTGTACGTAATATTATGGTTTGGATTCAAATTAATTTTACGCCAAGATCGAAAAAAAAGTATTTGTTTCCCGGTCGGTTTCGGCAAGCTGGTCTGGCATCTTAGAGCAAAGCGTCCGACAATACAGTTGTCAGTGCAAATGGTGAGTGAACTATAATCTGGAACAGTTCTGTAAAGTCATTACTGCTGTAAGGTACTAGATCAGATGATGTCACCTCACTGTAATGAAACTTGTAAATTTAAATAAACAAATAGCGGTCTTGCCATAACATTAATTTGAATTTACAAAAAACCTCGCCTATCCCTAACACGAGGTAAATATGGTTTAGGGTGGTATTCGATTCCTCTCCCCCACCGTCCACTAGTCACTGCCAGTACACCGACCAGCAAGCGCTGCATTCTGACCTATGTTGGCGCATGTTGTCATCGAGCGACCAACTAGCGTTACATCTCTGAACTTTTTGAGCCTGTTGACGTCCCACAGATTTGCAGCTTATGCGTGGCCGCATTGCAACAGGATAATACGAGGCGTGGCATGCACTTGTTCTGCGCCCATCGGTTTATACTGCTGTGACCTCCATATTCTCATAATTACTAGCCTATCGAAAAAAATAAACAATGCACCACCCACCGCTTCACCAGATAAACACTGGCAAAGGTAGAAGAGCGTGGACTGCTGTATCCCAAAAACACATCCAGGGCCTCCTTGATTCAATACCGAAGCCTACAGCAGCGAGTGATCTTCGCACAATGCGTTATTTACCAAATCAATATGTGATCGGTCCTTATTAGTGAGGCATTCTGGATGGGAATGAGTGCATTTGATGTAGTGATCGTGATTCTGAAGCCCATACCTGAATTTCTACTCGAGTTGCTGTGCTCTCGTTCGGAAGATTACCAACCGTTCCATGGAAGGTGTTTATAGCCGCTGTAGTGGTCCCTATGTTAATATCATTAATGGAACACAAGTGGAAACGATTGATTGAGTTAAGTTTAGTAGAATTTATTGTGGACCCATAGATGAATACGAGAATATTGCACACAATTAGTGCCGGCCGCGGTGGCGGAGCGGTCTGCAGCTCGCCAGTCACGTTTTGCACGGCCGCTGTGGTCGGGGGTTCGAATCCCCCCCTCGCGCATGGATATTTGTCCGGTCTTTAGTATTAGGTAGTACATAAGTAGTTTGTAAGTTTAGGGACTGATGACTCCGTAGTTAAGTCCCATAAGCTTTACAAACATTTGATATTTTGACATTTCACACAGAATTAGCATAAAAAGGTATCCCACAGTGCTTGAATTTGGACCTACTTAAATCAATTTCTAATAACACCATTCCCTATAGTACTCTAGCAGATCCGCTACAAATTGCCAACCTTCCCAGATAATATCATCAAAATGAGGTACGTAACTGAAGGGTGGTAACTTAGGTTAGAAAACAAATTTTATCACTCAAACAAGGTTCTTGGTATCCAGTATCATTTCAATCCCATATACAATTAACCAACACCATTTGAAAAACACAAACAAATCGGACATTGTCTTAATTACAGTACAGAAAAAATTTTGGTCTTATGCCAGATCCGATCAAATACATAAATGCAGAATGAGCATCTGCACAGGCAAAGCATAATATCAACATATCAATAATGATACTAAAGTTACATTGAACAGCAGCAACATATAATCTAGGAAGACCTTGTGGTGTCGCACAAGTACAAAGTGCGCGCCAACAACTTTCGCCGCGCGCCTCCATGCACGCACGGCGCGGCGTTCTTACGACGACAGCCACGAGCGCCCTCTGCGACAACGCCGCTTGTGGCCACCACTGAAGGACATCGGTCACTTGGGACTGAGTTAGCAACCAGTTAGGACCTTCGTAATCAGATAGGCACCAGTGAAGACTTTGCTATCGTACAGGCACTAGGCAGGCCTCTAACAACTATGTATCAACATTCTGCAGTACTATGTAAAAGTTAAGTATTGTTACATTCTGTGCAATATATATCTCTTTCTAATTTACTCTAGTGTTTATAGTTTCTGGCTGCTCCCCTCCGTACCTGCACCAGCGTGCTGTCTATATTCCTGTGTCGGTCTCATTCCACTCGGCCACCGACACCGACGACGTGGCTGGGACACAAAAGTGGCGACGAGGAGTGATAGAACCTTGGACCAGCCCGCTTACAGCAGCCAGACAGCAGTAGTCGGAGCACGCAGAAATTGCTCCCGCCCACCCACCCTTATTATAAGATTTTTGGGGGAATATATTCAGTTACGTGTTTTGTGGACTTTTTTGTTGCAGAGTGTCCTCTTTCATATTGCATTTGTGTTTTGTTATAATTTACTTGTATGCGCGGCGCCTAATCGGTCAGCATGGCCACTACCCCGAACCCAAACTTAATGGAAATTATTCAGTTACAGACGGCGCAAATCACTCAACTACTGCAGGCCGTGTCGCAGTTGACGGCACAGGCTGCTCACCAACAACAACAGCCGTCACATCAGCAGTCCGCACCTGCCGCTGTACCGCTCCCTACGTTCCGCCAGTACAACGAACGTGAGGAAGAATGGAGCGACTACTTCGCACAGTTTCAAAAACTCGTCGCGGCTCATCAAATTACAGGTCAGAGAGTGAAGAACCTTTTCTTATCGATTGTTGGCCCTCGGACCTTCGTATTATTGCAAAAACTTTTCCCTCACGCCTCTCCTCGTGATGTAGGCTTTGAACAAATTGTAGATGCACTGAATGCTCATTACGAGAGGAAAGTTCTCGTAGCCGCTGCGCGGTACCGATTTTTCAGACTTAAAAAATTACCGCAGCAGTCACACAAAGAGTGGATTACGGAATTGAAGGGCTTAACCCGCCAATGTAAATTTACTTGCTCTTGTGGACTTTCGTATAGTGACGTGATGTTGAGGGATGCGATTACGCAGAATATTCAGGACCCCAGAATTAGAGCAGCCATTCTGAAACAGTCTGACCCCTCATTAGACAGTGTACTGCAGCTTATAGAAGCGCATGATACTTTTGACTTAGCAGATGTAGAAATGCAAAGCCACAGTGTTAATTCAGTGCGCCGCAACGGACGCTTTCCTAGCCGTAGTTCTCAGTATAGCACTAGTGATTCTTATTTTTCTACCGGCCGTGCTGAACAGACAGTGAACAGTAGCCAGAGTAAAAGTGCGACGCAAAGGTTGCCCCGTAGTGTTAGACACAGTAATTTGCATAACGGGCGCCAACGCTCATTTCAGAAAAATGTTCGTAAGTCTTGCCCCCAGTGTGTGTCTCGCCACAAGCGTGCTCATTGCCCTAGTCGCAACGCAACCTGTTATCAATGTGGCAAATCGGGACATGTGCAGTCTGTGTGTATGCAAATTAAAAACTCAAAGAACAGTAATGCTGGAAACGGTGCTTCGCAAAGTGCGAGAACAGTTCAATCTGTAAATGTTATACGGGCTGTGGAATTGAACAGTGCTTTCCTTGGATCTCAATTTCAAGAAAGTAGTTCTGCGCCTATGGCAAAACTATATAGTGCACCACGTAGCAAGCGCCAACGAGCGCGTAAAACAGTGCAACGGAAACGGGTTCGGGACAAGCAAAATGACTATGAACAGTGCATTCCTGTAGTGAAAATAGTGCCTTCTGCAACTGCTCCTTGTAATAGTGCCCAGTACTGTGTAGCTAGTGACAGTAGACTTGTTGTAGATACTGAAAGTAATTTTAGTGCAGTAGCCTCGCATTGCGCGGACGCCGATCCGGCGGTAGTGCCATCTAGTGACATTGTTGTTAATCCCCTGCGTGCCGAGTATGAGCCGCTTCCTTCACTACGCGGCCCACGCATACGCAGCACATAAACCGTAGCAGACGTTGCCCACATTCGCGCACCTGTCGTGCGCCAGAAGCACAAACTTTTTGTAAATCTCTGCATAGAAAATAAGACTGTGCAATTTCAGCTTGATACTGGCTCCGCTGTTACATTAATTAATAAAGATACTTATTAACTTCTGGGTTCGCCAAAATTGTCGCCGTCACAGCAAGTGTTAACAGCTTATACAGGTGAAAATATTCCCGTGCTAGGAACATGTAGCCTGCCCGCCTCTTTTCAAGGTGTAAAAAAAAACAGTTGCTTTTGTAGTTCTTCAGGCCAAATCGACAAAGAACATTTTTGGACTAGATGCTTTTGACTTGTTTGGTTTATCAATTCAAAGAGATGTGCTTCAAATTTCGTCAATAGTGCCTCAGGATGGAGATCGATGCGACGCCGCCACTGTCGCCGCCGCAGATGACAGCGTCACCGAGAGGGACTCCGGGACCGTGCGTGCCGCCGCCGCCTGGGCCACGCACCTCAGAAGAAGATGACCTGCTCCCTCTGGGCGGGGGCGGGCGCCCTTCCCCAGGTTTCGGCGGGTTCCCTGGAGGATCTCAAGGCAGATGCCGGGGCGCGGACGGCCTCTCGATCCCAGCCTCAGCTACGACGCCCGTCCCACCAGTAACGCCCCCGCCCAGGCCCTCCTCCCAGTGCCGTCGCCGTGGCCCTCAGCCCTACGCCACGACGGCGCGGCGGTTTGGGGGGGAGGGGTGTGGTGTCGCACAAGTACAAAGTGCGCGCCAACTACTTTCGCCGCGCGCCGCCATGCACGCACGGCGCGGCGTTCTTACGACGACAGCCACGAGCGCCCTCTGCGACAACGCCGCTCGTGGCCACCACTGAAGGACATCGGTCACTTGGGACTGAGTTAGCAACCAGTTAGGACCTTCGTAATCAGATAGGCACCAGTGAAGACTTTGCTATCGTACAGGCACTAGGCAGGCCTCTAACAACTATGTATCAACATTCTGCAGTACTATGTAAAAGTTAAGTATTGTTACATTCTGTGCAATATATATCTCTTTCTAATTTACTCTAGTGTTTATAGTTTCTGGCTGCTCCCCTCCGTACCTGCACCAGCGTGCTGTCTATATTCCTGTGTCGGTCTCATTCCACTCGGCCACCGACACCGACGACGAGGCTGGGACACAAAAGCGGCGACGAAGTTGGGACACAAAAGACCTTCGGGCAAGAATTTCCGTGTTGATCTCTACTCCGTCACATTGCCTAATCACACGCCTCACTTTCAAGTATACGAATCACGTTAGGAAAATTCTTTCTCTTTGTGTCGGCAAGACTCACCGCTACCAGTAGCACCTCTGAGGATGTTCAGTGCAGCTCTGGACGAAACGTCAGGAGCAGATACGTTTCTTCGACCACGACCATATAACTCGGAAGATTCAACAGCAATTATTTCAGCCGGTCGTGAAAGTCTTCACATACATTCATGCCTGATGGGGGACTCGAAACCCCGACGGCGAAAGGCCGCGCGTACCGCAGCACGGCGCCTCACTGCGCACGGATATTCCGCCGCGGCCAAAGACCCTCTTGAGCCATTCAACCAGCAAGGTTAGCCTCAGGTCCATAATTGATACTACTAACGATTAGTGATTTTCGCAAATATGGCGCTCACCGCGCACCGCACAGCAAACACGCTCCTCGGCGACCGTTAGTGAGTCTCCACAGAGAGCTCCTTTGTATACCAGCCTTCGACCCCCCAACGCGCCTCCTCCACAGCGCCTGAGGCCCAGCGGCGCAAATCACTTGCAGGGACGTGCCGCCCTCTGGCGGCGCCAGCGCAACAAGTAGCGCGGCGGTATTCTGGCCGCGGGCTCAGCAGATGGGCCGCTCCACATAGCAAACTACGTAATGTGCCAGCTGTCGAGGAAGAATTCTCTTGGACACTGCAAATGGATTCGTATTTACTGGTACGAGGAAATATTGTAAACCACTATGAAATGGACAAACAGTCCAGGAAAAGAAGAAAATAGGATCTCCTGCACAAATGATGTACGATATGAAAGATTTATATTTGCCAGGTCATGGGTGAAATGCAAAACGGTAGGCTTCATGTTGGGGTTACCTGTAAAACGTGGAAATTGTGGGATTGCTTTGGACTTTGTATCAGAAAAGACTTGCTTTCAAACATTTAAAAAAAAGTGGAAAACAAATTTCATGCGCCTTTCTTGGGCAATGTTAGTTACAGGCGAGACTCTACATTTTAAAAAATCATTAAATTGTTCGCTTGGCCCCAAAAGACTCATTTAAGTAAATTAATACTGTTTCTGCTATCCATTTCTGAGTGTGCCAAATAAAAGGTTAATTATAAGCACTTGATATCACATTTCTCGTTGCTAATTATATATTTTTCCCAGTTTGTCTAAGGCACTGCAATCGAATACGATATTTTAGAACGCACATAAATATTCATAACAATTAATTTATAAATTTTTACATTCCATCTATTAAAAATTTCAACGTATTACATTCTTTTAAAGAAAGGAGAACCATATATGTGTGTGGTGGTGGTGGTGGTGGTGGTGTGTGTGTGTGTGTGTGTGTGAGAGAGAGAGAGAGAGAGAGAAAGAGAGAGAGAGAGAGAGAGAGATAGTATATGCTGTCTGTTCTTTAGCACATGTCCGAGAGAACAACATTTTGATCCTGCAGCCACTACAAATCAGGACATAGCATTACATCACTACTATGAGCAGAAGACCCTACTTCGAATCCCAGTCCGGTACAAGGTTTCAACTTCACCCATTTAATTCAGTTCCGACTAGCAGTTCATGTCTTTAATTACTTGTGTGTAAACTACTTTCTTTCTAGCTATTCAGCCCTTTGTTACATCTAATCTTCTTAAGATCTACTGCACACAGAAACTGCAGGAGAATGTCGAAAAACGCACAGGAAAATCTTCGTTAGTCAACCCTTACAAGCTTGTAATCTATTACTTGTTAAATTGTGCACATGTTGTGCATGTCTTTAATAACGAAATGGCAACACATGTGCCTTGGTTGCTGCTATTGCAGCTGACCTAAGCTCTGTTGAGACAGGCACCATTTGCAAGAGTTAGGCGTCGGCTGGGACGTACTTAACGGCCGCACACGCGGACAGGGCGGGTGTTCTGCGGGGTCGCTAGTTAGCGCGGTCGTCTGGGGTCGACGGCTTAGCGTGGCCGCCCGCTATAGGGGCGGCGCTTTAAGCCAGGGCGTTAGCGCCGGCAGTTACGGCAAATGGGCCGCTCTGGGTGGGAGGCCACTCAGCCGCCAGACGACGTGAGGGCTGCAGCTGGTCGTGAGGCCCAGCACCACTGACGCTATTTACGGGAGAGCGAAAGTCGCGCCATGCTCCCGTAACGAACTTTAAAGTAGTGGGACAGGGGGGATTCTGGACGTGTTGAACCCTAGCTAGCGGTCATTCCAGGAATACTCAACGACATTCAGATACCACCCATATAACAATTACTTCCCAGACTCGGAGTATCATATTGCACACGTAAATCCTTATCATGTTCCTAAAGGCCGAGGAGACTGAGGCGCTCCAGTCACGGTCTGCACGGCCACTACGGTCGGGTGTTCGAATCCCCCCTCGGGCATGGATATTTGTGCCGTCCTAGTTCGTAAGTAGTTCATAAGTAGTTTGTAAGTTTAGGGACTGATGAACCTGTAGTTACGTTCCTTAAGCTTAACAAACATTTGAACATGTTCCTAAAATTCAAACATGAGGCAGCATGTACTGTCATGCAGTTCTAAGAATTCAGAGATAACGTTCTACCTACACATGTCAAGGTCACATCGTACGCAAGTCCCCCAACACCCCCACCCCAGTCTTTGAGTGCCACAGCTGAGGGATTTGGGTGTGCATATAGACGATAAGCAGTGTGGACAGGAAGAGAATAGAGCTTTTTAAATGTGGTGTTACAGAAGAATGCTGAAGATTAGGTGGGTAGAGCGCATAACTAATGAAGAGGTACTGAACAGAATTGGCGAGAAAAGGAATTTTTGGCATATCCTGACTAAAAGAAGGGATCGCTTGGTAGGACACATTCTAAGACATGAAGGAATCGTAAATTTACCATTGGAGGGAAGTGTGTGGGGTAAAAATCGCAGAGGGAGACCAAGAGACGCGTATATTAAGCAGATTCAAGTGGATGTGGGTTGCCGTTCTTATGAGGAGATGAAAAGGCTTGCTCAGGATAGAGTAGGGTGGAGAGCTGCATCAAACCAGTCTCCGGACTGAAGACCATAACACACACATTAATTTTTATAGTTTTTTATTTTTTATTTTACTTTTTATTTATTTATTTATTTATTTATTGTATAATGCAGACGAATTTCCTGTACCAGTCCATGATCTTTATTTTTTCATCAATAACAATTAATACCGTCTATATCGCTAAAATTTGATTTATTACATCGTTTCGGCATCTGCCATCATCAGATCTAAAAACCTCTGAACTTGCACAGTACAGTTCATCATTAGTAAAATATCTACTAGGTAGAAATTTTATCATTGACGTTGAATTTTACTGTGCAACATGAACGTTACATACAATTGGGACAAGTCAGTAAGTCAGCTGTGGCAGAACACCAGAAGGAATGTGACGATACTATTAACTTCCGAGAACCTCGCGTGCTTGCCTGGGAACCGTGGATGCAACAACGCAAAATAAGAGAAGCCATCGAAATAATTAAAAGACCTAACAACATGAACAGGGAGGATGGCTACAAGTTACCTTCGACGTGGCTGTTGGCAATCCCTCCCAGCGGGCCGCGTGTGTGCGCCAAACAGTGACTCCACTTGACCCGGGCTCCGCAGTATAAACAGCGGACACAGTAGAACTGACGCGCGGCATGAATGTTCGCAGAAGGAAACACCATCCCCTGGATGCTACTTGATTATTGGGTTCTGCCTTCCAATCACTCACAAGATTAACGCTGATTCGCTTCTGCCAGCCAATCACAATCTTAGATGTATAATGTCGGTATTAGATAATCGGAAATTTCTCATTATATAAAAGTCAACATTCAGCAGCAGCTAACAGTTAACTGCCGTGAAGAGGACCACTCCACAAACGTCGAAACGACGGCAATTAATTTGTTAAGTATTTAAATAGGACGCAGCCTCATACCCAGAATTGTTTTATTCAAAATGACACCGGCCGTGGAAGTCTAAGAACTTATACTTACTGTGCAATTACAGAGGTTTTTAGAACTGATGATGACAGATTCCGAAATGATGTAATAAATACATACAATTTTAGCGATCTTGACGGTTTTTATTCTAATTGATTTTCAACATCATATGAATCATTTGCAGACAATCGGCACTGTAGGCACATTCAGCTTTGAGCATCAAATCACCTCCACAACCATGTATGATACGTTTCTTCTGTGCCACGGCTTCTGCACCATCGCCGATCACTTCATCGTAAAGAAGTTAGCATTTCACTTGTTGGATGGTGCATGAAGGGCAGTAGTTGCTTCTGATACTTAATTTTGAGAGGGACAAGACTAGACTATGAGCTGGTTGCACATTCAGCAAAATGTTTAAAAGGGAATGATCACTTCCACATGTGTGGGACCAGCTGGTGCAGTTGTGAAGATGGCCCTAAACGGTATAAGGTTTGGAGAAAGTAAAGAGGATCAAAGGCTTGTTAACTGAAAGCAACATACATAATGTTTTTGACAAAGGCTGCCCCACTCACTCTGTCTCGTGCGGAAAAATGGGTTAGAATTTAGTCCCCTGTGGTACCCAACACCGATCAGATCATTATTGAGAAGCAAAGAAGAAAGCAGGCCACATTTAAACTGAATTCCTGATTGTCAGTGTTTACAGGAACTTGAAATATAGCATGGACTGTATTGTAATTCTGTTACGTAAACTGGTAGAAAATCCAAAGTAGGTCTGGCCATAAGTAAAGTACAGTAGCGTAATGACACAAGCAATACCTTAAATACGTGATAGTAATGGTGATAATGATGGCAGTGCTGCTGGAGCATTGTTATTGAATACAACTTTCCATAATTGCTTCACCAAATAAGATGATACAAAAACTGCAGAATTTCAATAAAGAACAGTTGCCAGCATGCATAACTAAGAAGGAAGGTAGTAAAATTAGGTTGTAAGTCCTATAATAGTAAATTTATATAGAAAATAAAATGTAAAACGATATTTTAAAAAAAATTAAAAAACTAGAGTAAAAGTAATCCTCTTAATAGTAAAGAAACTTAATACTCACAACAAAACTCCAGCTCACAAGTAGCCAGTATCTAGAAGGATTCGAACCTGTATTATTTGTGTGACTTTTGTTAATCAACATTGGTTCCTGCACGACGTCTGTTTTCTTCATAATTCAAACTGTACATTTTTGCAGTAATCTTTTCTGGTACGTAATAAGCGATGCTTCGCTTTGAACCCCACCATCCCGTTTCGTGGACCATATACTTTCGTGAGTGACGTTTAGCACCATGATACGGCCCACACGAGGTGCATGTATTTCAATAAACATTCTTCAACTCACCCTTTCAGGCAAACATGCGTATACATCGTGCCACCTTCATGCTAACCTCTAGACACCACGTATCTACACTTTTATCAGCTTTCTCATTTTATTAGCCATATTTCCAGCAATATTTCTTACGTGTTTCCTTCTTTTATCAGCACATGCATATTTTTTATTTTATCAGCACATGCATATTTTGATCATGCGACTATGCGCACACTCATTCCACTTCTTGGCGCAACCTAGCGCAATTGCATGTCACTACTATCCTTATGCACGTCAGTAAACAGAGCTTACATGGTGTGCGTGCGGCATTACTCTACAGTTTTAAATTTGACATCCCTAATTAATTTATTACATAATAACTGTTTGGCGTGGAGTAATGCTGCACGTCATTAGAACACTTGTTTTTTTTACAACAATTTTACATGATCAGTGAGTGTCTTCTCCTCAATGTTGTATCTTTAATTATTATTGTTGTATTTTCCTAACAATTTTATATTATTGTCTGGCATATTACTGTTTTTAGATCCAATTTCTGAAGAAGACAAAATTAATTTTGTCGAAACCTGGGTAAAGGTTTTATTAAAGCCATTTAACGCGACTGGTTAGCTGGTATTTATTCTAAAAAAATTATTCATTCTACCGTTGCTGAAATGCAGCCATGTTCAAGATTTTGAACACTTCATATTAAATAAAGGTTACAGGTTATGATCATATTCTAAGATCATCGTCAGATCGATTTGTCTCAGCACATTGATGTCGAATTGCAGCGGGGTTTTGGCACATATATTTAGTTATGAATTACATCAAAGAGAACTATCCATTGACACATATTCAACACGGATTCAGAAAGTAGCGCTTTTGTGGAACACAGCCTGCTCTTTATTCGTACAAAGTGATGATTTGATATGAACAAGCTTTTATCCCATACCTCACAAGCGGCTTCTAATCAAATAGCATGTTTCTAGAGTATTGTCTCACTTTCTGTGACAAAGTAAGTTCATAGTAACTGACGCAAAGTCATAAAGTAAAACAGTAGACATATATGGTGTCCTCCTGGGCTGTGTTATAAGACCACTAATGTTTCTTGTCTGCTATTTAGGAGATAATACAAGAAGCCCTTTTTCATTCCTTTTAGGCCTACAGCCTTGGGTATGTCTTTTAAGGGCATATTGATAATATAAGTGATACCAAAATGCTGCTGTAGGTAACATGCATATAATTGCATTCTGATTATTCTTTCGATCTTAATTTCCTTATTTAAGGTTCGTCAGATTAGCAATTTATTGGTTCTGATTTTTGTCAATGACAGATTTAAATGAAACTGACGACACCACAATGCGAAGTAAACCGCAAAACGATTTATAAATGTATGTGCGGTAAATGGAAATTGAGCCTAAATAATAAAAAGTGTGAAATCACCACTAAAAGAAATCTGTTAAATTCCTTTTACACAGTAAATCAGCCAAATCTAAAGACCGGAAATTCAACTTAATTACTAGGAATTACTGTTGAACCACTTAAATTTGAAGAAATACATAGAAATTTCTGTGGGACAAACGAACCAAAGGCTACGCTTCAGTGGTAGAACACTTAGAAGTGCAACTACTACCTACACGACCCTTGTCCGTCCTCTTTTGTAGGATTTCTGCGTATTGTGCGATTCTTCCAAGTGGGACTGACGGAGGACGGAAAAACTTTCGAAAGGGATTCTCGTTTTGTATTATCGGAATACTGAGGAGAGAGTGTCACAGAAATGACGGTACGCTTTGGGGTGAAAACAATTAAAAGACAGGTGTCTTATTTACGGCCGAATCTATTAACTAAATTTCTTTCACCAAAGCCAAACATACGTACACACGTATAATAGGATACATAGTCATTAGAATAAAATAAGTGAAATCGGATCGGAACAGGTAAGATGTTCATTTTCGTGCACCATTCTAGAATGGTTCTGTAGAGAAATGGAAAGTCGTTCGATGAACCATTTCACAGGCAACTAAGTGTGAGTACCCTGTATATGTGGACAATGGACTTGTAGTAACCGAATGGCCCTGCAGTGTGCTTGTACTTAACCTAAGAAAAATGGAATGGTATTTCGCGACAACATAGGCAAATCGGTCGTTAGACTGTCCAATTGTGGGAAACCGAACCTTGTTCTATCACTGTGAATACATTCTGATCAAAATGTTCAAATGTTTGCAGAGCTTAAGGGACTTAACTGCGTGGTCACCAGTAACTAAACTTGCAAACTATTTATGAACTAACTTAAATACAACACAAACATCCATGCCAGAGGGAGGATTCGAACCTCTGACGCGGGAGGCAGTGCTATCCACAACGTGGCGTTGCAGACCGCTCGGCTACTCCCACTCGTCGAACACATTCTGAGGAGTTTGATTATGTGTATAAATCTTCAAAACACTATTTCAATGGAAATGCCATCTGTTACAGAAAAGTCTACACAACGTTGATGTGGTTAAGCACCAGATCTTCAGTTACAGCAGAAAAGCATCATATTCTGTAACAGTAAGGCCAAACATTGTAATATGATGATGTAGCAGCCAGAAATTGGGAGCAATTGTTTTCTTTTCTTGTCATTTTACGAATGCTGATATAGGTTATTTGAATCAAACATTCTAAGTTTCCAAAGTCGCTGGTATAAGATATTGCTATTACCTTCAGGTAAAATAAAACCTATTGAAAACATATTTACTAATCACATGTAGAATCCAACATGACATTCAGTAAATTTATAATTAAATATGCTGATTTCTTGAATCATGCAGTGTTCGGGTTTCTCGTTACTGACAATGGATATTCTACATCTTAAAAGTAGAACTGATAGGTTCGCATCCATGTTACGCCACATCACAGGAGTGATGCATAGGCCTGTACAAATTGACTAAGTCAATGCACAGTTTAACAGAAATGGACAGTGGTATGTGGATCCTTGGATGCGAGCTCGACAAACGTGAACTATGTGCTCCAATTCAGAATTAACGGAAATGGGCAGTCGTATTAATAACCCTGAATTCCGGCTTGAGAAACGCGAACTATATTGTAATAGTTAACATCAGAAGACAAATTGAGGTAAAGAATGACTTGCAAAAGATATATAAGCCGTATGATAACTCACACCTGGACTATTCGGATACTAAAAGTCTCTTGTAATGTGTTTGTTTAATCAACTCTGTAATCTGATCTTCTACTTTAGCCACTCTATTCCCATTTAATTTATAAAAATTTGTTACATATTTTATACACATAGTAAACAATATGAGCAACCCCTAAATATGGAAGCGAAGACTCTTTCTCTAACAACATTGTCAATTCCACTCACTGCTGCCATCTAGGTAATCACGCAATTGAAAATTACGACACCAGTGTTCCAAGAACTCTCCAGTCACTTGTTCGTTTTTACCAATACCCATTTTCTCATCTAGAGGTTTGCCCTCAGTATTAAGGCATGACATATTCAGGTAAAGTCTTTAATCCACTTTACTTTCTCCAACTCCTCTATGAAGACCCACGATCAGATGGAATGAATGAGTGTACACCATTCAGAGTCATATCCACAGGTACATCAGCTTAAGTCCTACTGTAGCAATTGTCATTTTCCATTAACCATTTTTCTGAACCTACATCCAGCTCATAGTAGGGTGTTGTCCATTGTAGTATGAAGTCACCACATGCAACTTCCGTTCTTTGTGCTTCTCCCAATGCAAAATTGTAACTGCTTTCGGATGAAACGATTTTCTATGGTCCAGATACCATCGCAGTGAAAAAATCAAATCGTACATAGTTTTGCAGACGGTACGAAGCATGAGTTGGACGTGCTTGGACTGCTGAACTTTCTGCAATTGACTCAGATGGCGACTAATTAAAAAATAATAATAAAACCACACATCCAAAACCATCAGCGGCGATGCTCAAAGCGTGGGATGGAGGGCGTGAGTTTTGGGGCCGGGGTGCCATCATATCTAAAATCTCGGAATTTGAATGTTATTTGTGAATTCTCAGAACGGATTTGATGATAAGGATGAATTTTTGCAACTAGGTGATACCTGAGATTTCTGGATGTTAATGCTTGGAATGGTCATGATGATAAGGACATAAGTGTGTAATATGATACAGCTGAATCAACACATTCCGTCTGGTTCGGAAGATCAGTTTAGGAGGATATGTATAACATTGTCAGATGATGCAGTAGTTTTTCTTGGAACACTTTCACATGATGTGGTCATTTTTCGTGAATTCTTGCACTGTGTCTCGTAGATGTTGTTAACCCCAAGCCGATGGTTGCCAGACAGTAAGGAATATTTTTACCATTCTGACTGGAGGCTTAGAAGGAGATATCGAAAATTACCACATAGACACACGCACGCAAACACACTCACAGACACACACACACACACACACACACAGACACACACACACTTACATATATACAAGTTGACATCATTTACAGATTACTATGTAACTTGATTCATGCCGCACTTCGTGTTTCGGGTTAGGCCCAACATCTTTCGGTCTTTTTTTTATCACAATGACATTACCTAATTGGTTCACACCACAGCGAATAGCACACTAACGTCATTAATGAGACAATTCATGTCATGAATGTTACAATTTTTGTTAGGCGACTTTCAGACGGAATTTGTGCTTGAAACAAGCTGTGTGTCAGGAAAGAGCTGACTCCACAGCGGAGAGGGACAATAACAATGGCTTTTCGAGCGACGTTGGCGGATAACAGGTCTGTAGTCTCTTGTGAAAGAGCCGCTTTCCACCTGGGGCGACTGGCTTAAAAAGCGAGCCACCGTTTGCGACGAGAAGATAGCGGAGACCTTTGCTTCAAGCTGGACTTCAACAGAGCGGTCGCTCAGAACGCCAGCTTAAAATACTTTTGTTCAAAATCTGGCAGGCTTAAAAGAGCGTCTCTCTCTTCTCACATGTCCCCCTTTCTCTCTCTCTCTCTCTCTCTCTCTCTCTCTCTCTCTCTCTCTCTCTCTCTCTCTCTCACACACACACACACACTCTCTCTTTTATTATTTCTTATTTAATTATTTTGAGTGGCGTGCATGGTGGTGAGTTTAATATGATTACTGCTTTATTTCACAAGGCTGTAAGGAAACTAAATCAGTCGTGAGCAATGGGGAAGAACTGGGCATATTGTTGAACACGAAATGAGGAATGCAAATGAAGTACTATGAACGTCACAAAGAATGATTTATCGTAAACAAAAAAGTACTAGCGTCATTAGTAATGGCTTACATTTTTCGTGATTGCCGTGTTCTAAGACCACACTATCAAATGGAAACGGGGGAGTAGCTTATTGTGTATTGTTAAAAATGCGCATTCCATTAGACATGGGGCAGTCCATGTGCTACCTTCATGATGTATGTCCTACAAATTCCGCGTAGATTTCAGACTTTCGTAAAAGAACGTGTATGTTTATGTGCTCTATAAATTTACTCTCCTGACAATTAGAGATGTTATAGAGAACACTTACTCAATGTTAGGGCCACACCATTGTGATTGAAATTACTTAAATTTTTCGCTAATACAATAAAGGTTTAGTGAAACAGGTTACAGCTGTTTACAGATTTGAAATTAATTCTATTCTGCTCAGGTTTAGTTACAGAAATACAACAGAGAAGCTTCCAACACGTCAACGCGATCTTAGCACTGTAGTGATTGTATTAGCAAAAAAAGAACATTAATTTAGAGTCACAGTTTCTTCAGGTGTTTATTCATTCACACACACACACACACACACACACACACACACACACACACACACACTTGTGCAGAAGCCAGCTTAAACTATTTTATTAGAGAGCTTTCATTACAAAAAGATCAAAGAATTCAATGGTCACGTGTTCGATCCTCGGCATGTCCTATGTCTTTTATCTGTCACTTTCCACCTCTGGCAAAGTTGCTGGTGTGAAAAATAGTGAGTAGCACCGTAGTTCGGAATCCACGTTAAACTGTAGGTCCCCCCATAAGTTGTTGTTATGGTCTTCAGTCCGGAGACTGGTTTGATGCATCTCTCCGCCCTACTCTATCCTCAGCAAGCCTTTTCATCTCCTCATAAGAACGGCAAGCCACATCCACTTGAATCTGCTTACTATACGCGTCTCTTGGTCTCCCTCTGCGATTTTTACCCCACACACTTGCCTCCAATGCTAAATTTACGATTCCTTGATGTCTAAGAATGTGTCCTACCAAGCGATCCCTTCTTTTAGTTAGGGTATGCCAAAAATTCCTTTTCTCGCCAGTTCTGTTAAGTACCTCTCCATTAGTTATGTGATCTACCCACCTAATCTTCAGCATTCTTCTGTAACACCACATTTCAAAAGCCTCTATTCTCTTCCTGTCCGCACTGCTTATCGTCCATGTTTCACTCCCGTACAGGGCAACACTCCACACAAATGCCTTCAGAAAAGACTTCCTTACACTTAAATTAATATTCGATGTTAGCAAATTTCTCTTTTTCAAAAATGCTTTTCTTCCCATTGCCATTCTGAATTTTATATCCTCTGTACTGCGACCATCGCATGTTATTTTACTACCCAAGTAACAAAACTCATCTACCACCTTCATTGTTTCGTTACCTAATCTAATACCTTCAGTATCACCTGATTTTCTAAGACCGCATTCATTATTTTTGTTTTGCTCTTGTTAATGTTCATTTTGTACACTCTCTTCAACACACTGTCCATTCCATTCAACTGCTCTTCCAGGTCGTTCGCTGTCTCTGACAGAATTACAATGTCATCAGCGAAACGCAATGTTTTTATTTCTTCCCCCTGAACTTTAATCCCTATTCCAAATTTTTCCTTGCTTTCCTTCACCGCCTGCTCGATGTACAAATTAAATAACATAGGAGAAAGGCTACAACCCTGTCTTACTCCCTTCCCAACAGATGCTTCCCTTTCATGCCCTTCGAGTCTAATAACTGCGGTCTGGCTTTTGTACAAGTTGTAGATAACTCTCATTTCCCTATATTTTAACCCTGCTGACTTCAGAATTTGAAAGAGTGTAGTCCAGTCAACATTGTCAAACGCTTTCTCCAAATCTACAAAGGCTAAAAATGTAGGTTTGCCTTTCCTTAATCTATCTTCTAAGATAAGACGTAAAGTGAGTATTGCCTCCCGGGTTTCTACGTTCCTCCTGAATCCAAACTGATCTTCCCCTAGTTCAGCTTCTACCAGGTCTCCCTCTGAAATTCATCAGAACTTCACTTTCCTTCAATTTATCTAGGTCTCATCTCCTTATTTTCCTACCTTTCTGCAGTTTTTTCAGTTTCAGCCTACAGTTCATGACTAACAAGTTATGGTCAGAGTCTATATCTGCCCCTGGGTATGTCTTGTAGTTTATAACCTGGTTCCGGAATCTATGTTTTACCATTATAAAATCTATCTGATACCTTCCGGTGTCTCCTGGTCTCTTCCAAGTATACAACCTTCTTTTGTGATTCTTAAACCACATGTTTGTTATGATTAAATTATGTTCCGTGCAAAATTCTACCAGGCGACTTCCTCTTTCATTCCTTCTGCCCAGTCCACATTCACCTACTATTTTTCCCTCTCTTCCTTTTCCTACTACCGAATTCCAGTCTCCCATCACAATTAAGTTTTCCTCTCCCTTAACTGTCTGAATAATTTCCTTTAGCTCTTCATATATTTCTCCGATCTCCTCTTCATCGGCAGAGCTAGTTGGCATATAAACCTGTACTACTGTTGTCGGTGTTGGCTTCGTATCTATCTTGACAATGATAATGCTATCACTGTGCTGCTCATAGTAGTTTACCCGCATTCCTATTTTCTTATTCATTATTAGTCCTATCCCTGTGATACCCCCAACTGATTTTGTATTTATAATCCTGTACTCACCTGATCAGAAATCTTGTTCATCCTGCCACCGAACTTCACTAATCCCCACAATATCTAACTTCAACCTATCCATTTCCCTTTTTAAATTTTCTAATTTTCCTACCCGATTAAGGGATCTAACATTCCACGCTCCGATCCGTAGAATGCCAGTATTGTCTTTCCTGATGATAACATCCTCCTGAGTAGTCCCCGCCCGGAGATCCGAATAGGGGACTATCTTACCTCCGGAATATTTTACTCAAGAGGATGCCATCATCATATTTTCATACAGTAGAGCTGCATGTCCCCGGGAAAAGTAACGGCTGTAGTTTCCCCTTGCTTTCAGCCGTTCGTAGTAACCGTGTGGCAAAGCCACATTAGCTGATGTCACAAGGCCAGCTCAGTCAATCATCCAGACTGTTGCCCCTATAACTACTGAAAAGGCTGCTTCCCCTCTTCAGGAACCACACGTTTGTCTGGCCTCTCCACAGATACCCCTCCGCTGTGGTTGCACCTACGGTACGGCTATCTGCATCGTTGAGGCACGCAAGCCACCCCACCTCGGCAATGTCTGTGGTTCATGGGGGTGGGCCCCCCATAAATGGCTCGGTAAGTTCGAAGGTCAGAGGAAGGCAATGGCATACCACCTTCAAAGAGGACCTTTCCTAGTAAAGCACTATGGTGTTCAAATCAATGTTCGAATTGAGGACGGCTTTACCTTACCAGAACAACACTAACTCAAAAACCATTATTAAGCTGCAAACAGCTATTCAGACGGTCATCGACAGCATCAGTGTTCTTACATTTCAGCAATTCATGCCGAAT
This sequence comes from Locusta migratoria, assembly GCA_026315105.1. Classification (NCBI taxonomy): domain Eukaryota; kingdom Metazoa; phylum Arthropoda; class Insecta; order Orthoptera; family Acrididae; genus Locusta; species Locusta migratoria. Next base: position 280,981,414 of record CM048747.1, on the reverse strand, counting down.
TTCGGTATTCGTCTGCGCCAGATCATCGCAACGGAAGGCAGGCATATCGAACACTTCATAACCTAAATTCGTATATCTGTAGTGGCGTTTACGTGTTGAATAAAGTGAGTGCACGCCGTAGTTTGTAATTAAGTTGTGTTTTGCCTCATATAGTTCCATAATTGACACCCTGTATAACACCTTTAGCGGTGATCTGTGGAACGATGTCCAAACTTATGGTGCTTTGTACAGTATAACAACCTTCTCCATAAAAAGTTTTACCATTATAAGTTTTATAATGGTAAAACTTTCAAGATGATGGATCAATCGGTGTCGAAGTCTATTGGTTACCCTCCGCTTTGCAGCGTACGAAATCATCGTTTCGTTTCGGTCACGTGTACAAACGTGTAAATGTCTAACGAAAGCTGTTGATGTGTATAAATGTTAGATTAGGTTAGTTTGTCAGTCCGCAGGCTAAGGATGTTTATATATAGATTTATTTTGGAACTTTATATTTGCGTCTTTACTTCTAACTTGAGCTGTTCGATATACAAAAATAAATGTTGTAAAGCTATGGGACCAAACTGCAGTGGTCGTTCCCTATACTCGCAAACTACTCAAATTAACTTAAGCTAAGGGCAGCCACAAACACATGCTCCAGAGAGAAGCAGTAAGACGCCTTAGCGCGCACGTCCACTTCCGCGCAGCTTGTTCGATCTAATAATGAATTTTCCTATAAATATTAATTTTACTAGATCTTTTATAGTGTATTTACATCGGGTGGGTTTTATTTTGCGGTTTCGTAAAAACTTCAAAGATAGGGCCTGTTGTTGTTGTTGTGGTCTTCAGTCCGGAGACTGGTTTGATGCAGCTCTCCACCCTACTCTATCCTGAGCAAGCCTTTTCATCTCCTCATAAGAACGACAACCCACATCCACTTGAATCTGCTTATTATACGCGTCTCTTGGTCTCCCTCTGCGATTTTTACCCCACACACTTCCCTCCAATGCTAAATTCACAATTCCTTGATGTCTAAGAATGTGTCCTACCAATCTATCCCTATCTATCAAGGTATGCCAGAAATTTCTTTTCTCCCCAATTCGGTTCAGTACCTCCTCATTAGTTACGCGATCCACCCACCAAATCTTCAGCATTCTTCTGTAGCACCACATTTCAAAAGCCTCTATCCTCTTTCTGTCCACACTGCTTATCGTCCATGTTTCACTCCCATACAAGGCAACACTCCATACAAATGCCTTCAGAAAGGACTTCCTTAGGCTTAAATCAATATAAGATGTTAACAAATTTCTCTTTTTCAAAAACGCCTTTCTACCTATTGCCATTCTGCATTTTATATCCTCTGTACTGCGACCATCATTTGTTATTTTACTGCCCAAGTAACAAAACTCATCTACCTCCTTTATTGTTTCGTTACCTAACCTAATTCCTTCAGCATCACCTGATTTTCTTACACTGCACTCCATTACCCTAGTTTTACTCTTGTTAATGTTCATCTTATATGCACCTTTCAGCACACTATCCATTCCGTTCAATTGCTCTTGCAGGTCGTTTGCTGTCTCTGACAGAATTACTATGTCGTCGGCAAAACGCAATGTTTTCAATTCTTCACCCTGAACTTTAATTCCTTCTCCAAATTTCTCCTTGCTTTCCTTTATAGCTTGCTCAATGTACAAATTGAACAACATTGGGGAAAGGCTACAACCCTGTCTTACTCCCTTTCCAACCACTGCATCCCTTTCATGCCCTTCAACTCTGACAACCGCTGTCTGGTTTTTGTACAAGTTGTAGATAACCTTGCGCTCCCTATATTTTACTCCTGCTTGCTTCAGAACTTGAAATAGTTTGTTCCAGTCAACATTGTCAAAAGCCTTCTCCAAATCTACAAAAGCTAGAAATGTTGGTTTGCCTTTTCTTAATCTATCTTCTAGGATAAGCCGTAAAGTGAGTATTGCCTCCCGTGTTCCTACATTTCTCCTGAACCCAAACTGATCTTCCCCGAGGTCGGCTTCTACCAGCTTTTCCATCCTTCTGTATATAATTCGTGTTAATATTTTGCAACCATGACTTATTAAACTGATGGTTCTGTAGTTTTCACACCTGTCTGCACCCGCTTTCTTTGGAATGGGGATTATTACATTTTTCTTAAAGTCTGAGGGTACTTCACCTGTCTCATACATCTTACACACAATGTGAAACAATTTTGTCATGGCTGGTTCTCCCAGAGACTTCAGTAGCTCTGACGGGATATCATCTACTCCAGGGGCCTTGTTTCGACTTAGATCTTTCAGTGCTCTGTCAAATTCATCTCTCAGTATAATATCTCCTATTTCATCATCATCTACATCCTCTTCCCTTCCTACAATAGTGTCTCGAAGTTCATTTCCTTTGTAGAGTCCCTCTATATACTCTTTCCACCTTTCAGCTTTCCCTTCTTTGCTGAGAACTGGTTTTCCATCAGTGTCCTTGATATTCATAGAGCTGTTTTTCTTATCGCCAAATGTTTCTTTTATTTTCCGGTAGGCTGTATCTATTTTTCCCCTATTTATACATTCTTCTACATCCTTGCATTTGCCTTCTAGCCATTCCTGCTTAGCCATTTTGCACTTCCTGTCAATCTCATTTCTTAGTCGTCTGTACTCCATTTTGCCTGTTTCATTTACTGCATTTTTATATTTTCTCCTTTCATCGATTAAATTTAGTATCTCCTGTGATATCCAAGGATTTTTTGTCGGTCTTGCCTTCCTACCTATTTTGTCCTCTGCTGCCTTCACTATTTCATCTCTCAATTTTACCCATTCCTCCTCAACTGTTTTATTTTCCCCTGTTTCTGTCAATTGTTGCCTGAAGCTCCCTCTGAAATTCTTAAGAACTTCAGGTTCCTTCAATTTATCCAGGTCCCATCTCCTTATTGTCCTACCTTTCTGTAGTTTCTTCAGTTTCAGCCTACAGTTCATAACCAACAAGTTATGGTCAGAGTCTATGTCTGCCCCTGGGTATGTCCTACACTTCAAAACCTGGTTCCGAAATCTATGTCTTACCATTATAAAATCTATCTGGTATCTCCCGGTGTCTCCTGGTCTCTTCCACGTATACAACCTTCTTTTGTGATTCTTAAACCAGGTGTTTGTTATAACTAAATTATGTTCCGCGCAAAATTCTACCAGGCGGCTTCCTCATATATTTCTTCGATTTCCTCATCATCGGCAGAGCTAGTTGGCATATAAACCTGTACTACTGTTGTCGGTGTTGGCTTCGTATCTATCTTGACAATGATAATGCGACCCCCAACTGATTTTGTATTTATAATCCTGTAGTCACCTGACCAGAAATCCTGTTCATCCTGCCACCGAACTTCACTAATCCCCACTATATCTAACTTCAACCTATCCAGTTCCCTTTTTAAATTTTCTAATTTTCCTACTCGATTAAGGGATCTAACATTCCACGCTCCGACCCGTAGAATGCCAGTATTGTCTTTCCTGATGATCACATCCTCTTGAGTAGTCCCCGCCCGGAGATCCGAATGGGGGACTATTTTACCTCCGGAATATTTTACCCGAGAGGATGCCATCATCATATGTTCATACAGTAGAGCTGCATGTCCTCGGGAAAAATAACGGCTGTAGTTTCCCCTTGCTTTCAGCCGTTCGCAGTAACTGTGTGGCAAAGCCACATTAGCTGATGTTACAAGGCCAGCTCAGTCAATCATCCAGACTGTTGCCCCTGTAACTACTGAAAAGGCTGCTGCCCCTCTTCAGGAACCACACGTTTGTCTGGCCTCTCCACAGATACCCCTCCGCTGTGGTTGCACCTACGGTACGGCTATCTGTATCGTTGAGGCACGCAAGCCACCCCACCTCGGCAATGTCTGTGGTTCATGGGAGTGGAGATAGGGCCTATGTTTGGTTAATCTATTACGACTCATTCTGATAAGGTAACCATAAAACGTATTCTCTTTTTTTTATTTTTTTGCAGAGAGTTTCATTCGTGTCCTTACTACATTTTTGTCCTGTGATCTATCTTAAAATGTTCCTTTCATTTAGATCTAGATCCTCCATTTGACCTTTGAAATTCATATTTAGTGCTTCTGTAGCGTATAGCACCTGCAGTTTAATTTTTAATTTTGGACCGCCAAGAAAGGGATTTCTTGTACTTTCGATGCGCATCCACGTTAGATTACGTACTTTTTAAATTCAAAATAGTGATACAAATATCAACAAATAATACATATCCTTGACACAACATTGTCTCGTTATACCAACGGTATTGAATTTAAGGAGAAACATTGCATTAAAATTTGTGCTCTGACCGGGATTCGAACCCGGAACCTTCTACTTACTAGGTAGGCGCTTTACACCACTCATTTAACACAGTTATGTAGACAAAGCACTGTCTTAAAGCACATCTCCCTCCACTAGCACTCCTTAGTCTTGCATGGTTCGAAGGAGAGCTTCTGTGAAGTTTGGAAAGTAGGAGGCGAGGTACTGGCGGAAGTAAATTTGTGAGGGTGCATCGTGAGTCATGTCGGGATAGCACAGTCGGTAGTGCGCTTGCCCGCGAAAGGCAAAGGTCCCAGGTTCGACTCCCGGTTCCGGCACAAAATTTTAATCTTCCAGGAAGTTTCATATGTATTATTTGTTGATATTTGTGACAAAAAAGGATCTGTGAAATCGGTCGAGCCGTTCTCAAGTTATGGCAGGGCCAAGGTATTTAGGGACCCATTTTAAGTTACAAAGTTCCCTCCCCCATGCACCGTATGAAACGTAAGGTAGACGGTGACCATCCTCTTGTTTTGAAGGTCAAGCGTGCGAAATTTCGTGAATATCGGAATGCCACTGTAGATTTCGTGAGTCTGTAGGAGAAGTATGTTCCGCCATGCACCTATCACAAAATAATTTCTTAGCTGATATTTTCTACCTATAAACTATATTCCTGCCAAATTTCAGCTTCATAGGTGAACTAGTTTTCAAGATTTCGTGTTTAGTTAGTGAGTGAGTGTCCTTTTTATATAGATAAAGAAAACGGATTGTAAGGGGAGACTTGCAGACAAAAATAAATAGTAACATGAAAATCTGTAATGCCAACTTTATTTGATATAAAGTCATGTCTGATGCGACAGTTTTATGGCATCTACAGCGAAACTGTTGTGAGCGGTAGACTTCTTTTCATCATTTTGTGTGTGTGTGTGGGGGGGGGGGGGGGGAGGGGTCAATTACAAAATGCTTCATAAATGTCGAAACTACATGCAAACTTTTCTGCTCCCATTTTACAATAATTGACGAATAATCTGGGTATTTTCACTCGGTGGCTGCTTATTATTTATGACGTGATATCTCCTGACCTATGTGTCGGGCTCTTTTGTTTTTGGGTCAGGAACCTTCATGGGCGTACGGTGAACAGTTCACCAAAGTTTTATTACAGTCGAATAAATCGTTTGTGAACATATAGAGGACATACAGACAAACATTCATTTTTATATATAGAGATTATTGTAAAGGTGAAGTATCATTGCGATCAATGTCATGTCTTGTCACATAAGTAATAGAGCGATTTGTAAGATTTCATGGTCATAATTATTTATAGTAATGTGTTTAGTTAGTTGTTAGTATGGAAATCTTAAGTACGGCGTCTTCTGTGTTTAATAAGGAAACTTCATGAATTTTTGACTGAGACTTTAGTAAGATTCATAGTTGCATAGGTAAGTAAAACACGATAATGAGTAAAGTACAACAATATAATCGTTTCGGTGGAAAATAACAGCAAAATTTTTTCAAGCACACCTCTCACTCACAGAACTAACAGTACTCTGCACTGGCGTTGAAGTATGACTGTAGTAACTCCAGCGCTCCCCCCTCAGGCTAGTTTTGTCTTCTTCTTCTTTTGTTGTCTGCGCGATGAAGAAGCATCAAGTCGCCCGGTGCTCTGTTGCTTATGAAGGACGGGACAGAGATAAGGTGCTCTTGGAGGAGAGGGAGCCAAGAGAAATTGGCACTCTGCAGTCGAGGCCATGCAACAAAAACTTTCCAGATGCTGTTGCCAGAGATCTCCAGTGTGTCTTCAGGAAACGAGACAGTATTTCCTGCAAGTTAATCGTTCTTTGCTTTATCTTACTACCAAGAGCATCCTTTGCATGTTCCTTGATGGCAACAGATCATGTTTTTATCCTGACAGTCCCCAATTTCACTTCCAAAATACTGGAGCAGTCGGTCGTGACAGTGTGGTCATAAACCACTTTCCTGGAAATTGAAACGTTGCGGAATCGAATCACAGTGGGACTAATAACATTTATCCCAACCTTCTCTCCGGATTGTTGTCGGGATTCACCAGAAAGACGCCTGGTTCGGAATTACCATTGTATCTTAAAGTGTAAGACACCATCCATCGATTGAAAAACTGGGATTGTAGGCATGGAAGTATCAAGTGTGACATTCAATAGAAGGGAAATCCACTGAGTTTGACACTAAGGTTGACCGTCAAGCATATCTCTGGGATGTCAAATGAAATCCTGAAACTTTTCGCAATGGGTAACTATTAAACATCTTAATTGGAAGATAGATAGTCCAATCACACATGTAAAATGTATATCGCTTACATATAATGCAGCAGAACCATGCATAACTATGCAACAAAGGAATAAAATCTTAGATCATAATAAATTCCTTTCATTATCGGAAAGTAGAAACCATGAATAACGCAACTAAATATTAAGTGAAGAATGGTTCAATCAGATTATTAAACCTGTAATGCCTTGGCACAATGAATGTATAAATTACTATGTCCAACTAAACTGAACGTGATTTGTAAATTGATATCCAGATGAAACGAAAGTCCAAGAAATGTAGAGTTGAGTACCAGTTCCCTTGCGAAAGGACTTGGTGAATTTACCAGAATGAATTTTGTGAATTAATTCCAAAAATAAAAACACTAAGTGGACACAAATAATTTTGCTTTTGTCTCCTCAAATCGTACGTACTTGCTGCTGATACTCAGCAGTCACCATCATTCTAAAAGTCAGATGGAGATAACACTTGCAGTGATCGTTGAGAAGTATAAGTACAGTTCGAATATTAGTGGTAGGCTATGAGGCAGTCTCAAAACGAGCATTGTATGCTGGATGTGCAGAAGAAGTGTACTGGTCCTCAGAAATTAGGATGAAACATCCTGAAAGTCCTCCTCTGCAAATGATGCTGGCTTTGTCAGCATCGGAATCCGTTAAATCAATACCGTGGACACCAATGTACAGTTTATAAAAATAGCAGTTTCCCAAAATGTGCTGTGATTAACCAGTAACATACATTTATTCTCTTTAATGTGGGGTGGATAGTAGAACTTCTCCTCAGCCAATGACAACAACTCCAAAAAGACAGAAGAGAGGAGGAAAATAAATCTGCCTGTGGCCTCCATCGAGTCCCCAGATACCCGGCTGGTAGACCGTCCCTGTCGAAGAAACGAAATGCAACCATGTTGCCAAATAGTGAGTCCGCTGCCAGACAGTACAGATGTAAAGTTTGCTGTTGTCTGACAGAACTGGCAGAAGTGCACAACGCAGCCGGTCTCGCGCATGCGCAGAGCAACGCTCGCGTCTGACTTTCTCCAATGGTCTGCTACCGCAGCCGGCGCTCAAAGCCGACTGGTTCGAGCGCCAGGGATTGCCGTATTTCGGCTCAACTATAGTTGAAGAGTCCTTCCGGCTGCCCTCGGTATTGGCTGTCTACATGTCTTAAATGGCGTCTGGTATTCGGCCTTTCAGTGCTTCAAAAACCAAATGTTTGTAGAACTTATGGGACTTAACTACGGGGTCATCAGTTCCGAAGCTTACAAACTACTTATGAACTAGTTAAGACTAAGGACGGTACAAATATCCATGCCCGAAGGGGGATTCGAACCCTCGACCGTAGTCGCCGTGCAGACCGTGACTGGAGCGCCTCAGTCCCCTCGGCCTTCAGTGCTTCAGTGAAAAATAGGTTTACGGCTCGCGTGTTATTCTATACTGTGGCTCTCGCCTTCCTACAGACAAACACCAGTCTAAGCTTAAATTCGCACATAGCCTTCATTACAGTAAAGAAATGAAGAAGTGCTAATTTATTTCATCATTATTACAGACTAGCGAACCGAGCAATGCTGCGCAGTTGATAACTATGCGTTGAAATTGCGTATACTTCTCCTATCTCCATGTCTCCCTATCTCTATGTTCTCTTAGACTTCTGAAAATCCATTGTTGCTCTGGGATTTATTTCCTCTAAGATTCATTTAGTCCATTTACTATTCCCTCCTCTCCATCTTCTACTCTCTCTCTTACTGTACCTAGCTCTGCCTCTATTGTGAACACAATCTTCTTCTTGAAGAACTAATTTATTACAACTAAATTTCTTCTACACTATTTACAATGGTCGTTACTTCGAAAGTGGTTGCAGAAGTCCGTTGACGCAGCCGGAGTGGTTCCTCGGTACGGCGCACAGTCGGACAGAACCCCCAAAGCGTGGCCAAAACTCCAAGAAGACGTTTAATTCACACAAAACTCATCACACGGGGATTTTTGAAGTCGCTAATTACGAATTTTTTATTGGTAACAATTGTGTAAACAAAATGGCGGAGCAAAAATTCAAATGTTCAAATGTTTGTAAATGTATCGGACCAAACTGCGTGGTCATCAGTCCGTAGCTTACAAACTACTTAAACCTAGGTAAACTAACCTAAGGACAAACACACACACCAATGACCCAGGGAGGACATGAATCTGCGATGACGAGCAAGCGCGCGTTCAGCAGCTAGGCGCCTTAGACAGCTCGGCTACTCCACCGCGGCAAAATGCCGGAGGTAATATAGCAATGTGACCCATGAAAATCCACAATACTTTATTAATAATAGCGTATATATAGTATTTAGACACTGATTAATACACTGCCAACGTCATTTGTTTATTATGACAAAAATAATATTTATCAAAAATATGTAGGAAAAGATTGTTCGATACCACACACAATATAATTAATGATATAATGAAATCTTCAAAGTCGGAGAGAGAACACAAATAATAAATGTAATAGTATAATCAATGGTAGAAGTAATAAGTGTAGATAATATGACTGTCGTTCTTAAGATTCAATACTTAATATGACTGAAGATGTTGTTCTGATGCATACAAATTGGTATCATAGGTTTTGTATCTAGCAGTCAGAGTCAGTATCTCGAAAGTTCCCAGAATCAGACTCCATGTCGATAGTGGTGTAATTGGAATTGCAGGAGACAGTAATAGCTTTATTGCCTCCTTTGACAAACTTTTGACATGCGTTTGTGGTAGTTTTCTTATACTGGATATGAATATATCCGAAGTTACCAGAAGCCTCTTTAAAACGTCTTGTATTGTTTTTGCACGTGAAACATATAGTTCGGTAGCCTACCGAGCGGCGCGCTGGGTGGACCATGTTGAGCTTCGAAATGTCGGCCACTTGGGCACCTCTAAATATTCATTATACAAGAGCAATGGCAGATTTTGACAGCTAATTCTTGTAAATTCCATCAGATAATTAATTAATCTGTAGTCTATATTCCACGGTATATTGCGGTATATGCTACTTTTGCTCTAGTTGAAAATGCAAGTGAAGCAAAGCATGGTCGTTTTGCACAGGCACCAGAAAAAAATTTAATACAAATAGGATAACCATGAAATTTATACCGCTTTAGTATACGACCATTTTTTTCATACCTATAGAAACCGTTTCCATCTTGTAGAACTGAAATTCTTCACTACGCTACCAAAATATTCAATCACAAACCAAGATTAAATTTGGCTTGCTTTCACAGCGCCGCGTGTGCTCTCGAAACTCGACAGGAATTTAGATTCATTGGGAGAATTCTAAGAAAATGCAGTCCGAAAACAAAGGAAGTAGGTTACAGTACACTTGTTCGCCCACAGCTTGAATACTGCTCACCGGTGTTGGAGCCGTAACAGGTGGGATTGATAGAGGAAGTGGAGAAGATCCCACGGAGAGCAGCGCGCTTCGTTACAGGATCATTTGGTAATCGTGAAAGCGTTACGGAGATGATCTCTAAACTCCAGTGGATGACTCTGCAGAAGAGACGCTCTGTCGCTCGGTACGGGCTTTTGTCGAAGTTTCGAGAACTTACCTTTACTCTCCTACGTATATCTCGCGAAGAGATCGCGAGGATGAAATCAGAGAGATTAGAGCACACACAGAGGCATACCGACACTCCTTCTTTCCGCGAATAATACGTGACTGGAATAGGAGGGAAAATCGATAGTGGTACTCAACGTACCCTCCGCCACACACCGTCGGGTGGCTTGCGGAGTATGGTTGTAGATGTAGATGTAGAATCGAAGGTGGCTCCCTCTCCTTCTGGAATGCGATGCACTAATCCTTCCCCTACCAACCCACCCATCAAAATTGCGAGAATCAAAAATTCGTTTTTCGGGGTTCTGGCCACGGTTTGGGGATTCTGTCCCCCTATGCGGCGTCGAACAGTCTTCGGTGACTTCTTCGGTAGCGGGCTTCTTCTTCTGCGGAGTCTGCCACGAGGCTGTCGTTTGCTTTGGTGGATGCGTTACTGACTGGAGAGTCGCCTGGCTGGTCCGTGAAAGGCGATCGCCGGCCAATCGCGAGTCGGCGTAGAAATACTTCGCTGGTTCTCATCTACGCTTGGACCTCTGTAACAGGTCCAAATTAGGCTCTAGTTTATTTACAGTGGCGTGTTTGTCGCGCTATGAGGCCTGCTAGCTATTTAATCCGCTGATCCGTAGAGCTTGAATTCATGGCGTGCTGCCAGCTTGTTAGGGGTAAGACGACTGCACAGCCTCCTCCTCCTCCTCCTCCTCCATCCTTCTATTCACCCACCATCTCTCTACCCCCACCCCAGCATCCTCTCTTCCAATCTGCTCCTGTGTCTTCTCTCTCATTATGCCTGTCCTCCCCTGCATATGAAAATTTACATGTAACTTCCTAATTTCATGGAAATTGGTCAAAATATGTCGACTTCTGGAGGAAGGTATCCTACGTGAAGCACCTAAATCTGACGTAGACAATGCTTCTCTAATTTATTGATTTACTAATTTATTGTAAGTCAAGTGCACAACATGTCAATGTCCGAATAAAAGTGTAGATTGGTGTGGGTTGTAAAGTACCCTCCACCATGGACTGTACGAATTATTATGCATACAATGACGCTGCTGTTGTTTTGAAGGTCAAGTGTTCAAAATTGTGTGGCGATATAGTAGCATATAAAATATGAATCTAATTCGAAGTTACGATGCCCAAACAAAATAATCAATTTCAATTTTTGCGATTTTTCACCCTTGTCATTTGCGTTTTTCCCATCTTTCTTTTTCCAAACCAATTTCGTTTTAAACCAAAAAACAAAACAATATTGAAATCGATTAAGCCAGTTTTTAGTTTGAGTGAGACTAATGCACAGCAATTCATTTTTATATAAAGAGATAGTGTCACTTACATATTTCTTGTAATGTGAATGGATTTTGGCAGGTTCATTTGGGTAATGGGTTGTAAAGAAGGTTACAGAGCAATTTTCGGAAAAAATTGGTTAATAAAATAGGAAGTTGATCCACATAAAAGAATTATCATTATGAAGGAAATAATGCTAGCCGTCTAAAATACACCCTACGTTGTATTTATGTTATACAATATTTTTATTTACTATTTCGTATTAACTATCGTTCAACATTTTAGGTCTTCGTCAGATAACTCAACTGAACAAAGCAGGTTCGTAACGTACTAATAAAGAAAAATATTGCGGAAAATAAATAAAACAAAGATTTTAATATGTCTATGTTCCTGCAAGTACCGACGGAACATTCCATAAATAACATCCATAAAATATAATGACGTCGAAAACCAGTAAATATAGCGATCTCTTTGCTAAATGAAAATAATTTTTAACCTGTGGAACTTTCTCAGCAATCAGTCGTAGAAATATTTATTTATTTGCAGAGCTAGATTTCGACCACTGTGTGGTCATTATCAGTGCTTTAAAACAATTAAAAAACTTAAAACATCTCGACCTCCATGTTGGAGGTTGCGATCGTACTCGAGATGTTTTAAGTATTTTAATTTTTTTAAGCACCGATAATGACCACACAGTGGTCGAAATCTAAATCTGCAAATAAATACATATTTCTACGACGGATTGCTGAAAAATTTCCACAAGTCAAATACAGTCGTGGAGCACTAACTCCACCATGGAATCAAGCCTGGTTATTTTTAACGTTTGTAGCTAAAGAGTTTTACACCTACTTTGTTTTTCTCTTTAATACAGTTGTATACATTGTTATAGTTATTAGACGGTGCTATTATGGAAGCTGTAGGAATACAAAAGCCACAGGTGGTGCTGCGACTGTTCATTTATTGATGCGTTTCGAAATAATCATCTAGCCTTGGGTAAAGATTTAAAGATTTTTGCAAATCGTACATCGTCATGGCCGTGATGAACTACACTACATAATCAAGAACTGCATGTCACACCTGCAACAGCATTTTCTATAACACTGCAAAGAGCTTAGAGGGAACATAAGCGACGCACCTTGCGTGGAATTTCCAAATAGTAAAAGATAAGAGAACCGCTAAACTTTATGTGGTCAGCAATGGAAAATCTAGCACAAACGATTCTTCTTCTGCACAAAACGTAAGAAATGTGTGTTTATTATTAAGAGTGCACAACAGATATTCAGGACATTGATCTTGAGCACTGATATATGCTATAAAACTTCTCGCTTCAGATAACAATACACGGAACTTCGACTGATCACAGTACTTACATATACATTGAATATCATGTCGTCGATGTTTTCTTGTAGATGACTTAAAGTTGCAAAGGTTTTCACTTCCGCTGAATCTCTAGTATTCTTTGTGTTTCGCAAATGACTCAATTAACGATCACGAAATGAGATCATTTGTACATAGATTCAAACACTACTCTTGTGATACAATGGCGCAAGGTTCTAAATAATTTTCACAACGAATTTCTACTATAATGTAGTTTTTTTAAGCCATTGGATTTAATAATAAATTTACGTCATCTGATAGAAAAGAGGAAGTCGACACCTAATGTTTAATTATCATTTCTATTTACTGAGAACAAGGGTTGACACAAACAGTTACAATCATCTTTATACTTACATAATTTTCATTCAGTTTCCAATTTTAATCGTTTGAACAAAAGCTAATCGTTTTGAAAAAGAGCATTGTTTGAGGTTAGATTTAATTACAAGTTAATTGTCTCATCATTAAAAACATCATTGTGGACTCTCAACGTTTAAAGAATGTCTGAGAGAAACCTACAAGCGCGTAAAAATAAACAATAATAAAAATCCCTTGTATCTTTGTCCAAAATTGTCCTCGTGTCAAATACTTTCATAAGATCATATCAACACGTTGTCAATTCTTTTACGCCAAATATGAAAAATTCTCATCCGCAAATCTGGAGTTCCAAGTTAACGCAACTAGTGCCATATCATTTCAAGCTCACTATCCGCGAGAACATTATAGATTTGCCTTGCATAGCTTAGCCACGCCAGCGATGCTCAACAAAACCAAAAATGTTCAAATGTTTGTAAATCTATGGGACTTAACTGCTTGGTTATTAGTCCGTAGCTTACAAACTAACCTAAGGACAACACAGACACACATGTCCGAGAGGGGAGTCGAACCCCTGACGCCGGCCGCGGTGGCCGAGGGGACTGAGGCGCTTCAGTCACGGTCAGCACGGCCACTACGGTCGGGGGTTCGAATCCCTCCTCGGGCATGGATATTTGTGCCGTCTTAGTTCGTAAGTAGTTCATAAGTAGTTTGTAAGTTTAGGGACTGATGACCCCGTAATTAAGTCCCATAAGCTTTACAAACATTTGAACATTTTTTGCCGGGCGCCGTGGCTCAGCGCGCCCGGTCAGAGGGCTGAACGGCCTCTGTAATAAAAAAGCTGAGCCAAGAACACATCGAACAAAAACGAACAAACTTGATCAACGTCCGCAACGAACAGAACTACACATAGAGCAAAAAAAAAAAAAAAAAAAAAAATAGGGGGGACTGAGGCGCGTCAGTCACGGTCTGCACGGCCACTATGGTCGGTGGTTCGAATCCCCCCTCGGGCATGGATATTTGTGCCGTCCTTAGTGTTAGCTAGTTCATAAGTAGTTTGTAAGTTTAGGGACTGATGACCCCGTAGTTAAGTCCCATAAGCTATACAAACATTTGAACATCTTGAATTTGAACCCCCGACGGCGAACGACCGCGCGCACCGCAGTACGCCTCACTACGCACGACTATTCCGCTGCGACTCAACAAAACCAAATACATACATTACAATTGTGCGCCTCGGTTGCACAGTAGTAGAGTGCCAGACTACAAATCCAAAGGTCACGGGTTCGATCCCCGCAAGGTCTTAGGATTTTTATCTGTCACTTTTCACTTCTTTCACCTCTGGCAGTATTGCTCATATGAAAAATACCGAGTAGCACCGTGGTTCGGAACCCACGTTAAACTGTAGGTCCCCCCACAACTGGCTGGGTAAGTCAGTTCGAAGGTCGGAGGAAAGCAATGTCATACCACCTCCAAACAGGACCATGCCTAGTAAAGCACTGTGGTGTTCAAACCAATCTTCGGATTGTTGACTGCTTTACTTTTTACATTACAATTGTAACCTATGGAGAGTTAACATATAAAGCTCATAACGGATACTTGTCATTACATGTATTCAGATCAGGAGAATATATCAGCCAATCGAGGGCCGTGCCAGTGACGGTCCTCATAATACTCCTAGAGAACATCAAACACGCTCCTGCTTCGATGGTCCATTTTCAAAATACAGGAAAATCTTTATGTAAATACAAATTAAGTAAATTTATGGAACTGTTCGCCATATACCCTGCTTTATAAGAGTTGAAACCTGATATGAGTAAGTGAATCTTCCTGTGCTGTTTTTCATCAATTTCTTTACACTTTTCATTTGAAGTTCATTCATAATCAAGTATGGGCAATATTAAGAAATCATATTAGCAGTAGAAAATTTCCATTGTATCTAGTGTAAGGGCAAACATTTCGAAAGGGGGGGGGCTGTCGCAGAGATAGGTTTACACTAAAAACCTAACTTATAAACTGGGAATACGAAAGAAGATCACAGAGAATTAAGAAATACTGGGCGCTAAGAAAAGAACAACACACAGGGAAACTAGAGATACAACGGACCCCCAAACGGGGTGAAAGAAGAGGAAGAAGTCCACTTCAATGCACGGTATCGATATGTTGGAATTTATCGCGTGCCAAATTGTGGTTCTTCAGGAGCCCGTCTTTCTCACAGAGATAAGGTGTAAAGTATTTTCGATAGCCCTTGGGCTATTGATCATATGGATAGCTATCGGAAGAATTGACATACGGTACCTATACTGTAGTGCAGGTTCAAAATATAAACATAGCATACTTACTGCAACCCAATCAAATTGATCAAATCAGGATGTTTGTACATTACTTGTGGTCTATTGTGGCACTGATTTATAAAAGAATAAATTGTTCAAGGGCGACTCCTCGAAAAATACGAACATCCTTGATTTTTGGGTACAGGAATTCGAATTGGGGTGCTGGCAATTTCTAAACATTTGGTTGACTTCAAATCTTCGTAATTTTTAACATATGTTCTTAAAATTATATTACCAAATTACTTTTACAAATTTTCCATATTTTTATCCATTATCAAGAGCCAGAGGTTCACAGATACAACAATAACAAAAAAATTACAAATTAACCTTTTTGTTGCCTTTTGATACCTTGGACTGCAAATATCTAAGTAACTATAGCAAATATTTAAAACTTTAGTAGTGTGTTGCGTAGACATTTATGTAGAAAAGCCATTTTGCAGTTATCAAGATTCACTGGAAAAATCATGACGTATGAATACCAGAATTGTCAATTGTGCTGAGATGCAGGGTTCTGACTACTCAAACACCGCTTTTACAAAATGTACTTGGCGAAAAACAATTTTTACGCATCTTGAAGTTTGATTTTTTCTGTAGATGAAGGATTAATTTTATATATTCGTTATAGTTACTTTACAGCATCAAATTAAGTAAAGTATTGCAACATATATTACAAAGTTTTCAGAGATAAAAACAGATCGAGTACACTTTGTGCATGATTGAGTTTATCTCACAAATAGTAGCGTATGGAATTCATAGATGATACCGAAATTTTATTTAGAACTGAGAGTGCATCAGTATCTCGTTGTGTTTTCGACATATTGATTCAGAACGCACACGGTTTGTTCACTTCTAAGTGGACCTGACGGACATTTCCAAATACTCATTAGTATTTTATAAAACTCTGTGAAAAAAGTTTTAGTTTGTACATCGTATACTGTGAGATTTTTCTCGACACTAATTCGTCATACGTTGCCATGAGTGCACATAGCGAGATGCGCGAGGAACTACACTACTGCTCCAAGAACAACTTGAGGTGTCTCGCCTAGTAGACTTTTTAAAAACGACCCAAAAGTCAACAAAAGTTCAGCCGACCAGTTGCATAAAATGGTTTACATGCAAAAACCTTTCCCTAGGTTCCGGTAAAAGTAATTTTGCCTTCTTCAGAAGTATTACCTAATAAAATATAATACAAATCATATGAATAATAGTAAAATACATAAGTGTTTCTAAAATAAGTAATAAATTAAAATTACAGCATTAGATGAGAATGTACTTACATTTAGCTCACATTAAAATAGTTGTTAAATAAAATGCAGTCAGTCACATTTTATTTAACAACTATTTTAATGTGAGACAAATGTAAGTACATTCTCATCTAATGCTGTAATTTTAATTTCTTACTTATTTTAGAAATATTTATGTATTTTACTATTATTCATAGGATTTATATATTATATTTTATTAGGTAATACTTCTAAAGAAGGCAAAATTACTTTTACCGAAACCTAGGTAAAGGTTTTTGCATGTAAACCATTTTTATGCAACTGGTCGGCTGAAATTTTGTTGACTTTTGGATCGTGTTCCACCGCTGCTCAACTGCAGCCATGTTAAAAAAAAAAAGTTAAACGGTTGTTGGGTAATAAGAATCCCACCTCTCAGCACAATTGGCACTTCTGGTATTCA
This sequence comes from Locusta migratoria, assembly GCA_026315105.1. Taxonomy (NCBI): domain Eukaryota; kingdom Metazoa; phylum Arthropoda; class Insecta; order Orthoptera; family Acrididae; genus Locusta; species Locusta migratoria. Next base: position 280,964,292 of record CM048747.1, on the reverse strand, counting down.
TATAACATAATTTTTCTAGTATATCTTGGTAACAGCCAAATGGCTTTTTTATATAAAGTCTCCTGGTCCTGACGGAATACCAGTTCGGTTTTACAAAGAGTATTCTGCGGCATTGGCCCCCTACTTAGCTTTCATTTATCGCGAATCTTTAATTCAGCGCAAAGTTCCTAATGATTGGAAAAAAGCGCAGGTGACTCCCGTTTATAAGAAAGGATAAGAACTGACCTACACAATTACAGGCCAATATTGTTGACATTAGTTTCATGTAGAATTTTGGAGCATATTCTCAGTTAGAATATAGTAAATTTTCTTGAAACGGAAAAGCTTCTTTCTGTGAATCAGCACGGGTTTAGGAAACACCATTTATGTGAAATTCAGCTTGCCCTTTTCTCACATGACATCGTGCGAGCCATGGATGAAGGGCAACAGGCCGATTGTGTTTTTGTCGACTTCAAAAAGGCGTTCGACGCGGTGCCAAACTGCAGACTGCTAACGAAGATACGAGCTTATGGAATAGGTTCACAGATTTGCGACTGGCTGGAAAACTTCCTAAGTAATAGAACGCAGTACATTGTTCTCGACGGTGAGTGTTCATCAGAGTGTATCGTCAGCCGTGCCCAAGGGGAGTGTTGTAGGACCGATATTATTTTCTATCTGTATAAATGATCTGATGGACACAGTAACTTGTAAATTGCAGGTGTTTGCTGATGATGCTGTATTGTATAGGAGCGTATCGTCTTTAATTGACTGTAATAGCATACAGGATGAATTAGACAAAATTTCTGTTTGGTGAGAAGAATGGTAGCTACCTCTAAATGTAAAAAAAAATGTAGGGTGATGCACATGAGTAAACAAGAAAAACAATCCCATAATGTTCGAATACAGCATTAGTAGTGAGCTTCTTGATGCAGTCGCGTCGTTCAAATATCTAGGCGCAACACTGCAGAGCGATATGAAATGGAACGAACGTGTAAGGACAGTTGTGAGTAAGGCGAACAGCCGACTTTGGTTTATTGGGAGAATTTTTGGGAGATGTACTTCGTCTGTAAAGCAGTCCACCTATAAAACGCTTGTACGACCACGTCTTGATTATTGCTGAAGGGTTTGGGACCCGCATCAGATCAGTTTAATGGAAGACATAGAGGCTGTTCAGAGGCGGGCAGCTAAGTTCGTTATTGGTAGGCTCGAGCAGTGAAATTTAGAGGGCGGGAAATTGAAGCAGAGTGTAGAATCATCTTCCTGCCGCCTACTTACATTTCGCGTAAACATCACAAAGAGAAATTAGGGCTCGTACAGAGGCATATAGACATTCTTTTTTCCGTCATTCTATTTGGGAGTGGAATAGGAAACGAAATGCCTAGTAGTACAGAGTACCCTCCGCCACGCATCTTGAGGTGCATTGCGGAGTATATATGAAGATTGTGTAGATGTAGATCACCGACAAATTGGTTTGGGAGGTGGTACGTTTACGAAGATCACATTACTGACAATACAGCCTCAACTGAAACGAACAATTTGATGGTATCAGTATTGAGTGATGCCGCCATTTTTTGCTACAACCTTTACTACATGTCTCTGCATAGTTTCAATGATGTTCTCGTAGTGTTGTTGGGGTATATCAGTGTATGGGGTATATCAGTGCATAATGCTTCCACATACAGCCAAAGTTGATGTTCGTCAGGCGCGTGATCTGGAGTATAGGGAGGCTATGGTAGCAATGCAGCCCTATGGGTACGATGAAGTGTCACGTATGAACACAAAGTGTCCTGTTGGAATGTGTCCCAAGCTGCTAAGGTATGGCAGGAGCACACACTCCAACATTTCATAGATGTAACGCTGGCTGCTTAGTGCACGGTCAGTGCATAGTAGGGGTATGCGGGAGTGGAAACAAACACCACGTCACATTCACAGATGCAGGACAAGGCAACAGTGCAGCAGTCTCTTCCTACGGAGTCTCTACACCGACGTGGTGGTGCTGCAGAATGGGGATTAGTCGGTTTAAAAATAAAAAAAGTTAAAGTAAAAAAAATATCATCGTTCATCTTACCATTTCTGGCACAGAGGCCTGTGGCGTTGACTCACTGGTAAACATACGATAGTCGCCTGCGATGAGTCCACTCTGGTACAAACAACGTTGAATGGTGTTCATGGCGCAAAGCGCTCAATTACACTACCCTCCATAAGTTTTCAAACACCAAGTAATTATAGACAATGCAAAAGAAATGTATGTATGTATGTAAGTATCCGGATCCCGCTCCAGCTACTGCCAGGGCTGGGTGTTAACGAGTGCTCACCGTTTGGGTCGGTCCTGCCACCACTTTTCTTCCTCCACTTACTGCCAGGTCACACTTCTTCTGTCTACACATGTTCTCACTCCCATTTACCACCGTGTATGTGGGTGCCCTCTAGATCTTTTTCCATCCAGCTTTAGTTCTTCCATAATTTTGGTATGTCTCCGCCCACTCATCCTCTTAACATGCCCGTATCATCTTAGTCTCTTTTTCGATTTCTTATCTCAAACGTACTTGTTTAAGGTCCTTTCTAATATCTACATTCCTTTCTCTGTCATTTCTTGTTTTTCCCTTAATTGCTCTGATAAACTTCATTTCCTCTGCTTGCAGTGTGCTCCAGTCTCTTTCTGTCATTGTCTATGTTTTTCCTCCATTGGTGACAATAGGGAAGTAGTAACTCTTATACATAACGAGTTTTGCTTTCTCTGGAACTTCCTTAGTCCAAATCAGGTGTTTTATTGTTTGATAGAAAGTGCCTCCAAGTGAAACTATCTACCACTTTGAGGGGTTCTCCGTTCAAAGTAATATTCCTGTTGATTCCTTTGTCTCTTCCAAATACCATTATTTCACTCTTATCTTTGTTTATTTTTAATACATACCTTTCCATTATTAGGTTCCACGCATCAAGTTTTAACTGTACATCTACCTCTTTATCACCCCATATTACCATATCATACGAAAAAGTCATATGTTTGTCTCTTTTATATATCTAACTGCCGTATTCATTACCTCCATCACAACATTAAAAATTGCAGGAAATAAAATACCTCCTTGTTTAAATCCTTGTCTTATTTCGAAGCATTCAGAGTTCCCCAGTGGTGTTCTGATTCTACAGTTGTGTCCTCTGTGCATTGTCTTTATTAATGTAGCCATCGTATATACCTATCTTCTTCATTTCTTCCCAGAGTATTTCCCTGTTAAGTGTCATATGCCTTTTCTATGTCTACATAAATCATTATAACCCTTTATGCCTTTTCTATGTCTATATAAATCATTATCACCCTTTTGTTATACTCCAAACTTTTACCATCAGCTGACGGATAGGAAATGCATTTTATACTGTTTTTATGCTTATTAATAAAAGTATAATGTATGTTTTATTTTGGTTGTTTTTATTTTTTGTTTTATATTTTTTCTATCTTTTCAGTTACACACCAAATTTTTTTTATTTCATCTTTGACTTCCTAAGCCGTTTTCGGATCCTCCTGTCCAATTCACCCCTTAGCAGCTCGATTAGGTTACTATCAGGGGATTGGGGCGGCCATTCCATGTTTTTCAATATTTTACGAACCTCTAGAGACTTCATACAGTTCTGACAAAAGCGAGACATATTTTTCGGGTCGTTGTCTTACTGCAAGAAAAACCCTTTCCCAATCAGACGCAAATCAGATGTCTTAGTATGTCGGTGGATAATGGCATGATAATCCTTTTGGTTCATTTTTCCAACTACTTTCACCAAATCTCCGATTTTATTCCCTCCAAAGGATCCCGACACCATCACAGATCCCCTCCATGCTTTACAGTTGGAATTCAACTGAGGATTCAAGCGTTCATGGGGTAAATGGCGTACAAATTTACGTCGTTATTTCCAAATATTTCGAATCTTGGATTCATCAGTGAATAAGACTCTTTCCCAAGCCCCCGCTGTCCAATGTTGGTATGTCTTAGCCGACTGAAATTTTTTCTTATTAACAGTGTGCAACACTAGTTTCTTTGTTGATATATAACCTCGGAGGTTGTTGTCTGCCAGGTGTCGTCTCATTGTTGACTCACCGGTGTATATCCCTCGTTGCGTTTAGTTCAGCAGCAAATTCACGGACAGTTTTAATTCTGTTACATTTACTGTTACTTTTCCTGGCATTCTGATATTTTCCTGGGTGCTCATGAGCGAGGACGACCTTCATAGGTGCCTGTTTCCCGATGCCGGTGTATAGTTTTGATAACTCAGCTAATGGAAATATTTAATTTCTTTGCAACTTGTCGGACACATTTCCTTCTTGGTGCAAAGTAATTATCATTTCCAGTGAATCATAAGGACTCTGTCACTTCGGGGCTATTTTCAGTTAGTTTCGCGGCGTGCTATACTTTTCTGCAAACGCAACTACAAGTGAACAGAACTGTAAACAGCGTAGCTCTACATAGCCATGCGGTCTACTCCCGCCACCTGGCGTGTTTAGTCGAACTACTTGGACAGTTTACATAAAACGGAGCAATACTAGTATGTTCCAGTTTGTATACAAATGTACAATAACTGTGTAACACTGTGTCATTATTAAGCGTTATTTGAGCTTGCTATTACGTATTCTAACCAAAACTCACGTAGATCACTTCCATCTTGCTCAGATGTAATACGCAGCATGGTGTTTCCAAACTTATGGAGGGCAGTGTAAAAAAGTTTCAATGTTTGCGGGAGTAGCCGAGCGGTCTGGAGTGTCACGTTACGGATCGCGCGGCCTCCCACGTCGGAGGTTCGAATACTTCCTCGGGCATGGCTGTGTGCGTTGTCCGTAGGTTAGTTTAACTTAGTTTAAGTAGTTTATAAAACTAGGGACTGATGACCAACGTAGGTTGGTCCCATAGGATTACAAACATTTGAGCCGCGGTGGAGTAGCCGAGCGGTCTAAGGCTTCTCGCTGCGGAGCGCGCGGTTGCTCGCCGTCGGAGGCTCGAGCCCTCCCTGGGACATGGGTGTGTGTGTGTGTGTGTGTGTTTTCCCTAGGTCAGTTTACCTTAGTTTAAGTAGTTTTTAAGGTACGGACTGATGACCACGCAGTTTGGTTCGATAGATTTACAAACATTTGAACATTTTGAACATTTGTTTCAATGTTTGTAAACCTAAGGTTCCATACTGCTGAGGTCGTCGGTCCCTAACATTAGAGCCTTCGGCCGGTTAGGCCATCGTCGGTTAGAGAGACACGAACATACACACACTGACACAGACACGACCGCCCTCTCCGGCCGCTGTCGCCAGCTTCCTTATATGATGATTTTGACTATAATCGTCTGAATGTTCATGAAAGTATCAAGTCAATCTGATTTTTTTTAAATATCAAGCTGGTTAACGCGAACGGTTTCTAAACGCGGCCCAGTACAAATTTCCACCCTCCGCGATGAATTTCTTTCAGTACCCTGCAAACTTTGACATATTTGAATTCGTAAATTTGCACTTAAATATTGGGCTCCGCAACAGTTGTTAGTTACAAACTTTTTTATTTTTTATTTTATGCACTACCCGAGTTTCGAAACTTGTATCTCATCATCAGGTGCATCTGCAAATTACGATCAAATAAAATAGTGATGTCTATCATGTCATAAAATGGCTACCCTACATTTTACCAAAATGATTCAGTACAAAGAGAGTATACGTCCTTAGTGAGTCGGTAGAACTGTTACAGATTAAAATAGTGAGGCCCTGGTACATGCAATAAGCCGGGAGGCACTGTAGGCAACTTGGGTGCGACATAACCACTCACAGTGCGGGATCTGCATGTAAAACAATAAGTCCCATAATTAAGAAGCGGAACATCGGAAAGATGGAAAATTGGCACTGTTAAGAACAGAAGAGTGTTTGTTTATTCCTCGCGCCTAACTATAACGAACCAAAATGTGAGGCCCATGTAGAAATGCAACTTACGGAACCGCCCGAGCACCGCATCAGTCCCCCAACGGCCACCGTAGCAGCTGAACTGCCGGCAGGCAGGCAAGCAGCGGTATCGACTACTATGGGCTACTGCAGAGGTGGGCACAAATCGGCTCAATGAGCAGCTCTCCGGCTCAGGCCGGAAAAAGAGCAGCGTTCGCGCTCGGCCGGTAGTTATCCTAGTTGCCGCTAGAGGTCTGCACGCTTGCTGGCGCACGTAGTTCCGTGAGAGTCTGGTATTAAACAAAAACACCGTGATTAAGTTATCTCGTGAGTAGGTACAGTATTATAACACATACCTCTACTTTACTTTCTTCCTCGTGTATATTATTAAGAAGATTGAGTCGCATTTCACCTTCTACACTTCCATACTGGTTGAAGTGATGTGTTCTATAGTGGTGTTCTAAATTGTACTTTTTTATGCCTAGTATTTTCCCACATTCCAAACATTTTGCTCCTCTTTCGCTTTCAGTGAACATGTAATCACACTCCCAACTAGAGTTGAACTGGAAAATAGAACGCTGCTTTACTGCGCCGATTTGACTAGCCATTTCAACTCCACAGCGTGCTGTACCATAACGTAATATCATAGATTATAACGAAAACCCTGAAGTACAAAATTCGAACTAACAGATGGCACTGTTAGCGGTGTCTTCTGGAAAAAAATCGCTTTTATCTTTAGAAGATATTTGCCTGGTCGACTGCACGCGCTGGACGTTTTAGAGAAGAGTTTCCAGTATTATGTTTATAAATTACTTACTTATAATCATAATAGAATTTTTCAGGAGATACCCCAAGCAGTGGAATCTGTTCATTCGAGTTGGATACTAAAGAGTTTGCACCATTATCTTTATAAGTTATTTTATAACGCACTCAGCCGGGTGCATTTCTGCGGCTACGTTAGCACGTTGGCTGCGCATAACGCCATCTAGTCTTTTCAGCAGGAACTACGTGATGGACGCCAGCTGCTCGCGGCTCAGCTCCCCCTCAGGCAGGCGGCTCCGAGAGCGCGGCTCGCTCATTGCCCACCTCTGCGATAGTGGCACCGTCCAACCGTCATACACTAAATTATTGTGGTCGTAATTCTACGAAAACGAGCTTAATAAGTGGCGCCCAATGCTCCTGAATGTTAACCCGACTGCAGCCATGCAACAGAGTAGCACTAGTAACATGAAATTACTCCAGGTGAGATAGGAACAAAAATAAAATTACAGATAATTCTAAAAATAACGTGACTGATAACAGTGTATATAAGGGAATGAAAAAGGAAAGAACATTGCAGAAAGTCACGAGACTATGCAAATGGGTGGCCCCAAAATTAATGATCAATTCACTCATTAAACCATAATGCAATTATGACCACTAAAATTAGGCCAAAGATCCGAGGAAAGGACTAGCAAAAGCTACAATAGCAACATAAAATAGTGTATGAAGGGAAGGCACAGTACCTACAGTTGGGATATGTGAAGATCACTGAGTTTTAATACCTTGAAAACATTGTATATACTCCTAGAAGATAAGAAAAGAAACCATGAATGCGTCGACTTAGCAGAAGGAAATTTTATTGACACATTCTTGTGATTGTATACAACACACGATGAAACAGGCAGAGCCGTACACACGTGAGTACAGACACCAGAGCGTCCGCAATGTCGGCGTTAGTAACGTGTATAGCCTCCTTTTGCAGCAATGTAAGCTGTAATTCTTTCATGGAAACTATCGTAGAGGTTCTGTATGTGGTTATGTGGAATGGCCTGCCATGCAATTTCCTCCTGCTGCCTCAGTTGGGCGAGATTTCGTGCCGCTTATGCAGACCGACCAACATGACGTTTCATACACTCCCAAACATGATCAATGGGGACAGATCTGGGGATCGTGCTGGCCAGGATAGTTGACGTACACCTTGAAGAGCACATTGAGTGGTACGGGATACACATGGATCTGCATAATCCTGTGGAAAAAGACTATCACCTTGTTGTTGAATCAGTTGTAGTATGACGACTTAAATGACGGTTTCAGTGTATCGTACACTGTTCTTTTCTAGACGATCACTATTGGAGAATGGCGAGTGTAGAATATCGCTCCCCTCACAACAATGTGTGCCGCTCCAACATCGTTCAGCCCACCTCCAGTGGTGTCACGGTAGGCGCTTATGAAGAGACGATTGGAGACGTGTCGTCTTTAGTGATGAGAGTCGTCGCTGCCTCGGTGCCAATGATGTTTGTACGCGTGTGTGGTGTCGTACAGGGGAGCGCGAAAATCTGGAGTGTACAGTAAAGAGACAAACGGAGCCGACACCTGGCATCATGGTGTGGGGAGCCATATCCTACACTGACCGTGCTCCTCTGGTGTTCGTTGTGGGGAAAATTGAACAGTACACGGTACACTGAAACCATCATTCAACACGTCTTATCACCGTTCATGCACCAACAAGGCTATGTGCTTTTCCAACAGGACAATGCACGTTCACACGTATCCCGTACAACCCAAAGTGATCGTCTAGGTGTACGTCAACTACCCTGCCCATCATTATTCCTAGATCTCTCACCCACTGAGTATGTCTGCGACCGGATGAAACGTCATCTTGGCGCGGTCTACAAGACCGGCACGAGATCTGGTCCAACTGAGACATCAGATGGAAATTGCATGATAGGCCATACCGCAAGACTTCATTCAGTACCTCTACGATCATCTTCATGAAAAATTTACACCCTGCATTGCTGCAACCTGCCCTCTTCAGTCCGTAAGTACACGTATGTGCACCTTGGTTCGTAAACTTTTATCTCTGTCTGTTGCGTATTTTGTGTGCTCAGACCACGAGTGCACAATTGTGTACCTTTGTGCTTTCAAATAACGCCACTTGCAATAGTACTTCGGGAGCTACACGCATCAGAAGTTTGATGTTAGTGAAGCTGGCATTCCGGCAGCGTCGTTATGACAGCAAGTAACGGGCAAATAATACATAAAGCTTTATGTGTTTATCTTTGTTGTAGTGAGTGATAAGTGAAGTTTGAATAATCATCTGATATACAGTAAATGTGAATTATTTCAATTTTCCTGGTCAATAAATGCCGATGTTTTCATGGTACACGTCTGTGTACCTTGGTTCTTTGTGTGCACTTTTACAATAGGTCTGTACTTCATAACGTACCATATTTTGGCAGCTCATGTGCTAAGTGGTGAAGAGATATCACGCATACAAAATGGAAGTGTTGCAGAATATTCAAATTCTGTATCTGAGGATGGCGTATGTGATGTAATGAATCGACAGCGTACGAATTCTGACTCCCCACGTGATGCTCCTAACGAAATTCAGTCTCAAAACACTGAAGATATAATGAATGGTGATATTAAAAATTCCATAGGAGGTTTGACGTGAAGAGCTACTTGGTTAGCATTGCTACAATTTGAAGAAATATATTTTTGTTTGTTTCTTTATTTGTAACAAAATGTGTAAATGTTCACATCAGATTTTAAGAAAAATGTTGATTTGGTTACTGTCCATGGTTTGTTTGTTACTTTGTTAGCATGCTTGACATTGGCGCATCTCTGGAGAGGAAATTGATTCCAGTGGACCCAAAGGAGACTTGAAATCTTTTACTGACTTCTTTCCAGGTGAATTCTGAGAACTTGTGACATATTAGACAAGCCTCAGATCTGTTCAGACTAGTTCACTCAGGTTTCAGAAATTACTGCAACCAGTCGCTTTTTTTCTTCTTAACGAACATTTATTAAACCAAGCTGTGTAGCAGCTCATTGTCAGGTGGTATACATTTAGTGCAAATTTCATTTGTATCTGTGGCAGGGCAGAAAACGAGAAAAAAGTAAACACTAATTTTGGTATGCTACACTGAATAATTACAATATAAGTTCGTCTTCAAGATGTGACTTACAGTTATGCGTACCACATTTAATTTGTCGATATGTGTCCCGCTTTTGGATAGCATTTCACAACACTGCCCTTTCATGCAAAAGCGGAACACGTATGGACAAATTAAATGTGGAACGCATAACTGTAAGTCACATCTCGAAGACGAACTTATATTGTAATTATTCAATGTAGCATACCAAAATTAGTGTTTACTTTTTTCTCGTTTTCTGCCCTGTCACAGATACAAATGTAATGTGCACTACATGTATACCATCTGATGATGAGCTGCTAGGCAGCTTGAAACCGGTCATGGTTTAATAAATGTTCATTAAGAAGAAAAAAGGCGACTGGTTGCAATAATTTCTGAAACCTATTTCATGATACAGTAGCAGGTTCCAAGACAGTGAATAAAAGTTCTACTTCACTTAGTTTCAAATCAACCGCATCAGAAATTTTCCATCATGTTGGGGTTAAAGTTGTCAATGAGACTAATACAAAACCATCTGGCAGTAACAAATACTTGTAAATATGTATTGTAAAATTTCTTATTGTAAATAAAATATGTAGGTCGTACAAATACAACATACTGTAATTAATTGTACATTTAAATACAGTTGTTCCCTTATCAAATTTAAGAAATATGTTTACGATTGCAAGTGTGTACCATCAACGTTCAAAAAATGAAAATTTTCTAAATTGCAAAAGAGAAATATGGTGCCTATGCAACCTAATAAACAAAAACATATTTACATTTTCAAAATATTAAACTTGGCACTGGGACTGAAGAGGATACACGATACTGGCTTCGACATTGTGCACATTGTGTACTGACGTGCATATGGTACTGGTAGCGTGATCGTGTGTTGTATACATCCTCAAGAATGTGTAAATAATATTTCGCTCTGCTGGCTTGAACAATTCATGGTGACTTTTTTTCCATGAGTATTATGATCTTGTGCTTTAAATCAGTTTCTTTATTCAGTACACTGACTGGGTAATCAACGGAAAATTGTGTCGTAAATTTGCGTCTGTTAATGTCACGACTGGTGTCAATTTTTTCGGACATGATAGTAGCAACAGACGACGTACCAGTAAATGTAGCACCACCGTATGAGTAGCGAGTAGCCCTGGCTGGCTGGCGGTGGTAAATGGGCAGAGGCGGTGCTCAACAGGTGTGGGCGGTGTCGGCAACAAGTGCTGCGCTGCCGGGGCTGGCAGCGCGCCAGCACGCTCTGCGTCTACCTCTGCCGCTGACACGACACGACACGGCGACACCGCCTCTCACACCTCCTGCCTGGTATAGCAGCGCCGCGCCAACAGAGTTCACTACACCCGCACTCATTCATCTCTATACTATTTAGAAAGGTGAACAGGTGGAGCATAACAGCTTTGACATAATTGCAAAACGACATATTGACCATAGCTGTTTTTTTCTCAATACTACCTGTTTCGGTCAGAAACCATTATCAAGCGTTAGCAGAGATTAGCTAATAGCTTTGTGTTACGAGATGTTAAGCTATTATTTTTTTTATTCTTCTGTATTCTTTGGTTGCAGTTACTATACAGCCAGCAGTTAGGACAATGGCAACATTAGAATATAATAGAAATTCTTACAATATACCGGGTTATGAGATTACCGCCCAATAGAAATACTGGTAATTAATAGCATTTGATAATTAAACAGTATGAAGTGCACTGCAAACATTGACCATGCCAATGCACTAAATGTTACACAATTTTAATCTTATTAATTATGGTAGCAATGTATGAACGCAGTTGGGTGACAACATTTATAGTTAGGCCAAAGGTAGAAATTCTCCACGTTGAGATTTGCTGTGTGCTTGTAACTGACGGGAGGCCAGCGAGCAGGCCGACGTTGGTGGCTTGTTCCAACTTAGGATTTTCCAGTTCGTTTCTGGTGAGGGGAGAGAGGGACAATGGCGAGTGCCAGGTGCAGTGCAGTGCACAGCGTGAAATAAAATATTCTAATACTACTGGCATTTGAAGTAATACGATGCAGTTACAAACCTTTAAGGCCCTCATTACAAAATAGCCTGTTGATAAATATACAATACATTAGCTGATATAGTCACATCTGGCGTAATATGTTTAATTGACAATGAAAAATAATAAATTACCAATGAATACAAGTCAGTTACACACTAGCATGGCAATGTTTGTTTATAAAAGTAATATATTAACTATTTCTCATTTTATTTTCAATTAATATTGTGTATTTCATCTTGAAATATTCAGTTAAATCACTTATCTGTAATATAAGAAATTGAACGATTGTAATAAATAGTGCAAAAGATGTTTATACCAATATAAAAACATTATAAGAAATTTGTTTAATGTGTAGTGTAATTATTTTGATTTTAAGTAAAGTTTTAGAAATGTATTGGCTGAGCGCTGTACGTTGGCAAGTCGGTTAGAACAGCTCACATGGGGATGTTGATGACGTATGGAAGAAACCCGACAGTTGAGCTTTAGGTGCATGTGCGCGAGGGCAGGAAGTGACGAGGCGGGAGCAAGTGGTGTAGCTAACCGGGCGGCGTCGCTCTACGACAGTCGGCATGTGGATCTCCAGGTCGAGACTATAGATTTTTGTGTGGCAATTGCCAAGTGTGGTTGCTCGTCGTAGACTGCACCAAGTTGTATCGAGTGCTACTGTGTGTTGTGAATATTTAGCCGGTGGAACAAGGTGTGCATCGCACTGAATTAAAGTGACTGTGTTTTGTTAGTGTAACACGTGTCGTCACATATGCATTAACATAAACGGTGTTTGAGACAGGCACATGGTGTGAAAAGAATTTGCGACAAATATTCATTTTGTCTGGGGGCTCACGAGCTATAACTTTATTTGATAAATGTGTCGACGTACAGACGTATCAGCCACAGGGTTCTAATATTGTGAAATAAACAACATAAAGTGAACTTTCACCTGTTTTCAAAAATAGTAGTTAGTACACCCTTTTCTCTCATGAACTTGACTTTATTATGAATTTTTTTGTTAATCATATGCAGGGAAGGAAAGCTGTGAACGTGTGATATCATCCCCTAGAAAACGTGTCAAACAATAGCAATCACAGTTCCAGTGTTTTTGCATGTTTAGGAATTTGGTTCGCAGTTGATGGTTGTGAGTTTGCAAAAATTAAACTTTCCCTATTTTAAATTCTCACCCCGACTTTCACCCTCGCAGGGTGATCAATAAGTCAGTATAAATTTGAAAACTTAATAAATGACGGAATAATGTAGACAGAGAGGTAAAAATTGACACACATGCTTGGAATGACATGGGGTTTTATTACAATCAAAAAGAAGGAATAAAATACAAAAAATGTCCGACAGGTGGCGCTTCATCTGATCAGAAAAGCAATAATTAGCATAACAAATTAAGACAAAGCAAAGATGATGTTCTTTACACGAAATGCTCAATATGTTCACCAACATTCCTCAGCAATAGCTGTAGTCGAGGGGTAATGTGAACAACACTGTAAAGCTTGTCCGGAGTTATGGTGAAGCATTGGCGTCGGATGTTGTTTTTCAGCATTTCTAGAGATGTCGGTCGATCACGATAAGCTTGCGACTTCAGGTAACCCCAAAGCCAATAATCGCACGGACTGAGGTCAGGGGACCAGGGAGACCAAGCATGGCGAAAGTGGCGCCTGAGCACACGATCATCACCAAACGACGCGCGCAAGAGATCTTTCACGCGTCTAGCAATATGGGGTGGAGCGCCATCCTGCATAAAAATCCTACGTTCCAGCAGGTGTTTATCAGCCAGGCTGGGGATAATGCGATTCTGTAACATATCGGCGTACCTCTCACTCGTCACAGTAGCAGTTACAATACCAGAATCACGCGCCATCTGTCGGCCTTTTTTTTAAAAAAAAAAAAAACTTTTTTTTGCGTTCTAAGGGAAGTGTTACAGGGCCCCTACTGTTCCTATATTTATAATCAATTTACGAGATAATCTGAGTAGCTCTGTAAGGCTGTTAGCTGATGATGCTGATACTTATCGGTTAGTAAAGTCACCAGAAGATCAGAAGCAAATGCAAAATGATTTAGATATCAGCATAGCGTAAAAAATGGCAATTGACTCTTAATAATGAGAAGTATGAAGTCATCCATATGACCAAGTCATTTACACGATTAATCAGCCAAAATTACAGGCCGTAAATTCAACTAAATACCTAGGAGTAAAAATTACAAACAACTTAAATTGGAAAGAACACATAGATTTATCCATGTTATCTGGATTGGTAGGAGTTCTGTGACTGTATTATAAACTTTTTGAAATAATCTCTACTGCAGCAGTCACGACGCAAGCTGCCATCATCAGGTGCATTTCAAAGTTACAAGTTCACCGCGGTGGAGTAGCCGAGCGGTCTAAAACGTCTCGCTGCGGAGCGCGCGGTTGCTCGCCGTGGACGTTCGAGTCCTCCCTGTGGCATGGGTGTGTGTTTGTGTGTGTGTTGTCCTTAGGTTAGTTTACTTAGATTTAAGTAGTTTTTAAGCTACGGACTGATGACCACGCAGTGTGGTCCGATAGATTTACAAACATTTGAATATTTTTGTTACAAGATCATTACTATTTTGTTATGTTTTGTGTTGATGAACCACACTTGTCCGTCTTATTTTGGACTACTGTTGCGCATTGTGGAATTCCCACCCAGTGGGATTGACGGACGATTTAGAGAAAGTACAGGGAAGGGCAGTTCGTTTTGTATTATCGCGATATAGGGGAGAGACTGTCACGGAAATGATGCAAAAGTTAAGGTGAAAATCATTAAAAGAAAAGCGTTACTCGTTGCGACGAGATCTATTTGCGAAATTTATTTCCCAAACTTTCTCTTCCGAATGCGTACAGATTTTGTCAGCACCCACCTACATACGAAGACATGGTAATCAAAATAAAATAAGAGAAATCAGTTCGAAAAGGGAAAGATTTAGATGTTCCTTTTTCCCGAGAGTTATTATAAAATGGAACTGTAGAGAAATATCGTAAAAGTGGATGGATGAACCCTCTGCCATGCACTTCAATGTGACTTGCAGAATATATTTGTCGATGCAGACGTAGATCTAACATCATACTGCCTTACAATAGAATTATAAACATCACATTTATAAGATATAAAGCAATACATATGTAACAGTAGTTTTGAGAGACGCAATAAAACATAAGTGCCAACCTCAAAAAACAAAATGAGAGTTTCAAGGACATAATGAAAGTTAAAATGTAAAATAAAATATAAAATTACTCCTACAGTTTCAAGCTCTGCCTGTTCAAATAAACATGGGAGCTCTTGGATTAGAGCCGGCTGGCCACTGACTTTTAGGTAGTCTTTGAGTAAACTCTACTTAAACTTGTCGAATCGATGTAGTAAGACAGTGACACTTGTGCGCATCCAGTTATCTGTAGAATACACTTTTTGCGGCCTTGTATTTGGTGCATGCCATTATAATGTGGTCGAGATCCGTCACTGCCGCTGGAACTTTGTCGCAATGTCTAGTTATGATTTTTAAACGGTATAGATGGGCATCTGTGTTCCAGTCTCATCCGAATGAGAGACATTGCATGACATCGACTAAGCTGCATCGAAGAAAACCAAGGTCGAGAGGAGACGTTTGGTTGTAGAGCCGCCAGGTGTCCTCCCTGAAGCTCTTGAGAGACGTGCCATCAGTAGCCCCAAGGCAGCTTTCTGAATCTTTGACCTAAGGTTTGTACGTGGAATCGGCGTGCTGCGGAATTGTCCTTCCGTAATATTTGTTTTGGCGGCGCGATCAACTGTTTCGTTATCGAGTGTGCCTTTATGTCCTTTAAGCCAAAGTACATGGTTGTTGATGCCCATTGTCTGTGCGTTTGTTATGGCCTCCAAGATGTCCAGTATCTATCTGTTCGTCTGTCTGTCAAATGTGGGATGTTGTCATTTTTGTAAGATGCTTTGAGAGTCAGTGAGGATCAACAGAGACTGAAATGTTCATGTACCGTAATATATGATCTCCCTGATGACCAGTAACTCTGGCGTGTAAATAGATGATTCAGGCGGAAGCGCAAACATTCGGTAGGTGCCGTTGGAGGGAAAAAAGGCGTATCCCACTCCAGTTATAGAACCGTCAGTATAGATTTGGGTGTGCTGTGGCCAATTGCGGAGAAGAAACTGTTCCGTGTCGAGACCGATATTGATCCCCGTAGTGTAGTCGAACGGCAAGTATGTCACCGGGGCTGGGTTGAAAAGCAGATGATATGGATAACGGAAGCGAGGTAAGTTTGGTGTCCTGTATGATGAGTGAGAAGAGATGTCTCCATTTCTCACAGCTGCGAACCAGTAAGGGAACTCAGGTCATGCCTCTTCCGTGATGCATCTCTGTAAGTCACCATAATTGGTGCATCGTTTTGAGAGGGGCACAGTCAAATATTGACGGTCTACTGAGGAGGAAAATACCGGACAACATATTTCGGCGTATAATTAACGGCATTTCAGACGCTTCCACTAGCATGGCGTTGGTGGGTGTTGACTTCATAGCTCCGAGAATAAGACGAAGCACTCTGTAATGGAGGAAATCGAGTATGCACAGAGTTGATTTCGCTGCAGTGGCGATACTGCCATAATCTAAAACAGAGCGGATCAAGACTTTATATAAAGAGGAACGTCGGATCGGCTCCCCACCAAACTCTGGCAAGCATGCGCAGAATATTTGCAGTGTTTTCCACTTTGTCCAAGAGATCTCTATACTATCTGCATGTTGAACTTCAGCTGTTTGAGCGTGCCAGCCATAGATGTTGGTATTTATTTTCTTCCAAAATTCAAATATGGCTGCTACGAAATATTACTAGAACAAGAAACTGAAATATTCTTCTATTCCACTGCCTTACCAGCATACTACATCGTAAATTGAAATACAGTTCAAAAACGGAGGTATGAAAACAGTTCTTGTCACGTACAAAATAATGAAAATTCGTTTGCCATATTCAAACATGGCGGACAATGCTAAACCATTTGCAAAACATATGAATGTGCAGACTTCGCTGCAGTTCTACGCTTAGAGATCAGAGTTATACATCCAGGTTGTATAGAGATCACTGCCCTCAGCCTACCGACTGAAACCCATGCTGGCTCAGTAAACACACTACACCAGTGATTCATAATCTTGGGACCATTAACTTCTTTAAAATTTTCGCGGTCCAACACCTGCATGGCATCTAATCTAATGTATAAAAATTAATGTTTGTTTGTTTGTTTGTTTGTCTTTTTGTTCGTATTTTATGCACGGCCATACCGTACATCCGATTGCGATAAAACTTTGTCAACTCATTACTTGCACTCGCGCGAAGGTAACAGGAATACTAATATTAACTTCGCAGGGTACATACCGGAGGGTGCTTTGTAATTAGTTAATTCGTTTCTTACGTTTCCATGCTGAAATCACTGGACGGATATGAATTAAATTTGGAACAGATGTAGCTTATACCCTGATTAATAAACGGGCTGTAAGCCACCGTGTGGTGCGTGGCGGAGGGCACTGATTGTGGTTAATATGTTTGCTAATACTTCATGCTGAAATTAAATTTGGAATGGAGATAGCTCATACTCTACATTAATACATGGGCTACATTTTGTATGCCACCGTACGATGCGTGGCGCACGGTACATTACAATGTGTTAATACGTTCGTTTCTCTTCACGCTGAAACAGCTTGAGCGATTTGAATGAAATTTGGAATGCAGAGAGCTTGTACCGTGAATTAACGCAAGAGCAACCATTAGGAAGCCACCGTACACAGAAAAGGCTGGACGGAATTGAACTAAATGTGGAATAAAAGTAGCTTCTATCAGAATTAATGCGTCGAATTCTCTTCCCTAAGCCTCCGTAGGTGCGTGGCGGGGGATACGTTACAACAAACATCCAAATTGTTTGACTGCTCAGAATGAAAGACAGCACATAAATTTAGGTTTTCATAAAGATTTTTATAATCGGAAAACCACTGAAATTATTATGGCGCAGGGTACTTCCGATTTTGACACCGTTTGACTAGTCACCATGAATATTGGTGCATATATGTATGTTTTCATATATACGAGGGAGAGGAGTTGGTGGAGAAGGTGAGAGAGAGAGGGAAGAGGACGAGAGACGGGAGATGGTGAAAGGAGATAAACAGAGGGAGGAAGAAATGGAAAGGAGAAAACGGGGGGCTGGAGGAGCAGGTGAACAGAGATATTAGACAGGAGGAGATAAGGATACATAAAGGATAAATATTTCAATAAATGTATTTATTATCGACTATAAAATGAATATTTATTTCTATCATTCGTAATTTTAAAAATAATACATTCAAACGTCATCTGCACACTTATTTCTTCTGGGGTAGCAACGCGCCTGGTACCAGCTAGTAGTCATATAGAATTATATGTGATAGGTAACTCATGCTATTATTATATGCAAATATCTTGCTGAAATGAACATCTATAGAAATATTTTCTCCAATAAAAATAACTATTCTATACAATTTAAATTGCAAAATCAGTGAGATTTGTGGTAGTGTTTGGTCTTGGTGTTAATGATACTTTCTGTATCATGACTGAAACTTGATTCTTTTTCCTTTCTTATTAAAAAAAGTAAAGTAAAACAAAACTTAGAAACTTCACGCTCGTGTAACAAAGTAGTTGTGGATCCCATTATTTTCTTAAACGATACTCACCTGTCCTACTCAATGTGGATCGATCCAGTCTTAATTGTCCCACCGACAGTTAAATAAACAGAGGACGGAAATACAGTATAAAATAAAACAAAGCGGCACTATTAACACGGATACTCACACGTATGATTTCGTAGGTAAAGAAGGAATGAATTAATGGACAGCTACCCACAAGAGAGGCACGCGGCTTGTCCGTATCACAATTATGAACGAATGCTGCGGCTGCGTTGTTATGGTATCGACTTGAGTATGTTACTACCAACATTGATTTGTTAATTAAAACTTTTTTTTACATACCCTGTTTTTTTATTATAATACCTTCCTCTTGAAGTAAACTTAGTTTCTCAGTAGATGCGATTTTCTTCGATATTCTAAAATCGTCTGGCGACCCACTTGAATAGACTCGGCGGCCCACAGTTGGAGAAGGTCCGCACTAGTGTAGTTCGCGAACGAACTAGTTCGGAAGAGCGCTCCCACAGGCGAACTACGCGAACTAGTTCCCAGATCTCTCATCCTCTTAGTTCGTTCGCTCCTTTCCCCAAGACTGACGGGGAACAGCGAGAGGACGCGAGAGCGCGAAGAATCTCGTGATTCCCTTCTGCCAGTTACCGTCATTTCGAGCTGAGTCAATTATTTATGAAAAATGTATTTTTATTCACCAAAATAAACTCTTGTAGTATATTTTATAGCAAATGATTCCTCAATGACCTAATAAATAAATAAATAACTGATTTGTTTGACTATTTGATGTCTAATTGCCCAATAATACGAGTAATGGCACATGCTTGAGCAACACTGACCATTATAAAAAAGCTACCATAACAAAAGAAAGAGCGCTTACAAAAGCGGTAGCAAAAGCCAAAAAGAGCTAACGGAAATGTCTCGGAAATGGGAGCTGACAAATTAACAAGAGCGACTTACTTCGCGACGGAGCTGCCAACTAAAATGGGAGCTACCGGTCACGAACTAAAATATGCGCTACCGGTCGCGAACTTTTGTACCAAACGTACTTCGCGACTTAGTTCGTTGGATCCTTTTCCAAAGACCGACGGGCAATTACGAGAGGGCGGGCACCAGACATTAATCATGTGCTACAATACTTCTTTTTTATAGTATTCTGCATTCTGCAGTATCTGACAAATAAATTCCATAATGCCAAGGTATAGAGATAACTCTAAACTTAAACGCAAGAAATTATCCACAAACATTCTTTTGATCTGCGTGATATCGTTAGCGGCTCATGCAGCAAGCGCATGAAGCAGCTAGGTGGGGGAACTTCTCCCGTCACTTGCATGCGCAGACCACACCGCTCAGCCGTCAGCGGAAGCGTACGAACTAATAGAGGGAACTAGTTCGCGACAGAGCTGCAAACTGAAGTGAGCATTCCCGGCCGCGAACTATTATGCGCAGGTCTACTCCGCACTGCAGCAGCGGTCGGCACCCAGCGGCCCACCGCCCCTCTCCTTGTGGCACATCGCTAATATCTAAATAGTGAAAATCCACTATTCCTCAATAATTAATTATGCGCTCACTTCACGCGAGCGTGCATTTACAGTGTGTGCCTCACTCTGTGATTGCGAGGTGCCTTGTCAACCTACTATGATACGTTCCCGCTCAGTGGCGTCCTCTCCTGTACCAAACAAACAACGAAATTCCGATGGCAATGCAGTTGTTACTCGTGCTATAGTTATGACGTTCACAGTTTTTGGGAAGAACCACGCCTTCCAGCACGAATACGATTTTGTTTGAATTTCGGTAACTGTGAGATTTACTTGACATGCTGGCGTAGCATGCGATCTGTATAGCGTCTGAAGCTGCAGGCACTGCAAGCCCCGCCCCACTGTACCCGCCGCTGCCGTGGTTTTGTTCCGCGGTGAGGCAACACCGTGTGACCTTCCTATCGGTATTCACCAATAAGAATTGGGCAATACATAACTCGGGTAGTAAAAGTTTATGGCTCGTTGTCTCTGTTCATAGGGGTGAGTTACGTATGTCAGCTTCTACGCCCTAAACAGCTACACAAGATCAATAATTAATCTGTACTTTAACCAGTCTATCAATCTGCACATAATGACGTGAAAATCTATCTAAACAAACATAAATTAAACCTCTAAATAACCAACAAAATGTATTCTAATATAAATAAGTGATTCACTCACGAAGTAATTCTTTATAAATGAAATTTATTACTCCTTTTGGACATGAAATTGTGAAGGTGGTCCTACTTTATAAATCGGTAAATAGCTGAATATTTCCCTAACTATTGTTCATGAGAGGCACAATAAGTAACACACGCACTCGAGAGTAAATGTTCCAAATTATCACTCGTAAATTAGTGTAGTCCATCGAAAATTGCAGTTCCAAATTAATCCGTGATTAAAGTATTTGTTATAAAATACAGTTTGTCATCACACGAGTACACGATTGCTGAATTATCACAGTTCCACAGCCCTACTACCATGCATAGTTTATCACTTTTCGCCAGGCTAAATCACAGTCACAGTTCCGTAAATTTTCTAAGCCCACACATGCCTATCTCTTCAAATTGCAAGTTCGTAACGCGGCTTCAGACCGCCCAGCGTCACAACCTTTCACCACCACGTCCAAGTTACGAGTCCCTTCCCAAGCGTTCGAAAAACGTGCTCACCCTGTTACCAAAATTGTATCCTTCCGCGCATCCTAACGCCTCATCTTTAAAATGCAATTTCCCTTCCAAAATATTACACAATTGAATATCACAGAATTAAATTCTTTGAGCACCTCCCTACAAATATTGTTTACATTTAACAAACAAATATATATTTAACAATACTAAAAAACGATTGAGACTGAAGCTCTTTGCTCACATAGCCATTAAGCATGGCGTCTCACTGTTCAAATATACTGCCGCCGTCGAAATATAGTTACACAATTAATATTTAATTTATCATGGCTTTTTATACAAATATATTCAGTTCTTGTCTACAAATACTTATAATTGTTTACATATAAATTATTTGCTGCATATCTACTATTTTCAGTCGGTCATTAAATATTTAAGTGGCAGTCTACACATAAAACGAACGTTACTAAGAATAATATTAAATATAGCAAAATACATATATAAATGTAATGCGCTTTTCTGGGTTCTTGTTTTGTGTTTCTGTGGTGGAATCTATGTTCTGACACAAGAATATTACTGCCCCAGCGAAAAGCAGAAAAAGAGAGTAAAACAAAGTTTATTGAAAAAATACGGAAATAACGTGGTACGTCTTTTAAGGTAGGTTGCGTGGTACAATGCTGTCCATTTGCTTCTTAAACTGCTACTGATAAACACTGCGTATCAATAATTGTAAATATCTTATAATAATACTATTATTATTATAATACTGAGATTTATCGGCTTTTTATCTGCAAGGGATATTTAAATTGTAATTACGGCGTTTGGTTCTCCCAAGTCTTCTGAATCCATTCATATAATTATATTTGTCGTATGATTATTCCTGATTTTATATGGATTTTTAGAATAATGTTTGCGGCTATATTGTATTTCAGTTGCAATCTGGAATAGACGCCCTCGCTCAGTCAAGAGTTTCCAGTTTCCGAGCATATTAGGGAAACCCTGACTGCCTGTCCATTCACTAGGTTCAAACTGTTAGCCAGCCGGCTGGCGAACCCACAAGTGTGGCAAAACCCGCCTTTCACATGGAAACAATCAGCTTCCCCCTGTATCTGGAATATTCAAAAATGTTTGTACAGTTTATGGGACTTACAAACTACTTATCAACTACCTTATACTAAAGACGGCACAAATATCCATGCCCGAAGGGGGATTCGAACCCCCGACCGTAGTGGCCGTGCAGATCGTGACTGGAGCGTCTCAGTCCCCTCGGCCACCGCGGCCGGCTCTGGAATATTACAACCGTCTGAAGAGATGCTGGGTGAGGGCCCTGTCTTATCGGACACGCTATAGAGATTGTTCATATTTAAACAATACTTATGGCTATAATGTTATCGAGTCTCATAAGCGATTTTTAGGTAAACAGGTGCGACGCATAATAGAGTCGTAGCGCAATGTCTGTCTGTCTCTCTTTGACTATTTCCCTCACTGCCAGGGTCGGCAATGTGTTAAACGCGGATCTGGCATGTGTTAGTATTTAGAGGGTGGTCGGATGCCCCTCCTGCCGCCACCCCATGTCCCCCAGTTGGAAATGTGTACCCAAATGTCTGCGTATAGTGTTACATGTGTGTGAAAATGTAAAGTGTTATGACATGTTTGCGAGTTGTGTAACTGAAGCGGGACTTGGGGACCAGCCGGTATTCAACTAGGGGGATGTGGAAAACCGCCTAAAAACCACATCGCGGTTGGCCGGCACTCCGACCCCTTTCGTTAATCCTCCGGGCGGATTCGAACCGGGAACCAGTACCCCTCCCCGTCTCGGAAAGCGGTACGTTAGACCATACGGCTAACCGAGCGGGTAGTCGTAGAGCACTGCAGCCACGATAATAATATAAAAGTCTCGTTTACAATCAAAATGTAAATAATAGGTTCATGGACAGTATTCTTGCCACTTTACGGTTGCTGCCAACTTGTGCGGGGGTAACAATGTATAACTCAGCCGTAGTCATTGTTGCTTTCATAGATATTATGGGTATTTACGAGGGTCGTCGAGAAAGCAAGTTCCGTTTCTATTTCTAACCGCAGCAACACTGCGATCGCGGTTCCGAGCATGCGCATGAGCGGCATTTACTCTGACTCAAGAAGAAGACATGTGCGCCATTTACAGATCGCTGCTGCCTAAGTGTGTTTGTACTTTGCAGCGCTTCTTTATAATGAGAGCCGTAATTGAAAATGTCACGTGATTCGTTTCCTAAATGCGAAGAAAGTTAAACCAAAGGAAATTCATCGGCAAATCTGCGTGGTTTACAATGCTTAGAAGATAGGTCAAACTTTTCAGTGAAGGACGCGAGTAAGTGCAAGATGAAGAACGAGTGAACACCCGTCTATGCTTACTAATGAACTTGTTCACACAATTGAAGAGAAGATTCAGCACAACTGTAAGTTTGCACTTAGCGCCCTTCATATAAATTTCGCAAAACTCACGATCACTAATTCAAGAAATTGTTACTGAAAAACTGAAATTTCAAAAACTTTGCTCACGTTGGGTGCCCAAAATTCTTATTGAACAACATAAAAACAACGGATGGCAGTGCACTTCAGTTTTTGACACGCTATACTGAAGAATATGATGGTTTTCTTTGTCTCATAGTCTCGGGGAATGAAACTTGGATATCCAACGACACCCCTGAAACAAAACGGCAATAATTGGAATAGAAGCACACTTCATCACCATGGAAGGTTAAGCCTAAGTAAGTCTTGACACCTCGAAAAGTAATCTGCACCGTTTTCTGGGCCGGAAAAGCATTTTGCTGTTTGATTTCTTACCACGAGGCCAAAAAATCGATGTATATAGATACTATGAGATCATTAAGTAATTGCATCGTGCAATATAGAACGAGCGTCGAGGATTACTGTCAAAAGTTCTTTTTTTTCCACGATAATACCCGACCTCACAGAGCGAATGTGACGAAATAACTCATACGGAAATTTCACTGGAATGTGTTTGATCAAGCTTCGTACAGCTCGGACCTCTCTCCTAGCGACTTTCATCTCTTCTTACACCTAAAATCTTTCCTTGGTGGTCAACACTTCGACGATGATGACGAGCTGAAAGACTATGGTTGACGTGTTGAATACATTGGCGACAACCTTCTATGAAAAGGGCATACAAAAACTTGTACCACGCTATCACAAGTGCCTACAAAATTTCAGAAGCTATGTGGAAAAGTAGTTTAACAGTTGTAGATTTTGGTATAACTATTTTTTTTTGTATCTGTACACGTTTGTTTGATATAACCAAACGGAATTTACTTTATGGACAAACCTCGTATAAACTACTCATATTACGTGATGCGCTCGCTTCACCTCTCTCTCTCTCTCTCTCTCTCTTTGACGGTTAGCACATAATCCGTCTTCTCCCATGACTTCTCAGTACCTTTCTGGTTTTCCTCTGCGGCAAATTCTTCTCGCTCACTCTTTAGTACGCTGTGTCAGGCCGCATCAATCGCCTGCTTTGTTCTGAACCGACAGCATTCTTTTCATTGGTTTCGATTGCGCAATTGCACGTTCGCGTTGTTACTGGTTAAGAAAATAATGACACATTCATTGTTTCGTTTAGTCATACCAGAGGTGGACGGCGACAGTAAGGCAGCAGGATTATAAGTTTTCCACGCTCTGCTTTGCTATCGCTTACCGTGGAGAAAGGGAAAAGAAAACAGACACAGCGAATTTCTGTTAAAACATCCTTGTTCTGTATTATCATTGATGGCAAGGAATATAAGTCGTATATCGTCATAGATTTGGGCGTGTCCCGATAAATGATATTCAGCCGACACGCTTAATCAGGAAAATTTCTGAAAATATTACTAAGCACATTTGATCTATAATAAATCTTGTGGGTTTATTGTTTAAGGCTAAAGTAGTTGAGAAATGTAGTTTGCGAGAATTGTTTCTCATTGTAAGTTATATTACAGGTTTTCAATATCATAACTTGTAGCTTTAATGTATGAGGGTGGGGAGACGAGTATACTGTTGCAGAATGGGACCACATTTTAGAAGTTATGTTCTGGATATAGAGATCGCTTACACTATTCCACAAAAAAATAAAAAATAAAAAAAAAATATGTTTCTGAATTTTTTAAAAAAATTGTTAATTGTTATCCTAGTTGTACTTTGAGTGCTGAATTGAAAACTTCTTGGTTTTTTTCTGTCAGGGATAGTTTATGATAATAGCAATTTTATTTCTCTTTTCAGTTTTTGATATAGTGCAGCAAACGTGAGGTTAAATTCGACAAACAAATGCACCACTTCATGATGTAGTAAGTTCATCGCAATAATGGAGGGTGAAATCTAATATATAATACAGTAATCTAGGTCTATACACTTTGAATTATTTATTTTATATGAGAAATTACAGAAAATTTCAAAAAAAAAAAAAAAAAAAAAAAAATTGGATGAGCTTTCGTATTGTAACGCACATCACTTTTTTGTCTTCTATTGTGAATCTTTCTTCTCTCGAATCATATTCCAGCAATAATCTGCTAACGTAAAAGGTACACACTGACCTTCATAGCGCCTTTCTATTGTAGAAATGTCTTTATTGAATCTTTCGCCATGTTCATGTGATATGTCACTACAACTCTCTGTGAAGTAGTCCAGATACTGATATTCTCTGATCATGTCCTTCACCGTTGCTTTATAGTTAGTAGGTCTTCTTCCGAGGAAGTTTTCCGACACCATCTTGAAACAGTCCCATGCTGTCTTTTCTTTGTCAGTTAAACATGCCTCAAAATTTGCATCTTCCTGCAGCTCCATGATTTGTGAGCCCACAAATATAACTTCCTTTATTTTTGTAGTTGAAAGTCGGGAGAATTGGGTAGCTAGATATGCAAACCCACTGCCTGTTGGATCCATGGCCTCTAAGAATTTTTTCATCAGGCCAAGTTGGAAACGGTGCAAGTAGTATATATTCAGAAGCTACCAGACTTTCACGTTGTACATTCTTTTCCCCAACTTTCCATCTCCGCCTAGGCCATTTCTTTTTCACGTACGAGAATTTCCGTCTCGACTATCCCACTCGCAAAGAAAACAGGCATACTTTGTGTAGTCTTGTTGCATTCACAGTACCACAGCAATGAAATGTGCACATATTTTCCATATGTGTTCATTGTATTTTTAATGAATTTAGCATCCTTTGTACGAATTCATAATTCTCTTTAGTCAAGCTAGCGTAAGGTACTGGAATAGAGGATATTTATTTCTTTTATGGAGCAAAACACCTCCCACACTTGTTTTCGATGTATCTATGAAAAGTCTCCACTCCTGTGAAATATAGGTGAAGTTCAGCACTTTCATTAGGCTAGTAACGTCATTGCAAATTGTCAATGCTTCCTCAGTTGAAAAATAAGAATTTAAGGTATGTTCTCTGTGTCTGAACACAGTGATTTCAATTCTTTGGTGAATTAGATTATACTCTTGTAATCTTGAACCAAAGCTGCCCCTATTCTTTCCTCAAACTTAGATCGCCGGCCGCGGTGGCCGAGGGGACTGAGGCGCTCCAGTCACGGTCTGCACGGCCACTACAGTCGGGGGTTCGAATCCCCCTCGGGTATGGATATTTGTGCCGTCCTTAGTTGTAAGTAGTTCATAAGTAGTTTGTAAGTTTAGGGACTGATGACGCCGTAGTTAAGTCCCATAGACTCTACAAACATTTGAACATTTTGAACAAACTTAGATCATGTTATAAATCATTTAAATCTGCCTTTGTTAACAAATGTGGCGATGACTCACTTGTGCACTGATATAAAGGATCATCATCTGTGATTTCTTCAGTACTACTTATTTCACTGTCACTTGGAATTTGACCTCGAAATCTTGAAGGTAGTGGAAGGTTGTCAGTATGCTGCACTGGCATTCTCGCTGAAGGCAGATCTGGGTGAACAATGCGCCTCTTAGATTCTTTATTTGTAAAACCCTGAATGTTTGTTAGACAGAAATAACAATCAATAACAGGGTCACTGGGTTCTCTCCACACCATCGGCACAGCAAACAACGCCACATTCTCTTAACCTTTCAACCACTGAATTAGTTTGCAGTAACTTGTTGCACAACGGAAATGTGACCCCAAAGTAATGTTTGTATGGTTTCTCTATGACTATTGAAATTTTCTTCCTATTTCTGATAAAAGTGAATTTCTCACAGATGTAACAGAAGTTGTCTGGTTTACATCGGCATCCACGACTACGTGGCATTTCAGGAAATTTAAAAATACCTCTTCAGCAATACACTTGTACTACATTAATAGTAAGGAACTAGAGAAACGCTGATATGTACAAACAAACAGTCATTTTACCTGCTGCACTAGGCTCAATCAGTTTAAACACATGAACTTAAAAATTCAACCGTGCTAGGAAATATGACAGAGACGTTTACTTTTCAGCCAAAACACCCACTCGTTAATATTGTAAGATTGACACACATTACGGCTGACATCACTGTTGTAAACTCCATACACATGCATTTGGGAGGCGTGAAGCCTTACTGCCGAGGCAACGAGCTGTTTAAGGCTGTCTTAATGACATAAAAAGTATATCTGAAAACGATATTTTGTTTACATATTTGAATTTCCCATGGCAAACTGGTCTAGAAGCACGCACTTTAATATCATACAGTGGTACTGATAAACGACACCAGCCGTTAATTTGCTCTTAAGTGACACTTACCTGCCGAAAGGTAGCCGATCGCTGCACTATATGATCAACAGTCTGACGTCGTAGGCAGCGGGAGCTTGGAGCGGAAAGCTGCTACAAATAAAATCTACACTTTCGCCAGAAAAAAAGTATTTAGCAACGTCAAATGAAAATTTAATCATCACACACAAACATTACCTGCCAACTCTTTCTGAAAGTGTCTTATAGTCAGGAGATCCTCAGATTATGTGACTGCCAGTGTGTGCTAGTTGATTTAGTGTTACCCAGGGTGCACGTGTAGTGTTATACTACGGACGCGACTAGTTTTACAATAATAGACAGCATGCTCATTGATAGGGTATTCCGAATAATTATGGACACTGACTACAGCTCCATCAAAAAACTAAAGAACGGTTTACCACAAGGATCAGTGTTGGCACAACTGCTGTTTAGCCTATATATTGCAGATATGCCGGAAACGCAATCAAGAAAGTTAGGGTATGCTGACTATTGGGCCCTCGCTACAATATGCAGCACAATTGAAGCATCTGAGGACATCCTAACGGAAGACCTAAAGGTAATCGGTGACTATTTCAACCAAATGCTTCCAAAACAGAGGTGAGTTGCTTCCAACTCAACAATAAACTTGCTGGTAAGGAACTCAACATTCGATTTCAAAACGCGATTCTCAGGCACAATAAAACGCTGAAGTACTTGGACAGAACACTATATTTTAAAGAGCACCTAACAAAGCCTGCCGAAAAAGACAAGGAACAACATTATTTAAATGCTCTGTTGCACCACCTGGGGAGCAACGTCCTTCATTTAGCAATTGTATTCTCGGCTGTCGAATACTGTTCTCCGATTTGGCTAAACAGCCCGCGTGTAAAAACGACGGATGTCCAGCTGCATAACACTCTGAAGATAATTTCTGGAGTAATTAATCGCCCTTCAACGCAATGGCTTCCAATATTAAGCCGCATCCCACGGCCACACCTTCGACGTACTCACACCCTTGTACGTGAATATAAAAACATCTTGGGACATAGAAGCCTGCCAATCCACCAAGACATTGCGGTTGCATAAAGTAATAGGCTTCGATCTAGGAAATGTTCAAATGTTTGTTTAGTCTATGGGACTTAAATACGGGGTCATCAGTCCCTAAACTTACAAACTACTTATGAACTACTTACGAACTAGGACGGCACAAATATCCATGCCCGAGGGGGGATTCGAACCCCCGACCGTAGTGACCGTGCAGACCGTGACTGGAGCGCCTCAGTCTCCTCGGCCACCGCAGCCGGCTTCGATCTAGGAACCCGCCAACAAGAACAGCTATGACCTGTTTACAAGAGGTTTCAGTATGGCCAAATCTTAACGTGCCTTCTTCACACAAAAGTCACCTGGTTTTGACCTATCACGCAAAACGTGGTCTACTCTGAAAAGTATGTGGTAGATGTGCTTACTCCCTGTATAAATCGGGTAAACAACCATCCCCTCAGTGTGACTGCAGAGAGAATCAGACCATCAGCCATATTGTTGAAGAGTGTTCCAGAAGAACCTATAATGGAATATGATCCTGTTAACTCAAATTTCAAGCTATAACTACGAAACTTAAGATATGGATTCTTCATCAGGATTAAAAAGAAACAATTGGTGCAGACCAACCAGCCTACACATGCGAAGCAGCGGGGGTTCAGCTAGTTTAAAATAGGTGTTGTAGTTACTGACTTACGTTTACTAGGAGTCCAGGCGACTTCCTGTTCGCAACTCCAGAGTCGATGCATTACATTAATAGACTTAATGTTTGTTTGTAATTCTTGAAGTTTGTTATATTAGTGATGGTTTTTACAGTTCTTAACATTTGTTATATTAGTAATTTGTGTGTGTCTTTCTTATGTGTATGTTTTGCCATACGATAAATAACAATAATAATAAACAAATTAGCTGGCAGTGGGCAGTGAATTAAATCAATGGGAAGAGCTGAAAATTTGTCCCCAGCCGGGATTCGAACTCAGGTCCTCCTACATACTAGCCAGTCACGCCGACCACTACGTCACGGGAATACACGGATCAGCACAACCGCGCGTGTTACCTTAGCACGTCTCCTGCGTAAGCGAGTTCTCTACTTGTCCACACACTAGTAACGTAGTGCACCTGATCATTATTGTTCACTGCGTGCTGCATTTCACTGATTCTCGTATAAGTCCTGGCATGGTGTGTATCAGCACTGAAGAAACAATCAATGGCCGTCTCTGCCTTAACATCAGACCTACCCATGAGTGGTGCTAGTTCTTTCGGACACACACACACAAACACACACACACACACACACACACACACAAACAGCATTTGCACGACTTTTCATTTTAAATAATAGAAATATTTAACGAATGAATGATAAGAATTAAGAAGAAAAGTATCTGTATCAAAACAGTATTTAAACAAAAAAGCAACATTTGAACAAAAACCGTTTACTCGTAATGTAATTACAAAATGTATATGAAGGTACAAACTTAGTAAAAAGGAGAGCGCTTGAACGTGAAAAGGCAAAGGTTCCAGGTTCGAGTCCCGGATCCGGCACACAATTTTAATCTGCCAAGAATTTCCATATCAGCGCACATTCCGCTGCAGAGTGAAAGTTTCATTCTGGAAACATCCCTTAGGCTGTGGCTAAGCCATGTCTCCACCATATCCTTTCTTCCAGGAGAGCTAGTCTTGTATGTTCGCAGGAGAGCTTCTGTGAAGTTTGGAAAGTAGGAGGCGAGGTACTGGCGGAAGTAAAGTTGTGAGGCGGCATCGTGAGTTGTGTCGGGGCAGCTCAGCCGGTAGAGCGCTTGCCCGCGAAAGGCCAGGTTCGAGTCTCGGTTCCGACACACAATTTTAATCTGCCAGGAAGTTTCATATCAGCGCACACTAAGCTGCACAGTGAAAATTTCATTCTTAGTGAACAGTAGTCTTCGATGCCGCTGCTTCACACTGTGCTACACAGAGCACATGGAAGCAGAGAAAAATGTATATTAGACTCACTAATCATTTGTAGTATAGTTACTACAAACAAACCCTACAACAGTGTTTAATAATTAGAGAGACCGCGACTAGTTGGCCTGTTTTTACTTTACGATTTTTTTTCCTTTTCCCTGTAGTACTTACCGCTTATTGTACCGATGCTGCAGGTATTGGTATTCCTTGGCTGTTAATTAATGATGCAAATATGACATAGAACTACACGGTAAGTTACGAAACCATTAAATCTATGTCAAATCACACCACATGGCACACTCAATGGGGTAAGTTGACGTGATTAATAGGTTCAGAGGAGTAAACGTAAGTCAGTAACTACAACACTTTTATTTTAAACTAGCTGAACCCCCGCTGCTTCGCATGCGTAGGCTGGTTGGTCTGCACCAGTTGTTTCTTTTTAATCCTGATGAAGAATCCATATCTTAAGTTTCGTAGTTATAGCTTGAAATCTGAGTTAACAGGAGCATATTTTTGAAAATCAATTTTTGCATCTCGTATTTAACCCCCTTATTGGTGGAATTTCCAAAAATACCGAAACACGTATTTTTTAAATTGTAACGAACAATACAAATACCAATTTTTGTAGCTATATCTTCAAAATTGTCTAGACAACAATGTGTTTCCGAAAAGAAGTTTTGATCCCCTCTTTTACCCCACTAGTTGTTGAATTTCCAAAAATACCAAAATAAGTGTCTTTTTCATCCGGATCAAGAGTCCATATCCTAATTTTCGTAGTTGTAGCTTGAAATTTGTGTTAACAGCAACATATTTTTGAAAATCAATTTTTGCATCCCTTATTTCACCCCCTTATTAGTCTAATTTCCAAAAAATACCAAAACACGTGTCTTTTAAATTCAAACCCCGAATCCAAATTCGAAAATTTGTAGTTCTAACTTCAAAATTGCCTACATAGAAACATATTATCGAAAAACACCCCCTCTCCAATTTAACCCCGTTGATGATTGAATTTCCAAAAATACCGAAACACGTTCTTTTTAACGTCTAACCAACTATACAAATATCAATTTTTGCAGTTCTAGCTTCAAAATTGGATCAATAGCAACGTGTCTTCAAAAAGAATTTTTGATCCTCTATTTAACCCTCTTACTTGTTGAATTTCCAAAAATACTAAAAATCATGGATTTTTAATGCTGACCAAGATTCCATATCCGAAGTTTCGTAGTTGTAGCTTAAAATTTGAGTTAACAGCAACATATTTTAGAAAATCAATTTTTTGCGTCACCTATTTTACCCTCTTATTTGTCGAATTTCAAAAAATGCCGAAGCACGTGTCTTTTAAATTCGAACCCTGGATTAAAATCCCAAATTTTGTAGTTCTAGCTTCAAAATTGCCTAAATAGCAACGTATTTTCAAAAGACGTTTCATCCCCTATTTCACCCCCTTACGGACGGAATATCGAAAAATCGCTTCTTAAATGACGCCTACAGAGTAAGATCAACACCCTGTACAAATTTCAAGTTTCTATCTTCAGTGGTTTGGGCTAGACGATGATGAGTCAGTCAATCGGGACACTTCCTTTTATATATAGAGATAGAACGCAAATGAAAAATAATGATGTGCATGTTGAGCAATAATACTGAGGAAGATCAGTTTCGATTTAGGAGAAATGTAAGAATACGGGAGGCAATACTCACATTATGACTTATCTTACGAGATAGGTTAGGGAAAGGCAAATCAATGTTTTTAGCAGTTTTAGATCTGGAGAAAGCTTTTGACAATGTTAACTGGAATCCACTCTTTCAAATTCTGAAGGTAGCAGTGGTAAAATATCGAGAGCAAAGGGTTTTATTCAAGTTGTAAAAAAGAAAAAAAAACGTTTAGCAGTTATTAGAATCAAAGGTCATGAAAGGGACGCAGTGGGTGGGAAGGGAGTAAGACAGGGTTGTAGCCTTTCCCCAATATTGTTCAATCTGTACGTTGAACAAGCAGTGAAGGAATGCAAGGAGAAATTTCGAGAGGGAATTAAAAACTTGCGGTTAGCTGATGACATAGTAATTCTGTCAGAGACAGAATGGACCTGGAAGAGCAATTAAATCTAAAGGGAGCTACACAATGAAAATTAACAAGAATAAAACAAACGTAATGGGATGTAGTGTCAGAAAATGAGGTGATGCTGAAGGAATTATATTAGGTAATGTGACAATAAAAGCAGTAGATGAGTTTTGTTATTTGGGTAGCAAAACGACTTCTGATGGCCGAAGTAAAAAAGAATATGATTACTACCATTTCCTGAAGTCATGTTCAAAATGTTCAAATGTTTGTGAAGCTTATGGAACTTAAATGCGGGGACATCAGTCCCTAAACTTCCAAACTAATTATGAACTACCTTATCCTAAAGACGACACATCCATGCACGAGAGGGGGATTCGAACCCCCGACGGAGAAGGGCCTCGGGCATCGCAGCATAGCACCTCAATGCGCTTGGCCTCTCCGCTGCGGCCTGGAGTTATGTATGGCATCTTAAACAGTTTGACATAGTTTATAACGGAAATATACGGCTAGTTAATTATTTAACAATTTCAATTACATAAACAAACCTATACTGCATGAGTCATATTTTACTTACGTGTTTGATATACAATTTTATCCGATTTCAACTATTTGTAAAACTGTTCGCTGTTTGTGCCGATTAATCTGATGCATACCTCATTTGTGAAAAACGTTTAATTTAATTAGGGAAATGAAACTCAGGAATGTTATTGCACCAACTTGATTCTAGAACACTCTGCCTACGTGTGTCTAAGTCCTAGGTATTTAGCATGTGGTGAGCATTTGTTATTCAGACACGATATGGTTCGTCAATATAAAGTTTTTACCGATGCAATAAAGGTTGTTGAAAGGAGCTGGTTGTCTTCGTGGCACAATCTACAAAACTGGTGATGAAATCTATTAATTTAACTAAATTGTGGCGGTTCTGTACTATCAAATAGTGTCGTCACACAGTCCATGAACGTGTGGAGGAGAAATGGGCGGCAGTGATGGGAACAAGCTACGGTTAGTGAGACCATCTCTTCGGCCATGGCGGTCCTCCTTCCGATCACTGAGCCAGGTAGAAATGCCCCTGACACGCCTCCGCATCGGGCACTGCCCCTTAACACACGGCTTTTTTACTACTTCGGGGGAATAAACCATTTGCTTCATGAATGCTTGAAAACCTATTGGATCAACCTACTATGGTAATCAGTCCCTAGACTTAGAAACTACTTAAACTTACACTAAGGACTAATACACACACACACTTGTATCAGGAAGGGCTCGAATCTCCGGTGGGAGCAGCCGACCAGTCATTCCAAGCATGTATGTCAGTTTTTACCTCTCTATCTACATTATTCCGTGATGTATTAAGTTTTCAAATTTATACTGACTTTTCTAGTATCCGTTACATCTTTCAGTAAAATATCTGAAAATCTAAGTAGTTGCGTATCTTGTCTACGCTAGTCAGTTGTTTCCTGATGATGCCCTAATAAGCCGAAAATTTGTTTGAAGCGAATAAAAAAATACTATAAGAGAAGCAGTTTATTTGTTTTAATCCGAAATATGGAATTGTTCTTTGATGAAGTGACGGAAGAATCCACACAAAAAAAGAAAAAAAAAAAAGTGCAACATTCTAGAACCTGCGATATGACTTGAAACAACAAATTAGAAGAAAAATATGACCGTAAGTAATATGTCATGATTTTTCCAGCGTAATTCGAAGCTGATATCTACAGAAGAGGAAGCAGTTACGCAGTGGGTGATGCACTGTATGTGTACCGCTGGCAGCGCCGGCTGGCGGCCGGTCAGCCAGTTACTATAACAGGCCGGCGAGGCGAGGCGCCCGCCCACGCCTAATGAAGCTATTCCTCACGGCGCCGCGCGCTTCCGCGTATAGCTCATTAATTAGGCTTTGCCTCGGCGCCAGTTCCTTCCGGCTAATTCTGATTTATACACAGCTGCCGCTTACCGACTAATTTCGTTTCCTACGGAGATCGCAACCATAATAAATGATTTCGCATATAAAACATTACATGAGATGATAGTTTGCAGTTGAAATTGTGTTGGAAATACAGATGTGATAGAATCTAGT
This sequence comes from Locusta migratoria, assembly GCA_026315105.1. Taxonomy (NCBI): domain Eukaryota; kingdom Metazoa; phylum Arthropoda; class Insecta; order Orthoptera; family Acrididae; genus Locusta; species Locusta migratoria. The sequence goes on along the minus strand of CM048747.1, from coordinate 280,929,390 downwards.
TGTTACACAGGGCGACATGAAGCTTAAATCCTGTATGAAGTTCCACTACAACGGTTAGTGCAAAATTTCGGCGTCGTCAAGGCTGTACCACCATTACCTATCAAGTTTGATTCCATATTGTACCACCGTGTTCAGCGAAAGTGTTGCAATATGTGAATGATTAGCAGCAATGAGTCCCGAATACTTATTTGTTACTGCACTTTACTGACCGCCGTTACCAGTACCTCAACCCACAGTCTGCAGTACATAGTAGGCCTCACGTTTCTAAGCTGGCACAATTGAAGTTCAAATGATCAAATGTCTGTAAATCTATCGGACCAAACTGCGTGGTCATCAGTCCGTAGCTTACAAATTACTTAAACCTAGGTAAACTAACCTACGGACAACACACACAACCATGCCCCAGGGAGGACTCGAACCTCCACGGCGAGCAACCGCGCGCTCCGCAGAGAGACGCTTTAGACCGCTCGGCTACTCCACCGCGGTATAGTAGAAGTGATCTTCAACATGAAGCTAGAAAAACTTTATTTTCAGCGCATTGAGAATGGTTTCACAGCGACCGAAACCTAGTTATGTAATAAAAAATGTTTTCGACTGATTCCTGTCCATCATTCACATACACTATGTGAACAAAAGTATCCGGACAATTGGCTGAAAATGAGGTTTCTTTGGGAATAGCAGGCCATTCTTCACGGAGTGGTACCCTGAGCAGTGGTATCGGTGTAGATCGATGCGTTCTGGCACGAAATCAGCGTTTCAAAACATCCCAAAGATATTCTATAGGATTCAAATCGGGACTGTGTGCAGGTAAGTCCATTACAGGGATGTTATGTCGTGTAACGACTCCCCCACAAGATGTCCTCGATCGTGTTGAAAGATGCAGTTGCAATCCCCGAATTCCAGAGCGGGAAGCAAGAAGCTGCTTAAAATATCAATTTAGGAATATACTGTGATAGTGCCATGCGTGAAAGTGCGCTCCATGAAAAACACGGCCACACCATAACACCACCGCCTGCGAAGTTGACTGTTGGCACTATACACGTTGGGAGATAAAGTTCACCGCGCATTCGCCATACACACATCCTGTCATGGGATCGCCACATTATGTACCGTGATTCGTCACTCAACGTTTTCCCACTGTTCAATCGTCCAATGTTTACGCTCCTCATGGGCATCCGCTCGACTAAGAAAATCCAAGTTTTATCACATAACTCCTGTGATAGTATTGGTGTGGATCCTTTGTGATGGTCTGGATAGAAGCCTGTGTATTACACTGTACCACCCTGTTCAACCGTCGGTCCTGTACGCTTTCGTGATGTTCGTGTCCCTTCACGTTTCCACTGCCCTATCACATCAGAAACAGTGAACCTAGGGATGTTTATGTGTGTGAAAATCTCGCGTACAGACTTCTGACTCGAGTGACCACGTACTAAATTCCGCGGACCGCCCCATTCAGCTCTCTCACGATGTATAATGACTACTGACGTCGCTGATTATGAGGCATTATGAGGCAGCACAATGCACCTAATATGGGAAAAAGTATATTTTGGGCTGTCCGGATAATTTTGATCACATAATGTATTCCTAATTATTATTTCTTCCCTCCATTTCCTTTGAACTTTCTTTATATTTCTTTGTATCATTTTCGTACTACTGAAACATTTTCTCATTTTTCTAGTAATGTTTTTCGTCGAACATTTTCTCTACCTCTTTATTATTACCAATTAACAGAGGAATGTTTGCAGTGATATATCGGTAGTTCCACATTAATAACGTAGTGAGAGGCAACCACTTCATTGTAACACAAATTAGGTACCAACTTTTTTTTATTTCGACTTTTAATATTCCAAATATTATTTTGTAATATTTCTTAAATTGATATTGCAACTGTTTTGGGAAATCTACCTCTAAAAATTACACTCTCGTTGAGTGTGTATATTGCGTCAGGAATACGTTCAAGAATACAGTTCCTTATATTGTGCATAGATGTCACTCAACAGTGATGTCACAGTGATCCAGTGCTGAATGGACTCGTCAGAATTGGCATCAAGTGCTACTCACAGATGAGACTCTCGTCTGTCTTCAACCACGCAATAGTCGGAGAAGTTGTGGAGACAGCTTGTGTAGTGGGACATGTATTTAATCGTCCACTATTTTGCTCATAAAACTCAATTTCGCAGTTATCCAGTAATTAATTACGGAATATATTGTTTTGAATGTTATTAATGTTTGAAAACATATACTTTCCTTAGTGTTAGCTAGTTAATAAGTATTATGTACGTTTAGGGACTGATGACACCGTAGTTAAGTCCCATAACCTATACAAACGTTCGAACGTTCGTTTGTAACGACGGTGCCGCAGCAGTACGCAGTGACGAGTTCTCCGCTGACGTCAGCGAGAAAATGCTGGTCGCTATCGTTGATTGGCCGAAGGTCGGCACGCTGAGCAAAAGACATTGCCTGCTGTTGCGGACCGCGATAGACTTTTTTTTTTTAAACATTAACAATGCATAGAATGTAAATGAAAAGTATGGAATCTTTTTTTGTATTTCTTATTTAAATGAAGTCTCGTTGTAATTGTGATTTGTAATACTGAATTACTTACCTCACATATATTTAAAATAAATAGTTTAAAAAGAAGTTACTGATGAGAGTCCACGATTCCTAAAAATTTGAATCAAGATGTGTAAATGATTTTTCTTAAGTGATGGTAATTCTGAAGTGAATTTTGAATGTGGTCTGAAAGACTTACACAAAAGTTGTGTGTCACTAAAGTGGTACGATTGTTGATGTTATGATGTAGATGACTGTCATAGACGAGCTGTGGAATAAACAGAGACTATCGTAGCAACTGAAATAACATTTTTTTTACTCAGTGTTTGCCAACGTATTGGATCTTATTGTGGAATCTAATTTTGAGTTAATCCATTTATCAATGCGAGAAACGATGTTAAGAAGAGTATGAAGACTAATATTAACGGTTATTATAAGTTTTGTTGCTGGGGTGCTGGGTAACTTCGGGTACAAGTCACGGTCATTGAAAAATCTGTTTGTTTATTATATGTGAAGTCACTTAGAAAAACTAGTACCAGCACACTTGGTCAGCCTGGACAACTTAGACACACCTTCCAGAGACTGCAAGGAGGTGGCGGTTTCCTGATGTTACGGGGAGGCATTATGTCGCCAGTGGTGGTCTTACAAGACAAACGGCTATACGGCACAGGGACGGCCTCATCCGACATTTAGTGCAACCACATCGGCAGCATTCGTCGTAATGGACAATCTTGCGTGCATAGTGCACATCTTATGGTTGCGTTCTTTCATGAAGGGAAGGAAGGAACCTTGCAGTTTTCCGTCGACAGCGTGGTCATTAGCGACGGGCGTTGTGAGATTACCGCCCATTAGAAATATTGGTAATTAATAGCATTTGTAATTAAACAGTATGAAGTTCACTGCAGACATTGACCATGCCAATGCACCAAATGTTACACAAATTTAATCTTAATAATTATGGTAGCAATGTATGTACGCAGTTGGGTGACAACATTTATAGTTAGGCCATAGGCAGAAATTCTCCACGTCGAGATTTTCTGTGTGCTTGTAGCTGAGGGGAGGCGGCGAGCAGGCCAACGTTGGTGGTTTGTTCCAGCTTAGGATTTTCCAGGCTCGTTACCGGTCATGGGAGAGAGGGACAATGACGATAGCCAGGCGCAGTGCAGTGCACAGCGTGAAATAAAATATTCTAATACTACTTGCATTTGAAGTAATACGATGCAGTTAGGAACCTTTAAGGCCCTCACTACAAAATAGCCTGTTGACAAATAAACATTACATTAGCTGATATAGTCACAGCTGGCGTATTATATTTAATTGACAATGAAAAGTAATAAATCACCAATGAATACAAGACAGTTACACAACTAGCATGGCAATGTTTGTTTATAAAAATAATATATTAACTATTTCTCATTATATTTTCAATTAATCTTGTGTATTTTATCTTGAAATATTCAGTTAAATCACTTATCTTTGATATAATAAATTGCACGATTGTAATAAATAGTGCAAAGGATGTGTATACCAATATAAAAACATAAGAAATTTGTTTAATGTGTAGTGTAATTATTTTGATTTTAAGTAAAGTTTTAGAAATGTATTGGCTGAGCGCTGTACGTTGGAAGTCGGTTAGAACAGCTCACATGGGGAAGTTGATGACGAAGGGAAAAAAAACCGGCAGTTGAGCTTTTGGCGCGCGCACGCGCTCGCGGCCCAAGAGGTCGGGAGCACGTGGAGAACTGGCCGGGCGGCGTCGCTCTGCATCAGTCGGCATGTGGATCTCCAGGTGGAGACGATAGATTTTTGTGTGGCAATTGCCAGGTGTGGTTGCTCGTCGTAGACTGCACCAAGTTGAATCGAGTGCTACTGTGTGTTGTGAATATTTAGCCGGTGGAACAAGGTTTGCATCGCACTGAATTAAAGTGACTGTGATTTGTTAATGTAACACGTGTCGTCGCATAGGCATGAACATAAACGGTGTTTGAGACAGGCACATGGTGTGAAAACAATTTGCGACAAATATTCATTTTGTCTTGGGGCTCACGAGCTATAACTTTATTTGATAAATGTGTTGACGTACAGACGTATCAGCCACAGGGTTTTAATGTGGTGTAATAAACAACATAAAGTGAACTTTCACGTGTTTTCAAAAATAGTAGTTAGTACACCCTTTTCTCAGATGAACTTACTTTATTATGATTTTTTTTTTTTTTTGTTAATCATATGCAGGGAAGGAAAGCTGCGAACGTGTGATATCATCCCCTAGAAAACGAGTCAAGCAGTAGCAATCACAGTTCCAGTGTTTTTGCATGTTTAGGAATTTGGTTCGCAGTTGGTGGTTGTGAGTTTTAAAAATTAAACTTTCCTTATTTAAACTCTCACCTCGAACTTTCACCCTCGCAACGTTCCTTCATGACAAATACAATGTTACATTAGATTGGCCCCACTTTTTTCCTATATAGGCATCCGTTAGTGCAAGAGGAGGTATATCATTGCAAGAGGAGCTATTACACCGCATTAAGGACACTAGTGTGTGCTGTAATCTGGCACACAAATTCAAAATGTGTAAGATATTGTCGTACAACCAGTCTATTTCTGTTTACTTGAGCAATGAAGCGAAGTCATTCTTTTCACATTTTTATTCCATATTTATGTCTTGAACACCTAGAATCGTGGTTCTGCAACATTTTCTTGCTGTTCTATTGTGTTAAATATTGTAATTATACTGGGTAAATCCCGACAGGAAATGTTAAGGAAAGTTAGCTATAAACACAGTATTGTATTTGTCAGAAAGTACAAAGCATATCGACGACTCTGAAGAGTGTGTACGGATCACGAGACAAAGTATGCGGCACAACCTATCTGACTGTTAAACTTGGAGAAGTGCAGACACGGAAGTGGCGTGTTCTGTAATAAGCCGGTCTGTGTGTGGGCAGAAGCGCTGATTGCAGCATTGTGAGCAGGACTAGCGTGGGAGATATACCGAGGTTCCAATTACATCAAGATCCTGCCTTGCAATCAGTTTTTTGGATGCAAGTGGCCCATAAATGTATGTGGATCGACTGCAAGATTGCGTCAAGGTTTCTCGAGCATGCAGCCGGATTTATTGCTCATTGTGAAACGAATTTTTGGCGTGCCGTCATCGTCAGGATACCTTGCTGACTGCGATGCTCGATGGACATGTAGTCTGGTGGACAGCGGTTGAAACTCGCATCCGGGCATCCTGATTTAGGTTTTCGTGATTTTCCTAAAACCAATCCAGGCAAATATTGAGATAGTTCCTTCCACATTCCTGAACTGCCGGAAAGTGCCCTCCTTCCTGCGTACATTTTCCCCATTTCTTCGATTTCGTGAACGATTTGCTCGCCATAAGATTACCCTCACTGGCATGGTATGTAATAAACTCCCAGGTCGTCTTTCACTTTTCCTAGAAAAGATATTGTCTTTGCCAGTAGGCTATTGGTGTGAAGACCATCATTGCATGGGAGGAGCAATACTAAGTTGAAAAGAATTTTAATTAAAAGATACAATAAAAAGATGAGATTTGGATTTGTACTCATCGAAAAATGTGTAATTAATTTTCTAGCTAAATTGCGTCTTGTATCATTCACCTGTGTTTTAATCCTTGGTACTATAACGATGAGATGTTTCATGTGATTGTCGTGTGAAAGCATCTGTCAACTAATTCCCAAATTTAGTGACTGACATTTTCCTTGACGTTACATATTTGTTCCATAAAAGATCGAATGCTAATTTTCATACTATTATACTTTCTTTCACGATGGACTGCCATATCTCAATGTTTCAAATGTTTGTACAGTTTATGGGACTTAACTACGGGGTCATCAGTCCCTAAACTTACAAACTACTTATGAACTACTTACGAACTAGGACGGCACAAATATCCATGCCCGAGGGGGGGGGGTTCGAACCCCCCACCGTAGTGGCCGTGCAGACCGTGACTGGAGCGCCTCAGTCCCCTCGGCCACCGCGGCCGGCGAGCATAGTGATCAATGCGCTTGGCCTCTCCGCCGCGGCGTATCAAATATACGGCAGTTTTTGTATTAGTGTCATGAAGCTTGAACTAAATTTAAATTAATTAGTTGGCACCGGGGTCCGTAGCTTTTAGCGTAAATTTTACAGCGGCTTCCTCTTCATATTAACCCTAAATAGAGTAAATGCGAGGTAGCTGGAACGGCATGCATATGGAACGCAATTTGAAACAGTAATTAGCATTTCAATTCCGTTGCGGTTGCAGAATGCTAAGCACCGTGATTGGCGCTACCTCAATGTCTAAACGAGTCCACCTGAATCGATATGGTGGTACACCATAAAATTCTACGTTCAAAGATACTGAGAGACAAAATAATTTCAAATTATAGCTCTAATACACTTTATGAATTTTTGTGGTATGCTGTTTAATTCATTCAAAGCATTATTACATATTTTTATGTCTGATATTAAATTGTAATGTATACTGTCTACCTGAGTGGAGCACACACTACTGAATCAACTGAAATATTAATTTCGGGATTTAATTTCGCAATTTACAGTTTTTCATAGCGTCTACATAGGGTGATTTTTTTTCCACCGTGTAAACTGCAGCGAATGATCAAGGACAGGTTAGGCAACAAAAAGAAACTCTAGTGAACTTATGTCCGGAAATACATGGTTCCATGCTTGAGATCATTTATTCCGTTATACTTTGTTGCAGAGACTGCGGTGGCCGAGGAGACTGAGGCGCTTCAGTCACGGTCTGCACGTCCACTACGGTCGGGGGTTCGAATCCCCCCTCGGGCATGGATATTTGTGCCGTCCTAGTTCGTAAGTAGTTCATAAGTAGTTTGTAAGTTTAGGGACTGATGACCCCGTACTTAAGTCCCATAAGCTTTACAAACATTTGAACATTTTTGGAGCGCCTCAGTCTCCTCGGCCACCGCGGCCGGCTGCCATATCTCATAACTCATATGATGAGAAAAGTCAGCAGCACTTTTTTCTTTTATTGTATCCATTTACATGTCTGTTTTTCTGAATATCCCAAAGAACGGACGTACACTGTAGCATAGCGGCTATGCACTGCCCTGCGTCTGTATTTATTTCATATATTTTTTCGCTTGCCTTGCGCCGGTTAGTAAGGCGGGTGGCCGAGTGTGCAGGAGCGCAACACGTCACCGTCTTGGAGCCTCAGTACGTAGTGTGAGTTTTGGAAGACAGAGGCCAGCACTCTGCAGACATATGTCTAGGCAGTATTCATATGAACAACTGAATGTATAGAAAAACATTTATTGCAATATTTGAAAGTTAATAATGTGTCATTACAGTTTTGTGTTGAGGTATATGTACGTGAATTTATGGTAGATGTGATAGTGAGCTGACAAATATAAGTCGATAAATTTTCAAGTAGTCTCACGCTTGAAAGGTATTTTCCACTTGTGTGTGAGTATGAGAATATTAATGGAGAAACTGAATATAAATATTCCGTCAGTCTATGGTAACACGGAAACAGGCAGTACACGTAAACATGGTTAATTAACTATTTTAAAATCGTGAATATTTTATTATTTAATACTTTCTAAACATTTTTTCTGTATATAGTTCTAGAAAGTTCGTAGTTTTCGATGGGTTAGCGCGGTCTTTCTCTGTTATCTTATTGGTTACCAATACCTTTAGCCAATCAGATTACAGTATTGTGCGCGGTCATGCGGGAACTTTCACGCTTTGCTGGGGTGTAAGAGAGTACTCGGAGTTTATACAAGGAATTGTTAACATCTACATGATTGTGCTCCGAAATTAATGGAACTATTTTGCGGATCGTGCTTGCTTATTAGATTAAAAAGGACATCAACATGCGTAGAATATTGTGTCGACAGTCGAGTAGTGAAGATCCGTTTTTTTTATGAAAATTATGATACCATGCAACATTGAAACCGCGTGGCGTGTTACGCTAATCAAAAATCTGTGAAGATTTATCTAGACTGATTTGCATAGCATTTTTGCGAGGATATTAAAATGAACATATCTTTTAAGAGCGTTTTTAAATACAGGGTAAATTAATTAGCATAAACTGGCTTTACTAGTGAGTGTAGCTATTGCGTTATTTAGCAAGGGCTTGGCGGTGAACTGTACTCTGGAGAATGCTTTATATAATAATTACACCGTATCAAAATCCCTTGTTAACATCATTTTAACGCAATAGATCCCATCATTCATAAACAATTTAAGAAAAATGCAACGGATTGAAAAGCAGAATCTGCACCTAGTTTTTCGACGCAGCATTGAGCAGCATTGAGCCGTCCACTCTTCTCGTAAAGCTCAATTTTGCAGTTATTTATTAGACAATTAATGAATATATTATTTTGAATGTTATTAAGATTTGAGAACACATAGTTGTGTGAATTTTATTTGTCTTTGTTTCGTGTGTAACGGCGGTGCTGCAGCAGTACGCAGTGTCAGCGAGAATAGGCTGGTCGCTATCGTTGATTAGCCGAAGGTCGGCGCACTGAACATGAAGACACTGCCTCCTGTTTCGGACCGCGATTGACAAAATTTTCAAATAACAATTATTATTAAAGAAATGTAATAGAAAGATATTTAAAAAATGATTAGTCTGTTTTTTGTAAGGAGTATTGACGGGATGTCAGATTGCAATTGTGAGTTTTTGTGACTGTAATTACGTTACATTTAAATGAATAAAACGTTTATAAATGAATTTACTGATGAGTATACAAGATTACTAAATATCAAATCAAGATATACAAATATTTTTTTCTAAAGTGAAGAATTATTTTGTTGTGAATTTTGAGTGTGATCAGCACGACTTATGATAAGAGTTTGTGTCACTGAAATTGCACGAAAGTTGACATTGTTATTGACTGAATATATAAGAGTGCTGTGAAACAAAAACCTCTGGTAGAGCCCTCAACTAAAATTTTACTCAGGGTTTGCGAACTTATAGAATCTGATTGTAGAAAGCAATCCTGAAATATTTTGAATATTCAAGTCATGAAATTTAATATTAATAATTCGGAAACTAATATTATCGTCAGTGATAATTATTGTGAGTTGGTGCTAGTTAACTTCTGGTTCGAAGTCACGGTCATTTAAAGAGTTGTTTGTTAATGAAATCAGAGTTTATCAAAAACTACTACCACCACAAGTGAAATTACGGTTCTCGTTTTTAGTCAGGTTAGTACTGGATGGACTGCTGAAGAAGAGAATCGTCACGAGGTGAGTGAAACTATGGCTGAAGATGGCTGACCGGTTGTCAGCCGAAATATCGTGGCAAGAAGTCAACGGAATCCGGCTGCACTCCCGAAACTTTACGGAATATCCCGTACGCCGGGAAAACTTCAAGAATCACATATAAATTGACTGTTTTTCAGTGGAACCAACCTGGATGCTGAGTTGCAACATATATATGGATAATTACCGCAACGACAGGCAAAAAGATCTTTTCATTTCAGTGCGCATGCGCTGAAGGCTCAATCACTTTACGGCAATCGGGCTATCATTTTTGCGATTAAACGACTATAATGGGCAAGGGAGACTACGATAGTAATGAAGGATGTAAGTGAAAAATTGGTGTCTGACTGGCAGCAGTACCATGGTACTTCCAACAGCTGCGCTATACACCGTGACCAGCTGCCTTAATGCGGCATGGTACCGCCTTGCGTTCGGTCGGAGGGCTAACCGCCCTCTGTAATAAATAAATTCAACAGTCAAAGACGAACAAACACGATCCCATTCCATGCGATGATCCACCCACAGAACAAATAAAAAAGAACAAAGAAGGAGAGAGAAAGATAGATAGAGAGAGAGAGAGAGAGAGAAGAAGTAAAAGAGCACCTGCCTACAAAGTCAGGGTTAGACACCCGGTCTGAACACAAATATTCAACCGCTTCATTGAATTTAATTCATTTCTCACTAAAGAATTTAAAACGTCTCGAATTTCTTATATTTATTAATCATTTTCGGTTGAATATAAATGCCTCTTTTCGTTGACACGTTTGCAATTTCAGTCTAGTATTTGGTTAAAAGAACAAAAACACCTGTTTTATCTCTGTATTTCAGGACAGTATTCGTTACGTGTTTTCTGTATCTATCACATCCCCGCATTTAAATTTAGTCGATACGGTTTCTTCGGCTATTCCTTTTCGGTGCAGTGGATGGGTACCAAGCAAACTATTAGTGTAAGTTATTAATAGAGTTCGGATTCTGCATACTGGTGTGACACTGCTTATAAATGCATTTTTTTATTTTATTTATGAAATAAAGTAAAGACATGTTATAAAAAGCCGTACAGTTTCTTTATAAGTTATGTAATGCTAATTTTGTTTCATTCTGTGTCTGTAGTTTTGCGGAAAAGATATATTTTTCACTGCATATGCTAACTATGATCGTTCTCTGCAAAAGAAGGTATGAAATATTCTTTATTATTTTTTTTAAACTTCACTCCTGGTGTGTATCTTTTCCGTTGTGAAAAGAGAAAATGAGTGGCGTTCAAGACGTACATACGCTAATTGCAATAAAAGTGCTCAAAATATATAGACAGGAGTTAAGTTATATTATTTACGGGCACCCTTATCACGATTTACTCTCTGAAGTATGAGAAAACCATCTCAGTATTGTTTGTCGCTGCATGATGGGACAGCTTCGGCGACTTTCAAAGTAATCTAAATTAGTCTCACAAAGATAATTATTCCCTTGGTTCAATATCTTTTACAGATCGGTCATAACGAATCACCAAATAAAATTACATCAGCCATGACGTGAAATTCTTCGACGAAGGCTAAAGCAATTTCTCTCTAAGTCATCAGACAATAACTTTATTTCAGCGATTTTCACACCGGCAAGAAATCAGACATTCGCGACTTAATTAATTAAATTCTTATTATTATTGACGTATGAGGCCAATAGGACCAGGCGAGGTACAATCAATCAATGTAGATTTTTACGATTGGCCTTCGTTGGTGCCCTAATACTTTTCATCCTTTCAGAATGAAGCCTCTTTCTTTCATCACACCAAGGCGTTCCAGTCCGTTTACTAATTTCCCTCTGTCCAACGTTCCAAACAAATATTTTCTGTCTGAATGTCTTTTGTATCTTTAACGTCTGCCTGAGTTATATTGGCTACTTTAAGATTCTTCTTAATCGCAACAATCCATCTAATTATCTCTGTTTTATCAACCGTGTAGGTGCCATTATTTTAATGTACTCATAACATTTAAATAACAGTTTTCTCATATCATCATCTATATCTGTGTATTCTTCAATTTCCTTATCACTCCTCAGCCTGTAAGTTTCTTCATGAGTAGTTTTGGGACTTACTATTTAAGTAATAATCCTCTATTCGTTCATTGGAATTTCTTCGATATCACCTTTTCTATTTAAAATTAAAGGTTCCGATTACAACGCTGTAATGCCTAAGTTTACTGAATGTAGAAAATGATTTTTATTGTACATATTTTGTATTAATCTGGATGCAGATGCCATTTTCTCACAGGGAACGTTTCTTTGCTGCTTTTTCCAGACCGGTTTCGACTGCTACTCGTAGCCCTACTGTAACGTATCCGTAGTCTTTTTTGTTTTTGTTTTTTGTTGTTTTTTTTTCTTTTTTAATTAAACTTTAACCTCGGGTCTGGACTGTGCATCTACCATTCTCTCTGCCTATTTGTCCACTGCCGTGTGCACTGAAGGTTTCTACCGCAAGCTAATGCAATGCAATATGGCACCCACACGTTTGTATGTGGAATGACTTGTCTACGCAGGCTTTTTCCAGTTTCAGTTTGAGTACACATATGGGTTCCCACCATGTGCGAAATAAGCACATCCGACAACGCCAATGAAAATTAAGAGTTATAAGATCGACCCGCGCAACGGAGAACATTACAAACGCATCTGAACCACTTAATCAGATCCAGTATATGTACTCAAATGGAACGGATGCGTTACTCTAATTATGCTCCAGTGCACCATTGCAGATCACAGCAAGAACTTTAAGAATGGGATTGCTAGTGATGAGTAGGGTCACATGAAAATTTAGAAATTGCTTCGACTCGCGTGTGGGATAAAATCATTGTTTATTAACAAATCCTTTTAAGTAAATGTTTTATCATGTCAGTTTAAATGCGAATTTTATTATAGATGAGAATTTAAATGCAGCTTTAATTTCAATCGTCTCATACTACATCCAAATGGGCCTCCTAGCATATTTTCTGGAAAGAACTTTAACCTCGTCAGTCGCAAGGATACAGGAGCAAGGTGTATTCTCAGTTCGCCCATTATCATTTATCACATTCACACAAGGCATGCAATGGAGGAATTACTACGCGAGCCAACTAATTTGAATCCGTGCGGCTGTTGCGAGCCAGAGGGCAGCAAAGCGGTGTGGACGTACCCATTGGTTAAATACGCTAAAATTACGTGAGAATGGGATTTGCATTACCAAGTATAAATTAATGAAATGCAGCAACCAGTTGCTTGTCGTTATTTATTATGAACTTTAACGACCGGTTTCGGGCGCTTGAGTGCCCCTCTTCTGGTCTCTATACAGACAAACAAGTGCATTTGTATACAATAAGGCTATAGAACGTATAAAAGTCGATTACAGAAATATGCAGCAGTTTCGAACCAAATAGAATGTAATAAAGATAAGTTCATATAATGGGATAAAATTAACACTTACATTTTTGTACTGTTGCTTACTAAATAAACATGCTACTTGTGGAATCAACGCTAAGTGCAAAGTACACAAAGATACCTGTCACCCGTACAGTCATAAAGTCAGCTTTTTCTCCTCAATGATCGACCGCTTATGCGACCTCCCTTTAAACAGTGAAACAGTTGAGCAAGAACTAGCTAACCTGCGGCACATTGCTAGAACCAACGGATACCAGGCGAGCCTGGTCGACCGATTGTACAGCAGAACTACCAGTTGTAAACGTGGACCTGCCGCGACAGCGACTCCTCTGCTGCTATGGCGCCCAATAACACAAATTGTTAAGATACCTCCTACACAGCAATAGATAGTTCTGTGGCTCCATCTCCGCCCAATCTGACGATGCACTAACAGCGCGAAACGCGTTATTGGAGAATAAAATACTGCAACAGAGACTGAGCATTTTTTAATTATTCAACACTGTTGCTGCACCAGCCGCCACCACCACCATCATGGAATGGAATGAAATGTTACTGAAATTTAATTTAAGAGAGTTACCATCATAATGAATCTATTCTTACTTCTACGGAATTTGGGTATCATTATTTGAATACATCACTTCTGGTAACATTATTACTAACACTTTGGCCTACCATCATAGCACACAATCATTACAAAGAAAAATCCATGCGGTCAGGAACGGATTTCGCTCTCCCGCTAGGCGCCACCAGGGCCAACCGTCCCCTCTTCAAATTCGCGAGGGCGGTGCGCCCTAATTGGCTGGACACCGGGTGTTCGTTACTCCACCGCTTCGCAAACCCCTACCTTGACCAGATTCACCCTCTACTTCAAAGCTCAAACAAAACCTATGCTGCTAGGCAGTCCTTGCCGCCACTAACTACATTGCCACAACCAAAGATTACAATATTGCCCATGCTACCAACACCCAAAGAAATATTATTGCTTTTCATTCGCACTCCATAACACACGAGGATGGGGAAAATAGGAGAGTGACTGATAACAAGTGGGGCAAAAAATAAAGTACACCTTCGCCATCTCTGTTTCTACAGATGCTTTTATAGTCTGCAACACCTATCACAAAGTGTTGCAGACTATTCTCAAGTGAATCAATTCAAATTTCATTAAGGCAAGAATGATTCTTTATCGTTGACATAATGAAATAGCAGAGCAATGAAACGAAATGACAGTCTCGTTTCACTGCTTTCTCAGTAACTTCTTGTAGAATTTCAAGTTGTTTTCGAGTTACTATAATATCCCAGTTACACTTGGTGACGACAAACACCGAGACTAAATGCTGTTCTGATCAACGGACCAATACAACGTACTGTACATATATAAGTGTTTCCGCTCTGTGTAATTAGAGAGTAATTCTGATTTTCTTGTGCTGCTGAAAATTTGGCCAAGTCAAATAATATGCTGGACAATGCGAATTCAACCATTGTGACTATTTCCGTTTCAGAGACTAATTCGAAGGAAAATGGATAAATCAAACTTTTTATTCTTACATTTAAGGAAGTAATCTGTTGAAGCTATTACTTTCTTTGTTTGTTTTGTGTCACTAATTACTAATATGTCCGACAATATGGAGAGGCCGGCCGCGGTGGCCGAGGGGACTGAGGCGCTCCAGTCACGGTCTGCACGGCCACTACGGTCGGGGGTTCGAATCCCCCCCTAGGGCATGGATATTTCTGCCGTCCTAGTTCGTAAGTAGTTTGTAAGTTTAGGGACTGATGACCCCGTAGTTAAGTCCCATAAGCTTAACAAACATTTGAACTTTTTTTTTTTTTTTTTTTTTTTTTGACAATACGGAGAACAGCATAGCCCAGAGGCGTATATAAAGGCCTCCACCCAGCAAATAACGAATATACAGAAAAATAGCTATATTTTTATAGTATAAGTCAACAATAAAAAAGCCCGATCTTGGGAAAGTAAAAGGGGCTTAAGCGCACGTATCATCTGAATATGAGCAGCAAAACTGATACAAAATATCATGGAATGTCTACTTAAAATTACTCACCTTTACATTTCGGATGGTATTGAAATTTGAATGAAGCTGATCGGCTAACCTGTTAAAGTCACATATACGGATAGTAATTAGTCTTACCCGTGTATCTGAGAGAAAACATGCCAGGAAGGGAATGGAGGAAAGCAAGTCATCGCTTAGGATATTTAGAACAATTAAATATTCTAATAATACAGATGTGGTACAGAATTAGCAGCTGCTGGAAGATAGTATAGCAGAGAATTCGGTAAAATAAGGGGGTGTTTATTGTCATCAAACGAAAAGAGGGCACGATTGAGAAAATTTCACCTTCCTATATTTATGAAGCTTTGAAGGGAACCGCTGGCAGCTTAAAAACAGTCAAATGATTGCACATCGGGGCATTACTGATTGAATCAACAAGTTCCCAGCAAGTAACTTTCTGTCTCTTTAGCCGTTTTCCCATACATTGGAGGTTCGGCTTGTTAATGTGGATTTGGCATGTTAATATTGACGGGGTGGCCGGATGCCCTTCCTGCCGCCACCCCATGCCCACCGGGAGAAAATGTGTACCCCAAATGTCTGCGTATATTATTATATGTGTGAAAGTGTCACGAAATGTTTGCGAATCGTGTAACCGAGGCGGGACCTAGATACCAGCCTGGTATTCACCTAGGGGAATGTGGACACCGCCTAAAAACCACATCCAGACTGTCCGGCACTCTGACCCCCTTCGTTAATCCGCCCGGCGGATTCAACCGGTGTCGGTAAGACTCCCCGTCTCGGAAAGCTGTGCGTTAGACCACATGGCTTACCGAGTGGGTAAGTTCCCAGCAAGCAACTAACCTTCAGAATTTCCTGGAGACAGCGTTCCATAACACTTCGAACTTTAGCCGAAGCAAAGTGACCAGCAGGGATCTAATTGACAACCAAATAAAAGGACTGAAAAGTGAATTGGCACAGGAGGGCAAAACGTTATGAAAAGGATGGATGAGCTCTTGGCGAAATCCGACTCGTTTATTCTTACCTTCAATAGTTCCAAGCTTCCAGATCTTGTCAAGGCAGGCTTCCTTCGTTTGAACGTCTGCCCTTATCGTCCCAACCCAATGCGCTGCCTTAAATGCCAGCTCTTTGAGCATCCAGTAGGATTCGTTGCATTCATCAAAATCGGGCCAATGAAACCATATAACATTGTGGAATGCAGCTTGGCTTAATCATCGACTATTATCCGTGTTTCTATAAGAGAACACCTCACATTGTCAAATCTGACATGAAATGACATATCGCTGAACATCTAAGATATTAGCTGCTTCGGTACAAAACATACGACACTCTTACTGCCTAGCATGCAGTTAAATATGACAAATATGACAACCATACAAGAATAAGCTTTATGCGTGATAAAAATAAATTCATATATAAAAATTGAGGTGTTTGTGCCTATATTTCACTCTGCATTCACTCTGCATAAGGTCACATCGCAAACGAATAGTGTTTGGATGTAATAGCAGGTATCAGTCTCCCATTGTGCACTATGGTAGAAGAGGATTTATAACGGTAAGGGGGTGGAAGATACGGGATTTGAAAGTTACCGACCTGTATGAAATTCTACTTGTGGGTGTCAACATTTTGCTATTCAGCAAAACTACACATTGGAGACGAACGATCTCTCTGTGTTGTTCTACTACAAAGTCTCCCGTTGTATTCCATAGCAATTTCGTGTCGATAACTATAACAAGGTAGAAGATATAGTAGTTGAAAGTCGTCATATAAAATTCGGACTGAAGACCAGCGATGACTTTTGACACTATAATAGCAAAGAGTTTATACAAAGCGAAACGTGATGCACATTCTTCAGTTGTTTTTCAGCGACAAGCGTACGAACAAAGAAAAATAAATCTATATTGCAGTTTGCGAAGTAAAACTACCAAGAAAGATGCCAAAGCAAGAAAGAAATTTCGCGTTCTCGATCCGTTTCTGAAAGACACAAAACGTCGCTGAAAAGTGAACCTACAGAAGATAGAAACTTGAAATTTGTAAACGTTGTTTGTCTTACACTAGGCATCAGCTATTTTTCGATATTCCCATCCCTAAGAGGGTGAAATAGGGGATGAACGTTTTTTTTTTTAATACATTGCTATTCAGGCAATTTTGAAGCAAGAAACACAAAACTTCGGATTTAGGTTTTTGATTGGAATTTTTAAAACACGTGTTTCGATATTTTTGGAAATTCAACTATTAAGCACATGAAGTAAGGCTAAATCTTTTAAGAGTTCTACTAAAACTATTTTGATACTAGAAATTCGAAAATTTGGATTTGGAACAATGGTTACTATTTTGGTGGTGAGTTCACTGTAAATTCTCTACGTGATCTTTACATTATATTGGAAATACTAGCTGAATTCCCGCTGTTTGGCACGCGTAGACTGGATGGTCTGCATCGGTTGTTTCTACTCACAAATTGTCATAGATTTATGGCAGAATTCAAAACAAAATGTACGACTTTAATGCAGGATGACAGCAGACCGTATTATTCGTTTCGGACCTCTTGGTCTACGGTCGGGAGTTCGAATGCCCCCTCGGGCATGGATATTTGTGCCGTCCTTAGTTGTAGCTAGTTAATAAGTAGTTTGTAAGTTTGGGGACTGATGACCCCGTAGTTAAGTCCCTTAAGCTTCACAAACATTTGAACCTCTTGGTAAGTCTAGAAGTGCAATTACGCATGTCAATCACATCGCGATTACGGGCAGCATGGAGTTCACGCCTGAGCCTCAGGACGTGGGCTAGCAGCGCATTTTGGGTTTTTCAAGCGTCAATTTCGCGTCGCAATATCTCGGGATGTAATTGGAATATTGCGATGCAATCAACGCCATTGTTTATGTTATTTGTCATGTTGTGGATTGCTGAAGAAAAATATAGGGTGTCCATTAAAAAAAAAAAAAAAAAAAAAAAAAAAAAAAAAAAAAAAAAAAAAACGTAATTCTGTGTTAAAAAACACACAATGTTTCCAAATATGTACATTCATTGGCCCCAGCCGTACATTGATGCAGGTGAAAGTCGTTTTCCAATAGCTGTTATTGTTACAGATATTTTGGGTGGACAAGATAGCTGGGACACCCTATAACCATGGTTGCACATCCAAATTTTTGCATTTCTAGCATCTCAATTACTTTGTTCGTAAGGCAGTGTCATAATCAAGAAACACTGTTCTGGCCATACAGTGGCAGCCAGTTGCCAATAGCTAGTCATTCCTCCATATCTACAAAAACCTCCGTCGAATTGCGGCCCTGAACGGACTACCAGAGAATTTCCGTTACGCTTTGATCTTTTATTCTGTCTGCCCAATACCAACATCGAACAGAAAGAGAATATCTTACTGGTTAGTCTTTTCTTTTTCTTTTTTCAGCTACAATTGCAACTAACTACCATGATGCAGTTTGTTCCATGGAGAGCCGATTCAGCATTTCCTTGTCTTGTAAATATGCTTAGAATACCTCAGAGCACTTTGGAACATTAGTTCATTATATATGAGGCAAACATAGCTAATAAACTAGCTGTGTTCATAAAATCGTAAATTTAATAGCAGACGAAAATCTTCATAGCACTTCCGAAATAGGACATTTACCACCATCGGAAGAGATGAGTTTCTTTGTTGAAAATTGATACATGCTCCTCCTCAATTCCTTGCAACACTTTCCGCGACCTACAGGAGTGTACAAAAATATGAAACGATGCAATATAGAACATTTTGCTGCACGTTAGTACCCCTGCATATCTGTCAACACTTCAAGGTTGCGGCAGGGTAAAGTTGATGTGCCAAGTCACTAAGCCTACCTTTTAGTGTAGTGTACCTATTGTTCTGCGATGGTTAATACAAGTAATTCTAAAAAAGCATCAGCTTTCAGTATTGCAAAGAGGACATCTCGTAGGCACGCTTTTAAAGGCAGCTTCTATGACAAAAACGGCTTCTCTGATTAACATTTATCTTCAGACAGTATACATGGTAATGACAGTATACACAAAGCATAGTGGAACATCATCGGTGCAGAAACAATGGACGAAACTCAAACGTTCTGTCCAGACAAATAAGACAAACGCACCAAAAGTTATTGCCGCACTCTACACTTACTTGACGAATACTGTTTGGACAAAAATAGTAGAATGGTAGTTCACAAGGCTGACATTCATGGAAGCACTGAAATTTCGAAACCCTTAATAACGGAAGCCAATGCAAAGAAGGGAAATAGGTGCCACTACGATCATAAATAATAATAATAATATCGTGTGGCTCATTGGCCTGGTGCAAGTCTTTTAAATTGGACGCCACTTCGGCGACTTGCGTGTCCCTAGCCCAGTAATCTAACTGGGGAAAGGGGACTTACAGCTTAACGTGGAATCCGAACCACGTGTCGTTTCTTGGCGATTCCTCACATCGTTGAGAGGTGAAGGATGGTTTAAAACGGAGACAACGGATACTGAAATCCGACCGGGCTCCGGACCCGCGACCTTTCGGTTTCCAGTCGAGCGCTTTGCTCCAAGACCACCGTACCCGACCAGAATCATAAACCCTGGGCAGTTAATGACTCGAAGAGGTTTTGTGGTCTGATGAGTCATCGTTTAGACCGATAGATTTATATATGGAGAAGCCTACGATCCGGCCATTCTGCTTCCTGTAGTAAACATGGGGGAGCCCGTTCTGATTTGGGTATTGAGAGGGGCCTATTAACCCTCGAGCGGTCGCGCTGGCGCACTGAGTGCGCCATAGTTAAATAAACATGGTTTTCATTATGTTGGTAACAATGGAGACGTTTGAAACTATAGCTATTCCTCCACTGTTATCCTCATTATTGTTGTGTGCAGTCTGGTAATTGTCGGTGCTCAAGAAAATTCTTAAAAGGAGAATTTGTGAAGCGCTGTCATAACTGGCGCACTCAGTGCGCCGTGCGACTGGTCATGTAAGTATTTTTTTACTTCCTCAAACGTAGTGTTGTATTTCAGTTACCTTATTCGTATGGTCCGTGTTCATGAGAATACTTTATTTTAGGGCAAGGAAGCGTTTAACCAGCGTGGAACTCGAGTGGTTCTTGAATGAAAATCCAGATTTTTAGAATGATGTATCGGATGATGATACAGATGATGAAGAAGAGGTAATTACTCAAAGTGACCACAACACCGAAAGTGAACAAGAGTACAAGTTTGATGAAAATGAAAATAGTAACTGTCAGGTTGTACTGGTGATTGGTTGGTGGGAAGGGACAAAACAACTATGTGGATTAAAGTAGTTAACACAGCCACAAGCAAAGCCAGAAGTAAAAATATTGTAAAAACATTTCCAGGATCAAGGGCTATTTCTAGGGATGTAATAACGGCGATTTCTGGATTCAGTAAGATAATTATCATGTAAATGATTGATATAATTGTACATTATACAAACAAGTATATTCAGCTCATACCTGATTATGAAAGAGAAAGAGAGAAAAAAGAAACGACGAGATCTGAAATACTGGCACTACTTCGTTTACTTTATCTTTTCGGAATAAAGAATGCTAATCATACGAATGTAATGGAGATGTGGAATACCGATGGTTCAGGAATCGAAACTATAAGAGCTGTGATGAGCTAAAGGCGATTCCTGTGGTACGTTGTATTCGTTTTGATGATAAAACAACTAGAGCAGAGAGAAGAAAATTTGATAAGTTGGCTGCAGTACACTTCATCTTGGAAGAGTTTGTCACCAATTGTAAAAGTACTTACAATCTCATTGAGTTTGTAACTATTGATGAATAACTTCAAGCTTTTTGGGAATGTTGTGGATTTGTAGAATATATTCCCAACAAACCTGCCAAATATGGCATGAAGATATTCGCACTCTGTGACGCGAAAACATTTTTTACAAGCAACCTAAAGGACCTTACGCAGTCTCCAATTCTTGATTAGACATGTAGTATTTGGAATTGTGGTGTTGAGATAAATTCGTATTTATTAGCCAAAAATGTGTAATATTTCGATACTGTTAATAAGTGAGTGAATGATAGCACATCTACGTATTAGAAAATTAACTATAAATATCAGTACAGACATGAGTTCATGTGATAAAGGTAATAGAACTGAGTCGTACGTGGCGCACTCAGTGCGCCGCGCGTCTGCTCCTGCACCATGAAAATGCGCGACTGCTCGAGGGTTAACTGTGATTACTGCGAATGAATATCTCGACGATAAAGTGCTTCTTACTTTTGCCAAAGACTGTCATATTCCAGAATGATACTGAACCTATACACATAGCCAAGAAGGCACAGGGTAAAACTGCCTAGCAAATTAAAACTGTGTACCAGAACCGTGATTCGAATCTGGGACCGATGCCTTTCGCGGGAAAGCACTCTGCCACTGAGCTATCCCGACAAGACTCACGGGCCGTCAATTGGTATGAGAGATAGCCCGTGAAAGGCAACAGTCCCAATTTCGAATCCGTGTTCCGGCACAATTTTTACTCTGCTAGGGAATTTCCTATCAACCCACACTTTTCGCTGCAGAGTGGAAACATCATTCTGGAGGTACAGGTGGGGTTTCTGGAGCGCCATAAGATCAACAAACATCTTCAAATGTTCAAATGTTTGTAAATCTGTAGGACCAACTGCGTGGTCATCAGTCCGTAGCTTACAAACTACTTAACCTAAGGTAAACTAATCTAAGGACAAACACACACACCTATGCCCCAGGGAGGACTCGAACCTCAACGGCGAGCAACCGCGCGCTCCACTGCGAGGCGCCTTAGACCGCTCGGCCGGCCGCGGTGGCCGAGGGGACTGAGGCGCTCCAGTCACGGTCGGCACGGCTACTACGGTCGGGGGTTCGAGTCCCCCCCTCGGGCATGGATATTTGTGCCGTCCTTAGGATAAGCTATTTGATAAGTAGTTTGTAAGTTTAGGGACTGATGACCCCGTAGTTAACTCCCATAAGCTATACAAACATTTGAACATTTTAGACCGCTCGGCTACTCCACCGCGGCAAACATCTACCCTGTGCAGCACAATCACTAGACCCAGGTAAGACTGAACCGTTAAGCAGTTAATTGATGTTTTGGCACAAGGATAGGTTGGAACTTAAGTAGTGAGAACTATTTATTCATCACCGATACAACAGCGTTACATATTAACACCTGTTAAGGTCATTTAAAGTAGTCACCAGCGTTGTGTAGAACCCGTTGCCAGCGATGTGGAAACCGTCGTATACCGTTAGCAGATCCTGTTCTGTTGATGGTGCGGATGGAGCGGTCTACTGCCTATCGAATCTCTGGAACAGTTTTAAAGCTAATGTCACGAAGTGGTTTCTTCTTCTTCGGAATCAAAGTTACAAGGAGTTAAGTCCGGGGAGGATGGTGGGTGGTACAGTACTTCCCAGTCCCATCGACCGAAGAGAGTAGCCACAGCTTTCTCTGTATGCGCTAATCCGGTTTCGTGAGGGAGCTCACGAATCGTTTTGGTCGATCACTGTCCACTAACGAGGTAACAGTATGCACTTCTTCTTCAGAGACTCTAGGACTACCTGCCCTATGCATGTCTGCCACAGTTTGCCGACCTTCGTTGAAGCCTTTTAGCGAACGTGGCAGTGTTCTGTACAGCAATGCCGATTTTCCGCACGCCTCTCGAAGACCTTGATAATACTGTCGTGCTGTACAACCTCTGGCACAATCAATCTTGGTCCATTGTGAGCACGCCAGTGACGTGGGACGGACGAGTTCATTTGCTCGGAGGTAAGGTAGGTATGTCAACGACGTGTGCTGTCAGCGACAATAGTAGATTCCATTTCATAGTATCTCCACAGCAGTGTTGCCACTATTAAAGTTCCAACCGTCGTATTTAGACACTATACGAATCTACTACGTGAAGTTAGTGCAGTTGTCAAAAAGCCCGTAGTTGCCGTACTATCTATTAAAAAATATAGTCACCTGGTAAACCGGATATACAAACATCAAAGCAAATGTTGCATCGCCTTGTATCCAAGGTTTCCTGAACACTGACGTTGAATGTGTATGTTGCACCAAGAACCCCTTTT
The DNA here is from genome assembly GCA_026315105.1 of Locusta migratoria. Lineage (NCBI taxonomy): Eukaryota > Metazoa > Arthropoda > Insecta > Orthoptera > Acrididae > Locusta > Locusta migratoria. The sequence continues at coordinate 280,906,123 of CM048747.1, read as the reverse complement.
CCTTAGATTGTCCATATTAAGTCACTCAACCCGCCCAAAGACTTACAGAACCACGCATGAGCACTATTAATACGACGAATTGGGGAATATAGCCGATCAGTTCCAGTCATAACACGAGGAAGCAAGTACGTAGCTTGTGTTACTTATAGTTCTCCCATGCCTAGGAGGTCAATTTCAAAGTTTGATGGTATCCGCTTTTGTTACTTTACGGCAGGAGGGACTGTCATGAAGGAAAGTTTCCAGACGTCTCGAAGTGAATTGCAGCGACGTTGTTCGGACGTGGAGGAGGTACAAGAACTGTCCATGACTTGCCTCACTCTGGTCGCCAAAAGGCTACCGCAGCAGTTTATGACCGTCTTACCGATTTTAGCACGGACGAACGCCGATAAGAACGTCGCCATGCTGAATAATAATTTTCATGCAGCCACAGATCTTCGTGTTTCGACACGAAATGTAGGCCTACTCATTAGTTTACATAACATGCAACGTCACACCCATTCATAGATGAGACGCATCTGATTCCACCATACAATCGTCAGGGAGGTTTTGGAAGGCAGCCTGATCAGCCTGAACGTGTCAGAGACGCCATCTAGCAAGTGCAGCAAAATTGGTGGTCCCCCGATGTTCTGGGGTGGCATTATGAGGGCTACCGTGCGACACTGATGGTCGTAGAAGACGGTGCATGTATGACATCCTCCGACAATAGTGCAGCCATATCGGCAGAATTACGGTTAGGGTTTCGTTTTAATGGACGACAATTCCCGCGCTCATCGTGCACATCTTGTGACTGCGTTCCTTCAAGATAACGGCATCGCAAGATTAGAATGGCCAGCATGTTCTCCAGACAGGAACATGCCTGGAACAGATTAAAAAGGACTTTCTCTTGACGATACGACCCACCAAACAATCTGAGATATATACGCCGAATCGCCGTGGGGGGTAGAACAATCTGGTTCAACAGTCCCTTGATGATCAAGTGGTCAGGAAGGACCACATTTTTTTAAATTTCCGGTAATCTAAAAATATTTTAATAGCCTGTTTGAGGTCAAAATTGACTTGTTAAATATCTATGTTACCGAATGCCGAATTCAACGACAGTCAATTTCAGTATATTTTTATATTAAAGCCACAACCGATATCTTAACATACACTCCTGACCATTAAAATTGCTACACCACGAAGATAACGTGCTACAGACGCGAAATTTAACTGACAGGAAGAAGATGCTGGGATATGGAAATGCATTCAGAGCATTCACACAAGGTTGGCGCCGGTGGCGACACCTACAACGTGCTGACATGAGGAAAGTGGCAACTATTTATTCACAACCGATTCAAAAGCGTTACATACTTGCACCTGTTACCGTCCTTTAAAGTAGTCACCAGGGTCGTGTATAACCCGTTGCCAGCGATGTAGAAGGCGTAGTATACTGTTAGCAGAGCCTGTTTTGTTGATAGTGCAAATGGAGCGGTTACTGCCTGTCGAATCACTGGAACAGTTCTGAAGCGAAGTGGTTACTTCATCTTCGGAATCAAATAAGTCACAAGGACTCCGGGGAGTGTGGTGGATGGTACAGTACTTCCCAGCTCCATCGATCCAACAGAGCAGCCTCACCTGTATACGTCTCGCATTGACGTGCAAAATGATGGATGGGTTGCCAGGAAAGTATTGCCTATTCTTTCGCAAAGCTGGTCGCAGTTGATGCTGCAAAAACGAACAGTATACTACCTGATGGATGTCTGCCACAGTTTTCCGACCTTCGTTGAAGGCTTTTACCCTATGTGCCACTGTTCTGTACGGCAATGACGATTCCCCGCGCGCCTCACCTTGATGACGCTGTCGTGCTGTACGACCTCTGGCATGTTTAATCTTGATCCAACTCCGTTGTTCCTGTTTCGAAAACATGGTGACACCGTTACGTTAGACCGCTCGCTCACACGTGATTGTTTCCCTCGCTTGTGCGCATGCCGGTGATGTGGGACGGGCGAGTACATTTGCTCGGAGGTAAGTTAGGTATGTCATCAACATGTGCTATCAGCGGCAACAGCAGATTCCATTGCATAGTTTCTCCACAAAAGTGTTGCCACTGTTTAAGTTCCAACCCTCGTAATAAAAATTATAAGCGTTATTGGCTGTTTCCCATAACAAAAATAAATTTTCCATGGTTTTTAATTGTGCAGTTTCTCTATTCCTGCTTTAATAAGAACTAAATTAATGTTACTCTTTCACGACACAAGAACCTCGCTAACAGATCTACCAGCCACAATATCAAAAATCAACGACGAACGTGCCGTCTACCGCGCTCCGGACATAAGTTGAGAAGACAACAGGTTGGAGAACTTTTTTGTTTAGTGTGCATTTCACTCAGTGTATTGAAAGTAACTTCGCAACTACCTCACTTTCTTTACAACAAAATTCAGTCATTCGTCACCTGTTGTAATACAGAGGAGGTAGTGGAAAGAAGAGAAAATAAGTTACTATATTTTTCTTCGCCACGTAGCCGTACAGTCGCTTCGATTAAATAGCACGGTGTAATGTTGCAGAGCAATGTGGGGTGGAACGAGGATGTGAGGACAGTTAGGGGAAAAGCGGACAGTCGACTTCAGTTTATGGGAAGAAATTTGGGAAGTGTGGTTCATCTGTAAGCAGACCGTGTACAGAATTCTAATGCGACTCTTTCTCGAGTACGGTTCAACTATTTTGGTTTCATACCAGATTGGTTTAATGAAAGACATAAAAGAAATTCAGAGGGGGGGGGCTGCTAGAAATGCAATACGCGAGTATAGAGATACTTCGGAAACTCAAATGGGAACCACTGTAGGAAAATCAACATTCTTTTCCAGGAACACTGTGAGATTACCGCCTAATAGAAATACCAGTAATCAATAGCATTTGATAATTAAACAGTATGAAGTTCACTGCAAACATTGACCATGCCAATGCACTAAATGTTACACAATTTTAATCTTATTAATTATGGTAGCAATGTATGTACACAGTTGGGTGACAACATGTATAGTTAGGCCATACGTAGAAATTCTCCACGTTGAGATTTGCTGTGTGCTTGTAGCTGACGGGAGGCCAGCGAGCAGGCCGACGTTGGTGGCTTGTTCCAACTTAGGATTTTCCAGTTCGTTTCCGGTGAGGGGAGAGAGCGACAATGGCGAGTGCCAGGCACAGTGCAGTGCACAGCGTGAAATAAAATATTATAATACTACAGGCATTTGAAGTAATACGATGCAGTTAGGAACCTTTAAGGCCCTCATTACAAAATAGCCTGTTGATAAATAAACAATACATTAGCTGATATAGTCACATCTGGCGTAATATGTTTAATTGACAATGAAAAGTAATAAATTATCAATGAATACAAGACAGTTACACAACTAGCATGGCAATGTTTGTTTATAAAAATAATATATTAACTATTTCTCATTTTATTTTTAATTAATCTTGTGTATTTTACCTTGAAATATTCAGTTGAATCACTTATCTGTGACATAAGAAATTGCACAATTATGATAAATAGTACAAAGTATGTTTATACCAATATAAAAACCTAAGAAGACAATGTATTTAATGTGTAGTGTAATTATTTTGATTTTAAGTAAAGTTTTAGAAATGTATTGGCTGAGCGCTGTACGTTGGCAAATCGGTTAGAACAGCTCACATGGGGAAGTTGATGACGTAGGGGAAAAAACCCCGGCAGTTGAGCTTTTGACGCGAGCGCGCGTGAGGGCAGGAAGTGACGAGACTCGGAAGCACGTGGAGTAGCTGGCCGGGCGGCGTCGCTCAGCATTTCATTGAGTCGGCATGTGGATCTCGAAGTGGTGACTTTATATTTGTGTGTGGCAATCGCCACGTGTGGTTGCTCGTCGTAGACTGCACCAAGTTTAATCGAGTGCTACTGTGTGTTTGTGAATATTTAGTCAGTGGAACAAGGTGTGCATCGCATTGAATTAAAGTGACTGTGATTTGTTAATGTAACACGTGTCGTCGCATAGGCATGAACATAAACGGTGTTTGAGACAAACACGTGGTGTGAAAACAATTCGCGGCAAATATTCATTTTGTCTGGGGGCTCACGAGCTATAACTTTATTTGGTAAATGTGTCGACGTACAGACGTATCAGCCACAGGGTTCAAATATTGTGAAATAAACAACATAAAGTGAACTTTCACGTGTTTTCAAAAATAGTAGTTAGTACACCCTTTTCTCTCATGAACTTGATTTTATTATGAATTTGTTTTGTTAATCATATGCAGGGAAGGAAAGCTGCGAACGTGTGATATCATCCCCTAGAAAACGAGTTAAACAGTCGCAAACACGGTTCCAGTGTTTTTGCATGTTTAGGAATTTGGTTCGCAGCTGGTGGTTGTGAGTTTAAAAAAATTAATCATTCCCAATTTTAAACTCTCACCCCGACCTTCACGCTCGCAACACTACAGAGGAAATTTAGAGGCTGACTGGTGAACGTTTGTTCTGCCGCCAACATACATTTTGTCCAAGATAAGATAAGGGAAAATAGGGGTCGTTCGGAAGAATACAAGCCGTTGTTTTTCTGTCGCCTTATTTGGAACTGGAACGAAGGTAGCAGTGGAGGTATCTTCCCGCGTGCACAGTTTGCGGCCTGCGGAGTATAGACTTACATATAAATGTAAAATTGCTCCTCTAGACAGTGTTTCTTCTTACATTAAGACCCAAAGTTTTGCGTTGTAAATAGCACACATAGTTGGACTTCAAACTTTTTTTGGGCTTAACAACTGTGTTTCACGAGTTGCTTTTATTTACAAAGTGATGGACACTCAGTGAGCAAAGGTATTATTTTCTTTCTAAGCAAAAACGAATATTTTGTAGACGGAAAGTGGAAAATCTTTTCGCTGAATCACTGTTCTTAGTAGACTTATTCCAGGACTGTAGGATTTGATAACTGGGATAAATAGTTTTTGTACTTGTAGCAGATTTCTAACGAAACACTTTAAATTCAACAGACTACATACTAAAATTTAAACATTATGTCCTATCATGCACTAAAACAACCTAACGACCTGAATTGGGTTCAGTCTGATATAGATGAAATCAAAATAACGTAGCTGTCTTGCGGGCCCTGTAAGCATTACGTAGTACAGTCGTTCGACTATACAAAATTCATACCAGAAGAGGACAGTGATCGTTATGGCAATCATGCAAAATTTACACTAAGGCCACGATATTGTAAATCCAAGGAATCACCTTATTAAACATGACAATTCCCTAACACTAATCAACTCCACTTTACTGCAGTAAGTAACAAACGCTGTCATGTAAAGCATTCAGTAAGCCTTACAGAACATTTAACATTTTTATTAACAACAGATATTAGGACAATACAGGAATTCTGAAAGGTCTATACCTGTTGGTAGTAATTTTGCTCTATGAAACGTTTTCTCACAACTGCCAAACATCTTTCCTGTGGCGAGTGGGTTTCTATACAAAGACTGTTGAACTAACTTGACATCAAAAGCTCGATGAATTGCAGCAAACGCTCTATGTCAAATTAAATAATTAGGAGACAATCTGAGGAGCTCTCTTACACTGTTTGCAGATGGCGCTGTTATTTATCGATTAGTAAAAGGAACCAGAAGATAAAATGTAACTGCAAAACGATTTAGATAAGATATCTGCACAGTGCAAAAATTGGCAATTGACATTTAATAATGAAACGTGTATAGTCGTTCACATGAGTAGTAAAAGAAATCAATTAAACTTCATTTACACGATAAATTAGTTAAATCTACAGGTTGTAAATTCAATTTAATATCTGGAAGTAACACTCATGAACAACTTTAATTGGAAAGAACACATAGACAATATCGTGGGGAGGACGAACCAAAGGCAGCGTTTCTTTGGCAGAACACTTAGAAAATGCACAGTTCTGTTATTCATATGGAATACACGAACTTCTTTGCTGCATTTGTCTGGATTCTCCATGCTTTGTAACATTTGTTGAGAGCTTCTAGGTCTCTGGACAACATAGTTTCTCCTTCCTCACGTGTGCTGGTTTGTATGGCTATGGCAAGGTCATCATATAGCAAAACTTTTAACTGTTTACAGATTGAAAAGCAAGGGTGCTAGGACTGATCTTTGGGGGAGCCCATTTTTGACTGTAAATGACTTGCTTTTTCCTTGTCCAATGCCAACCTTGAAGTGACGGTTCGTTAGCATGTTCTCCATAAGTATCGTCAATTTTTTACTTGGGATATGCTTTTTTAACTTCAGCAGGAGTCCATCTAGCCACACCGTATCATATGCTGCTGAGAGAGCGACAAAGGCCACAGATGTCTTTAGTTTCTTTTGGAATCCAGCCTCCAAGTAGGATGTCAAGGCTAGAACCTGTTCGCCTGGTATGTCGGGGTTACATTGTTTATTATTTCTTTTATTCTGTGTTGGATAAGACGTTCCAGTAGTTAGAAGCACACGCTCAGCAGTGCAGTTGGCCTATAACTTGAGGGATCATCTATTGGCTTTCCGGTTTTGACGCCTGCTATTGTGTGTGCGATTTTGAACAGTTCAGGTACCCTTCCGGTTTCGAGTATTTCATTGCAGATCTTCTTCAGCCAAGTTCTTCCATGTTCTTCTATATGTCTTATAAATTCAGGGAATATGCCATCTAGTCCTGTGGCTTTTCCCCATTTTCAACGTTTTGATGCCCTCCTGGCTCTTGTGCACATAGACCTATGTGTTAAATTAAACTAAAAGCCTCTTTAAATGTGAGACCTTCTTTGAGAAGAAGAACTCAATGACATTTTTTCGTGTGTTAGTGGGCTGCAAAATCGGAAACTAAGTCTATCCACGGTTAAAGTTTAAGTTTTTAGGACTGCCATAAACAACTTCTATGATGTTATAGTGAGAAGCATAATTTGATTAGCAGTAAAAAGAATTAACAGTTTTTCAGGCAGCCTCTTATCCAATAAAGACTTGTGTTCGCCCGTCTCGCTACACACCCTTACTGAAGAAAGATGCTTAATTTTCAAGATTTTTCTGCCCCGCTTTTTTAAATAAATCTGCACTAAGATAGAAAAGTGATTTTGTTATCATCCCACAGTAGCATTACTATTGCTTCTTTTATTTCTCATGCGATCTCGTTTCTACATCATTAAAAAAGTGGTACAACAGATCAACGGTAACTGCTCAATACTGCGAGAAGATATGCTATGACGATTTGGCAGCGTCCATAGTGGAGTAATGCGCAGAAAATGAGGTCTCCAGGAATTACTTTTTTTGTTCCTTTTCTTATTGTTTTATTGTTTTTATCGCCAATCTACGCTGTTGTTTACTTCTCATTGATTTCCTTTAAACAGAATCCAGTCATGGAAAAGACGGTTTTACTTTGTTAATATTACAAATAAAAATAAAATAATAACGAAAAATTAAGAAGAATAAAAATAAAGTTACAAAACATTCTTTACAACCCAAAGACCACCTCCATACATACTCACAGAAAACAAAGAAAGAAAAAAGAAAAGGAAATAAGTGGTCTAGAGCGTCACGTTACTGATTGCGCGGCCTCTCGCGTCGGAGGTTCGAATCCTCCCTCAGGCATGGATGTGTGTGTTGTCCTTTGGTTAGTTTAACTTAGTGTAAGTAGTTTGTACGACTAGGGACTGATGACCGACGTAGTTTTGGACCCATAGGATTACAAACATTTAAAACGTGTATCAAGGACATATCCCTAACGACTTCCGTCAAAGTACATTAGGTTTTGTTTATTATTACGAATGACCAGCCTACAAATAAAAATAAATAAAACTTTGAAAACCCTCTTGATTAAGCCATACTAACAGTCATCTGTAAAAACATTGAACTGGGCTTGAAATACTCGTGGTATTATCTGAATATTTGGATCACGTAGTCAAGCCATACTCCGGAACGTGCACCGCAAAAAAACTACACAGTTTCGTTTTATGCTGCTTTAAAACGAGACTGAGCAGTGCATCAACTGCCAGTTTACGATCTGGTAACTAAACGTGCGATGGAAGCACTTCAGTCGATCGGTGAGTTCCAGGAGTCCTCTCCTTTAAACGTAAGAGCCCTGGAATTTATTCTTAAAGAAGAACCTACGGAGAAGTGTCGCAGACAGCCACTACCTAGCTCCCTTTTCACGACAGTAAGCGCCAAACTGATACCTACTGATATTTCTGGTGTTCACCTCTTTGTTTGCAAGTACTTCCTCTCCACTGTTTCAAATTATTCGGTTTATTGCAGTAAAGTTCCATTTCCAACAATTTTTAAGAACTAATTAATACATCTAAAGTCTCACTAATAGTCGACAGGAGCGCAAAACGTATCACAAATTCTGCAGTTACAATAGAATATAGTCCCCCTCCCCACCCTCTTTTTTTAACAAATATTGCAAAACTCTTGTAAATTTACTTACGTTTCTCTGTCCTAGAGCAGATCCATATATTATAAGCTAAAACTAAACTTTTTCCTATATTTGTAAGCTAGCACACTATCTAGAGATTAGAATACCAGACAACTAAGACAATGGTGAGTCCAGGGCACATGAGAGCGATCAGCCTCGGCGTCAAATACGTAAGACTCGCCTTCTCCCTTTTGCGCTTAGATACGTCGGACATTTCCTAAACACTATTCATGACAACGAATTTAAATCATTTATTGTCTAGTTATCAGTCGACAGTTGCAACTGGCTTTTTAAAATTTACCTGTTTCCGTCCTTCCTGTTCATCTTCAGAATCTTCGTAGTTGCGACTGCAAAACGTCTCGCCTGTGTTATGACAATTACATAGACGAGACTTCCAGTCGCAACTACGAAGATTCTGAAGATGAACATGAAGGATCGGAACATGTAAAACTTAAAAGGCAATTGCAACTGTTGACTGATAATCACACAATAAATTATTTCAAATATTAGTGCAGTTTCTGTAACACCCAAAAGTCCACTTATATTTCCAGACTTTTACCATTCAATTGCACTGTCATTCATTGACATAGGAACATGCGGAAAACGAATTCATGTTTGTAGCTCAATGTGTGAAAATTTGCACGAAATATTTTTCCTCATTTATGACTCACCCTGTATATCTATGAGTGTCAAGAGGTAGATTATATCATCATCTTGTAAGTGTGGTGTTAATTCTGTGGATTTGAGGGACAGCTTTTGTTTGAAATTAAAGGGAAAATGTGAAACGAAATTACGTTACGTTTTGTTGACATATTATTATCTCAGATCAACGGTGGGATTGTCTCTCTGATTAGTCTTTACTGGTAATTTTGTTATGGTACTGTTATGTACTATTATCTTTGATTAGCGGTGGGATTGTTTGTCCGTTGTCCCTCACTAGAACATGGATAAAATATTATCGATATAATTTTTATGCCTGAAGTCAATTTGATCGTTTAATAAATTAGCTGTGGCACAGCAAAGAAACTGATCGAGCAGCTATTTCGTACAAAGCCCTTACTGCACATTTCCCATGTAGAAGTACACAGTGCTTGCTATAGGCTTGTAACCTATGTGATATTGCGAGCCTGACTACTGCAAATCGTGTTAGCTGCTTGTATTAGTCATAAATCTATGGATTTTTGGCAAACTAAAGGTTAATTAAAGGGCGCTTTTTGTCATTTCAGTGTAGCTATAGCAGAAACGCACTTTGTTTCGTAATTTCGGTTACGCTACTTTGCTGTAAGTAGATCTGCAGAGCTCTTTAGTATGAGTCTTCGATTTCTGCACAAGTACTGCTAATCGTAGTGACGCTTGCTATTCCAGCTGTTGTTTTTTATAAGTTGTTGCTGCCGTCTTTGTTGTTCCATGATTTGCATTTGTATATCTTAACGTGCCTGGTACTGTATTTCAGGTTGCAGCTTTTCCTACCACTGTTCCATGAACTTCAGAATAATGATCGATGAACTTATCTGTCATACAGACATAACACGCCAGCTAGAGACCTCACCGCCAAAATCAAGCTTGCTTCGGTGCAACACCTTTTTTTATTGTACTGCAATCACACTTTTAAAAAATATTTGGGAATAAGATCCCCACAGATTGGAAGAAAGGACGATTAAGCTTCCGATGAAAGGAGTTTTATTAGAATGCGATAACTGGTGAGGGGTTGCCCTCCTTTCAATACCAAGTGAGGTTCTCTCAAGAGTAATTCTAGAAAGGATAAAAAATAGTTAACACAAGGCTGAGAAACGTACAAGCAGAATTTAGAGAAGGTTATACCTGTATAGACCAGATCAACACACTGCGCATAATAGTAGAGCCATTCCCCATACAATCATCATTGTATCTACTCATTGTTTGAAAAGGCTTTTGACCGTGTAATGTGGAAAAAGTTGTGGAAAGCCATGAAAGAGCTTGGGATTCCTAAGAAAATTATAAAGATAATCTAACAATACATGTCAAGTTTTACATTAGAGGATGCTGGCGGAACCCATCCCAGTAGTCACAGGAGTTAAGCAACGATGTTTGTTGTCACCTATCCTATTTCTGGTGGAGTTCCACCTTGTGATGCAGAATGTAATGAATCGCCGAAGAGGATTTTAATGGAGATTGAAAGGCAGGTTGGAGGACATGGATTTTGCAGATGACTGTGTTCGCTAGGCATCAGTTTTAAAGATATGGAAGCAAAGCTGAATGATTAAAAAATCGAAGCATCAGAAGTGGGATTGAAGATAAATGGAAAGGATGCTGAGGAGATGCACTGTAATAACCGAAATGAAGTACTTTTTTCCTGAAACAGAATAAATAAGGCTAATGGGGCATCTTCAATGCTGAGACCAATCTGGAAATCAAGGGAACTTAACTACCTAACACCTGTACAAACCTACGTATCTTCAATACCAATGTCAATACGACTTTATTGGTGTGAATCATGGAAAACTACCGAACAGCTAGATTAGCAGACATCAAACATTTGAGAACAGAATTTTAACGAATATCTTAAGGATATGGTTGCCATAAATAATTTCCAATGAAGATATATCGACAAGAATCCATCAACCACCCAATGATATTGAGGTAATCCATAGGAACTAGATTGAGCATACATTATGGCGCGATAAAGACAACGTGGCAAGATACGCCCTGTAATGGAGCGCACAAGGTAGCAGGAGAAGATGCAGACCAAAGAATACATGGAGGAGGAGACGTGTAATAGCAGAAGGAACCGAGAAAAGAGGGAAGACCTGGATTGAGATCAAGACACTGGCGCAAAACAGAGTTCGGTGTCGGAAGTTCATCGATGCCCTATGCTCCACTTAAGAGATACAGGAAATAGGTCAAGTCAATCACATTATAGTTCTCGGATGCTATTCCTCCAAGGTCGTCTTAAATTACACCTCCTATTTTACAGTTTATTCAATATTTATTGTTGAAACAGGGCATATGGAGTACATACTATCATTACATTTACAAGAGCTTAAGTGGTACTGAGGTGACAGGTGTCGATCAATGGTCAAACACACACACACATATATTAGTAGGTGCATCTCCATGGGCGGTAATGCAGGCGCTGATTCCGCCATCAGTTTGATCACACAGGTGTGACACATTATTCCACGTCAAGCCGGCCTGTTCACCTAGTTCTGCCAGAGCTGTGGGTTTACGAGTGACATCCGTCACTTGTTATCCCATTGTACCCGCACGTGCTCGATTGTAGACAAGTCCAGAGATCGTGCTGTCCATGGAAGATGCTGCATGTCTTGCAGAGCACGTTCAGTGTGCACGAACATTATCCTTTTCGAACAATACGCCACCTTCTTGTTGCAAGAATGGCAAACTTAATACTATAGCATAATCAACTGCAACGTAAGTACCTTCAAGCAAATCAGCAATTTTTTTGCTTAATCAACCTAAGAGCTCTGTGGTGAGAGAAGTGGTATTCGTCATAAATAACAGGACTAAAGTGGAGACGATGCACCCAGCAGCCAGGTGTCGCAGTTAAATGGTACAATGTGCAAACGCTTTAGGGGAATTCCGCCCATTCCTTCCAGTCGGTGAATACAGGCCGCAATTTTCCGACACTACACAACAATTCTTAAGACGTGACCGCCTCGACCGTAACTTACGGAACTGTATTAGTTTAAAATCAGCCATTCTGCCAATTTTATTTCTTTTAAATTGTTCATAGTCTTCCTAATTATAGTGATTTCCATCCTGAATCCTGGAATTACAAACAATTTATTATATTAAATCTTAACTTCATCTTTTACACTAAAATCATCCTTATTCATCATCTAGATTTCACTCTCTTAAGTGTTTTCTTTCAGTAACTAGTAACATCACTTTTAGTACCGGAATTGATCCTCACCTTTTATATTTAATGTTTCTCTCACAGGAGATGTCATCTAAGTTTATCCTTGCATAAGTGATAAAGTTTCACTGATTGTACACAGACGAGTAACATCTTTCCGAATCTGTGGAACGTGCTGTGGATGCCAAGAGTACATCGTTATGTCATTCCTTTGTGCAACACAAAAAATATCTGGAAGAGTAGCATTAAAATTACGACAGCATAGTTCCCGTCAGAGCACAGGCTGCCATTAACTCCATAACGCAAATAACTCGGGTGGAGCCATGTCCGGGAAGTATTGACTGATGACTGTGTTCAGTGATGAGTCGTGGCCCTGCATTACCTAAGGTGACCATCGACGGGGTGCATGGCGGCTATCTGCTTCCGATATTTTGTACAGACAAAAGATATTACTCCAGGGGTAGACCGCGGTGGAATGGCCAAGCGCTCTGAGGCGCCTTGCGTGAAGTGCAGGGTTCCTCCTCTCGGAAGTTCGAGTCCTCCCTCGGGCATGGCTGTGTGAATTGTCCTTAAAATTAGTTCAAGTAGTTTTTAAGCCTAGGGATTGATAACCACAGTAGTTAAGTCCCTTAGATTTACAAATGTTTGAACTCCAGGAGCCATGTGTGGTTCACCGTAGCGAGTCAGCTCAGGTCCCAGTTGACAGTGGCTAAATGAATTCTAAGGAACAGCATTAAGTCGTGGACTTCCTCAATTTTCATGTGTTACCTGTCAGGCAATACCATGGCTACATGGAATGTTGGAGGGTCCTGCAAAATTTCGAGGTAATTCCCTGACAGAACACGAATGGGATCAGCTTGATCGTCAGTTTCATTTTGGTGCCAGTATTCAGGATATCAGGGAAGCCACATATGTGGGACAAGTGGCCTCAAGAAGGCATCAGTCTACTTATAGGTTTCATGTTTCACAGACACCTGTACCTTCTCCCTGTCACTATTTTCTCTGTGTTCATCTGTCGCCTATTCTAAGGATAACCACGTCACTGCTTATCTTAGCAGTCCACCTGTCAACATATTGTACACAGCAACAGAAAAAAGGACCGTAGATTTCACAGTCAAATTTATTTGAAAATAATACATCGTCGAAAGATCATATGAGCGAAAATACACATCCAACTATAGTGTAGACGATGATGAAATCGATATTGAGTATTGACCAATTGCTGTCTACAACCACTCCAACGTGCCTCAGTAGTAAATCAAACAGACTCTGGATGTGTTATTGGGGTACAGTAGTGGATGCTGCTTCCACGAATTGCCAAACTCGATCTGGTCCACCAGCCGTTCTTTCGTCATCGGCCAGACGTTTTGATAGGCGAGAGATCCAAAAGACAAGGTGGTCAAGACAGCAATGCAATGAGATTGACGAATAAGCCTTCAACATTACGGGCCCCAGGTGGTCGCACATTGTCCTGTTGGAATATGGCTGTCAGGTAACTCTGACGGTATTGGAGGACATGAGGCTCCAACACTTAAGAGATGTAGCACTAGCTAAGGAGTGTATCGACAATGCCGACTACAGGGATGTGGGAGACGAATCAAACACCATCCCAAACCATAACACCTGCTACACGACCAATATGGCGTTGCATAAAGCAACAGTTCAACAGTCCCTCCTGACTGTGTCTCCAGACTCTCAAATGCGACCATCGTGGAGGTGCTGCCCGAATCAGGAGTGGTCAGTGGAAACAATGTCAATCCATTCGGTTGTCCATGTCCGTCGCTCTTCACGCCATTATTGACGCAAACACCTGTGTCCTTGATTCAGTGGTAAACTCTGCAGTGAAGGTGTTGGAGACATTGAACTCTGCTGGAAACAACGTCGAATGGAACACTTGGACACTGCTTGTTGCGAAACAGCCCGAATTTGTTGCGATAGGGTGATGTAGTAGAGCAATCCACACTGTTATACTCACAATATGGCTACCATCACCTGCCATGGTATAGCGAGGTGGGTATAATCAGACCCTTCGGTCCGTCGTTCGCTCCTGCATTCTGTGATTACAGATTCGCATCACAGTTTCTTTATGATGACCAATCGCTCTGCCAAATAATCCGAAATCTGTATAAGCAACTATTCCTCCTCCGTACATCTGAGAAACGTGCTCAAAAGACATTCGCTGTCTTGTACGAGTCTTTCTGAAGCTACTTACACAAAACAACTGCACGAAAGGACAATTCTAATACGTCCACGTGACCGTCTGCTACACGTTTATATGTAGGTGACCCTACTGCGTGCCGTGTCCTGACATGAGAGAGAAGAAAGAGGGTTGTGGGTCAGTCTGCAAAGGCCCGAGAGGAAAGGAGTGACTGCAGAAAGGCCCGTACCACGTATCCATGAGAGATGCAGATTTTGAGACTCGATACTATACTTGTTCCAGAGTTTTCTGGATCTCATAGGTAATTGGAAATATATCATCCTATCTACTACTACTACTACTACTACTACTGCGCCAAGGTTAATCATTAAAAAGCAAGTGAATAAGTCTGTAACTACAAGATAAGTTAGTGTGTAACTGGGGAAAACATTGATACAGCTATCCTTGCTAACAGCATTACGTGGAAAGACACACTCCCTGAAAGAAACAGACTGTAGTTGAGCTCTCCAGAGGCTGGTGGACCAAGACGCGGATTCGGCGCCCAACTTGTCTGTCGAGAACTACTCTCTCGATGTAAAATCTGGGGGCTTTAAAGGCTACTTTTGGCGCACTATTTTTCCCCTCTTACCAATCCAACTTGTGGCTTGCCACCGTCCCGAGGCCTCTAGCCAACAATGTTTCAGCCCCCTCCTCTCTGCCACTACCTGGGTGGGGACGTGAATGCACTAGCAACTGCATACTGGGCAGCAACATTGTTCAGCTGAAAAGAAAACGTCACGGTGCTCCCCAGTAAGGTCAATAACAACAATGATTAAAGTCATTTGGTCACGCCCTTTGGCCTCTCCACAATGAGAGCTGATAACTGGCAGGTTTCTTCATTTACCCTGTCAGTCTACCTTCGTGAACCCATTGACATTGCTGTTCCAAGGGACTGGTATTACCTGTGCTACTTACGTTAAGACGCGCCTATAGGCAACCAAGTACTGTTGTAACATCTTACAAGAGCGTCTAGAGGTTGTATGGAGTCACCTGTATATTCTCCGAAAGGAAACCTATGGGATGGTGGCTGAAGGCGTCTGGAATTGCCAAGACTATTTATTTACTGCTCACCTCTCGGAACATATACATCTATAGCCTGTTATCTGCGATGGTCTCTAATTTTTCAGCTTGGAGTACGTCCCTTTGCTTTCACACAACCTCTAAGCAATTTCGACAGCAATAATCAATACATAACATGCCGCCCGTTAAAAGCGGCTGTGTTGATGATGTTGCATTTGTCGTCATCACAAACTTATGCTGCAAATTTCACCGGATTTCGATGCTGCTTCAGGATTCTGCAGTTTTCGTGGCTAGTAACGCATTTCAAGTCGTTCGACAGAACACGTTTGTGATAATCTGCGCAATCGAATCAATGTATGCGTCACACTGAAAGAGGCGCAACTTCGTACTGATAAACGGATTCATGTAGCCAATTTCGCTGTAATTTTGGATTGAATTTGGAAGCAATGACATACACTACATAACCTGTCCACGTGTGAGGTTTCACCTGGTTCTCTCCTGTCGGTCTGGGTGCTTTTTGGCAGGCAGTGTATACTAGGGATGGGTCGAAAATCGGGTATCTGTTAAGAAAAAATGAAATGTTTGTTAAGCTTAAGGGACTTAACTACGGGGTCATCAGTCCTTAAACTTACAAACTACTTATCTACTACTAACAACTAAGGACGGCACAAATATCCATGCCCGAGGGGGGGGGGGGATTAGAACCCCCGACCGTAGTGGCCGTGCAGACCGTGACTGAAGCGCCTCAGCTCCTCGGCCACCGCGGCCGGCTATCTGTTAAGAGTCACTCTGATTTAGAAGTAGCATTTTTCACAGTTGCGACTTAACGGAATCTGACTGCGATTTCAGTCGCAGTTTAGAAGCGCAGTAGCAATTAAAAGTAGCAAGTCGCAACTAAGAGTAGCAAGAAGCAGTTTGCACTCTGCCATCTGTTGGTTGAAGTTTGTACTAATATCTTTGCATTGGGCAGGCTATAGAGTCTATCTGCGATTTCAGTGACAAATCGCGTTTAAAAGTCGCAAGTAGCAACTAAGAGGCGCAGTTTAGACTTTGCCGGCTGCCATCTGTTAGCCGAAATTGGTACTTCTAGCTTCCTGCCGTCTGCCTCGTGTATGTGTGGATTTGTGTGTATATGTGTCGGTCGAACGCCGTCGGCTCAAACCAGTGAGCTCGAACGTCCTCATTGGTCCAAACTGCGATTTCAGTGAAAAGTCGCGATTAAGAGTCGCAAGTAGCAACTGAGAATAGCATTTAATATTCCGCCTTGTGCTACTTGTTGGCCAACTGTCGTACTTTCACCCATGTGTTGTTTAGGGATGCTGTCGAATTATAAGCAACAAGATAATATTCCGTGTGAAAATATTTTTAACGTAGTAGCACTATTTTACCTGGCGGCAGCATTTACATGTTGTGAAGCAAAGCCTCGCATGTATGTTTTTAGGTTATAGTTGGTAAAGACAACAAAAAGTTAATGTGAATGCCTAATAAATATTGTATTACGGATTTGCTCCCTGTTTAAAATCATTTTTCGTCATAGAACCTACAACTATTATGTGAATTCAGAATACGTATCTTACAGTGCAAATCTGGTTTCGACGAAAATTATTGCATGCATTATACGTTGTACATAAAATAAAAATTCCAAGCGGGTGGTATCAAGTGGTCAACTAAGTAATTTTACGAAATGTTTAACAGTAGGCCAACTCCATTTTCAGTGTCGGCTGTGTTTAGTACTGCGATATAGGAGTAAACTTGTATCTTCCAGGATTCTATAAAAATATTACACTTGAAAATAAACAAATTTTTCGCGTAATGGAAAGTTTTATTTTATCAGATTTGTTTTAGGTTTAGGAATGTAGTTTCCCGTCTTTTTCCTTTTTGTACATTCCGTCCTGTGATGACACGAGTGAAAGCAGATGGGTGGTGTCGGATTCTTCAGTATTATTAAAACTTTTGCTTATGTTGGCAACGACCGATGAATGATCCTAGAAATCTGAATCACATAGAATGATAGGAATAATATTTTGTTTATCATAAAATAAATAATTAATGTTATTCTTAATCTGTGGTTGTAAGGTTTGCTGTGTGTAACCCTGTACAGTCAGTAAATTAAAAATTCTTATAAAATGAAGATTTAGTTGCCAACATTAGCACAATAGGTCGACACGTCGATTAGCAAAATATAACGCAAGCTCTTATCTATAGTTGTTTGACAGAATATGTAGTGATACCGAAAAGTTTTAAAGGGAAAATAGAATTTTCAAAAGTCACTCACGGTGTATTTCACATTTACTTATCCCTTTCAAATTGGTAAGTGACTTATATCACACAATGTTTAAAAAAATCTGTTCATACATTCTACAAGCAGGAACATAGCACTTTCGTTGCACTGACACAGTTGCTGTATTCCTAATCTGCCGAATGTTTCTGTTATGGTAGACTATAGGCCTACTTGCCAAATTCTGTTACACATTACTTGCGAATAACCTCACTTTTAACTGTACATTACACACCAAACACTGAAATAGCTTGTAGAAGACTAATTGTCATTTGTCGATGTGTAAATAATCCGAACATTACACGCAAATGGAGCATCAATGACGAGGAATCTGTTATGGATGATATATATTGCATTTGCCACACACATCGCCTAAGTCACGGAAGTAGCAGAAATCACAAAATTAGTTGAAATCGCAGAAGTAGCAATATCAGCAGCAGAAGTAGCGCAAATTGCAAAAAGTAGCAATATCAGTAACAGAAATCACAAAAGAAATGTTCAAATATTTGTTAAGCTTATGGGACTTAACTATGAGGTCATCAGTCCCTAAACTTACAAACTACTTATGAACTACCTTATACTAAGGACGGCACAAATATCCATGCCCGAGGGGGGATTCGAACCCCCGGCCGTAGTGGCCGTGCAGACCGTGACTGGAACGCCTCAGAAATCATAGAAGTAGCATTCAGAGTCACCGAAATCGCAGTTTGAGTGGGGTGGGACACATGTCGAGGATTTGTACACACTGCGATTGTAAACAGTGACAAATCGCAACTAAGAGTCACAGATATCTAAAAGTAGCAGTCACAGAAATCACTGATACCGGAAAATCACAGTTTAGCCCATCCATAGTGTGTACTGAAGAGGAGCTATCAGACAGATGGGACACCAGCAACAAGTGAGGTGGGGTGGGGGGTGATAAACTGCGGTGGCGAGGTGTTGTTCCCCCCTCCCCCACCCGTGTCTTGCTGGACACGTGGCGGCCGTCCCGGCAGTCGATAGCGCCACCTCGGCCACTAGGCCCCGCGCCTCACGGCCTGCTGACCCCACGCCACAGAGCAGTAAAACCAGCCAACAGCCGGGCAGGCACGTCCGCCCCTCTCCCACACTGCCCAAGTTTACTGCCACCCAACTGACGAGTTCCACGAGACAGCATATAGGACAGGGCTTGTTAACGTTACACCATAAAGGGGCACCTGTTTCATTTTAGGTCGATGCTTTTACCACTGGTGTAGAACCTCCCTTTTTTCTTGTTCTTCTTCAGCGGAGCCATCGAACCGAGTCCGGGCAGCAGGAGTAAGGAATCTAGTTTTAATTTGGTGACTCTGCGTAAACTTTATCCCTCTCCTTCGTCTACCGATTCAGTCTGCAAAACTATTAGGATGAATTTCATGCGGTATACTGGCCTAGATAGTTCACGCACCTAATCTCGAAGTTCTGCTCCCTACAGTATTACAATGATTTCACACATTGATAAGATTTTGAGCCCTGAACCATGATTTTTAGTCAACAAACACGGATAACGCGTTAAGATTCGTAAGGAGTAGCATCAAGACAAGGGGCGGGAATCGGATTATGTGGTTCACAACAGCAGTAAATTAAGCCTAGAGCTATTTCAGGGAGAAACCAGTTAATAGAAATTTAATGAACTTGAAATGGAAACAGTTAGGTAGCCTTTTAACCATATTGATTGATGATCAGGTAGGCATGGAACAGTGAAACAATTAAAGAACATCAAAGTATGAAATTTTTACAATTATCTTGGCTTTCGGATCCTCACATTTGGCTACGTAGTTAAATTTAATTACAAACAGCAAACATTTACATTCAAATCCTTTAGTCTACAAGATCTCTTAGGATAAAGTAGGACTTTCATCCATACTATAAAGGGGCAGGAAGGATATTTCAATAATTTGTAGCCTAGAAACCAATCACATACTACGTTTACCGTAAACGCGCAATAGAACTGGTTTAAGGATATGTTAGATTGAGAACTGGTTGATATCTAGTGAACAGGGCGACATACACTGAGATTACCTTGCACGAAATAAGTTACAATACGATTCATAAAACCTCAGAACACAGGGCAAAGTCTGAGTAAAATTGTTTTTCGCAATTACACCAACAAACTTTAAGGGATGTAGAAGACGAGGAACAAAATGAGCATAGAAACCCATACCCGGAAACGCCATTCGATGACGCTGGGCCGACCGCGGTGGCCGCGGGGACTGAGGCGCTCCAATCGCGGTCTTCACGGCCACTACGGTCGGGGGTTCGAATCCCCCCTCGGGCATGGATATTTGTGCTGTCCTTAGTCTTAGCTAGTTCATAAGTAGTTTTTAAGCTTAGGGACTGAAGATCCCGTAGTTAAGTCCCATAAGTTCTACAAACATTTGAACATTTGAACATTGATGACGCTGGGGAGAGTCCAAGTTACAGGCACCAGCGCCTTCCGCTAGACATCCCCTCCAGCAACTTCGACGGTCTGTAGTGTCGTTGGGTGACGTTTTAGGGCATGGGTTTCTACTATCATTTCGTCCCTCAAGATTCCTTATACATCCCCTAGAAGTTTGTTGCTGTAATTGTGTAATTCTGAAAGTCAATGACGTATGGAACACACACCCATCTTATTCTTAGGTGTCCATTTATACCGGAAATATGTACAGGAAGGAATTTTGTGAAAGAATTTTTTTTTATTGCTGACATGAGAAAAGTCTCACTGCGAAACAAGAGACCGTGAATTACGCTTTACCCTGTACAATCACTTATGTACACTAAAATATTTAACGTTACGGCATTTAAAAAGCCGGAAGTTTGTCAATCGGAAAAACATCAAAAAATTGTGAACGTCATGAAAATGGCTAAGAATTGTTTGTTTCTGTGATATAGGCTGTTTGATTCCGTAATAAGATGATTTTTCCATTGCAATCGTCGCCTAGGTTCCGATACCATATAATGTACTGATAGTAATTCGTTTTGGTCTCCTTCGTAGTACTACAAGTTAAACCCGCGCGAATTCCTTTGGTTTGCGAAGCCGTCATTGACACCGTTCAATAACACGTATTTACTTCAGATAAACGACATACATCAGTGTCAGTACCGTTTAGAAAAGTCTTTTGTAATTTCAGTTTCATTTCACTTGAAGTAATGTACAATTTAAATTGTAGCCATCAATAACCTACACGCTGTCACACTTTTTCAGTGCAAGATATGACAATCAAACGCATATGCAAGACAACTAGTGTCATTAGTCGGAAAAATAAGGTTCTTCTTTTTTCTCAACAAAAGTGAAGCGTTTCGGAAAAAAAGAAGAAATTTACGGTCATAAAACGATGTGGCATAATCTTATATACCTACAAGTGTTCTTAAATCTTGGAAATAGAAGTAAATTCATGTCATTTCTCGGAGTATACGGTCAGGAATTTCCTAGAGTACTTACCGACAACATTACTCTTCACTCTAACGTTGCTCCTTACCAATCTTTCTTCCAATTTTTAATTCTGAGTCTCCAGTCTTCTTTCTAGATTCAAACACTGATTCAGGATATGTTCCACATCTTATCCAATACAATACGTATATCAATTTCGTCCTGTATTTAATAGTTAATTCTGTGGTAATATATTTGATCTGAAAATGTTTGAAGCATGTAAAACTGTTGTAATTCTGAAGTATTTCAGTTGGTATGACATTATTTTTCGTCTAGATGATAACTAGATTACCCAAGAGCTTACAAGAGTGGCGTACAGTTTGATCGAGTTTGATCAGTTTGAAGCAGACAGTAAAAGTGCCACGTCCACTAGAGAATTGTGTTTCAGACTGTACTTCGAATATCAGACCTTTTGACTTTAGTCAACAGATAGCATTGGAAGAAATACATGTAAAATGTGAACATTAGTTTGTTTACGCTTATTGTACGATAGAGCTTTAATTGATGTTGACATCTGTAGACAAAAGATTACATTTACCTTCAGAGCTATTTCTGGTGCAATGTTCGATGATAATTTGTCGATGACAATATATTTTCCCCGCACAGGTGTAAAGATCCATGAGGGAAGACGTCAATAGAAGATGAATCGCTCACTGTAGTACAACAGCAACATGTGTGGTACGACAGTGACCAGTGTTTATCCAGCTGTGGGCAAAATTATTACAGCACATCTTGCATTCCAAGAACCGTGTCAATAAAAACAGTATTTACGTCATGCGGCTGAGTCTGTCTTGTACAAGCGGAGCTCCGACACGACTGACCGCGTTCAGCTTCAGTCAGAAAAGTTAAGTCCTGAAGATTAAATTTACTGGTTACGTCAGTCCTTCTCTATATATCATCAATCATTGCGAAATTTAGTTCTTAATTTTCATTATCATTATTATTATTATTATTATTTTGAAAGACATACGACATGTCGTCGAGAAGTGTTTATTGTAGCTGTTTACCTAAATTAACATATCATCATTATTACGGGAATTCCTGTCACAGAAACCGAGCGAGGTGGTGCAGCGGTAACGCAACGGACTCGCAATCGGGAGGACGGTGGTTCAGATATATATCCGGCCATCCAGATTTAGGATTTCCGTGATTTCGCTAAATCGCTCCCGGCAAATGCCGGGACGGTTTCCTTTGAAAGGGCTCGACCGATTTCCTTCCCTATACTTGACGACAAATCCGAGCATGAGCTCCGCCTCTAATGACCACGTTGTCGACGGGACGTTAAACATTAAGTTTCCCTTCCCTCGTCACAGAATAATTTTTGCATCCGAGGAACGAATCACTGGTCGTCATGTCAGTAGAAATGTTCAAATGTTTGTTAAGTTATGGAACCTAACTGCAGTGGTTATCGGTCCCGAATATTACAAACTACTTAAACTAACTTATACTAAGGACAACACAAACACCCATGCCAGAGGGAGAACTCGAATCTCCGACGGCAAACTGCCGTGCGCACCGCAACAAGGCACCTTAGTGCGCACGGCTATTCCTCCGCGGCATGGCAGTAGAACCCGTGGAGTTAGACAAAACGTGATACTCAAACGAGGCAGTGTGTGTAACTTTAGACTGTACTGATTCATTTGAGACGTTGCCGTGAAACAAAACTTCTACCTTAGATAGGGTTATCTCTTTTATGATCCTTTGACGTTTGCCACCTACAAACAAAATCTATTTGCATCATCCTAAGGCACTAAGGTGCGGCTCGATAGCACAGTGCTGGAGCGCCTGACTACAAATCCAAAGGTCGGGGGTTGGATCCACGCCAGGTCCTAGAATTTTTATCTGTCACTTTCCACTTCTTTCACCTCTGGCGGTTTTTTTTATGTGAAAAATATCGAGTGGCACCGTGGTCTGGAACCCCCCTATAATTGGCTGGGTAAATCAGTTCGAAGGTCGGAGGAAGGCAACGGCATACCACCTCCAAACAGAACCATGCCTAGTAAAGCACTGTGGTGTTCAAACCAATCTTCGGATTGTTGACTGCTTTACCCGTTTTTAAGGCAATCCCAAAAGAGCCATCATCTTCTCCGATGACCGTCACATTTACTGGACGTGACGAATCACTACGTCCCCCCTGCTTTTCTGCTCCTTTGCCTCCGGTAATATTGGACTGTTCTGAAATGTGAAAATCTTCCACTCCTGCTTCAGTTCGACAAGCTTTTTGAATGGCTATGTGCAGTCGTGTAACCCAGTCGGTGAGAGACCTTCGCCATCTCGAAAATTTTGCACGGCTGAGAACAGATCCCTATCTGATTTACAGTTTTTAAGCTATCCTCCCGATTTTTATCGGTCTTCGAGCGTCAAATCTCAGTGTATCTAGTGATTCCAGTTCTTAAAAAATAATTAGTCATCCACTTGGTCGTACGACAAATCCGCTGTTCCAGGGCCCTGCGACTAAATGGCTAACGCGTTTGATTTATTTTTTTTTTTTTTTTTTTTTTTTTTTTTTTTTTTTTTTTTTTTTTTGTGGGAAGCGATGCAGGTCTGCAACAATTTGTTGCAGTGTCTCAGTGTTGATTCCCACCTGTTTTACAGCCTGTCTGATTGATTTCCTGGAACTGGTTTTAAATACACTGATGTTTTCAGGTGTTTTCATCCTTTTTTGGCGAACAGCACAGCGAACACTGTCACTGCTCGTTCTATCAAATTCGCGGATCAAATTCTTTATTGTTAGCACACTTTGTCCGGTTCTCGTCAGCTTGAACTCGGTCACAAACTGCCTTCGAGCAGCAGCTGGGCTGTTTCTGTTCACATAGCAACCTTCACAAGCGCTGTACATTCAGGCAAGCTGCACCAAGGCATTTCCACATGCAAATGGCCGACAAGTCTCGTGCGCATGCGCTTACTAATTCCCACCGTGCATCGCCGCCTATTGCAATTCGTCTGAAGTTCCCACTCTGTATAATATGTAAAAGAACCAAAAGGGAAGACAAGATGCGTCTGAAAAGATCGGTCAATGGAATATGGGAAACAAGAGTTACAAACAAAATACCTTTACTGGCTATACTGTCTGCAAACACTTCTTATGGAATCGCTTGAAGCACTGAGGTCACGCGTTCTTGGATCTCCGGAACCGTTGCGAAGCGTAAGCGTTTCATGGCTAACTTAAGGCTCGTCTTCCATCATTCTCAAAGACAGGCGCCGATCATCCGCAAGCGTGCGTCGCTCTCTTTCTATGTTGTCTGGGACTCTGATTGTGGACGATCGACCCGAACATGGCTCAGCCTCGACACCATCCTTACGTCTCTAATGCGTTTAAACCACTCACACTTTATACTCACCGCATCAGTACCATACACGTGCACTAACATCACCTAGGTCTCCGTCGCCATTTTGCCTAATTTGAAACAAAACTTGATGACAATGCGTTGCTTTATTTTGTGCTCCATGCTGCAATTACACGAGTTGCCATACTGACCCTGATAGCTGGGTCGCAGCGTGTACCACCGTTTCACTGCAGTGCTTTGCACGATAGGGAGCGCTTGTTGACATGCACCTGAATGTGCATGCGAGGGCACCTCATCCTTTCCAACGCGGTTTGTAAAATATGAGACCATTCATCAAAATTTTTAGACACAATTTCTAATAAGGCTGCACGACACGTTTAACAAGGGTGTAACAACGAGATGCAGTCTAATGCCCTAATTTTCAATATACATCTGGAACAAGCAATGAACAAAGTGAATGAAAAGTTCGAAAGGAGTATTACAATTCAGGAAGAAAGTATATCAATGATGAGACTAGATGATGACACTCCTGTCCTAAGTGAACAATTTGTGAAGATATGTTGCATGGAATGGATATAAAAAAAATACTGGGTAGAAAATATGGACTGAGAGTTAACCGCAAAAAGGGAAATTTAATGAAAATTATCAGGCATGAAAGTAGAGAGAAGCAACTCCCGCTGATCATACTAATCACGACACGGATGACGTTTACGGATGCTACTACCTTTGAAGTACACCCACTACGGACGAAGCAATGAGGACGTAAAGAGGAGACTGGCACAGGCCAAGACGTCAGTCATTACCAAGAGGAATCTACTAGTATCAGCGACCTTAATGTCAAGAAGAAATTTGAGAGAGTCTGCGTTTGGAGCACAGTGTTGTGTTTAATTAAAAATTGGACAGTGGGAAAACAGGAACAGATTCCAAGGAACAGGAACAGATCCCAAGCATTTGAAATGTGGTGCTCTTGGAAAATGTTGAAAATTTGATGGACTGATGAGGTAACGTATGGTGAGATTCTCCAGAGAAGAGAAGAGAAACAGAGAAGAGAGGAGCATATCAAACCACTGAGGAGAAGAAGAAGGGATGATAGAACGTGTGTTAAAACAGTAGGGAATTACCTCAAGTTACTAGAGTATGCTGTTGAAGGTAAAAACTGTAGGGAAAAACAAATACTGGAACACTGCAGCAAATAATTGACGACGTAAATGCTCAGTCGTATTACAGGCGGAAGTGCTACTCTTAAATTAACAGGTTGACAGGACAGGTATTTGTGGTAGGCCGCGTCAGACTAGTTACAGGACTGACAAGGCACACCCGTAGACTGTCTCACCCACACTGAAATATTATGAATTACAATGAAAACTTGAGGTATAATCAATAACTACCAAGCTAGTTTTACCCGCACATTTCGGTAATTATACACATTGGTCTTTCTTACATATAATGGTGTAATAATGAATACGACGGAAAACACATGTACCAGTATAACAATATGTTTAGTGCATAAATGTTGCAGTTCTTCAGTTGGAATTAGAGCAAATCGAACGTTCCGTATTTCAAATAACACTGTCGCCAGCAGAAAAAAAACATTACATGCAACTGGAAAGTAGCTTTCTTCCAGATTTTCCTGATCATGTTATTGAATATGGGCTCACTGAACTGATTATGGATGAGTGCCTGCAGGATGATACTAAACTTTCGGCTGTGGAGTTCATTATCCATTTTGTCCAGCAAAAATCGCTCACTAGAACGTTTAGCGAATTTTTTCCACTAACGAAAGTAGTATACATCTAAACGTTAACAACGTTATGCCAGGTGAAGTGGTTTATCTGTAATTACGAACAGATCCTGCGAGGCCGTTGTCGAGAGCAGAGCACCGTTCAGAGCACATCTATACTTGAGTGTAACCAGCTCTTACTAGAAATGACATAATTTGAGTGTTCTGTGACGTTATTGCTTCAGTTTATTACGTTTATCTTGTGCTTGCGTGTATATTAGACTCAAGTTTTACGTTAAGTATCTGGCTAGTGTACTCTCCGCCGTGTGAATCGCGACCGTATTCTGGTTTTTTGCTCGCGTGTATGTTAGATTCAGTTTCGCGTTATGCATCTCGTTAGTGTATTTTCCGCCGTCTGAATCCCGTCAGCCGTCTATTTTGTTTTCATTGAATTAGTACCAGCTTTAGCAGTCTTCGTTTACCTTAGTTACCCTCTGTCGAGTATACACCGCGCCTTTTTAGTCGTTAGTTTTTCTTCGAATTTTAATCATCAATAGGAACCTTGCTTGCTGTTTACGGATGCAATCTGAGCTGGTGACACTTCGCTCCCAGCTTCATGTTGTGTTAGCCTCGATGGCCCAGCTTGAGACTGCGGTCGGTTGGACGGTCGGAACCGAACGGATTCCCGACGTGTCCACCGATCGGCCTGCGTCAGCGACGTGCCCTGATGTCAGAAACGTGGCAGACACCGCACCCGTGGTTGCGTGGGTGGTCGCTCCAATGTGTGGCAGGCAACTCAAGACATTCCGAGGGACCGATCGTGAGGACACCCTGGTTGGTCTTGCGATCAGATTTGAGGCGCTGTTCAGGACAATGTTCCTGAGCCTGATGGCGGCTCTTATCCTGAAGTCATCACGTATCCGGCTAGATCCGGACTTTCACAGAGGCTGGGTTTGCTTGTAGTTGGGAGCTCCAACGTTAGGAGGGTAATGGAGACCCTTAGACAGATGGCTGCCAAGGAAGGGAAGGAGGCCAACGTGCACTCCGTGTGCACACCGGGTGGAGTCATTCCAGATGTGGAACGGCTCCTTCCGGATGCCATGAAGGGTACGGGGTGCAGCCTGCTGCAGGTGGTGGCTCACGTCGGTACCAATGACGCGTGTCGCTTAGGATCTGAAGAGATTCTCTCAGGTTTTGAAGGCCGTCTGAAGTAGTGAAGACTGCCTGTCTTGCTTGCAAGATGAAGACAGAGCTCAAAATATGAAGAATAGGTGACAAAATCGACTGCGGACCTCTGGTTCATAGTGGAGTGTCTGAATCAGAGGCTGAGACAGTTCTGCGACCGTGTGGACTGCAGATTCTTCGACGTGCGCCATCGGGTGGTGGGGTTGCGGGTTCCGCTCAATAGGTCAGGAGTCCACTACACGCAGGAAGCGGCTACAAAGGTAGCGGGAGCTGTTGGCGTGAACTGGGCGGTTTTTTTAGGTTATGGAACACAGAGGACGGTTTTCAACCTCAAAGGATACAGCTCAAAAATAGGTCGAACACAGACCTAAAAACCATTGGTCTAACTTTATGCAATAAATCATAAATGCTGCTTTAAATATAATTATTTTTATTATTATGATAATTTAGCGCCATCTTCAGGTGATCTGTGAAAAATGTTACATTATAAATACATCAAATTTTATGATTATCGTAATTGTAAATACTATTATGAAATATTACATACGTCTGTTGGTCGTGACATCCATATACATCGATGGTTTTATTGCTGTCAGTCATTTATTTATTGCTTTGAATTTTAATTATTGCAATGTTTCTGATGACTTATCATTTACGTTGTGATGTGACAGCTTTTTGATAACCAGAGATGTAATATGATTACATACTGTTTGTTTATTATCACGATAATCTTTGCTACCGGTATTTGAGAGGTTGGTTAATGTATGTCATTGCATATGTCGAGAAATTGTGTTATCTTTGCCGAATCGTCATTGACATGTGTGATCTTTGTATCATAAATTTATTAATCTTTGCTACTGAAATTTCATTCGAGTGTAATCTATGATGGTCTAAATCTTTGCCCATTTTCTTGGTGTACGATATCAGTAAAATTTTCTGTGTAGTTTTTGTGTTTTAAGTCGACTTGTTCATTTAGTATTTCAGAGTGGTGGTGTAGAGAGTGTAATATATTTCGATTTCTTCTAGAATGTCCATAACTTGTCTTTTATGTGTTACATGTAAAATTTCGACTGTCTGTTCTATATTATCCGTTGTTTGCTTTTCTGTTTTTAAATGTTGGTAAAAATTAGATGGATTATTTGTGCTTTGCCTGGTGGGCTCCCGGTACCTGATATTGAAATTTCTGCCTGTCTGGACTATATAAAATTCTACATGTATTTTGTATATTCCTGGGTTCGAGAATATACAAAATTACATGTAGGAACTGCAGTAAATTTTATATATTCCAGACAGGCAGAAATTTCAATATCAGGTACCGGGAGTTCACCAGACAAAGCACAAATAACCAGTCTAGTTTTTACCAACATTTAAAAACAAAAGCACACAGTGGATAATACAGAACAGGCAGACGAAATTTTACATATAACACACAAAGGACAAGTTATGGACATTTTAGAAGAAATCGAAATATATTACACTCTCTACACCACCTCTCTGAAATACTAAATGAATAAGTCAACTTAAAACACAAAAACTACATAGAAAATTTTATTGATATCGTACACCAAGAAAATGGTCAAAAATTTAGACAATCATAGATTACACAGGAATGAAATTTCACTAGCAAAGATTAATAAATTTATGATACAAAGATCACACATGTCAATGACGATTCGGCAAAGATAACAAAATTTCTCGACATGTGCAAAGACATACATTAACCAACCTCTCAAATAGCGGTAGCAAAGATTCTACTGCCTCCAACGTACATTTCGCGTAAAGACTATAAAGATAAGATCAGAGCGATTGGGGCTCGTACGGATGCATACAAGCATACTTTTTCCCTGGTTCTATACGAGAGTGGAACAGGAAAGCAAGTAACTAGTACTGGTACCGAGTACCCTCCGCCACGCATCCTTGGGTGGGTTGCGGAGTAGGTATGTAGATGACGACGAATAGTTCACAGAGGATAGAGGCTTTTGAAATGTGGTGCTACGGAATAAATCTGAAGATTGGGTGAGTAAAAGGGACTTAATTACGTTGGTCATCAGATCTTAGGTTTACAAACTACTTACACTAGCTTAAAGTAACTTATGCTAAGGAGAACCCAACACCCATACCCGAGGGAGACGACAAACCCCCGACGGTGAATAGCAGAGCGCACCGCTGCAGGGCACCTCAGTGCGCACGGCTAATCTGCCGCGGCTTGGGTGGGTAGATCGCATAACTAATGAAGAGCTACTGAAGAGAATTGGGGAGAAAAGGAATTTCTGACATACCCTGTTTAAAAGAAGGGATCGATAGGATTCTTAGACGTCAAATAATCGTGAATTTAGCATTGGAGGGAAGTGTGTGGAGTAAAACTGACAGATGGAAAGTCGTCCACATGAGTACGAAAAGAAATCCGTTAAACTTTGTTTACAAGATAAATCAATCAAACGTGAAGGCCGTAAACTCCACAAAATATCTAGGAATTACTATTACTTCAGACTTAAACTGGAAAGAACACGTAGATAATCGTGGAAAAGGCGAACCAGAGACTGCGTTTTATTGGCAGAACCCGTAAAAGTTGCAACAGAACTACTAAAGAGATTGCATACACTACGCTTGTCCGTCCTTTTTTGGAGTATTGCTGCCCAGTGTGGGATACTTATCAGATGGGTTTGACGGGAGACATGGGAAGAGTTCAAAGAAGGGCAGATCGTTTTGCATTGTCACGATACAGGGGAGACAGCGTTACGGAAATGATACAGGATCTCGGATGTGAATCATTACAACAACGGCGCTTATCGCTGCGGCGTGGGCTACTTACGAAACTCCAATCGCCAAAATTCTCTCCCAATGCGAAAATATATTGTTGACTCCCACTTACATAGGTAGAATGATCATCAGAATAAAATACGAGAAATCAGAGCTCGAACGGAGAGATTCACATGTTCTTTCTTCCCGCGTTTTTCGACAGTGGAATGGGAGGCGTATAGTATAAAGGTGGTTCGATGAACCCTCTTCCAGGCACTTAATTGTGATTTGCAGAGTATCCCACGTAGATGTAGATGTAGAAACCAAGAGACGAATACAGCAAGTAGATTTAAATGAATGTGGTTTGCCGTTCTTAGAAGAAGATGAAGAGGCTTACTCAGGATAGAGTAGGTTGCATCAAATCAGCCTCCGGACTGAAGACTACTAGAAAAATAACACGTTTACAGAAATTTGGACATTTTATTAAATTATGTACTATTTAATAATTAGTGAATGGCCAAGAGAGCTGAGTGCTTAGTTTGGGTCTTTCTTCGCTTGCTTATTATCGTTGTTGAAAAATGCTGTACAAATAAACTATTTCTGGTTAACGTCATATCAAAACCTACTAAAGGTGAATAATGTGGTAAGACCGATTCAGTCACAGCGCTATTTCGCTTCTTTGCTGCGGCGACTATTGCTATTAAGCAGATTTAGATGAAATATTAAAACACACTGATTTCCTTGTAACTTGTTTCGCAATGTGGTACGATTTTTTTTTATTTTTTTTATTTATTTATTTATTTTTTTTTTTTTTTTTTTTTTTTTTTTTTTTTTTTTTTTTTTGTATTGAATAACTTTTTCGTAAGTGGATAATAAATTCAGAATTAATTTTAATTACCTTTTGAAAACCTCCCTAGTGTTTTTTTCCTGTATTAAAATTTTCTAGATTTGCGCGGAGTGCGTTTGTTTGCAGCTACCCACTCAGCAAAACTGTGAACCGTCTGGGGCTGGCTTCTCTATCAACTACGCGAGCCGGGAAATGGTGTGGGACAATGCCGGCGACTGCGCTCTATCCGACGCAGGCTGCGACCAATCAGTGAGTGGGGCGCGCTGCGATAAAATTTAATTAAAAGTTTGGCCCCGGCAGAGCAAACACGGCACGCGAGAGCACGCCCGAGCTGCCGCGGCATACGCTATACGCTGTCCAGGGCGACAATTAAAACTCTGCAACTCGCCGTTCCAACGACCGCACTGATTACGTATGCGAAAACGGTTCTCGCTCACCAGGGCGACGTGTGTACTCCTGACTGAAATGACAATCTTCCGGTAAACGCACATTATTTCCACGGCGTCAGTCTGATGTAGAACTATAAAAACTAGTATTGCCTGTGGTCGAAATTCGTCCACTAGTGTTTGCAAACTCATGAAAATGCAAAAAAAAAAAAAAAAAAAAAAAAAAAAAATTGTAATTTGAATTTGTGTGCCTCGGTTGCACAGTGGTAGAGTGCTAGACTACAAATCCAAAGGTCGCGGGTTTCGATCCCCGCCAGGTCCTAGGATTTTTATCTGTCACTTTCCACTTCTTCCCCCTCTGGCAGTGTTGCTCATGTGAGAAATGCCGAATAACACCGTGGTTCGGAACCCGCGTAAAACTGTAGGTCCCCCTATAACTGGCTGGGTAAGTCAGTTCGAAGGTCGGAGGAAGGCAACGGCATACCACCTCCAAACAGGACCATGCCTAGTAAAGCACTGTGGTATTCAAACCAATCCTCGGATTGTTGACTGCTTTACCTTTAATTTGAATTTATTGAGCACTGCAAATTAATATATTTTATGTGAATGCTATGACAACAGGTGAAAGAAAGTGCAAAGAAGAAACAAGAGAGAATGAAACACACATATGGGAATTAATTCCTTTATTTCACAATTTAGTGTTACAAAAATTCAGTAAAAACATTTCTCGTAAAAATCCTCTCATCATGCGCTAAATGTCCTTGTTCTTTATGTTCACAAATATAAAGTTTCAAACCATCGCCGGCCGCGGTGCCCGAGGCGACTGAGGCGCTCCAGTCACGGTCTGCACGGCCACTACGGTCGGGGGTTCTAATCCCCCCTCGGGCATGGATATTTGTGCCGTCCTTAGTGTAAGGTAGATGATAAGTAGTTTGTAAGTTTAGGGACTGATGACCCCGTAGTTAAGTTCCATAAGCTTAACAAACATTTGAACATTTGAATTTCAAACCATCAAAGTATCGAACTCTACTTGCTGCAACATATAGCTGACCATGTGTGAAAACAGGTTTTCTTAATAGAATCCCAACTTTTTCAAATGTTTGTCCTTGAGACTTGTTAAAGTACTGCGTTCATAAACTGAATTGCTTAGATATATTTAAAAACTATATTTAAAAGTTAAGAATTAAACATTACGAAGAATTAAAAAATAGTGGGGGCATAGGAATCGAACACAGGATCTGAACTTAACGCCAAGCTCGAACCGACTGAGCTAATTTTACCTGAACCAACTGTAGTAAACCCCGTACCGGCAGCGTGCCATAAGGTGGCGCCCTGGAAAGCTGGCAACCCGCAACACAGTCTACGGAGCTATCGGCCGAAGCGTGGACACTCAAACAAGCGGCCAGGCGTGTTTACAAACGCCCTGGCCAGCGATGTATCCACTGTACGACTCCACTGTACGACTCGCCGGCCAACCTGCGCTTCAGTTCCTGGTCGATACACCAGGTGGGCCAGCATCGCGACTCCGAAGCGAGTCTCTACAGGCTCCACTGGCGCCACCACGCTCCGCCGGCAAGCCGTTTTAAGACGGCCACCCAGCCTCCAGCGGCACTGACCACCTTGCCAATATATTCGACCTGCCCGACAATCCCAGGTTCGACTAATCCCGTTTTCCCGACGTCCATGAGCGCACCGATACCTCAGTCCCTCCGCTCGCCCCTGGCTTTCAGTATTTGGACCAAATTCCCCCCTCAGACTTAACCACACCTATTACAGCACAAGACATCGGACACACGCTTCGCACAAAACGTAACTCTGCACCCGGTCACGACCGCATTACCTACAGGCACCTCCGTGCCTGCCCCCCCCCCCTCCTTCCATTCCACCCTCGCTTCACTGTACAATGTCATTCTCTTCACCGGCTTCTACCCAGACCT
This sequence comes from Locusta migratoria, assembly GCA_026315105.1. Classification (NCBI taxonomy): domain Eukaryota; kingdom Metazoa; phylum Arthropoda; class Insecta; order Orthoptera; family Acrididae; genus Locusta; species Locusta migratoria. Next base: position 280,872,842 of record CM048747.1, on the reverse strand, counting down.
CTGGAAAACCTCCCGTATCCTAATGTTCCCTAAACCTGACAAACCGCCCTCCGAAGCCTCCTCCTACCGTCCCATCTGCCTCACCTCGGTGTTCAGTAAAGTCCTCGAATCCATCCTCTCGCGCCGTATCCACGAGCACCTCCGTCAACACCAACTCCTTCCCCTTTCCCAATGTGGCTTCCGACCGTCCTTCTCTGTCGATGACCAGCTCCTTCGCCTTGTTCATCTCCTCTCCATCCAGGTTAATTTCCGTCGCGCTGCCATCCTCGTCTCCCTCGACATTGAGAATGCCTACGACCGTGTCTGGCATTCCGGTCTTTTCAAGCTCCAAACCTACGCCCTTGCTATTAATTACGTCCGTCTCATTGCTTCCTTCCTCTCCAAACGCCCATCCTATGTCACTGTCAATAACCAAAATTCCCGTTTGCTCTACCCCTCCACAGGGGTGCCCCAAGGCTTCGTCCTGTCACTCCTGCTCTATCTGTTATATTCAGCAGATATGCTCCTACCTCAGCCTCCCGTCCATCTTCTTCAGTGTCCTGATGACTCCGCCTTCCTTGCCCTTGCTCCATTCCTCGCTCGGTCCCAACATCTCCTTCAGTCCCATCTCTCCGAACTTTCCTCCTGGTGTAACCAGTGGCTCCTTACAGTAAACCCTACAAAATCCCAGGCAATCATCATAGGTCGCATCACCCCTTCCTTTCACCACCGAGACCTTTACCTCTCCCTCCATGGCCGCCCCATCCCGCAAATGAATACCCTCCACTACCTCGGATTGACCCTAGATAGAGACCTCTCCTGGAACACTCACGTCAAAACCGTCCATCAGAAAGCCCTCTCCGTCTTAACGTCTTGAAATGCCTCTCCGGCCGGACATGGGCACTCAATCCATCCACCATCCTGTATACCTACCGTTCCCCCATGCGTCCCATCCTTTGCTGCTTCCACCCCGCCTGGATCTCCGCTCCCCCCTCCTATTATGAATCCCTCAAAATCCTCGAACCCTACGCCCTCGCCTCACCTACCACATCCACCTCCCCTCCCCCAAGCGGATCCTTTACGACCTCATCCCATTCCCACACCTGGTCCAATTCCTTCAACACATCCGCCTCAAGTACATACACCGAACGTTAGAGTCCCGTCACCCACTAGTATCTCCTTTCCTCCTGGATCCCGGGCCCCTGCCACGCCTTTACCGTCACATCCCTCCCTCCCTCCCTCCCACCCTCCCTTCACCTCCACACCCTCTATGTTCTCTCCAAGGGTGGCTTCCGCCACCTACCTCTCCCAGACGATGTTCTCCATAACCGTCCCGACATCTATCCCTCCTTCTAAATTTGACCTCTCTCTGTAGATTATCACGCCCTCCTCCCTCCCCCTCCCGTCCCCCTCCCGTCCCCCTCCCGTCCCCCTCCCGTCCCCCGCTTGGCTCACCCCCTCCTTTCTCCACCTCCCCGGGAGTCCTTCCGGTTCCACCACCCACTGTCTCTCCTCCGCTCACCTCCTTTCCCCTTCCCCCGCACTTTCTCCATCCCCCCTTCTCCCCTCCCCCTGCAGGGCCAGTACAGTGCTAGTGTTTTAACAGTGTTCAGTGCTTCGTGTGTATAGTGTTTCGTTGTCCAGTGTTTTTTCACGTTGCGTAGACGCCTGTGCGAAACCAGTGTTCAGTGTTTCTTACCCCAATGTCGCCGTCACGTTATGTCTTGTCGTCTGCAGTGAGTGTTTTTAGCCACAGTGGCAATCTCTTGTTTTAACAACCATGTATGTCTATCCACTGTCATGTTCTTTTAACGTTCTCCCATTTTCTCATCTTGTACCTGTAAAAGCGCCATTTTATCACCTTGTTAATTTTATATTCTGTTTGTAATAGGGCATTAAAATGCAATAAAGGGAAAAAAATCCAGCGGCAGTCAGTCTTCGCCGATGATAACCGACGCATTGAAAAGTCATCCAGAAGCCACGACAGATCAACACCTTTCTCGAAGGAACGCTGTCAGCCTACCTATACTATTGTTGGATTAATTTACTGGTTGTAATAAACTTCGTACTATTGCAGATTGATTGTGTATGGATTACAACACCAATATGCCACCTGCAACGAATTATAATATATTAGCAAAACTTATGGAGAATTTGGCGTATCAACCCAAAAACTCTATTTCTTTTTACCACTCTTAACGGCTACGTGCACACGTAAATTTTTATATTCGCAACATCTATGCCGAAGCACCTTTCGAATTACGTACGTTTCATTGGCCTTCTTGTATGATTAATATTAAATATCTGTACCCTCAGTTTCGAGTTAGCTTGTTTATATAATGATGTTGAATGTTGATGTCATCCAGTCTCTGAAAGCGAAAGTATTTTAATTAAATTGTTATAATTAAAGTAAAATACAAAACACGACTGCTCTAGACAACGCGCACATACAAGGAACTATACGAAAAGCAGAGATAATGGTGAAATTCATTATAAGAATAAAGATAAAGGTGAAGCAATCAGACATTTATGTTTTTCCAAATGAATAAGACATACAAGGAGTTTCTATTTCACAAGTTCTGTGCGAACTTGTTTCCCTCTTTGTTTTTCTGGTCGTTAGTTCCCGTATGAAACTGCAAAGTAATGCAAAGAAAATCTCGTTGCTGTAGTTAAAAACAACATGAAACAATTCATTTTTGCACTTTTATATGTGAAACACTATTTTAAGGCAATAAATATCATAAAAATTCCTTTTGACTCTTTTCTAACTTTTCAACATTTGTTTTAATTTTGATACATCATAATTGTTACTATTTCCTCTTAAAAGACACTAAAATTGGTGTCGCATATTTAAAATGAAAAAAAAAATTCATTGTTCCGTTGTCATTCTTTGTAAGAATGTTAAGGAAATGTAAATCCTGTACAAAATAAGTAGCCTACAATGCACTTATAACTGTTTTTTCTATGGGTAGTTCTATTCCTCGCTGATTGTGTTTGTTCGATGTTGTTCAATGTGTCCTTACAGAGGGCGCGCTGAGCTACGGAGCGCGCCTTAGACTATCCAAGCACGGTTCCTTTTCACCCACATTCTCAACTTGTAGCGCAGTACGGTAGTTAGTGCCCCCTGCCCATTAGCTCTTCTTGCTCGCAATACTGGATTCAATACTGGATTCCAACAAGGGATCAAGCGTATGAAGGCGTCCACATTGAAATTGTCAATTGCCTGTTGGAGGCATATCAATAACTGTAGGAAATCTAACGCAGAACTGCTCTTTTCTTCAACAGATGTCTTATCACCTGAGATAGGGTTGCAGAGATGCTCAGTAAACTCCAGAAATGAATATTACAAGAGGGACATTGTGTATCTTAAAGATAATTACTGATAAAATTCTGAGAGTTCACGGTCCACGTCATGACCACAACGAGAAAAGCTGAGAAAGTATATATGTTACGGAGGTCTGCAGACAGTTGTCCTTCCCACGCAGTATTCAAATGATTGTTAAGCTTCTGCGACTTAACTGCGGGGTCATCAGTCCCTAAACTTACAAACTACTTATAAAATAACTTACACTAGAGACAACACAAACATCCATGCCCGAGGGAGGAGTCTAACCCCCGACGGGGAACGGCGTCGCGCATCGGAGCATAGCGCCCCAATGCGATCCGCCACTCAACCGCGGCCACGCAGTTTCTACAAATGAAACAGGTAAGAGCTGAAATGATGGACCTACTAGACGTACCTGCCCCCACACAAGTTATGGTGGCCTGCAGAGTGCAGATGTATTGACGATGTAAGCGTTTAGCTGCGAAGAGTAAGGCAAATTATTTCCAGTTCATATTTCAGAAGACAGTAGCCTTACTACCCGATGTTGTCCGGTTATTTACTTGATCCTCTTCTGTCAGTCCATCTCCGCTTGCCTCCTCTTTCTTTTCTCTACCTACCCCCGCCCCTCTTCCTGTATCTCGTCCCCCTACCTCTGTCCACCTCCTCCTCTGCCTTCCGCCCATCCATCCTGTGCACGACAAGTTACTTACTTACATGATGATCGGTCAGTGAGAGTAGAAGTTTGTTTCAAGGCACCCATCGCTGTGTTCCATACGGTGCCTTTGGAAATACAAAAACCTTCCCATGAAGACGCACATCCATGTACCCACTTTCATGGTGATCGCTCACTCTCCGTCATCCACACTACTTATCTTACGTAGATACGACATTTCTATTTCTTTTTAAGGTCAAATGTGAAAAATTTCATCAAGATCGGAATAGAATTGCTACAGATTTGTATGAATTACAGACAGACATTTTTGTTAAATTACATGACGAATGTATAAATGACAATACGAAGCAAGCACTGCATTACGTCACACGAATGAAACAGGTGCGACACTGCCTTCGCCTATATTTTCCAGAAGGGCTCTCGTACACCTCCCCCAATATTTTGAAACTGGGACGTTGCTGCGCCCTCCCCATTATTTTGAAGTTGAGGCCTCTTCCCTCAATTCCCCCAATATGTTGAAAAAGGCACCTCACACTCCCTTTCCTCCAATATTTTGAGTCAGTGGTCAAGCCCCCCTCCCTCCCCCAATATTTTGTATCTGAGGCTCCACCGTCCTACGCCGCCCCCTCCCAATATTTTGAAGCAGGTGCCTTGCTCCCGCCTTCCCAAATATTTTTAATTAAGGGTCTTGCCCCTCCCATTCCCATAATATTTTGTATCATGTCCCTCACCTCCCTCCCCCAATATTTTGAAGCTGGGGCCTCGCCCCTCTTCCCCTCAATATTTTGATGCAGGTTTCTCACTCCTCCTCCCCCCCCCCCTATATTTTGAAGCAGGTGCCCTGCCCTCTCCCCAATATTTGGACGCGCAAGGCCTCGACCCATCTCCCAATATTTTGATGCAGGGGCATCAGTCCCACCCTCCGATATCTTCACTCTGAGGCCTCGTCCTCACCTATCTCAGTATTTTGAAATAGGGGCTTCACCCGCCCGTTCCCCACTATTTTGAAGCAGAGCCTCACCCCCTTTTCCCAGTGGTTAAACACACTATTACTTGGTGAGTTATTTGTTGACGCTGATGTTGTGTTTACATGTTTCAGAGCATTCAGAACACATCATTCGTTGGGTCCTAGTACACAACTGCTAGAGTATGTCAAATGGAGTACCCCATCCGCCAACAATAATCTGAAGTCTGTAGCTCTGTGTATGGCCAACTTGTAATATCGTTTAGTACCAAATGTTGCCAAGATCCCTGTTTTACTGTCTGGATGACTAGTTTCGGTAATACACAGTTACCATCATCGTATCATATATTTCAGACACAACAATTTTGACAAGTGCTTTTGCTAATAATCAAAAATGTTGTGTCAGAAACAGATGATCCGTTGACGGTAACTGTGTATTACCAAAACTAGTCATCCAGACAATACGATAGCAATATTGACAACATTTCGTACTAATTACTTAAGATCGCCCCTTCAAACAAGATAAAATTAATTTTAATAGTTTGTTATAAGGCTCTTGTCTTTCAGATATCAAGATGAGTGTTATCCACTAATTCTAAATTATCGGGATGAGAGACGTAAGCCGTTCGGTGATGGTCGTGTAATCTAAGGCACCAAGCTAAGGATTGCGCAGCCGCTATCGCGGGACGTTCGAGTCCTCCCTTCGCCGTTTGTGTGTGTGTGTGTGTGTGTTCTCTTACTGTTAGACGTTTTACGAGTAATATTCACAGAATATATGACATGAACTGCTATTGGGCAAAGCTGAAAATGTGCACCCAGCCGGGATTCGAACCCGGGTCTCCTGCTTTCTAGGAAGTTACGCTGACCCCTACACTACACCTGATTTCACAGGCGGCGGGATTTTCAATCAAAGGCAACATTTCAAACAAGCACAACGAAGCGTACGTAACTGACAGCGATCTCCAAATGGCACACGTTCTTCTCCTTGATACACATCGTCTACAGCGCATGTGCGGAACTGCAATCGCAGCACTGCAGCGGAGATAAATAGAAACGGAACTTACTTTCTGGACGCGCCTCGTACTGCCAAGGAGGTTAAAATACATGGAGACGCCCTTACGCTGAAAAAGTGAATCCTGCCTCCGCCATATTGCTAAGTTTTAGAGAGGTGTTCGTATTGTACAGCTAAAGTTTTATGTAACTTAAAACAGGAATAAAACGTCCGACAGTTTTGCCTTGATGTACAAAGTGTTCAAACTGTCCTGTCCGCCTACTACAGCGGCAACACATACAACACGAAGGCATCGCGGGTTGCCGGGCAGCTAGGCGAACCATCCACGGGCCCACACGACGTCGAGGGCGGCGCTAGCAGCACGTCCACAGGGCGCAGTAAAAGGAGACCTACTCCCGCCCGCCGTGCACGTTATCGCGGAGTTAGGGCAGGCAGATATCTTTCCGCGTGCATATTTAAGGACGATCATAGCCTAGCCACGGCAGTGGGACGCCAGCCAAGGGACCTGCCACGCCTCCGCCCTCCGACGTCGCCACCGCCGCTGCTCAGCCGCCCAGCCAAGGACACCATCGGGTTCCGCAGCACCGCCGCCGACTGTGGGGACGGACGATTGTAGGTCGCCACACTGACATCCGGAATTGATGAACTGGTATTGTTCAAGTGTTGGAACTGTAAACCAGTGGACCTTTAATTTTATGTATTTTGTTCTGGTGTAACATTAGCATACAGCCAGAGGAGTACTGACTTTTTGTTGTTGTATTTCTAATAAACTGTATTGGAGCAATACACGAGTAACATTCTTACAGTAGATTCATCAAAAAGAGTGCAAATTAGACATTAAAAATTAAGTTTTCAAATGTACTATGTTGAGTATTTATTACTATTTATTCTAGAAAATGTATTGTTTGAAAGTACATACTTTTCAGTTTTAACGGATAAATAGCTTTCCAAAAATGACCAACATGGCGGTCAGGCTTCAACTGACGTACGTTCTCGGCATAGATAATGCCATCTCCGTTTATTCTAACATCCCTGTCTGTTACGATTAAAACATTTCAAATATTTTATTTTCAAGGAAAAACATAATTTCAAAGAGCAACCTATTGTTCTCTGTAAGTATCTCTAAGGACACATAGAAAGTAATTTTACGTTGCTTTCACTAACAGTAATTAACGTGTTTCGAATTAGTGTGTCTCTGCATCGGCTTGATCTATTTTTGGGTGGTTGGACTTTCAGCGTGTCTGATGTTCTTAGGGGGGTCTGATGACCAGAGTGAAAAGGTCCATAGATTAACAAACAATTTTTTTAGGGAAACCAATGGTGAGGTTATGTTGCGTTTAAAATTCCCAACACTCCCACAGTTGAAAACCTACAATAAATACTGTCTACAATATATAAACTGCTAGTAGTGCATAGAGATATTACTGAGGCTACTTTCGCCTACCGAATGTTCGCAATCCTAAGGGATTGCACGTTTATATCATTTACACCCACCCCCATGAACCACAGAGATTGCAGAGGTGGGGTGGCTTGCGTGCCTCAACGATACAGATAGCCGTACCGTAGGTACAACCACAGCGGAGGGGTATCTGTGGAGAGGCCAGACAAACGTGTGGTTCCTGAAGAGGGGCAGCAGCCTTTTCAGTAGTTACAGGGGCAACAGTCTGGATGATTGACTGAGCTGGCCTTCTAACATCAGCTAATGCGGCTTTGCCACACAGTTACTGCGAACAGATGAAAGCAAGGGGAAACTACAGTCGATACTTTTCCCAAGGATATGCAGCTCTACTGTTGGAATATATGATGATGGCATCCTCTCGAGTAAAATGTTCCTTAGATAAAACAGTTCCCCATTCGTATCTCCGGGCGGGGACTATTCAGGAGGATGTGATCATCAGCAAAGAAGCAGTGGCATTCTACAGATCGGAGCATGGAATGTTAGATCCCTTAATCGTGTAGGGAAGTTGGAAAATTTAAAAAGGGAAAAGGATTGGCTGAAGTTAGATATAGTGGGGATTAGTGAAGTTCGGTGGAAGGAGGAACAGGATTTCTGGTCAGGCGAGTACACGATTATAAACACAAAATCAGTTGGGGGTATCACAGGAGTAGGTCTGATAATAAGAAAATAGGAATGTGGGTAAACTACTATGAGCAACACAGTGATCGCATTATCGTAGTCAAGATAGATACAAAGCCAACACCGACCACAGTAGTACAAGTTACAAGTGTATATGCCCACTAGCTCTGCCAATGATGAGATCAAAGAAATGTATCAGGAGGTAAAGGAAATTATTCAGACAATTAAGGGAGAGGAAAAAAACTTAATTGTGATGGCAGACTGGAATTTGTTAGTAGGAAAAGGAAGGGAAGGAAAAATAGTAGGTGAATATGGACTGGGCAAAAGGAATGAAAGAGATCACCTGGTAGAATTTTGCACAGAACATGATTTAATGATAACAATACTTCGTTTAAGAATCAGGAAAGAAGGTGTATACGTGGAAGAGACCAGGGGACACTAGAAGGTATCAGATAGATTTTATAATGTTAAGACATAGATTTCGGAACCAGGTTTTAAATTGAAAGACATAGCCAGGGGCAGATTCCAAAGAAAGGTACACACAGGTGTGAAAATTACAGAACCATCAGTTTAATAAGGACATGGTTGCAAACTTTTAACACAAATTATTTACAGACGAATGGAAAAACTTGTGGAATCCGACTTCGGGGAAGATCAGTTTGGATTTATGAGAAATGAAGGAACACGGGAGGCAATCCTTACTTTAAGGCTTATCCTAGAAGATAAATTAAGGAAAGGCAAACCTACATTTCTAGCTTTTGTCTATTTGGAAAAAGTTTTTGACAATGTTGATTGGAATACACTCTTTCAAACTCTGAAATCAGCAGGAGTAAAATATAAGGGAAGGAAGATTATTTACAACTTGTACAAAAACCAGACAACAGTTATCAGAGTTGAAGGGCATGAAAGGGATGCAGAGGTTAGGAAGGCTGTAAGACAGAGTTGTAGCCTTTCCCCAATGCTATTCAATTTGTACATTGAGCATGCTATAAAAGAAACCAAGGAGAAATTTGGAGAAGGGATTAATGTTCAGCGTGAAGAAATAAAAACTTCACGTTTTGCTGATGCCATTGTAATTCTGTCAGAGAGCGAAGGTCCTGGAGGAGCAATTGTACGAAATGGACAGTGTGTTGAAAGGAACAATTAAGATGAGCATTAACAAGAGCAAAACAAAGGTAATGGAATGCAGTCTTAGAAAATTAGGCGATGCTGAAGAAATTAGATTAGGTAAAAAATCTTGGGCAGTACAGAGGATATAAAATGCAGAATAACAATGGGAAGAAAAGCGTTTTTGAAAAAGAGAAATTTATTAACATCGAATATTAATTTAAGCATAAGGAAGTTCTTTCTGAAGGAATTTGTGTGGAGTGTTGCCTTGTATGAGAGTGAAATATGGACAATAAACAGTGCGGACAGGAAGAGGATAGAGGCCTTTGAAATGTGGTGTTACAGAAGAATGCTGAAGATAAGGTGGGTGGATCTCGTAACTAATGAGGAGGCACTGAACAGAATTGAGCAGAAAAGGAGTTTCTGACATAACTATAAAAAAAAGCGCTGAGGGAAACCAAGAGATGAATATAGTAAGCAAATTCAATTGGATGTAGGTTGCCGTCTTACGAGAAGATGAAGGAGCTTGATCAGGATAGAGTAGGGTGGGGGACTGTATCAAGCCACTTTCCGTACTGGATACCACAACAACATTAACGCTAATACCAAAGGAAAAATCAACGTAAATTTAATTTATATGTGTCCTTACACATACAGCCTGAGAGAGAAATAGGTTACTCTTTGAAATTATTTTCCTTCTTGTAAATGAAAATATTTAAAAATCTAAACAGATCGCGAGGCAATATGAAGAGAAGTATAACTCACATTCTTCTTAATTCATAATATTTTTGTACGCAAAGGAATACAAGTGCATACATACGTTAAGGTATCTTAACTGAAATCTGTAAATAGCGTCATCAGCGGCTGTGTTCACGATTTGGAGGAAAGAGTGACGCAAGACACCGACAGTTCGTGTATCTTGTGTACCGTCCGAACAACATGTTTTTGGTTCACTTCGAGACGTTTAGAAGCGTCTCTTTTTTAAAGGCCCTCCTGACATAAAGTAACATTGCGGATAAATTTCGGTGTCGACCTTCTTGGCGCGTCAGAATTACAGTGAACATCAGCAGAGTACCTCCTTCCTGGTGTTTTGAGTGGAACTGATCGGCCACCTTACCCACTTCGGCGCATTATCACTGTTCTTGCGTGGTTGTTCACATCTTTGTGTGGGTTGAGTAACATATATGGGCAATCTAAGGAACTGTGTTATTGGCGCAACATACGCTTTCAGCGCCAGTGTTCAGACCTCATGATGTAGTACTTTATTATGTGTGCAACATGAACAGCACACAGTGTACTACACCTTGTTGCAAGTTGACACCACTGCGTACGTGTTAACACTGAGACGCGAAGGCAGTGCACACCTGACATACGACGTCTTCAAAGTTATCTTGCAGTATATTATACGTTTCGTTCTGCGACGGTCAACCATCGTCAGAGGATACCGCGCTCCCGGATGCGGTTCCTCTAAGGAGACGCTTGTCCACTGTTGGTCGAGCTCATCTCTACGAGTTTACGAGAGTAACTTGGGCGTCCGATCCTTGATTGACGTGAGTGCACTCGTGCTCCCCCGATAATCCATTTTCAGTCTGCGGCAACGTTCCAGAGGTAAATTAAATAGGTCCCAATCCCCCGGTTACGACCAAGGTTTTCGGGAGGTTCTCCTTGGTTGTAAGGCGTATACCGGAACTGGTAAGCGCCTCCCACTTATTCCCAGTTGGGATCCCCCTTTGCCCCACTATCAGCTTATCTGATAGTTGGCTGAATAGAACCGCGACTCTTTATGGGCCGGACCTCAAACAGCCCGCTCCACTCCTTGAAGTGGAGAATGGAAAGAATAAGGTGTTCCCATTTTTTTTTTTTTTTTTTTTTTTTTTGAGCTTGTTAACACAAATGATGTATAAAAAGTGTCATTTCTCAAACTCGATGGTGCGCAGTTAGTGACAGTGTCTACGACGAAAACGGTTGCAATGTTTAACTTTCCACTGACAACAGCTGTCTCGATAATGACAGCAGACGCAAAAAGTAAAAAAAAAATCATTGGCGCAGAATAATAGGAACCCGAAACCCGTAGTTAACTGACAACGACCGACGAGCATTAACAACGATGGTAGACAAACAATACGAAACAACCACCACAAAAACAACAAAACTCAAACCTCATTTAAAGAGCACTGTTACGATAAAAACTGAACACATGGCTGTACATTCACGGAGGGGCTACAGCTGTTAAAACCCTAATAAGAGAAGCCAACGCAAAGCTGCGAAGGACGAGGTGCCGCGATCACAGACTTCGAGAACTTGAAGTCTGTGAAAGGTTGTGGTGGTGGGGAATAAATGTGAAAAATGGAATCCTGGCAGGGATCGCCAAATGAAAGGTTGTGGGGTGTTTAAGAAAGGATGGATAGTATGAGAGGGATAAAGGATAGGTGTGGCTGCCCCTCAAAATCCCTGATAATTTCACGTTATTTGCGACTAATAAATTATGTTTTTATCATCATATGAAAATTACTCTCACGACTTTGACATTATGATTTTTGAATTGAAGTTTGCCTCTGTAATACGTAACACAAAGTAATCTCCTGTATTTTATACGTCTGACAGCAGCTGCCAGTTCATATTATGTTCACCCCTCCAAAATAAGTAACTGGGTTCTAAAAATTATAAAAGATATTGTTGATGTCACCTTCTTATCGATTTATTGAAGTTAGATCAATGTCCGTATCAAAATTAAATTCATATACCTCATCTTTCTCATCACTATATTTGTCACTACTCTCACTACTACCTGTTCCTGAACTCTCATCACTATCACTTACTTCAAATTAACTATTTCTCACCTTACCTGAATTCTCAATATATGATCATAATGCCAGACACTTAAGTTCTTCTTCCTGTCTAAATAATTGCCCATCACCATTAAGTTCAAAGTTATTAAACTTTTTACAGTTAATAACAGCAACATTGCTACCTCCAGCACATGCTTTATACTCTACATTTCTACCTTTTTCACTTTCTGCTCAATTTCTACAGTTTAGAATCCATATCCTCAAACTTTTTCACCCCAGATACAGAGTACCTTCCACATTATCGTCTACCGTGGCCAACCTAGTTTCCAGTTCAGATTTTACCTGGCCAATATGATTTCCGAGTTTTTCTTTATTCTCTGTGCAGAAGATCTGGACAGAGAAACTAGCAACAGTTTCCACTCTTTTTCACAGAAGGTTATTCTGTTATGATTATTTACACAGGAATTATTAATTTCAGTTAATTTCACATTGACATTTTCTACTAAAGTTTTTATTTTCACAACTAGCCTCCACTTCACTTTTCTTTTTGAACTCTGCTAAAGTACTATTTACTGCAGCGAATTCCTGACGTATATAATGATTTTTTCATCTAGTTTTTGGTTTATACCACTATTAATCTTACTATAGCTTTCGTCAATTTTCTGAACTATATCACAATTGTTTTATCCAGTTTCTGGTTTCTTTCGTCAGTTTTCTGACTTAAACTACTTTCAAAATGACTCAGTTCCGCAATTAATAACTTTGCCCAACCAGGAGATTTATCTAATTCTGACTTCATAAAAGCATCACCACCTGGTCCAGGTACATTACCTATCATAGTCTATCATAGTGGATGAAGCTTTCGCTTCCCCATCGATCATTCCACTTACATCAGACTGACTGTGTAAAGATTGATCTTATTCATATTTATAACTATAGTCTTCCCCAATTTTACACACCTTATTGATCAAACTTCCTTCTTTACGTCATTAACACTGTCTCACATAGCGGAGAACATGCTTTGAATGACTCTAGGACGGTAACAATGGAACTGGGTGCTCGGTAAAATTACCAGTCGGTTAAAGGTAAATGTCGGAGTGGTTCCTTTAAAAGGGTACGTCGGATATCCGACCCAACCCTTAAGAAAACTAGAAAACTATCCAAGCTCTTACTCCATCTCTAATAACCATGCTGTCGACGCGGTATTAAACCTTTCTTTCCTTCTTTTCAACTTCAGTAGAGAAAATACTTTTATTGACTACCATGAACACACCACCTTCAATTGTACGTCATGCATCCTTTTAATAAACGTTCCACACCTCGCTGAATATTTCAGAGCTTTCTTCGCCAGGATTCAGCCATCTCTCAATCCCGAATCATATTTGAGAATTCCTATTTTTGCATTTTTAATGTGAAAAAGCAAACCTCTGAGTTGGTTCCTGCAATGCGGAAATTCTGGACTTTTGTTACGAATACTTGAAAATGTTTTGGCAGTCTAAATATTGCTGCCTTTCTATTATTATTTAAGTCAGAAAATTATAAAAAATGAAAAAGGCGCATAATTTTGAAAAGCGATGGACAGAAAGAGATCGGAATTAATCTTATTAAAGCAAACTGACATGAAAGAATGAATTTACGAGGACAAAGGTAGAAAACATTTCAACAGACAGCATATTAAAAAATAATTCATTATTTCGATTCTTCATTTGTTGAAAACAACTTAATAAAATATTTTACGGGGCGAGAGAAGCAAATTACAAATGATAACCAACATTTTAAGCTCTGAACTGAATTGGGGGGGGGGGGGGGCTATAATAAGAAAACATACATCTCACACTTACCTCTTTTATGAAATCCAGACGAGGTGGTACAGCCTTTTTAACCCTACGAAGAACGAACGCAGAAATATCACGAAAGCTGAACGGTCTCCTTCTATATGCCAGGGTAACAATTGAGGATCGAAATTCAGGGCAGAGGTAGCATGTTAGAAGCAGTCAGCTGCTTATCTGTGATAAGAGTAATTACTATCGGTGAATCTTCCCTACGTAATGTTACACATGGTGTCTTTCGCCTGAACGCGGCCAGATTTCATTTTGTGTGTGTCGTCTAGCAAGTGTTCGTTAGAACGGTAGCTACCGTCTAGCCTTAAAAAAATCACAAGTGCACTCCACAAGGACTCTGCTACCCAAGTAACTGCTTTCTTTGAGTATCACACCTCTGACCTATCAAGGTAAATAGTACAATTCGTCACCTAATAACAGTGGTTTAGAAATCTGCATCCAAGTCCGTCACAAAGACTATGGTTGAGACCCACTACGCGATCAACTCTACTTGGTATTCATATTATGTTGTCCACACCCTGAATATTGTTTACATCAAGATGTATGATGATTCACATGAAGACATAAAATCATAATAACACCCATAAAGAAATATGCTTTCTCTGAAGGCTCCTTAGCGAGCCACCAAACTACTCAAATGTTCAAATGTTTGTAAAGCTTATGGTACTTAACTGCGGGGTCATCAGTCCATAAACTTACAAACTACTTGTGAACAGCCTACACTAAAGATGGCACAAACATCCATGCCCGAGGGGGCACTTGAACCACCGACGGGGAACGGCCTCGCGCATCGTAGCATAGCGCCTCAATGCGACTCATCTCGTTTTGGTTTGTTAAAGGAACCAGAAAGTAGAATACTAGCAACTATTCATACTTTAGTGTTTCAGCTTTCTCACGGAATTCTAGGGATGTAAGCAATGATTCATTTTAGTCAATCAGAGATGTCTGATTAACTGGTGTTAATTTCAATATCCCAGGTACTGTTGCTGTCAGTATGATGAGAAAGACGTAAAAATGCGTGTTTTATTCATGAGCAGCTCAAAACGCCGTGAATAACATAAAATTGCAAATCATTTAACAACCTTCATATCACTTAATACAAAGAAGCGCACATCATGTAGGATGTTCGTAGATGGCCAACTTTGCTTCTCTTTTTGTGGTGGAAGGAAATTGACGATTCTGGTTAAAATTGCCTGTTGCTACTATTAACTTCAGTTGTTATCACAATTTCTGTTTCCTAACGGGTAACTATATATTACATGTTCAATGTGGGTGTAACAGTCAGTAATAATTTGCAATTCACCATTTCAAAAAGCTGTGGGCGTCTCGTATTTTGCCCCGAGTGCACATCGCTACCATACAAAAACGCGTTCGATATGGAAGCACCGCCCTCGTTTCTGCCCCCTTCCCTCCCCCCTCCCCTCTTTCACGCCCACACGCCCACCACCACCAGCCCTACATTTGACCTATTCAGTGAAGCTCGTACTATTTGCATCGCAGTCCATTCATTATTTCGCTCAAGTGAGAATCCGTATTTTTGCGCTTTTAGCGTGGAAATACGAAACTCTGTGTCGGATGTTTGCGAGCTCGACTTTGCATTTAAAGGATTGTAGCGTACACATTATGGATTCCGACCGGACTGGCAGATTACCAAACGCTTCTGCGCTTCGAGAATGAAATGCCGTTCAACAACAACACCGACAGTACATAAAAGAAAATATTGTGCGAGCTGCGGATATTATTTTTTAATCCAAACTCGTGAACGCAATTCTAGTTTTCATATTTTGCATATAAACACATCGGTCTGACAAACTACAGCTACATTCAATTTATTGAAATATGTACTTCAATGACGTCCTGTTTAGATCGGAATAAACTAAGCGAATACAGAACAACTGAGGAGAATAAACAACATAAAACGCCGTAAGATAATCTTACGAACTTATTCTTCTCTATGGTTAGTAAAGAAAATCATTGATTGTAACCTTTAAAAATCGTAAGTTCCACAAATACTGGCTGTTATCTGCTTAAGAAACAGAGGATTACCAGATACTAGTTACGCTGTTGCAGAATCTGAAGGAATATAAAGCCATTAGTATTTCTTATTATTCTATTTTATCCACCACAAGTAAAATACTGCATAAACTGAATCGTTTACATTCACTTTTCGCCACAGCTATGGACTCTTCTATTTATTTTTAAGTTATTCACTTTTGTTAAATGTACGGCATTCTTTAGCTCCGTACGTTCATCTACGTATACTTTTTACACCACTTACGTTATTGTGTGACTAGGTGAATCTTCCGAAATTTACAATTCATTAACGTCCGCGAACAACACATTCAAAGTTTGCTACCTACATATTCAGCGATGTATTACGACTAAAAATAAGTTTTAATATTCTTAATTTCAGTAATGTTTCAAAACGTACAGTTCTAATTTTTATGGACCGTTTAAGACACGGAAACACGGTATTATCTAGCAACATTAAGAAAAAGTGAATATTTTATATTATGGTAAGCACTCATTATATCTTAATACATAGAAGTACTCTACAACCTACTTTTAATAGCAGCACGTCCTTCATCTAATAGATTTCAGAAGGTTATGAAAGTGAGAAGTAAATGTGTATTCATTTTAAATTTTCCAGTATAATATTTTGCTGACATTGGAAAGTGAACGTCCTATGAGATGCCTAAACCTGCCTTGTACTGTCATCCTTCAGCTTTAACTAATTTTCTTCTTTATTTTTACAGAAACGATCACTGGGCAGATTAGCAACCTTCGTACTGTCTATATGTCTATTGAAATAGTTTTGAATACCTCTCCAATGAGTAGTGAAATATTACTTCTGGTTAATGTAGAATTTTCAGTAAAAATTTAAATGATTTTGTAAATTATGCAAATTATTTTGAAAAGTGGAAGGCAAGTCCCAAGCCAGAACTTATAATAAATGTTTAGACTGCAAATTATTCCACGAAGTAATATTCCAATAAGGAGAAGCAGCAGGAGATAATTTTTCCTGGGTCAAAAAAATCGTTTATGAAATTTCAAGTTTTACCTATATTCTGCACCACGAAAATAAACGTCTATCATGCAAGTGCATGACCTTAATTATTGGAGGCAAATTTCGTACTAAGAAAAAGATAAATTTTATTTATTCCATTCACGGAAACAATAAATTAGACACAATACCTCGGGGCCTTTATTGGGACATGAATTGAAATCAGACACACATGCTGATTTCATCCGTCCTGCAATGATCGAGCCTAACTTGCATTAACTCATTTCCTTACAACAAATCTGTAAAACACATATTAATGAAATTTGATCTAGATAATAGAATGATCAAAGTAAATAAAATAGAGGAATGCAAGTATGAAATTTAAAGAATGCGGATTCATTATAAAATATACACTTCCATAGGGCAACCAGCCTCATCAATGGCTAGAAAGGAAGAAAAGAAGTGAAACAGCACACCGCTGTCTGAGAAAAACCAATTATATTTTTTATATATATTATTATTATTGCAGAGATGAGAGTACTACTCGTCTTCCTAACAGTTGCAATGGTTTTTGCAATTTCGATTAATATTTAAAACAAATTCACAAATACACACCTCGCCATTGAAATTGCTACACCACGAAGAAGACGTGCAACAAGCGCGAAATTTAGCCGACAGAAAAAAAATGTGATATGCAAATGATTAGCTTTTCAGAGCAATCACACAAGGTTGGCGCCGGTGGCGACACCTACTCCTTGCTGACATGAGGAAAGTTTCCAACCGATTTCTCATACACAAACAGAAGTTGACCGGCGTTGTCAGGTGAAACGTTGTTGTGATGCCTCGTGTAAGGAGGAGAAATGCGTACCATCACGTTTCCGAGTCTGATAAAGGTCGGATTTAGCCTATCGCGATTGCGGTTTATCGTATCGCGGCATTGCTGTTCGCGTTGGTCGCAATCCAATGACTGTTAGCAGAATATTGAATCGGTGGGTTCAGGAGGACAATACGGAACACCGTGCTGGATCCCAACTGCCTCGTATCCCTAGCAATCGGGATAACAGGCATCTTATCCCCATGGCTGCAATGGATCGTGCAGCCACGTCTCGATCTCTGAGTCAACAGATGGGGACGTTTACAAGACAACAACCATCTGCACGAACAGTTCGACGACGTTTGCAGCAGCATGGACTATCAGCTCGGAGACCATGCCTGCGGTTACCCTTGACGCTGCATCACAGACAGGAGCGCCTGCGATGGTGTACGCAACGACCAACCTGGGTGCACCAATGGCAAAAGATCATTTTTTCGGATGACTTCTGTTTACAGCATCATGATGGCGACATCGCGGTGAACGCACATTGTAAGCGTATATTCGTCATCGCCATACTGGCGTATCACCCAGCATGATGGTATGGGGTGCCATTGTTTACACGTCTGTCACCTCTTGTTCGCATCGACGGCACTTTGATGTTCAAAAAATGTTCAAATGTTTGTAAATCTATCGGACCAAACTTCGTGGTCATCAGTCCGTAGCTTACAAACTACTTAAACCTAGGTAAACTAACCTACGGACAAACACACACAACCATGCCCGAGGGAGGACTCGAACCTCCACGGCGAGCAACCGCGCGCTCCGTAGCGAGGTGCTTTAGACCGCTCTGCTACTCCACCGCGGCGGCACTTTGAACAGTAGCCGTTACATTTCAGATGTGTTACAATCCGTGGCTCTACCCTTCATTCGATCCCTGCAAAACTCTACATTTCGGCAGGATAATGCAAAACCGCATGTTGCAGGTCCTGTACAGGCCTTTCTGGATACGGAAAATGTTCGATGGCGGCCCTGGCCAGCACATTCTCCAGATCGCTCGCCAACTGAAAACGTCTGGGCAATGGTGGCCGAGAAACTGGCTCGTCACAATACGCCAGTCACTACTCTTGATGAACTGTGGTATCGTGTTGAAGCTGCATGGGCATCTGTACCTGTACACGCCATCCAAGCTCTGTCTGACTCAATGCCCAGGCGTATCAAGGCCGTTATTACGGCCATAGGTGGTTGTTCTGGGTACTGATTTCTCAGGATCTATGTATCCAAATTGCGTGAAAATGTAATCACATGTCAGTTCTAGTATATTTGTCCAATGAATACCCGTTTATCATCTGCATCTCTTGTTGGTGTAGTGTAGCAATTTTAATGGCCAGTAGGTGTACATTTATATTGTTTAGTAAAAAGGTCATACAATTTTGAATAATTATTTTTTATACTTGCATAATATTACAAATAGATAACTGTTATGTTTATAACTTGCAAAAAGTAATCCTTCAAAAAAAATGGATGCTTATGGTTCCCCTACTCGAAATATTTGCTATAAAATTGCCCGCTTATGAAGTCATTTGTGAGTCCAGTGAAACGGATCTATTTCTAGACGTACATTGCGTCACTGCTTCATCCTTCCAGCTGCCTCTGAAATAACATAACCTGAATCACCTGCTATCCCCTGACGCGACCCCCTGCCCTCCTGCCGGCAGACTCAGTGCCCTTGTTAGCAGAGAACAGCGCGCCGTTACAGCAGCTGTAATGGGCCTGCAGCTGGCAGTGCTAACGAGGCAAAGGAGGTGCCCAGAAACCCAGGGAACGTGCAGAAATGTTTTCTATATTTTTCTCACTGCAAACCAATTTAGTTTCACATTTTCGGTTGTAGACATGTCTCGAATAAAGTATTTTCACAATTAAAGTTTCTGCTTGAAACACACGTAGATTTCATCCGTACCCCCTCCCCCTTTCACCCGACCACATACAAAAAGCCATAACGGAAGGAAAAGAAACCATGAATGAATAAACAGTAATGTGCAATAATACTTTCTTTTCAGCCTTAAAAGAACTGTCAGAAAATCAAGAAACATAAAAAAACACAAACCACTGTAACATTACTTTTGTGTTGTTGCCTGTACGCATTAATGTTAGTCTCTGCGATTAAAAGATTCAGGATTTTTTTTTTAATTTCTATCACAGAAAAATCGGTTTAAAAAAATCTGATTAAATACTTTTGACAAGGGTGAATGAAATTAATACACGAAATGATTGAATAGATGAAATGGCGGAATACAGATTAGGGTTGAGGCAACACGCAAACATAACGTTACAGAGAAAACTTACGGAAAGTACCCATTGTAGCTTCTTTCTGGAAATGTTAATCACAGCAGCTGAAACTGTTAAGCTGTTGAACGATTTAGATAAACTTTATGATACTTTCCACAGTAAAATAATGTTCAGACTGTTCGCCTCGTAAATCGTTGTTGACGGACTGTGTACTAAAATTTTGATTACGCAATAACAAACAAAAAAAATCTATAGGACTTCCCGAAACTGTTTATACGAATGCAGGTTCTACAAGGAAGAAAGGTAATGATTTAAAGTAACTGACAGGGATTTAATCAAGGCAATACACGAAGCGAAAGTGATGGCGTCTGAACATAATGTTACGACGTAATATGGAGGAGCTGAAAATGTCAAGGAAAATGAATAATTAAGGAAGGGTGGGACATTATTAAATGAAAACAGGGTGGAGATATGGCTCTTCAGAAAAGAGGGTATATTTTTAAAGTAAAATTTAACAGCACTCACACTTACATCACAAAGCAGTCTGCGTACATGTCCACAGTTAATAAGCTCAAACAAAAGAGTGAATGATCGCGGTTCCGTCCTCTCGACACGCCGGAGGAAACCAAAGACGAGCGACAAAACCTTTCCATGGATAAAATATTTCAAGAAGGAGGGAAACACAGCGACAAGCGTCGCTGATTGATAAAAAAAAAATATTAATTTCATTATGTATCGTTACAACACACATGTAAACCAATAATCAAAACCGAACCACATTTATAGCCTAATGTAATTACAATATTAGTAATTCCCACACAGAGCACACAAACAATATGGCTGAACAAATGAAAATCACATAAACAGTTAATCTTACGCTGTGAAACAGCACATCAAGAAACAAAGTACTACAAACTCATCATAACATGAATTAAGGAAACCACAAAAAGTAAGTACACTTAAATCTTCAAATAACTTCCACCCCCATAGTGGATCATAAAAACCTACCCACAATAAATATATCCGAGATTTACTTTTTTTAAACGAGTTGTAAAAGCTACATGTTCGGGTTAGGTCTCGATGTTTTTAGCTTACTGGCATGTTACAAAACCTTAAAAACCATTATTAATTGCAGATGACGTATTGGATCCCAATGAAAACTAATCTGCAAATATCAGACACCAATAACAAAACAAAATGTGGCTTTAAGGTGTATGTTATAGTTTCTATAATATCTATAAATACATGTTTAATGTAAGTAGGTTAGCCTCAATTATTGTCACATATTGTAATGTTAAAACTCTTTATGTGTCATTAACAGATGCAACAATAAAAAATAAAACCACTGATGATAGAGAAACGTCTCCGAAACATGTTTTGGTAAATAAAAAGTAATAATAATTTAAAAAATCGTGTTTGCTCAAGGTAGATTCATAGTTGTTGACTATGTTGATATGTAATAGCAGTTGTTAACATGGAAATGTACCATGAGAAAAGAAGTTTATGTATTTGAAATCAATAAAAGTACAAAAGTGAATCTTGAACTGATAGAATTCTTACGAAGGTGTACCCTTGTTTTTTGTTCATTTAGTCAAAGACGCCTCTGCACATCTGTATGTCGTAGCGTGGAACAATAATATTCACTCATAATATTCCTTGAACTAAATTTCTGTAGACAAGTTGATTTGTTATTCCACTCAGAATTCAGTTGGACTTTATATTCTGGAGTGAAGAAGTATTAAAGAAACGAGTTTCTTTTTCGTAGTAAAGTAGCAACTATATCCAGATTCTGTACAAAGAGAAATGCCTATTTTCATTGTGAGAGCTACAGGTTTAATACGCCGCTTTTGGGGACATGATGGTATTCCGACTTCAGTTTGAATCCGCCCCGCGCAGCGGATCGGTCTACCGACCAACCTGGATATGATTTTTAGGCGGTTTCCAACATCCCACTAGATTAATACTGGGCTGGTACCCAAATTCCATCCCAGTTACACGCTTCGCAATAATTTAGAAAAACTTTCGCACACTTTCACATGTAGAACACTATACGCAGACATTTGGGGTTCACATATTTACTCTCCACGCGAAATCCGTAGTAGCCACGCTAACCCCGAGCAAGCGAGAAAAAGGCGAAAGAAAAAGAAGACTGATACATGCTTTCTGCAGATTTTTATATCATTGATGAACTACTAATGATACCTGATGTTGATTTTGGAACCAGTATTCAATAGAAATTGTTTTTTATTTTATAACTGAATCTCTGTCATTCGGAACTACCAAGGAACCAATCATACTCTCTAAGGTCTCTACTCTGGAATGATTATACAGAATCCATACTGAAAGAACACTTTAATTTGCTGTAGTTGTGTGGTCCTGAAGGTAATGGATCACTTTATATATCATTCAAGAATATTATTTCTGTGAGTGTCCAATCTTCCGGGTAGTTACTTTAAATGCCACTTTTGCGTACCATGGGCATTGCCCATTATATCAGTCAGACTCACTCCAATTCCATTAGGATCACTTCTCCGAGCCGGCCGCGGTGGCCGAGGGGACTGAGGCGCGCCAGTCACGGTCTGCACGGCCACTACGGTCGGGGGTTCGAATCCCCCCTGGGGCATGGATATTTGTGCCGTCCTTAGTGTTAGCTAGTTCGTTAGTAGGTTTTAAGTTTAGGGACTGATGACCCAATAGTTCAGTCCCATAAGCTATACAAACATTTGAACATTTGAACTTCTCCGAGTTTTCTGATAAACTCAACCTGTCTGCAATTTCAAGATATACCCCACGAGCTATAAACCTATTAGGTATACTTCTGCAGTCAATAACAACAATCATCCATGACATTGCCATCTTGCCATAAATAGCAATCAGCCTTCTTACAAGCCTCTTTGCACTTTAACCATAACAACTGTATTTCGCCACACGACAGTATCACACACCAGACTCCACACAACTGCCCTTGAGTGCACTGCCCAACTGCTTTTATAAGATTACTAAAATTTAGCATACAATCTTTGACATTTCGCACAAAATATTATAAATAAACTATCAGCGGAACCCGTCATGACCCAGGTATATATTTCTCCAGCCGGAGAAGTTAGAAACGAAAATAAAATTCGGAAAGGGTTTCATCTTCATATATTCATGAATACAGCTTAGCAATTATGAAACAGTGAAACAAAGAAATATGCTTAATATATACAGTTATAAGTGCAGTATGCAAAGAAACAAAAGCATTAATTTCAGTGCAAATGATTTGTAATATTTCGTTAATTCAGATCTTGACTATTAACAATATTTCTTTGTTGAGCCAAGCCTTTAGCTAGCGACGTAAAGTTCTCTATCGCATAATTACATCATATATCCTGAACTATGTTCAACAAAGGATTCTAATTGTGTCACATGTACTGCACACATTTCCTACTACACACTTTCTCTGTTTCCACCTCTTCCTCCCGTTTCTCTATGACCATTCCTGGCGCCACTCTTTTCCATCTCCTCCCATTTTCTCTGTCAACATTATGCTTCCCCCTTTCTCACCCTCCATCTCCCTCCTCCCTCTATGTCCATCTGCACGTGTAACTCACGGATGTGTTCTACAAGCTTCCCCACCTCTTTATCCGTCTCATCCTCCATTTATCTATGACTATCTGATCCTCGCCCCTCCTGTCTATCTCTCCCATCGCTCTTTTCAATCCCTTCTTTGGCCCCCTCCCTCCCTGCTCTGTCTCTGCATCTCCTTCTCCCCACTCTATCTGACAGTCTTCTCCTCCCCTCTTTCTCGTGCCAACACCCGCTTCTCTCCCTGTCCATCTCGTCCTCACATGTCTCGTCCTACCTACTCTTCCCATTTCCTCCTCCTCTCTGCCTCTCTGTTCCACGTGACCCTCTTTTATATGAAACGATCTCTTCCTTTCCCTCTATCTGTCCATCTCCTCTCCCCCTCTCTATATGCCCGTCCCCTACACCCTAATCTATGTCTGTACATCATCCCTTTTGTATCCATCTCTCATTCCATCTCCCCCTCCTCCTCTTATTTGCCCATATTCTTGTGGCCTCTCCCTCTTTCCATCCCTTTCTCCCCCTCTTTTGCCACCTCTTCTCCCCCCCTCTCAACAAAAAATCACTCTCTTTGCCCTTTCTGACCTTCACCCCAACCTCGCAGTACAACTCCATTTGGTCTTTCCTCTGTATCTCTGTTCCCCTCGTCCGTCTCTGGCGATTTCTGCATAACCCCTCTCCCGTCTCCTTCTCTCTGTTAATCTCCTGTTGTCCCTTCTCTGTATGACCAACTTCTCCGCTTTTCTGAAACTCTACCACTGGAGGAAGCACAAGAGAAAATTCGTTTATAACAGATGCAGGTCACTGGCCACAAACATGATCCGATGGAAGAATTAGATTCTGGCGCAAATCTGCCATACCCTGTATGGGGGTAAATTAACAGCAAGACCAATCAGCAGAAATGGAGAATACTTCCAGCGAACGCATACGTCACTTGTGGATATGGAACTGACCAAGATCCAAGCCACTCGCTTACATGCCTCTTCCTGGTCAACTCCTAAACAATACAATGCAGACACGGAAATGAATTTCATCAACCCGATAGCTAGTCAGCCACTCTGAGTTCCGTCACAGACATTAACACCAGTTTCCTCCGTTACGAGCACTAACAACCCAACGTGGCACATTCCCGCTGTCGATATAGTCGTCACTGTACACGGCTTTCATTGTTCTGTGTATTTTAACTGCCAGCACGTTTTTTGCGGTCTTAACCTTAAACCTCCGTCACGCACCGACGTAGTTACGAGCGTGGTTTGAAGAGTTCTCTGCGGGGAATAGAAAAAAAATACTTACATCACTGAAACTTTTTATTACATTTTTCATAGTAGATTAATGCACGTGGTCCAGCGATATTCCAGTGCTTTGATCCCATGAAAATGAGATTCCTCCTAGCCTGCAAAATAGTTGTAAACTCCGGCTATTAGTTCTTCGTTTGAAGTGAATCTTCGTCCACAGAGAAACTGTTTTATTTTTATATATACATGTGGCGTCTCTTCCAAAGAATAGCCGTCACTTCTGACGCTTCAGGCGTTATTCTTTCATATTCACTGCGATTGAGCAAAGGTGAAAATGTGTACCCAGTCGGGATTCGAACCCGGGTCTCATGCTTTCTAGGCAGTTGCGCTGACCCCTACACCACTGGGGACACAGTGATCATCGCACCTGCAAGCACGCCTCCCGTCAGATACAAAGTCCCAGCTTCACCCTGCCCACAGTACTCAAACTCGTAGTTATAAAACTAATTCCCGTACGAGTAAGGGCCACAAACATGCCCACCCCTTCCCACTAACGAAAGGATCATTGTCCGACACCGGCATATTACATATATATATATATATACATGTGGCGTCTGTTCCAAATAATAGACTCACTTGTGATCCTGCAGTTGTTATTTCTTCATATTCACAGAATATATGGCATCAACTGCGATTGGTCAGTAGCCAGTAGCAGTCGAGATGACAGGCATTTTATCCGCATGGCTGTAACGGATCGTGCAGCCCCGTCTCGTTCCCTGAGTCAACAGATGGACTATGAGCTCGGAGACCATGGCTGCAGATACCTAGACGCTGCATCACAGACAGATGCGCCTGCGATGGTGTACGCACCGACCAACCTGGGTGCACGAATGGCAAAACGTCATTTTTTCGGATGAATCCAGGTCCTGTTTACAGCAACATGATAGTCGCATTCGTGTTTGGCGACATTGTAGTGAACGCACATTGGAAGCGTGTATTCGTCATCGCCATAGTGGCGTATCGCCCGGCGTGATGGTATGGGGTGCCATTAGTTACACGTCTCGATCACCTCTTGTTCGCATCGACGGCACTTTGAACAGCGGCCGTTACATTTCAGATGTGTTACAACCCGTGACTCTACCTTTCATTCGATCCCTACGAAACCCTACATTTCAGTAGGATAATGCACGAGCGCATGTCGCAGGTCCTGTACGGGCCTTTCTGGATACGGAAAATGTTCGACTGCTGCCCTGGCCAGCACATTCTCCAGATCCCTTACCAACTGAAAACGTCAGGTCAATGGCGACCGAGCAACTGACTCGTCACAATACGCCAGTCACTACTCTTGAAGAACTGTGGTATCGTGTTGAAGCTGCATGGAACTCTGTATCTGTACACGCCATCTAAGCTCCGTTTGACTCAATGCCCAGGCGTATCAAGGCCGTTATTACGGCCAGAGGTAGTTGTTCTGGGTACTGATTTCTAAGGATCTACGCACCCAAATTGCGTGTAAATGTAATCAGATGTCAGTTCTAGTATAATATATTTGTCCAATGAATATCAGTTTGTCATCTGCATTTCTTCTTGATGTAGCAATTTTAATACCCAGTATTACATAGTCTCCTATTTGTCTAGACCATCGAAAATATCTCCGGAACAACAACAGCTATTGTGAAACGACTTTCACCAGTATCAAAGTGAGGCAGGGGCTCATGGAGGTCTCGCCTGAGTTTCAGGACGTGTGCTAGCCACGCTTTTAGCGTATTTCAAGCGTCAATATCTCGGGATATAATTGCCGTATTGCGATGCAATGAACTCCATTGTTTACGTGATTTGTTACGCTATAGATTGCTGATGTAATAAGGTGTCAATTTAAAAACACGAAACTTTGTGTTAAAACACGTATGTTTTCGTTTTAGAATTTTTCATAATATATACTTTCATGAGCCACTGCCTCACTTTGACAGCTGTGAAACCCGTTTTACAATATCTGTTGTTGTTCTAGGTATGTTTTGGGTGGGCGAGATAAATGGGACACCCTGTATATCACGTATATGCAAGAAAGAAATTATCTGTCCTAATGTTAATTGTAGTAACACGTAAAAGTTTGATGTAAATCGGTTAAGATCTTTTGTAGACATTTTGTAACATCGCTAAACAACAACCTCTTCTTATGCAGCAGTGAAGAATTTTAATACGATATGTAAGAATTTGTCACTTTCAAGAAAACGTCGGCGTTCACTGACAACTAGTTATGTTACTTTGCATTGAATACTCTTACTGGTATTACTTTTCATGCAAACTTTGTTATCATTTCCACGCACACTTCGTAACATTGTCAAATTTCCACAAAAGATGTGTAGATTTTATGAAACAAAATATGTCACTCTGAAAACATTTCGTGAATGTTAAATTGATTCTCCCCTCAGTATAAGCACGTCAGTCCATCGCATAGAAAGAAAGAGGTATGAAAATGTTTCGACTCGCGTCATATAGTTATGTATTTCACCGAGAATTACATCGATTACCAAATCAGAATGGTAGGTACTGGGTACGTAAATGATGACGAGTTCACGTTCGATACACAGACCACCTGTCACTTTGCAGTTGTTTCACAGTGCCTATCGAGCTTGTACGGAAGCAGACGCCTGGAGGCAGTGGTGCTGCGGTGTGAGTGGCCGCAGTTCACGCTGGCTTTCACGTTGGCTTTCACGCTGGCGCTCACGGCAGGGGGAACAGCTCCTGCACGCAGCTGCGCGCCTCCTTCACCAGGCTGCTGTTGCGGGCACGGCCGGCCAGTCTGCAACGCACACCGGTCCTCATTAAACCTGAGTAATTATTCGTCAACAGTTCTCTTTATTTGTGAAATAAAAAAACTTTAATGAAATATTTGTAGTCTTCTGGGTCCGCTGCGTCGTATATGAAAGGTGGAAATGCTAAAGGATGTAAGTGCCATTTTTTTTTACTTTCGGGGTTTTTCAGTGCTAACCGATCTATGTCTTCGCACCAATACTCTGCTAACAGATTTATGTGCTCCAGTCATTTCTTGTAGTTGCTACTCACCCCAAGAGATTGCACTAGTCCTATGTCCAGATGGGCCTGCTCTGCTAATGGATCTATGTGCGCTAGCCGAACAGCAGTCTGTAGTCAAGAGTATGTCACAACACTCTTGTTTTGCTTACTGAAGCTGTTGCTTGCTACCTAAAATGATGTACCTGTTAATAATGATAATATGGAAGTGTTGAGAACGTTACGTTCAGGAAGTAACACGATAAGGCAAGATTAAGCGGAACGTCGTACCTCACGCAGAAGAAGCAGAACAAGGAGGGAAATTCCTGCAAAACAACCGCCATCTTTAGAGATTAGTTTTTATATACAGGGTGTTTCACTAAGTGCATTTGCCTCTATAACTTATAAAATAATAGGTGACGGTAAATTTTAATGCGGTAGGTCAACACAAGAAATGTTACACTTTATTGTATACTTTCCAAAGAGTTACTGCACAAAGATATAATTTTTAAATGGAACAATAGTTTTTTCTATCGTGCATTGGATTCGTTGAAACCAGCTGCGTCCAAATCAATCTAAACTACATTCCTATCACTGTTAGTTTGGTAGCTACAGCCCTTCATGGGCAGACACCACAAACACTGCGCATAAAGCAATGCGCCTTCTAAATGTGGTTTGGCCGAGTTGTAATGTCGCCGGTGTCACGGAGCGAGAAGCTTCCTCGATGCGCTGTTAGACTGCCGACTGTCGCCGCACACGCCGTATACCCGACAGTTGGAGCCACACAAACAACCGGGGCTCAATATACCACAGTTACAGACATCGGATGACGATGGCATACACGAACAACAGCGCATCGAGGAAGCTTCTCGCTCCCTGACACCGGCGACGTTACAACTCGGCCGCACCACATTCAGTAGGCGCATTGCATTATGCGCAGCGCTTGTGGTATCTGTCCCTGAAACTTTGAAGGGTTGTAGCTCCTAAACTAACAGTGATAGGAATGTAGATTAAATTGATTTGGACGCAGCTGATTTCAACGTATCCAATCCACGATAAAAAAAATTGTTCCATTTAAAAAATTATATCTTTGTGCTGTATTTCTTTGGAAAATGATACAATAAACTATGTTCATAGCTCCGCAGAAAGTGTAACATTTCCTGTATTGACCTACCGCATTAAAATTTCCCGTCACCTATTATTTTATAAGTTACAGAGCCAAACACACTTAGTGAAACACCCTGTATATATGAAGTAAACTTATAATATGAAACAAGCCTACCTTATCCAGTTTAGCAGGCTGATGTACATATTTTTCGTTTGTTTTGTGTTTAGGTGTTCTACAAGTGTAAGTACAGTTGATATGAAAACTCAGCTCTCAGCTCTTTGAAGAATACCACCAGCTTGACCTGAACCAACAAGGCAATTACCTGATGGAGCTTATAGAGGTTTTTCTAACTCTAAGACGACGCTATGGGACGTATAATGAAGACGTAGAGAGGTAAAAGGCAGTCAACTCGCTGCTACACACTTCCTGATGGGACAGGAGACCTCAAAATAGTATGAAAAACTACATTTTTAAATATTTTTAATATTTCTTCTAAAAAAATCAAACCATTTTTACGAAGAAAAAATCAGGTTCTGAAGTTTTCAAATACACAGCTTTCTTTGATCAAAATAAGCGAAACAACAGCCTGGTATTGTGTCCTGCAAAAGAAGCTTTTCCGATCAGTGTGCTTGGGAGAATTTTCATGTCCTGAATAAAGGCAAGACAATGATATACACTGTAGCTGTGGAATTGATAAAACTTCCAGCTACTGGTCCACTGGCACCAAATAAAAAAAACGATTTTTCCACTATTACTGATTATGTGGACGAAAACAACAAGGACTTTTTCCGACAGCTGTTACCTCCATAAAGTCAATGTTGTCTCGTGGCACTTAGATCTATTAGCTATGACAAAATCTATTACACGTACACCTTTCTGCATAAAACGCTATGTAACTTTATGATTTTTCAGCATAAGTAGAAAACTCTTTGTCAACATTTGTATGACCCTGTAAAGAGTTAATTTGTGTTTTGTTAGAATTAAATATCCATTTCTCACAGATATGTGCAGTTTTTTCGTTTCATCAACAATTTCATTTTCGGCACTTAGCACCTTTAGCAATTCCACTCTTCAAATGTCATTTAGATCCATTGGAAAGTTTTAATTCCAAAGACGCTACTTTTTAATAAATAATTTCATTCGACAGGTCTGTTTAGGGGTGAATGCCATCGTCAGGTGTAATTGGTAGCTCTTCTTATTCTTTTAAGATCGCTGTTAATCTGATCTGTTTTGGTTCTTATTTACATATGTAATAGAACTGTTGTTGTTGTAGCCATTTATGTAGCAGTATACATATATATTTTAAAAATAATTCTTATGTTGTCAATGTGATATCACTGACATACATGTCAAAATAGCAATCGCATATCAACAACATAAGAATTTTTTAAAAATATATATGTATACAGCTACATAAAACTGAGGTGTTTGTACGTATATTTAATTCTGCAGCCAAAACTACACATCGCAGACGAATAGTAATTGTATTTGGTAGTAGGTATCAGTCGCACATGTGCACTATGGTGGTAGAGGGTTGGTAACAATAAGGAGGTGGAAGATGTGGGAGTTGAAAAGTTACGACTTATATAAAATTCTACGTGTGGGTTTCAATATTTTGCTCATCAGCAAAAACTGCACAATGGAGACGTACTATCTCTAAGTGCTGTTGTAGTACAAAGGTTTCTGTTGTACACCGTAGAAGTTCCGTGTCGATAGCTATAAGAGGGTGGAAGATATAGTGGTTGAAAGTCGTCAGCATTATAATAGCAACGATGTTATACACAGCGAAACGTGATGAACATTCTTCAGCTGTTTTTCTGCAACAAGCGTACGAATAAAGAAAAACAAGTGTACGTTGCAGTTTGAAAAGTAAAACTACCAAGAAAGATGCCAAAGCGTAAGAAAGAAAATTGGTGTTCTCGATCCGTTCCTAAAAGACAGAAAACGGCGCTGTAATACAGAAGATAGACTAGAATTTTAAGAATACGTGTTTCGATATTTTTGGAAATTCAACCAGTAAGCGGGTGAAATAAGGGAAAATTTTAAGGGTGCTACTAAGGCTATTTTGAGGCTAGAAATGTCAAAATTTTGTTTTGGAACCATGGTTACAATTATGAAAAAATGTGTTTCGGGATGTTTTGAATTCTGTCATCAGTGGTGCACTACGAGGTAGCAAGTTGTATCGAAATACTTGATTAGGATAGCATTTTTAAAGCTAAATCTATGAGAAATTATATTTAGAAATGGAAAAAAACCAATGCAGACCATACAGTCTAATGCATTCGAAGCAGCGGGAACTAAGTTACTAAGTAAATAAGAACCAAAACAGATCGGATAAACAGTGATCTTACAGGATAAGAAGAGCTACTAATTACACCTGACGTTGGCATTCAAGCCGAAACAGGACTTGTCGAATTAAAAATTTATTAAAAAGCATCGTCTTTGGAATTAATTCTTTACAATTATTAAAACAAATAAGTAATAGTTGTATTCCTTTGAGAAAAATATAATATTGTGAATGAATGTACTGTAGGTATCGGTGTGGAGACTTATCGTTGACATCGTAAGGATAGCAAAAACTAAAGTGTGAAAAAACTCTCCATTTGTGCACTTTAAATTCAAAATAATTATATATTTAAATGTATTAATATTGTTTAGTAGTTTTTTGCACATACTGTCAATGTTTTATTTATGTTATGTTTCAGAGCTTTTCAGCTGCAAAGACGACAGATGTGTGAAGATCGCTGTCGACAACAAGAAGCCGACATAACACTTTACATTTTAATTTCGTAATCAATGCGATTTTTTCGTACAGCAGCTACATCAAACTGAAATGAAAGTACTTGATTTCCACAAACATGACAGACTGTAATCCTTAATTTTTAAACAACTCTGACATATTCACAGCATTGGCCTTGACTAGCAAATTAATAATGCTACAATTCCCCTTCTTAAAAAATTGAAGGGTATTATGAAAGTGATTTTAATGATTTCTTCAAGTAGGCTGTATATGAGAATAAACAGTAATTATTATAACTTCATAAAATTTTCTTACTTCTTATTCTATTCCGTGCGTGAGGAAGCCAGACCAACTACTTACGTAAGCTATTAATATTTTCCGACTGACTTTCTCTCTTACGGCTAGTATTACATATAATACAAACAGGACCGCACGCTCATACGTATGAAAAAACTTACAAGACCTCGAAGCAGAATAATGCCCAACACAGACGCACGCGTCACAAAACATTGCGCTCATCGCGCTAGTGCCCTCTCATTATGCTTTCTTTCCGTCCAATAAAACCCGTGAGAAACTTAATCCTGCAATATGAAATCCTTTATTCGGTGTTCGGGACGTTTTGTTGCAAGTGGGTCATCTGACGACTTACAGGGACGACAAAATTATTTTTTCATGTAATTATTGAGGAATTTAAATTTTTCGATGCTTTCATAATCGATTGATTAACACGTAACTTAGTATAGAGTACTAGTTGAAAACCCGGCGCCGCGGCGGAGCGGCAGAACGCATGGAGGCGCTCTGCTACGATGCGCGAGGTCGCGAGATATACGTAGGAGGGAGCAATATACCGCTAGACTCCTCGGTATAATTATGTTCTCGAAACTTCGACAAAAGCCCGTACCGAGCGACGAGTGTCTCTCCTGCAGAGTCTTCCACTGGAGTTTAGCGATCATCTCCGTAACGCTTTCACGATTACCAAATGATCCTGTAACGAAGCGCGCTGATCTCCGTTAGATCTTCTCTACCTCCTCTATCGATTCCACCCGGTACGGATCCCACACCGGTGAGCAATATTCAAGCTGTGGGCGAACAAGTGTACTGTAACCTACTTCCTTTGTTTTCGGACTGCATTTCCTTAGAATTCTCCCAATGAATCTAAGTCTGGCATCTGCTTTACCGACGATTGATTTTATATGGTCGTTCCATTTTAAATCCCTCCTGATGACTACTCCCAGATAATTTATGGAATAAAACTGCTTCCAGTTGCTGACCTGCTATAGTGTAGCTAAATGATAAAGGATCTTTCTTTCTGTGTATTCGCAGCACATTACACTTGTCTACATTGAGCTTTTATTGCCATTTCCTGCACCATGCGTCAATTCGATGCAGATCCTCCTGATTTTCAAAACTGATTAGCACCGCAATGTTATAAGATATCGTGTCGTTTATATACTCTTAATTATATCTGAATAAACTGTACGTCTTACACACATCTCGCCACCTCTATTGCATCAACAGGACATGGTGCCAGTGAGTGCGCACCGCCTTACCTCCTGCCCATCTCACAGAAGCTGGCCGCGGCCTCCTCTTGACCGGTTGAGGCGAGGAGCTTTCCAAGTCTGATGTAGCAAGTCGCAACGTCCGAGTTTGGAGGTTTGCAATCCAGTGACACGGCGTTCTGTAGGTATCTGTGAAGGAGATTACTTTTCAAATGTCTCGCTATCAACGTTCAGTTTTCATGATGCTGAAGTCTAAAATGTTCAAATGTTTGCTTAAGGGGTTTAACTGCGGGGTCATCAGTTCCTAAACTTACAAACTACTTATGAACTACCTTATGCTAAAGACACAAATATCCATGTCCGAGGGGAATTCGAACCCCTGACCGTAGCGGCCGAGCAGACTGTGACTGGCGCACCGCAGATCGCTCGGGCACTGCGGCAGGCTGTTGAAGTCTAAAAATTATTGCAAAAACAAAAATCGTAACACGTAACAACGCTCAGAATTATTTTACAGATAGTACTCTACTCTACGGCATGTGTTCCTTACTTAGCAGCCATTTATCACCAATCTCTCGCTCAGCGAAATGTATGAAGCGACTGAAAAACAGCTCAGCTAACTCCTGCCGTCTCGAGAATACCGCGCTCCCGGGTGCGATTCATCTAGTGTAGACGCTTTTCCATTGCAATTTGATTGAGCTCATGTCTGCGAGATTACGAGAGTAACTCGCGCGTCCAATTTTTCGTTGTCGGGAGTGCACTCGTGCTCTCCTGATAACTACCCTTTATTTGGGACGACATCCCAGAAATACACTGAACTGGTCCTAATCCCACGGTTCCGAAGAAGGTTTCCCGGAGGTTTTCCTTGGCTGTAAGGCGGAAGCCGGCACTAGTAAGCCCCTGCAACTTATTCCCAACTAGGATCCCCCTTTGCCCCACTATCAGCTTATCTGGTAATTGACTGAATAGAACCGCGACACTTAAAGGGCCGTATCTCAAACAGCCTGCTCCACTTCTCGGAGTGGAGAATGAAAAGATTAAAGTTTTTATAAAGTTAAGAAAACGGAACCTCAACATTACAGACAAGTATTCCTAAAATCGGTTTGATGGAGACTTTTTCAATATATTCTAAGTTAGAACACAATTAAATTCCTCGGGAAGTGGTATTGTTCATAAATAAGAATTTGGAAGTATTACTAGTGTAACATTCAACTTATTGGTTACGGTAGTAACACTAAAAGTGGGCCTTTGCGATCGCCTTTTGACAGCTCGAAATTTAAATTTCAGCTGACACGGAAACTCAATGCATGAATTTGTAGAGGAGAAATTTCTCTACAACTTTGCTCTGTTATGTTTTTTTTATATATCGTATCGTTTCAGAGATATTTGCAAAAATAACGGCGATTTTGGGATGTCTGTCTGTCCGTCTGTCTTTCTATCCGTAACGTGGTCCCACTTTTTAGGTCGAACCGTACAACCGGTCAGCACCAAATTTTACAGACATAGTTGTAGGCCTCCAGAGACCAGAACCTCCTTATTTCAAAGTTTCCAAACAAAAAATACGTCAGTAATACTAAAAAAACCATTTGTAATTTCAAACGAACCGTTAATCTGACACGAAAATTGAATAACCGAATTTGTAGAGGAGAAAATTCTCTACAACTTCGCTGTCTTTTTTTTCATATCTTTCATCGTTACAGAGATATTTGCAAATATAACGGCTATTTTACGATGTCTGCCTGTCTATAACGTGTTCCCACTTGTTAGGTCGAACCGTTCAACCGATCGGCACCAAATTTTACAAACATAATTTTTTGCCGCCAGAGACCAAACACTCGATATTTTGTCTATTTCGGACAAAAAATACGTTAGTAACACCAAAAAAAGCCTTTTTTAATGTAATTATAATTGCAAATTAAGCGATCATCTGACACGAAATTTGAATAACCACATATGTGGAGGGGAAAATTCTCTATAAATTTACTCTCATATGTTGTTTTCATATCTCGTATGGTTTGAGAGATATTTGCAAAAATAACGCGATTTGACACCTTCCATTGATTTTACAAACACCAGCCGTTCGGAGATGTCACGTGACATCCAGCGCAGAACTCTCTGTGGCATACGCATCTTGCGTTGCGTATTTGATGATTTTCTTATTATAACTTACAAGTTGTCATTTCAAAGCAATGGCGCACTAAAGAATTAACAAAAACACGTCGTTATTCGTACAGAAATGACAATCTAGTGTCTAAAAATGCCATATTAGTATCAGTTAACAACTGCCATCCATAGTAGAACATTAAAAGACGAATTTTGTAATTTTTCTCCGTGTTGTAGTGGGCAGCGCGATAGACTGTAATGCACATGGCCACTTGTTCGGAACCCGCCACTATCAAAAAATTTTTCTCCTTTTTTTCTAAAAGGGTTATTAATCAAATAGATCTTTGTTCTTCAATATTTACAGTTGTGCATATGTAAGACTGCTCCCCCTAAAATGCGTGTTTGTTCTATTTTGTAAACATGTCGTGAAATACGTAACAACGAATTGAACAATGGTCTTCCGAATCATATGCACGTAAATTGGGAAGATACAGTAATAATGAAATTCTGAGCAACGTACTGATACTGGTAGTTTCGTATACAAAAGAAGTCCTAGATTTCTGTGGACAGTGAAATTGCTTAACGAAACGGAAAGGAAGTCTATACATTGCAACAAATTACCTTGTTTATTTTCTTTTCTAAACAAATATTCACTTTTTTGGAATATATTGAAAGTCATTAACTAGAATCATTGCATCTACTAAAATGTTTGTCTTCGACATGGTTGCTATGGACGCTTTAACTTAGGGTATTATCTTTCCTCTAATTCAGATATGACTTCATTCATGTTACTTTGTTGTACTCTAAAATAAAGAGCAAATATTCTACTTCAAACCGTGATTGCGTTTTCTTTTACAGATAAAATCACTACTAAGTTAGTACTATCATTACTTCATTTACAACAGTCATTGTAACAGTATCTCATGTTTATGTACATGTAATATAGAAGTCTATGTTTGCAAATCGTTGGTATGTATTTCATGGAAACAGAACAAATACACTTTTTAAACTTCTTGGCAGATTAAAATTGCGTGTCGGAACCGGGATTCGAACTTGGGACCTTTGCCTTTCGCGGGCAAGCGCTCTACCGACTGAGTTATCCTGACACGACTCACGATGCCGCATCACAACTTTACTTCCGCCAATACCTCGTTCTGGGTCGTGCGTCGAGAATTGTGCTCAGTTTATTATTATTATTATTATTATTATTGCAGATGGCGTTGAACCATCTTCCATTCTCTCTGTTTCATTGGTGCTTCGCTTTGATTGGCACTTGAACGTTGGATTGTTTTGTTCTATTTTGATCGTTTCGTCGTTGACTCAGTTTTTTCGTTACAGAGGGCGTCGAGCTATCATGCTGGCAACCCTCTGACCGAGCGCGCTGAGCCACCACGCCCCAGCAAGTTTCGAACCACCATCTAACACGTTCGTTCATCACAAACTAATTCGTCGTCCATTACGCTATGGCAAACAGCTGCGAGAGTAATCCGTAATTCTCGTACCATTAATGGCTGGTGTTAACTGCTAAAATGGCAGTTTTAGACATTAGATGTTAATAATTCATTGTCCTAAGAACGAAATGTTTTTGATTATTTTCAGTGCTCCATTGCTTTGAAATGACAACGCTTGAGTTATAATAAGAAAATCATCAAATACAGAAAGCAAGATGGCGTATGTACGCTGCGTTCATTCAGGCTATAGTCACTCGTCCGAAAGTCAAATGTACGCTACGTTCCTACCAGGCTATAGCCATTCGTAACCATTTCAGGCAAAGAAAATAAACTTTGAACAAACTATCAAGACAAGACAGGTGATGATATTTTAATGCAAAAATATAATGAAAATGTAGGAGATATAT
Organism: Locusta migratoria; assembly: GCA_026315105.1. Taxonomy (NCBI): domain Eukaryota; kingdom Metazoa; phylum Arthropoda; class Insecta; order Orthoptera; family Acrididae; genus Locusta; species Locusta migratoria. The sequence continues at coordinate 280,835,855 of CM048747.1, read as the reverse complement.
TAAAATAATAGTTTAAAGTGGTAAAAGTTCAAACAAAGAATATGTTTGTCAGAGCTAAACTCAGATATCAAATATTTTTTGCTGTTTGTTAAAATATGGTCACGAAGAATATTGCGTGTTGGGTGCATAGATATTATCACAATAGAAGAGTCGTAATCATATCGCCCATAATTTTTTATTATTTACATTTTTATTATTTTTGTCCGAAATGTTTGCAAAAAATCACAAAACTATAGGCAAATCTAAAGTGGGCCATAAAACACACCAGTGCGATTTTTTTTCTTATCGCGATGGGTGAACGGCAGTAGGCAGACTCCATATTTATAGTTCCGGAAAGGGTTTCAGATGGTGCCACCTCGCCTACTGTTAACGAAGGTACGAGCATAACGAGTAAGTTCCGAGTTACGTCAGTTGCTCGATGACTTTATTAAGCAGGAAAAATTAGGTGATAGGTACTAGATCACAAACTTTTTCAAGCCCAGTCCAAATTTTAGCCAGGTGGTAGAGGATTTAAATTCATTGTGCAAAGGGTTTACTAAGGAAGATCATGTTGTGATAGTGGGTGGTGCGGAAAACAGTATAGATAGGGATCAGGGCTACAGTATTGAGTGTGACCTGGTGAAAATAGCATCTGCAACAAACCATACGAATGTTCGGATGGTGCCTGCCTTCATGCGGTACGATCAGCCTCGGTTGAACAGCTCTGTAAGGAGAGTCAACATGGAGTTAGATCGGCTGCGTAGGGCGGCCACTCTGTCGGACATTGGTTTGGTCCCTGTTGATTCTATTGCGAGGTGGGACTTTACTAGGCATGGCCTGCACCTCAGTAGGAAAGGGAAGGGAAAACTGGCTGGGTTGATAGGAAAATCTATAAGAGGGGACACTGCAACTCTTGGGAGTACCTCTTTTTTAGGATAAGTTCAGTGTCCAATGAGAAGCCCAGACAGGCAGGTAATAAAGCTGTTAAAATATCACAAGATTCTAACAATAGTAAATTAAAAAATAATGTTTGTATTTTTCATCAAAATATTGGGGGTTTAAAAAATAAAGTAGATGAGCTCCTGATTTGTTTAGAAACTATAGAAGCTAACAATGGAATAGGTATACTATGCCTGTCTGAGCATCAGCCGGCCGCGATGGCCGAGGTGACTGAGGCGCTTCAGTCACGGTCAGCACGGCCACTACGGTCGGGGGTTCGAATCCCCCCTCGGGCATGGATATTTGTGCCGTCCTAGTTCGTAAGTAGTTCATAAGTAGTTTGTAAGTTTAGGGACTGATGACCCCATAGTTAAGTCTCATAAGCTTAACAAACATTTGAACATTTTCTGAGAATCACATTGTCACTGATATGAATAAAGTAAATATTAGTGGGTATAAACTAGCAGCACATGTAAGTAGAGAGAAGAAGGTGTGGGAAGGAGTTGCGATTATGTCAAAAGTTGTCACAGTGTAAAAAATTTAGAAACAAAAAAATGTTGTATAGAGCAACATATAGAAGCATGTGCCTGTGAGCTTAAACTGAAGGGTGGTTCTTTTATAATTGTCACAGTGTATAGGCCCCCCTCAGGAAACTTTCTTTTATTCCTGGAATAGTTGGATGTCTTGTTGTGCTATCTGTCAGATAGGGAGAAGCAAATTATTGTATGTGGGGATTTCAATGTAGATTCACTGCAAGAGTGTAATAAGAAGAATGACGTGGAAGTCTTACTCGGTTCTTTCAATTTGACATCTGTTATTGATTTTCCAACTCGGGTAGTAAAGGACAGCAGCACATTGATAGACAATTTTTTTATAGACCAAGATAGGTTTAACAACATTAGTGCATGTCCTGTTGAGAATGGTCTTTCTGATCATAGTGCACAGCTAGTTACATTATATGATTTAGCTCCTTTCAGTAATTTGAATCAGTCCTCCAAAGTTGTTCGTACAATTAATGATTCGACAATTAGAAATTTCACGGAAAGTCTTCAGCAGTTAGATTGGGATGAAGTGCACAAGGAACCTGATGCTAATTTAAAATACAACTTATTTGATGATACTTTTGTAAGGGTATTTGATAACTGTTTCCCCAAGAAATTAGTCAAATTTAATTGTAAGGGACCAAGCAAAAATCCATGGCTCACCAAAGGTATAAAAATATATTGCAACCGGAAAAGGGAACTGTATCTGACAGCAAGAAAGAGTAGTGACCCAGAAATATTCAAGTATTATAAAAACTACTGTTCTGTATTAAGGAAAGTTATTAAAAAATCCAAAAGCATGTGCATAATGTCTGAGATTAGTACATCGAAGAATAAAATTAAAACAATCTGGAATATTATAACAAGGGAGACAGTGGAACCAAGAACACAGGAAGACAGCATTACCATCAAAGTGAATGAAAAAATTACAAGCAAAAAGTCAGAAGTTGAAAACACTTTTAATAATTATTTTTTAAATGTTGTGGAGAATATAGGATCCAAATGTTCATTAGAAGAAGCTAGGCAGTTAATGGAACAGGGTGTACCTAGACAGTTTGATACAATGGAAATCCCACCCACCTCTCAATCTGAAATTAGGAAATTAATAAACTCTCTCAAGAGTAAAAGCTCTCATGGCAATGATGGCATCTCCAGCAGGGTATTAAGAGCTTGTTCCCAAGAAATATGTAGGATTCTTAGCCACATTTGTAATAGCTCACTGGAGCAGGGTATTTTCCCTGATAGACTGAAATATGCTATTGTCAAACCACTTCATAAAAAAGGTGATACGTTTGATGTCAACAACTACCGCCCAATCTCATTACTGAACACTCTTTCAAAAATTCTTGAAAAAGTAATGTATTCCAGAGTAGCTTCATATATTAATAAAAATAAAGTTCTAACAAAATGTCAGTTTGGTTTCCAGAAAGGCTTTTCAACAGAAAATGCAATACATATCTTCACTAATGAAATATTAAATGCTCTGGATAACCATAAATCACCCGTTGGGATCTTTTGTGATCAATCAAAGGCCTTTGATTGTGTTAACCATGGAATTCTTCTAGATAAGCTTAAGTATTGTGGTATGAGTGGGAAAGTGCAGAAATGGTTTAAATCATACCTAACTGGAAGAATTCAGAAAGTTGATATAAGTAATTCACATAATATACAAAAAAAAAAAAAAAAAAAAAAAAAAAAAAAAAAAAAAAAAAACTGAGTCCTCAAACTGGGGAACTATCAAGCATGGGGTGCCACAGGGTTCGGTACTGGGATCTTTGCTGTTCTTAATACATATTAATGATTTGCCTTTCTATATTCATAAAGATGCCAAGCTAGTTTTCTTTGCTGATGGTACAAGAATCGCTATCACACCCGAATCACAGGAATTAATTGATGAAATTGTCAATGAAGTATTTCAGAGAATTATTAGATGGTTCTCTGTAAATGGACTCTCTTTAAATTTTGAAAAAACACAGTATATTCAGTTTCACACAATAAATGGCATCACACCATTAATTAATATTGACTTCAACCAGAAATCTATAGCTAAGGTAGAATATTCAAAATTTTTAGGTTTATGCATTGATGAGGGGTTGAATTGGAAGAAACACATTGAAGATCTGCTGAAACGTTTCAGCTCAGCTACTTATGCTATTAGGGTGATTGCAAACTTTGATGATGTACAACTCGGTACACTGGCATACTATGCATATTTTCATTCTCTGCTTTCTTATGGCATCATATTCTGAGGTAATTCATCATTTAGTAAGGAAGTATTCATTGCCCAAAAGCGGGTCATCAGAATAATTGCTGGAACCCACCCAAGATCATCCCGCAGACATTTATTTAAGGATCTAGGAATCTTCACAGTAGCTTCACAATATATATATATATATATATATTCACTTATGAAATTTGTTATTAACAATCTAACTGAATTCAAATGTAACAGCAGTGTGCATAGCTACAATACTAGGAGAAAGGGTGACCTACACTATTCAAGGTTAAATTTAGCTCTGCCACAGAAAGGGGTTAATTATTCTGCCACAAAAGTCTTTGGTCACTTACCAAGTAGTATCAAAATTCTGACAGATACCAACTAGCATTTAAAAATAAATTAAGAGAATTTCTGAATGGCAATTCCTTCTACACATTAGATGAATTTCTAGATAAAAGTTAGTACTTTACGTAAAAAAAATAATAGTAATAATAAAATATACAAAAATTGAGTGTCATGTAATTTATGTATTGATACATTTCATTTAACTGACACGTTTCACATCATTACGAAATGTCGTATTCATGATCTATGGAACAAGTATTAATCTAATCTAATCTAAAGCAATCCAACTCTCTACGCTGTTGTTGACAGTGAGCGTTCATCAAAAGTGAGGATATCGTCAGGAGTGCCACGAGGAAGTATGATAAGACTGCTGTTAATCTTTAGCTACAAAAAACTATAACCATAACATTGAATATTTATAGATTAATTTTTTTTTCATCTCCACACCCGCCGTAGTGTGTGTGTGTGTGTGTGTGTGTGTGTGTGTTGTTTCGGTCGTGTCACTACGACGTTTTTTTAATTGGACCACAGTTGAACTTCCACTACTAGCCGCTATGAGATGTAGTCTTGTGTAGTTCGCAAACGAACTAGTTCGGAAGAGCGCTCCCACAGTCGAACTACGCGAACTAGTTAGCAGATCCCTCACCTGTTAGTTCGTCCGGTCCTTTTCCGAAGACTGACGGAAAACAGCGAGAGGACGCGAGAGCGCACAGAATCGCGTGATTCCCTGCTGCCAGTTACCTTCGTTTCGAGCTGAGATGCAGCTCAGCTGTAGTTTCATAGTTCACTGCCACAAGAAATCTATTTTAAAAATAAAGTATTATGAGTACTCTGTATGCAAAGTAGTTGAATACCATTGTATCACCCATTTGTGTAAATAACTGGTTTATTTTCCTAAGTATTTGATGTCAAATTGCCCAAAAATACGGGTAATAGCACACGCTTTGGCAACACTGATTCATTACATAAAAAAGCTGTCATAAAAAACAGCTCTTTTAGTAGCGGTATCAAAAGCCAAAAAGAGCGGACGAACTAGAAGGAGCGGACGAAATAGGAGCAGCGGACGATTATGCCAAACGTATCTCGCTTCATAGTTCGTTGGATTCTTTTCCGAAGACCGACAGGCAATAGCGAGAGGGCGCGTAGCAGAATTAAAAATCACGTGTTTGCCTTCTACTCATGAGTCATTTCGAGGTGAGCGTCTGCCTGCTAGATTACATAGTTCAGTGCTACAAAATTTCTGTTTTGATGTGTTCTGCACTCTGCAATATCTGACTAATAAATTCCATAATGCCTAGATATAGAGATAACTCTAAACTTAAAAGCGAGAAATCGTCCACAAACTGTTTCTTTTGGTGTGCGTGATATCGTTTGCGGCTCAAGCAACAAGCGCATGAAGCAGCTAGGTGGGGAACTTTCCCCTTGCGAGTATACACACAATCTAAAACGCGAGATACGAGAGAGAATTTACAACTCGCACGGTGTGTTTGTCCGTTGGGCGTGCTTGCCTGTGTCTAATTTCAGACAAATATGAAATGCACTCATTTAATCTTCACAGCTCTACCCCCCAGCACACTGGATGTGCATTCTAAATAATAATGTTCAACAAACACTGCACCAACAGGGGCAAAGTGAAACAGTCGGAACTTTTAAGTCTAAAGTGGCTATTCGTTATGTCAAGGGGCCAACTGTCCACTTCTCGCTTCAACGCCCTAAATTTTATAAAAACACAAATTTTAAATAAGGTTCACTGGAAGTGAAAACATCAGTTTGTAAGTAACAGTCATTCACGGGTGTCTGAATGTCACTTATGTAATTGTTTATTTAAGATTTGATTACACACTGAAGTCCCAGAAAAATTTAATTGTCCAGTTCAGTTTAAATTACTAAGGGCCTCTTGGCTGAACATGCAAAATTTCAGCAGTTTCGAAATGAAACGCCAAGTTTCAAACTCAAACTCAAGCATTCTCGCGAAAGAAACAGAGTCCGTAATAATTCTTGGTACAAAATGAAGCCGCTCTAGCGTGTCTAATTCCCAGAAAGTCCCAAGTCCGGTGAGGTCCCAAACACACACCAAATGGTTTATAAGTATCAATCTCTATCACTAAACACGAAATTCTTCGAACTGTTGGCTTGTATTCATACAGACACCAAAATTCTTCAAGTTCAGTTTGCCCAACTCCTACCACATGATTTCGCTTCCGAATTTCCACGGAAGTTACTGAGCCGAATTGCACAAGTTCAGCCTCAATGAAGCCCGAACGAAGACTCCCAAAATCAAAATGGCGGCCCCCTATTTATTCCCTTTTTCCAAACTGGACAATTTTTACAAAACTTTAAATGGGACTTGTTTTTTACAAGTAATATATCAATTTGACATCAAATTTTTCCAGCTTTCCAGTGCTGTTATGCTTTTCTTTTTTTTTTTTTTTTTTTTTTTTTTTTTGTAACTACAACAGAAAAGATTGTAACAACTATCGAGGTATCTCTTTAATTAGCGTTGTAGGCAAAACATTATTCTCAGGTATTGTTGAAAGGAGAGTGTGAGTATTAATTGAGGACAAGTTAGATGAAAATCAGTGTGGGTTTAGGCCTCTTAGAGGCTGTCAGGACCAGATCCTTAGCTTACGACAGGTAATGGAAAGGTGCTAAGAGTGGAACAGGGAATTGTATCTATGTTTCATTGATCTAGAAAAGGCTTATGACCGTGTCCCTGGGAGGAAGCTACTGTCAGTTCTACAAGCTTATGGTATAGGAGGCAAACTTCTGCAGGCAATTAAAGGGCTTTACGTAGACTGTCAGGCAGCAGTTAGAGTAGATGGCAAATTAAGCTCATGGTTCTGGGTAGTTTCAGGGGTAAGACATGGCTGCAACCTGTCACCACTGCTGTTCATACTATTCAGGGATCATATGTTGAAAACAGTAGACTGGCAGGGCGGTATTAAAATAGGTGAAAACAAAATAAGCAGTCTCGCATATGAGGACGACATAGTTGTAATGGCCGATTCAATTGAAAGGTTGCAAACTAATATTTCAGAGCTCGATCAGAGATGCAAGGATTATGATAAGAAGATCAGCATCTCCAAAACGGAAGTAATGTCAGTGGGAAAGAGATTTAAGCAGATTGACTGCCAAATAGGAGGAACAAAGTTAGAGCAGGTAGACAGTTTCAAGTACCTAGGATGTATTTTCTCACAGGATGGCAACATAGTGAAAGAACTGGAATCGAGGTGCAGCAAAGCTAATGCAGTGAGTGCTCAGCTAAGATCTACATTCTTCTGCAAGAAGGAAGTCCGTACAAAGTTAGCAGTGCACCGCTCTATCTTTCGACCAACTTTGTTGTATGGGAGTGAAAGTTGGGTGGATACAGGTTACCTTATTCATAAGGTAGAGGTTACAGATATGAAAGTAACAAGAATGATTGAGGCACTAATAGATGGGAACAATGGCGGGAGGGTGTCCATAATGAGTAAATCAAGGAAAACTGGGAATGAACACCATAGACGAAGGAGTTAGAGCGAACAGACTGAGACGTTGGGGTCATATTACACGCATTGGGGAAGCAAGGTTACCTAAGAGACTCATGAGCTCGACAGCGGAGGGTAAGAGGAGTCAAGGTAGACAAAGAAGAAAGTACTTAGATTCGGTGCAGAATGATTTTGAAATAAAAGGTATAACATCAGACGAGACATCAATGTTAGCATTGAATAGGGGATCATGGAGGAATTTTATTAGAGGTACTCTTCTCCAGACTGAACGCTGAAAGGCATAATCAGTCATTGATGTTGTTGTTGATGATGATGATGATGATAATTCTGAACAGTTTTTAAATAAAATTGTTATTAGCTGCAGGTCTGTAACAGCCACTTTTATTTTCTTTAAACAAACATAAATATACCATGATGTTCGTCTTAAAATCTCCGATACTGTGACGGTTTCAGCTCCCCTTACCTCGCTAAGTTTGCGAGTAATTAATTTTATCATAGTATTTCTTTTATTAAAGCTAACAGGCTAGCCGCCACAGCACCATCTTGTGGCCACTCGGATTTTGCCAGTCACGTCATTTCCGCCCTCGTGGGCCGCGCCACTGCAATGGCCAGAACTCGGCCACGCGATCGCGCCTAAAACGCGCTCGTCCACATGTGTATTCGAAACAGACATTTAAAATCGGGCTGTACCATCATACCCTCCACCTGCACGCGCAGACCACGCCACTCAGCCGTCACCGGGAGCGGATGTACTAAAAAGAGCGAAATATTATGCACAAGTGTAGTGAGATGGCACGAGACCTGATGGCGTCGGTGTGTCGGCCCAGGAGCTGCAGGGTGTCTGCCAGGTGGAAGAGGATGACGAGGCGCTGCTCTGGCACAGTGCAGCCGGCGGGCGCGCACAGCGCGGCGCAGTAGCTCTCCTCCAGCTTGGCCGCCGCCTCCGTCAAGCGCTGCCGGCTCGCGAGGAACGTGCCATACCAGAACAGCACGCTCACCTGCCACACGGCCCACAGCTTGAGGTTCTCTCACTGTGCTCACATTTTACTGGCATCTCATGATTATGAGTGCAGCATTTGCAATTAGTGATAAATAAATGACTTAAATAACCCAACACTCAGTTATGTCTCCAATGCAAAACCAACCACCATGTAGGTAATCAGCATCACAACATACACATCTACATAGATACTCTACAAATCACATTTAAGTGTCTGGCAGAGGGTTCATTAACCACTTTCATAACTTTTCTCTACCGTTACCATTTTCTAATAGTGCGCGGGAAGAAAGACATCTAAATCGTTCTGTTTTAGATCTGATTTCTCTTATTTTATTGGAATGGTCATGTCTCCCTAAGTAGGTGGGTGCTAGAAAAATTTTTTCACATTTAGAACTAAAAGTCGGTGATTGAAACTTCGCAAACAAATCACGCCACAATGAATGACGTCTTTCTTTTAATGATTTCCACCCCAATTCGTGCAACATTTCCTTGACGCTTCCCCCCCCCCTAACGTGATAAAACGAGCTGCCCTTCTCTGAACCTTCTCAATATTTTCCGCCAGTCCCACTGGTGAGGGTAGCACAATGGGCAACAGTACTCCAGGAGAGGACGCAATGAAAGGTAATTTTTTTCGCCTTCCCCACAATATTTTCTGTGTGTTCTCTCAAGTCTAAGCTGTTTCTAATTGTAACTCCTAGGTATTTGGTAGGATTTACGGTTGACTAATTTATCGCGTAATTGAAGTTCAGTGGATTTCTTTTTGTGGTCATATGTATTAGTTCACACTTTTCTTTATCTAGTGTCAGTTGCCAATTTTCGCACCATGTAGAAATTTTGGCCAAATCCTTTTCAGTTGCTTTTGATCCTCTGTTGACTTCACTAACCGATCGTTTATAAACACAAGGAAGAGTAGGGGACCTATAACGCTTCCCTGGGGAACGCCAGATATCACTTCTGTTTTACTCGATGACTTACCGTCAAATACAACGAACTGTGTTCTTTCTGATAGGAAATCGTGAATCCAATCGCACAATTGGGGAGATATTCCATAAGTAAGCAATTTCATAAGAAGCCGCTTGTGGGGTACAGTGTCAAAAGCCTTCCTGAAATCCAGAAATATGGAATCGATTTGAGATTGTCGATAGCACTTATCACTTCATGTGAAGAAAGGGAAAGCTGTGTTTCGCATGAGCGATACTTTCTGAATCCTTGTTGACTATTGGTTATTAGGTTGTTCTCTTCGAGGTAGTTCATAATGTTCGAACAAAGTATACGTTCCAAAATTCTACTGGAAATCTACGTCAATGAGATTGGCCTGTACATTTGGGGATCACTCCTATTGCCTTTCTTGAATATTGGAGTAACGTGGGCAACTGTCCAGTCTTTGGGTACGGATCTTTCGCTGTGTGACCGGTTGTAAATGATAACTAAATACCGAGCTATTGCATCAGCTTAATATCTAAAAACTATTGGATCACTACTATTCCAATGATGATATCCCTCTACGTTACAATGATATTTTAATATATAAAAAATTGAGATGTTTGTGCCTACATTTCACTCTGCAGCCAAAACTACCATCGCAAACGAATAATGTTTGTATGAGGTAGTAGGTATCAGTCCTCCATTGTGCACTATGGTGATAGACGATTGGTAACGATAAGGGGCTGGAATGTATGGGAGTTGAAAGTTTATTGTCTTATATAAAATTCTACGTGTGAGTGTCAACATTTTGCTCTTCAGCAAAATAAAACACAATGGACACGAACGATCTCTCTGTGTTGTTGCAGTACAAAGTCTCCCGTTATACGAGGGGGAACCCAAAAGAAACCGGACTCCGAGGGCGCTGCCATTCGTAGACGTAGTACGTGGTTCTCACGCTAGATGGCATAAGTCGATACCTTCACGAAACAGCTGTGCAGACGGCGTCAGTATAGATCTGAACGTGCAAGTGTGGTATTGTCTTTCTCTGTCTGTTGGCGGGTTACCCCTGCGAAGTCGTTATGGCAACTATAAAAGAACAAAGAGTGTGTGTGAAATTTTGTTTCCTGCTTAAAACAGCTGCAATGTAGACACACCAAATGCTTCATGAAGCTTTCCAGGAGGAAGCTATGAGCCGCACACAGGTTTGCTTTAAACGTGGTGAGATGATGTTGAAGACCAAGCTCGTTCTGGACGCCCTTCAACATCGCGAAACGAGGAGAACATTGAAAAGGTCCGCCAAAAGATAAACGAGGATCGTCGCCAAACGACCGAGCAGAGACAGGAATAAGTTGGAGCTCGTGCCAGCAGATTTTGAGCGAGGACAGTGGCAGACTAAGGCTATTGGGGGCTCAGGGCGGTGGAGAAACAAAACGAGGCCCCCTTCCCGTCCACTTGGAAATATATTGCTATTAAACAGTGACTTTTGATAATAGGAGGCCCCCACAGGACGAGAGGCATGGGCCAGTATAACAGAATAACTTTTGAAATTTGGAGGCCTCAGCAGAACGAGATGCCAATCGCGCACCAAAAAAAGAAAAAAGAAAAAAAAAAGAACTTTGCTTTCGAGGTATTTGGAGGCCCCCCAAGAACGAAAGCCCCCCCCCCCTTTTAGTCCCCCACTGAGTGAGGATTTGCACATGAGACGTCTTTCTGTTAAATTTGTTCCGCGCCTTCTCACACAGAATCAAAGAACCATCCCCATGAATGTGTGTCAGGATTTGAAAACAGAGATTGCATGTGATCCAAACTTCTTGGACAAAATCATTACATGGGATGAGAGTTGGTGTTACGGGTATGACCCAGAAACCAAGAAAGCGTCAAGCCAGTGGAGGACTCCCAACTCTCCCAGACCAAAAACAGCAAGGCAAGTGATGTCAAATGTGAGCATTGTCTTTGGGTAAAGCGGTCGACTGGAAACCGAAGGGTCGAGGGTTCGATTCCCGGTCGGGTCTCGGATTGTCCAGTCTGCGTTGTAACCCATCCTTCACTTCTCAACGATGTGAGGAGTCGCCAGAAACGACACGTGGTTCGGATTCCACATTAAGCTGTAGGTCCCCTTTCCCCCGTTGGATAACTGGGGTAGGCTAGGGACACGCAAGTCGCCGAATTTATTTATTGTCTTTTTTGAAGTTCGTGGAATTGTGCATCGTGAATTTGTACCGCCTTGCCAGACTGTTAACCAGCACTTGTACTTAGATGTTTTAAGGTGTCTACAAGAGGATGTGAGGAGAAAACGCCCGGAACTTTGGCGATCAGGTGACTGGTTTCTGCATCACGACAACGCTCCAACACACACGGCCTAACAGGTGACCCACTATTTGGCATCTCAGAGGTGCTCTGTCGTTCTCCACGCTCCGTATTCACCGGACGTAGCCCCGTGAGACTTTTTCCTATTTCCACGAATGGATAAAAACAAAAATCACGCTAAAAGGGGAGCGTTATGATGATGTGGAGACGGTAAAAACAGCTTCGCAAAGGGCACTGGACGATATCAAACTTGAAGAGTTGCAAACATGCTTCCAACAGTGGAAAAAGAGACTTGACAAGTGCATCACATATAATGAAGAGTATTTTGAAGGTGACTGACGTAATTTTGTAAAAAGGTTCGTCAATAAATTTTTATGACAAAAATCCGGTTTCTTTTGGGTCCCCCCTCGTACACCATAGCAGTTCCGTGTCGATACCTATAAGAGGTAAAAGATATACTGGTTGAAAGTCGTCAACTTATATAAAATTCGGACTGAAGACCGACGATGACTTTTGACATTATAAAATCAAAAAGGTTATACAGAGCGAAAAGTGATGCACATTCTTCAGTTTTTTTTTTCTGCAACAAGCATACGAATAAAGAAAAATAAGTGCATATTGCAGTTTGAAAAGTAAAACTACCAAGAAAGATGTTAAAGCGTAAGAAAGAAATTTCGCGTACTCGGTCTGTTTCTAAAAGACAGAAAAAGGCGCTGAAAAATGAATGCAGATAATAGAAACTTGAAATTTGTAGACGTTCTTTATCTCACACTGTAAGCATCAGCGATATTTCCGTATTCCCATCCCTAAGGAGGTGAAATAGGGGATGAACGGTTTATTAAAAATACATTGCTATTCAGGCAATTTTGAAGCAAGAAATACAGAACTTCGGATTTAGATTTTTAATTGGAATTTTAAAAACACATGTTCCGTTATTTTTGGAACTTCAATCAGTAAGCGGGTAAAATAAGGAAAAATTTTTAAGGGCGCTACTAAGACTATTTTGATGCTAGAAATGCGAAAATTTTGATTTGGAACCATCGTTTGAATTTTTAAAATATGTGTAAAGCGATGTTTCGAATTCTGCCATCAATGGTGCAATAGTTGTAGCAAAATACTTGATTAGGGAAGCGTTTTAAAAACCTAAATCTATGAAAATTTATATTTAGAAGTAGAAACAACAAAATGCAGACCAGCCAGTATATGCGTGCGGAGCAGCAGAAATTGAGGTTAAGAGGTATACAACAATATTTCAGTTCTCTTTATTGTTCGTGAGAACAGAACTTGACAATTTATACGACAATGACATAGACCTTCTGAATTTGTGTTCCAGATTGTGGCATACAACGGTACCCCTAATACCCGCAACACATGCGCTGATGCCTGCCTGTATTCGTCATGGCATACTGTCTTCTAGATCGTAAAGTGGATGATTATCCAAATTGTCCCACTCCTCAATGGCGATCGGGTGTAGATCTCTCAGATTGCTTGCTGGGTCATCTCATCCAAAATCTAGAAGGGTGTCATATATTGCTTATTACTGTCGCTATTGCTGAGAGGCTGTGTGAAGCCAAAGGGACACTCTCCTTGCTGAGGAATAGAGACCATCGTAAACAACAGGCTAAAAATGGACCCATATAGCTTACGGGATGTAAGCGGTAACTGCAGATGTTCTCAGCCATCGTTTCAGGGTACAGGGTTTCCTTTCGGAAAATAGCAAGGTAATTTCATACAGCGTCTAGATGCTATTGCAGGAACAGGGTTGATTCAGATGATCGAAGAGAAGACAGAAACAGCTTGTACTTGAGGTGAAACTACTGACACCTTAAGTAACAACTCAGTACAGGAACAAACACAGAAAAAGAAGGTACAGGTAGAAAAAAACTGAGATAACACCTGCGGAAACATCGAGGCCAAGACTAGTTACGAAATTAACGCATGACATGCCACACAATTTGTAGAGAATTGCGAAGCATGCAGTCAGGCAACACCTACTGAAAGACAGGTGACTGAACCGGTAAACCCAATGACACAGTTTGATAATAAAAATTTACAGTAAAATAGATGACCAGGATAGATGTTAGTGAGAGACACTTTTGCACGCCATTGCAGCTTTACTAGATGAACACAGGTTATGCAACAGGTAATATGCGGATTAGTAGCGTGTTGCTGCAGAGCAGGTAAGACAATGTAACTGGTGGTAGGATGTTTGAAATGATGAATCAACAACAGCTAGGAGGCATCAGTATGTATGATACATTTCACTTTTTGACCGTTACGAAGTTCCAACATTTCAAAGTGTGTATGACGTCGCGTCAAAAATAAGAGGGATAACCCCAGTGAGCCGATATATTTTTTACTCGTCCACTAGTATGCAAATTTGGAAACTCACAGATACGCAAATTAATTTTAAGTATAATCCTCATTAATGTTAATATCAAGGGTCGCTACCATATTTTTTTATTAAAAACATGGAAAAAGATCGAACACCGTAAATCTACAATCACAATGGCGAGATAATTTATCAGAGTGCACCAAGTAATAAATACAGTCCTTTACATATCTATCTAATTACCCCTCCAAAATAGTGAGTTAGGAATTTGTAAATAAAAGTAAATTTATGACGTAAACAAATAAATTTATTAATTAAAGGACACAGATATTCGGGGGATAGTTAACAAATAATATAAAAGATTTTGTAAAATGAAATCACAGTTAAAAGTGTAGTCAAGCCAATGGGTTACAAATGAAAACAAATATTAATCAAAATGACATCAAATGTAGTAAAATCGTTTAACACCGCGATGAAAAGGGTGAATAGCAAATTGTCCGATTTTTAACAAATAGGTTTACAAATCTAATAGGAATGAAACAAATGGAACCGTAACTTTTACATGTAAAGTTTTTAGCACTAAATAAATTAACACAGTGAAATATCTGGCTGTACATGTGGCGTTTTCCTATCGCGAAAAAAAAAAAAAAAAAAAAAAAAAAAAAAAATAAAAAAAAAAATAAACACTAGAAAGATGGACAGAGGCGCTAAGAAATTAATTATAGGAAAGAGAAGTCAAAAATCGATCATATGCACGCACATACACACTGATGGGTTATTACTGCAACTATATAAAACAACCATAGCAAATAGCGAGCATCACTTTAACCAATAACCTTGAGTCGGCTTGAACCGTCGACGCTGGATCTCGCTGGCGACTGGACGATGTTGAAGGAGTGGCTGTCTAATCTCAAGTCTCGACCGAACAAGAATATAAAATACAGCTGTTTCGCAAAGAGAACAACTGCAACTGAGGTACTGTGTGGATCGACACGTGAAATTTTCAAAGTCCGCAATCCGCGGCAGGCGGAAACTTCGGAAAACTAAAGTCCAACAAAACGCTCAGGACTCAGCCTAGAAGAGCGAATAAAACTCTTGAGGCCCTATCTAAAAGATAACGTCCGAACTAGATAGAGCATACACGAGAAATCCCTTAAAATTTCGTCGGCCCACGCGAAAAACTGGGTGTCTCCTCCCCCCTAAACTCGATATACCAATCACTGGAGAGCTCTAACCGTCTGGCCAATGAGATGGACAGGCAGCTATGACAGATAGCCAGGCCTGTCGCCTACAAAGATGGATCCAATCGGATCGCCTCCAGAGGGCGCCACCAGAGTCACATGTCCTTTCGAAAATTCCTCACCGTCATCGTTTCCCAGCCTTTTGCCCTAAAAGGAATTTAAAGTCTTATATAGCGAACTCGTAGCCCAAATAGACATAGATAAAAGAGCATAGTGGAAAGGGGACACGAAACACCAGACAAGACAAGACTCCATTGCACGCCAGGCCGTATATCACCCTGAAAAAACGTGGAGTCACCCCTCGGCCGTAATTCTGCAGAAAGGGTAGGCTAACGGATACTTAGAAGATAACCTCCACAAGGACACACACGAAGAGGCTCCATGATGATAGGAACCCCGCGGAATGCGGCCCACACTGCCCGCTATCTAAATGGAAGCGATACATTTTCGAATGTTTTCCAGAGTGTGAGGCCACCTCAGATAGTGAACCTACCGACAGATAGGTCCCGCCTCGCAAACTGCCCCCATAAACGTGTCCCCAGCGACCAGCCTACCTTTACAAGCCAGCCCAGCTCTGCTTTCCGCAGGCAGGGATAGCGCCTAACAGCCAACGAATACAGTTCCCAAGAACAACGAGAAAATTGTCATCCAAGACACATACTGCGGATTCACCAAACAATACATTCTGAGGCACACTTCTATGAACAATTAAAAGACTAGCAAATTACTCCCACAGCACACAGCACAGATAAAGGCATCACAACAACGTGTCACCAGGCAACGCCGGTCAACTGCTAGAAATCAGCTGGAACCTTTCCTCATGTCATGCTCTGAAAAGCTAATCATTTGCATATCACAGCATCTTCTTCCTGTCGGTTAAATTTCGCGTCTGTAGGACGTCACCTTTGTGGTGTAGCAATTTTAATGGCCAGGAGTGTAATAAAATAAGAGAAATCAGATCGAAAACAGAAAGATTTAGTTGTTTCGTTATCCCGTGAGCTATTAGAGAATGGAGCATAGAGAAATATCATAAAAAGTGGTTCGATGAACCGTCTGCCATGCACTTCAATGTGACTTGCAGACTATGCATATAGCTGTAAATAAACAGACGTGCAAGAGGGCGGCCTAAGTGCCCAAGACAGGGCCTCCCGGCAAGTAATGCCGTATTTCATTTGATATGTCGTGTTTAATTTTTGACGTTGTTACGGAACTGCCGTGTATGTAGCGTAAGGCGACCAACGTTTTCAAAAGTCAATGCGGGACATTTCGAGGATGTGAAATAGGACTAAGATCAAGTGATTCATTGTGCCAGTTATTCTGAAATTAGGAAAGAAATTTAGGCGAGCAGAGTAGACCTACTATTTTATTCTTAAAGCAACATATCTGACATGAGTGACATTTTATTCTTAATTTTATATCTTTATTTACTGTTCATAAATATTTTCTCATGCTCCTACCTTGAATTTCAGAGTCTGGCAATTTTTACATATTCTTTCTCCGTTGCGTTTTTTGCCCAAACAATTATGTTTTGCAACAACCTCGAATTAAATTCGATAAAAACTACATTTTACAACCATTTGAACTACTCCATTATAGAAGTTATTTCGATAAAGTGCAGAGTTTAATTGTATCTTACTTCATGCAATGCTCACTCACTTTCGTTATTGCATTTTCAGAATTTCGCTACCTACCTTTTTATTCCCGAAGGCAGCAAGATGAATGCTGATATTGTATTTGCAGGTCAGATTTTAAATATATTTATACAGACTGATAACATAACATCATATTTGCAACTTTGAGCGCCCAAAAATATTCCATTACACTTATTGAAACGTAGTTAAGAAAGCACACAAAATATGTCAAAAACATAATTTAAAAAAAAAAAAAAAGAAAAAAAAACTCATCCTATCACCAAATGCACTTCCAGCTAAAAACAAAAACAACTTGCACTGCTAGTGAATTTGTCATTTTGAAATAGAAGATGTTTATTTTTTTTCTTTTGTATTTAATGAAGAATACTGTCGTTTATTCGTAGATGATGCATTGTGAAGTTGACTTGCAAGCAGTAAGACATAGCGTGCTGTACACAAATAATTTCGGCTTGTGTTCTTAGTCCAAAAATTTTAAAATTACTGGAATGCGCGACGCTTTTTCCATTCTGCAGGTCATTTTCAGTTAACCCTTTCAGTCACTATTTTTTCTTCACCAATAATTGTTTTTTCTATTTTTTTTTTTTTTCGTTTTTCTTGATCAAATTATTTATCTACACGTGTTTTCTGAGGAAAAAAAGAAATTTCGAAAATGGTTTTTTAAAAATGGAATGTTGTTATTTGACACCACTGTGTTGGTACGGGTACATATAAATAGTGTGGACAACATCTTATTGGTACAGTAATATAAGCACACCATTAAAAATGTCAATATTTATTGCAAAAAATCATTTAACATGAAATTTAACTAAACAGTTGTTATTTTTGTTCAAACAAAGTGTTACATGGCATTTGGAACACTGAAGTCGGCTTCAGCCAGTGCACTTTTCTAATTTGCATATTTGCTCCCTCCCTTCAATGTAATGTGGCCAATGAGAAAACACGTCTGACGGGAGGCGTGCTTAGGCGTGCTTAGGTAGTCCTTGCAGGTGCGGTGATCACTGTGTCCCCAGTGGTGTAGGGGTCAGCGCAACTGCCTAGAAAGCAGGAGACACGGGTTCGAATCCCGGCTGGTTACACATTTTCAGCTTTGCCCAATCGCAGTTGATGTCATATATTCTGTGAATATTAAACGTCATATCTGGCATCTGATACTCGCCTCACCTCTCTCTGCGATGTTTTTACCACATCCAGTGTGGGTTCTTCATCTTCAAACTCATTCTCAGTCAATCGTGGACGGCCTCTTTTCCCCGAAGTTGGGCTGGTTTCCTTCTCCATTAGAATTAAAGCTTCAACTACGTGGTTTCTGAACTTCAGCAGATCCATTTTCTCTTTACGCCCTTTTCCTTTGGCATCCATATCTCTCAGGTATTGTAGCCATGTGTTGCATATGGAGAGATCGACCATGTGAAAAATTACTTTTACAGTCCACTTCTTGGTTTTCATGTTTAGAAATCAGAAAATCAATTTTGTCAACGCCGCCCATAAATGCACAGTAATCCTTTACAATGGCTGGTCTTGAGCCCTCCAGATGTTGCTTCTGTACTACACTCCACCTCTTTACTTTATCAAAAATGTCTGCACCCACATATGTGGAAGTGAGAGTGACACCACTATTATCGAGCCAGCCAACGACACAGAGATCTTCTTCCGTGGTCACACAAACATCGACAGATCCTCTTCCTTCCTTCTTCAGTTCAGACTCGGATTTCAGTGGGAACTTTTGTAACCGGTTAGCCCTGATGGTCCCAATGGAAAATATTTTCTTTTTCAACAATTCACATACCAGTGACATAGATGTAAAATAATTATCGAAATATAGTTTGTACCCACAACCTTGTAGAATATGTTCACTCAGACGCATCACAATGGAACCACCGAGACTCAGGTGCTTGTCCATTAACACTTAAGAGTGCCGCGTCCGTAATATTACGTTCTCTGTGTCTTTGCGAGAACTGCCGCGCCCGTAATATTACAGACGGCTGTTCTCAAACGAATTCTAGCTATCATGCGCATCATTATCCGTACGGCAGTTAGCAGAAGGGAGGTAAACCCTTGTAGTAGACATCTCTGCCACAAGGAGGCGCCACAAAACTGTTCACTTTCCGAAACAATGGTTTGTGTTAGTTGACTGTGAGACATCAGGGCGAGCGTTAGACGCAACATGTCAAACAGTAGGCCTTTGAGCGACGCCGAGATTCGCCGCATTCTTGATGAATCGGATGATGATCTGAGTGATGTTTTTGATGGCGATGATACGGATGAAGATCCAACTTATGCTGAATCAGGATCAGGTAATATAATTGCTTTCACGACTGGATTGAACACATGTCCTGGAAAGAATACCCATTCCACCAGGGAAGAAGAAGGCACAAAATACTTGTAGAGTGTGCTCAGAGAGGGGCAAGAAAGAAGCAGGAGTCGCCAGAAGGAAGGATACTTCATTCCAGTGCGCAGTATGCAGAGTGGGAGTTTTGTGTCCAGCCCTGCTTCCAGGCATACCACTCAAAAAAGAACTATTTGCACTAAAAGCCGTTTGCTGATGTTCATTATTTATGACATTTGAATGTAATCAAATAAAAATTGCCATGATTATTAATAAATAGTTTATAATACGAAAAAACAATTTCTTACCTACTCGAAAACAGCGTTTCTTGTTTTGATTGTTGTGATGAAGGTTTACAAAGCAGGGAAATGTACGGGGCAAGTATCTGAAGAGGAAATAATGAGGTTTATTCCTGACCAAGAAAAATATATTAATGATTATTCCTGAATCTGTATCAACAGGACGAAATACTGTAAAAATGGGGGAAGTCGGTTCGCATATATGGCTGGCACTCAAAGTGTTAAATGTATTAAGAAAGATTAGCTTTCAAAATTATTTCAACTGAACATAAAAAATATTAGTACCTACAAAAACGAGAACTTCATACAACATGACTGAACGTCGTCATAATGGTGTCAAATGACAACAACAAGATTTGAAAAAATGTAGCTAACAATGTAACAAAAAAAACATCCACCAAAATAACGCACACACAATAACCTTACCTTTAAGAAACTTGTAACACATTTGTATTCTATAAATCTTTGACAGGCACGAAACAGGAAGAAAAAAAGTGAAGCACGATCCACACACAACAGCACACGTAACACAGCACGACAAACAATCGACTGTTGATTTCCGTATTCAAGGGAGATGAAAGCGCGCGATGTGGCACACGCCTGCACTAGATTGTTGTCATCCGCCTTCAGCGTGAGGATACGCAGACATTCGTTGTTTCCACTCTGCAGTTGGTGAAACGTGGTGGTGTCAATTGACAACACGATGAACGAAAAGGTTAATCATCCCAATGCGGCACAACGAGTCCAAATGCGGGACTGTCCCGTAGAATCCGGGACGGTTGGCCGCCGTGTATGTAGTGTTTGTTAACGAGTACAGCTGTGAAGCACAGTCTAACATATACAGTCACGACACTTCCGCAGATCTTTGTTATACACTGCGACAGCAGCGCTCCAAGCGGAGGGCAAGCTACTTTTATGAATACGATATTGGATGAGTCTGAATAGCATCGTTTATATTGATTTTATCACAGTTTTTACATTAGGGAACGTATGTAATATCATAAAATAGGTAATAACTTACAATAGCTCCACCTATGTGTTTCTTAGGTTTCCTAAGATCCCTGAAAGGTTGGAAACGGTACATTGCGGCACAGATTATTTACTGTTATCTTGTAACCCACAGGGCTATACTGAGTAATTTAATTTACTATTAAAAATAGAAAAATGGCTAGGAAACACCGAATACCCGCCCTTGGGCAGAAAGATGTGTTTTTTCTTCTCAAGAACGTTGACGTATCTCCATTCCAATTCCAGTGAAATCAGTGAGGGTGGAACGTAGGAAATGAATATAGAATGCAATAACTCTAGTATCTAACGTACCAAATCAGCCACCACAACTGCAGTTGAAGGAAAACATCAGAAACGTGACAAGAAAACTGAAAAAGCAGTCAAACCGTATTCAACAAAGAATAACCCAATTCCACAATTGTTGCTACAGCTGAACCACAAACGGCAAGAATGTTCAAGACATTGTCTTCTTAAGCTAATCACACTCAAAAGAAAAAGCGCTTATAATAAAGACGAGTGAAGCCTAAAAATGTGCGAATTATTAGACTCCATACCACAATGATAGTGTCAAAATACTCTTTGTCATAGTAAGAACAGACGAAAATAGAAATTTATGTTTCTGTTATGTTTATATTCTACTTACTTTCAGCGGAATAAGCTGCAAATATACACATATTCGTAAGTATTGTTTCATGACGAAGTTCTTCGTTATTCCACTGAATCAGTTAAGGTCGACTGTTTTTACATTAATTTCCGAATTAAGTATGTCTAAAGCTTGTAACACAAAAATTGTATTAACTATTTCGTTAATTACGTACACAAATAATTATAAACAAACATCACTCTTTCGACGGCTTACCCACCACTAGGAGCGCTAGTGTCGTTGAACTGTCAGTTGGTAACAACATTCACAGCAGTGAGTGTCAGACTGTGTGTGTGTGTGTGTGTGTGTGTGTGTGTGTGTGTGTGTGTGTGTGACACTTGAGTAGGTGGAGTGTGCGGTTTCTCACCCAGAGCACGGCGAGTGCATGCGCGGCGGCAGGCAGCAGCGTGGGCTTGGCGTGCGGCCGGCACAGCGCCTCGCACCGCTGAAAGGCGCGCTCCGCCTCCTCGTCGCGCCGCTGCTCGCTGTACAGCCGCGCTAGTTTCAACACCCACACCAGCACCTGATGACAACAACGCCACCTGTCGCTACTCAGCTCCCCTAAAGCACAGGCGCCACACACACACACACACACACACACACACACACTGTGTTTGCCTCTGTAACTTATAAAATAACAGGTGACGGGAAATTTTAATGCGGTAGGTCAAACAAGAAATGTTACACTTTCTGCGGAGCTATTAACATAGTTTATTAAATCATTTTCCAAAGAGCTACAGCACAAAGGTATAATTTTTTAAATGGAACAATGGTTTTTTCTATCGTGTATTGGATTCGTCGAAACCAGCTGCATCCAAATCAATTTAAACTACATTCCCATCACTGTTAGTTTGGGAGCTACAACCTTTCAAAGTTCCGGAGGCGGAGGCTGCAATAGCGTAGCTGACTGGCCAGTAGTTATCCCCTGGAACATGGCCCACTGTCTCATGACCACCAGCCAGTCAGATACGCTGTCGTAGCTCCACCCCCTAAACTTTGAAGGGTTGTAGCTCCAAAACTAATAGTGATAGGAATGTAGTTTACATTGATTTGGACGCAGCTGGTTTCAACGACTCCAATGCAAGATAGAAAAAACTATTGGTCCATTTAAAAAATTATATCTTTGTGCTGTAACTCTTTGGAAAATGATACAATAAACTATGTTCATAGCTCCGCAGAAAGTCTAACATTTTTTGTGTTGACCGATGTTCCGATGTTTGTAAATCTATTGGACCAAACTGCGTGGTCATCAGTCCGTAGCTTACAAACTACTAAAACTAAGGTAAACTAGCCTAAGGACAAACACACACACCCATGCCCCAGGATGGACTCGAACCCCCGACGGCAAGCAACCACGCGCTCCACAGCGAGGCGCATTAGACCGCTTGGTTACTCCACCGCGGCTCTTGTGTTGATCTACTGCATTAAAATTTCCCGTCACCTATTATTTTATAAATTACAGAGGTAAACACACTTAATGAAACGATATATATATATATATATATATATATATATATATATATATATATATATATATATATAAAATTTAAATAAACAATATGTGATACTTGGCAGTTGATCCTAAGTAAAGAAAAGTGTCAAGTGATCCACATGAGCACACATATAATTTCGTTAAACTTCATTTAGAAAATTGATAGGTTATCATCTCTCTCCAGGTTGTTAAAAAAATCCTATCAAATTCTTGATAGGGAGAAAGGGGATGATGTAAGATGCCTGCTAGGGGAAGGTATACATTTCATATTCAAATGTACTGCGAATTTGAGACAAGTGTCAAGCTAGTCAGGCATCGGTTGTTTATCTTTGGTTGCAAGCTTGTTTTTCAGTGGCAGTACTATCGATATTGGAGACAGTGATAGCATTGTTGTCGAGAAGTACAGTTGTGATTATTGAGAGGGCAGACTTTGATAGGCGCGCGGATGAGATTGTAGAAGCGTGGGGGACTGTGGTTGTGTGCAGTTGTCGTTCCAGCGGGATAGCCGAGGAGATGAGATTTTGAGATTTGAATGCTGAGCCAAGCTGTTTGTTTAAGATATGGAGACGAAAGGTATAGATGAGGTTGGAGAAACGATCTTTTGAAGTTTTTATAAGGTAAAGTTTTTCATGAAATACTTGGCATGTTTCTAAGGCACAACTTTGCATTGTTAGGTTGAACTGATGATAACAGTAACTGTCGGGAAAGATCTTGCTGTTAGCTTGTGGTCTTACGATTCATGCTAAGGGCCCCATTCTGTGTTAGGAAAAGTATTTATTGTAATAGTTTAGTTTTGAGAGTGAGTTTTTTTATGAAATAGGAATTTCATGGGTAGTGTTCTTGAAATATGGTATTGTTGTAACATTGTTTGTGTGAATCGAGTTAAATTTATTAACAGTAAAGAAATGTTTACCTTTCTTTAAAAATAATTTTGTAGGCAGATTAAATATCTGAGTTATATTTTTCTCTGAAAGATTTTAAAATCCAAAACAGGACTTTGTTACTAATTTTCAGGAAGATACATCAGTTAGAAAATAAACCATATATTTCATTTTTTATTATTAGTTCGAGTGTCTTAAACAGATTACCAGTTTATACTTCTCACATTTTTATTAAAAGTGCCATAGATGTTTTCTGTAGTTAGCTTTCCAGTAGTTAGTACAGCAGGCAGCAGTTTGGTGTTGTGCAAATTTATGCAGTAAGTGAAAGTGAGAAAGAATCAGTTTTTCTTGTCATGCTTTCAGTTCAGTATGATTAATAGATTTCAGGGTAGGACAATTCATAAAGTGTTCAGTACAGGTTAATAAGTGTTTGCACTGAGTCAGAGTGCATTGATAAATATTGTGTTCGTTACATTCAGTAAAAGATTGTTGGTTCAGTCAGAAACAAGTTTGTAAGGCCATAATTGTTAACACGGTGATTTTTATATCAGTAATTTACCGACAGTTAACTTTGTTACGACATTTTCATACAGAAACAATTAGCAGTTACTGTTTCATTATAATAAAGAATATGCAGTCAAGTAGGTTTTGCAATACCTTGACATTCACATAGAATACAGTTAAAAAATACACAGTCAGTTTAACATAACGTTGAGCAAAGGCATTCAGATAGAACAAGTTCGAACACAGTCAGTTACATTTCATTCAAGTATCGTCAGTCAGTTACATTTCTTAGATCATCTGGTAAAACACATAACTTTCGCAGCAGACGTTAATTTTGTAAGAGAGAAGGGCAAGCAAGAAACATTCAAAATAATCAATCAAATCTAAGGTAAAGCAGTCAACAATCAGAAGATTGATTTGAACACCACAGTTCTTTACTAGGCATCGTTCTGTTTAGAGGTGGTATGCCGTTGCCTTCCTCCGACCTACGAACTGACTTACCCAGTCAGTTATATGAGGACCTACAGTTTAACGTGTCTCCCGAACCACGGTGCCACTCGATATTTTTCACATCAGTAACACTGCCAGAGGTGAAAAAAGTGGAAAGTGACAGAAAAAAATCCTAGGACCTGGCGGGGATCGAACCCGCGACCTTTGGATTTGTAGTCTGTCACTGTGCTACCCCTTTCTTTTTTTTTTTTTTTTTTTTTTTTTTTTTTTTTTTTTTTTTTTTTTTTTTTTGTGTGTTTCTTCAAGTATATCTATGCTCTGCGGTCGTTCGTTTGGTTCATTCTTGATTGTTCGTTGAACATTTGGCTCAGCTTTTTTATTACAGGGGGCGCGCTGAGTCGCGGTGCTCGACCTGCTACCGAGCCGCACCACAGGCCGTAAATTCAACTAATACCCGGGAATTACTACCACGAACAACTTTAATTGGAAACAATATATAGAAAATAACTTATGGAAGGAGAATCAAAGATTAAGTTTTAATTGCAGAACAGTTAGAAGATGCAATAGTTCTACTAAAGAGACTGCCTACATTACGCCGGCCGCGGTGGCCGAGCGGTCTGTGGCGCGCCAGTCACGTTCTGCTCGGCCACTACGGCTGGGGGTTCGAATCCCCCCTCGGGCATGAATATTTCTGCCGTCCTTAGTATTAGCTAGCTCATAAGTAGTTTGTAAGTTTAGGGACTAATAACCCTGTAGTTAAATCCCATAAGCTCTACAAACGTTTGAACAATTGAGCCTACATTATACTTGTCCTTCACATGCATTGTGGGATCCTCACGAAGTGGGACAGACAGTAAATATAGATAAAGTGCAGATAAGGACAGCTTGTTTTGTATTATCGTGATACACAGAAATGGTACACGAGCTGGAGCGGAAATCATTAAAAGAAGGGCAGTATTCGTCTCGGCGAGATTTAGCTGCAAAATTTCTTTCACCAACGTTATCTTTCGAATGCGTACATATTTTGTTAGCACACACCTACATAGTAATAAAATAAGCGAAATTAGATAATAGAACGGTAGAGAAATATTAGAAAAGCGGTTCCATATACCATCTATCATGCACACTTAAATGTGATTTGCAGCGTACGTATGTAGACGTAAATATAGATATACATAAAGCGAATCACTCCAAGGAGACACATATATTCTCATATCTTCGAATGTTGTAAATTGTATTGCTATTACATTAACGGAGAAGCCTAATAACCCATTATAGGACCTCAAGGTGAGTAATAAAAATTTTCTTAACTGTGAGATGTGAAACACCAATACAGGAGCGATTTTTTTTTCTGTGCCTTCGTCTTTCTTCTTTAGTGATATCTGTTCGGTACCGACGACAATTCAACATCTATCAATGAGAACTTCGTTGAGTTTTTCATTGCATAGTGTGCAGCACATTGACCGACTCTACTGATTTACCACGCCAAATATTCATTACGTTTCGCTGACAATCTCCCACCATTATCTGAATGCTTTAATTGCTCGTACGTTAATTACTGATATTTACCTCAATTTTATTCATGACGAAGCAGCCGATTTTTAATTAGAAGAAATCAACAATGTGTTTTTGATTGCTTATGAGTATACCATAACCTTAAAAGAACATACTTCCTTGTCACTCAAGCTACAACTGGGAAATGTTTCAACAAGCAGTATGTAGTTTACCATCATTTTATTATAACAAACAGTACCTATAACGTCTTGTTTTCAAGAGAGCATCAGATTTCTGATGTTGCAGTTCATTTGTATTCATAGGACGTTACGAAACAAAACATACAAAATATTGAATTCAGGAAGCCTATATGGCATCTCGGACGTTGTACTCAAAGAAATGTGCTGTAGTTAGCATTCCTCCACCTGATTAGTTTGTATTAAAACGGACGATCTGATTATCGGTCATGGATGATATTCCTCTGTGAATTTGGAAATACAACCGAAAGTGATTTTTCCACGCTAAGACATCAGAAACTAGGCACGGTTAACCCTTTCGTTTCCAGTGTTGTTCCTGTACAGCTGTTGTTGTTGTGGTCTTCAGTCCAGAGACTGGTTTGATGCAGCTCTCCGCAATACCCTATCCTGAGCAAGCCTCTTCATCTCCACATAAGAACGGCAACCTACATCTGTCTGAATCTGCTTACTGTATCCATCTCTTGGTCTTCCTCTGCGGTTTTTACCCAACACACTTCCCTTCAACGCTAAATTCACAATTCCTTGATGTCTAAGAATGTGTCCTACCAATAGATCCCTTCTTTTAGTTAAGGTATGCCAGAAATTCCTTTTCTCCCCAATTCTGATCAGTACCTCCTCATTATTTACGCGATCCACTCACCTAATATTCAGCATTCTTCTGTAGCACCACATTTCAAAAGCCTCCATCCCCTTCCTGTCCGCACTGTTTATCGTCCATGTTTCACTCCCATACAAAGCAACACTCCATACAAATGCCTTCAGAAAGGACTTCATTAGGCTTAAATCAATATTCAATGTTAACAAATTTCACTTTTTCAAGAACGCTTTTCTACCCATTGGCATTCTGCATTTTATATCCTCTGTACTGCGACCATCATTTGTTATTTTACTGCCCAAGTAACAAAACCCATCTACCTCCTTTATTGCTTAGTTCTTAATCTATCTTCTAGGATAAGCCGTAAAGTGAGTATTGCCTCCCGAGTTCCTACATTTTTCCTGAACCCAAACTGATCTTCCCCGAGGTCGGCTTCCACCAGCTTTTCCATCCTTCTGTAAATAACTCGTGTTAATATTTTGCAACCATGACTTCTTAAACTGATGGTTCTGTAGTTTTCACACCTGACTGCACCTGCTTTCTTTGGAATGGGGATTATAACATTTTTCTTATAGTCTGAGTGTCTTCACCTGTCTCATACATCTTACACTCCAGATGAAACAATTTTGTCATGGCTGGTTCTCCCAGAGACTTCAGTAGCTCTGAGGGAATATCATCTACTCCAGGGGCCTTGTTTCGACTTAGGTCTTTCAGTGCAAATTCATCTCTCAGTATAGTATCTCCTATTTCATCCTCATCTACTTCTTCTCCCCTTTCTACAATATTGCCGCTAAGTTCATTTCCTTCATAGCGTCTCTCTATATACTCTTTCCACGTTTTAGCTTTCCCTTCTTTGCTGTGAACTGGGTTTCCATCTGCGTTCTTGATATTCATAGAGCTGTTTTTCTTATGTCCAAATATCTCTTTTGTTTTCCTGTAGGCAGTATGTATTTTTCCCCTGTTTATACTTTCTTCTACATCCTTGCATTTGCCTTCTAGCCACTCTTGCTTAGCCATTTTGCACTTCCTGTCAATCTCATTTCTTAGTCGTCTGTACTCCATTTTGCCTATTTCGTTTACTGCATTTTTATATTTTCTACTTTCATCGATTAAATTTAGTATCTCTTGTGATATCCAAGGATTTTTTGTAGGTCTTGCCTTCCTACATATTTTGTCCTGTGCTGCCTTCACTATTTCATCTCTCAATGCTACCCATTCCTCGTGTACTGTTTTATTTTCCCCAGTTTCTGTCAATTGCTGCCTAAAGCTCCATCTGAAATTCTTAAGAACCTCAGGTTCCTTCAATTTATCCAAGTCCCATATCCTTATTTTCCTACCTTTTTGTAGTTTCTTTCTTTTTCAGCCTACAGTTCATAACCAACAAGTTTTGTCAGAGTCTATATCTGCCCCTGGGTATGTCTTACAGTTTAAAACCTGGTTCCGAAATCTATGTCTTACCATTATAAAATCTATCTGGTATCTCCCAGTGTCTCCTGGTCTCTTCCACGTACACAACCTTATTTTGTGATTCTTAAACCAGGTGTTTGTTATAACTAAATTATGTTCCGTCCAAAATTCTACCTGGCGGCTTCCTCTTTCATTCCTTTTGCCCAGACCATATTCACGTACCATCTTCCCTTCCCTTCCTTGTCCAAATATCTAATTCCAGTCTCCCATAAGAATTAAGCTTTCCTCTCCCTTAATTGTCTGAATAATTTCCTTTAGCTCCTCATATATTTCTTCGATCTTCTCATCATCGGCAGAGCTAGTTAGCACAGCAACGTATTAAAATTCGATTTATACCGTATTTTGTGTATCAGTCCTTAAAGTCGCATTGCTGTTGATGCTTCTAGTACGAAATTTTGCCGCTTGGTACGGCGTGTTGCCACTTCTGCGGCATTAATCTGTCCATCTTGGAGGTTGTGTTGCGTTGCCGTCTGTACGTGGCTGAGACTGTGAGCGTGAGTTCAAATGTTTGTAGAGCTTATGGGACATAACTACGGGGTCATCAGTCCCTAAACTTACAAACTAGCTTATACTAAAGACGGCACAAACATCCATGCCCGAGAGGGGGATTCTAACTTCCGACAGCAGACAATTACTGGCACTCCGCAGACCGTTCGGCCACCGCCGCCGGCTGAGTAATGTTCCTTTCATTTTATTCCAGAAGTGAATTGTCTTGTCGTTGACGCTGTGGCGCAGATTACGCTAGCGTTATTGATCTGGCAGTGTTAAATATCAAAAAAATAATGCCCGAGTAATAAAATACCTCAATACAAACGTCTGTGTTGTGCATGAAATACGTGACATAAAAAAATTAATAGTTCGACCAAAAATTTTAAAACACATTTTTATGTTTACTGCGCTGTATTAATACAGAAAACACTGAATTTTAATTTTTCCAAAGATGACCTCATAATGTGAGAGTGAAAGGGTTAAGGCCTGTACAGACAGAATGCGGGTAGCCTAACGGAGTGTGTCCGAGCGCCGTCGCGGCCAGGTCTGCATGCTGGGGATTTTGCCAATACCACCTAGAGAGAAGCCCGCGGTGCTCTCGTGTGACGTCAGGCAGAGTAGGTTGCGCGCGCATATCTGACTGGGTAGCCGCTGGGGCACGGCCCACTATGCCGTAGCAGCGAGCCAGTCAGCTATGCGCGCGCAACCTTCTCTGCCTGGCCTCACACGAGAGCGCCACGGCTTTCTCTCTAGGTGGTGGGGATTTAGCCCGCTCGCACTCGGTCGAGTGCAGCGTGCTGTTGCGCGGCTTATTCGAGTGTGAATGCTCAGAGAGCTGGCAGGCTGTGCCCGAGATTTTTCAAAATGCTTGTAAATACTTAAATCTGAGCTTCATTACGATGGATTTTTTAAAATTGCTGTTTATTTTATACTAGTTCAAAATGTTTGTAATTCTATGGGACTTATTGCTTAGTTATTATTCTCTAGCTTACAAACTACTTAAACTAAGTTAAACTAACCGAAGGATAACACACACATCCATGCCCAAGGGAGGATTCGAACCTCAGATGCGGGAGGTCTCGCGATCCACAACGTGGCACTCCAGACCGCTCGGCTGCTCCCGCGCGGCTTAGACTAGTTAATAACTGTATTTAACACAGAAAATATTGGATCACGGAAAAAATCGAACAAAACATGCTTAAATGAAAGGAACTACTGGAATTCAAACAGCAATATTCTGTCTATGTGGACGCATGTATGGTTTCAAGTCACTACTAGAACCAGTAAGTCCAGTTTGAATAAAATAATCGGCTCCCTCAACGACGCAGTGTCTCAGTCAATCTAACCCGTTCTCGCTTGCACACTGAGCGCCGTACCTCGACGTGTGTGTGAACTGCTCGCTGGTGCTCTGCAGCTCTGTTGATAGACGAAAAGTAGATACTGTATATACTGCAGCATTTCATTTTTAGATCACCACATACACTTGGGTGATAGAGGTCATAAGGCACGCTGATGAAGGCGTGCCGGCCGCGGTGGCCGAGGGGACTGAGGCGCTTCAGTCACGGTCTGCACGGCCACTCCGGTCGGGGGTTCGAATCCCCCCTCGGGCATGGATATTTGTGCCGTCCTTAGTTGTAGCTAGTTCATAAGTAGTTTGTAAGTTTAGGGACTGATGATCCCGTAGTTAAGTCCCTTAAGCTTAACAAACATTTGAACATTTTTTTGATGAAGACATGGAACGGTCGGGTTGGTAAACAGTGATGGAGCAAGAAAGGTGCAAATGACTTTCCATTATGCACTTCTGGGTGAGGGACCATTTGAAGCCCTTTTCCCTGAGTGATAGAGTATGGAGGTGGCGTCACGCAGCATGAGAGGGGCACCGGAGTAGCCTGGCACTGTTGCTGCCGCACCTCTAAAATGACATCGTGTATGCTTAAGAAAGACAATCGGGGGTCTACTTGTGTTGCTATGTAATGTTTGCATAAACTCGATAAATATTATTGTGTTGGATAGAGGTCTGCATATTGGCGATGATGTTGGCCCATAGAGTGCACGCAGGATAAATTGGCCGGTAGATGTGCAGACGGTTGGGCAAGTGTGGGGAGAGCGGTAGTGGTGGGGGTAATGGCCGGAGCAGTTAGCGAGTGCTGGAGGCAAAAGTGGACTGACACGGCCTCCTAGTATGGTGCAATTAGACCTAAACCCAGACATCCAAAGTAAAAGTTTCCCTCCAGCACCAAACAGTTCTATAGAGCCCACATATGGTTTGGTAAAAAGTTACACCATTTTGAGCGTCGGGTTTGGGAGGGGGGAGGGGGGGAGGAGAAGTTAGAAAATTAGCAGTTTTTTTTCAGTTTTTCTTAAATATCTAGAAAACTATGCGGTTTAGCGCGAAATGTGCCAAATACAAAAATAATCTACATTAAATTTCGAAAGAAATGGTCTAGTACATAATCTTGCTAAAGTGAACGGTTCCAGAGTTACGGAGGTAGTAAAAGCAGCAATTTTTGCGCATTTTTCTAGATTTCTTTTGGAAAATCTCTAAGGAAACATTTTTTGCAGGATTTCGTTTTGTAAAAGAAGATTGCGATTTTAGTGGCCGGTGGTTTGTTAGTGATAAGCCCGTGAAGGAACGACAACATCAGCACCTTCTCAAGGGGCGCTAATTTTTAAGGGAAAAGAGGCTTCCACAGGCATAGTCCATATAAACGTGTAGTACGGAGAAACCTACTCTGAATTTTCTCTGGACAATTCCGCACTAATAACGAATATCTTTCCAACATAAATAATCTGTATTACAATTACGATATATAATTATATCATTTGAAACATAATGTTTTTAAAACTACAGCTTTTGGAGGTTTTCCTTTAGAAAATAGGTATAACTGAATATATATTGCAACCATGTTTTATCAAAAGATTGAAAGTTATTTGAGTTCAATTGTATTATTGAATAAAAAGGTAGAATGTTAAATGCGACCTTAAATTAATATAAACGACTTATAAGTATTCAGTCGTCTTCAAACATAGCACCCACCTCTTCTGAATCTTCGTCTGTGATTTTCGTATCCCTGTTATCACATCCTAGGCCTGAGCAATTACCGCACATGGTTGAGCAGTTTAGACCACTCTTTCTTCACTCGCAGTTACGGACACATTCATCTTTACAAGCGCACGCTATAAGGGAAAGTAACTCATGGGTAGCTGCAGGACGTACTGTTGTAATTGGTCTCAGGTGTTCGCCAATCTTCTTCCACCCCCACTCAAGCGGATTCTTCTCCTCATTCAACCACTGTTGCACTTGGTGTTCCAAAACTTCTAAAAAGCTCTTCACTGCAGCTGACTGTGTAATCTCTTCAGAAGATCCATTACCTCGCTTGAAACTGGAATACACAAAATTAAGCTCATCTTTAACCACACTATTGAGAGCTTCACTAGTTTTCAAAAATACAGTAATGAGTGCCTCTTCGACGAGGAAGAGGGCACGAATGAACCTGAAGTAAACTTTCCCGTTCATCATTTGTTGAATGCTGTTTTTGCCATAGACAGTACTGTGCAACTCCTCCAAACCACTTCCTGCCATGATGAATCTAATCGCTGACAAAAAGAACATTAACAAATGAAAACCTCCTAATCGAATGAAGAGTGACTTCAGTGGGCTGTCATGAGGAGCTGCTGCTACTATTTCACGAGCCTTAGCGTACAAAGGCTGATCAAAAGTCATCATTGTTGTGCTTTGTCCATTGCTGGTCCCTTTTGTGGCAGCTTGATGAAGAGCTGTATAAATTGTTGACAGATTTGAAGGAGCCAAATTAATAAATTGAAGAGGGACAACAGCCGAAGTTTCGAATTGTCTCGTGCCATACAACATTTCCAAGCAGCCACTCCAGCCAGGTTTACATTCTTCTGGGCCTTCCAACCAGGTACCACTCAACCAAAACAAATTAAGCGTACGGGCATGTTCATATGACAATGGTTTTATTTTCAGGTATGCCATGTTTGTAGCAACTATTGTGGAATAGCCAGATGTACTTGGGTCTCTGTAAGTTTGCAAATCAAACAGGCCTCGCTTTCCAACAGCATGAGCAGTAACATACTTTCGAAGTACCTTGTCCTCCACCTGAAGAGCAGTTTTAGGTGTTATGCAGGCAATTCCACCCATGACATGAAACGTGTTATGGCCATCTACAGTGTGAACATTGTAGTCTGCATTATCATAAACAAACCGCACGTATCCGTTCTCAATTCTTGTGCTTTCTTCGGAAGTGACTGATCTCTCATATTTTAAAACTTCCTTGTAAGGTACATAAAACACCCTAGTTGCGCAGGATATCGATCAAGACCTTTTAGCCAAATTTTCTGTGCAACGAAACACCAGTTCCAAGTTGGATAGCGGACAAAAATGATCTTGGACGTGCAGCGCTTATTATACTGTGACATATTGAAGTGTTTTCCTTTCAGTAATTTGTTTCGTTCTTTGAAATTTTTCGGGTGTCCCTCTTTTAGAAGTAGGTTGTATGATTTCAGTTATCAAGACACTCAGCACTTCAGGTACCAGTTCAGCTCCTCCCTTACAAATTTCTTCAGTTGTTGGAAACTGAGAATAGTCGTAGCTTTTCGACTTTAACTCACGTCGAATAATAGCTGCTGCAGTTTTGACCACTCTCAGTTCCTCCTGAGCGTCATCAGAGTTCCGATTCCTATACCAATTATCTGTTAAAATTTTAGTAAATGCTCCAGAAAAACAAATCACATTTATTTTCCCTGATAATTCTGTAAAATTCAAGCTATTACTGTAGCGCTGGATAAGTTTTCTTTTCAAATGTTTGTCAGTATATGGCTCAACTTCGGAACAAAGTTGAAGGAACTTAGTTTGTAATTCTTTAAATGCGTACTGACATTCATCATATTCTTCCAAATAATCACACAGCTTTTCAAAGGCATCTTCCCTTTTGGCATCAGAGCTTGACCCACCTTTGGTTGTTGCCGTTCCTGTTTTGGGCTGTAATGAACCTGGCTTTCGAGATTGTCTGGTAACAGTGCCAGTGGTATCTCCCATAAGAACTGACGAGGTCTATGGCCTGAGAAAGCCTACAGTTACCTCATCTCCCCATTTGTCATGCCTGTTATTTGCTTCCGTTCGGATGCTTTCAATCATTCAAGTTTCTGTACTAAGCTCCACTTTTCTATAACTGGGTTTCTGCACTTAGATACATCTACCACTTGCGACCACCTCCGTAACTCTGTAACCGTTCACTTTAGCAAGATTATGTACTAGACCATTTTTCTTCGAAATTTAATGTATATTATTTTTGTATTTGGCACATTTCGCGCTAAACCGCATAGTTTTCTAAATATTTAAGAAAAACTGAAAAAACTGATAATTTTCTAACTTCTCACACCCCTCCCGCCGGCCGCAGTGGCCGAGGAGACTGAGGCGCTCCAGTCACGGTCTGCACGGCCACTACGGTCGGGGTTTCGAATCACCCCTCGGGCATGGATATTTGTGCCGTCTTTAGTATAAGGTAGTTGATAAGTAGTTTGTAAGTTTAGGGACTGATGACCCCGTAGTTAAGTCCCATAAGCTATACAAACATTTGAATATTTTTGAACACCCCTCCCCCCCAAACCCGACGCTCAAAATGGTGTAACTTTTTGCCAAACAATATGTGTGCTGTATAGAACAGTTTGGTGCTGGAGGGAAACTTTTACTTTGGATGTCTGGGTTAGGCCTTTTTTGAGCTAATTGCACCGTAATATCCCCTTCTGAACGAAGGAATGAACCCGCCCAGCGTTTTGGACGAAAACGTCTCTGCGCATCGTCCACCTTTCCCTGCGCAGATTCTAAGGGCAGAGTGCGCCGCAATCGGTCTCGGCTATTTGGAGTAGGAATGTTCAGAGGGCGGCTGTTCTGCCGGACGCGGTGGCCGCGGTGGCCGAGGAGACTGAGGCGCTCCAGTCACGGTCTGCACGGCCACTACGGTCGGGGGTTCGAATCCACCCTCGGGCATGGATATTTGTGCCGTCCTAGTTCCTAAGTAGTTCATACGTAGTTTGTAAGTTTAGGGACTGATGACCCCGTAGTTAAGTCCCAAAAGCTATACCATCATTTCAATATTTTTGAACACCCCTCCCCCCCAAACCCGACGCTCAAAATGGTGTAACTTTTTGCCAATCAATATGTGTGCTGTATAGAACAGTTTGGTGCTGGAGGGAAACTTTTACTTTGGATGTCTGGATTAGGCCTTTTTTGAGCTACTTGCACCGTAATATCCCCTTCTGAACGAAGGAATGAACCCGCCCGGCGTTTTGGACGAAAACGTCTCTGCGCATCGTCCACCTTTCCCTGCGCAGATTCTAAGGGCGGAGTGCGCCGCAATCGGTCTCGGCTATTTGGAGTAGGAATGTTCAGAGGGCGGCTGTTCTGCCGGCCGCGTTGGCCACGGTGGCCGAGGAGACTGAGGCACTCCAGTCACGGTCTGCACGGCCATTACGGTCGGGGGTTCGAATCCACCCTCGGGCATGGATATTTGTGCCGTCCTAGTTCGTAAGTAGTTCATAAGTAGTTTGTAAGTTTAGGGACTGATGACCCCGTAGTTAAGTCCCATAAGCTATACCATCATTTGAATATTTTTGAAAACCCTTCCCCCCCAAACCCGACGCTCAAAATGGTGTAACTTGTTTCCAAACAATATGTGGGCTGTATAGAACAGTTTGGTGCTGGAGGGAAACTTTTACTTTGGATGTCTGGGTTAGTTCTTTTTTGAGCTAATTGCAACGTAACATCCCCTTCTTAACGGAGGAATGAATCCGCCCGGCGTTTTGGACGAAAACGTCTCTGCGCATCGTCCACCTTTCCCTGCGCAGATTCTAAGGGCGTAGTGCGCCGCAATCGGTCTCGGCTCTTTGGAGTAGGAATGTTCAGAGGGCGGCTGTTCTGCTGGCCGCGGTGGCCGAGGAGACTGAGGCGCTCCAGTCACGGTCTGCACGGCCACTACGGTCGGGGGTTCGAATCCACCCTCGGGCATGGATATTTGTGCCATCCTAGTTCGTAAGTAGTTCATAAGTAGTTTGTAAGTTTAGGGACTGATGACCCCGTAGTTAAGTCCCATAAGCTATACAAACATTTGAATATTTTTGAATACCCCTCCCCCCCAAACCCGACGCTCAAAATGGTGTAACTTTTTGCCAAACAATATGTGTGCTGTATAGAACAGTTTGGTGCTGGAGGGAAACTTTTACTTTGGATGTCTGGGTTAGGATTTTTTGAGCTAATTGCACTGTAATATCCCATTCTGAACGAAGGAATGAACCCGCCCGGCGTTTTGGACGAAAACGTCTCTGTGCATGGTCCACCTTTCCCTGCGCAGATTCTAAGGGCGGAGTGTGCCGCAATCGGTCTCGGCTATTTGGAGTAGGAATGTTCAGAGGGCGGCTGTTCTGCCGGCCACGGTGGCCGCGGTGGCGGAGGAGACTGAGGCGCTCCTGTCACGGTCTGCACGGCCACTACGGTCGGGGGTTCGAATCCACCCTCGGGCATGGATATTTGTGCCGTCCTAGTTCGTAAGTAGTTCATAAGTAGTTTGTAAGTTTAGGGACTGATGACCCCGTAGTTAAGTCCCATAAGCTATACCATCATTTGAATATTTTTGAACACCCATCCCCCCCAAACCCGTCGCTCAAAATGGTGTAACTTTTTGCCAAACAATATGTGGGCTATATAGAACGGTTTGGTGCTGGAGGGAAACTTTTACTTTGGATGTCTGGGTTAGGCCTTTTTTGAGCTAATTGCACCGTAATATCCCCTTCTGAACGAAGGGATGAACCTGCCCGGCGTTTTGACGAAAACGTCTCTGCGCATCGTCCACCTTTCCCTGCGCAGATTCTAAGTGCGGAGTGTGCCGCAATCTGTCTCGGCTATTTGGAGTAGGAATGTTCAGAGGGCGGCTGTTCTGCCGGCCGCGGTTGCCGCGGTGGCCGAGGAGACTGAGGTGCTCCAGTCACGGTCTGCACGGCCACTACGGTCGGGGGTACGAATCCACCCTCGGGCATGGATATTTGTGCCATCCTAGTTCGTAAGTAGTTCATAAGTAGTTTGTAAGTTTAGGGACTGATGACCCCGTAGTTAAGTCCCATAAGCTATACAAACATTTGAATATTTTTGAACACCCCTCCCCCCCAAACCCGACGCTCAAAATGGTGTAACTTTTTGCCAAACAATATGTGTGCTGTATAGAACAGTTTGGTGCTGGAGGGAAACTTTTACTTTGGATGTCTGGGTTAGGCCTTTTTTGAGCTAATTGCACCGTAATATCCCCTTCTGAACGAAGGAATGAACCCGCCCGGCGTTTTGGACGAAAACGTCTCTGCGCATCGTCCACCTTTCCCTGCGCAGATTCTAAGGGCGGAGTGCGCCGCAATCGGTCTCGGCTCTTTGGAGTAGGAATGTTCAGAGGGCGGCTGTTCTTCCGGGCGCGGTGGCCGCGGTGGCCGAGGAGACTGAGGCGCTCCAGTCACGGTCTGCACGGCTACTACGGTCGAGGGTTCGAATCCACCCTCAGGCATGGATATTTGTGCCGTCCTAGTTCGTAAGTAGTTTGTAAGTTTAGGGACTGATGACCCCGTAGTTAAGTCCCATAAGCCATACAAACATTTGAATATTTTTGAACACCCCTCTTCCCCAAACCCGACGCTCAAAATGGTGTAACTTTTTGCCAAACCATATGTGTGCTGTATAGAACAGTTTGGTGCTGGAGGGAAACTTTTACTTTGGATGTCTGGGTTAGGCCTTTTTTGAGCTAATTGCACCGTAATATCCCCTTCTGAACGCACGAATGAACCCGCCCGGCGATTTGGACGAAAACGTCTCTGCGCATCGTCCACCTTTCCCTGCGCAGATTCTAAGGGCGGAGTGCGCCGCAATCAGTCTCGGCTAGTTGGAGTAGGAATGTTCAGAGGGCAGCTGTTCTGCCGGCCGCGGTGGCCGTGGTGGCCGAGGTGACTGAGGCGCTCCAGTCTCGGTCTGCACGGCCACTACGGTCGGGGGATCGAATCCACCCTCGGGCATGGAAATTTGTGCCGTCCTAGTTCGTAAGTAGTTCATAAGTAGTTTGTAAGTTTAGGGACTGATGACCCCGTAGTTAAGTCCCATAAGCTATACAAACATTTGAATATTTTTGAACACCCCTCCCCCCCAAACCCGACGCTCAAAATGGTGTAACTTTTTGCCAAACAATATGTGTGCTGTATAGAACAGTTTGGTGCTGGAGGGAAACTTTTACTTTGGATGTCTGGGTTAGGCCTTTTTTGAGCTAATTGCACCGTAATATCCATATCTAAACGAAGGAATGAACCCGCCCGGCGTTTTGGACGAAAACGTCTCTGCGCATCATCCACCTTTCCCTGCGCAGATTCTAAGGGCGGAGTGCGCAGCAATCGGTCTCGGCTATTTGGAGTAGGAATGTTCAGAGGGCGGCTGTTCTGCCGGCCGCGTTGGTCGCGGTGGCCGAGGAGACTGAGGCGCTCCAGTCACGGTCTGCACGGCCACTACGGTCGGGGGTTCGAATCCACCCTCGGGCATGGATATTTGTGCCGTCCTAGTTCGTAAGTAATTCATAAGTAGTTTGTAAGTTTAGGGACTGATGACCCCGTAGTTAAGTCCCATAAGCTATACCATCATTTGAATATTTTTGAACACACCTCCCCCCCAAACCCGACGCTCAAAATGGAGTAACTTTTTGCCAAACAATATGTGTGCTGTATAGAACAGTTTGGTGCTGGAGGGAAACTTTTACTTTGGATGTCTGGGTAAGGCCTTTTTTGAGCTAATTGCACCGTAATATCCTCTTCTGAACGAAGGAATGAACCAGCCCGGCGTTTTGGACGAAAACGTCTCTGCGCATCGTCCACCTTTCCCTGCGCAGATTCTAAGGGCGGAGTGCGCCGCAATCGGTTTCGGCTATTTGGAGTAGGAATGTTCAGAGGGCGGCTGTTCTTCCGGGTGTGGTGGCCGCGGTTGCCGAGGAGACTGAGGCGCTCCAGTCACGGTCTGCACGGCTACTACAGTCGGGGGATCGAATCCACCCACAGGCATGGATATTTGTGCCGTCCTAGTTCGTAAGTAGTTTGTAAGTTTAGGGACTGATGACCCCGTAGTTAAGTCCCATAAGCTATACAAACATTTGAATATTTTTGAACACCCCTCTTCCCAAACCCGACGCTCAAAATGGTGTAACTTTTTGCCAAACCATATGTGTGCTGTATAGAACAGTTTGGTGCTGGCGGGAAACGTTTACTTTGGATGTCTGGGTTGGGCCTTTTTTGAGCTAATTGCACCGTAATATCCCCTTCTGAACGAAGGAATGAACCCGCCCGGCGTTTTGGACGAAAACGTCTCTGCGCATCGTCCACCTTTCCCTGCGCAGATTCTAAGTGCCGAGTGCGCCGCAATCAGTCTCGGCTATTTGGAGTAGGAATGTTCAGAGGGCGGCTGTTCTGCCGGCCGCGGTGGCCGTGGTGGCCGAGGTGACTGAGGCGCTCCAGTCTCGGTCTGCACGGCCACTACAGTCTGGGGTTCGAATCCACCCTCAGGCATGGATATTTGTGCCGTCCTAGTTTGTAAGTAGTTCATAAGTAGTTTGTAATTTTAGGGACTGATGACCCCGTAGTTAAGTCCCATAAGCTATACAAACATTTGAATATTTTTGAACACCCCTCCCCCCAAACCCAACGCTCAAAATGGTGTAACTTTTTGCCAAACAATATGTGGGCTGTATAGAACAGTTTGGTGCTGGAGGGAAACTTTTACTTTGGATGTCTGGGTTAGGCCTTTTTTGAGCTAATTGCACCGTAATATCCCCTTCTGAACGAAGGAATGAAACCGCCCGGCGTTTTGGATGAAAACGTCTCTGCGCATCGTCCACCTTTCCCTGCGCAGATTCTAAGGGCGGAGTGCGCCGCAATCGGTCTCGGCTATTTGGAGTAGGAATCTTCAGAGGTCGGCTGTTCTGCTGGCCACGGTGGCCGATGAGACTGAGGCGCTCCAGTCACGGTCTGCACGGCCACTACGGTCTGGGGTTCGAATCCACCCTCGGGCATGGATATTTGTGCCGTCCTAGTTCGTAAGTAGTTCATAAGTAGTTTGTAAGTTTAGGGACTGATGACCCCGTAGTTAAGTCCCATAAGCCATACAAACATTTGAATATTTTTGAACACCCCTCTTCCCCAAACCCGACGCTCAAAATGGTGTAACTTTTTGCCAAACCATATGTGTGCTGTATAGAACAGTTTGGTGCTGGAGGGAAACTTTTACTTTGGATGTCTGGGTTAGGCCTTTTTTGAGCTAATTGCACCGTAATATCCCCTTCTGAACGAAGGAATGAACCCGCCCGGCGATTTGGACGAAAACGTCTCTGCGCATCGTCCACCTTTCCCTGCGCAGATTCTAAGGGCGGAGTGCGCCGCAATCAGTCTCGGCTAGTTGGAGTAGGAATGTTCAGAGGGCAGCTGTTCTGCCGGCCGCGGTGGCCGTGGTGGCCGAGGTGACTGAGGCGCTCCTGTCTCGGTCTGCACGGCCACTACGGTCGGGGGATCGAATCCACCCTCGGGCATGGATATTTGTGCCGTCCTAGTTCGTAAGTAGTTCATAAGTAGTTTGTAAGTTTAGGGACTGATGACCCCGTAGTTAAGTCCCATAAGCTATACAAACATTTGAATATATTTGAACACCCCTCCCCCCCAAACCCGACGCTCAAAATGGTGTAACTTTTTGCCAAACAATATGTGTGCTGTATAGAACAGTTTGGTGCTGGAGGGAAACTTTTACTTTGGATGTCTGGGTTAGGCCTTTTTTGAGCTAATTGCACCGTAATATCCCCTTCTGAACGAAGGGATGAACCTGTCCGGCGTTTTGACGAAAACGTCTCTGCGCATCGTCCACCTTTCCCTGCGCAGATTCTATGGGCGGAGTGCGCAGCAATCGGTCTCGGCTATTTGTAGTAGGAATGTTCAGAGGGCGGCTGTTCTGCCGGCCGCGGTGGCCGTGGTGGCCG
Source organism: Locusta migratoria (assembly GCA_026315105.1). Taxonomy (NCBI): domain Eukaryota; kingdom Metazoa; phylum Arthropoda; class Insecta; order Orthoptera; family Acrididae; genus Locusta; species Locusta migratoria. The sequence goes on along the minus strand of CM048747.1, from coordinate 280,794,936 downwards.
AGGTGACTGAGGCGCTCCAGTCTCGGTCTGCACTGCCACTACGGTCGGGGGTTCGAATCCACCCTCGGGCATGGATATTTGTGCCGTCCTATTTCGTAAGTAGTTCTTAAGTAGTTTGTAAGTTTAGGAACTGATGACCCCGTAGTGAAGTCCCATAAGCTATACAAATATTTGAATATTTTTTAACACCCCTCCCCCCAAACCCAACGCTCAAAATGGTGTAACTTTTTGCCAAACAATATGTGTGCTGTATAGAACAGTTTGGTGCTGGAGGGAAACTTTTACTTTGGATGTCTGGGTTAGGCCTTTTTTGAGCTAATTGCACCGTAATATCCCCTTCTGAACGAAGGAATGAACCCGCCCGGCGTTTTGGACGAAAACGTCTCTGCGCATCGTCCACCTTTCCCTGCGCAGATTCTAAGGACGGAATGCGCCGCAATCGGTCTCGGCTATTTGGAGTAGGAATGTTCAGAGGGCGGCTGTTCTTCCGGGCGCGGTGGCCGCGGTGGCCGAGGAGACTGAGGCGCTCCAGTCACGGTCTGCACGGCTACTACGGTCGAGGGTTCGAATCCACCCTCAGGCATGGATATTTGTGCCGTCCTAGTTCGTAAGTAGTTTGTAAGTTTAGGGACTGATGACCCCGTAGTTAAGTCCCATAAGCCATACAAACATTTGAATATTTTTGAACACCCCTCTTCCCCAAACCCGACGCTCTAAATGGTGTAACTTTTTGCCAAACCATATGTGTGCTGTATAGAACAGTTTGGTGCTGGAGGGAAACTTTTACTTTGGATGTCTGGGTTAGGCCTTTTTTGAGCTAATTGCACCGTAATATCCCCTTCTGAACGCACGAATGAACCCGCCCGACGATTTGGACGAAAACGTCTCTGCGCATCGTCCACCTTTCCCTGCGCAGATTCTAAGGGCGGAGTGCACCGCAATCAGTCTCGGCTAGTTGGAGTAGGAATGTTCAGAGGGCAGCTGTTCTGCCGGCCGCGGTGGCCGTGGTGGCCGAGGTGACTGAGGCGCTCCAGTCTCGGTCTGCACGGCCACTACGGTCGGGGGATCGAATCCACCCTCGGGCATGGAAATTTGTGCCGTCCTAGTTCGTAAGTAGTTCATAAGTAGTTTGTAAGTTTAGGGACTGATGACCCCGTAGTTAAGTCCCATAAGCTATACAAACATTTGAATATTTTTGAACACCCCTCCCCCCCAAACCCGACGCTCAAAATGGTGTAACTTTTTGCCAAACAATATGTGTGCTGTATAGAACAGTTTGGTGCTGGAGGGAAACTTTTACTTTGGATGTCTGGGTTAGGCCTTTTTTGAGCTAATTGCACCGTAATATCCATATCTAAACGAAGGAATGAACCCGCCCGGCGTTTTGGACGAAAACGTCTCTGCGCATCATCCACCTTTCCCTGCGCAGATTCTAAGGGCGGAGTGCGCAGCAATCGGTCTCGGCTATTTGGAGTAGGAATGTTCAGAGGGCGGCTGTTCTGCCGGCCGCGTTGGTCGCGGTGGCCGAGGAGACTGAGGCGCTCCAGTCACGGTCTGCACGGCCACTACGGTCGGGGGTTCGAATCCACCCTCGGGCATGGATATTTGTGCCGTCCTAGTTCGTAAGTAATTCATAAGTAGTTTGTAAGTTTAGGGACTGATGACCCCGTAGTTAAGTCCCATAAGCTATACCATCATTTGAATATTTTTGAACACACCTCCCCCCCAAACCCGACGCTCAAAATGGAGTAACTTTTTGCCAAACAATATGTGTGCTGTATAGAACAGTTTGGTGCTGGAGGGAAACTTTTACTTTGGATGTCTGGGTAAGGCCTTTTTTGAGCTAATTGCACCGTAATATCCTCTTCTGAACGAAGGAATGAACCAGCCCGGCGTTTTGGACGAAAACGTCTCTGCGCATCGTCCACCTTTCCCTGCGCAGATTCTAAGGGCGGAGTGCGCCGCAATCGGTCTCGGCTATTTGGAGTAGGAATGTTCAGAGGGCGGCTGTTCTTCCGGGTGTGGTGGCCGCGGTTGCCGAGGAGACTGAGGCGCTCCAGTCACGGTCTGCACGGCTACTACAGTCGGGGGTTCGAATCCACCCACAGGCATGGATATTTGTGCCGTCCTAGTTCGTAAGTAGTTTGTAAGTTTAGGGACTGATGACCCCGTAGTTAAGTCCCATAAGCTATACAAACATTTGAATATTTTTGAACACCCCTCTTCCCAAACCCGACGCTCAAAATGGTGTAACTTTTTGCCAAACCATATGTGTGCTGTATAGAACAGTTTGGTGCTGGCGGGAAACGTTTACTTTGGATGTCTGGGTTGGGCCTTTTTTGAGCTAATTGCACCGTAATATCCCCTTCTGAACGAAGGAATGAACCCGCCCGGCGTTTTGGACGAAAACGTCTCTGCGCATCGTCCACCTTTCCCTGCGCAGATTCTAAGTGCCGAGTGCGCCGCAATCAGTCTCGGCTATTTGGAGTAGGAATGTTCAGAGGGCGGCTGTTCTGCCGGCCGCGGTGGCCGTGGTGGCCGAGGTGACTGAGGCGCTCCAGTCTCGGTCTGCACGGCCACTACAGTCTGGGGTTCGAATCCACCCTCAGGCATGGATATTTGTGCCGTTCTAGTTTGTAAGTAGTTCATAAGTAGTTTGTAATTTTAGGGACTGATGACCCCGTAGTTAAGTCCCATAAGCTATACAAACATTTGAATATTTTTGAACACCCCTCCCCCCAAACCCAACGCTCAAAATGGTGTAACTTTTTGCCAAACAATATGTGGGCTGTATAGAACAGTTTGGTGCTGGAGGGAAACTTTTACTTTGGATGTCTGGGTTAGGCCTTTTTTGAGCTAATTGCACCGTAATATCCCCTTCTGAACGAAGGAATGAAACCGCCCGGCGTTTTGGATGAAAACGTCTCTGCGCATCGTCCACCTTTCCCTGCGCAGATTCTAAGGGCGGAGTGCGCCGCAATCGGTCTCGGCTATTTGGAGTAGGAATCTTCAGAGGTCGGCTGTTCTGCTGGCCACGGTGGCCGATGAGACTGAGGCGCTCCAGTCACGGTCTGCACGGCCACTACGGTCTGGGGTTCGAATCCACCCTCGGGCATGGATATTTGTGCCGTCCTAGTTCGTAAGTAGTTCATAAGTAGTTTGTAAGTTTAGGGACTGATGACCCCGTAGTTAAGTCCCATAAGCCATACAAACATTTGAATATTTTTGAACACCCCTCTTCCCCAAACCCGACGCTCAAAATGGTGTAACTTTTTGCCAAACCATATGTGTGCTGTATAGAACAGTTTGGTGCTGGAGGGAAACTTTTACTTTGGATGTCTGGGTTAGGCCTTTTTTGAGCTAATTGCACCGTAATATCCCCTTCTGAACGAAGGAATGAACCCGCCCGGCGATTTGGACGAAAACGTCTCTGCGCATCGTCCACCTTTCCCTGCGCAGATTCTAAGGGCGGAGTGCGCCGCAATCAGTCTCGGCTAGTTGGAGTAGGAATGTTCAGAGGGCAGCTGTTCTGCCGGCCGCGGTGGCCGTGGTGGCCGAGGTGACTGAGGCGCTCCTGTCTCGGTCTGCACGGCCACTACGGTCGGGGGATCGAATCCACCCTCGGGCATGGATATTTGTGCCGTCCTAGTTCGTAAGTAGTTCATAAGTAGTTTGTAAGTTTAGGGACTGATGACCCCGTAGTTAAGTCCCATAAGCTATACAAACATTTGAATATATTTGAACACCCCTCCCCCCCAAACCCGACGCTCAAAATGGTGTAACTTTTTGCCAAACAATATGTGTGCTGTATAGAACAGTTTGGTGCTGGAGGGAAACTTTTACTTTGGATGTCTGGGTTAGGCCTTTTTTGAGCTAATTGCACCGTAATATCCCCTTCTGAACAAAGGAATGAACCAGCCCGGCGTTTTGGACGAAAACGTCTCTGCGCATCGTCCACCTTTCCCTGCGCAGATTCTAAGGGCGGAGTGTGGCGCAATCGGTCTCGGCTATTTGGAGTAGGAATGTTCAGAGGGCGGCTGTTCTTCCGGGTGCGGTGGCCGCGGTTGCCGAGGAGACTGAGGCGCTCCAGTCACGGTCTGCACGGCTACTACAGTCGGGGGTTCGAATCCACCCACAGGCATGGATATTTGTGCCGTCCTAGTTCGTAAGTAGTTTGTAAGTTTAGGGACTGATGACCCCGTAGTTAAGTCCCATAAGCTATACAAACATTTGAATATTTTTGAACACCCCTCTTCCCCAAACCCGACGCTCAAAATGGTGTAACTTTTTGCCAAACCATATGTGTGCTGTATAGAACAGTTTGGTGCTGGCGGGAAACTTTTACTTTGGAAGTCTGGGTTGGGCCTTTTTTGAGCTAATTGCACCGTAATATCCCCTTCTGAACGAAGGAATGAACCCGCCCGGCGTTTTGGACGAAAACGTCTCTGCGCATCGTCCACCTTTCCCTGCGCAGATTCTAAGGGCGGAGTGCGCCGCAATCAGTCTCGGCTATTTGGAGTATGAATGTTCAGAGGGCGGCTGTTCTGCCTGCCGCGGTGGCCGTGGTGGCCGAGGTGACTGAGGCGCTCCAGTCTCGGTCTGCACGGCCACTACGGTCTGGGGTTCGAATCCACCCTCAGGCATGGATATTTGTGCCGTCCCAGTTTGTAAGTAGTTCATAAGTAGTTTGTAAGTTTAGGGACTGATGACCCCGTAGTTAAGTCCCATAAGCTATACTAACATTTGAATATTTTTGAACATCCCTCCCCCCCCAAACCCAACGCTCAAAATTTTGTAACTTTTTGCCAAACAATATGTGGGCTGTATAGAACAGTTTGGTGCTGGAGGGAAACTTTTACTTTGGATGTCTGGGTTAGGCCTTTTTTGAGCTAATTGCACTATAATATCCCCTTCTGAACGAAGGAATGAACCCGCCCGGCGTTTTGGACGAAAACGTCTCTGCGCATCGTCCACCTTTCCCTGCGCAGATTCTAAGTGCGGAGTGCGGCGCAATCGGTCTTGGCTATTTGTAGTAGGAATGTTCAGAGTGCGGCTGTTTTTCCGGCCGCGGTGGCCGCGGTGGCCGAGGAGACTGAGGCGCTCCAGTCACAGTCTGTACGGCCACTACGGTCGGGGGTTCGAATCCACCCTCGGGCATGGATATTTGTGCCGTCCTAGTTCGTAAGTAGTTCATAAGTAGTTTGTAAGTTTAGGGACTGATGACCCAGTAGTTAAGTCCCATAAGCTATACAAACATTTGAATATTTTTGAACACCCCTCTTCCCCAAACCCGACGCTCAAAATGGTGTAACTTTTTGCCAAACCATATGTGTGCTGTATAGAACAGATTGGTGCTGGAGGGAAACTTTTACTTTGGATGTCTGGGTTGGGCCTTTTTTGAGCTAATTGCACCGTAATATCACCTTCTGAACGAAGGAATGAACCCGCCCGGCGTTTTGGACGAAAACGTCTCTGCGCATCGTCCACCTTTCCCTGCGCAGATTCTAAGGGCGGAGTGCGCCGCAATCAGTCTCGGCTATTTGGAGTAGGAATGTTCAGAGGGCGGCTGTTCTGCCGGCTGCGGTGGCCGTGGTGGCCGAGGTGACTGGGGCGCTCCAGTCTCGGTCTGCACGGCCACTACGGTCTGGGGTTCGAATCCACCCTCAGGCATGGATATTTGTGCCGTCCCAGTTTGTAAGTAGTTCATAAGTAGTTTGTAAGTTTAGGGACTGATGACCCCGTAGTTAAGTCCCATAAGCTATACAAACATTTGAATATTTTTGAACACCCCTCCCCCCCAAACCCAACGCTCAAAATTTTGTAACTTTTTGCCAAACAATATGTGGGCTGTATAGAACAGTTTGGTGCTGGAGGGAAACTTTTACTTTGGATGTCTGGGTTAGGCATTTTTTGAGCTAATTGCACTGTAATATCCCCTTCTGAACGAAGGAATGAACCCGCCCGGCGTTTTGGACGAAATCGTCTCTGCGCATCGTCCACCTTTCCCTGCGCAGATTCTAAGGGCGGAGTGCGCCGCAATCAGTCTCGGCTATTTGGAGTAGGAATGTTCAGAGGGCGGCTGTTCTGCCGGCCGCGGTGGCCGTGGTTGTCGAGGTGACTGATGCGCTCCAGTCTCGGTCTGCATGGCCACTACGGTCGGGGGTTCGAATCCACCCTCGGGCATGGATATTTGTGCCGTCCTAGTTCGTAAGTAGTTCATAAGTAGTTTGTAAGTTTAGGGACTGATGTCCCGGTAGTTAAGTCCCATAAGCTATACAAACATTTGAATATTTTTGAACACCCCTCCCCCCAAACCCGACGCTCAAAATGGTGTAACTTTTTGCCAAACAATATGTGTGCTGTATAGAACAGATTGGTGCTGGACGGAAACTTTTACTTTGGATGTCTGGGTTAGGCCTTGTTCGAGCTAATTGCACCGTAATATCCCTTTCTGAACGAAGGAATGAACCCGCCCGGCGTTTTGGACGAAAACGTCTCTGCGCATCGTCCACCTTTCCCTGCGCAGATTCTAAGGACGGAGTGCACCGCAATCGGTCTCGGCTATTTGGAGTAGGAATCTTCAGAGGTCGGCTGTTCTGCTGGCCACGGTGGCCGAGGAGACTGAGGCGCTCCAGTCACGGTCTGCACGGCCACTACGGTCGGGGTTCGAATCCATCCTCGGGCATGGATATTTGTGCCGTCCTAGTTCGTAAGTAGTTCATAAGTAGTTTGTAAGTTTAGGGACTGATGACCCCGTAGTTAAGTCCCATAAGCTATACAAACATTTGAATATTTTTGAACACCCCTCCCCCCCAAACCCAACGCTCAAAATAGTGTAACTTTTTGCCAAACAATATGTGTGCTGTATAGAACAGTTTGGTGCTGGAGGGAAACTTTTACTTTGGATGTCTGGGTTAGGCCTTTTTTGAGCTAATTGCACTGTAATATCCCCTTCTGAACGAAGGAATGAACCCGCCTGGCGTTTTGGACGAAAACGTCTCTGCGCATCGTCCACCTTTCCCTGAACAGATTCTAAGGGCGGAGTGCACCGCAATCGGTTTCGGCTATTTGGAGTAGGAATGTTCAGAGGGCGGCTGTTCTGCCGGCCGCGGTGGCCGCGGTGGCCGAGGAGGCTGAGGCGCTCCAGTCACGGTCTGCACGGCTACTACGGTCGGGGGTTCGAATCCACCCTCGGGCATGGATATTTGTGCCGTCCTAGTTCGTAAGTAGTTCATAAGTAGTTTGTAAGCTTAGGGACTGATGACCCCGTAGTTAAGTCCCATAAGCTATACAAACATTTGAATATTTTTGAACCCCCCTCCCCCCCAAACGCGACGCTCAAAATGGTGTAACTTTTTGCCAAACAATATGTGGGCTGTATAGAACAGTTTGGTGCTGGAGGGAAACTTTTACTTTGGATGTCTGGGTTAGGCCTTTTTTGAGCTAATTGCACCGTAATATCCCCTTCTGAACGAAGGAATGAACCTGCCCGGCGTTTTGACGAAAACGTCTCTGCGCATCGTCCACCTTTCCCGGCGCAGATTCTAAGAACGGAGTGTGCCGCAATCGGTCTCGGCTATTTGGAGTAGGAATGTTCAGAGGCCGGCTGTTCTGCCGGCCGCGGTGGCCGCGGTGGCCGAGGAGACTGAGGCGCTCCAGTCACGGTCTGCACGGCCAATATGGTCGGGGGTTCGAATCCAACCTCGGGCATGGATATTTGTGCCATCCAGGTTCGTAAGTAGTTCATAAGTAGTTTGTAAGTTTAGGGACTGATGACCCCGTAGTTAAGTCCCATAAGCTATACAAACATTTGAATATTTTTGAACACCCCTCCCCCCCAAACCCGACGCTCAAAATGGAGTAACTTTTTGCCAAACAATATGTGTGCTGTATAGAACAGTTTGGTTCTGGAGGGAAACTTTTACTTTGGATGTTTGGGTTAGGCTTTTTTTGAGCTAATTGCACCGTAATATCCCCTTCTGAACGAAGGAATGAACCCGCCCGGCGTTTTGGCCGAAAACGTCTCTGCGCATCGTCCACCTTTCCCTGCGCAGATTCTAAGGGCGGAGTGTGCAGCAATCGGTCTCGGCTCTTTGGAGTAGGAATGTTCAGAGGGCGGCTGTTCTGCCGGCCGCGGTGGCCGAGGAGACTGAGGCGCTCCAGTCACGGTCTGCACGGCCACTACGGTCGGGGGTTCGAATCCACCCTCGGGCATGGATATTTGTGCCATCCTAGTTCGTAAGTAGTTCATAAGTAGTTTGTAAGTTTAGGGACTGATGACCCCGTAGTTAAGTCCCATAAGCTATACAAACATTTGAATATTTTTGAACACCCCTCCCCCCCAAACCCGACGCTCAAAATGGTGTAACTTTTTGCCAAACAATATGTGTGCTGTATAGAACAGTTTGGTGCTGGAGGGAAACTATTACTTTGGATGTCTGGGTTAGGCCTTTTTTGAGCTAATTGCACCGTAATATCCCCTTCTGAACGAAGGAATGAACCCACCCGGCGTTTTGGACGAAAACGTCTCTGCGCATCGTCCACCTTTCCCTGCGCAGGTTCTAAGGGCGGAGTGCGCAGCAATCGGTCTCGGCTATTTGGAGTAGGAATGTTCAGAGGGCGGCTGTTCTGCCGGCTGCGGTGGCCGTGGTGGCCGAGGTGACTGAGGCGCTCCAGTCTCGGTCTGTACTGCCACTACGGTCGGGGTTCGAATCCAACCTCGGGCATGGATATTTGTGCCGTCCTAGTTCGTAAGTAGTTCATAAGTAGTTTGTAAGTTTAGGGACTGATGACCCAGTAGTTAAGTCCCATAAGCTATACAAACATTTGAATATTTTTGAACACCCCTCTTCCCCAAACCCGACGCTCAAAATGGTGTAACTTTTTGCCAAACCATATGTGTGCTGTATAGAACAGATTGGTGCTGGAGGGAAACTTTTACTTTGGATGTCTGGGTTGGGCCTTTTTTGAGCTAATTGCACCGTAATATCACCTTCTGAACGAAGGAATGAACCCGCCCGGCGTTTTGGACGAAAACGTCTCTGCGCATCGTCCACCTTTCCCTGCGCAGATTCTAAGGGCGGAGTGCGCCGCAATCAGTCTCGGCTATTTGGAGTAGGAATGTTCAGAGGGCGGCTGTTCTGCCGGCTGCGGTGGCCGTGGTGGCCGAGGTGACTGGGGCGCTCCAGTCTCGGTCTGCACGGCCACTACGGTCTGGGGTTCGAATCCACCCTCAGGCATGGATATTTGTGCCGTCCCAGTTTGTAAGTAGTTCATAAGTAGTTTGTAAGTTTAGGGACTGATGACCCCGTAGTTAAGTCCCATAAGCTATACAAACATTTGAATATTTTTGAACACCCCTCCCCCCCAAACCCAACGCTCAAAATTTTGTAACTTTTTGCCAAACAATATGTGGGCTGTATAGAACAGTTTGGTGCTGGAGGGAAACTTTTACTTTGGATGTCTGGGTTAGGCATTTTTTGAGCTAATTGCACTGTAATATCCCCTTCTGAACGAAGGAATGAACCCGCCCGGCGTTTTGGACGAAATCGTCTCTGCGCATCGTCCACCTTTCCCTGCGCAGATTCTAAGGGCGGAGTGCGCCGCAATCAGTCTCGGCTATTTGGAGTAGGAATGTTCAGAGGGCGGCTGTTCTGCCGGCCGCGGTGGCCGTGGTTGTCGAGGTGACTGATGCGCTCCAGTCTCGGTCTGCATGGCCACTACGGTCGGGGGTTCGAATCCACCCTCGGGCATGGATATTTGTGCCGTCCTAGTTCGTAAGTAGTTCATAAGTAGTTTGTAAGTTTAGGGACTGATGTCCCGGTAGTTAAGTCCCATAAGCTATACAAACATTTGAATATTTTTGAACACCCCTCCCCCCAAACCCGACGCTCAAAATGGTGTAACTTTTTGCCAAACAATATGTGTGCTGTATAGAACAGATTGGTGCTGGACGGAAACTTTTACTTTGGATGTCTGGGTTAGGCCTTGTTCGAGCTAATTGCACCGTAATATCCCTTTCTGAACGAAGGAATGAACCCGCCCGGCGTTTTGGACGAAAACGTCTCTGCGCATCGTCCACCTTTCCCTGCGCAGATTCTAAGGACGGAGTGCACCGCAATCGGTCTCGGCTATTTGGAGTAGGAATCTTCAGAGGTCGGCTGTTCTGCTGGCCACGGTGGCCGAGGAGACTGAGGCGCTCCAGTCACGGTCTGCACGGCCACTACGGTCGGGGTTCGAATCCATCCTCGGGCATGGATATTTGTGCCGTCCTAGTTCGTAAGTAGTTCATAAGTAGTTTGTAAGTTTAGGGACTGATGACCCCGTAGTTAAGTCCCATAAGCTATACAAACATTTGAATATTTTTGAACACCCCTCCCCCCCAAACCCAACGCTCAAAATAGTGTAACTTTTTGCCAAACAATATGTGTGCTGTATAGAACAGTTTGGTGCTGGAGGGAAACTTTTACTTTGGATGTCTGGGTTAGGCCTTTTTTGAGCTAATTGCACTGTAATATCCCCTTCTGAACGAAGGAATGAACCCGCCTGGCGTTTTGGACGAAAACGTCTCTGCGCATCGTCCACCTTTCCCTGAACAGATTCTAAGGGCGGAGTGCACCGCAATCGGTTTCGGCTATTTGGAGTAGGAATGTTCAGAGGGCGGCTGTTCTGCCGGCCGCGGTGGCCGCGGTGGCCGAGGAGGCTGAGGCGCTCCAGTCACGGTCTGCACGGCTACTACGGTCGGGGGTTCGAATCCACCCTCGGGCATGGATATTTGTGCCGTCCTAGTTCGTAAGTAGTTCATAAGTAGTTTGTAAGCTTAGGGACTGATGACCCCGTAGTTAAGTCCCATAAGCTATACAAACATTTGAATATTTTTGAACCCCCCTCCCCCCCAAACGCGACGCTCAAAATGGTGTAACTTTTTGCCAAACAATATGTGGGCTGTATAGAACAGTTTGGTGCTGGAGGGAAACTTTTACTTTGGATGTCTGGGTTAGGCCTTTTTTGAGCTAATTGCACCGTAATATCCCCTTCTGAACGAAGGAATGAACCTGCCCGGCGTTTTGACGAAAACGTCTCTGCGCATCGTCCACCTTTCCCGGCGCAGATTCTAAGAACGGAGTGTGCCGCAATCGGTCTCGGCTATTTGGAGTAGGAATGTTCAGAGGCCGGCTGTTCTGCCGGCCGCGGTGGCCGCGGTGGCCGAGGAGACTGAGGCGCTCCAGTCACGGTCTGCACGGCCAATATGGTCGGGGGTTCGAATCCAACCTCGGGCATGGATATTTGTGCCATCCAGGTTCGTAAGTAGTTCATAAGTAGTTTGTAAGTTTAGGGACTGATGACCCCGTAGTTAAGTCCCATAAGCTATACAAACATTTGAATATTTTTGAACACCCCTCCCCCCCAAACCCGACGCTCAAAATGGAGTAACTTTTTGCCAAACAATATGTGTGCTGTATAGAACAGTTTGGTTCTGGAGGGAAACTTTTACTTTGGATGTTTGGGTTAGGCTTTTTTTGAGCTAATTGCACCGTAATATCCCCTTCTGAACGAAGGAATGAACCCGCCCGGCGTTTTGGCCGAAAACGTCTCTGCGCATCGTCCACCTTTCCCTGCGCAGATTCTAAGGGCGGAGTGTGCAGCAATCGGTCTCGGCTCTTTGGAGTAGGAATGTTCAGAGGGCGGCTGTTCTGCCGGCCGCGGTGGCCGAGGAGACTGAGGCGCTCCAGTCACGGTCTGCACGGCCACTACGGTCGGGGGTTCGAATCCACCCTCGGGCATGGATATTTGTGCCATCCTAGTTCGTAAGTAGTTCATAAGTAGTTTGTAAGTTTAGGGACTGATGACCCCGTAGTTAAGTCCCATAAGCTATACAAACATTTGAATATTTTTGAACACCCCTCCCCCCCAAACCCGACGCTCAAAATGGTGTAACTTTTTGCCAAACAATATGTGTGCTGTATAGAACAGTTTGGTGCTGGAGGGAAACTATTACTTTGGATGTCTGGGTTAGGCCTTTTTTGAGCTAATTGCACCGTAATATCCCCTTCTGAACGAAGGAATGAACCCACCCGGCGTTTTGGACGAAAACGTCTCTGCGCATCGTCCACCTTTCCCTGCGCAGGTTCTAAGGGCGGAGTGCGCAGCAATCGGTCTCGGCTATTTGGAGTAGGAATGTTCAGAGGGCGGCTGTTCTGCCGGCTGCGGTGGCCGTGGTGGCCGAGGTGACTGAGGCGCTCCAGTCTCGGTCTGTACTGCCACTACGGTCGGGGTTCGAATCCAACCTCGGGCATGGATATTTGTGCCGTCCTAGTTCGTAAGTAGTTCATAAGTAGTTTGTAAGTTTAGGGACTGATGACCCGTAGTGAAGTCCCATAAGCTATACAAATATTTGAATATTTTTGAACACCCCTCCCCCCAAACCCAACGCTCAAAATGGTGTAACTTTTTGCCAAACAATATGTGTGCTGTATAGAACAGTTTGGTGCTGGAGGGAAACTTTTACTTTGGATGTCTGGGTTAGGCCTTTTTTGAGCTAATTGCACCGTAATATCCCCTTCTGAACGAAGGAATGAACCCGCCCGGCGTTTTGGACGAAAACGTCTCTGCGCATCGTCCACCTTTCCCTGCGCAGATTCTAAGGGCGGAGTGCGCCGCAATCGGTCTCGGCTATTTTGGGTAGGAATGTTCAGAGGGCGGCTGTTCTTCCGGGCGCGGTGGCCGCGGTGGCCAAGGAGACTGATGCGCTCCAGTCACGGTCTGCACGGCTACTACGGTCGGGGGTTCGAATCCACCCTCAGGCATGGATATTTGTGCCGTCCTAGTTCGTAAGTAGTTTGGAAGTTTAGGGACTGATGACCCCGTAGTTAAGTCCCATAAGCTATACAAACATTTGAATATTTTTGAACACCCCTCTTCCCCAAACCCGACGCTCAAAATGGTGTAACTTTTTGCCAAACCATATGTGTGCTGTATAGAACAGTTTGGTGCTGGAGGGAAACTTTTACTTTGGATGTCTGGGTTAGGCCTTTTTTGAGCTAATTGCACCGTAATATCCCCTTCTGAACGAAGGAATGAACCCGCCCGGCGATTTGGACGAAAACGTCTCTGCGCATCGTCCACCTTTCCCTGCGCAGATTCTAAGGGCGGAGTGCGCCGCAATCAGTCTCGGCTAGTTGGAGTAGGAATGTTCAGAAGGCAGCTGTTCTGCCGGCCGCGGTGGCCGTGGTGGCCGAGGTGACTGAGGCGCTCCAGTCTCGGTCTGCACGGCCACTACGGTCGGGGGATCGAATCCACCCTCGGGCATGGATATTTGTGCCGTCCTAGTTCGTAAGTAGTTCATAAGTAGTTTGTAAGTTTAGGGACTGACGACCCCGTAGTTAAGTCCCATAAGCTATACAAATATTTGAATATTTTTGAACACCCCTCCCCCCCAAACCCGACGCTCAAAATGGTGTAACTTTTTGCCAAACAATATGTGTGCTGTATAGAACAGTTTGGTGCTGGAGGGAAACTTTTACTTTGGATGTCTGGGTTAGGCCTTTTTTGAGCTAATTGCACCGTAATACCCATATCTAAACGAAGGAATGAACCCGCCCGGCGTTTTGGACGAAAACGTCTCTGCGCATCATCCACCTTTCCCTGCGCAGATTCTAAGGGCGGAGTGCGCAGCAATCGGTCTCGGCCAATTTGAGTAGGAATGTTCAGAGGGCGGCTGTTCTGCCGGCCGCGTTGGTCGCGGTGGCCGAGGAGACTGAGGCGCTCCAGTCACGGTCTGCACGGCCACTATGGTCGGGGGTTCTAATCCACCCTCGGGCATGGATATTTGTGCCGTCCTAGTTCGTAAGTAGTTCATAAGTAGTTTGTAAGTTTAGGGACTGATGGACCCGTAGTTAACTCCCATAAGCTATACCATCATTTGAATATTTTTGAACACCCCTCCCCCCCAAACCCGACGCTCAAAATGGTGTAACTTTTTGCCAAACAATATGTGTGTTGTATAGAACAGTTTGGTGCTGGAGGGAAACTTTTACTTTGGATGTCTGGGTTAGGCCTTTTTTGAGCTAATTGCACCGTAATATCCCCTTCTGAACGAAGGAATGAACCAGCCCGGCGTTTTGGACGAAAACGTCTCTGCGCATCGTCCACCTTTCCCTGCGCAGATTCTAAGGACAGAGTGCGGCGCAATCGGTCTCGGCTATTTGGAGTAGGAATGTTCAGAGGGCGGCTGTTCTTCCGGGTGCGGTGGCCGAGGAGACTGAGGCGCTCCAGTCACGGTCTGCACGGCTACTACAGTCGGGGGTTCGAATCCACCCACAGGCATGGATATTTGTGCCGTCCTAGTTCGTAAGTAGTTTGTAAGTTTAGGGACTGATGACCCCGTAGTTAAGTGCCATAAGCTATACATATATTTGAATATTTTTGAACACCCCTCCCCCCAAACCCAACGCTCAAAATGGTGTAACTTTTTGCCAAACAATATGTGTGCTGTATAGAACAGATTGGTGCTGGAGGGAAACTTTTAGTTTGGATGTCTGGGTTAGGCCTTTTTTGAGCTAATTGCACCGTAATATCCCCTTCTGAACGAAGGAATGAACCCGCCCGGCGTTTTGGACGAAAATTTCTCTGTGCATCGTCCACCTTTCCCTGCACAGATTCTAAGGGCGGAGTTCGGCGCAATCGGTCTCGGCTATTTGGAGTAGGAATGTTCAGAGGGCGGCTGTTCTTCCGGGCGCGGTGGCCGCGATGGCCGAGGAGACTGAGGCGCTCCAGTCACGGTCTGCACGGCTACTACGGTCGGGGGTTCGAATCCACCCTCAGGCATGGATATTTGTGCCGTCCTAGTTCGTAAGTAGTTTGTAAGTAGTTTGTAAGTTTAGGGACTGATGACCCCGTAGTTAAGTCCCATTAGCTATACCATCATTTGAATATTTTTGATCACCCCTCCCCCCCAAACCCGACGCTCAAAATGGTGTAACTTTTTGCCAAACAATATGTGTGCTGTATAGAACAGTTTGGTGCTGGAGTGAAACTTTAACTTTGTATGTCTGGATTAGGCCTTTTTGACTACTTGCACCGTAATATCACCTTCTGATCGAAGGAATGAACCCGCCCGGCGTTTTGGACGAAAACGTCTCTGCGCATCATCCACCTTTCCCTGCGCAGATTTTAAGGGCGGAGTGCGCCGTAATCGGTCTCGGCTATTTGGAGTAGGAATGTTCAGAGGGCGGCTGTTCTGCCGGCCGCATTGGCCGCGGTGGCCGAGGAGACTGAGGCGCTCCAGTCACGGTCTGCACGGCCACTACTGTCGGGGGTTCGAATCCACCCTCGGGCATGGATATTTGTGCCGTCCTAGTTCCTAAGTAGTTCATAAGTAGTTTGTAAGTTTAGGGTCTGATGACCCCGTAGTTAAGTCCCATAAGCTATACAAACATTTGAATATTTTTGAACACCCCTCCCCCCCAAACCCGACGCTCAAAATGGTGTAACTTTTTGCCAAACAATATGTGTGCTGTATAGAACAGTTTGGTGCTGGACGGAAACTTTTACTTTGGATGTCTGGGTTAGGCCTTTTTTGAGCTAATTGCACCGTAATATCCTATTCTGAACGAAGGAATGAACCCGCCCGGCGTTTTGTACGAAAACGTCTCTGCGCATCGTCCACCTTTCCCTGCGCAGATTCTAAGGGCGGAGTGCGCCGCAATCGGTCTCGGCTATTTGGAGTAGGAATGTTCAGAGGGCGGCTGTTCTGCCGGCCGCGTTGGCCGCGTTGCCCGAGGAGACTGAGGCGCTCCAGTCACGGTCTGCACGGCCACTACGGTCGGGGGTTCGAATCCACCCTCGGGCATGGATATTTGTGCCGTCCTAGTTCGTAAGTAGTTCATAAGTAGTTTGTAAGTTTAGGGACTGATGACCCCGTATTTAAGTCCCATAAGCTATACCATCATTTGAATATTTTTGAACAACCCTCCTCTCCAAACCCGACACTCAAAATGGTGTAACTTTTTGCCAAACAATATGTAGGCTGTATAGAACAGTTTGGTGCTGGAGGGAAACTTTTACTTTGGATGTCTGGGTTAGGCCTTTTTTGAGCTAATTGCACCGTAATATCCCTTTCTGAACGAAGGAATGAACCCGCCCGGCGTTTTGGACGAAAACGTCTCTGCGCATCGTCCACCTTTCCCTGCGCAGATTCTAAGGGCGGAGTGCGCCGCAATCGGTCTCGGCTATTTGGAGTAGGAATGTTCAGAGGGCGGCTGTTCTGCCGGCCGCGGTGGCCGCGGTGGCCGAGGAGACTGAGGCGCTCCAGTCACGGTCTGCACGGCCACTACGGTCGGGGGTTCGAATCCACCCTCGGGCATGGATATTTGTGCCGTCCTAGTTCGTAAGTAGTTCATAAGTAGTTTGTAAGTTTAGGGACTGATGACCCCGTAGTTAAGTCCCATAAGCTATACAAACATTTGAATATTTTTGAACACCCCTCCCCCCCAAACCCGACGCTCAAAGTGGTGTAACTTTTTGCCAAACAATATGTGGGCTGTATAGAACAGTTTGGTGCTGGAGGGAAACTTTTACTTTGGATGTCTGGGTTAGGCCTTTTTTGAGCTAATTGCACCGTAATATCCCTTTCTGAACGAAGGAATGAACCCGCCCGGCGTTTTGGACGAAAACGTCTCTGCGCATCGTCCACCTTTCCCTGCGCAGATTCTAAGGGCGGAGTGCGCCGCAATCGGTCTCGGCTATTTGGAGTAGGAATGTTCAGAGGGCGGCTGTTCTGCCGGCCGCGGTGGCCGCGGTGGCCGAGGAGACTGAGGCGCTCCAGTCACGGTCTGCACGGCCACTACGGTCGGGGGTTCGAATCCACCCTCGGGCATGGATATTTGTGCTGTCCTAGTTCGTAAGTAGTTCATAAGTAGTTTGTAAGCTTAGGGACTGATGACCTTGTAGTTAAGTCCCATAAGATCTACAAACATTTGAATTGCGTCTGTTCTCGATCTAGGCGGGGAGGACAGAGACTGCCCAATATGGTGCGCTTGCCGCTCGGCTGTTGTGGCCGACACAACAGCTCTGTATAGCAGAGGTCTCATGCTGATTCTGATACAGTCTATTCCCACCAGCTGACGGAACTGTACTCATATCAGTTTCGTTGTGCCATACATGAGTGCATTTTATAAAAATAACAGGATGGAACCAGTTGAAGGTTTTAGCGATCACATTACTTGTTAATACCACCGCGTCAGTTCACTGTTGCATGCGATTTCAGGTAAAATAAATTCAATTTCATAGATTCTGAAACTTCTGCAGGCATGAATTCAAGTAATATAAGGAGGAGGATAAAAGTAAGAAGTGCAACGAAATAAACATGATCAGTGCGATTCAACCACTCAGATATGAAATTATATAGTCTCTAAAGTACACTAAAATATTTAACGTGTCATGATACACGTTACAGGCATTTAAGAACTCAGAAAAAGTCACAGAAAATTGTAAAGCGTTTAGGTGGGCCGCGGCGGAATGGCTGAGCGCTCTGCGGCGTCTTTTTAGTGTGCAGTACGGTTGCTCGCCGTTGGAGGTTCGAGTCCTCCCTCGGGCATGTGTGTGTGTGTGTGTGTGTGTGTGTGTGTGTCGTGTGTGTGTGTATGTGTGTGTGTGTGTGTGTGTGTGTGTGTGTGTGTGTGTGTGCATTAGCATAAATTACTTTAAAATCAAATGTTTGTAGGCCTAGGGACTGATAACCGCAGCAGTTAATAAGTCACTTAGATTTACAAACATTTGAATTTCCTTCTGGTGGATCTCTTTTCGCTCTG
The DNA here is from genome assembly GCA_026315105.1 of Locusta migratoria. Lineage (NCBI taxonomy): Eukaryota > Metazoa > Arthropoda > Insecta > Orthoptera > Acrididae > Locusta > Locusta migratoria. The sequence continues at coordinate 280,777,126 of CM048747.1, read as the reverse complement.
ACATACAAATTGTTAAAAAATATTTTTTCTATCATACATGATAGAGCCACAGTAAGCATGTGATTCTGCACTGCAATTGGTCGTCTCCTATGAGAAATCTGATGGTTAAAATCACATGAGATACCGGTACCATTCCTTTTCTTCTCCTTCGATATCTGACACTATAAGTTAAAGTTGCTCCAGTTTCATTGTATTGCGAAAATAACACTGACACCTTTGTATAACACTTGTTAGTTACAGAAAACTGTCGCGGTGGATCGGTTGAGCACTCGAAGGCGCCTTGCTGTGGAGCGCGCGGTTATTCCCCGTCGGAGTTTCGAGCCCTCTCTCGAGCATCGGTGTATGTCTTGTCCTTAGGTTAGTTTAAGTAGTTTGTAAGCCTAGGGACTGATGCCCTCAGCAGTTAAGTCCTATAGATTCACACATATTTGACCATTTTGTTACGACAAACTAGATTTCAGTGTTGGTATTTAGATAAATGTTTGGTGGTTTCAGGTACATTTCACATGTAGTAATGTATAAAGTAAATTGTTGCGACTATTAAGCTACACGTTGTCACTCTTTTAAGCGCAAAGAATGTACCAGAAAAACTAAGTCATTTAATAAAGATGTTACGAATTTTGCAAATATAAATGGTTTATTGAAAAGCTAACACTTCACACCAAAACTAGAAAATCAGATTTTTACTGCTCACATTCTCAAAGTCGACTGAGAACCATTGGTGAAATAAAACAACTTACGCGAAATGAAACCTATTGATTTTCTTTTTTCTCTAGAAAAATAAAACGCTTTGTTTTATTTTTTTAATACGTCCATAAAACGATGTGACGTATACGTATTCGCCTTCTAGTGTTTTTAAGTAGATTTGTCCTTTTCTTAGAGTAGCATGTAGTGCTCGTAATGTGTCTCTAGGGTGATTGTAGGTCCCGCAGAATAGGACAATGTGTTCAGGAGATCCCCTATTCCCACATGTGCAGTATGGAGTCTCTCTGAGACTGGCGCTGTGTATAAGTGCATAAGATAAGGGCCCTGTCCTGTCAAGAAGTGGGCCATGCCGCGCCTGAAATCGATATGTTTTATTCTTAGTCTCTGCGCTATGACAGGGAAGAATGAATAGACCCTCCGACCCATTCCTGCTATCAGGAGTAAATTCTCTACTTTTTTTCCCCAGAGCTGACCCGGTTTGAATAGAAAATTTCGGAAAGTTCTTGACGTGTTAATAATTTGACACAACATTGGATTATAAGGCAGGTAATGCAACGAATTCCGGACTCAGCTAGCTTGCAATAAATGAAATGAAATGTCAGCTGACGTGAAGAATGTGGCTCGTCTACAGACGAGGCCACACGACAGTGTGTGTCACGTCAGACCGATGCGCCGCGATTGCTAGCTGACTGGCTGGCCGCTAGGGGCCTGCGGTCTGTACACCAGCGGCTAGCGAGTCAGCTAGCGACTGCGCCCCTTCGGTGTGAGGTGACACGAGGTGTCGGGAGACGTCGTCGGCGTTCGGCGGCTCACCTCCGGGTGGTCCCTGGGCAGGCCGAGGCGGACGAGCGCGAAGGTGAGCGCGCTCTTGGCGAGCGCCTCGGCCTGCGCGTGGTCCGCGCGGCGCTGCGCCAGCGTGGCGCGCACGTCCAGCGCGCACAGCACGCCCGCCCGCGCGCCCGCGCGCTGCGCCCGCAACACCGCCGCCTCCAGCAGCGAGTCCGCGCGACGCTCGTCCCCCTCCTCCACAACACAACACGACACACCCACATCAGGACACGTGACGGCAAACCACCTAGCCGATAAGTGTTCCTGGCAGCCTATACCTCAAGGTGCACAAATCCAATAACAATCAATTGACAAAGAAACTAGTAGTATAGACATATCTACACAAACACGTGTATAAACACTCAAAGGACGGCTGTTTGAAGCTTATAAATCGGTGTGCCAAATTTCTCAATGTACTTGGAAATTATGAAGGAAAATAAAGATACATCTTATCTTTAATGTATCATTCTACACTAGTGGCCATTAAAATTGTTACACCAAGAAGAAATGCAGATGATAAACGGATATTAATTGGACAAATATATTATACTACAACTGACGTGTGATTACATTTCCACGTAATTTGGGTGCATAGATCGTGAGAAATCAGTACCCAGAACAACCACCTCTCGCCGTAATAATGACCTTAATACGCCTGGGCATTGAGTCAAACAGAGCTTGGATGGCGTATACAGGTAGCCATGCAGCTTCAACCACAGTTCATCAAGAGTAGTGATTGCCGTATTGTGACGCTTTCAACTGGTGAGAGATCTGGAGTATGTGCTGCCCAGGGCAACAGTCAAACATTTTCCGTATCCATAAAAGCCCATACAGCACCTACAAAATGCGGTCGTGCATTATCCACCTGAAATGTAGACTTTTGCAGGGATCGAATGAACGGTAGAGCCATCGGTTATAATACATCTGAAATGTAACGGCCACTGTTCAAAGTGCCTTCGATGCTAATAAGAGGTGACCGAGACGTGTAACCAATGGCACCCCATACCATTACGACGCGTGATACGCCACTATGCCGATGACGAATACACGCTTCCAGTGTGTGTTTCACCGCGATGTCGCGACCATCATAATGCTGTAAACAAAACCTGGACTCATCCGAAAAAATCACGTTCTGCGATTCGTGCACCCATGATCGTCACTGTGTACACCATCACAGGCACTACTGTCTGTCATGCAGCGTTAAGGGTAACCGCAACCATGGTCTCCGAGCTGATAGTCCATTCTGCTGCAAACGTCGTCGAACTGTTCATGCAGATTGGGGATGTCTTTGAAATGTCCCCATTCTTGCCTCAGGGATCGAGACGTGGCTGCACGATCCGCTACAGCCATGCGGATAAGATGCCTGTCATCTCGACTGCTAGTGATACGAGGCTGTTGGAATCCAGCACGGCGCTCCGTATTGCCCTCCAGAACCCATCGATTCCATATGCTGCTAACATTCCATCGCGACCAACGCGAGCAGCAATGTTGCGATACGATAAACCGCAATCGCGATAGGCTACAATATGACCTTTATCAAAGTCGGAAACGTGATGGCACGCATTTCCCCTCCTTACACGAGGCATCACAACAACGTTTCACCATGCAACGTCAGTCAACTGCTGTTTATGTATGAGAAATCGGTTGGAAACTTTTCTCCATGTCTTACACGAGGCATCACAACAACGTTTCACCATGCAACGTCAGTCAACTGCTGTTTATGTATGAGAAATCGGTTGGAAACTTTTCTCCATGTCAGCACAATATGACCTTTATCAAAGTCGGAAACGTGATGGCACGCATTTCTCCTCCTTACACGAGGCATCACAACAACGTTTCACCATGCAACGTCAGTCAACTGCTGTTTATGTATGAGAAATCGGTTGGAAACTTTTCTCCATGTCAGCACGTTGGAGATGTCGCCACCGGCGCCAACCTTATGTGAATGGTCTGAAAAGCTAATGATTTGCATATCATAGAATCTTCTTCCTGTTGGTTAAATCTCGCGTCTGTAGCACGTCATCCTCGTGGTGCAGCAATTTTAATGGACAGGAGTGTAATTTTTTTATTTCTTATTTTTTCATTTTTTTTCTTTCATATGCAACTCTGACCTTATTCGACAGGGTAACTTCATTTTCCAACTCCCCCTCACAATATTGTTTGCAATATTGTAGTATTAGCTTGTTTAAAAAGAAACTGAACTTGTATAAATGCGTCTTCAACCCGTCTGTAGTTACAACTAGCAGAGATGCACGCACCGTGTGTCATGAGGCCAGTTGGTGTGAGTTACCTGTGCAGCGGCGATGGCCTTGTCGATCTCCTGGCTGAGCTGCAGCTCCGCGATGAGCCTGGGGTCGGAGGTGGGCCTGCGGCCGTCCGCCGTGGCCGTGATGCCCGCCGCCACCACCGCCGCCGTCACCGCCAGCCGCGCGCGCCACCACCGCTCGCTCTTCTGCCGCCTGCACCACCACACCCTCCACTACAAAACCTACCCTATTTTCCCTTTATTGAAAATGACAATTACCCACTACTGTGGGGCGGGCTGACAGCAGTATTACAGTGTATATCGCAATAATACAGCCTTTGATATTATACTGAGGCGCTCCAGTCACGGTCTGCACGGCCACTACGGTCGGGGGTTCGAATCCCCCCTCGGGCATGGATATTTGTGCCGTCCTTAGTCTTAGCTAGTTCATAAGTAGTTTGTAAGCTTAGGAACTGATGACCCGTAGTTAAGTCCCATAAGGTCTACAAACATTTGAACATTTGAACATTAAAGTTCAGAGAACAGTCCTGTAACATTAACTAAGATGAACCTTACTCTTCTTTGAAATAGATTCCATAACTACACACCGCTAAGTTCTGTCATACATATCCTTGAAACTTTGCATGAACTCTTCTTTTGTGATTGTGTTCAAAAGCCTCATCACGTTTCGTTATATGTCAGGAATATCATTAAGTACCTATAAGTCCCTTTCCTTTCATTGCGAATTTCAGTCAGAGAATAGGAAGACGTCCAGTGGATTGAGATCCAGAGAGAAAGGCAGACGATCAAGTTGCTTGACAACGCTCGTACATACATATGCAATGTTGTCAAATTGTTCCTGGCAAACAAGGAGTGGCACAAATTGATCGTCCACCAAACAGGCCGTATGTTTCTCCATTACACTTCTTTCTATTCCTCGTATCAACCTCGCTCTGAAAGGAAAGAGATTTGACAATAATCCTGAAAACCAGCAAAATGTGACACTGCTTTTGAATAACATCCCAAGGAAAGACTTCGTGCAAACTTTCTGGACATGTACCACAGAGCTCAATGGTGCATAGTTATGTAAGAAGATTATTTCATAGGACAGTAAAATAATTCTAGTTACAAAGTTCAACTACATTAATGATACAGAACTATTCACCTAACTTTATTATCAGAGGTTGTAAAATAAGAAGATAATATCGAGAAATCATGCAAAGACAAATGGAGACAGTTAATGTGAGGTAAACCATTAAGTTGGAAGATAAAATCGTCAACTGTGCTCGCACACATAATAGGACACCAGTGTGAACCCATGTGACGCACAATAAAAACAAGAAGACAACAGCAGAAAACACACACACTGCACAAAACAATTATGGCATCACATTATCTATCATACAAAACTTATGTATGGTAACGTACTTTACTCAGATATTGCTTACAATTATAATCTCTATGTGATATGGAACTATATTTTTATATGTCAACCGTTTACATGAAATTTACATGGCGTTTAGTTATACTCTTAGAGTGAGCCACCATCAGACTACCATAATAGTGAATAAAAGTCATTCTCACTGTCCTGTGATATGGTGTGTGATCACATCACATGGTCAGTACAGTTGCTCACATGTGTAACATGGATGGTATGAGGTTATCAAGCATATCTGCCCATTCTTCCACAAGTAAAATATCCAGCTCTGGAACCAATGTGGCACCAGTATAGACCACAATAAATCGTTGAAGGATCTCGTCTCTGTACCTCTGAGTAATCAAAGCCATATTTTGAATGACATAAACGGGATTGTTCCAATATCTATGACTTTTGTTATGACTTAAATCCTGATGTTCCTGTAACCAGTTTCTATGCGTTAAATCGTGTTATCATTTTAATGGGATGCAAACCATACCCCACTATGTGTGGAGACTACATTTCCAAAGTAGGCCTTGGACTCTTTGTGTTGATATTGCACATCCAGTTGTTGCCTGAGGGGTGCATCACAGCTAAGTTGCTCTCGGCCTCCTGTATCATGGGGCTGATAAGCAAAAGTGAAGGACATCTCTTGCCTTCTTTTAATGGTCCCCTTTGTCTGATGTCGTGTCTAGATCCTCAAAATTACTCTTTCGGACACTCCAATAGGTTCAGCAAACTCCCTCTGTGTCTGTCCCACTTCCAACCTGCGAATGGGTCTCTATGCCATAGTTTTGGTAAGTCACATTGTTGTTTCAATGCAACACCTGCTCATTAAACTATCTGAACCAAACTATTTGTGTAAGTATTAGACTGCATCCTACCCCACATTCCTAAATGAGGCATATAAGTGCGATTTTATAGCTAATTTTAACCATTTATAATCAAAATCAGCTATTTTCAATATCTTCACCATGATACAGCAACAACAATTAGGGATATGCCAAAATGAGACGCTTTTATATTTTTATTGTTAAGTTACCTGAATAATCTAATTGATTATATATATAATACGAAAATGTTATATAATATTAATAATATACAAATGCAACATACGTATACCACATCCAATTATAAAATATAAATATATAATAAATACTTATGGAACTTGATATGACAGATTTACTTAAATTTAATCACCCTGATTTCCCTGAAATTAATAAAAATGATTATTGTGAGAATTGTTTAAGTGGAGTGGTTATGGTACATGATGTTACTGAACTGTTCACCTATTTTAATTATTTAAACCACATGAAATGTAGTGTATAGACATTTTTAAAATAGATTCAAAGATTTTTATACAGTTTAAGAATTGACATACAAACATTTGACTGCACAAATAGCTGATATTTTCAATATTAAGCAGAAAATGAAATTATATGATACTAATTGACATATTCAACTATGGGAACTATTTGTAAATATAAAACTATTTGAAATAATTCAAAAACAAAAGGAATTCAATTAATGTATCGAAACTCAAACTAGAACTAATACAATATATCTACAAGAAACGAAATTATATTTCCTAATCTAGATTAACCATATAAAATCATTATAGCCTAACTTACACCATCTTGCAGGGCATCAAACACTCTCCAGTAGTATTCTATGTTGTGTATCATAGATGAGATTTTTCTAACGATACACAACAATGTCTGCTAGTGTACTATCTGGTATTTTATCACTCAATGTACCACACCCTTTTAAAGTAGCTTTTTTGTAAATACTATATAATTTCTACAAGTTATGTGATCAGAATAAATCTTTTAATTTGTGTTAAAACTATATGTATTTATATCAGCATCACTACTGAATGGTGTTTCCCCTTAAAAACAAGAATTGACTCATAAATCTTTAAATAATTATCATGTGGTTCAATATTCCACATTTCATGTCGAAAAACATCTCTTCCACCGTTTTTTAAATATAGGGTATATAGTTTTGCATGATCATACAATGATGAACTTTGACAGCCTACACACAATGATCAAAATAAAAGCTGCTGACCTATGCCCCAGAATGCTGAAAATTCACAAATGTATGTCACGTTTATTGGTAACTAGTTGGCATTGATTTAAAATATAATAAATTCAAACATTTATGTCATAATTGCGAGAATAATAATATTTGTGGATTTATTACTATGCATACAACATGTGAATCAATTCATGGTAATGATATCAAATGAAAGACTTTCTAACAACATAAACATAGATGTAACATAAAACGTAAATGTAAAACACAAACATAAGCTTAACACAAATGAAAAAATCAAACATAAACATAAAAATGTCATGTAAATGTGGAACATAAACGTTAACATAAAGAGAAACATTAACCAGAAACTTAAGCATAAAACATGAACAAGAATATAAACACTTCTGTAACCACAAAAATAAATTTAAAATATACACATAAATGTAAACAAAAACATAATATCCTGAGATTGCTAAACTATTTAAACGAAATAAAAAGAAACAAGAATGGTAAAAAGTAGAATATTAAAAACAAGAATGGAAAGATTGAAAAAAAAATACAGCCAAGTAGTGAATTTGAAAAATTTAAATAATACAGTAATATAAAATGTATAAGATCCAGCTGTTATTGGTCTAATAGAACATTTAAGAGAAGAAATTGAAGGATTAAGTGATAATGTATTCAGTGTAATTGAAGAAAATAGAGAAGTTTCAAAACAAATTGTTCCATATAATCTACTAGAAGAAGTTAATGCTTTACCACAAACCATAGAAAATAATCATGATTATACTTTAAGTGAATGAGAAATACAATAAGCATTTAATAATCATGAAGAAGAGAGAAAAACTGGACGATGATAAAAGATTAATATAAGTGAAGTAGAGTTGACATACATAGATCATAGTAAATTGCAGTTTTTAGACAGATCTGTTGGTATGTTTAAGTATGTTGGTAATTTACCTGTTAAATTCGATGGGGATAATTTAACTATTGGTGAAAAGAAGTGTGATGCTGCAGACGGATTAATAAGTCTGTTAACTATTGGGATAGTCCTATAGTTGATATGAATGATAAATTTGAATCTGTTGATTTGTCAAATTATGCAAATATCTTATATGAAGTAGGTGCACTATATTCTGATAATACCTAAAAAAAGAAAATGAGAGGTATTAAATACAATAATTTGACACAAGAACTTGTTAATATTTACTTTCCAAAATTAAGAACAACTGCTGTTGATTATTCACCCAAAAACAGTTGAAGGAGTAATGAAAAAATATAGCGAAACCAATTGAAAATGTGCTGATGAATGATTTTACACAATGCATTTATAGATTAATGGTTATTCATGGTGAAGTAATTATTACAATAGAAAGGACGATTACAAAATATGTTAACAAGTAAACTAAATGATTTTGTCATCAATAATCTGACAGGAATCTCATACATGATTACAATTTTCAATTATATTCTACAGACATTTTGGAAAAGTGAAAAACATGATAAAGGATTACGTAATTCACCAATATACCAGTGGATCTTTTACTAAGATAGATGAAAGATTAATTAGAGGTGATACAGGTATGTATCAGTTACGTAAGACTTGTAAACAACATATTGCATATAGAGGCCATAAAGATATATAATCTTGCTAGGAAGCTGATAAACAATGCCAATTATCCAGGATAGTAACAGTGTATGGTTACAATATCAATTAGAAAGATAAAACGAGAGCAATAACAGAGAAATAATGACAGCAAACTGAAAATTAGGAATGGGTATTGAGGTTGATGATTAGTGGAGGGGATTATAGTAGTATTTTTATCTTATTGTGTATAAATGATTACCTTGACTATTGACTACAGTATACTACCTAATTGTAAATGAATGGGTAAAGCAATTAAATTAAAATTCATATACGAGTAGCAGATAGTAGTGATCAGTTTTAACTGAGACACCAAGGAGAAATAAACACAAGAAAAATGTTGGAAACTTACTCAAATCATTAGGTATTCCTGCTGTTCCAAACATCATTGGATATTTATAGAAATGGAAGAAGATACAACTAGTTAATTATCAAATGAGTTCTATTATAATGGTCAACCAATACCAATTTCTGAAGAAGTAATATATGATCATTTATGTTGATTTGTTTTAAAACTTTTGGGTGAAAATTATAAATTTAATAGTATTTCGATTCTATTAAATGGGAATATTTGGAAATAACCTACAACCTGATAACTTAGAAAACATTGAAAATGAAAATGACTGTAATTTAATTAAAGAATGTCTTAAGAAATTATTTACCATTTTTAAAGTAAATAACATTGTTGATTTTAAAGGAACATGATTGTTTGATGTAAAAGATTTAACAGGTGGTTAAAATATAGTTATTAAACAATACTTACAAAAAAAGTGCTATCTGAATACATGTCTATTTTATCACAATATAATAACTATGAAACTAAAACAGTATTTAATCATTTAAAAATAAATCGTAACCTTGTAAATCAATTGGGAAAAATACTAACTCAAGTAGCAACAGATATTGTGGAAATAGAAATAAAGCTCTATGATAAATAAATAATTAATTTACCTTTATAACTGAAAATGCAATTAATGAACATAAATTAGGATATAATGTAAAGATTAAAGAAATGTTATATGTGAAGGCACTATAGATGGTGAAGTGTACACTGTTAATTTTACAGTAAAGATATAAAGATCCAATGATAAGATTAGAAATATACATACGAATCAAATTCATAATGTGAATGTAATGAAAGAATTCAGACTTATCCATTAGATGTAAAATTACATACATTTGGTGAAATTATTTAAAAATAATTTAATATTTCATCTATATTAATGAAAGAATTATTAATTGTTTCAAATGTTTGAATGAAAACATTAAGTAAGATAAAACTGCTGTGTCAAAAACATGGAAAGTTACCATTAAACATATTTTTTAAACAAAAGTGACCATCCAAGGCACGATACAAACAAATTTAAGATCATTCTGATGACCCTTAACTTGAGCAAATATCTTAATTTTGTCCTTTATCCTATTAAGAAACAGTTATGTTTTACTCCATGACGACATTTGAATTGTAACTTGTTCTGCTTTTCAAATCTCATTGCTAATATTTTACAATGTTACAACACAGCATATATTTTTTTAATGACAACCTAAAGCTCAATACAATAGATGATGGGCCTTTCATATGTATATGAAATACATTCCATTTTCCTTACTTTATTACAATAGCATGGTAAAAACTAAAATCAACCATTCTTTGTACGTTGTCAATAAAACAATAGCTTTACACATATTTCAATGACAAATTAACAAAACGGTTTCCTGCAGGGTATCATATCCTGAATTGTTTTTCCATGTTTTTAAATAAATTTCATAGTAAATTTTTTAATTCCAGTTAAATTACATACAGAACTGCAGTACCACACATAGAATATCTTTGAAAATATGAATATGAACCTGATACAATTTATTGGCAGTATTTTAATGTTTTAATCTGTATTTTAATATCAGAAAGATTACTATAATTATTTTATCTTAGACATTGGCAAAGAAATGTGTGGCTCATTTTTAATTCCAGTAAAATTACATACAGAGTTGCAATACCACACATAGAATATATTTGAAAATATTAATATGAACCTGATACAATTTATTGGCAGTAGTTTAATGTTTTAATTTGTATTTCAATATCAGAAAGATTACTATAATTATTTTATCTTAGACATTGGCAAAGAAATGTGTGGCTAATTTTTAATTCCAGTAAAATTACATACACAACTGCAGTACCACACATAGAATATCTTTGAAAATATTAATATGAACCTGATACAATTTATTGGCAGTATTTTAAAGTTTTAATCTGTATTTTAATATCAGAAAGATTACTATAATTATTTTATCTTAGACATTGGCAAAGAAATGTGTGGCTAATTAGAATTTTATACTTTTTGGCTAAATTCATCAATGTAGTCTTTTCATTGGCTATCAAAGATGGGTGGATCTGGCAAAGGGGTGGAGCCACAGCTATTTAAGAGTAGTAAATATTGCTCCAGCCAGCAGTGATGCACTAGAAGGCTCCAAGTTTCCTGCCAGCTCCACAATATCAATGGGTATAACATCGTTTTATTTATCTTTATTTAGTTTGAGTTTGACACTAATGTATATTGCTGAAAATCCTCTAAATGTAACTATGATATATTTCAGAGCTTAATTTCCTGAAGATGGTCTAAAATAAGACCGAACCTAGTCGAAAAGATAAATTTATTGTACTCTAGACTGTTCTTTATATATAGGTTTATAGTAAAGTTGTGAATTAAATGAATGGGTGAATGTTATGTATAATTTGTATTTTGATTACTGTCGTTCTTTATTTGGATACTGCACTTATTTTTGTATCCATTATGCAAAATGGCATTATTTATTATATATTCTCTGATAAATATAACACATTATTAGAGAAAGGAACGTGTGCAGAGAGAGAAGGGAAGGAAAATCTTCTTTCCTTTCCTTCATGCACATCTGCTCAACTAACACCATTACTTTTGGTTGGAGGTGGCAATGATCCATTGAGACATTTTACCAGTTGGTGGTGTTGCATCACAATATTGATGTTGTCCTTGAACCTGCAGGCTGACATGGCTGAAATAATAATTATTTCTGCAGAACATACTAGTGTACTTGTGCTGTGAATATGAACTTCCTATTTCCAGTCTTTCGAGACGTTTTGTTTGTTATTAAGCATGGGTGTCTGTTAAATAATTTTTTAACAGCATAAATTATAGAAATTAATATCTTGTGACACTTCTGCCAGGTTTTATAAACGAAATGTCTATGGATAGGACTCGTAGACCTACCAGAAATTTAACTACAGTTGAGATAAACATAACTCATTTTTTAAATTTAGGTTGAAATGTATATTCTGTGTAGGGAAATCGACAAATTTAGCCATAATCAGTGATGGCTGATGCTTCAAATGACTTGGAGGTAAACTTCTTTCATAGCCAGATCTCGATAGTGCCACCTACTGCCTGCCTGCCCCCTACCACTCCGTGTCCAAAGAGACAATTTGGCGCACCTCTACAAGCAGGACCAAGGGAAAGCATTCCGGTTTGCCCTCGCCCTTAGATCTGTAGAATGTCTTATCTCTGCTTGTTTCTGCTTGCTTCACCTCGAGCAGAGGTGTCGGCTTACCAAGTTGCACACTTCTCTTCCCAGGTTAAAGCTTAATAATTTGTTTCTAAAAGATACAAGTTACCTTTGGGTTTCCCCTTCAGGGCACCCCTTCCTAACCTTTTGCATGCACAAAGGCTTCTCTCCCTCACATCTTTTCAAACTGTTAATTTTCTTTACAACCAAGTGTATAAAGGTCGTTTACCCTCAAAATCGTGATACATTTGCAAAAACATCCAAAGATATGTGGCAAGTAACAATATAAAAGTCATTGTTGTTCCCAAATCTGTTAAAAAAATATTGGGTTTAAAAAAATTGCTTGCACTTGGTCTTGAACCCACTAAGTTTGACAGCGCAGTACAGTGCCACTAACCACATGATTATTCTTGCTAGGTAGAGAGTAGAGACTTCATTATCATCCATGATCAGATATGAAGGATTTTACAGTTGATGCATCTTTAATTTATAAGACTTTTTACCAAATATGACGTGTTTTTGATGAATTTTCAATGCTCCAAAAACATATGAAGGGTGGATGTTGCCTTCATTTTGCTCATTTGCAATGCAAGGTGCACAGTAGCTCCATTCCCTTTGCTTCGGGTCCATTCATGCATAACTGCCAGAGCTCGAGCACCCAGGAGCTGGAGTCTTTACCAGCTCCAATGCCAATGATAAAAGCAACGTTTCCTGTCGCCTCTCCCTGCCAGCTGAGCACCCATGTGCTGCCTCCAGGGAGTTCAGAAGAGGATTTGAACCCCATCCACACATGTGCATTGCAAAGCTGTGGTCACTGCCACCTATATTCAGCAACTGCATTATGCCTTCTATAAGTGCTGCCTCCAGGACATGAAACATTTCTCATGCGATAAAAATACTTTGAATGTGTATATAAAATTATCTGATAGAAGAATGATAGTTTAAAAACACTTTATATTTATTTATTTACTTTTTTACGAGCTTTTTATCCAAGGGGTTCACTGAGCCAGTGAACACATAGGATGTGCCGGCACTGGCCATAGGATTAATTATTATCATGAAAGTTAATAAAGTTGGAGAGGCAGAAAAAGAAGTTCTTATTTGTTAATGACAATACAACAAAACTAATGGTTTAATAACAAAACTGTAACTTGCAGAAACCTAGTGATTGTACTGAAGAGCTAAATGCATCACTCAAAAGTTGAGAAATTCTCATTAGAATTCAATATAGTATATGTAAAAATCTATTTATTTATAACTTTACATATTCTGAAAGAATGAGAATACTTGTTTCAACTCATGCCACCATGGGAAAGCATGGTCCACAAGCAGGAACGGTGTTGTGCATCACTTAACATAATTCTGTTGTCAGCAATGCAGCAAGTGATTTTCTTACATAGGTTGTGCGTATGGAGCCATAAAATTGGGTGTGTATATTTAAAGCGAACTTAAAGGAAGGTGTGTGAGTATAAGGAAGTATATGTTTATACACATGTATGACTGGCAGAGAGAAGTGGGAGAAAGAGATGTACAGAATGAAGACAGTGGAGGAGAAAAAATGTTCAAATGTTTGTAAATCAATCGGACTCAACTCAGTGGTTACTAATCCGTAATTTACAAATTATTTAAACTAAGGTAAACTAAGCTTAGGAAAACATGACCACCCATTGAAGAGGGGGGACTCGAACCCCCCGACGGCTAATGGCTATGCAGACTGCTGCGCGGCACCACAGTGTGCACAGCTAATCTGCCGTGGCACGGTGGAGAAGAGGACTCACAGGGTAGGGAGCAGGAGTTGCTCAGAGAGAGGGGAAAAGAGGGGATGGACTAAAAAAGGGTATTGAACGAGTTGAAAAGAGAGAGGGGAGAACTAGGAGGAAAGATTAAGAGAGGTTAGAATAAGATGTACAGAGATGGAGACAGGAGAATGTGAACAGAGACGGGGAGAGGAAAAGGAAGATTTTTCCTTGAGAGACGTGGGAAGAAGGGTAGGGTAAGACCGACAAATAGAGTGGGAAGGAGACTGGCATGGAGAAGTGGAAATGGTATGAAAGAGGAGAGAGAAAGATGTGGAAAGAGTGTAAATGAAAATGCAGTTACACAGTGTGATAGTTGTAGATGAACAAACACAAGCCGAAAGAGAAGCATTAAGATGGACAGACACTAGGAAAAGGAGAAGAATGACAGAGTGTGAGGAAAGAGAGATTAACTGACTGGATGGAAGGAGGTGGACATGTGACAGAGGAGGAGCAGACAGATTGTGGGGGAGAAGGAGATGGACGAACAGGGAGATACGAGTTGTTTATAGAAAAAGTTTGGAGGAAGAAATTGAGAGACGTAAAGCATTGGCGAATAGAAGTATCCACAGATATGGAAACATGGAGAGGGACAGAGACAAGTGATGGGCGTCAGAGAGATGGACTGAGGTAGAGCATACGAGCACAGAAACGCAGTAAGGACAGAGAGGGAGAGTGGGGAAATTTATGTGGATGGACAGCGAACAATATGTGACGATACGAGCAATATATGTGTCGAACGTGACTGTATATTTGTCGAACGTGACTGTGGACGAAGATTTGAGAAAAACGCTAGTTTTGGGTCAAAACAAACCGTTTTTGTTCTACTGTCTTTTTATTCTCTTCAAACTAGTTTTCAGCTTATTAGGCCATCATCAAGAATGAGAGATATTTCCTGATGATGGCCTAATAAGCCGAAAACTAGTTTGGAAACAATAAAATCTTTTGTTGAACAACCGAAATATGGAATTTTTCTACGAAGTGGTGACGGAACAATCCATACATAAAAAAACACTAGTTAATCATGTAATGTTATGATAATGAAGAAAATGCTATATGAATTCTATAACTGAATGGAAAGAGACTTGCATTTTTATGAGACATACATGCTAGGTTACTTATTGCAACCTCAAGCATCTTTATCAATACCCTTGATCGAAAATGAATACAAAAGTATGGGTTTCACACGGATGTGTATGGTACTGGAGCAAAAGCAACAAGCTGAACACACGACTAACTTTGCAACCCAACAAGCCGAGCAGCAATAGGCTGACCGAGAGCCACGCATTACTCAGCTGTTCAGTACAGAGAGCTGGCCTGTCTTTGGGCAGACCACAAGACACGGGCTTCACGAGGTGAAACTTCGGCAGTACATTACTCTAGTCTTGACTACCACCACTTAACTCCTTTGACTCGTGAGCAGTAGCTGGTGAGAAACTAAGGTTGCAGAAAACATTAAGCAAGATACAGAGAGGCCTTTTAAGTACGTTCCCTACCTCCACATAACCGTTAACCCTACAGCACAGGGAAGTGGGGACTCACCTGTGCCGGACGCAGCGCTTCCCAGTTAGCTGGTCTTGGGCCGGGCGACAGCAGCGCTTGGCAGCAGCGGCCGCTGTCGCCTCCGTGAAACTAGACTGAGGCTGGCAGCTGTTTTCTGCGATGGACTGGTCGGTGCTGAGGATACAGCAAAAATACGCAGCATTACACGAAAATAAATGGAGTCTACCTATCTCCATTGTCCTGTATCAGAAGACTACACTTATAAACTATAGTCTAGCCGACATACGTTGATCCCTGGTGCCTGGACCAACCAGCTTTGAGCGCCGGCTGCGGCAGAACACCCTTGGAGTAAGTCGAGCGCGAACGTTGCTCTGCACATGCACGAGTCCGGCTGCGCTGTGTACTTTTGCCAGCTCTGTCAGACAACAGCGACCGTTAGATATACTGTCTGGCAGTGAACTAACTATTTGGCCACATGGTTGCATTTCGTTTCTGCGAACGGGGCGGCCCAGCCCAGTGGGCGGAGCCATGAATCATCGTGTTTCGGCCCGACTGTAATTTATCTGTTTATTTTTAGCGCTCAAAACCTAATAACGCTCTAAAATATTAATGATTTGTCCAATTTGACAAGAAGACACATGGTGAGAATTATTTAACAATATGAAACAAAACTACGGCGTGCACACACTTAATTCAACATGTAAACATCACTACAAATATTCTGATTTAGATTATGACTTGTTCAGTTGCCTGCCCTATGTGGTGATGATGAAGCGCAGGCAGTAGCGAAATTCTGCATGACCCACTGAAGTGTCGGAATATCGATGCTGTCCATGAACTCCTGAATGGCTGTTTTCAACTTAAAGTTGGTTTTACGATTGTTTCTGTGTACATTATCTCTAATATAGTCCCACAAAAAGGAGTTGCGCGTGTTTTGATCCGGGAATATGGCGGTCGATCGAGGACCTTACCAGTGGCCTCCGGGTACCCTACAGCCCGAATGTGGTCCCAAAGAATGCTCCCGCTGGTCTTCAAACACTCTCCTGTTTCTTGTACGATAAACATCTTGTCGAGATCAGGGTCATTTTGGATAATGGGGATGAAATCATCTTCCACCACCTTCACAAACCGTTCGGTAGTCACTGTGACACTATGAAATGTCGCACCAACTATTCCATGACTGGACATTGAACACCACACATTCACCCATTCAATGTGAAGAGACTTCCTGATCACAAAATCCGGTTAGAGCGCACGAGACACGAGAAAGAGCAGCGAGCAGATTGACAGATCAAATCAAGAAGATCTACGGTATACCTCTCCAGGAGGCACTAGGAGAATCTGTCAATCGTCTGGGATGGAGACGCTCGGTTCATGGGGTCACAACGCTCAGCAGTGAGCACAACGACTTCTGATGATGATGAATAAACCATAAGTAAAGTTTTTCATTCTCCCAGACTAAAAAAAATTAACGAAAAGAAAAAGGATTGGAAGTGAGCAATATTTATGGAGTAATTTTCTGGGTATGAGATCCACCTGATATGCAACACAATAATTTATTATATACCGAAACTAGTTTCAGCACCTCTGTGCCATCATCAGTGGGATTTCCATTTATTTAATACTTCTTTCACATTCTGTGCTCATGTGGGACCCTTTCTACATTTTTATTTAGTGGTAGCTTTGTCATAGTTTCTTTTGGTGTGCACTTCCTTTTTCCCGTTTTTTAGGTAACACACATGTAATAAACATATTCTGTGGATTTTTATATATCACAATCACTTCTCACTTTAAAGCGTGAAGCGCAAGGACGTATTCTTACTGGCTCTCTGAACGCCACTCTTGATTGGTTGCTTTCACCTTCCGTCATCCATCGCGCCGCTGCCAACATCGACAAGAGAGGAAGAATGTGTTGATACATAAACTGAATTTTAACTAGAACTAAAACTGTATTGGGGGGGGGGTGGGAATATTCCCCACGGACAGATGCATACTTGTGTCAATCCACCACAATGCCTCTCAGAATGACGAGATGAGCCAGGACGTGGCTCGAAAATATTTCCCAGACCATAAAGTGCTCACCTCCTGCTTGGACCCCCCTTCCCCCTGATGTTGTTGCAGGGTGTTTACCGCCAGATGGTTATCACAGTACACGCTCCGATGGACCATAAAACGCGAGTCAGCTGCCGACATAAAGTGGAAGTCCAGTTACGGTACTGCAATGCATATTGTAGCCTTACTTAATGATGAACGCAGCAGGGACGCATAGGCCGGGCGCCTACTGTGGAGACTCATACGCAGCGATGTTCGTTGAACATTTGTTTATGACGTGCTGTTTGTAGCCTCCTTGGCTTGTCTGGGCAGTCAATGTCGTATCTGCAGCTGGCGTTCATCCCTCTCATTTGTGGGTCGTGGTGTACCACGGTTGCCTCAATGCCGGTTTTGGTGGCACTGTTTTACCCTGCGCGGTTTAGGCTACTTCCTACACGGCAACTCGCGCACTGTTTCCAAACTTTGCCGTGTGGAAAATGCTCCCAACCTTAGCCCTAAAGCCAATGTTTATGCTCTTCTGAGCGTCAGATATATCGATCCGTTTACGCATTACGAGAACGACTGCACAGTTCACCCGTCCCTCCGACACGCCTTATACTCCACCCTCTCCTACATCTGCTGTGAGTGAGTGGTCTTGTGTATTAACGTTGAACATGGGCAGTGGTGATAAGTTCACTTATCAGCTACTTTTTCTTTATGACAAATATTCAAAAAATAAATTCGTGCAGCTGTATATAGGTTTTAATACCGTATTTCTCATGCTTTAACTCCAATAATATCATATTATGTATTTTTTACCTTTATAATTGGTGTCCCACTGAAAGTTTACATTTTTTTTAATGGTAGATTTGGCGCAGTTTCTAGATACACTTTATATTTTCTGCGCTCTCCATTCAAGATACCATAAAACTGTTTACTGGTGCTGTTTTTAAATCAAATGTTGAACAACATGGCATACTTTTCATTCTATTTAAAATGCATTTTATAGACAAAAGATGAATGATGATAAAAAGTACTTGAAATTTAAATTCTAGAAATACAACATAAATACCACGTTAATCTATATAATATTACCATTATTTTATTTGAAAAATTTACTTTGAACAGTTTCGTGATGTGTGATTTCATGAAATTACGTTACTTTCGCTCGTAAAAAGCTACCGGAAGCATTTGCGTATCACAGCTGCGAGACTGTCTATTTTCTGTGACAGAAAAATGAAACTCTACAAAAAAGTCAAGGTTTTCTGCTTTCCAGTTTGAAATGGAAAGGCCCATACATCCTACGTATGATATTTTCTTTCATTTACGTCATTGCTTTCTAATGAACAAGCGGGAGCGAAGGACTGCATCTCCGTCTTAGAGCCTTTTCAATTCGAACACTTTGTTCTTGAACTTGCGGTCTTATTCTTTTCTGTTTGTTTCTTTTACATATTGTTATTACAGGTGTTTCCCTAATAGCTTTCTCCTATTTTTCTCAGAGTTTTGAAGATCTTGTACGATTTTGTGTTTTCGGATGCCTTTTGTAGGCGATACTGTGAATGCGTCTTGATTTCTCCTCAGTCTTAGTTCCATTAAGAGACGCAGTGTCAGGGCTGCCTCTCTGGTGCCTATAACTTTCCTAAAGCGAAGCCCGTCGTCACCTAAAAGATCCTCTTTTCTTCCATTCTTCTATGCATTACACTCTTCAGTAGTCAGAATGCATGAGCTGATAAGCTGATTGTGGGTAAGTTGTCACACTTATCTGCCGCTGTTATCTTTGGCATTGTGTGGAAGATATTTCTCCGGAAGTATGATGGTCTCATAGATTCTACACACCATATTGAATAGTTTTTCAGCTGTCACCTCCGCCAAAGATTTCGAAATTCCGATGCAGCGTTTAAACGTTCAAATATTTGTAATCCTAAGGAACCAACTGCTGAGGTCATTGATACCTAGCCTTACACACTGCTTAAACTAACCTGTACTAAGAACAACACGCACACCAACACTTGAGGCAGTTTTCAAATCTCAGACGGGAGCGGCCGCGCAATCCGTAACATACTGGACCGGAAGACCATTCCCGCGCCTGATGCAATGACAAGAGATTTATACTGTAATAATGTTGCCTTCCTGGAAGTGAGGAAAAAAATAAAAGCTGAAAGAACAAAATTACTCTAGTTATGATCCAAGTATATTAAAAGATATAAAAACCAACAGTCATAACATTAATGATTTTATTAACTGGCAACCAATTTCAGAACCTCATTAGTGCCATCTTCAGGCTAGCAAGACATCCAGGATGAAAATGTGAGCTATATGGGTGAATTATACTGCATTCACAGCGGATGTGCACACGTGTCTATTTGAAATCTGTGAATCCAGTTTAATTCAGTCATATAGATCACATTTTCATCCTGGATATCATGAGGACCAGAAGAAGGTACTAATGAAGTGCTGAAAAAATCATGATTGTTACGGCTGTTGGTTTTAATATTTTAATATACGTCGATCATAATTTCAACCAGCCGTTGTCCCACTCTCCACATTAGTATAAAGCTAAATCAATTACTGTAGTTACAACTCGAATCATATTTCTAGACATAGTAAATTCTCGCAATGAAAACTGTCTGTATTTTCTACTTTAAAAAAATATCGATAATGGTATTAGCACAGTCTATATCACAGACAGTCGCGAAACTCTCTACGGAAAAATTACAGCTGAAGCGATACTAGCTCTCTAAGCGGCCAATAGGTATTAACAGAGGGATGCCATGATACAAACTGAGAAGTTGTCGTTTTTAATGCTGTTACTTTCATATCTCGTAGCCATTAAACGTTGTGGTGAACTTTCTAATACAAAAACACCATTTAAGTAATGACAATCTATAATAACAAATTCCTGAATTTATTCTCTTACGTGGATCGTTTCAAATTCAGATTTAACTTTTGTTTATGGTGTGCGTTCACTAAAAGGAAAACTGCGAATACGAATATTTCTTGGGTTTTATTACTCCTAGCAGAACATAATTTCAAACTCACAAATAAAAAAAGATGGACCTGTTGCATAATCAACGACACAAAGCACGTGTTTAATCCATATAACATCAGAAAGTCTAAGAACTAACGTCACAGACGCAGTTACTAAGTTTTTTAAACAGACGAAGGTGTAGATGCCTCCAGCTATTAATCGGGGAATACCAACACCAACATTGACGAAGTTTTCATAAAAGGGTAATGATAAATACCAACAACAACATTGACGAAGTTTTCATAAAAGGGCAATGATAAATAAAATTTAAAAAAATTATAGGATAAAAAAGTTTAATGCTATTTCGTCGATATCTGACATTTGGAGCCATTGTTTGTGTCTAAAGTATAGGATGATTGCCGCGGCGAAACAGTCGTGCGCACTGAGCCGCCGTTCTGTGGTGCGCGGCTGTTTGTCGTTGGAGGTTCGAGTCCTCCCTCGGGCATGGGCGGATGTGTTGTCCTTAGGTTAGTTTCACTTATTTGAAGTAGTTTATAAGCTGGGGACTAATAACCAAGCAGTAATTTGAACATTTTAATAGGATGATTTTTACAATAAGTAAACAACAACCAACCATACGTAATTATGCTATTTATTTACAGAATAGTGTCATTACCGGTTTCAAACATTTCATTTCATCATCAGACGCCTGTTCACGTCTATATACATTTCCTGTCATTTAGAGTTTGCTTATACTCACACCCAGAGCTGTACTTAGGGTATGCGACGCTCCTGATCAATAATTTATTTTACGCCATCCCCCCCCCCCTTTCGCATCTTCGATTCAAACTGTTATATATAATCATCTCTCTGGATACGCCACTGCTATCAACACACAAACCTGAATTTTAAAATTTATTGCTGTAATACAAACTTGGCATCTGAGATTCAAACTGTTATATACAGGGAGTTTCACTAAGTGTGTTTGCCTCTGTAACTTATAAAATAATAGGTGACGGGAAATTTTAATGCGGTAAGTCAACAAAAGAAATGTTACACTTTCTGCGGAGCTGTGAACATAGTTTATTGTATCAGTTTCCAAAGAGTTACAGCACAAAGATATAATTTAAAAAAAAAATGGAACAATAGTTTTTCCTATCGTGCATTGGATTCGTTGAAACCAGCTGCGTCCAAATCAATTTAAACTACATTCCTATCACTGTTAGTTTGGGAGCTACAACCCTTCAAAGTTTCAGGGGCAGATACCACAAACGCTGCGCATAATGTAATGCGCCTTCTGAATGTGGTGCGGCCGAGTTGTAACGTCGCCGGTGTCACGGAGCGAGAAGCTTCCTCGATGCGCTGTTAGACTGTCGACTGAAGCCGCACACGGTCGTATACCCGACAGTTGGAGCCACACAAACTACCGGGGCTCAACATACCACAGTTACTGACATCGGATGACGATGGCATACACGAACAACGAGTACGTTGCCATGTTGCTGATGCTCGGCGAGTTCCGACACGATGCCACTGAAGCAGCCACGGCATATGCCGTGAGATATCCTAGGCGAAGAGCCCCGGCAGTCATTACGTTCTTACGTGCCGAACAACGACTTCGGGAAACAGGCAGCTTGGTAATGTGCCGCGGTAACAGACGAAGACCTGCAAGAAGTGAGGAGACGGAGATGTTTGTTTTAGCTGCATGTCAGCTTACGAGCCGTTGCTGCAGTCGCTGGTGTCAGTCTCACATCTGTGTGGCGTATATTACACGGCCACAGGTTTCACCCGTACCGCCTGCCACTGACCCAGGAGCTGCATGGGAACGATTTCCGTGCAAAAGTGACATTCTATGAGTGGGACATGCGTAATTTCACGCTGGAGTCTTTACAAAGTGTTATGTTCTCTGATGAGTTCACTTACACAAATTATGGTGCAGTGAATCGCCATAACATGCGCTACTGGGCCGCAGACAATCCTCGGTGGGTACGACCTCTCGACAGTCAACGTAGGTGGTCTATTAACGTATGGTGTGGAATCTTGGGGATGAAATCATCAGTCCACACTACTTCCCAGGTACACTGACAGGTGAGTTATATCGCGCTTTTATAGCTGACAGTTTGGGTGATCTCCTTGAACATGTGTGTCTACACACGAGAGTCCATATGTGGATGCAGCGCGATGGTCGCCCAGCCCATTCTGCGCGTGCTGTTGTGGATATCTAAAGGATCGTGTTTATGTAGAAGGATCGTGTTTATGTCCACTCCCATGAACCACAGACATTGCCGAGGTGGGGTGGCTTGCGTGCCTCAACGATACAGATAGCCGTACCGTAGGTGCAACCACAGCGGAGGGGTATCTGTGGAGAGGCCAGACAAACGTGTGGTTCCTGAAGAGGGGCAGCAGCCTTTTCAGTAGTTACAGGGGCAACAGTCTGGATGATTGACTGAGCTGGCCTTGTAACATGAGCTAATGTGGCTTTGCCACACAGCTACTGCGAACGGCTGAAAGCAAGGGGAAACTACAGCCGTTACCTTTCCCGAGGACATGCAGCTCTACTGTATGAACATATGATGATGGCATCCTCTCGGGTAAAATATTCCGGAGGTAAAATAGTCCCCCATTCGGATCTCCGGGCGGGGACTACTCAGGAGGATGTGATCATCAGGAAAGACAATACTGGCATTCTACGGGTCGGAGCGTGGAATGTTAGATCCCTTAATCGAGTAGGAAAATTAGAAAATTTAAAAAGGGAAATGGATAGGTTGAAGTTAGATATAGTGGGGATTAGTGAAGTGCGGTGGCAGGATGAACAGGATTTCTGGTCAGGTGAGTACAGGATTATAAATACAAAATCAGTTGGGGGTATCACAGGAGTAGGACTGATAATGAATAAGAAAATAGGAATGCGGGTAAGGTACTATGACCAGCACAGCGATCGCATTATCATTGTCAAGATAGATACGAAGCCAACACCGACAACAGTAGTACAGGTTTATATGCCAACTAGCTCTGCCGATGATGAGGAGATCAAAGAAATATATGAGGAGCTAAAGGAAATTAATCAGACAATTAAGGGAGAGGAAAACTTAATTGTTATGGGAGACTGGAATTCGGTAGTAGGACAAGGAAGGGAAGGGAAGATAGTGGGTGAATATGGTCTGGGCAAAAGGAATGAAAGAGGAAGCCGCCTGGTAGAATTTTGCACGGAACATAATTTAGTTATAACAAACACCTGGTTTAAGAATCACAAAAGACGGTTGTATACGTGGAAGAGACCAGGAGACACCGGGAGATACCAGATAGATTTTATAATGGTAAGACATAGATTTCGGAACCAGGTTTTGAAGTGTAGGACATACCCAGGGGCAGACATAGACTCTGACCATAACTTGTTGGTTATGAACTGTAGGCTGAAACTGAAGAAACTACAGAAAGGTAAGAAAATAAGGCGATGGGACCTAGATAAATTGAAGGAACCTGAAGTTCTTAAGAATTTCAGAGGGAGCTTCAGGCAACAATTGACAGAAACAGGGGAAAATAAAACAGTTGAGGAGGAATGGGTAAAATTGAGAGATGAAATAGTGAAGGCAGCAGAGGACAAAATAGGTAGGAAGGCAAGACCTACAAAGAATCCTTGGATATCACAGGAGATACTAAATTTAATCGATGAAAGGAGAAAGTATAAAAATGCAGTAAATGAAACAGGCAAAATGGAGTACAGACGACTAAGAAATGAGATTGACAGGAAGTGCAAAATGGCTAAGCAGGAATGGCTAGAAGGCAAATGCAAGGATGTAGAAGAATGTATAAATAGGGGAAAAATAGATACAGCCTACAGAAAAATAAAAGAAACATTTGGAGATAAGAAAAACAGCTCCATGAATATCAAGGACACTGATGGAAAACCAGTTCTCAGCAAAGAAGGGAAAGCTGAAAGGTGGAAAGAGTATATAGAGGGGCTCTACAAAGGAAATGAACTTCGAGACACTATTGTAGGAAGGGAAGAGGACGTAGATGATGATGATGAAATAGGAGATACTATACTGAGAGATGAATTTGACAGAGCACTGAAAGACCTAAGTCGAAACAAGGCCCCTGGGGTAGATGATATCCCGTCAGAGCTACTGAAGTCTCTGGGAGAACCAGCCATGACAAAATTGTTTCACATTGTGTGTAAGATGTATGAGGCAGGTGAAGTACCCTCAGACTTTAAGAAAAATGTTATAATCCCCATTCCAAAGAAAGCGGGTGCAGACAGGTGTGAAAACTACAGAACCATCAGTTTGATAAGTAATGGTTGCAAAATATTAACACGAATTATATACAGAAGGATGGAAAAGCTGGTAGAAGCCGACCTCGGGGAAGATCAGTTTGGGTTCAGGAGAAATGTAGGAACACGGGAGGCAATACTCACTTTACGGCTTATCCTAGAAGATAGATTAAGAAAAGGCAAACCTACATTTCTAGCTTTTGTAGATTTGGAGAAGGCTTTTGACAATGTTGATTGGAATAAACTCTTTCAAGTTCTGAAGCAAGCAGGAGTAAAATATAGGGAGCGTAAGGTTATTTACAACTTGTACAAAAACCAGACAGCGGTTGTCAGAGTTGAAGGGCATGAAAGGGATGCATTGGTTGGAAAGGGAGTAAGACAGGGTTGTAGCCTTTCCCCAATGTTGTTCAGTTTGTACATTGAGCAAGCTATAAAGGAAAGCAAGGAGAAATTTGGAGAAGGAATTAAAGTTCAAGGTGAAGAATTAAAAACATTGCGTTTTGCTGACGACATAGTGATTCTGTCAGATACAGCAAAGGACCTGGAAGAGCAATTGAACGGAATGGACAGTGTGCTGAAAGGTGCATATAAGATGAACATTAACAAGAGCAAAACTAGGGTAATGGAGTGCAGTGTAAGAAAATCAGGTGATGCTGAAGGAATTAGATTAGGTAACGAAACAATAAAGGAGGTAGATGAGTTTTGTTACTTGGGCAGTAAAATAACAAATGATGGTCGCAGTACAGATGATATAAAATGCAGAATGGCAATGGGTAGAAAGGCGTTTTTGAAAAAGAGACATTTGTTAACATCGAATATTGATTTAAGCCTAAGGAAGTCCTTTCTGAAGGCATTTGTATGGAGTGTTGCCTTGTATGGGAGTGAAACATGGACGATAAGCAGTGTGGACAGAAAGAGGATAGAGGCTTTTGAAATGTGGTGCTACAGAAGAATGCTGAAGATTAGGTGGGTGGATCGCGTAACTAATGAGGAGGTACTGAACCGAATTGGGGAGAAAAGAAATTTCTGGCATACCTTGACTAAAAGAAGGGATAGATTGGTAGGACACATTCTTAGACATCAAGGAATTGTGAATTTAGCGTTGGAGGGAAGTGTGTGGGGTAAAAATCGCAGAGGGAGACCAAGAGACGCGTATAGTAAGCAGATTCAAGTGGATGTGGGTTGTCGTTCTTATGAGGAGATGAAAAGGCTTGCTCAGGATAGAGTAGGGTGGAGAGCTGCATCAAACCAGTCTCCGGACTGAAGACCACAACAACGTGTTTATGTCACTGAGCCCACATCCCCAGATGATCTAAACCGGCGCATCGAGGACGCATGTCGCTCTGTCACACCGGCGATGTTACATCTCATCCGCAGATCCTTTTGACGAGCATTGCATTATGCATTGAGGAACATGGACACACATTTGAACATCTCATGTAAATCAACTTCCCACCGCCATAACATCCATCACCCACCACACAGCCATGTATTATGTACAGCATGTGGTATCTGCCCCTGAAACTTTGAAGGGTTGTAGCTCCCAAACTAACAGTGAAAGGAATGTAGTTTAAATTGATTTGGACGCAGCTGGTTTCAACGATTCCAATGCACGATAGAAAAAACTATTGTTCCATTTAGAAAATTATATTTTTGTGCTGTAACTCTGTGGAAAATGATACAATAAACTATGTCCATAGCTCCGCAGAAAGTGAAACATTTCTTGTGTTGACCTACCGCAGTATAATTTCCCGTCGCCTATTATTTTATAAGTTACAGAGGCAAACACACTTAGTGAAACACCCTGTATAATCATCTCTCTGGATACGCCATTACTATCAACACAAAAACCTGAATTTTGAAATTTATTGCTGTAATACAAACTGTGAATAATGATGATTCAGTTAACATTAAAATAATATTTGATGATTCAATTAACATTAAAATAATATTTAAATTTTTTTTTTCGATGCCAAAAATTTGCGGCCCCCAAAATTTTGCCGCCCTGTGCAGCTGCACATGTCGCACCTGCCTAAGTACGGCCCTGTTCACACCACAAATCAAAATTATGCATGTCACAAGAAATTACTTTGTTGATTCGCCATGAAACTACGCTTTAGGAGTTCTGCAGCCTCGATCGGACAAGAGCGTTTTAAAAGTCCTTTTAAAAAGCGTTACACAAGTTTTAGTTCGCGCGTCAGCACTTCTAAGACGCGTCCCTTTACTATCGAGCAGTACTCTCTTATAAGCTGTGGGCGGTTTTTTTTTTCCAAAATGATGAACCATACGACATTATTATAGCTTGTATTGAGCCGAGAGAAAAACAAGCGCCCAGGAACAGTGGAGTATTTGCACAAAAATACTGGACAAAATTATTTTTTATAGTTTTAAACGTTTAAAGCATTCCCGATCACTTTTAGCTTTGTTGTATGTATATAAAAGCCGCCATACTACTTTAGTATCAACCTTTGAGAGGCGTCTGAGATGACTCTGTGTGCATTTGTTGTTTGTGTGCTTGTCCTTCTGTTTGTACCACACTACTCTCCACTATTTACAGTATTTTAACGTGAACTCATGACATAATACTTCATTTGATGTACAGATTTTAAGGGCGTTATGATATGCCTCGTCACGTACATGATTTTTTCATCTGTACCAGGCTTGATGTAATTACGCACAGTACTATTTAAAAATATCTTCTTAGATTAATTCAGCACTCGTAGTTATGTTAACAATGATGTTTAATGTATGACATGTACGAAGATGATCATGTATGTGTAGTAAAGGTTAGCGTGACCATCACGTACATTTTTCTGTTGCTCGCGATCATGGTAGACGGTTATCCAATTTCCTGGGCAACTGTTATCAACTTCACCTCGTGATTTTATTTATACATCATATCGTAATACTTTATTTTGTATGACGAATAGCAATATGGATGGATGGCTTGATTTTTAAAGGGACTAAACAACTACGGTTATCAGTCCCAATAGCAATATGTAATTAGGTAACAGTATTCTATCCATGGGCTTCGGGTAGGTACTCTAAATTCGCGCATTTGCGTGAGGGTCCGAAATGTGGATAAATGTGGATTCAAATATGAAATAATGAGTTTATATATTTTTTCAAAAAATTTAATACGATTTTAAGGGTGTACTTTTTAGCGGGAAAGGGAAAAATAAGTTGATTTATAAGCAACGTTTAATTTAAACTGACCTTTAAAATAAAGTTTGTCATTCCGGGGCTACACTCAGAATACCTTCTATTTCTATATTCGCCATCTTGAAACACAAACAGCGCGAGAATGGCCGCTTGGTCTAAGGCGTATTATCACGGATGGCGCGGCCGCTCCCCTTCGGAGGTTCGAGTCCTCCCTCAGGCATGGGGGTGTGTGTGTATTGTTCTTAGCATAAGTTACTTCAAGTAGTTTGTAAGTCTAGGAACCGATGAGCTCAGCAGTTTGGTCATTTAGCTTGTACTGTTATCGTGTATTTGTTCTGACAGTACAAAATTCTTCCGTATGATTAATTCTCGGATGTGGAATATACGGAAATTTATTCGTTCCTTCTACGAGGTCCGGCTAGTCCGTGCCTTGTATTAAGGGAAATAATTTTTGTAAATCATATAACCATTAGAACACCTGGAAATTTACTTCTCAATTCCACTGATAAAGTAGGCTACTATCTCTTCTTTCAGATTATACAGAACTTTATTCCGTTCAGAACTAATGCATTAAAGGGATATCACAGTCTAACATATACAGTCGCGATACTCACTGCTGTAAAAGTTGTTACCAACTGACAGTTGCAACGTTACTAGCGTTCCCAGTGGTTGGCAAGCCGCCGAAAGAGTGATGTTTGTTTATAATTGTACGTAATTAACGAAATAGTATAATTTTGGCGTTACAAGCATTAGTAACACATCAAGAGACATACATAATAAGTAAAAACAGCCGAATTTAACTGATTCAGTGGTATAACGGAGAAAAAAATGTTCATATGTTTGAATAGCTTATGGGACTTAACTATGGGGTCATCAGTCCCTAAACTTACAAACTACTTATGAACTAGCTAACACTAAGGACGGCACAAATATCCATGCCCGAAGGAGGATTCGAACTCCCGACCGTAGTGGGATCCCCTCGGCCACTGCGGCCGGCTATAACGGACAACTTTGTAATAAACCAATACTTACGAATATGTGTGTATTTGCAACTTATTCTGCTGTAACTAAGTAGAACATAAATATACGATAAACATGAATTTCTATTACGAACTGTTCTTACGAAGACAAGAGTTTTTTTACGCGTGTCAGTTGGGTGTGGAGTCTAATGATTCGCACATTTTTAGGCTTCACTCGTATTTCTTATACGCGCATATTCTTTTAAGTGTGATTACTTTAGCTTAAGAAGACAATGTTTTGAAGATTTTTGCCGTTTGTGGTTCAGCTGTAGCAACAATTAGTGAATTGGGTTCTTCATTGTTGAATACAGTTTGATTGCTTTTTCAGTTTTCTCGCCAGTCTGTGATGTTTTTCCTTCAGCTACAGTTGTGGTGACTGATTTGGTATGCTAAATACTGTAGTTATTGCATTCTGTATTCGTTTCCTACGTTCCACCCTCGCCGATTTCACTGGAATTGGAATGAAGGAACGTTAACGTTCTTCAGAAGAAAAAAGACGTCTTTCTGCCAAAGGGCAAGCAGTCTGGTGTTTCCTAGCCATTTTTCTATTTTTAATAGTAAACTAAATTATTCAGTAAAGGCCTGTAGATTACAAGATAATAGTAAATAAACTGCGCTGCAATGGACCGTTTCCCTACCTTAACAGGGATCTTAGAAAACCTAAGAAAGACAAAGATGGAGCTATTTTTAAGTTATTACATATTTCATGATACTACATATGTTCCCTAATGTGAAAAGTGTGTTAAAACCAATATAAAGGATACTATTCGCACTCATCCACTATCGTATTCATAAAAGTAGCTTGCCGGCCGCTTGGAGCGTTGCTGTCGCAGTGTATAACAAAAATCTTAGGGAGTGTCGTGACTGTATGTGTTAGACTGTGGGGATATTAACAGTTCTGATGTATATCTGACGGAATCTTAGTCAATAATAATTACCATAACTACCGCATATAAAACAAATGATAATTGTGATTCTTGAGTTTCTCCCGGCGTATTTGATGATCAAAATATCCACGGGTGTACTGCCGGTCTATAGTGTCCAACGGGCCCGTTGTACACTATAGACCGGCAGTACACCCGTGGATATTTTGATTATCAAATGATAGTTAATCACAAATGTTGTAGTATTCTTTCTTCCTTGGCACTATGCAGTTCCTTTATTCCGTACAAGTGAGCTGCTATTCCCACGCCAAAACCTGCGGAAATAAATTCCGTCTGGCAGTATTTGCTCACAAAGTGCCAAACACCTTATATAATAAACCATTTGAATTTCTTGGGTCGAGCTAGGAACCAGAAGTGTACAATGTTACACTACAAGCTTCAGCAACATTTGAACATTTTTGAAACTCACACCACTGCTGCCAGTAATTTCGCGCAGTACTGCAGCAAGAAACAAGACAAAAATGATTTTAGCTTTTGTTTGAACAAGGGTGCGAAAAACAGTTTGAAGCGTCATACTCGGTTTTAGCGCAACGCTTTTTCAACTCTCGTGTGAATGAAGCTTAAGAATATACATTTACGTCTCATGCGCACTTCCTTCCTGCGGTGACTCATAGTGGAGTTGATTCCTTGTTATTGAACTGTTTTGGATGTCTGAACAGAAACGAGTTGAATCATGATTTTGCTGCTATTCTTGGTTGCATCCAGGATGACAAGAGCGATATACTGTGGATACAACTCAAGAAATTTTCTAAAGTGACATTTTTAAGCGACCTCCTCCGAGAAAGTGTTACATATTTTTGCAACGCATTTCAGTTGAGAATATGGTGGCTGCGGAGCTGAATGTATGTGGCAGTTCCACTTTAAATCGCCAGAGATGAATATGCGTGAATATTGAAGGGTAGTTATTGATTCCAGTGAGTGATCAGCGGTAACACATTCAGTTCTCTTTCTACGTGTATTCGCCACTGTTGCTCAGCAACAGACCGGTGGCTCGGGAAATGTCAAATTGTACGCTATATTAAGTTTGCGAAATGTCTGATTTACTTAGAAACGGCGGGTTATTCCAAGAAACTTTACTGTGAATTTGGAAAATTTACGGTTATGAAACATAGTTCTATGGCTGTACCTGAATATTTATTCAGTTCGAGTAAAGAAAAAAAAATTAAATAATGTTGAAATGTTTGTAATCTTGAAGGACCAAAAAGCCGTGTCATCTGAGACTTACAAACTACTTAAACTAACACTAAGAACAACGCACGAACCCATGACAGAGGGAGGACTCGAACCTTGAACCTGAGCGACTGCCCGGTCTGTAACGTGTTGTTCCAGACCATACGGCCAATCCCGAGTGGCAAAAAAAAAAAAAAAAAAAAAAAAAAAAAAAAAAAAAAAAAAAAAAAATTATCTGCAATATTTTGGTAGTGTTATTACTGTGACACTTCCTGGCACATTAAAATTGTGTGCCGGAACCGGAATTCGAACCTGGCTATCCAGGCACGCTTCACGCTGCGTCTTCACAACTTTATTTCTGCCAGTATTACGCCTCCTACTTTCCAAATAAGCGCACACTCGGCTGCAAAGTGAAAATATCATTATGGAAATATCCCTTAGCCTTTGGCTAAGCCATGTCTCCAACATATCCTTTCTTCCAGTTGTGTTTGTCCTAAAAGGTTCGCAGGAGAACTTCTGAGAAGTTTGGATAGTAGGAGGCGAGGTACTGATAAAAGTAAAGTTGTGAGGACGGACCGAGAAGCGTGCTGGGATAGCTCAGACGGTAAAGCGTTTTCCCGCGAAAGGCAAAGGTCCCAGTTTCGAAACCCGGTTGCGGGACATAATTTTAATCTGCGAGGTAGTTTCATATCAGCGCACACTCCGCTGCAGAGTGGAAATATTATTCTGTTATTACTTTGTTATCATAATCCATGCATAATATTTGCTAACTGTGCACAACTGATAACCAAGCTGTGAGGAAATGAACGGACATTTGCTACAGTTTGTCATCATTTCCAATCTCCGCGACATAAGCCGAATAAAGTTCTTCAATTGTTTATTTCCTTCCGTGTTTCGAAAATACCATTTGCCAGTACAGTAATCAGCAGTTGGGTCACCCTGTGCAATAATAATAACGGTAATAAAACATCGAGCGAAATTGTCAGTAATGGAATTTGAAAGATGTTATGTGACATCCAAACACAACCCTTGACGAAACATGACGGAGAATAATTTGGGAAAAAAAAAAAAATAAATAAGGGCGTTCAGCACGGATGGCTGTAATGCCGAGAACCTGGGTTTAATTGGCCGCACTACGAAGGACTTGTTGCTGATGCATTCAGCTTCGTGCTGCCAGCTGAGGAACTCTGTTCAGAAGTAGGAACTGCGAGGTCTAAAAAGTGGGAGAAGGATCTGAAGGGAGGTGGAGGTGGGCAGTAACGTGATCCTCCATACCGCATCTGCCAGGCAGAGGGCGAGGCGGCGTTCAGTAATCAGTATTTCGGTTGGGCAAGAGCTTTTTTCAGACGTACGTACTGTACTCAATTTTATTTTAAGGAATATTAATTTTCATAAAGAATTATTTTCAAAGGATAATCGCTTTACGCCTTAACGAACATAATGCTTGAAGTATGTTCAATGCCTTGTTCAAAGGTGAGGTAATGTTTTGAGAAAGGCTTGATACACTATTGTCATTTTAGAAAATATACTACAGCAAAATGTACTGTAACCATTAATTATTGTTGTCGGTTACATCCGTAAACCATCATTTGGTATGAAAGAATTTCGACGGAAACCAGTAGTAATAATAAATAAATTATAATATTTTCAGAACACAGTACTGTGATTGAACCAAAATTACAGTATTTTCAGAGCACAATAATGTGATTGGACCGTACAATCATAATTTAGTCAATAAATATTCATCATTTTCTCGATTTAAAGTTCTTTTTCTTGCCGTGTTTGCAGTAAAAATTATCTGGTATGAGCTACGTCTGATATGCAAAACACTAATTTATTATATACCCAAACTAGTTTCAGCACCTCTGTGCCATCATCAGTGGGTCTGCCATTTATTTAATGTTTCTTTTACAGTCTGTGGTTATGTGGGACCCTTTCTACATATTTATTTAGTGGTAGCGTTGTCATAGTTTCTTTGGCGTGTACTTCCTTTTCCGCGTTTTGTAGATAGCACACATGTAATAAACATATTCTGCGGGAAAATACATCAACAACCAGTCACTAGGTAGATATAACTGTCTGTTTCAGGTAATGTAAATTGAGCGCATTGATTAAGCAATAAGTTTTATTCGTTGTTAAGTGAAAGAGTGTTTCCAGTAATGAAATATAACTGTTACATCATGTTCTTTTTTCCAGCTTGTTCTGCTCTGACGGAAGCGCAAACTATCATTTTTATTTCTGTATACAGTTCAATTTTGCTTCATCCTTGCTCCTATTCATTCGATAAATAAACAAATTTTCAAGACGTCCTACATTCGATATGAAAGAGTTCTTCAAAATTCGTTCACGTCGAAAACACGAAGTTCGATATAGGAGTTTATCATGCTTTAGCAACATCTTACTCGTAAAAAATAATGTAAGGTATTTTCTACTAATGTGTAAATATTTTGCAATATGTTACTGGTAAAAAACATTTACGTCAACAGCGGCGATTTGTTTACAAAGCGAAAAACGTAAATACGCACTCTTATTGGCCGACTGAACGCCACTTCCGATTGGCTGCTTTCAGCTCCCGTCATTCGACGCGCCGTTGCCAATATCAACACGTCAGAAACACTGTACCGACACACAAACTGTATTTTAACCGGAACAAAAACTACATTTTGGGGTGGGAACATTCCCCATAGATACATACATGAGCTATATTTTTAACCTTTGTATTTTCGACACGATGGCGTGTACCGGCAGGACAATGCAACGCGTCTCATCCCTAAAAGAGTATGTGAGTGTTTGAAAAAGCACCAGCATGAGTTGACAGTACTTCACTACCCATCAAACTCCTTGGATTTCAACCCAATCTGGAATATGCGTGACGGCCTGTATGAAGCTTTTGGCATCGTAGCTGCTTAACCGAAAAAATTTTCGCACATGTTCAGGGCAATGGAGTTGACATAGCTTCTTATGGCTGTCAGTATCTTGGGTCACTTCCTACATATTTTGTAGCGGTCTGTGCTGCAAAAAGGTGGTTACTCAGGATTTGAACAGATAGTCACGTAATGTGACTGCACGATTAACATGTCCTCCGTCACAGAAGAGATAGTATACAGTAGTTCGTTTCTATATAAGTGAGACATTAAAAACATAACTTCTCTCGAAGTCGATGAAAATATGGTAACATACAGCGATTTCAGAAATACAGTTATTCGAAGTGTGAGCCAAGTAGTGTCATCATAACAATTCACCAAGGGGTCATTCCATGCCAAGTGGTTGGAGGCTCCCACATGACCCTCA
Organism: Locusta migratoria; assembly: GCA_026315105.1. Taxonomy (NCBI): domain Eukaryota; kingdom Metazoa; phylum Arthropoda; class Insecta; order Orthoptera; family Acrididae; genus Locusta; species Locusta migratoria. The sequence goes on along the minus strand of CM048747.1, from coordinate 280,742,549 downwards.
TGGATTTTGATGGAATTTTGTATGAACATTCACACGTGTTCTCAATGAACACTGGTAAAGTTTATTTCAGAAATTCAATACTTCCGGAGATACAGTCACTTGTTTAAGACCATAGCACAGCTTCCATAATGCGTCCTTTAATTTTCAGCAACTTTGAGATGATATATCTCTGGGAGTATCTGCATAAAAGAAACAAAACTTGGCCATCTTATACAACTGTTAGAGCTCTTTAAAGTAAAATATTAAGAACAGGATTTCTGAGCAACTTGCATACAGATAATTTGGGGCAAAGTTGGGTGAAAAAATTGCTGGTTAAAAGAAGTGTGAACTTTAGTTTTTTATATCTCCGGAAGTAATTGTGGGATGTACGTGAAACTTTGCACACCATAACTCACCATCACAAGGTCTTATAATATAAAGTTTCATTCTCCTATTGCTTCCCATTATTTCAAAACTCTTGGGTGAAGTTGACGATTTTTCAAAAAGTGCCAAAAATGAGTATTTTTAGTCAAAATTTTCAAAAAAGTGTTTTCTCCAAACTCCTTTAAACTATGCTCATTAGAAAGAGCATATTCTGAACTATCTAAAACATTGGATTTGGTTTGGCAATGCAAGCATTTAAGGCCCTAAAAAGTAGCATAATCATAGAGGCGCACAGGAAGTTTGAACCCATTTTTCTGGCACTCAAATTATACCTAAAATCTTTAATTTTATCTAATAAATGTTTGTTAATGCCTGGGATAAGTGAAATAAGAGGTCCTGATGAATAGGACGTAGCTTAAGTCCGAATAGAAAAAAAAAAAACATTGTTTCTATCTTTAATTGTCATGCCCCCGCCCCGACTCCCTCTCTCTCTCTATCTCTATCTCTATCTCTATCTCTCTCTCTCTCTCTCTCTCTCTCTCTCTCTCTCTCTCTCTGTCTCTCTCTCTCTCTCTCTCTCTCTCTCTCACACACACACACACACACACACACACACACACACAAAATTATAATTTAGAATGAATGTAAATTGTAAAATTTATTTGCACAATCATTATCTAATTATTAGTAGCATTTTGATGAACACCACCAGCTTACTGAAGGAAAATAAGTATATAAATGAGTTGTTGTGGTCTAACCACTGCTAGTGTCATTTCATCTGAGAAAACCACCATCTCCATCACCATAGGGGCCACGCTCGAGCATCAACAGCTATGGGTGAGTTTCTTTACACAGGTTTCCAAGCCTGATAGTAAAATTATTTAAGTGCCCTGGGTAAAATTAGAAGCCTCTCTTAGGTTCCTTAAATTGTTTACTCTAACCTATTTCAATTTTTGATACACTACATTAATTTTTCAATGAATATCAACAGGAATGGTGTATTGCCGGCCAGACGAATTTACTGACGGAGCTGGAATAACTGCAATAATGTGGTGTTATGGAACCCAGCACTTGTCACTTATTGGTGGTCAATAAAATGAATCTGTTGGACCATGAGGGTGCATAAAGTTTATTAATGCATCCCTTTGCTCAGTGGAAGTCTCACAGATATTCCCAATCCACCAAAAATTTTCTTAGATGCATGCAACATATTGTCCTGGTTGGAGAGCAGACATTAATATGCATTCTTCAGTTCTCTGACCCATTGTAGCTAGAAAAGATGATCAATCATTTTTGAAACTCTGCTGACCTAAATTGTTGTTTCATCAATAGGTAAAAAGTGGCAAATTTCTCTAGTGCATGCTACAGTTTGTCCAAGTTTAAACCTATCTTCTTATGACAATTTTTTTTTCTTTTTTCTTCCCAATTTCATCTTTACTGACAAAAACAAATTTAATTCCATTAATGTTTTCAGAGTAAAAATGAAACAGATCTAGGGGAGTAAGATTGAGCACTGGAGCCATCACTGAAATTATGAACGCGAGATATCTGTGCAAACTGTGCTTTTATACATTTGATGAGCTCCTTGATAAAAACGTTAACTGTACCAGTGTCATGCCGCAAACAAGAACTGATAATGCAGAAATTTCTGAAACTGAAACTTTACCAGTGTTCACTGAGAACGTGTGTGATTGTTCATACAAAATTTCATCAAAATCCATGAGGGTCATGTGGGAACTTTTCTCGATGTTAGACCACTTGGCACGGAATGGCCCCAAGTAGTGACATCATAACCATTACGTCATTGATCAGAGTCTCCTGTTGATATCATCCGAAGGAATTATAGTCACACCTAATCAGTTGTGTCAAACACGAATATTCATGCATCGTAGTTCCAATGCTTTAGGCAAATGAAAAAAAATGAAATATAAAAAATGAAACCATTTGAAAGTTTCACAGATGATGTTAGTGGCATAGAAAAACCTTCACGCCATTTCTCGGTTGCCTACGATTTTAGGCAACATCAATATATCCTAATTCCTGCAGGCATGCATTCGTGCAATATAACATGCAGAGAGAAAGGAAATGAAATGGAACAAATATGACATGGGGCAATTTTATTAGTAAGAAATAAATATTTAACTTATCATGATTGTTGTTACGGGCATTTAGGAAGCCTAAAATTTTTGTACCAGAAAAAAGTCACAAAAATTATAAGAATTTTGAGGATCTCTTTTCGCAACGTGATAATAAATGTCTAGGTAATGCCACCGTAAGGAGATTCTTCTCCACTGCAATCTGTCGTCCCTGAGGGAAAAATTTGTAATGTTTTATAGAGTGCTTGGAACGTAAAAATCACACGAGTTTCCGATATCATATCCTGGGCTGTTACCTAGTAATTCACGTTAGTCTCTTTCAGTGTTTGACTGAATAAACTAAACTTGCGCTACTTTTGTTGGCTTGCAAATGCTACACTTAACACCATTTAATAACACGTATTTACTTGTGAAAACGACAGAAATGTACTGAGCACAATTTCGAAACCTCTTCTCTAGCTTTAACTACATTTCAGTTGCGGTAATGTATAACGTAAATCGCAACTCTCAACAAGCTACACGCTGTCACCCTCTTTCTTCAGTTCAGGATTTGATTATCAAAGCCGCGTGCAAGACTACTAAAATAGCCGGAATCTTTCATCACTTACTTTCAACAAAATCGACTAAATAACGTTATTAAAATAATACATAATAAAAATAAAAAACTTACACGCACAGTAAGGCAAAATGAAAATTAACCATTTTCTTTTTTTCTCACAGAAAGTGAAACGTTTCCTTAAAAAAAAATACGATGTAGCGTAGTGTTATACACCTCCAAGTCTTTTTAAAGCACGACAATCGGAGAACTAAGTTTACCCTTTTCTACGAGTACACGGTCGAGCATTTCGAGTATAGCATGCTCGAACGAGCACGAGGAAAAACGAATGCATTTGATCATAGCGTGCTAGGCGACGATACTGACATCTACCGGACTGCCACGGAACTCCGTGCATTCTCCAGTTCGAGCTAGCATTGACGTCAGTTCACAGAGTTCGTCTGTGGTCAGATGCAGACTTTTTGACGCGGGTCTGTAACGGGGCGTTAAGTCCCAATACTTTCGTCATCTCTTTCTTTCATTTTTGACTAACGACCACGTCTACCAATATTAACATGTATTTGGCGTTTTAACCGTTTGTGGTGAATGCAAATATGTAATCCAGTCAGTTAAAATATTCAAATATCTGCAAACTGAAGGCAACAAACTGCTGTGATCATCGATTCCTAGACTTACAAATTACTTGAAATAACTTACACAAAGGACAGCACACATACCAATGCCGGGAAAGCACGAAGCTCCGACACAAAACGGCCGCGCGATTCGTAACGAGGCGCCCCAAGTTCAAATGTTTCCAAACCTATTGCACCAAACTGCTATGGTTATCAGTACCTGGACTTACAAGCTACTTTAACTTACACTAAGGACAACTAACGCATGCCTCCGGAGGGAGCGGCCGCCCAGTCCGTAGCATGATGCCTGAGACCACTAGGCTACTGCCAAGAGGCGTGGCGCTCCAGACCGCACGGCCATTCCCACATGGCTCAGTCATTATGACGGACAGTTGAGTTGATGGAGACAGTTCGCCCTTCTGTTTTGTTGTAAAGGGAATTCTTAGACGAAACCGTTAATTATGATAACGTGTGTGGTGTAGAGTTGACAGTTGACTATTCCGCACACTTGCCGTCAGTTTCCTTTTTCGACAGCGGTAATTTGGTAGAATCCGTGTACATCGAAGGAAACGGCATTGAGATCGATATGTATTGAACGTTCGACTCTCGCTTCGGTAACAATGACGGAAAACTGACTGATTTACATAGCTAATTAAGATGTGGTTTTTTAACGTCATGATTGTATGAAATTTTGGCTTATCTGAAGACTGGGATATCACCAGTTAGATTTGACCCGTGGCATTGGCATGTTGTTGTGTACGTGCGTATTTGTAGGTGGCGTGCGTAATTATGTTTTGGCTGAGTTGTAGACGATGGGATGACATGGATGGTGCATTCTGTTGTAATATGTAATTTACGAGGATAACCACAGATTATTTATTATCTACAATAACTAAGTATTTAGATATTATTCCGTATAAGTGTTTTCCGAGATTGTGATTACATCATGATTTAAAGCTGACTAGTGCAAGGGCCCCGGGGCAAAAATGACGTTGGGACCCTCTCTAAACAAAACTTATACCACAGGCGCCAACTTCTGAAAATCTTGGGGTATGCTCAGTGGCGTTTCCAATAGGGTAGGTGGTTGCCGGCTTGCAGCCCCCCCCCCCCCTCCGACTGGTATTTCTAAAAACAAAAAACATAAATCTTTATTATATTTTTATAATTCCAGGTACAAAGGTAAAGTAATAATTTTGTTTTATTTTGGTAGTATTTCTTCTTTTTGCTTCATCTGGTGTTAATTTAGGACCATTTTAATCTATGAAAGGAGAAAAGTAATTTTTAACATATAGTAAAGAAATTAACAGCCATTAATTTCCCGTTTCAGAACTACTGGGCGGGTTTTGCGACCATTTGAAACTGTTTTCCCGTTGTAGTAACTACTAAAATCATTCTCAGAGTTTTCGTCTTCTGAGACGTGCATATCAGATAATGAGTGAATACTGTGTTCATTATTGGAAAAACTAACATAGGATGGTCTTTCTGTCTTCTTTCTTCTGCAGATTTATTTTCTATACAGTATTACGAAAATAGTTCATAACCAGTTCTGCTGTCATACCATGTCTGTCGATACCAATTGGTTTACAACCCATTGTTACATCACACACCAATTCAGTAAACAGGATGAAAAATGTCACGACTTAAGTATACACATTGTCATCGTAACGTACAAAACCCACTTCATTTATAGTTATTTAATACAACAATTAAAGGTTACCGCCTTCAGTTTACGATATTGAACTTACAAGCAGCATTCCATTAACATTCGGACTATTGAGAAAATGATCACTTCACTCACATGTCAACATGAATTTTAATGCCTACGAATTCAATTAGCTGTTGGTTTTAGATCATTTTTTTACAGCGGTGTATTACAAAAGCAAGCCGCCCATCAATGGAATGAGAGAATGAGTCGAATTTAATTACAATCAAGAAATATAACGTAAAGAAAAAAAATAACATAATTTTCAGTGGGGTACGCCGAGCATACCCACTCAAATTTTGGGGTATGCTTGAGCGACCGAGATGAACTATACAGATACAATACTACTTCATCAGGTCCTTACCGCATACTGGAAGACATAATAAGGCAAACCTAAATACTCTTAAGTAAATTACTGTGTGTCATGCAGCAGATAAAATTGGATCGTCCTCTTTAATACAATTATAACTGTGAAAGTTAACTATGCTTTCAAGGAGAAACTACTGGGTGGATTTGGATGACATTTTGGAGAGGGATAGAGTTGGCCCTGGGTAAGACATACAGATAAGACTACCATGGAATAGTTTTCGAAGTTGCTCCATACTAGGTGAATGAAGTCGCAGGCAGAAGCTAGTAAAAATGAACAATGAAGTTTTACTCAACCACGAAAATATGGCCCCCTGCCGCGAATCAAACCATGAATACTATTGTCACACACTGCTAGTAATTCAGCAGGTGGCAGGGTGCAGGTCTTAGCGGACAAGCAATACCTTTTTATGTTTATATTGTGAGATGGGACTAATTTTTGGATTTCACTTCGTGCGTTTGAAGTTTGTTGGCAGTGTTCAAAACGTTAAAAGTCGAACACCATTCAGCAAAAAAATTATATACAGTAGAACGTCGATTATCCGAAGTGTAATTGGGGGACATCGATGTTCGGAAAACCGATTATTCGTTTAATCGAACTGTACACATCTACTTGCCAATAAGAAGTACTGTACAGTAAATGTATTTATGCAGTATTTGGAGTCGCGCGATCCTTCACAGTGCGCAACACTTGGAAGGCGCAGCTGTTGCTGCGAGCAGCTGTGATGCTGCAGCTACTTCTGCCGACTGGAGTGTGCCGATTGTTGTACTCAGCGACTGTCGGCTTGTTCTGTCAGCAGGCCCCACTAGTAGCAATGTTCCGTCACCCTGTGGCCCTGTGCGGCTACTGTGGGAAGCTTAGTTTGACGGGAGGGTGAACTGATAAACGATAGCGTGGGAAGGTAAAAAAAATAATAATAATAAAATAAAATATATAAAAAACGACCCTCTACAGTAACTTTTTCCGAAATTTGCTCACGGAGGCCGAGGGGCCCCTAGATCTCGGGGGCCCCGGGGCACTGCCCCGCCTAGCCCTATGATAGCTACGCCACTGGACTAGTGGCATCCCTGTATTCAGTTATGCCGATATTTCGGTAATTTCCAAGAATGCTTGCAATCGAAGACCCTCGGCCTGAAATTATATATATATAACTTACAACTGTAAATCGATTAAGTGTTTCTTAATCGGAGATTCGGGCGTTACGCGCGTACTACAAAAGAACTTCTTGTTTAACCTATATCTAACCTAACTTTTACTTTAAAAGAAAGTGATCTGTAGCGTAGCCTTAAGAAGGTTAGGTATAGGCACAGACAAAAATATACAGACGGTAAACCTCCGTAAGGGCCCGGTCACACGCTCAGGGGTGCGGGAAGGGAAGGTTCCGTAAGATGTCCCATGATGGCGCTGAGGTCAGAAGAGGGTGCTTTAAACTGGTCAGAGCAGGCGGCAGGTAGCGGCTGTCCCCACCACCACCTCCCCTCAAACGACGGCACGTCGGACACAGCCGTGGCCTCGTGGCAGGCGACACTAGCTCTCCCCTCAGCCTCCCCTCCACGCTACCCTCTGATGTGCGAGAGGCACCCCCAGAAGCGCCTCTAGTGTGGTCTACCGGTACTAAGCCTGGGAACCGTCTGACATCTGCTGGCATCTTACGGAACTACGAGCGGTGCGTAGGACAGAGCTTTAGGGGTTAGGGGGGGGGCTTCTTCTCTGAATGTGTTACTCTGTGGTATAGGTCAAGCAAGAGATACTGAGTCGGAAAAGTACAAGAAAATGTCACAAATTCAATACACTCAAAATACAGTTTAAATTAACTGCTTCGCGTTTGTCATATCGAATGTCGAGCAAGAATCGAAGTTTGGATATATATCGATCTCAATGCCGTTTACTTCGATGTACACGTATTCTAGCAAGTTACCTCTCCAGCGCCTGGCTACGCACCTGTGCCGCTGTAGGCCGCGCCTGCGCACGCCCAGCAGGCTGTCCGCCAGGCGACAGCAGCGCCGCACGACGGCCGCCATGGACCACCCGGCTCCCTCTTCCCCCCGCGAGCACGCCACCACTTCTGTTGCCTGGCAACCGCACACTACAACTTACAGCGCAGTCTTTTGTCACTCACTGGACTCACTGGCAATGGTGGCGCGTCCTACGTGCTTACTGCGCTGATCTCTATACTACCTGGATGTTGAACTTCAGCTGCCTGAGCGTGCCAACCACACATGTTAACATTTCGTTTCTTGCCAAATTTAAAAATGGCCGCTATGAAATATTACAATATAACGAAAAGAAAATACGTTTCAATTCCACTCCCATATTAGCCTATTAACCACATATTTAAATGAATTTCAAATCAAGAAGTAAGAAAAGCAGTTATTTGACACGTAATAAGTGATCGAAAATCGTTTGCCAAATTCAAATATGGCGGAGAATGCGAAATCGTGTGCAAAAGATATGAAAGTGCAGGCACGCTGCAGTTCTACACTCAGAGAACAGAGTTATATAGAGATCACTGGCTTACTGGTTCAGTGAACCCCCAGAAAAAAACTCGTCGTGAAAAGAAAGTAAATAAATAAAATAAAAAGTGTTTTAAACTATCATTCTTCGTTTCAGTCTTCTATCGCAGAGGTCGGCAAGTAATCTTAGATGCGGTCCGGATATTTTTGAAAATTTTTATCGAGGTCCAGATATAAAATCTCATGTTCCTTATTAATTTTTATGTTAATTTTCACAAAAATAATATGAAATACAACAACAGGCAAATTTGTATTCAAAATCCAGGAAAAGTCATTCTTTAACGATTTTAATTTTAATTTTCAGTCTCAAAATAATATTAAAGACAACCGATGTAAAATAATAATGTATTAAATATCCCAGAAAAACTTATATTATTTGCTATTTATCTATTTTTTTAGTTCCACTCGCAAAAAGTAAGAAAAAAAGGAATTGTCACTCTTAAGTCCAGAAACAGGCCATGCATTATACAACCGATTTTTATTTTTATTTTCACTAATAAAATGTGAAATTCAATGAAATGGGTGTATATCTGTTAACAAAAACTCCGTGGGAAAAATGTCATTTGCGGTCTTGAGATGGTTCTTAAAGTTACGTTCACGTGCGGAGCAGCTTATGCGAATATTGTCTTCAAAATAGCTGGTTGTTGGTCTTGAGCGACAATTAATCTCCAAGAAATTCATTTATGAAATGAAATTTCACAAATGTATCTCGAGCTTAACATAGCAGCCAGGTAATCGCTAATTTTTTGAAATTTTCATATTTTTCCGAGGCATGTTGACGCCAAAGTTCTTCAATAGACACAGTTTTATACATTTGCAAGGAAATGTCTTCGTGCAATTCTATTACCTCCATTTGGAGTAAAGGCTTTGAAAGGTGGAACAACTTCGCAGCTACATGCGTTCATTCTGCTATAGGAGAAACCTCAAAAGGTGATTTTAAGAATCGTGATAACTTGTCTATTTCGAAAAGTCTTTGAATATTAATGCTAATTCCTTCTTCAGATCTTCCAATAAATTTTATAATTGTCTATTTAAGAATCATTTTTATATTCAAAAATTGTTGCGAAATGAAGGAATTCTTGTCGTAAAATGTCTCCTTCAAAGAACCTGCTTGCGACGTAATGATGATACACATCGAATTACATTGAATCACATTTGAATTTCCCATTACCTTGTAGCGCGGTGTTATCTACAGAAAAAAATTGTTTTTTTAATAAATTGAGTATGGAACTTACACTTTCAAAATATTTTTGGCGGTCTAATTTTTTACCTTTGGCAGTCCGGACGTGGGCCGCGGTCCGCCAGTTGTCGACCGCTGTTCTATTCAGATCATTTTATACGAAGATTCAAAGTATTTTTATCGGATGAGAAACGTTTTCCGTCGAGGTGACAGCTCGTATACGAGTCGTAGTGCGGCGCGCAGTGGCAGCAGCGTTGCAATGCGCATACGCGGATGCGGTGCAATTTCTCTCCTGAACCCTTTGGAGGCAGCATATTGGCGCTCAGAGGCAGGGAGGGGCGAGGGGAAACGAACTCTGGAGCTGACAGAGACGCCAGCTCTTGGCTACTCGAGCTCTGGTGGCTACGCACGAATGGTCCCTAAGCAAAGACAATGGATCTGCGCACCTGTCCTTGCGCATTGGCAAATACTCCATTAAGGCAACATCCGGCTTCATATTTGTTTTTGGCGCATTGAAGATTCATCAAAAACACCTGATATTTGGTAAAATCTTTACATAAAGCGAGAGGACACTCATTCACTCACTAACTCACTGACTAAACACGAAATCTCGGAAACTACTTCACCTGGCAGGTATGTAGTTTATAAGTAGAACACGTCAGCTAAGAAAGGATTTTGCGATAGTGCCGATTAAGGCTCCTCAATACCCGAGCTGAACTGTCCGCAATTTTTTCCTCAAGCTGTAGGAGTTGCCACGTTCCGGACGAAGCTCACGCGTATCTTGCGTTTCGTTCAACTCGCTCTCACTCGCAAACTACTGATAGTATGGACGTGGAACTTTTATCAATGTGTTCGTTAAGAATCACACTACATTTTCATTTTAGTTTTATTTGAGGTAGTAATTTATTAAGAGGATATACTGAACTTTTATGACCATGTACTTTCTGACAACGTTACGGAATTTTCGACATGCGAGGAACTTTTTTCTATTGAAGTTAGGTGCACATGTTAAGCAAACGAAATGTTCAAAATACATCAAATTTTCATGCTCTCCATAAGGGGACTGTGAGAAGTTTATAAATTGAGATAATGTCAGTTAAATATGACGCACTGGAACCCGATAGTCTGTCTAGGAATAGCTCGTCTTCAGTATTAGAGCTGCAAACAATTAGGCACAGGATGTTAGTGAATAATTGCTTAACCAATAAAATTTAATAGTTGCAAACTACAAAAGTGCTACGTCTACATGTCTATGTAAGATTCAGTTTTAATTTTTCAGTTATTTGAAGAGGACATTTAAATATCTCAATACAGAGTACTTCATTATGTGAGGAAATGAGAACAAGGCACTTCATCAGCTAGAAATGTCGCCGTTGGTATGTCATTTTCTAGCATTTTCGCATAAAATCCTCGTTAAATCTAGTATATTTCATTCTGTTAGTGCTAGGCTATAAAATAAAGGTAACGTAATTCCTATTAGATTTTTAAAACGCTGTTGTACTTTCGAAACGAGTAAGACAACAAATAACAAAACATTTGTAACCGATAGTCTACCTGTACATCAATAAGTCCCTAACTTTCCTTTTTCATTCAGAAAATCTACACTTCCTTGAATAACGAGATAGTTAATGAAGTTTTTCATAGCAACCATGTGGCAAAATACGGACCTCTTTCATATTATCATTTGCGAAAGTATCATATTGATATGTCTAACCGTGTATGAGATACACGATATTTCACTCTGGTCTTGTCACCGTCGGAAATGAGTTCGGTACATAAAATACATTTTAGCGATTTGGGTGAAAGGAACAGATCTGCTTCTAAGTGAAAAATAAAATTCAATACGCTAGGAAAATGTCATCCCCAAAAACATATCGTGTAACATGCACCAAACGGAATATCATAGCAGCCCAAATTTACCACTGCAAACTTTTCATAATTTAGCGTAGTCTCTTATATGAGAGCCAATATCTCACTAACTATAACTATTAACGAAATGCACAATCCTGACATATACAGATTTAAGTAACGTAAAAATTAAATTGTTCTCTCTATAAGTTTTTGAGAAATCGTTTGTGAAAGAGGGCAGGGCTTGCGCCTCTATGTTGTCAGCGCAGCGTCATTCCAACCATGTTGGGGAAAAATGTCGGACGATTCAGCCTGGGTATTTAGGAGCTCTAGTGCCGATAGTTCATGAGATATGACGTCATAAACAATGAAAACTTCCCCGTCTTGCGGCGCTTGATAGTGTGACTTTATCAGTCCACTATTTGAGAAGGAGAGCACTTAGTGACTTCCAGTAAACTTTAAACATAATTTCAAACCTTTAGGAAACTTTTTCTCGTTGACAACCCCAACAAAGTTATGAAAGGAAAAAAGTTTTGCGCTTACTACTTTTCCGCTTTCATGCAGTAAAATTACGGCATTTGCAATGACGTTACACTTTATTACTCGCACACTATTAATTCTATTGGCGATAAATGTTACAGGCAATCTGCACACATACCACTGAATGTACGTTCGAAATTTTATCATAGTACGACAAACAGTTCATGAGATGTGGAGTCATGAAAAACCGCCTCATCACGCATGACGTTTTGATTTACTACCTCTTTCCTACTAAATCTACGGGTGAGGTATTTTGCTGACTTTTGACACTTACACCACTGGATGTACCTTCGAAATAATATCGTATTACGACGTATAGTGCAGGTGCTATGACGTCAATGAAAGCTCTATATGAAAATGTACTGGAAGCAACTATTTTCACTGACGTAAATGAAGGAGAAGTTGCTTTTATTCCAGGGATTCCATTAATTTTCAAATTCTATTTAAAAGTCTTCGATTTCCAGTGAAATTATGCTACGCAATAACCATCAGTGTGGCTGAAGGTCAAACGTTAAATGTTGCTTGAGTAGATCTCCCACAGACAATTGTATGTGGCCTGCTCCAGAGTAAGTTCTCATGATCGTTAGTATATTCTGCAGCAGGAAAATAAAACTAAAATCTGGTCTACCGAGAGATTTTACAAAAGAAACTTAGTTATTGAGGCTAATAAATTTTCTCTTAGGTTGTTTCATGTGTTATACAGAAACAAATATTCTGTCTACCATGTTATCCAAGACAAGGAAGTTAAAATAAGGGGAGACGGCGCTTAGCTGTCGATTGAAGCCAGTCCGACATCTTGCGGTATCAACGAAATATGTTTCCAGATTAAAGCACTCTGTCATTCTTGCCACGTAAACTTTCATACATTATGACTGTCGACTACATATTTGATATAATACACTTTTGTGGACAAATACAGACCAGACAGTTGAATACACACTGGTCACCACAAATGTTATTGAAATAGCGTTCTGCTCACAGCAATTGGAATAAACGTGACGTCATTTTTACGTCACACGCTGTATCGAAGACCGCGCAAACACCTATCGGCTATTGATCGTTACTCGATACTTCAATGTCACAGACGCCATTTTGATTTGCCGTATTTCTAAGAGTTCTGGTATTATAATACACTTGCAGTAAGCCGTTTCATGAAAACAACATATTTCAGATGAATCACAAGAACTGTTCTCGGCTCCATTTCTTATCACTACATGAAAATAATAATTCACCAACAGTCAAAAATTCTTGAAATTATACTAGATACTCAAACAACCGTTTTCTACACTTCGTCGTAGGGTAGTGGTTAGCGTTAGAGGTACACAAGAGAAAGGTTTTTGATTCGAAACTCCTACTATGGAAATATTTTTTAAATCCCACAGTTTGTAACATAATGTAGATGTTGCTCAATCGTAATACATTGTGGGCATTTCTTATTCATATAAGGACAGTATCATATGCAATACATGATGTTCCCTGTAACAGAGCACTGTCTTAGAAATTTAGTGACATCGATTTGGTGACTTTGGTCTGATTAGAAAATGGAGAATGGAATTTATGGAAGTGACACGGCCAGCAAAGACATTTCTGTTGAGAATGAACTTCGTGGAAATGATACGACCAGCATTAACATTTCTGTTTTCCTTCTCACTTATTATGATACGATAGCTACTGAAATAAACCAATTCAATTACACTAGCATATCACGTTTGCACAAAGTTATGTGACCGCAAGTCGATAACTCTTTGTGCAATCTTCGATACAGCGTATGAAGTAAAAATGACGTCACGTTTGTTCCAAGTGGTGTGAACAGTGTTATTGGCACCCCGTTTACATGGGCTCCCAAAACAGGATTTCGTAAACCGATTTCCCAATTCCGCTTTTGGTTGGTCATGTAAACACTCCAAAATCGATTCTGGAAATCCACTTCTCTAAAGCGGTTTTCCAGTTCCGCAATCGATTTTCGTGCCCATGTAAAGGCAACCGTTTTTGAAGCGTTCTTGGATTGTCAGATTGTGTTTTTTGGTAAGAATTTTCGGCACATATGGACAGAGTGGTATTTTCTAATGTGAAATAAAAGTATAAATATTAGAGTGAGCATGACTCTGTGTATTTAAGTAAAGAAAAATAGCGATTATGCTGACTAAATTGGAGACTGAATCAGCTGTTTTTCAGCCGCCATCTTAAGTGGATTAGGAAATCCGATTCAGGTTGTGCCATGTAAACATGACAGCGAAAAACGGTTTACGAAAATCGGTTTTCGTCTTACGGAAGATGTGTTACATGTAAACGTAGTGAATATGGCGGCAATAGCTTTACTTCTGTGGCGTTAACGGCATCTCCCCCTATTTTAACCTCCTTGGTCCAAGACCGGCTTCATAATACATCTTTGCTGTTGACAGCTGAATGACTGGAAATTAATACACAGTCTAACATATATTAATTACTGTTTTGTCTCCTTTTTGTATCATTTTAATTGCTTTCTTATGTTTCAAGATGTTTCACTCCCTTATTCTAAATCCTCGCGGTTGACCATCACTTCACGAGAGATTTTTTTGCCAGGTTCATAGTAAAGAACAATATGCGATTGTGCATAGTGGCACTTCCGTTAATAACCAGAGAAATCATGTACCCGTTCAAAGACGAATAAAGCGTTTTCAATACATCAATAATTTATTGCAAAACAAATTGTTTCAATATGAAAGCTGTTTGCTTTAGTAGATCAATATTTTCATTGTTAACGAAAAATGTTTCAAAACGAAATGTGTCACTTCATAGCATCATATATTATTTCTCATCCGTGTTTATTGTGGGTACGCCATGTCTCACGTATTACTTGTCCATAATTAATGACTGAGGTATGATTTCATGGTTTCGTTCTACACTAATGACGAAAAATACAGATAGTTTGAAGTTATTGTTTTTACAAAAATACTTTATTTAAAAAATTGTACTGTTTGTACAATCTGATACCCGGCGAACGATCGTAAATGTGACGTGTATTTACGGTTGCTCCCATCAGCCACCGCGCCGAGTATCAACTTAGTTTGCGCGGCCGATATAAAAGCAATGTAGAAGGTGCCATCTATTGACACTCTGTGTAACTATCATGACCGACAAATCAAGTGTACAAATGTTTGTAAAGCTTATGGGACTTAACTGTAGGGTCATCAGTCCCTAAACTTACAAACTGCTTATAAACTACCTTATACTAAAGATGGCACAAACATCCATGCCCGAGGGGGGATTCGAACCCTTGAAGGGGAACGGCCTCGGGCATCGCAGCATAGCGCCTCAGTGCGCTCGGCCGCTGGGCGCAGTGGCCGAGAGGTCTGCGGCGTGCCAGTCACAGTCTGCACGGTCGCTACGGTCGGGGGTTCGAATCCTCCCTCGGACATGGATGTCTGTGTCGTTTTTAGTATAAGGTAGTTTATAAGCAGTTTGTAAGTTTTGGGATTGATGACCCCACAGTTAAGTCCCTTAAGATTAACAAACATTAGAAAATTTTGCGCTCCGCCACTCCGCCGCGGCATCATGAACGACAGCCCTTGCAACTGTTTAGATTCTGTATGCAAATCAAAGACCTTCTTTGGTACAAGCATATTTTATCAGACGAGTTCGGTCATACATGTCAATGTAAAGTATAGTTTATGACACGATTTCGGCTATAAAGTCGGTGTAACGACGAAAAACACACAAATAATTTAATTTATCTAACAGGCACGACACCTCTAGCTGTTGTTTAGATTCTTTATTCAAGGGTAGTTTATCACGAGATTTCTGTTTCATACGTCGATGCACAACAGCTGTTCACTTTGTTCAAGAAAGTATACTACGTGAATTAACTGAAATTTGTAAAATAAACAAGTTTTCAAAATAAATAAACACGAGACAGTCAATATCTGATTTTTATATGTATCACAATTAATCATATTGTATTTTATTATACAAATTTTCTTACAATGAGACTATTATTTGTTACTATTACTCAAATTTTATTGTCATACATGTGTACTTGCATTTGCCTTTTCTCAATTACTATCCTAGTTATCTGTGATTGATCAGAATAGAATGCGAATTATTCGCACGGGTCAACTAGTGTCAATAATTCTATTGGTATGAAAAATTTTCAAAATAACGATGTTCGGTTTGAGAACGTCATGACGAGTCATGACGAGTTCGGTCATACATGTCAATGTAAAGTATAGTTTATGACACGATTTCGGCTATAAAGTCGGTGTAACGACGAAAAACACACAAATAATTTAATTTATCTAACAGGCACGACACATCTAGCTGTTGTTTAGATTCTTCATTCAAGGGTAGTTTATCACGAGATTTCTGTTTCACACGTCGATGCACAACAGCTGTTCACTTTGTTCAAGAAAGTATACTACGTGAATTAACTGAAATTTGTAAAATAAACAAGTTTTTAAAATAAATAAACACGAGACAGTCAATATCTGATTTTTATATGTATCACAATTAATCATATTGTATTTTATTATACAAATTTTCTTACAATGAGACTAATATTTGTTACTATTACTCAAATTTTATTGTCATACATGTGTACTTGCATTTGCCTTTTCTCAATTACTATCCTAGTTATCTGTGATTGATCAGAATAGAATGCGAATTATTCGCACGGGTCAACTAGTGTCAATAATTCTATTGGTATGAAAAATTTTCAAAATAACGATGTTCGGTTTGAGAACGTCAGTAAGTTCAGTGTAAAAAAAAATCCAAAATTAAGGGTAAATGTATTTAGTATGTCAATAATTTTATTGTTAAAAAATGTCAAAAATTAAGGGCGTTTGTTTTTAGTTTATTAATAAAATCTCTGATAAAAAATAATAGATATTTTTATTGTGTCAATAAATTGAATGTTAAATAAACGAAAGGACTGTAATTTTATCAAGCGGGTAGCGGGTAGCAGCTAGTATCTTATAATTGTAAATTAAAGACGCATCAACTGTAAAATCCTTCAAGTAATCTCAAGTAACTCTTTCCGCAAGAAACAGTGTAAAACTGCGAGATAACTGGTTTAAATTAAGTGAAACATGTTTCACGTCTAAAATATGGCTGAATTTCACACAGTAATATTTATCGCGCTGATGCAAACGTTCAGTGTAAAAAAAAATCCAAAATTAAGGGTAAATGTATTTATTGTGTCAATAAATTGAATGTTAAATAAACGAAAGGACTGTAATTTTATCAAGCGGGTAGCGGGTAGCAGCTAGTATCTTATAATTGTAAATTAAAGACGCATCAACTGTAAAATCCTTCAAGTAATCTCAAGTAACTCCGCAAGAAACAGTGTAAAACTGCGAGATAACTGGTTTAAATTAAGTGAAACATGTTTCACGTCTAAAATATGGCTGAATTTCACGCAGTAATATTTATCGCGCTTATGCAAATATCACATAGTAACGCTAAAAAATAGTGATACTAAAAAATCACTTACCAAAGTGAAATAAGAATGGGTTTTGCTTGCGTTAGAGGGAGTCAAGGAAGAAAACAAATACACATTTATTTTCATGTATGTTTAGATTTTATTAAAAGATTTATAGGTTGACTTTACAATATGATATCAAGTCCAGCGTTGAGCGGTTCTTGTATCATCCCCAGAGAGTTCCAATGTTTCCAAGAAATGGCCATCTATTACGCACAAAATTCTGTGGGAAAAAAGAAAAAATACTGAAATATTAACTACAATGTTGAACGAGACTTGAAAGTAAAGTTCATTTAGAGCTGTTCTTGCCTATCATTTCATCGCTGCATGGTACGTGGTGCGTATGAACGAAAATATTATTTGAAATGTTCATATTGCAAAGTATAATGCCTAGCGGCTACATTACCTGACATAGAGAGCAGCCAAAGACAATTATATAATTTTTGATACATACGGACGAGGAGGAGACTGAAAGAGGTTGGGAGTAAGAAGCGATTGGCTGGTAAGAGGAAATGAACGGAGATTGGAGGAGGAGACGAACATAGAGAGGCAGAAGTTGGAGGCGAACATGGGGGGGGGGGGGGGAGGAAGAGGTAATAGAAGACTGGAATAAATACATAACGTAGGAAATCTTCTTCTGCTGCTTTTGCTTCTTTTTATTTTGCCTTTGTACCATGTGTATACTTTGTTGGTATCTTTGGTACTGGATAACGCCTGTTAGTATTAGAGGGTGACCCAGCATCTTCCTGTCACCAACCATTAAGTTTAAAGGAAGAATTAATATACATTTCTTTCTTCTTAAATAATGACAAGGCCGTCTCTCACCCGGAAAAATTTTATTGATTGTGACAATGGCCGTGGAAGCCTACGCTTACGTTTAAAGGAAGTAACTCGAATACCCAATCTCTCTGCATATACTGTTATACACGTGTGAACGGATGGAGAATGTTTGAAACCGCCTGATAACCACGTGCATCGACCTTCAGATAAATCCTCCAGGCATATTCTATCCCTAGCCTGCGTTCCTCTGGATCCCGATAGTGATGCTTAAACCATGTGATAGATGGTTATATAGTATTAGGGCCGGTTTGTAAATATCTCGTTAAGTTCCAGTTAAGATTTTAATTTGTCGTTAGCAGAGAAATGCGTTTTCGTTATGAGTTAACCTGACGTTAAAGGACCTCAAACTGACAGTTAAGGTAACGAGTAAAATTCTGCTCGTTACACGATTAACAACCAGTTAATTGAGAATCTGTATGAAAATGGCAGGATTCCAAATTGCTAAAATATCGCAATATATTTACGTGAAAAAGAACGATTTATCGAACAAAATAACAGAAGCACTACATGTATGAAAAACTAGTGTGGAAAGCAGCTTTACTGGAAATGTATCATCATATTTCTCGCCATATCCATGTCTGTAGTGATTAGATGAGTTTGATATATTGTAGATACGCAACATAACCTTAAAATTATTGTTGCGATATCAAAATAGAAACTTACGAGTAACGTCTAGTAAAGGAAGGAAGGAAGAAAGGAAGCTTGGAGTTTAACGTCCCGTCGACAGCGTGGTCATTAGAGACGGAGCTTATGCTCGAAGTATTCGGATAAGGATGTGGAAGGAAATCGGCCGTGCCTTTCAAAGGAACCATCCCGTCATTTGCCTGGAGTGATTTAGGAAAATCACGGAAAACCTAAATCTGGATGGCCGGAGGTGAATTTGAACCACCTTCCTTCCGAATGCGAGTCCAGTGTATTACCACTGCGCCACCTCGATCGGTTAAACGTCTACTAAAGTAAGAATCGGTATGATTGAAATGGCTGGAATAAGATCTTTGGTTGTCAATGAAGAGGATGTCAATATTTTGGACGATCTAGAGGTCACTGCACCAAATAAGGCATCCTACATGTATTTATGTTCGTCCAAATCATTTTGAATGCGGGGGTGATACAAAATGTCTTACGCGATTTCGTCTTCGAAACGCCACTGTGAAAACGCTGCATTAAAAAGTCCACGACCATCTGAAGAGTCCAACCGGTAGGTATGTATAAGTTATCTGTCGTAATAGATTTTACGTCTGCAAGCTTATTAATTCAGTTTTTACTTATGCTTGTTGCGCCTAGCGTAAGGCCTAAAATGTGATTTCTTCCTCCGATCTACAGGAGCAGTGCACTTTCGCCTATGTGCAACTTATTGCTTGCACTAAGGTATTATGCACTTGGCGGTACGTTCATTGCCATAGGGGCCTTCGCTGGTGTCTGGAAAACTTCTGCTTGGAAAACTGTTTGGGAGGTGACGCTGGCACGGGCTTTTCTCTCAGGAAGTTCAGCACTACAAATGAAGAAATACAAAGAGCTCAGACTGAGTTTTATCAAATTTCTCGTTTTTCACTCACTCCTTCTAAAATTCGAGCTCCATTCAGGTTTGATTTCCTTAGCGCTAAATAAAAACTGTCTGCTAACCTCTTCCCTGCTAGTCAAGTATGGCGAACAGCTGTTTATTCAGAAGTCACTTTCATTTGTTTCTGTTGCCAACATAGTCGAAATATATCGTACCTTGTCGTTTTCTCCACGATAGCAAATGAGAGATGTATCTGGCAATGACAAACGCAATGCACTTAACGAACGTTAACTGGACGTTAAAGGCATCTCCTCTTTTACTAACGGGAAGATTAACGAGAGATGGACGAACCGACCCTTAGAACTGCTTTTATGTACTACACTAGCTTAATACCCTCTGCTTCACATGCGTAGACTGGACGGTCTGCATTCGTTGTTTCTACTTCTAATTATAAATTTTCATAGCTTTAGCTTAAAAAATGTTTTCCTAATCAAGTATTTTGATACAAACTGCCACCCCCTATTACACCAGTGATGTCAGAATTCAAAACATCCCGAAACTTTTTTTTTAAATTATAATCATGGTTCCAAATCCAAATTTTCGCATTTCTAGAATTAAATCGTCTTATTAGCACCCTTAAAATATTTTCCCTTATTTTACCCACTTAATGGTTGAATTTCCAAAAATATCGAAACACGTGTTTTTAAAATTCCAATTAAAAAACTAAATCCCAAGTATTGTATCTCTTGCTTCAAAACTGCCTTAATAGCAACGTTCATCACCTATTCCACGCCCTTAGGGATGACAATATCGAAAAATCGCTGATGCCTACAGTGTAAGATAAACAACGTCTACAAATTTCAAGTTTCTATCGTCCGTATTTTCACTTTTCAGCGCCGTTTTCTGTCTTTTAGAAACGGATGGAGAACGCAAAATTTCTTTCTTATATTTTGCCATCTTTCTTGACAGTTTTACTTTTAAAAATGCAATATGCACTTATTTTTCTTTATCAGTACGCTTGTTGCAGAAAAACAACTAAAGAATGTTCACGTTTCGCTGTATATAACCTTTTTGCTGTTGTAGTGTCAAAAGTCATCGCTGCTCTTCAGTCAGAATTGTATGTAAGCTGACGACTTTCAACCACTATATCTTCCACCCTCTTATAGCCATGGACACGGAATTGCTATGCTATATAACGGAAGACTTTGTACTACAACAACACAGTGAGATCTTTCGTTTCCGTTGAGTAGTTTTTGTTGAAGAGCAAATTATTGACACCCACACGTAGAATTTTATACTGTATAAGTCAGTAACTTTCAACTCCCATATCATGCACCCCCTTATCGTTATCAACCCTCAACTAGCATAGTGCACAGAGACTGATACCTACTACCACATACAAACACTATTCATTTGCGATGTGTAGTTATGGCTGCAGAGTCAAGTATATACACAAACACCTCAATTTTTATATATATTAAGATAAGATGTACCATAATTTATATCAGAAGATAAAGCAGAAAATGGATAGAGAGAGTAGGAGTAGGAAGGACATGTTGATAAAGGAGGAAGTGGAGGAGAAGGATAGAACAATAAACACGCGTGAAATTATTTACCACCTCCCCCTTTTTCTACCACATTTTGTTACTTGCTACGCAAATATGTAACATGTTTACCGTAGAGTAGTAATTCATATCAAAACAAAATCAAATGTTCGTAGAGCTTATGGGACTTAACTACGGGATCAGTCCCTAAACTTACAAACTACTTACGAACTAGCTAATACTAAGGACGGTACAAATATCCATGCCCGAGGGGGGGGGGGATTCAAACCCCCGACCGTAGTGGCCGTGCACAACGTGACTGGCGCGCCGCAATCCGATCGGCCACCGCGGCCGGCTCAAAAGAAGAGATAACTTTTGTGATGGTACACATGCAATATATTATTATAGATAATTGGTTTTGCTAGTATTTTATGTGAAAGTAATCCACGTGCTTTACCGGGTGATCAAAAAGTCAGCATAAATTTAAAAACTTAATAAATCACGGAATAATGTAGAGAGGGAAAATTGACACACATGCTTGGAATGACATGGGGTTTTATTGGAACAAAAAAAAAAAAAAAAAAAAAAAAAAAAAAAAAAAATAGTTCAACAAGTGTCCGACAGATACACTTGCGACTTCAGGTAACCTCAAAGCTAATAACCACACGAACTGAGGTCTGGGTACCTGGGATGCCAAGCATGACGAAAGTGGCGGCTGAGCACACGATCATCACCAAATGACGTGCGCAAGAGATCTTTCACGCGTCTAGCAATATGGGGTTGAGCACCATCCTGCATAAAAATCGTACGTTCCAGCATGTGTTTATCAGCCAGGCTGGGGATGATGCGATTCTGTACATATCCGCGTACCTCACCCGTCAGGGTAGCAGTTACAAATCCAGAATCACGTAGTTACTCGAAGAAAAAAGGCCTGATAACGGTAGATGTGGTAAATCCAACCTATACCGTGACTTTCTCGTCTTGCAATGGAGTTTCCACGACAGTTCTAGGATTTTCGGTAGCCCAAATTCTGCAGTTGTGGGTATTGAAGACCCAGGAAGCGTGAAATGAGCTTCGTTGGTCCACAACACGTTAGTCAACCAATCGTCATCTTCCGCCATCTTTTGAAACGCCCACACCGCAAATGTCCTCCGCTTCAGTAAATCGTCAGGTAACAGTTCGTGATGCGGGTGTATTTTGTAAGGATATCATCGGAAGGTACGCCTAAGTGACAACCAAACAGTAGGGTATGGAATGCCGGTGCGATGTGCGACTGCACGAGCGCTGACTTCCCCGTGCATAGACGAACCCGCTACAGTCTCCATTTCGTCCTGAACTGTCTCAGCAGCATTACGTCTTGTGCTCGGTCGGCCACTAGGGGGTCTATTGTCTAAACAACCCGTGGCTTCGAACTTCGAAATTATTCTCGCCAAAGCTGCATTTGTCAACGGACCTTTACCCGTTCGAATCCCGTTCCTATGGCTATAGGATCGTAACGCTCAACTAGCACATTCCCCATTCTGATAACAGAGCTTCACTAAAAGCGCATTTTCAGCTAACGTCAACATGCTGCGACTGCTGGTGCATATGATTCTCTCCCTCATTACAGCTCCTTTTATACGACTAGCTAAACCCCGCTGCTTCGCATGCATAGGCTGGTTGGTCTGCACAACTTGTTTCTTTTTAATCCTGATGAAGAATCCATTTCTTAAGTTTCGTAGTTATACCTTGAAATTTGAGTTAACAGCACCATATTTTTGAAAATCAATTTTTGCATCCCTTATTTCACCCCCTTATTAGTCTAATTTCCAAAAATACCGAAACACGTGTCTTTTAGATTCGAACCCTGAATTAAAATCCGAAATTTCGTAGTTCTAGCTTCAAAATTGCCTAAATATCTATGTATTTTCGATAAACACCCTCTCTCCAATTTAACCCCGTTGATGGTTGAATTTCCAAAAATACCGAAACGCGTATTTTTTAACGACCAACCAACTATACAAATATCAATTTTTGCAGCTCTAGCTTCAAAATTGTATCAATAGCAACGTGTTTTCAAAAATAATTTTAGATCCTCTATTTTACCCTCTTACTTATTGAATTTCCAAAAATACTAAAAATCATGGATTTTTAATCCTGACGAAGATTCCATATCCGACGTTTCGTAGTTGTAGCTTAAAATTTGAGTTAACAGCAACATATTTTTGAAAATCAATTTTTTGCGTCACCTATTTTACCCCCTTATTTGTCGAATTTCAAAAAATGCCGAAACACGTGTCTTTTAGATTCGAACCCTGAATTAAAATCCGAAATTTCGTAGTTCTAGCATCAAAATTGCCTAAATAGCAACATATTAAAAAAAACGTTTCATCCCCTATTTCACCCCCTTACGTACGGAATATCGAAAAATCGCTTCTTAAATGACGCCCACAGAGTAAGATCAACGCCCTCCACAAATTTCAAGTTTCTATCTTCAGTGGTTTGGGCTGGGCGATGATGAGTCAGTCAGTCAGTCAGTCAATCACTCAATCAGTCAGTCAGTCAATCGGGACACTTCCTTTTATATATAGAGATTTTCATGCGCAGTCACTAACATTTTGCTGTCCAGTAGACATTTTTTGAGCCTTTCTTTTCTAATAAAATCCCTTGTACATTATTTGGTGATTTATTAAGTTTTCAAATTTATACTGACTTTTTGTTTGTTTGTATAGTCTATGGGACTTAACTACGGGGTCATCAGTCCCTAAACTTACAAACTACTTATGAACTACTTACGCACTAGGACGGCACAAATATCCATGCCCGAGGGGGGATTCGAACCCCCGACCGCAGTGGCCGTGCAGACCGTGACTGGAGCGCCTCAGTCTCCTCGGCCACCGCGGCCGGCCTGACTTTTTGATCACCCGGTACATAACAATGGTGAGTCTAGACAGTTCCAACTAATTAATGTGAGAAACTTGCGAATCAGTACACATCCTGCAACTCACCCAGGGGTTTTTGAAATGACCGCCAATGCCAACATGGCCACCAGGTCGTGAAGGGTGGGGTCCGTTTCCCCAGCTGCCAGGGTGGCCTCCCCAGCTGCCTCCGTGGCCGCCGACACCTGGGCCCGAGCCGCCGTAGCCGCCACCGCCGCCGGGCTTGACGGGATGTCCAGGGCTACTGCCGTGGCTGCCACTGCCACTAGCATTGCCATTGCCACTAACACTGCCACTACCGCTGCCACTAGCAGTGCCACTGCCACTACCGCTGCCACTAGCAGTGCCACTGCCACTGCCGGTGCCACTGCTGGCTCCACTGCTGCCGCCACCACTTCCACTAACGCTGCTGGCGTCGGCGTTGTCCTCCTTGATCATGTCTGCCAGTTTCTCGGCGGCCATGACGATGGCGGCCATGGGGTTGCTGTTAGGCAAGTGCGGGAAGATGGAGGCGTCGACGACGCGCAGGTGGGAGATGCCGTGGACGCGCAGCCGCTCGTCCACCACGGCCAGTCGGTCGGACGCGGGGCCCATCTTGCAGGTGCCCGCCTGGTGGTGCTCGGGGCCAGTCTGACGCTTCACCACGCACGCCCAGTAGCTGTCGAAAACAGTTTTTCCCCTCATCACAGAAAGCCTCACACTCAGTAAAAATTCAAGTTTGAAAACCACACAAGCTGAATCTTCATGGCAGATTAAAATTGTGTGGCAGAACCGGGACTCGACCACGGACCTTTGCCTTTCGCGGGCATGTGCTCTACCAACTGAGCTATCCCAATAGGACTCACGACCCCGCTTCACAACTTCACTTCTGCCAGTACCTCGCCTCCTATTTTCCAAACTTCAAAGAAGTTCTCCTGCGTAACTTGCAAGACTAGCACTCCTGGAAGAAAGAATGTGGTGGAAACATGGCTTAGCCATAGCCTAAGGAATGTTTCCAGAATGAAACTTTCATTCTGCAGCGGAGTGTGCGCTGAAGTTGTGAGGCGAGGTCTGAGTCGTGTCGGGATAGCTCAGTCACGGAGCACTTTCCCGCGATAGGCAATTGTCCCTGGTTCGAGTCCCGGTTCCGGCACACAATTTTAAACTGCCAGGGAGTTTCATATCAGCGCACAATCCGCTGCAGAGTGAAAGTTTCATTCTGACCACACAAGCTGTTAATTGGCCACTTAAAAGAGCATACTGGTCCGTATGGATCACTATAAATGCTTTAGAATGGCTACCAAGTGCTCATGGGTCCTAAGTAAACGTACGGAACTGTTACTCTGATTTTTTTTTTTTTTTTTTTTTCTTTTTTTTTTTTTTTTTTTAATTTGTATATGTTATATTACATGAAAAAATGAGGGACGGGTAACTTTTTTTTTTTTTTTCGTGGCGCTACAACATATTTAATGGGTGATTGCAGTAACTTGCAGATTAATGAAACGATTTTAATGACTTCTGTTATCAAAGTATCTTTTGATAAAAGACAAAAATTGACATAGGTGTATTGAATGGGGAGTGAAAATAAAGGAGCCAACTACCCAGAAAGATAATACTGTTTCACTCCAGATATCGCTGTAACTACAAGAGATATTGAAAAACTATTTTCCTGTTCATGATCTTACGGCAGGGACTTATGAGAGTAGGTACTATGAGACGGTCTAAAACGTAAAGAAATATTATTTTCAACGCTAACTTGGTTTTTTTAATAGTCACCTCCTATTATTTCTTAAGCGATCAATAGCATGAAAAATCACAAGAAGAATGGCGTTGGTTGCATCGTGATGCGTCAATTACATCCAGAGAAACTGCGAAACGAAGTTGACGTTTGAAATACAACCGTGAGTCTCGCTTGAGTCTCGGGACGCGTTAGCAGCGCGCCTCATTTATTTCAAACGTCAACTTCGTTTCGCAATTTCTCTGTGTGTAATTGACGCACCGCGATCCAACCAATGCAATTCTTCTAGTGATTTTTCATGCTGCTGATTGCTTAAGAAATAATATGTGGTATCCATTAAAAAAAACATAAGTTTGCGTTGCAAATAATATTTCTTTACGTTTTAGACTGTCTCGTAGTACCTACTTTCATAAGCTCCTGCCGTACATTCATGACCGTGAAAGTCGTTTTTCAGTGTCTTGTAGTTTCAGAGATACCTTCGGTCAAACAATTGAGAGGGACACCCTGTATATTAAATTATTTCTAACATTGCTATATGATGTTTATTACGTTCTCACAATGAATTCATGGTAATTTGGTAGAACACTTGAAAACAATATATATCGAAGGTGCGACTGTGACGGATCGATATATATAGCAATGTAGCATCGAAGTCAAAAATAGGAGTTAAGATTTACGACATTCAGAAGAGTGGTTCTCGATATACGAACTTTTCGCTTTACGAGGATAATTTATTTTCTGACCGGACAAGAGTACATCGACAGCCTGTCAATCACAGATCAAGAACAGCATAAATTATTTATTGTATGGAACAAGCGAATGTTCAGATTTTTACGATTGTGTCATTGCTTTAAAGGACGTGGTTAGGCAGTACAGCTTAAATTATTGCGAGTGAAGAAGCAACACTGACACTGGGATAATTATGCCCTTCACAACAATTTAAGCTGTAGTCTTAGGTTCCTGCCTAACCAAATCTTTTGAAATCATGACGTTTTCTGTGTAAACAGGCTACGTCATCCGCTTATTCGGTATCTATCGTTTTGATCCGTCACAGTCGCACCTTCGATATATGTATATCGTTTGCAAGCGAACTACCAAATTACCGAATTCATTGCGGTCCTTCACCACCTTAAGGTGTTCCGCGAGTACAATGAGATGTTATACGTGGTCTCTTCTACATATTCGTATTTGTAATTTACATTTGTTTAATATTTCACTTACTTGTAATTATTATGATTATCATGCTACCAGGCTGTGTGGCTGATTTTGGAAGATGTTCCAGTTTTCTTTTTATTATTAGCTGTATGTATGCTCCTTTCTATAATTTTTTTGTAATTTTCGATAGCATGCAGCAGCACTTCAAAGATATCACAAGTTCACTTATTAACCATATAAGTCGTGATGTCTGTTACACAGACATATATATGTCTGTGGTCTGTTAGTTATTTATTGCCTTTGTATTGGAAAAGTTTACATTGGATTTGGCACTATTCTATCTTTGGAGTGTTTAAGAGTTTACCTCATTGATCTATATACTACCAGGTAGTTGATTGACCTTCAGCTGTCTAAGCGTGTCGGCCATAGATGCTCATATTTCGTTTCTTGCCAAATTCAGATACAGCTGCTATGAAGTATTACAAGAAAACGATAAGAAAATATGTTCCGATAACGCCTCCATATTAGTCTGTTGCATTGCGTAATGACATAAATTTCAGATCAAGAGGTAAGCAAGCAATTCTTTGCCACGTAATAAGTGTTGGAAATTCGTATGCCAAATTTAAAAATAGCGGACAATGCGAAAACGTGTGCAAAACATCTGAATGTGCAGGCACGCTGCAGTTCTATGTTCAGACACTAAAGTTATACATCTAGTTTGTATAGAGATCACTGGTTTATCTAGTAACCAGATAATATCACAGGATAATATATACTTTAAACGTCTGTGGACTTTTTATTACCTTTTATAGGAAAGATTTCGATTATTATTTTATCTCTGGTGTGTCTATCCGTTTTCATGCGTGTGTATAGTTTCAATAAAATTTTCGATATATGTCTTTGAGTAACATTTGTAATAAATAAAATATTAAATTATTTCTTACACTCCTATATGATGTTTATTACGCCCTCATTATGTATTCATTTTGGTTCTTGATCATCTTCAACTGATTCTGCGAATACAATGTTATAGGTGGTCTCTTATAGATTTTCGTATTTGTAATTTACATTTACTACGTCAAAAATTGAACAAATGTAAATCACAAATATGAATATGTATGAGACCATCCATAGGCAGTATCTCACTGGAGTCGTGTAGTATCCTCCAAGAAATAGTGGTCTGCCTCTTTCCAAAAGATACAAGGCGTTCAGCGCAACAACGGCACAGTGTTGCGTTTAATACGCAGAGTGTATGGTTGAGACAGGCAACTGTGCCATGTTTTAAGGGTGTTTACACTAATAGGATTTGGTTCAATCCCTTGATGTTATTTTGAACATGAAACTTGATATTTTGTCATTTTCGATGAGCAAGTGTTGACCCCTTTTTTCTACACTTTCACGATTAGTATGCTGTGGACAGTCCCTTCTTCATGTATGACAATAGCTAACTTCAAAGTGCTTCAAAGATATTTTCGTAGCTTGATTATCGCTCAGGCACTCTGCCTCATCTCGACCGGTTCGTTCAGTCACCCAGTGATATTCCGTGGAAAATATCATAGAGTATTTTGGAACAATCCCCGAAACGTAGCAATCAGCGCCCACACATGATTCCTCTAGAAAATCTGGTCATTAGTAAGTGGTCAGATATGAAATAGCTGAAGAAACTTTTGGCCTCTCTTTTTCGCTGAATTGAGGACATGATCGTGGTTGGACCAGATGTTATGTTGTATTACATTATTGTCTCCTGTCTGGTATCGTTATAAGAACTCTGCTGTTCTTTTCGTGTCATGCTTTTGTTGGAGGTGGCTTTACATGTTTAGCCAGAGTAATGAGGTGACATAAAGACTAATGAGGATTCCTGTTTATTATAAAGTTTTGCGTACTTCGATGTGTAAGAGTGCTATTGAAGAAGAAGTCAAGCAGAATCACATAAAACTAACATTATTAGTTTGAAAAAACTATTTTCTACACTTTACACCCTCCTTATGAGACCGGGAAATCCATAAACTGACCACTGTGTCAGGCCCTAACGGTGAGCATAGAAACATGGTAAACATAGAAACATGGTGTCTGACCGATAGGTCGTTATCTCCTACGAGACTTCAGTGCACTTCAGTGTACAGGCAATTTAATTTTAGTCGTTCGTTGGTATCGTGCATACTCAGTGGCTGACGATGTGTATGGGCTTCCCTTTCTGACAGAAATACGTTCATTTTTCTTGCGGAGAAAAAGTACACAGCCTGAAGTATTGCTACATGACAGGAAACGATTATAATGGAAAGAGACATGTGCTGGAAACATACTACTCAGTGATATGGCTCTACATTTCTTCAGTCACGTTACGGGTTAAATAAAAATAAATCAGCCACACTAGCAGGTGGAGCTTACCCCATCCCCTCCCCCCCCCCCCCAAATAAAAAAAGTTATTTCTTTCAATTAAACATCAGAAGGAGTCCGTCCAAGAATAACATCATACTCTGT
Organism: Locusta migratoria; assembly: GCA_026315105.1. Lineage (NCBI taxonomy): Eukaryota > Metazoa > Arthropoda > Insecta > Orthoptera > Acrididae > Locusta > Locusta migratoria. Next base: position 280,713,162 of record CM048747.1, on the reverse strand, counting down.
CCTATGCCTACGTTTCTTTGTATCTTGATTGATAACAGCTATGGGATCAAAGTACAGTGTGTCCCAGTATTCTCGCTCACCCAAAATATCTCTGGAACAACAACGGCTATTGTAAAACGACTTTCACCGGTATCAACGAAGGCAGGGTCTCATGAATATAAATATTTCGAGACAATATAAAAAAATCATGTGTGTTTAGAACACAAACCTATGTGTTTTAAATGGACATCCCCTATTATATCATCAGGAATCATAGCATGACAAATTATATAAACAATGGCGTTGATTGCATCGCAGTACGCCAATTACGTCCCGAGATATTGTGAAGCAGCATGGGGTTCTCGTCCGCGACTCAAGACGTCGGTAGCTGGCGTTTCGTGTATTTGAAGCGTCAACTTCGCTTCGCAATATCCTGGGATGTAATTGGCGTATTGCGATGCAATCAACGCCATTGTTTATGTGATTTGTCGTGCTATAGCCTACTGATGAATTAATTTAGAGTGTCCATTTAAAAACACATCAGTTTGTGTTAAAAAAAAGCACATATGATTTCGTTTTAGAATGTTTTGAAATATTTACATTCATGAGCCCCTGCCTTACATTGATACCGATAAAAGTCGTTTTACAATAGCTGTTGCTCAAGAGTGCGCTTCGCTTTATTATATATATGACGCGAATTTCGCCCACTCGGATTTTGCAGCGCGATTCCCTACACACCAGTAATAAAAAAATGTCTCTCAGAAAAATTCGTCCAACGCGTAACTCCGGCAGTAAATGGACTTCGATTACTGAGGTGGGCGTTTCTTCCGTACGTCAGTGAGATTGAGGATTACACAATTACACCAACAAACTTCTAGGTGATGCAGAAGGCGTGTTGACGAAAGAAATGAGCACAGATACCCATGCCCGGAAACGTCGTACAACGAGGCTACAGAGCGTCGAGATTGCTGGAGGGGATGCAAGGAGGTTAGAATAAAGGGAGACGCCCTTACACTGAAAAAGTGAAGTCTGCCTCCGCCATATTGCTAAATCTTGGAGAAACGTTCATATTGTAGTGCTGATGTCTTATATCACTTAAAACAGGAATAAAACATTCCACGGTTTTGCCGTGATGAACAACGTATTACAAGAATGAAAATTAGCGTTAAAAATTAAAGTTTTCAAATATCTTATGACGAGTGTTTATTAGTATTTATTCAATAAAGTGTATTATTTGAAAGTATATACTTTGCATTGTCTGTCAGTCCTATGGATTAACAGTAAGAGGGCTGACTTATAGTTTTAACGGAGAAACAGCTTTCCACGACTCGCCAAGATGGCGGACACGTTTCATCTGACGTGTGTTCGGCATAGATAATGCCATCTCCCTATATTTTCACCTCCTTGAGGGGATGTCTAGCAGCAGGCTCCGTTGCCTGTATCTTTGACTGTCCGTAGCGTCGTTGAATGTCGTTTCCGGGCATGGGTTTCTATGCTCAGTTTGTTCGTCAAAGCGCCTTCTACATCCTCTAGAAGCTTGTTGTTGTAAATGTGTATTACTGAAACACAATGACGTATGGAACACACGCACACCCTATTCTTTGACGTTCATTTACTGCCGGAATTATACATGACGAAATTTTGTGAGAGACCTTTTTTTTCTGGCATGTGTGGAATCGTGCTGCGAAGCCCGAGTGCTCCCACACGACTGTGGATGTTACGCACGCTACCGCATTCCAGCTATCTGATTGTCGTTTCGGTAGCGGTTCGTAAAAGAAAAACCGTGTTTCGTGTCCATTTATTATCTGGTTGAGAAACATCCGATCATTATCCCCACACCTGATGAGGTCATCGCAAATCGTAACGCGATCATGTAAAGAATTACTGGCGCAATGTTCTGAATAACACGAGACATATCGAAGTCGTCGGTCAGAATTTTGTAGCCAGTACCATGGCTGACCGCTACTGCTGCTGCGAAACTTCACCGATTGGGAGTGGTTAGCAAGCACAAACGTTGCAACTTCCTGGATCTTGCGTTCCGTCCGAACTGTTGGTGGTCGACTAGTAAGCACAGCATCTTCCAAACTGTTCCGACAAACGTCGGTGCTATCTAAACGCAACAATGTGACTATTCGTGCTCACCGACAGTACATCTGCTGCTTCATTTCAAACATTTAGTCAGTGGTTTTGCCTAACTTGTGGCGAAAATTGATATTAGCCCATTGCGCTGTGACATGTCAAGGTCCAGTTGGTGCATTAAACTCACCGTCACAACTACCGTACATCTACTTCCAGTGCATGCACTTAAATGTGTTTTGAAGGGAAGAGAGACTAACAGACATGGAGCCATACCACGTATCCACCTATCCGCTATAGTGCACCACAGGGTCGTCATGCGGTCAGTCTCAGAACTTATGGACTCTCTACCACGTATATTGGACACAGTTATCAAGCACTAAGCTGTTAATGTATCCCACAGTTACCTGTCAGACGCGAATTTGAGGTCCTCACAACCGTCGACGGGCAGTTCATTGAGCTTGAATCCCCACTTCTGAAGGGGTTCAGTCTCGGCCATCTTGATGACGAGCTTGATACCGTCGACGAGCACCTGAACGTCCCGGTCCTCCGTCAGGTAGTTGGGCTGCAGGATGGGGTAGTCGAGCGGGTTGGAGGATTTGAGTCGCAGGTAGCCGCGGCTCAGGGGCATCACGTTGGTGGGCCGCGCAGAGATGAAGCGCTTGCCGCAGTCGTCCGCGACCTTCCCAGAGGAGCACTCCAGGGGGCTGCCGGTCGCCGAGCAGCGCGCGCTGTACCCGTCGAAGAACACCTGCCGACACGCGGGGCTGGACCAGTTTACAGGCCAGAGGAGGAAACGAGGCACTGGGATCCAGTGGTCCTAGTGCAATACCACTCTACAAGGCGAACCTGCAGTTGGGCTACAAAATTTCTGAGGATGTTCAAGTACATTTGTGAGTATTATTGTGTAACGGACCTTAACAGTTGTGTTATACTGTAGCCTGACAAAAATTATCGAACACATTGTGATAAAAGCGTACATGAAACTCCCTGGCGGATTAAAGCTGTGTGCCGGAAACAGTATTCAAACCTGAGACCTTTGCCTTTCGCGGGCAAGAGCTCTACCGATTGAGCTATCCCGCCACGTTGCACGGTCTGCCCTCCGCCAGTACCTCGCCTCCTACGTTCCAAAATCGCAGTTCTCCTGCAAATGTTGTAGACATGGCTTAGCCACATTCTAGGGGATGTTTCCAGGATGATAGTTTCACTCTGTAGTGGAGAGTCTGCTTATATGAAACTTCCTAGTGGATTAAAACGGTGTGTCGGAAACTGGATTCGAGCCTCGGACCTTTGCCTTTCGCGGGCAAGGGCTCTATCTACTGTGCTATCCAGGCACACTTAATGGTCTGTCCTCACAGCTTTTGGAAAGTGGGAGGCGAGGTACCGACGGAAGGACAGCTGTGAAATGCACCTTGGTGAGCGTCCAGGGACAGCTCAGTCGGTAGAGCACTTGTCTGGGAAAGTCCAAGGTCCCAGATTCGAATTCCGGTTCAGGCACACAGTTTTAATTCGCCAGAAATTTTCATATCAGCTTAACCTCCGCTGCAGAAATAAACTATCATTCAGATAAGTGTACATGTTTAATCTAAAGGGTATCCTATTACTCTGTGTTTTGTATTGTACATTTTAGTGATCGTACATTATATTTTTGAGTATTGTAAAAGTATTTCCACATTATAAAACGTAATTCGGAAAACAAAGCCAATACATTAGAATTAGTTTATTACTCTGTATAAGCCACAACTGATCATTTTTGTCACATTACTAAAAAATAATTTAAACCTGCCAGTAATTAACGTATTTTTGGGAAAGGTAAAACCCTGTGTGGTCTGATAACTGGAACTGAATGCTAACAATTAATTTAAATCCCACAGTATTTATATTTAAAAAACAGGGTGATTGCGGATGAATGTGGTATAATTCGTGATGTGTCGCTACATGTAAAAATAGGCTGATAAGTCCTATGAAAATGTGCCTGAATTTCGACCGTTACAGAACTGGAGCGAGTTGAAGACTACACACATACGTGAAAGACTACGATCACTTACCGAAATTCCGTGTAGACGCTGTGTTGGGCAGAATAATGGCGGAACACATGACCGATCTGTTCTATAGGAGGGGGTTCTTCAACATATGGCAGCACTGTGACGCCGCACCTAGACAACAGGTGCGAAAATTGTAAATTGGATCAGTGAGTAGTCACGAAGCCGCGCGGGAATAGCCGTGCTGAAGGGGTGTCCGTTCCGGATCGAACGGCTGCCGCTCGCGTGGGAGGTTGGAGTCCTCCCTCTGTCATGGATGTGTGTGTTGTCCTTAATATAAGTTACTTTCAGTAGTATGTAAGTCTAGAGACCGAGGACCAGAGAAGTTTGGTCCCATTTGAACATTTTAGTAGCCATAAATCCGAAACACGGGTTGTGCTTCAGTTTTATTCAGCTGCACAAGTCTACTGTGTCTTGAATACCGAAATGTCGTATCCGTTCACCATTCAAAATACAGAGACACGTTGTTTGTGTGTAGCTACGGTAATGGCAGTGCCTGCAACGAGATCAATCATCGATTACCTGTACCAGGGAATTAAGCCCAAGGCGGACCCATTAACCGGCCTACCAGATCAGCCGATCTAACCTCAATAGACTCCAATTTAGGGCTACAAGGAATGTATGCTATGAAGGAGGATATGTACGAGGGTTGGAACATAGTGGCAACTATTTATTTACAATTGATAGAAAAGCGTTACATGTTTGCACCTGTTACTGTCCTTCAAAGCAGTCACTAGTGTTGTGCAGAACCCGTTGCCAGCGATGTGGAAGAAGTAGTATACCGTTAGCAGAGCCTGTCCTGTTGCTGGTGCGAATGGTGCGGCCTACTGCCTGTCGAATCCCTGGAACACGTCTGAAGCGAGTGCCACGAAGTGCTTCCTTCATCTCCGGAATCAAATCGAAGTCACAAGGACTTAAGTCCGGGAAGTATGGTGGATGGTACAGTACTTGTCAGTCCCATCTACCAGAGCAGCCACAGCTTGCGATGTATGCGGCCGCGCATTGTCGTGCAAAATGAAGGGTGGGTTGCACAGAAACTGCTTTCTCAAAGCTGATCTCAGGTGTTGCTTCAAAAACGAACAATAATACTGTGCATTGACGGTCTGCCATGGAAGAACGTAATGCGTTACGTTATACCGCTCGCTCACACGTGACTGTGTTACCCTCGATTGTGCGCACGCTTGTGACTTTGGACGGGCGAGTCCATTTTCTCGGAGGTAAGGTAGGTATGTCAACAACAGTAGAAGATTCCATTGTATAGTGCCTCCACAGCAGTGTTGCCACTACTTAAGCTTCAACCCTTGTATAATAAACTAGTTACTCAGGTAACTGACACTGTTTCCCCCATTAAAGCTCACCAAGATGAAGTCCGATGCGGATCAACACACCCTCCTACTCAGTGACAAGTGCACTGAGAAGGGTGGCAGATTTTCTGAACACCTCTCTTAGGATGAATCACTCACCTCCCCCATCATTATTATGTCCAACACAGCGGCTATACACCATTCGGTACCTTCAACTGTCGTTATTTTGAGCACTGATGGGATTTCTGATATTATAGCATATCTTCTCTTTCCCGCTGCATAGCAACGATTTACCGCTAATTTCTACTTCCTTCACGCGCCGCTTATTTTATGCACAACGCTGTATTTCCCGCGTTCGCGACTTGTATTTTCGATCGATTGTTTACCAACGTAATAATCTGAAGAACAGTCTCATCGTCGAAAGTTTACGCTTTGGAGTGGAAACTAACTATCGTTTCAAGTAACGAAAAAGTATTTTGGCGTTAGTTGTCAACGAGATCACTAGCCTGCAGCACTGTGTAAAGTTCTGTACAAATTTGTCGAGAGTTTTGTATAAATTTACAAAATAATGGCGTTTTTACAAAATTGTGTACTGTGTGGGGTGATTTCGGACAATGCCGATAACGTATAAAAGCAAGAATGTTTGTCAAGTTTAAAATAATTAAGAACTGTAAGTTTTAAACAAAGCAGTTCGTGACAGTAAGTGTGGCAAATTAGCATCTAGTAAAGCGATTGATTTGTATGGAGGGTATGTTCTGCCGATGTTTCAAGACCGGTTCTTTACAATCGCTTTACTCTATTTGAATAAGCAACATGTACAAATACTTATCCAGTCATGTGTCTTTACGCGTTATCTAAGAGTGTGAGAAAAACAATATTGCATTTATTCTCATTCACCATGACTTGAAAAAGTACACTCGCGGATCAGTTTTCATGGACGCTTTCCCAAATCATTCTTATGCCAAGACTGCAAAATATTTTTATTAGTTATATTCTACCGTTTCCGGCAGTTGTTGCCATCAACAGGAAATCAACAAGATATTTTACATCAAAGCCAAAGAGATAACATTTTTATTTCTGAATAAGAATTTACCTTTAATAAATAAAAATCATTACTGATATTCTTGGCCCTTATTCTTGATGATGGAGATCCTTAAAAAGTGTTAAAAATCACTGAAATCAAGTAGAAAGGAAATAGAATAAAAAAGTCAGTTTATATCCGAAATCACTCCGTACACTTCGAAACTCAGGACACAGATTTAAAATACACATATGTCCGAAATCACCCCAGTCCAAGTGATGATTTCGGACACTTTATTGTCTACAAACATAGGTACACATAGACTTTCCGTTTTTTAAAGATATTTTATTGATTATGCATATACCCCAGCATTTCCGTAACAGACAATAGAATCTTACTGAACCTACGAAAGTTATGGTGAAAACTTCAAAACTGTTCGAAATCCTCCAGTTTGACGGTAAATATATATTCACTTGTCTTTTTTATGCATTCATGAACTGTGTAATCTTCATACCGCTGCAGTTTTGTAACGATCCAAAATAAGAGATACATTCAGAGGACGTTTTTAGTTTATTTTCACATATAAATCACGTCACAAATTACGTGACAATCCTCACCCAGTATCAAAGTCTTATGTAGTCTAATAACAAGAAGTAAATGCTAATAACAATCTTCACTCACTCTATAATTATTTTTGATATATAAAACATCCGGCAATAAAGTTCGGTGTACAGTCCTGCAACATTAACTACATTTCCCTTACTCTCCTTCGAAATAGTCACGTCACATAACCATGCATTGATGAGCTCTACGATACATGTCCTGGAAACAATACACGAAGTCTTCCTTTGGGATGGTGTCACGTTTCGTTGGAATATCGCCAAATCTGTTTCCTTTCAAAGCAAGTTTGTGTAAAGGGAATAGGCAGAAGGCTAGAGGATTGAGATCCGGGAAGTTGCAAAAACCCCTTTTCTTGTCAGGAACTGTTTGATGGTATTTGCTGGGCGTAGGCGAGCGTTGTCGTGGAACTTGAACATCCGCCAAACTCGCTGGATATCAATCCTCCAGACTTCTTCCTATTCCTTCGACTCAAACTCGCTTTGAAAGGAAAGAGATTTGACGGTATTCCTGACATCCAACGAAACGTGACGGGTCTTTTGAACACCATCCCAGAGGAAAACTTCGTGCAAAGTCTCCAGGACATGTATCGCAGAGCTCAGGGGTGCATGGTTATGGGAGGTGACATTTCGAAGGACAGTAAGGTAACTGTATTGCATGCTTCATCTACATCTACATACATACTCCGCAATTCACCGTAAGGTGCGTGGCGGAGGGTACACTGTACCACTACTAGGCAATTCCTTTCCTATTCCACTCCCAAATTGAACGAGGAAAAAAGAATGCCTATATGCCTCCGTACGAGCCCTGATTTCTCTTATCTTGTCTTTGTGATCTTTACGAGGAATGTAAGTAGGCGGCAGCAAGATCGTACTACACTCAGCTTCAAATTCCGACCCTCTAAATTTACTCAATAGAAAATCACGGAAAGAACGTCGTCTTTCCTCCAGCGATCCCCAATTGAGTTGCCGGAGCATTTCCGTGACACTCGCGCATTGGTCGAACCTACCAGTAACAAATCTAGCTGCTCGTCCTTTAAACTGATCTGCTGCGGGTCCCAAACACTTGAGCAATACTCAAGACGTGGTCGTACAAGCGTTTTATACGCGGTCTCCTTTACAGGTAAAGTACATCTTCCCAAAATTCTCCCAGTAAACCGATGTCGGCTATCCGCCTTACTCACAACTGTCCTTACATGTTCGTTCCACTTCATATCGCTCTGCAATGTTACGCCTAGATATTTGAACGACGCGATAGCATCAAGAAGCTCACTACTAATGCTGTATTCGAACATTATGGGATTGTTTTTTTCTACTCATGCGCATCACCTTACATTTTTCTACATTGAGAGCTAGCTGCCATTCTTCGCACCAACTAGAAATTTTGTCTAAGTCATCCTGTATGCTACTACAGTCAGTTACAGACGACACCCTCCCATACACCACAGCATCATCAGCAAACAGCCGCAAATTACAACTTACTGTCCATCATATCATTTATGTAGATAGAAAATAATAGCGGTCCTATCACACTCCCCTGGGGCACGCCTGACAATACACTCGTCTCTGATGAACACTCGCCGTCGAGAACAACGGACTGCGTTCTATCACTTAGGAAGTCTTCCAGCCAGTCACAAATCTGTGAACCTATTCCATAAGCTCGTATCTTCGTTAGCAGTCTGCAGTGTGGCACCGCGTCGAACGCCTTTTTGAAGTCGAGAAAAACACAATCCGCCTGTTGCCCTTCATCCATGGCTCGCAAGATGTCATGTGAGAAAAGGGCAAGCTGAGTTTCACATGAACGATGTTTCCTAAACCGGTGCTGATTCATGGAAAGAAGCTTTTCCGTTTCAAGGAAATTTACTGTATTCGAACTGAGAATATGCTCCAAAATTCTACATGAAACTGAAGTCAACGATATTGGCCTGTAATTGTGTGGGTCAGTTCTCTTTCCTTTCTTATAAACTGGAGTCACCTGCGCTTTTTTCCAATCACTAGGAACTTTGCGCTTAATTAAATATTCGCAATAAATGCAAGCTAAGTAGGGGGCCAACGCCGCAGAATAGTCTTTGTAAAACCGAACTGGTATTCCATCCGGACCAGCAGACTTTTTCGTATTTAGCTCTCTCAGTTTCTTCTCTACACCGGAAATACCTATTGCTATGTCCCCCATTTCGGAATTAGTACGTCGTTCAAATGATGGTACATTTGTGCGGTCCTCCTGCGTGAAAGATTTCTTAAAGGGTCAATTTAGAACTTCAGCTTTCCGTTTGCTTTCTTCTAATACTGCCCCGGAATGATCAACGAGTGACTGGACAGTGGGCTCTGACCCGCTTATCGATTTTACATAGGACCAGAATTTTTTCGGGTTCTCGGAAAGATCTTTTGCTAAGGTATGGCTGTTATAATTATTGTACGCTTCGCGCATCGATCTTTTTATAGACGCACGAAAATCTACTAACTTTTGCCTGTCAACATTTGCGTGTTCTTTTTTGAATCGAGAGTGCAACAGCCTTTGCTTTCTCAGCAGCTTTCTAACATTATTATTATACCACGGTGGATCTTTTCCATCCTTAATCTTCTTTACTGGCACATATTTCTGAAACCCTTTATTAACAATGCACTTAAATTTAGTCCACAATTCCTCTACATCCATAGTCCCGGAATTAAACGATGCCCATTCATTTTCTAAGTGCGATCGTAACATTTGCGTATCGGCTCTTCCCAACAAAAACACGCTCCTAGCCTTCTTAATTGGTTCATGAACTTTGGTCACCATCGACGCTATGACGATGTCATGATCACTAATTCCTGTCTCTACACAGACATCGTTAATAAGGTCAGGCCTGTTTGTGGCTATAAGGTCTAAAATATTTCCATTGCGCGTGGGTTGCCGGTTTAACTGCTCAAGACAGTTTTCGGAGAATGTATCCTAAAGTAGCTCGCAAGACTGCTTGTCTGTACCGCCTGAAATGTAACTAGCGAGGTCCCAATCTATACTCTTAAGGTTGAAGTCTCCTCCGATTAATATTACATGTTCATGTTACAGGACTATTCACAGAAGTTTATTGTCAGAGGTTTATGTGATCGCCTGTGCTGTCTGAGAATTAGAAGTAAGTTACCTGCAGATCGGGTACTCCATCGGTGGCGTACGAAGAGAGGAAGAAGCCAGTGGTCTGGGTGAGTCCGGTGCTGGACATGGGGCCGTCGCGGCTGGTGAGGAACTCGGCGACGGCGGCGTCGGTGAGCACCTGGGTGGACGGCTCGTCGATGTAGAAGCCGACGGAGGCGGCGACGTGGTTGTGCAGGTTGCGGCCGACGCCGGGCAGGTGGTGCAGCGCGCGGACGCCCACGCTGGCCAGGTGGTCCGCGGGGCCCACACCGGACAGCAGCAGCAGCTGCGCCGAGCCGATGGCGCCCGCCGACAGCACCACCTCGCGCCGCGCCTGCACGTTGCGCTCGACGCCGCTCGAGTCCAGGTACAGCACGCCGGTCGCCTTCTTGGTCTCCTGGTCGATCAGCACCTTGGTCACGTGCGCGTTGATGGCCACCTCGAGGTTGTCGCGGCTGGCTGCCGCCGGCCGTAAGTACGAGCTGCAAATGAGGGGAAGGCAAGTTACCGGCAATGTGCATCGTAAACGGCCTTTAATCAAATTACGTGGTTACGGTATATCGCCCCAAATACTGGATAGGGGATTTCCTCTCAGAGAGGACACAGGTGGTAGTAATCGATGGTGAGGCATCGACTAAAACAGAGGTGATATCGGCCGCCGGCCGCGGTGGCCGAGGGGACTGAGGCGCTCCAGTCACGGTCTGCACGGCCACTACGATCGGGGGATCGAATCCCCCTCGGGCATGGATATTTGTGCCGACCTTAGGATAAGGTAGTTCATAAGTAGTTTGTAAGTTTAGGGACTGATGACCCCGTAGTTAAGTCCCATAGACTATACTACCAGTTGAACATTTGATATCGGCCGTTCCACAGGGTAGTGTTATTGGTCCTCTGCTGTTCCTTATTTACATAAACGATTTATGGGAAAATCTAAGTACCTCTCGTAGGTTGTTTGCAGATGACGCCGTCATTTACCGTCTAGTAAAATCATCTGAAGATCAAAACCAACTGCAGAACGATCTGAATAAGATATCAGTATGGTGGAAAAATTGGCAGTTGACTCTAAATAATGAGAAGTGTGAAGTCGTCAACATGAGTAAGAAAATAAATCCGTTAAACTTTGTTTACAAGATAAATCAATCAAACATGAAGGCCGTAAACGCCACAAAATATTTAGGAATTACTATTACTTCAGACTTAAACTGGAAATAACACGTAGATAATATCGTGGAAAAGGCGAACCAGAGACTGCGTTTTATTGGCAGAACCGTTAAAAGATGCAATAGAAGTACAAAAGAAATTGCATACACTACGCTTGTCCGTCCTTTTATGGAGTATTGCTGCCCAGTGTGAGATCGTTATCAGGTGGAGGACATCGACGGATGTCATTATCATTGACGGAGGACATCGAAAGAGTTCATAGAAGGGCAGCTCGTTTCGTATTGTCACGATACAGGGGAGACAGCGTTACGGAAATGATACAGGATCTGGGATGGGAATCATTACAACAACGGCGCTTATCGCTGCGACGTGGGCTACTTATGAAATTACAATCGCCAACATTCTCCTCCGAATGCGAAAATGTATTGTTCACTCCCACTTACATAGGTAGAAATGATCATCAGAATAAAATACGAGAAATCAGAGCCCGAACGGACAGATTCCGGTGTTCTTTCTTCCCGCGCGCTATTCGAGAATGGAATGGGAGATAAAATAGTATCACGGTGGTTCGATAAACCCTCTGCCAGGCACTTAAATGCGACTTGCAGAGTATCCCATGTAGATGTAGATATAGATGTAGTGCAGTTATCACCAGTTCACGGACCAGGAGGAAGCCACGGTACGTGGCGCAAAATTCTGTCGGACGACCTCAACATGTTTCGTGTTACCCAACGCAGTGTACCATGAATACTGTGAAAGACCAACGTGATGATCGCATGACGATTTGTGATGACCTCATCAGTTGTGTGGAAGATGATCTGACGTTTCTTACCTGGGTAATTAATGGAAAGGATACATGTTCTTTCCTTTACAATCTGCAACAGAATCGACAGTCAGGCACCTGGAATGCAGCAGAGTGTGCAAATACAGATTGGTGTGGATGCCTATTTCCAGGCGCGTCAAGTCTCAGAAGTTATGTACAACATCTATTGATAGCGACGGGACCAAATATCTTTGAAATAAGCATCAAACGAAAAAACTACGAAGGACAAAACTTTTCTAGCTCGAAGGGGGAAAACAGATGACGCTATGGTTAGCCCGCTAGATGTCGCTGCCATAGGTCAAACGGATATCAACTGCATTTTTTAATAGGTACACCCATTTTTATTAAATATTCATCTAGTACGTAAACAAATATGAATGTTTTATTTGGAACACTTTTTTCGCTCTGTGATAGATGGCGCAGTAATAGTCACAAACGTATAAGTACGTGGTATCGGTTAACATTTCGCCAGTGCGGGTGATATTTGCTTCGTGATACATTACTCGTGTTAAAATGGACCGTTTACCAATTGCAGAAAAGGTCGATATGGTATTTATGTACGGCTAATGTGATAAATATGTTCAACGGGCCCGTGCCATGTATGTTGATCGTTATCCCGGAAGACATCCAAGTGTCCGGACCTTTCGTCGGATAGTTACGTTATTTAAAGAGACAGGAAGTTTCAACCACGAGTGAAACTTCAACCACGACCAGCAACAAATGATGATGCGCAAGTAAGTGTTTTAGCTGCAGTTGCGGCTAATGCGTACATCAACATAACTTTGACCCCGTACCATATTTGTAACCACCAGGATTTGCATGGCGAAGACTTTGAAAGTCATGTACAGTTTTTCCACTGGGCAGACAATAGATTACAAGACGATAACAGATGTTTTTTCACGCTTTCTGTTTAGTGACGAAGCATCATTCACAAACAGAGGTAACGTAAACCGGCATAATATGCACTATTGGGCAACGAAAATCCACGATGGCTGTGACAAGTGGAACATCAGCGACCTTGTGTGGTGCGGCATTATGGAAGGAAAGTTAACTGGCCCCTATTTTATCGATGACAATCTAAATGGTGCAACGTATGCTGATTTCTTACGTAATGTTCTACCGACTTTACTACAAGCTGTTTCACTGTATGACAGAATGACGATATACTTTCAACATGATGGATGTCCGGCACATGGTTCGCGTGTTGTAGAAGCGGTCTTAAATTGAATATTTAATGACACGTGGATTGGTCATAGAAGCACCATACCATGGCCCGCACGTTCACCGGATCTTACATCCCCGTATTTCTTTCTGTGGGGAAAATTGAAGGATATTTGCTATCGTGATTCATCGAAAACGCCTGAAAACATGCATCACCGCATTGTCAACACATGTCAGAACATTACTTAAGGCGAACTACTGCTATCCATGACTACTGCAGAGCCAGGAAAGCGAACGACTAAAAAGACACGACAGCGCCCACACCTTCTATTCGGCAGTGATGGCCAAACTCGACGTGCTGGCACGTGTTGTGGGGTACGCCCGAAGCTTGTCCTCGGTTGCGCCGTAGCAAAAGTGTTTTATGATGCAATTTTTAAAGGGATAAGTCATATTTTGAAGGGATAGGACACGTTGTTATTCCTAAAAGATTAGTAAACAGCAGCAGGTATTTAGTGGAGGCTGTGTGGCATGGAATGGGAGATTTTTATATTAGAAAACCTTGGGAACACACAAAAATTATTTCATTCTCTAAGGGTACAGGTCACAGATAGGACGAACATAGTTGTGTGGGGAAAGTACCAGAGCTTCAAGTGCTAACAGAAAGTAGAGGAGCACAAATCATTCATTATAGATAGCGGAAGCTGGCTAAACCCGGAGATAACTTCAGCTGAGATTGAAAAAAGTATTTGTTGGCGTATTTATTGCTGTCACAAGCAGTTTATCCTGTAGCAAAATTGAAGTAGATAGTTCCCTTGAATCGTTATGAGTTGAGGTTATGCCTCACAACCGGAATAAATTAATAATTGGTTCTTTCTATCGACTCCATGACTCAGATGATTCGATTGCAGAATATTCAAAGAAATATTGGGTCAAATTTGAAAAACGTGCCCAAAGAATACAATTTTAAGTGTTGGTGACCATCATTTACCTCCATATGTTGGCATAAATATATTCAAAACCGACGGCAAGCATAAAAAGTCAGCCGAAATTGTACGGAACGCATTCTCCGAAACCTATCTCGAGAAATTAGTTCATGATCCCACTAGAACAGTAAATGAATGTGAATATATACTTGACCTCCTAGCAACAAATAATCCTGAGCTGTAAAAGAGCATCAAAACAGGTATAGGGACTAGTAGATTCAAAGTTGTCGTAGCGAGACTAAATCGAAATTCCCAAATCCAGCAGAATTAAACGAAAAATATATCTATTAAATAAAAAACAGATAAAAATTCATTTAACGCTTTCCTGAGTGAGAGTCTCCTGTCTTTCGAAACTAACACAGTGAGTTTACGACAAATGTGGTATACATTCATAAAAATAATATCGACAACTACTGAGAGATATATTCCAAATAAACTAAAGGAAGAAGGGGCTGATCCCCGTGGTATGCGAAACAGACTATAACATTCTTTCAAGAGCAAAGAAAAAAGCATGCCAAATTTAAAAAGACAAAAAATCCCCCAGTTTAACAGAAACTCGAAATTTAGCTCGAACTTTAAAGAGAAAAGCTTAAAATAGTATCCACAACGAAACACTGTTTACTAATTTGGTAGAAAAATCCGACGATATCCTGGTCATATGTAAAGTATACTAGAACCAAAACATAATTAATACTATCACTACGAGATAGAAACGGTGATGCTATTGCTGACAGTGCTGCTAAAGAAGAGTTGCTAACCACGTCTTTCCGAAATTCCTTCAGGGAGGGATGAAAAACAAATACTCCGGAATTCGAATCAAGAACAGCTGCCAGAATACGTAATTTAGAAGTAGATATCCCTGGATTATTATGGCAACTTTAATCAGATAACGAAAGCAAGTCTTCAGGTCTAGATTTTATACCAATTTTCCTTTCAGGATATGCAGATGCTCTCTCAGCGAAAGATCCGTACCCAAAGACTGGAAAGATGCACAGGTCAGTCCAGTATTCAAGAAGGGCAATAAAAATGATCCGCAAAATTACAGATCTATATCACCGATGTCGGTTTGCAGCAGGGTTTTAGTACATGCATTTTCCTCAAACATTGTGAACTACCTCGAAGTTAATGACCTATTGACCCATATCAACACGGTTTCAGAAAGTATCGTTCTTGTGAAACAGTTAAGTCTTTACTCACATGAAGTGATGGGTGTTATCGACAAGGGATATCATATCGATTCTAGATTTCTGGTAGGCTTTTGACACAGTACAGCACAAACTGATTCTAATCAAATTGAGTGCTTTCGGAATATCGGCACAGTTGTGGGAACTAGAGGTCTGCACCTCGCTCGGTTGCTCGCTCGAATCGCGTGATACATGTCGTTCTTTGGCAGTCCGACAGATGCCGGTGCTGCAGCTTGCGTCAAGGCGTGTGTCTGCGCTCGACTTCCTGCACGCTCGTTCGAGCGGCGCACGCTCGACCGGCCCGACCGTCCACACAGCTCGCTCGCCACTCAGTCGCCCACTGCAGCGCCACTCGAGTCCAAGGCGAGTGTCGGGAGCAAACTAGACGCTACAGAATAAATCCTGACTGCGAAATTTGGAATTGTTTCCTCTTCCGGGTCCTTTGAAAGCTGTTCTCTCGATCCAGTTGAACTAACCGTTCAGTTTTGCATTTTGTACTTTACCATACACGTTATTATACGTGATTGTTTGTGTATACGTGATTAATATAAAGTTTCTGTGCTAAGATCATTTACTAAATGAGTTATCCATGATCTTTCTTTCTTTCTAGTTCCCACTTTGTGGACTGTTAGTGACTGTTTAGTGGTACGTGTTACTTGTCGCCTTAACGAGGAAATAATTGTATTTTATATCCATTCCTCTCATCACTCTCAAGTCCTGGAATACTTTCTCCGTCTTTTATATTGATATTAAATACACGATATTGATGTGCACCCGTTAGGTTTGTGCATCTCTCTCTGTTGCACCCGGTAAATATATATTCCCTTAGCATTTTGGGGTGGTTGCTGCGCCTCTACCTTTTCCGAGTGAGTCCCTAACGGGAATTTTTCCAATTGCAACATTCATATATCCCCACTGCCACTGTCGTCTTTCTTATCTACATAATAAAGAACACGTGCAAGCTTTTGTGCAATATATAGGATCCGCACTTTCTTCCGTCGTCGGGGTTATATGCCGGTCTAATGCTCATACATCCTGTACTTGTTTTAAATCCTCTTATCGTTTGTTTGTAAAGCTTATGGCACTTACCTACGGGGTCATCTGTCCCTAAACTTACAAACTACTTATCAACCACTTACGAACTAGGACGGCACAAATATCCATGTCCGAGGGGGGATTCGAACCCCCGACCGTAGTGGCCGTGCAGACTGTGACTGAAGCGCCTCAGTCCCCTCGGCCACCGCGGCCGGCAAATCCTCTTATTCCAATTGTTTACTTTACACAGGGCCGCCTGAAGAATGTTACCCGAGTGTACCAGCCAAAAGAATGAACTGCATGTTTTCGGAATGGCTGGATAAGAGATCGGCCTACGTACATTGCAGGGGGAGTGGCAATTACGGGGGCAGCTACCCCTAAGGTGACCAATTTTTTGTGCTCAAATAATAGTTTTGATTTAATCGAAGTTGTATCTATGAATTTTGTCTTTTATCAAAAGATACTGTCATACCAAAAATCATTAAAATCGTTTCACTAATCTCTAAGTTATTGCCTTTTTCTATTTTAGTCCATTTTGGAAGGACAGTTCCACCCCTTAAATATGTTTTTCCGCCACTAAAAACATTACGTGTCCCATAGTTTTTCATATATTATAAAATATGCAAATTTCATAAAAATCGGAGAGTGACTTGAGTAGGTCTCCTTGTGAGTATAGCGGCAGCACTACGCTGTGCGGCCTCTGCCCGCCCCGCCCCACGTAGCCTCGTTCGAGTGTCAACACGCCCGCTGCTCGCTGCGAGCGTACACACTCGCCGCGCCACCGCCGAGCGTTGCGCACTCGACCGAGTACGAGCGAGCGAAACCGGCGATTTGCAGAACTCTAGTGGGAACGGATTCGCGATTTCATCTCAGAAGGGACACAGTACGTAATAATTGATGGGAAGCCATCGAAATGCTGTCGTTCAGTAGTTAGTAAAGTCACCAGAATTTCAAAAGCAATTGTAAAACGATTTAAATAATACTTTCGCACGGTGTGAAAATTGGCGATTGACCATAATAATGAAAAGTGTGAAGTCATCCATATGAACACTAAAATAAATCTGTTAAACTTCATTTACATGATAAATGAGTCAAATCTACTTAAGAATTAGCCGCGGCCCAATAGCCGTGAGCACTAAGGCGCCTTGCTGCGGTGCGCGTGGCCGTTCGCCGTCGGGGGTTCTAGTTCTCCCTTGAGCATGGGCATATGTGTTATCATAACTTTAAGTTATGTAAGTAGTTTGTAAGCCTAGGGCCGCGGTGGAGTACCCGAGCGGTCTAAAGCGTCTCGCTGCGGAGCGCGCGGTTGCTCGCCGTGGAGGTTCGAGTCCTCCCTGGGGCATGGGTGTGTGTGAGTTTGTCCTTAGGTTAGTTTACCTAGGTTTAATTAGTTTGTAAGCTACGGACTGATGACCACGCAGTTTCGTCCGATAGATTTACAAACATTTGAACATTTTTGTAAGCCTAGGGACTGATGACCAACGTAGTTAAGTCCCTCATATTTACAAACATTTAATTTTAACCTAGGAAGTACAATCACGAAAAACTTTAATTGGAAAGCACATACATTAAATATCGTAGTGAAAGCGAACTAAAGGCTACGTTTCATTGACAGAACACCTGTATGAACCAACAGTTCCAAAGAAACTGCATACACTACACTTGTGCGTCCTGTTTTGGTGTATTGCTGCACATTGTCGGTTCCCCACCAAGTGAGACCGACGAAGGGCATGGGAAAGTTCAGAGAGGAGCAGCTCCTGTTTGAATTCTCGCGATATGTGGGGAGAGAGGGTCACGGAAATTATGTACAAGTTGGGGTGGAAATCATTACAAGAAAGACGTTATTCGTTGCGGCGAGATCTGTTATTGAAATTTGTTTAGCAACTTCCTCCTGCGAATGCGAACATATTGTGTTAGGACTCACCTACAGAGGAAGAATGATCATTATAATAAAATAAATCAGATCGAAAATGGAATGATTTAAGTATTCCGTTTTCTTGCACTGTATTAGAGAAAGAACGGTAGAGAAATATTTTGAAATTAGTTCGTTTAACTCCTCTGCCATGCCCTAGAATGTGATTTGCGGAGTAATTACGTAGATGACTGGCAGCTGCGTTCCTCGGTGAGCACAACTCGAGGCTGTAAGTGGGGATGTGAGGGGTTGGGGAAGACTAGAATAGGGATGGAAGTAACGCTGCTTTACGGAGCATGTAGGCACGAGATGGGTGGAAAGAGACGTTACTTAGGAGAGCAGCAGTGGGGTGGGGGAGGGAAGCATAAAGGGGGATGCATATAAAGGAGGAAAAATATAGCGCGCTGTTGGTGGTTAACGAGGCAGGCCTGGGAAATGCAGGGTACTGCCACTATACGCCGCGGGCAACTAGCATCGCCGCTGGTGTTCCCGCCCACTGCTGCGTCGCGTATTAGCCGGCGGCCACCAGAGGCGACGCCGAGGCACCAGCGGCGTGTCATACAGGGGCCCGCCGACTGCCCCGGACACTCGGAGTCGTCCAATGCCGTCACGGGACATTCGGCAAATGGGGCCTATTAGCCGTAGGACACTGGCAGCGACACTTCTCTGCCGCTGGGTCGCTCCGGGAGCTGGCCTTCAGTAGCTTGTGAACTACGGTTCTGTACTTGCACTGGATTACGAGGGTCAGCGGTGGATAAACTGGTTCCACCAGATCACCGAAGTTACACATCGCTATTCCTGACCAGTACTTGGATCGGTAACCGTCCGGCAGTGGCGTAACTATGTCACTAAGGGCCTCGGGGCAGAAATGACATTAGGGCCCTCTTTAAAACTAGACAGGTGCAAAACTACTTCATCAGTAGGTCCTTACCGCCCATTGTTCGACATAATAAGGCAAACCTAAATACTATTAGGGAAACTATTGCGTGTCATGCAGAAGATAATACTTAATCGTAGTCTCTAATATAATTGTAACTGTGAAACTTTATTATGTTTTCACGCAAAAATTACTGGGTGGATTTGGACACCAATCTGTAGTAATAAATTGTAGACACACATATTTAAATGTGGTCACGTCGTGTGATGTCAGACACACTGCTAATAATTCAGCGCCATTGGCAGTTATTTCGCAAAGATTGTCAGCCATGGCAACTTTTTCCTCTGGTAGAGCTATGGTTCGCGGTCGTTCGTTCAGTTTGTTCGTGGTTGTTCGTTGAAGGGTTGGCTCAGCTCTTTTATTACAGAGGGCGTTTAGCCCCCTGACCAGGGGGGCTGAGCCATGGCGCCCGACACCGTTACACCACCGCACCAATAATGATTAAGGCGCCTCGGAATAGTCTAAATACGACCCCTCCAAGTCACAAACTTTAATTCAGCTTCTGTGTTCCATAGATAATTGCCACTACTGCTGAGGTTCTCCATGCAGCCGAATAGCACCTCGGCAATAGTCATATTGCAACACTCCTACAAAGGTGATACAAATATCAATGTAAATATAAATTCAGATGCCCTGAGACGGTTTTTCGTCTCGAACATGTCCAAGACATTAAAGATAAAGGTGAAGCAGTGAATTAAAATTTGTGATGCGGTCGGGCATCGAACCCGGACCTCCATGGTCTAACGGTACGACCATAAAACCTTTGTTGACGGACATCCACAGCTAAGATGATACGATGATACATCTCTAATAGAAGGATTTTATTAGAGATGTAGCGATAAGACGTCTGCCTCATAAGCATGGAGGTCCTGGTTCGATTCCCGGCCGCATCACAAATTTTAATTCATTGCTTCACCTTTCTCTTTAATGTCTTGGACATGTTAGAGATGAAAAACCGCCTCAGGGTTTCTGAATTTATATTTACTTTGATAAATACAGATTAATTAACATCGTAAGACGAAGATTATAGACACCACCAAGGATCGTTTTTTTTCCTCTCTTAAAAAATCATCTCTGAAAATCCTACATTCCCTTGTTTCACCGCCGGAGAGAAAGAACAGCGAATCGCTTCATTTGTCTTTCTATTGCCGTCGTCGAATTAAGACGCATTACTAGTATCTCTCCCCGATCGCCATTAAAATTGTTGTAAGTATAGTGGTAAGTGTGTAAAGTTTGTTTCTTTGAAGTAAATAAGTTTCTTAGTTAAATGGCGGGTGTGTACTTATTTGATTCCCCGCCTCCCTGTGGCGTAGATGATTCATAAAATTTGCGTGTGACGGAATTGGACGCCATTACGACTGACGAATAACAGTGCAGTGACTGTTAAACACTTTATTATCATTTGAGTACAGTCTTTCCCCTTCACAATAGTATTCAATTTTTAGAACCTGCAGACATTTTTATTAAGCAATAGTATATGACGAACTCCGAATTTTTTATACCCGCCATAATTTACCAGCCGCAAACGCGGAGCCAACAAATAAAATGTAACAGACAGTGCACTGCACATCAAAATTCCACCCGTCGAATTCCAGACCACGTTTGTGTTTACCTTTATTATTCCAATTTGAATTTACAGATTCCTGTGCTGATATCATCGAAAAGATGCACGGTGATACTAAACGTAAACTCCGTCATCTTTTCATAGTGTAGTTGCCGCCAATATTTTTCTAACGTTATTCAAAATTATTTAAAGAAACGACTCAAACCCCAGCTACATACAGGCGCGACATTATGGACTGAAGACAGTCCGCCATCTTGCGGACTCACAGCTATAAGAAGAAAGAGATAACGACAATTTGTGATAATATAATGGAACAAAGACAATAAATAACAGAGAATAAAAGTGGCACAGGAGACTGTGGTAAAGTGTACCTAGCGAACATAGGGATGAAGACACTGGCAGTGGGAGAATCTTACAGGAGAATTTGCCTATATGAGAAAAACGAGACAGATATATGTAGAGAGCGGCAGTGAGTGGGAGTTTCTATGTTGTTCTGGTCTTCATTCCGAAGACTGGTTTGATGCAGCTCTCTGAGTTATTCCATCCTTTGAAAACCTTTTCATCTCCAAATAACTACAGCTACTCACATCCATTTGAACCCTGTCTCTTGGGCTCTCTCTCGTGATAGTCCATAATTTTTATATCTTCCTGTTTTTGCATTTACTATTTTTAATTTGTATTTCTGAAGGTTGTGTCATGAGAACATTCAAATATTTAATATGTTATTATATAAGAAAAACTAGAAAAAAGTTCTTATAAACATCGGTCCGCAAATGTTTAATTATGGAGTTACGCCTAATAAAACATTTTGCCTGAAATTTAGCAACTTCGCTAATATGAAGCCATCGCAAAACTGTGCGAGGGAACAGAAAAGCACGATTCCCGTTTATTTTGTTGTTATTGATCTGGTGAATCTCATAAAATATGTCCCAGAAGTATATGTGCAGTAGATTTCCAGAAATTCCAGAGAAGCAAAGAAATAATTTCGGAAAATTTATTAACTGCCTGGCACTTTTTTTTTAATTTTCAGAAAATTCCAAAAAGTTTTCAACTGAAGTCGCATAGAATTTACTTTGGGAAAATTACTGTAATAAAATTAACTGAAACTGTATGAATGTGCCAAATAATTTGCTTTTATTAATACCATAGCATATGTGAACAATGTAGAAAAGTAACTGGTTTCAAGGTTAGGAAACGACTGACCCCACTCACTGTTGCCAACTTTCTTAATGGAAAGCAAACAAATTTACTTAATCTCTGGAATTTACTTGTATGATCTCCGGAATTTCTGAAAAACCACTGTGGATACACGTGTGGGGTATGTTTTATTAGATTCACCAGATCACTAACAACAAAATAAATGAAAATCGTGCTTTATTTAACCTGTTACAGTTTTGCAATGGCTTCATATTAGCGAGCTTGAGAAATTTCAGGCAAAAATCTATTATTGGCCATAACTCCGTTACAAAACATTTGGGATCCTATGTTTCTTATGAACTTTTTTCTTTAGGTTTACTTGTAGAATAACGTATTAAAATATTTGCATGTATTGGTACACATCCTGTATCATTTGGACTTGTTGATAGCCATTGTTGTTGTACCTATTGGCTGTTAAAAGGTTGTGTTGTAAAACAATGGTTCTGTATTTTATTTAAGATCCATATCTAGCAGGTCCATTGCTTCACTTGTGAATGATATATTGGTAAGATTTTTCTTACGTTATGCAAAATTAAAATGCTGATACAATTTCTGTTTTTCTCTTGTGAGTGCAATGTTAATCATTTGTTAAGATTGTAATTTTTAATTGCATGGCATGTCAGTTATATTTAACTAATACCTTAGAAATTAATCAGGTTTTTGCTTAGTTTTAGATGATTTATATACACTGAATTGGGAAAGTCATGGAATTTCTCCTAATATACTGTTGGATCTGTCTGGCAGCAACTGTAGGTGTAATGGACTCAACATGTTAGAAGTCCCATGCAAGTAGACTGACCAATACCTGTCTGTGGCAGTCCATAAATGCGAAAGTTTTTTTTCAGAGCATGTTTGTACCCAAACTGACCTATCGATTATGCACAGTAAATGTTGCATGTGATTCATGTGAGACGATCCGGGTGGCCAGATCATTTACTGGGAATGCCCAGAATGTTTATCAGAACCAATCACAAACAGTTATGCCCTGGTGATATGGCACATAGTCATCCATAGAACTATCTTTACACATTGGGACATGACTTCATGAGGCCAGCACCACACTCTGAACTTACCGTCAGCTTTTTGCAGTTAAAATAGGGACTAAGCCATAGTTTTCGTCTAGGATCTGGAGAGACACTACAGGCAATGTCCTACTGTTAGCAAAGACAATCGAGTTGGTTTTCTGCTTCCACAGCCTACTGAAGCCAAACTGTGTCACATTCTCCTGATGGATATGTTTGGCGTACATCCTATATTGATTTCTGTAGTTAATTCATGCAATATTGTTTATTTGTTAACACTGGCAGCTCTAAACAAATACAGCTGATCACTGTCATTAAGTACAGGCCGTGAGCCAGTGCACTAGTAATATCTGAATTTGGTATTCCCAGCACACTGTTGACACTGTGGATCTCAGCGTACTGAAGTCACTGAACATTTCCGAAATGGAATGTCCTATTCCTCTAGCACTACAACAAGCCTGGGATTAAAGCTTGCTTTTATTTTTTCCTTGTTTTACCTTTCTGTGCTGTCACAATCATGCCATACATATTTACACATGAATAACAATTTATCCATTTCTACTGGATTAAATGAATCATTTGTGTACAAACAGCTCTGCCAATGTTGGTCCTCTTATAGGCTACACGCAGGATAAATTGACCGGTAGATGCCCAGACCACTGGGCAGGTGTGGGGAGAGCGGTAGTGGTGGGGGTAGCAGCCAGAGCAGTGAGCGAGCGCTGGAGGGGAAGTGCCCTGCTCACTGGCCGGCAGGCGGAAGTGGACTGACGCGGCCTCCCCTTCAAAACTAACGGGTGAACTCGCCCGGCGCTTGCAGACGAAAACTCGTCTCTGCGCATCGTCCACCTTATCCTGCATGGACTCTACCTTGTGTACGCGACACTACCGCCATCTGTATCTGTGCATATCAATGTCCCATGACTGTTTTCACCTCAGTTTTGTGATTTAGTTTCTTGGTAATTTCTTGTTTCATCGAAATTTTTGCTGCAATGATCCATATGCGGTGCAGAATATTATTTCTTGCTTTGATTTTTAAGCACGCTGGAATGATCTTCCATGTTAGACACGGTTTGTTGCACTAAACGCTTCCACTAGTTTCATCACTTTATTTTGTAGATGTAGATACTTAGATTGTTCCCACATGATATTTTTCACTGGTGGGCCTGCACTTTCATGAGCTCATGCTGTATGATTCTGATTGTTATTTATTGGTTCCTGGTGGTTAAAATAGTCCACCACAGGCTTGTTTCAGCATACGTTCCTGGATTGTTATATCATAAGGTGAGCGAATAGGAAATCACATTAAGATTCTGAATAAAATACCTAAAGGTCGATCCACGACCATTTTGAAAAATTAGAAATTCATACACAGCAAATAAATTTTCAAATTACTTCTTCAATTAACACGCAGCTAAAACATAATAATTACTTGGAAAATTTTAATGACCGATAACACAAAAAAGAGGACATTTACATAATATATCAACAAAAAATAGAATACTTGTGATCCAAAACATCTTTCATTATTACATACATAATTTAGTTGTAATGATAACATCACTGGAACCATCTATCGGTGAAATAACTGTAAAAAAATAATGCGAAAGTCAAACTTTTCTACTACAAAAAAGAAAATGCGAGACTTATATCAATATCTTAATACACAGCAGAATTTAAATTACAAGAGGATTTATGGACATTACTCGACGTAGTCGAGAGTATAATATGACATACGGTATCATTAAAAATACCTAGACAGAGAGAAAAACGATATAACAAACATAGCATCCCAGGAACCCTTGAAAATGGCGCATATGCCGAACAAGCTTTGGACTGTAAAATGTAAACTTTCACGGCCGAAAATGTCCATATTGTTAAAATTTTCCGGGCTATTATGCCGTGCTGTTGTGGATTTGTTATTAAAACCCAACCTTTCGTCTCCATCTTCGGAGGACATTCTGAAGAGGGATTGTGGCTCTTTTTAACCTCCGATACACACCCTGGCTAATCGCCCTCGCCCTTGAGAATGTCCTCCACAGATGGGGACGAAACTTTGGGTTTTAATAACAAATCCACAAGACCACAGCATAATATCACGCAAAATTTTAACAGCTTTGGTCTATTGTAACCAGTTACAACCAATAAATAACGAAATAACTTGCAGTTACTACTCTAACACTTGAAACAATGTCATGTATGCCCCCCTCCCTCCCCCCCCCCCCCAAAAAAAAAGAAAAAAAAAGGAGAACAAGAAGAAAAACTCCTCTACTACTGATTTAATTCGACTTCATATCGTTATCGTTGTGTTGCTCTTGTTAATGGTCATATTATTCAGGATTTTCAAGACACTATACATTCCTTTCAGTTGCTCTTCTACTTACTTGGCTGCCACCGGCAGATTTCCACTGTCATTAGTAAAAGAAGCAAAGTTACTATTTCCCTTATCTGAATTTAAATTCGCTTTCTAAATTTCTCCTCGCTTTCCTTCACCTTCACAGCTTGGCTACAACTCAACATATCATCGTTTGTAAAACCTTCATCGCTGCCTGTTTTCATGTACGGGTTTGATGGGATACACCCGGAGTTCCACATCAATTGTGAAAACACGACTCGTAGATGACTTGCAAGTTTCTTCGCCAATATCATGCTATCAGAGGACATTCCAAAAGCCTTCAAAAGAACAAAAATCATATCTATACTGAAGCCAGGTAAACCAGCGAATAAAGATGTTATTTATCGTCCTATCGCCCTCATGAGCTGCTCCTTCAAGCTTTTGGAAAGAGTCATCCTCAACTAATCGGTTCAAAGATGCATTAAGTTATTCCCATCGAACAGGCACGTTTCAGACCTAATAGAAACTGCGCCGACCAAGTGATTCGCTTAACAACACACATATAAGCTGGATCCAAGGTCGCCTTAAAACGTCAGCGCCTTTTACTGATCTTACAACTGCTTAAGACACAGTATGCAGACAGCGACACTTGTACAAATTCGACACTGCCAAACCACTAACAACATTCTGTCTGAGAGATACTACCAAGTAGTCCCTGGCAACCAACTAAGCAGACAGAAGAAACTTGATAAAGGTCTTCGTCAGGGCTTAGATTTGACACCAATCCTGTTTAAATGCAGCTGATCTCTCTGAAACAAAGGAAGTTCATCTACGCAGACAATTTGGCATTGATCACCCAACAGAGAACTCTTGAAGCTGGCGAGGATATCATTTTCACAGATCTAAGTATTATAGATGAATACTTCAAAAAGTGGTGACTGATACCAAATCCAACGAGACTGAAGTCAGCTGCTTTCACCTTAACAACAGAATTGCCAATGCGAAGTTGAACCTCACCTTTAATAGTTAGGTCCTTCACCACCAAGACTCTCCAAAGTATCTAGGAGTGACTCTTGATAGAACAATCTCTTACACTACTGGCCATTAAATTTGCTACGCCAAGAAGAAATGCAGATAATAAACGGGTTTTCATTGGATAAATATATTATACTAGAACTGACATGTGATGACATTTTCTCTGAGAAATCAGTACCCAGAACAAACACCTCTGGCCGTAATAACGGCCTTGATACTCCTGGGCACTGAGTCAAACAGAGCTTGAATGGCGTGCACAGGTACAGATGCCCATGCAGCTTCATCACGATACTACAGTTCATCAAGAGTAGTGACTGGCGTATTGTGGCGAGCCAGTTGCTCCGCCACCATTGACCAGACGTTTTCAATTGGTGAGAGATATGGAGAATACTAAAGACGTCACAAACGGCCATGCCCGAGAGGCATTCAAACCCCCAATGGGGAACAGCCTCACACATCGTAGGATAGCACCTCAATGCGCTCCGCCGCGGCAGAGATGAGCTGAACAGAAAGAGAGAGGAAGACATGGCCAGAGAAGGAAGAGAAGGTGGACTGATGGAGAAAAAGGACTGACTTAATGGACCAACTTAAGACTGCATTAAATAAGAACCCGGGCGCAGCCGGGTTTTCAGCTAGTAAATAAATAAGTAACCAGAGTGCGTACCTGCTGGGCTCGTGTCGGAGCCCCTGGTAGACCATGGCCTGCGCCCTGTTGATGCCGCTCTGGTTGCGGCCGTTGAGGTCGCCCCTGCGGTATCCGATGGCCTCCCCAGCGGCGATGACGTCCTCGGTGAGCGTCGGCGCGTACGGGAAGTGCTGCACAACCATGGGCCCGTCGTTGCCGTGGTAGCCCGCGTCCACCTCCTCAGGATCCAGGTTGCGCTCGCCTGGTGGGAAAAAAAAACTGCGTTACCTCCTGGTGACAAGTCGTCTCAAGCCTAACAGAAAATTCTAGATCACTTCATCTTCACTGTACGTTTTCCTTCACGTTAGCCTTTCACTGCTGTGGTGAGTTCTTGTGAAACGCCGTGTTCATTCTTCTGTTGTCGGTGACATTGATGAAGAAGATAATTACAGAATTCCAGTGTCGAATTGTGTTATATATCGACACATAACACTCAATTTGAACGCACGCGACAAGTGGTACCGCGTGCGCTTCCTCCGCCAGGCGTCTCTGTCGCGGAGATCCAGAGATCCAGGGGCGTGGTCAACGATCGCGACGAGTGCACAGTCTGCTGTGATTGGCTAGCGCATCTTTAAAGGGGCACTACGCTACGAACTAGTGGCAGTCTATGATCTGGAGTCAACTACGATGCAGACAGTTATGTTGTGGGCAATTCTTATGTCAGTCAGTATTCATCTGTTATTGTGGACACTGTGATGGTGCTACGATTTATGTGTTGAATGTAATCTCAGGCCGAAGGACAACAAGTGTTATTATATTGAGGAATTACGTGCAAACAGTACTTGCACTTGTTGACAGATTTCAAGAAAAGTTAAGTATTCGACTTTGTATATAAAAATTTATGTGTTATATTAATAAATGTACAGACAGTTTAGAAACTTGCAACTGTGTCGGCTCCCATGAAATCCTGTACATAGAAGCTGCTAGTAGACAGACTCTGAGCTACCTATTGCAACCGTGTGCTACCTAAACTGTTCTTGTATTTGTGACGAGTTGCATCACTGGTAATTAGCCTCAGCACTGTTGACGAGTCACAAAAACTTGTAAATTACTACCACGTGGCAGCATAATACAATGCATGCCAAAAGGTACGCACAACTTGTGTCACAGAACTCGAATTTACGTAACTTGACGAAAAAATTGAAATTTGTCTAACGCAGAATTTAAAGGAAGTTTCTTTATATATACATATATATTATGATTATGATAGATAAGCTATCTTTCAGTAGTGTGCTATGAGACTGGTTTTGAAGGATGAAATGAAATACAATACCTTCTTTAGAAACAAACATTTTTAATCAACATTCAAATAAAAAAAATAATAATTGTAATAATATCACCGATAACTTTCAATTCCATTATACGCCTCCCTTTTATCATTATCAACCCTCAAGCAACAATGCAACCAATAAAACCATTTTCTAAGAGTAAATACAATTTTCAAAGAGTAATTATTGTTCCGCATTTCGCGTTGTATTCTTCAAATTACTACATATCTTTCAGATCACTATAAAACTGTGCCTAAAACCTTCCTCAGGTATAAATTAGTAACTGTACAAATATTTAAGTCTCTGCGTCTTGTCATTCGGACGTGATAAGCGTACACCGAACAGACATTCACATTTATAAATATAAATAGCTATCCGATAGCCATAAAACAGCGCCTAAAGCCTTCCCCGAGTAGACATTAGTAACTGCATAAATTTTTAGCTCTTTATGTCTTGTTGTTCAGACGTGATAAACGTACACCGAACAGACATTCACACATATATATATATATATATATATATATATATATATATAAGGTAGTGTTTCAGAACCTTTCCAAACAAAAATATTCTGACGACTTCTGGCCATTCCCCCGCTCCGAAGCGTATCAGAAATGTATGTGTGATCTGAAAGGCAACGAATTTAATTTTCTTTTTCATATAACTTCAAAAAAAAAAAAAAAAAACAAAAAAAAAAAAAAAAAAAAAACAGAACTACAGTTTCATACATTATAGGACGACTTTAGTGTATTTTTAGGAATCCAACACATCCAATTTTTACATGATTTCCGACAGAAAATGTATTTTGCATTACGAGTGTTTCGCATATTTGATAAGACTAGGGAGTGAATTACGATCTTTAAACAAGGCCCGCTGTATGAAGAATTTGTGAAGATAATCATTGTGATTTGATACTCTTCTATGTTTGTGTTACAAATGGGGGTTTGTTGATCCTCCTAGATACATCTCGCTTGTCGCGACACACGCAAAAATTATGTAAATTTCAAACAACTGATAGAGGCGGAATGTTTCCTTGTGACTCGATAACGTTCTATCAAGCCCATACACAGGACCAACCAACGAACGTGAGCTATTTCATATTGCCACAACCTAATATCGATACCTCCACAAACTGCAATAAGAGCTGGTTTTTACATTAGTAACTTTTAATAATAACAGCCGCCCATACTGTTGCAGATGACATGCTCTACGCCGTATAAAAGGCAAAAAGCAGTAAGGAAGTGTAAAACAGCCTGATGATGAAACGTACGGAAATGAATGTTTTATACAGTGATGCAACGAAACAGAAGTATTTACCTGATACTCCAATATGTTTGACAGTTTTGTAAATATGTCTCCTCTGCAGTCTTTTAAATTAAATACAAAAACCGACTGAGGTTGGCGGCATTTCCACCGAAACTAGTTTAGATATGAAAATAACAAGTGTTTTGCATCAAGACGGATTCACAACCTCAAATTTTTAAAGAAGTAATTCGCTTTTTAGAATTTCTCAAAAACACATATTGCACCTATCTATTTCATTTCGTTGTCGATTAGCTCCTGAAAACTGTTTTCAGAGTTTTCGTAGTTTCATCGTTACTACAAAGTATTTATTATGAAACAGCGGACATTCTATTCCATTAACAATGAATATAAAATAAATTTCACTTTTATTAAACTACGTCACTGTATTAAGGAACCCCTAGTATTCAAACATGCACTAGTCTTTTTTTATTTTATGGTGCAAGTACTTCCTTCTATGACTGCGACATTGTCACCCGCCCTCCCCCCCCCCCCCCCCCCCCCCCGCCCTGAGCAAGCAGTTACGAACCCCTATGGTCCGCGACCAACAGACTAGAAACACTGTTGGAAGGCAATTATTTTTTTGCATTTTGGGTTGAAACGAACAACGTAAGTTAAAAAATGTTTCTTTCTTGTTGCATGGTGGTAGTAGTACTATAAATGAAGCCAAGAATTCAGGCTGCACAGGAAAAGGGACGACGTTTGTCTTATTGAAACGGATTAAGACATAAAAGTTCAGTACGCGAAACGGCATACCACAATCCTCTCACCTATTCATACAAAAATACCACAGGAACTTCGGGGAAACAGGATTGGTGGATCTGAAACATCACGCAGGCAGAACAAGGATAAAACTCTACAGGTTTACTGTCTTTCACCACGGATGTCGGTTCGTAAGGTAGAGTTCAAATATTGACTACATACTATACGTGTCGCAAGGGGAGTGTACGTTGACCATGATTATAGAATCAGAAAAATAAACATTTTGAGGTGGTGCATCAGACAAACTTCACTTTCTTACAAGTCGAGTTATATTACACAGGAGTGACACGTTCCACATCATTACGAAATCTCATATTCATCATCTACGGAACAAGTATCAATATAATCTAGTATAATCATACTCTTTGAGACTCCCTGAACATCTCACCATTAAAGAAACATTTGGTGTGTATTTTAAAGACCAGTAATGCTGCAAACTAATTTATTCTATAATTTTATTCCTCATATCACGTCATCACGTTTTAATACTACTTCCATTTTATCACATAACTGATCAAGCAACAGCTTTTTAAACATGTATAATGATGTAACGTTTGACTGTAACCTAAAAAGTCTATTTAACGGGTTATTCCAAATCAATTCTTTTATTTTATTATTCTCTTGTCTAAAGACATAATCGTTTCTTTTTCGTATTTCAGTAATGTAACATTCGGTATACACGGGCCTTAAAATGTATTCTTTAAGGAAACTACTAACTCCATATCGCAGATGTTAAATTTGCTATCAGCTAACTTTTCTTCTGGAATTGTAATAACTAGACCTTTCATATTTTAACACCTTTTAGCAGCGTGTGTTGTTAGCTCACTGAACTAGAATCTATGTTTCAATTTTAATGAATCTTTACCACTACGTCATTTTTATAGAAAACCATTTCATTTAAAGCTCTCTGACAGAGAATGGGCACTTTTTATCAAGATTCTATTTCAAGACACATTTCAACCAAGACGTAGCATTTCTCAAAACTGAATCTCATTGGTTCAGTCAATTGTCATATAAAAAATAGCTACAAAAGTGTTAATTTTTTATAACAATTCACAAACATATCTTTAGACTCCAAAGTGAGCAATACAATGGTAAGGGTCATATTCTGGATCTTCTTCATCTTCACCTAAAAGCTTTCTACTCCCGGTCCGTCCTTTATTTACATTCTATTATTGATGTTGTTGACAGAAGGAACGATACCAAGACTTTCAATGATCTGTAATCTACCCAGAACACCATAGTTAATTGCCTTCTTTTCCAAAGTTGTTATGTCAACAAATACATTCTTAGACACGTCAGTCCATGTAACTGGTGAACGGCTGGTTTTTATTCTGGGGCGTTTCCTGTGAAAATCAGGGTGCACCAAATCTCTATATATTGGCTTATTTGCTTCCGTAACAGCCACTGGGATAGTTTTTTTATGCTGATGAGGCATTTCAATAGTTATACCTTTTCGGTGTTTTTACCATTACTGAGAATCGTCTTGACAAACGAAGAACTTCCATGCCATCACTTCTTTGTCTGTTAGCCTCAGCCATCGGTTACTTCCAATTACACAAGTTATACCGTTTATTAAATATTATTGCAGCCTGGATGACATTGTTCATACGCGCGAGCACTGCTGTTACAATCTCAAGTAAGTGTATGTTTTCATTGCTTTCCAAGTGTCAATCATATTTCATTTAAACTGATCGCAGTTCATCTCCTGTTTTTCGTAATTTTCTCTGTACTTTTACTTTGTGGAAGTGATTTCAAAGGGAAAAACACTCCAACAGAGTTTAGTAGAGACCACAATGTTTGGCTGGAATGGTTATCTGAGATGCCTTATGAATATGCAGCGATACAGCTCAGTCAAAGAACAAGGATTGTGTAGGTGAAATCTTTCACGATTATATATCAGAACGATATCTGAAAAAAGTTGAATTAGACTCAGAGGAAGAACTTTTTAATTGATGTAAGGGAAAGATAGAACAACTAAATGGAGGAAAAGTAAATATCCTCCCCATGTTAGAACTAGATCTTGTAACATCTTTACTCATTTACTTAGATCCAAAATTTAAGATCTTATAACAGAGGCAAAAATATATATTCCGCATTTATTTTGAAATGAGAATACAATATGCATTATCACCAGATGTGGTAATATTTACATCAATGAAGTTGGTGGTACCTTTTGTGTAAGAGCGTGACATGAAACAACTCGTAGATGGTGTAATGTATGGAACAAATGGATGAATGTGGAACATTCTTGTTCGCACTTTATCACCTAAATTACTGTACATGGTCCTTGTAATGAAATTTAAAAAATTATGTTGCTTACAGAAGAATACATACCTCAACGTTCGCTCGTAAATAAAATGTGCTTATTAAATTCAACCACAAAGTGGCAGAATATTTTAAATTGTGTAAGTGTATTAAATGTGTTCCATTTAGATATAAAATCATGTAATCATTCACTTGCCCCGTTCAATGTATCTAAATGAAGTGCGATATTGTCGATAACGCCTGTCATCTCCACGAGCAATGGCGTCTGGAATTAACGTGCAACTGACGGAGAGTTAATTATGATACACCATGAATTCTTCAGATTACACTTGGAAAAGGCTAAACAGCTCAAACGTGGGTGGATTTAGAGAGGGGAAAATGGAAGTGGAAAGTGGTCAGACTTCCGCCCCCCCCCCCCCCCCCCTCTTCCCCTCGAGAAATATTAACTGTGCTCATCCACACCTTTCAAAAGCTTCCCACTTATATATAGGATTTTAATAATAATAATATTTTGTCATGGGACTGTACATAAGCAGAGGATCCAAGATCGCTGCAGCAGTGGAGCAGCCGAGCGGTATAAGGCGCCTCGCTGCGGAGCGCGCGGTTACTCGCCGTCGGAGGTTCGAGTCCTCCCTGGGGCATGGGTGTGTGTGTGTGTGTGTGTGTGTGTGTGTGTGTGTGTGTGTGTGTGTGTATGTTGTCCTTAGGTTAGTTTACCTTCGTTTAAGTAGTTTGTAAGCTACGGACTGATGACCACGTAGTTTGATCCGATAGATTTACAAACATTTGAACATTTTTTCCAAGATCGCTAATTTCAAATTCGTTTATTGACCGGTTTCGCAATTTCAAATTGACACCTTCAGGTCTGTAAAACATACACTCCTGGAACGTGAAAACAGAACACCATGAATTCGTCGACCCATTTGAGGGAAATTTCATTGACACTTTCTTGAGGACGTACACAACACACGATGACACAGACAGAGGGGTACGCACCTAAGTACAGTCACAAGAACGTGTGCAATGTCGACACTGGTACAGTCTATATCCTACTTTTGCAACAATGCCAACAGCAATTCTTCCACCGAGAGATCGTAGAGGTGCCGAATGTAGACTTCCGGAATAGCAAACGCAGTTTCCACCTAGCGTCTCAGTTGGGTCAAATTTCGTGCTGGTCGTGCATACCACGCGAGATGACGTTTTATCCGATCCCTAACATGCTCAATGGTTGACAGATCTGGAGATCATGCTGGCCAGGGTAGTTGACGTACACCTTGAGGAACACTTTGGGTTGTACAGGATACATGTGGACGTGCATTGTCCTGTTGGAAAAAGCATGTCGCCTTGTTGGTGCATGAACGGTAACAAGACGAGTTGAATGATGGTTTCAGTGAAGCGTACACTGTTCAATGCTGCCTCGACGATCACCGCAGGAAATGACACCCCACACCCTGATGCCTGGTGTCGGCCCCGTGTGCCTCTGTCGTATGCACGCCCGATTTTCGCATTCCTCTCACGACGGCATACACATCGACGACCATCATTGGCACCAAGGTAGAAAAGACTCTCATCAATGAAGACAAAGCAACTCAATTTGTCCTTTCACAAGCACTTATCTCGACACCATTGTAGGCGGGCTCAACGATGTTGGGGTGGGAGTGGAAGATGCGGAATGGGAGGCATGATCGTTCATCATGGTGTCGGGAGCCATATTCCACACTGGCCGGATTCCTCAAGTGATCGAGTGAATATTGAACAGTGCACGATACAATGAAACCATCATTCAGCTCGTCTTGCTACCCTTCATGCACCTACAAAGCGATATGTTTTTCCAACAGGACAATGCACGTCCACATGTATCCCCAACCACACAACGTGCTCTTCATGCTGTATGTCAACTACCCTGGCCAGCAAGATCCCTTAATCTGTTCCCCATTGAGCAAATTTGGGACCGAATGAAACGTCATCTTGCGCGGTCTCTACGACTGGCCCAAGAGAGACACCAGATGCAAATTTCATGGCAGGCCATTCCACAAGAGTACATTTGGCACCTCTACTGTCGTTTCCGGGGATCGAACCCGCGACCTTTGGATTTGTAGTTTGGCACTCTACCACTGTGCAACCGAGGCGCACAGATAGGGTCTTATGAACATGAAAAAGTTCAAAAACATGTTTTATTCCATTTTTAATATAATTCATGACTGAAAGGATTAAGCATGGCTCTGTGTGCATGATCGCGTGTTGTAAATATACTCAAGAATGTATCAGTAAATTTTTTTCTCTGTTGGGTCGACGAATTCATGGTGTTCTTTTTTTCATTTTCCAGGAGTGCATGTAACACTAAACGGTAACCTTTGAAATCACCGTCTGGCGCTTTTGCGACTGAGCCACTGAGTCACACTGTCGAGAATATATGGTAGTGAAAAGGGTCATATAAAAGGTAATTCTAGTCAAAATGAGACGGATTTTTGTCATTCAGAAAACCTCCTGAGTCGATTTAGCACGGTAGGTTGGTCGTTCTCGGACAATGAAAAAGCCGGCCGTGGTGGTCGACATGGTAATTTCTTGTTTCATCCCAAATTTTTGCTGCAGTGATCCATATGCAGTACACAATATTATTTCTTGCTTTTAGTTTTAAGAACGCTGGAATGATCTTCCATGTTAGATACGGTGTGTTGTACTAAACGCTTACAGCCAGTTTCACAACTTCATTTTGTAGACGTAGATACTCAGAATGTTTCCGCATGATATTTTTCTCTGTCGGGCCCGCACTTTCATGAGGTCATGCTGAATTATTCTGATTGTTATTTATTGGTTCCTGGTGGTTAAAATAGTCCACCACAGGCTTGTTTCAGCATATGTTCCTGAAATGTTATATCATAAGGCGAGCGAATAGAAAAGCATATTAAGATTCTGAATAAAATACGTAAAGCTCGGACCACGACCATTTTGAAAGAACTGGAAATTCATGCCGGCCGCGTTGGCCTAGGGGACTGAGGCGATCCAGTCACGGTCTGCACGGCCACTGCGGTCGGGGGCTCGAATCCCCCTTCGGGCATGGAAATTTGTGACGTCCTTAGTATTAAGTAGTTCGTAGGTAGTTTGTAAGTTTAGGGACTGATGGCCCCGTAGTTGAGTCCCATAAGCTATACAAACATTTGAACATTTGAACATGACGAATGGAAAAATACTTGGATCATTTTGGATGAATCTATTGAAGGCACAAATGACTCACTCTTGATGAAGTAGGGCAGCACGTCGTCGTAGCCCCAGCCGGAGTTGCCGTCGCTCTTCCACTTGTCGTAGATGGCGCGGTGTCCGCGGGTGTACATCATGCCGTTGAGCGAGCCCGACCCGCCCATCATCTTGCCTCTGGGCCAACTGCACACCCCGCCTTGGGCCAGGCACGCGTTCTCCTGGGGCACCTGCACACAGCAGCAGACACCACTGCAAGGCAGGAACGCCCGACCCATCGACGTTGTGGTTGCTTAGAGCATAAGCCTGGGTTGTTTAGATTAATGACGGGATAGGAAGTCGGCTGTACCCATTCAAAGGAACCATTCAGGCATTTGCATGGAGTGATTTGGGGAAATGAAGCAAAACCTAAATCTGGATGGTCGGAGGCGAATATGAACCGCTGTGCCCAGTGTGCTAATCACTGCGCACATGTCTCGGTGGCAACCACTGTACCGCCTTAATTCACGATCCTGCAGGAGGCAGTGTGTTCAGCGCTGTGCTGTGATCCTGTAGTGAGTTCTGAACGTCAGACAAGAAAGCTAAGAAGACTGACCACTGATTTGTGGCCGGCCGCGGTGGCCGAGGGGACTAAGGCGCTCCAGTCACGGTCTGCACGGCCACTACTGTCGGGGGTTCGAATCCCCCCCCCTCGGACATGTATATTTGTGGCGTCCTAGTTCGTAAGTAGTTCATAAGTAGTTTGTAAGTTTAGGGACTGATGACCCCGTAGTTAAGTCCCATAGACTATACAAACATTTGAACATTTTTGAACTGATTTGTGTCTCTTTGATGCAGAAACGTGCCGTATTGTTCAAATATAACCCGCCACTATAGCTTACGATTGCCTTGTGTGGTGGCACTTGACTCAGATGTAAGGTGATTCGAATCCTAGGGGAGGACGAAGACCGGCCGCGGTGGCCGAGCGGTCTGCGGCGCGCCAGTCACATTCTGCACAATCACTACGGTCGGAGGTTCTAATCCCCCCTCGGGCATGGATATTTGTGCCGTCCTTAGCATTAGCTAGTTCATAAGTAGTTTGTAAGTTTAGGGACTGATGACCTCGTTTTTAAGACCCATAACCTCTACGAACATTTGAACATTTGAATTTGGAGAACGAAGTTTTCACTGTCAGTATTTCGCCGGAAAAAAAGAGGAGAGACGTTGGCTTAAAGACCCTATTAGCATCTGCACATTATCGTAGATTAAATTCCACTGCATCGCATGGAGAGAGAAAACACGACACTGATGATGGTGATGCGAACGTCGTATGGGGATGTAAGGGCTTGTAGACTCCTTAGTTACATACGAGAGGAGTGGGCATCGTATCGCTACCGGATTTCACGCTATTTCTTCTCTCGTAAACATTAGACACATACAGCCCACATATTGTTTGGCAAAAAGTTACACCATTTTTAGCGTCGGGTTTGGGGGAGAGGGGTGTTCAAAAATATTCAAATGTCTGTATAGCTTATGAAACTTAACTACGGGGTCATCAGTCCCTAAACTTACAAACTACTTATCAACTACCTTATACTAAAGACGACACAAATATCCATGCCCGAGGGGTGATTCGAACCCCCGACCATAGTGGCCGTGCAGACCGTGACTGAAGCGCCTCAGACCCCTCGGCCACCGCGGCCGGCAGATGGGTATATCACGTAACAAATGAAGAGGTGCTCAACAGAATTGGGGAGAAAAGGAGTCTCTGGCATATACTAAGAGAAGGGATAGGTTGGTGGGATACATTCTGAGGCATCAAGGAGTCGTCAACTTTGCATAAGAAGGAATCATGTGGGGGTAAAAATCGTAGAGGCAGACCGAGGGATGAATACAGTAAGCAGATTCATAAGGATGTAGGTTGCCGTTCGTATTATCAGATGAAGATGCTTGGACAGGACAGGGTAGCGTGGAGAGCTGAAGTCCACAACAACAACACTCAACAAATACGTGTAACGACACAACTGTTGTATATGGGCCAGGAAAACAATTATTGTACGTAGCAGAAGAAAACCCTTTGCTTGCCTGCTGAATCTGCCCCCATAGTCTGTCATGTCCTGACATTACGAAAAATATATCTATTCAATAGAGCAGATAAAAATTCGCTTCACGCTTTCCAGAGTAATAGTCTCGAGTCTTTCAGAACCAAAAACGCGAGTGTAGATTAGTTGTGGCGTACTTTCAAAGACATAATATCAGTATCAATCGAGATATTTATACCAAATAAATTAATAAAAGAGGCGTCTGACTCCCCGTGGTACACACAACAAGGCATATCGCTATTTCAGACGCAAAGAAAAACTCATGCAACATTTAAAAAGACGTAGAATCAAAATGTTCAAATGTTTGTAGAGCTTATGGGACTTACCTACGGGGTCATCAGTCCCTAGACTTACAAACTACTTATGAACTACCTAAGACTAGGGAGGGCACAAATATCCATGCCCGAGGGAGGATTCGAACCCCCGACCGTAGTGGCCGTGCAGACAGTGACTGATGCGACTCAGTCCCCTCGGCCATCGCGGCCAGCAGGTGATAAAAGCAATATAAGTAATAAAAAAAAAAGTTTTTAACTCAGCCAGCGGCAGTCGAATGCCTGCGTTAGAAATGAGGATGGGAAACCACTAAGTCAAACTCTACCACTCCGTGAATATCTGAAAAATAAATCCGATAGTGACTGGAGCGCCTCAGTCCCCTCGGACACCGCGGCCGGTGACGTAGAATCCCCAAGACGCAATATTTTACAGAAACTCGCAACCTAGCGCGGACTTCAATGCGAGAAGCTCATAGTAGTTTCC
Source organism: Locusta migratoria (assembly GCA_026315105.1). Lineage (NCBI taxonomy): Eukaryota > Metazoa > Arthropoda > Insecta > Orthoptera > Acrididae > Locusta > Locusta migratoria. The sequence continues at coordinate 280,674,348 of CM048747.1, read as the reverse complement.
ACAACGAAATCTTATCTCGTAATCGTGCAGAAAATCCAAAGAAATTCTGGTCATATCTAAAGTACGCTAACGGAAAAAAACAATACCTTCACTACGCGATAGCAATGGGAATACTACCGAAGACAGTACTGCTAAAGCAGAATTGCTGCCGGCCGCGGTGGCCGCGGGGACTGAGGCGCTCCAGTCACGGTCTGCACGGCCACTACGGTCGGGGGTTCGAATCCCACCTCGGGCATGGATATTTGTGCCGTCCCTAGTATTAGCTAGTTCGTAAGTAGTTTGTAAGTTTAGGGACTGAAGACCCCGTAGTTAAGTCTCATAAGCTTAACAAACATTTGAACATTTGAGCAGAATTGCTAAACACAGCTTTCCGAAATTTGTTCACCAAAGAAGACGATGTGAACACTCCAGAATTCGAACGAATAACAGCTGCCAGCATGCGAAATTTAGAAGTAGATGTTCCTGGAGTAGTAAAACAACTTAAGACACTAAACAAAAACAAATCTTCCGGGCCAGATTGTATACCAACTAGATTCCTCTCAGTGTATGCTGCTGCAATAGCTCCAAACTTCGCTATCATGTACAACCGATCATTCAGCGAAAGATCCCTACCCAAAGACTGAAAAGTTGCGCAAGTCACCCCAACATTCAAGAAAGGCAATAGGAGTGATCCCCATAATTACAGCCAATCTTATTGACGTCGATTTGCAGAAGAATTTTGGAACATATACTTTGTTCGAACATTATGAACTACCTCGAAGACAACGACCTAGTATCCAATAGTCAATACGGATTCAGAAAGTATCGCTAATGCGATACACATCTTGCCCTTTATTCACATGAAGTGATAAGTGCCATCTACAAGGGATCTCAAATCGATTCCATATTTCTGGATTTCCGGGAGGCTTTTGACACTGTACCTCACAAGCGGCTTCTTATGAAATTGCGTGCTTATGGAATATCGCCCCAATTGTGCGATTGGATTCACGATTTTCTATCAGAAAGGACACAGTTCGTAGTAATTGACGGTAAGTCATCGAGTACAACATAAGTGATATCTGCCGTTCCCCAGGGAAGCGTTATAGGTACCGTACTCTTCCTTGTGTTTATAAACGATTTAGGGGACAATCTCAATAGCTCCCTGAGACTGTTCGCGGATGATGCTGTCGTTTATCGGTTAGTGAAGTAAACAGAGGATTAAAAGCAACTGCGAAGCGATTTAGACCAAATTTCTACATGGTGCGAAAATTGGCAATTAACATTAAATAAAGAGAAGTGTGAAGTAATACACATGACCACTAAAAGAAATCCGCCGAACTTCAATTACAGGATAAATCAGTCAAACCTTAAGATCGTAAATTTTACTTAATATCTAGGAGTTACACTTACGAACAACTTAGACTGGAGAGAACACACAGAAAATATTATGGGGAAGGAGAACCAAAGGTTACGTTTCATTGGCAGAACGCTTCGAAGATGCACCAGCTCCATCAGAGAGACAGCCTACAACACACTTGTGCGTCCTCTCCTGGAGTACTGTTGCCCAGTGTGGAACCCTCACCAAGTGGGACTGACGGAGAGCATTGAGAAGGTTCAGAGACGGACAGCTCGTTTTGTTTTATCACGTTACAGAGGGGAAAGCGTCACGTGATTGTTGCACGATTTGAGGTGGAAATCATTAAAAGAAAGACGTTATTCGTTGCCGCGAGATCTATTTACGAAATTTCACCGACTTTTACTTCTGAATGTGAAAATATTTTACTAGCACCCACCTACATAGGGAGACATGTCCATCCCAATAAAATAAGAGAAATCAGATCGAAAACGGAATGATTTAGGTGTTATTTCGTCGCGCGTGTTATTAGAGAATGGAACGGTAGAGAAAGGTTATGTAAGTGGTTAATGAAACCTTTGCCAAGCACTTAAATGTGATTGGCTGAGTATCTGTGTAGATGTAGCTGTAGATGTAGGTGTAGATGTATATAAGAAAGAGGGAAAAGGAGTTGCAGGTCAGCCTGCACTTCCTGAGCGGCTAGGAAGAGACGCAGAAGGTGGACTTCTGGTGAAGGCAGTTGATGACGAGGTTCAGGACACACCACTGTCACTAGGCACCTGCAAGCGGTGCAAGTTTCGAGACGCGGTAGGAGTTATTCTACTAGAAACTCGAGGGATTCAGTCACAGAAAAGCTATTTATTGTAATACAGATTAAATACTGGATAGGAGGCTGTTAAAGGAAACTATAACACGGTTATCACAACAGTAACCAGAGACTAACCAGGAGACATTCCAGTCTCGGAAGTTTAGTTCGGGATGGGACTTCCCAGGATAGTAGTACACCTCAAGGTTGTCCACTAGTTTCTCCTAACGCGCACTGTCAAGAAAATTGCCAGATAAATGGCTATAAAGTTCTAAGCGCAGCACATACATAACTGATAAACTTGTCGGTAAAAGCTATACTACAGCACGGGCAATTAACTCGTGTCCTAGCGTGTTCGCCAGTCATGTCGACGGTCCAAGTTCAAACCTACCTTTAAGAAGCTTTATTCAGGTGTTGACCGTTTGCCTGGTTGTATACATACAATAGGGCAAGAGTTCGCTTTTCCATAAAGAAATCGGTTCCTCGAATTTACAAAGAACGTTTATAATCTTTCCATAACTAACAAAATCGTCTAAGTTTGTAATGAAATTGTAATAACAACAATATTTACCGTTTTAATGTACCTACATAAATTGTAAAATGCATTTTGAATTTTCGACTTTTTATAAAGAAAATTTTTATTGAAACATTCTATTCTTCAGGGTATTTCTATCAGGTTTCAAAACAACAGATACCGTTTCTCTTATCAAAGAACTCTTTGTGGTTATGAAGATACTTGGATTCTATTGTAATCGTTGGAAGAAAAAGGATTTTAGCCCTGACATCCCATTGAGTCACAGTGCAAGCTCGGATTGGGGAAGAATGATGAAGCGGTACGTCGTTTTCAAAGGAAATGTCTTACATCAAGTGGTTCAGTGAAATAATCGAAAAGCGAAATCTGAATGTCTGAATTGATATCCAGAATTTTTCCAGGGGCTTTTAGCTGCTCGACATCCCCTGCAAACAGTGAAACCCTGGGACTGCCTGGCAATCAGCCACGAAGAATTAAAAAGCTACAACACAGTGCTTTACATTCCGTGAAGATACGTGCATCTCACTAGTAATTTCCAAGTCGAGGCTCCCATAAGGTATTGCGTATAGAACTATTCAGGTTCTTGGGATTACACAGACGAAGATAGGTGTTGCCGGTCTGCTTTTTAAAAGGTAGAGACAGAGCAGCATATTACAATTTCATGAATAGCGTGCAGTGCTTCAGTGAAGTCACCGATGACCATTTGTCATCTTCTGTAAAGGCTAGTTCTATCGTAACTAGGAACACTTAATTCATGTTAGACTTTTAAATGTAGTAGCAAACCAGTCCAGATTTATACAGCACTAAGTATCTACAGATAGAAAACTTGACTGGCGTATCGTAATTTGCTTGTAGGTCACAAACAAAATTCAGAGAGTGACATTATTTCCATATTAATTATGCATGCAAGAGATTGCATTACATCACATTACATTGGATAGATCCATATTGAGGAGATATTCGTGGACGTGGAACTTGTGAGAATATATATTTTTTACAAGCTAATATAATAATACCAGTAGTATGAATACATACATTATTCGGTTCTATTGAAAAATTCGCCATTGGAATAGAAGGAGCTGGCTACTAGTAAGTCTCTCAGGTTCCTTTTAATTTATTTGTAGTTAAATTTTTTATGGTTGTTGGCAGTCTTTACTACTTCAGGTACCCGCTCAATACATAAGAGAATCTCTTCAGATCAACTCATTAGTACCGGCGTGAGCCGCCACCTGGCTGCCCCCTGTACTAGGGATGGGAAAAACCGACCGGTTAAAACCGATACCAGTATTTTAGTTTTGAATAACCATTTTTTTCGGTATTTATTTGGTGTCGGTTGTAACCGGTTTTTTTTAGTTATTGCCTAGAACCGGTTAAAAAACCTGTACGAATACTTCCTGTAGTAATGGTTCAAAATGTGTTTTTTTGTAAATAATTAAAAAAATTAAAACTAATAGACACGAATATTTAGGGCTATTCCTAAAATTTCCACTGCTGTGAAAAATTAGGTCATCGCAGTAATTAAGAAAAGCGATCAGTGATAATTTAAGAACAAATCCGGCAGTCAGAAACGCGCAACAAACGCGTGGCATACGAACTTAAGGACTGATGTAGCTATTGAGGCATCGATGCACCTGTTGCCGCGTGCGTGGCCTATTAGACGACGCGCGTGCACCGGCAGTGTACAAGACTTGCCTCCGTCTGGTCATGCGGCAGTTCCTTGCTGTCGTCGCCAGACATCGGATGTGTCTTAAATGGCACCATCCCGAGTGTGGAAGTACTTCACCAAGTACGGAAGCAGTGAGGTACAATGCTCCATTTGCTTTAGAAAGCTGAAAACGGGTGGAGGTACTACAAACATGCTGTGTCATTTAAGGAAAAAGCATCCAAAATGTTTCTCGGAAGAGAAGGTAAATTCGATTCATATACCTATTATGTAAGCTTGGAATAATAACTTTTAATGTATTATTATATTGTTATGCTAACAAGTTTTATTAATGTGATTCCTTGAAAGTGAGGGCCTTTTTTAATAACCAATATGGGTTTAAGTAACATTGAACATGTGGTGCCTCGCGAGGTAGCCGTGCGGTCTGAGGCTCCATGTTACGGACTGCGCGGCTGCTCTGGTCGGAGGTCATGGGTGTGTATGTTGTCCTTAGCGTAAGTTAGTTTAAGTTAAATTAAGTAGTTTTTAAGTCCAGGGATCGATGAACTAAGCAGTTAGGTTTCATAAGAACTCACACCCATTTGAACATTCTTTGATCATGTGGTACACAGCTTTCCTAGTTCAATTTGCGTAAGTTTACACTGACAACAATCATACTGTTAGTCGGATCTGTGACTTATTTTTCGAAATACTTCTGCAGCACTGATTGAAGTTCATTTACCAACTGTAACTTATACATATATTGTGTATATAACGAGATATTCGTATGCGCTGGCTCACAAGTCCAACTTAAGGAGTGGTTGGCTCAATATTCGCAACTTCCGGATGGAAATACTAGGCCAGTAAATCTGTATACTTCGTATATCGTCTTCTACGGACTCCTGGCTAGGCTTACACACACTCAAGAAGGCGTAATATTGGGAGGTGATCTTGCAAAATATGGAAAGACTAGTGATTTGTCTTAACTTAAATTTACCCAAATTTTAACTAAATTTCGGTTTAGGCCGAAATTAGAAGAACCGAAAACTCGATTACGGTTTCTGTTCCGGCCGCAAAATATGTTTCGGTCGAACTCTACTGGAAATAATAGCAATAAAAAACCGAAAACCGGTAATTTGAAAACCCGGTTATCTTGAGCAGTTTTTACGGTGCGGTTAAACTGGAGATGAAAATAACCGGTATAACCGAAAACCGGTTGTTTCAGCCATAACCGCCATCCCTACCCTGTACCTTTCACGGCACCCGGAAGGACCCGTCCCATATCTGGAATGACTCCATCCGGATTGCCACAGAATGCGCGTTGGCCTTCTTCCCCTCTTTGGCAGCCATCTCTCTAAGGACTGTTACGCGCCTAACGTTGGAGTTCCCAACCACGAGCAAACCCACCCTCTGTGAAATCCCGGATGTTGCAGGCTGCTTGGTGACTTCAGCATGAGTGACACCATCCGGCTCAGAAACGTTGTCCTGACAGATAGCGCCTCAAACCTGTTCGCAAGACGAACTGGGGAGGCCTCACGATCAGTCCCCCCCGAATGTCTTACGCCGCATGCCACGCACTGGAGCGACCTCCCACGCAACCATTGTGAGCAGTATCAGGGCATGTCACTGCCTCAGGTCGATCGGTGGAAACGCCGGGCATCCGTTCGATTCCCACGACCAGCCAACAACAACGACGGCCCTCGACCGTAACCTCAAGCAGTGAAACCGAGGTTAACAAGCTTGAAGCTGGGAGCGAAGTGTCGCCAGCTCAGACTGCATCCGCACGCAGCAATCACAGTCCCTTTTCATTATCACACTATCGAGAAAAACTGACGACTAGAAAGACACGATGTAGACTCGATAGAAGGTAACTGTGGTAAACTAAAATTAGCTCGTACTAATTTAACGCAAAACAAGAGACACGACTGTCGGAATTCATACGGAAGAAAAATACACTAATCAGATACTTCACGCGAATCTGAAAATAATATACACACTCGAATTGCAAATACAGATTTTTAAGTAGTTTCTGCAGTTCGGTGATGTGCTCCTCCCATCTGAATTTATTATCAAGTTGTAATCCCAGGAATTTAATACTGTAACGTCTTCTATTTGCTCTTCTTCATACTTTATGTATATGCTGGATGGAGATCTCTTTCATGTCCTGACTTGTGTGTAGTGAGTCTTTTCAAAGTTTAATGTCAATGTGTTAGCTTTAAACCATTTATAAATGTCCATGAAAATATCGTTTGCAAACCTGTCTAGAAATATGCTCAACATGCTATTTATTGTAATACAAACAAAACGAATTCTGCTTCTGAGAGTGTAACTGATAAATGGTCATTAATGTACATATGAAAAAGCTATGGCCCTAGAATGATCCTCATGGGACATCACATGTCATTTCTTCCCAATTTGATGATGACTGATGGCTTAGTGCACTAGTCGGAGCAGTCCACGCCAGGAACGTAGTATTTAGGCATGAATGTTATCTGTTTCAAACTGAACTGACTTAGCCGTGCAACGCAAAGAATCATATCCACACATAGGTTTGATTCAAAGAAGCACAAAATTGAAAGTTGAATCATCTGCTGCGTTGCTGAAAGGACGCAGTGTTTGCAAACTAAGCAAAGTTGCTGAAGCAGTTTTCCGGAAAACTATTTTCTTGTGGCATAAAAAAATTACACGCCATGTACTTTGGATAACCTTACAATTGTTCTCGAACTATTGGCGGAAAACTAATTGGTAAAATATTTTATCTGAAATTGGAAGTCTTACTATACAAGCAAGTATGAGACCGTTATTTTTTTGATTGCTGGTCATACTTATTAAGATACATCAACGCTAAGCAACTAACTGCTCGTTCTTTGAAGAATTTTCAAAGAATTAAGAGTGACAATTATGACTGCTAATCTGACGGAACCAGAAATCCGCAGTCAGATATTGTCATATTTCTAAATGTGTCCCTCAACCACCTGTAGAAGTATTTCGAAATCTTGTGTATTCATGAAAATCTATCACTCGCCAATAGATATTCGTTTACTGCTCTTCTGTATAATTTGAAAGTGTACAAACAAATAATATACATCCTTCCACCAAACAGAACGTCTTGTTCACGTTCATGTTCGACTCGAGGAAAGCAGAAATCTGAACGTTGAGACAAAGGCTGCGCAGCTACAAAACTGTCTTTATATTAACGAATCTGTATCAATTGCTACGTTTTATTTTATGAATAAAAAATTGAAAAATATGTCGTTTTTTATCAACATGTTTTCTCGTTATGCTGATCTGAAACGACTGCAATCAACTGTTTTGTGTCCCAGCCTCGTCGCCACTTTTGTGTCTCGTATATGCCGTTTGCCGGAGGTGTCGGTGGCCGAGTAGAAAGAGACCGACACAGGAATAAAGGATGCACGCTTGTGCAGGTACGGAGGTGACCAGCCAATGGGACAGCAGAAACTAGAACACTAGACTAAATTAGAACAAGATATATATTTCGTGGAGTCTTGGTAATACTTAACATTTACGTAGTTCTTGACTGCAGAATGCTGATACATAGTTTAGATAGAGGCCTGCCTACTGATGATCCCTAGTGCCTATCCAATAGCCAAGTCTTAACTGGTGCCTAGCTGATTCCCAAGTGGCCGATGCAGCAGTCGTGGCCACGAGCGCAGTTGGAGCAGAGGGCGCTCGTGGCTGACGTCGTAGAACGCCGCGCCGTGCGTGCATGGCGGCGCGCGGCGAAAGTACGTGGCGCGCATTTCATACTAGTGCGACACCACAAACTGGACGTCACGTTGGCGCCTTGCATGTCCATAACCGTAAAGGTCCAGAGAGGCAGTCCTGAATCAGATTCACGTTTAGTTTCTGGCAACACAACACACCACTGAAAGGTAAATGCTAGATTAAAAGCCAAAGTGGAAAAAAGTAACCAATCCAGAATTCGATGCAATGATCTTTAGCCAACGTAAAGGTCCAGAGAGGCAGTCCTGAATCAGATTCACGTTTAGTTTCTGGCAAAACAACACACCACTGAAAGGTAAATGCTAGATTAAAAGCCAAAGTGGAAAAAAGTAACCAATCCAGAATTCTATGCAATGATCTTTAGCCAACGTAAAGGTCCAGAGAGGCAGTCCTGAATCAGATTCACGTTTAGTTTGTGGCAAAACAACACACCACTGAAAGGTAAATGCTAGATTAAAAGCCAAAGTGGAAAAAAGTAACCAATCCAGAATTCGATGCAATGATCTTTAGCCAACGTAAAGGTCCAGAGAGGCAGTCCTGAATCAGATTCACGTCTAGTTTGTGGCAAAACAACACACCACTGAAAGGTAAATGCTAGATTAAAAGCCAAAGTGGAAAAAAGTAACCAATCCAGAATTCGATGCAATGATCTTTAGCCAACGTAAAGGTCCAGAGAGGCAGTCCTGATATTGCGCTTGATCTACACAGGTTCATCAGATATTTTTTTACCTGGGGAAAATAATGCTCAACTGTGTAAAGTGATGCAAGATGTGTGAAATTCTGAGAAAAATAGGAGTATGCTTTAAGAAAAGACATGGAATACATGTCATGTGATAAGGCTGCAAGATCAAGACGAAGTGTTGGGATTAAAATGGGAACAAGACAGTAACGCAGTCTTTCGTCCATTCTGTTCAATATATAAATCGAAAAAGCAATGACGGAAATAAAAGAAGACTGGATGGTGGGATAAATGTTCAGTCAAGAAGGGTATCAATGTTCCCTGATGATATTGGTATCCTCCGTGAAAATCCACTTAAAAAGTCTGCCAAAGTCGCAATTTATAGTTAGTTTATAGATAACCAATTTCGACCCTGTAAATAGATTTTTTACCGGTTGTTGAGCAGGAGATACCAGGATCCTAACACTCATTGCAACTGGTGGTCAACACTATGGTTGTAGTGGTCTTAAGATAGCTATTTACGTGGTTACCAATAAATAAATTATAAATTGTAATCTTGACTGACTTTTTAAGTGAATTTAATGATTCTGAGGTCTGAATCTCCAAGATGATCTAAGAAATAAACCTCAGTGAAAAAGTTCAAGAACTGCAGGATCTGTTGAATGCAACGAGTAACTTAATACCTATAGAGCATGGATTGAGAGTAAGGTGCAAAAAGACGAAAGTATCCGGGATTAAAATATCAAGAAACATCAAAATTTCTGCTACGTTCAAGATAACCATCGAAGGATGAAGCAAAGAAGACATAAAAAGTAGATTCAGCAGGTAAAGAGGACATTCTTCGCAAAGTGGATTCTACTGGCACTAAACACTGAGATTAATATGAGGAAGAAATTTCTGAGAATGTATGTTTGGAGCACAGCTTTGTACTAAAGTGAATCGTGGAGATTGGAAAAACTGAATGAGAAACATTTGAGAAGCTGCTGTATGGAATAGTGTTATAAATTAGGTGGACGGATGAGACAAGGAATGAGAGGCTTGTAAGGTAGCAGCTAGCTCATCTGGCTAGTTCTTTCAATATATATATATATATATATATATATATATATATGTTGTTGTGGTCTTCAGTCCGGAGACTGGTTTGATGCAGCTCTCCACGATAACCTATCCTGAGCAAGCCTCTTCATCTCCACATAAGAACGGCAACCTACATCTGTCTGAATCTGCTTAATGTATCCATCTCTTGGTCTTCCTCTGCGGTTTTTACCCCACACACTTCCCTCCAACGCTAAATTCACACACATATATATATATATATATATATATATATATATATATATATATATATATATATATATATATATATATATATATATTCCTTGCCCCGCGTTCGTAGGTTTGACACGGTTAGCTCTGACTCAGTGCAGTGCTGGCCAGCAACCCGATCCACATTGTTAATCCGCTGGCCGGATTCGAACCAGGGTTGCCATACCTGCGCATCCCGGTTAGTGGTGCTCTCAAACGCGCAGCTAACCGAGCTAGTCCATTTCCACATTTACATCACATTAATATGAAATAATTGGCGCACGATAATAAGAGGTCAATCATACAGCTCGACATGGTGTGTCCTAAGTATCAGTTGACTTTTGTTGCATTTTATGTTGTCTATGGTACAGTTTGTAGCTGTAGCAACTCGTGAGAGGAATTGTTAGTGAAAGTGGCTGCAAGGCATTTCCGATAAGTGGCAAATTGCACAGAGCTATCCAGAGAAAGCAACACCACTTCCGAAATTGGGAGGCAGGAAGTGAAGCGAGCTAGTGACGCTGGGAACCTGGCGAGATGGGACTTCGTGCAAAATGAAACTGCAGATCAGCAGAGATCGCATTTGTGGAAAGCGAACAAGTAAGCGGACAATGCTAAAATATATTGCCACGCGCAGAGTGACTGCACTGTTCAGGACATTGTGAGGAACGTAGTAGCGAATATAATTCTTTCAGGAGAGAACCCATGAATTTTGTATCAGTTTTGCTGGTTATTTCCTAATTGTTGGGCCTGCAGCATCATATATGTCGTAGAAAGACATTGCAATACAGTTCCGGATTGCTGCTTATGTTTTATTTAATAGTGCTACAGCTGTTTCGACAGTTTGTCATTCTCAATCGCGTCTACGATGTTTGGACGTTATATGCTGACATCGGGCGTAACTGTTGCATAAACTATATGGAAATATACACGTATTTATTTGTTGAATACGGTTTTTAGCTGTCAGGTATTATGCAGCTTTTTACGCTAAAACGTTAAATTAAAGACAACTTTTATATTTTTTCTTAATTAACAACAGCTTTATATATATATATATATATATATATATATATATATATATATATATATATATATATACAGCTTTGCCAAAGGTGGCAAAGCTGTTGTTAATTACAAAAAAAATATAAAAGTTGTCTTTAATTTAACGTTTGAGTGTAAAAAGCTGCATAATACCTGACAGCTAAAAACCGTATACAACAAATAAATACGTGTATATTTCCATATAGTTCATCCAACAGTTACGCCAGATGTCAGCATATAACGTCCAAACATCGTAGACGCGCTTGAGAATGACAAACTGTCGAAACAGCTGTAGCACTATTAAATAAAACATAAGCAGCAATCCGGAACTTTATTGCAATGTCTTTGCTGGTCATATTCAGAGGATAATTTGTGCTGAAGCCACTTCGCTAAATGGAAACATATGGTAATGGGTCTGCAACCAAATATATTGACGCAATGAACCAACGGCCGGAAATGCATTTCATTGTGTTATGAACATGCACAGTGTACATCACATAACAAGAACGTAATAGTTTAAAGTGACGATCACCAATGTCGATGCATGATTGGTAATGGCTCATCGAAGTTCAGTCACCCTCTCACAAATATCCCTAGTGTCTGCTGTACAGACGACAGGCAGCTTGGACCCTAGCAAGCACGTCTTCATCCATTTCTTTGGGAGCTTCATACACCAACGTCGAAGTGGGCTGGTGCACCATCATATTGAAACCACATCCTTTCGTGAGCAACAAGAAGTATAGTCCTCAAAAATTGTGGTAGTACATCTCGCAGGGGAAACCAGCTGACATGGCCCAGACATAAGGGGATGTAGCAAATGAATTCTCTATCTTGGACATTTCCTGACCGTGTATGTTGACATAGAACCATTGCTGGTGGCTACAAGTGGATTGCTTGGAAAATGTCCTCAGACATAGAGTACGTCTCACAGGAGTACAGAAAATGTTGACAAAGGAAGACTGACCGTGGTTTAAACTTTTCCCCCTATCAAACCATATGTTAGGAATGGCACCTCGGTCACTTCGTTTGTGGCGCGGGGATGGCATGACCAAAGAATGCTACAGCGCATGAGCAGACTGGGTGCTCCAGCTCTGCCTCATAGCGGTAATTACTCTGCAGGGGTTGTGATGCCATGACTCCTAGCAGCAGAGACTTGCTGCCGAAGTGTCTGAGCTCCTCGGTGAGAGTGCTGGCTCTGCGACGAAGCCGGCCGCGGTGGCCGCGGGGACTGAGGCGCTCCAGTCACAGTCTGCACGCCCACTACGGTCGGGGGTTCGAATCCCCCCTCGGGCATGGATATTTGTGCCGTCCTAGTTCGTAAGTAGTTCATAAGTAGTTTGTAAGTTTAGGGGCTGATGACCCCGTAGTTAAGTCTCATAGACTATACAAACATTTGAACATTTTTTTCTGTGACGAACCCAGACCCAGGCAATGGACAAGCAGCAGGATGCTGACCACGTGGCACAGGTGACCTAATGGCGACGCCCCGTCCAGTACAGGTTCGCCAGCCGGTCATCTGGCAGCAAGGCAGGGTCGTTGCTGGTGTTATGACTATCACTGACTCACTCGAACGCGAACGGTTACTACTCTAAAATAGGTGTAATTTTAGTAGCGACAGGGGCAATCAACGCCCATACCATACTGTTTTATATATTTTTTTATATTTTAACATTTTAATGATGATTTTAACCAACTGACGTTTAAATTTTTTTTAAAACATGACATTTGTAATTTTATACATCTCTGTTTTACACCTTCGATGTTTTAAAACACCATATGCATGTTTTAATTATCTTACCATATTTTTATACTTATGTCACAAATAGTTTTATAATTTTATGTCTGAATATATTCAAGAACCCCGCTTTTAGAAAATATTTATATAACAAACAATTATGCGATATAAGACCCTAGCTTATTAGGGCTCAAGCTATCCAATCCCTCCCCCCCACCTACTCTTTCCCTCCCCACCACCACCTGCAACCAAATTAAAAATTCCTACATAGAACTGTAAAACTCAGTACCAATTAGTACTCAGCCAGACGAGATGCGGACGCAACTATAAGGTAAAGAAAAAAATCTATCAATTTATGTATAAATTAACTATTGTTCAATTAACCTTTTGTAAATTTATCAAATTGTACATTTCTATTTCACTTTTGTTTTTTGGATCTGAAGATGATCCAAGTGATCGAAACATGTTATTAAACAATTACATTGCAACTGTTGATGGAAATAAACACATTTAAAATTCTAATAAAGTCTTCTCGAGCTCCCAGCCGCGTCAAGTGGTTTTTAACCGAGGAGCTGTCGGCCAAGTTCTCCTGGGCCATTTTCAAGTGGTAAAATGACTGCTGTATCGCCGTCGCCTTGCTGTTCTATAGCCGCGCTGCTGGCTGTCACGTCACTGGAGCCTTCTGCTTCGCCAAGCGAGCCCCAGTGACGTCACAGCCAGCAGCCAAAAGCGGACGCAGCCGACTCAGGATGTAAACATTGCCTTATATGGCGAAGCAGAAGGCTCCAGTGACGTGACAGCCAGCAATGCGGCTATGTAACGGCAGTAGTATTAGAATATTTTATTTCACGCTGTGCACTGCACTGTGCCTGGCACTCGCCATTGTCCCTCTCTCCCCTCACCGGAAACGAAACTGGAAAATCCTAACCTGGAACAAGCCACCAACGTCGGCCTGCTCGCTGGCCTCCCGTCAGCTACAAGCACACAGCAAATCTCAACGTTGAGAATTTCTACCTATGGCCTAACTATAAATGTTGTCACCCAACTGTGTACATACATTGCTACCATAATTAATAAGATTAAAATTGTGTAACATTTAGTGCATTGGCATGGTCAATGTTTGCAGTGAACTTCATACTGTTTAATTATCAAATGCTGTTAATTACCAATATTTCTATTGGGCGGTAATCTCACACGACCCTTACTCAGACTCAATCCTACACGGCGATGCTAGCAGCAGCAGGAGAGACGGCGGTCGTCTTGATTACACAGATAACATTTAACTGATTTCCTAGCGGATTCAAGTTCGAGGAGGCGTATGCAAAATCACTGAATGGCACGTGCAGTACCGAACAAAGAAACTAACAGCACAACAGTACAAAACTTATTACAAAATACACGCGTGGAATTAAATAAGAAAAAAACTATTTACAAATTAAAACAAGAAAGCAACCAACTGGTTCTCATGGCTGCAGCCCAACACAGACCGTTGTGAACGCACGTTGTGCGATCGGTCTCTGCAGGGCAAGAAAGTCAAATAAAATTTAAAATAAAACGTGAAGCTACATTTATTAGACTTATGGAACTTCAGATAACCACTGAACGCTTCTCCCCGCATGGAAAAAGAATTACTCAGAAAATGTCTAAGTACAAAACTAGCAGTCTGAAAAAGTTTTAAGTTCTAATTAGATACACTCCCTTCAGCATGATCCCAGACAAGTACTCACTGCGAAAGCCCAAGGAAGAATGATGCCCCAGACCAAGCGCTAGCGCAGGACGCTCCTTGGCCACACTTCCGCTGGGGTGCATTCAGCGCAATTCGCTACCAACTTAAGCTACCAGGGAAACACTTTTACATCCCCTAACAGCTAAGAGCGGCTTACTCCGATAACCTCTCAGGTGTACAAAGGTTGGCACAACCTCACCAGAACAAGGACGACCGGCCATTTTCTCTATAACCACTGTCTTCTCTACAACCACTGTCTTTGCCTGCAGCAGACGAAGAATGAGGGCATGCACTACTAACTACAAGACGAGGCTCTAAAGCTCGAAGCACTGATTGATAGCTATTGCACAGCAATTATTCGATGTTAAAGCAACCTTCTACATCCATACAAATATACAAATACACACATCGTGGAGGACAATATTCATAAATGTCGGGGCAAGAACATAAATAGCAATTTAAAAAAATCAAGTAGCATTCTACTCAATTAATTAAACGAGTGAAATATACAATAGAGGGATTTTAAATTGACCAACGATGGCACTAATACATTTATGTGTGTGAAATAACTTATGGATCAAAGACACAATTTCGGTGGACGTGTTTCAAGCTTAATAACACAAAAATTTGTGTGACCACCGTAGCTACATATTACAAGCTGTAACGTAGCATGTTGAGATTTATTCTATCTACTTGCATTAGTGAACTTCCTGATACCAGAGTTGCATAATAACATGTATGAAAGTAAGAAGTGTATTTTCATTTTCTTTTCCAAAACTTCTGTTAGTCTTTTTTATAAAGTAACTATCTGAAGTCGTTTTATATTATTCGCCGTCGCAGAAGTTTGTTTATCAAATATTGATTAGTTCATGAAAGAGGCGTATTGTTGTAGTTCATATATTAGGCTAATTAGTAGTTCTGTTAAAATTAATTAAGTTCTTCTCTCATAATATTAAAATAGGTATTACTATGTTTCATAGTTAATGTTAGAAAACTTTTTCCGTCATTGGTTTCTGTATAATTACCGTTTATAACGAAATTATTGTTGACAAACCTATTTCATTAAATATGTGAATGAAACACTACCAACACAACTGAGATTTGTGTACCAATTTACTCAATTTTATTTACGCTATCTTTTACTATAGCCATTATAATTAATTTAACATACATAATTAACAATACATCATTTTCACTGTCATTGTTTGTATGATATAAATAGGATGCTTTTGCGCCATGTAAATGAGTCTGGTTACATCTTTGATCGGAAGCACAATCAACTCCAATAGGAAGTATTGTTTTGAGTCATGTAACGTGATGTATCTGAGGCGTAATCCATGTCACTCTGAACTCTAATTTGAACAATTATGTAAAAGTTCTTCAGTGTTAGGTGTCTAGAAAATGTATCTACAGTTATTAATCCATCATAGTTGTGCCACATTAACTGTACACCTCAGACTTTAGTATTCTACACACGGACTGTGTAAATTTGTATTATTGACTTGTGTAATGTGCGTACTGCGTTGTAGTTTATGTTATTAATGAGACTTGTATGCTGGCCACAAATGGGGGGAATCTGGAACTAAAAATTCATTAAAGTGTCAAAGAACTGCATTTCTACGTGTCGCCTACATCATTTGTAGTGGATTAGTTTCTCCCCATGAAATTTCATCCATTAACGAGAGCGCCGATCAACTCGACCTTCAAAAGGCAAAGAGCTACGGCCCGGTACGTCACAAAGCGTCTACCACAATCGCTACACTAGTGGAGTCATGAAGTTATGCCGAGCCTGTAATGTACTCTGCACACAAATCCGATGACTTAACTGGAATGTTCTTCTTGCGCCAACTGCTGGATAACTCCTGACCAATTTTGTATCTCGTTTCGATGTCTCTAGTTCACATAGACTGCGGAATTAAAAATCAGTACCCCCTCGAAGAGTTTTCCAATTTTCTCAAGATTTATTGTTGAAACAGTGCATATGGAGTACACTGATCAATAGTACCGATCAACAGCTGAGTCTTTCCTGATGTACCAGCTTTCGATCCATGCTGAAACACCATGGGCGGTAAGGTGATTCTAGCGTCCATTCAGTCATATGCGTGAAGAACACTGTCTCGGGACACATTATTCTATGCCTATTAGAGCTGCCAGACAGGAAGAGAATAGAGGCTTTTGAAATGTGGTGCTACAGAAGAATGCTGAAGATTAGGTGGATAGATCGCATAACTAATGAAGAGGTACTGAATAGAATTGGTGAGTAAAGGAATCTTTGGCATACCTTGACTAAAAGAAGGGATCGCTTGGCAGGACACATTCTTAGACATCGATGAATCGTAAATTTAGCTTTGGAGAGAAGTGTGTGGGGTAAAAATCGCAGAGGGAGACCAAGAGACGCGTATAGTAAGCAGATTCAAGTAGATGTGGGTTGCCGTTCTTATGAGGACATGAAAAGGCTTGCTCAGGATAGAGTACGGTGGAGAGCTGCATCAAACAAGTCTCTGGACTGAAGACCATAACAACAACAGATTATAGCTGCTCACATAGTTCTGCAAGAGTTGTGCATTGACAATAAAAGACGACTGTCTGTCGTCTTTCATATATTTTTTGTATATTTCTGTAAAGTTATAATTTATTTAATGTCGCTAGATTATCATTTAGTTAAAACTTAAACATCCACTGTTTTCAAGGCTTGAGGAATGGCATTTTTATTTCATTTCTAAAAATATTAGTTAATATTGCTAGGTTTTTCTTATTTTGTTATATTAATAACTGTCTCTGTGAGAATGTGTACTTGTCTTACTTTTAAGTGGATGTGCGAGAATCTATGCTGTCTGAATTTGGGGAGTGATAACTCGCTTTGCATCGTTCTCTCTGGCTCAGAGTCGAAAGCTTCTGAGGTTACCTAAGAGTTTTCTACACCCTTTGGTTACAGTCTAGTCAGCGAGCCTTCTCCAGCGCGAGTGTACTCGCTTTCCGTCCCCACCACCGCAGTTTCGTGGATTTTCCGGCTCCCGGTGGCTTCCCACATCCGGTGGCTGCTTGGTCTGATCATTCTGGGCTGGTCGACTGGTGAGGTAAGGTTGGTTCTGCTCTTGTTTTTGGAGATGGTAGCGTTTCATTGACTAGGACGTTTAACTTAGACTCGTGAACTTAGAATCATTTTTTGGAATATTTTCTCCGATCGTGTGCGGAAATGTGTTCTCGTTTTTCAATTCAATGATTTCCAATAGGTCAATGTGGTGTGTGTGATTCTAGTTGCAGTTTGATAACGACCTAGTTTGTTAAAACCTTTTGTGATCATGTGGCGGTGTATGAACTCTGTGTAAATATTTTCTAGCTATGTGGGGTCGATTTCTAATAGGTGATATGTTCATTTTCATACAGTGCATGTAAAAATCTTCTCATCACTTCCTTCCGTGAGTGAAATGTGTTCCACATCGTTGCCCATCAGGCAAGTAACTTTGTGGGTATTCTTCTGATTTCCACTAATATTTCGCTATCTTCTCTTTCCGCCTATTTTAAAGTTGCTGTTTCCTCTCCGGCTTATAGTACGAACTCTGTCTGTGTCAGTAATTCTCTCTGAACCTTGTACAAGCTCCTTCAATAGCTTCCTTATGTAATTCTAAACATTTCTATGGGTTGTGTGCTGTAATTCTTAATTTTATTTTTCCGACTTTGTAATTATTTCACTTTTACGAGTTTTGGAGACAGGACTTCATCCGTCTCTGTAAGCGCTCCCTATCGCGTGTAGCTGCATTTCTTTCGCTTCTTCGTGTAATTCTGATCATTTGTAGGGGTTGCATGCTGTAGTTAATTTTCTTTATTTTTCGGAAACTGAATTTATTCAATTTTATCAGTTTTCGAAACCACATGGGTCCGAGTTCCGACTTCCAGAGTTTGCAGCTAGTCGCCTGAATTCACGCCACTTCTCATATAAAACCAGTACCTAGGTGGATTTCTAACAGACTGCAACTTATGAATCCACCGTGATTTAGTATAATGAATCCGATTTTCAACCACTTCACCTTCAGTGGAGTGCGTTCATGTAACGTAGCCGTTTGTCGCCGTTAGCGTGTTTGCTCGCGGTCTAATTCAGATGTAATTTAACTTCGCTATACACACGCACAATCTCAAAACAGGCACGACAGACCAGAGCCAGCTTCAAAGTGTTTTATATATTGTGTATTGTCTACCTCCAACTTGCTGAATTTTGCGTACGACAGCGGCGCCTGCTTCCGCCCCGTCTCAGCACGCTGATTTTGGTGTGTTTCGCTGTGGCATTGCGTGTGTGTGAAAGAATGAGTGTTGTTTGTGAATCCTTCCCCCCCCCCCCCCAGTAGCGTTAAATCATGTATAATTTAGGCTGGGCACTGTCCGCATTAATCCATGTAAGAGATGCATTTTTATTATGTTAACGAAATTGGTTCCCCCATTTTGCTTGTTTTCTATTTGAATTATCAAGTTTATGCTCAACATAATCCGTAAGCTGCCTATAAATTGTAGTTTTAGAGCACCTTCCCTCTTTTATTTAATATTGTTCTTCACAAGTGCTGAGAACAAGCTCAGATGCAAATTTTCTTAAGTGTAAACTCCGTTGCGCCGCCTTTCTAAGATAACTTTAATTGTGGTGGCTTGCTTTTTAATGTCTGTGTGTAATAACGTGTGAGTTGCTATGTAAATTGACGCCTGTAGTATTGACTTCCTGTTATTGAAATAATTTGAAACGAGTCAGTTCTCATTTTGAGCCAGGGAACAAGGCTTTATAACAGGGAGTAACCGGTAGTTCACACGGACCTTATTTGCTAATTTCAGTGATAATGCTCTTGTTATGTACAGTGGTCGACCTTCAACAAATAGCACGTGTCAGCTGTCGTCCTGTCTTATCTCGCACGAGGTGGACTGCAGACAAGTACGGAAATTGTACAAGACAGAGAAATTGCTGCTCGTCTCGCAGAGCACTTTCAGGTCCACGTGCAGTGCGCGCGATAGCATTATCCTGTTGGAGTAACACTTCACTCTCCGGTTGCAAGAATGGCAAAAGGTCTTACAAAAATTTTGCACATAGCGAGCACTGGTCAGCTCAAATGTTCAAATGTTTGTATAGCTTATGGGACTTAACTACTGGGTCATCAGTCCCTAAACTTACAAATTACCTATGAACTAACTAATACTAAGGACGGCACAAATATCCATGCCCGAGGGGGGGATTCGAACCCCCGACCGTAGTGGCCGTGCAGACCGTGACTGAAGCGCCTCAGTACCCACGGCCACCGCAGCCGACCACTGGTCAGCCTTCGCTTCACAAACACCCAAGTGAACGATCACACCGCAAATATAAGCATTGGCGTGGATCCAGTGCGTTTCTTACGAATGTTGTGTACGAGACAGCACTCGCCACGCCTACATCTCACACAGAAATTTGTGTGCAGACAAAATTTCTGTCGATGAAGACCACTGCCGGGCGTTTCATCTTCCAAGTGATTCTCTGCTGTGTCTGTTGTGTGATCTGACACGACGCTCTTGGCGGATGGGTCTGGTACGTGAACGTCCAGAGACTCGTCTACACATTCTCAAACGTGCACGACACGATTCCACTCAGCATCGTGGCACAACTGACGCCCCACGTCCAACTTGTGTGGCGTTTCTCTGAAAAGATCGCCATATCACCTGGAAGACCAGAATTTGACCCAATTCAAATGCACTCTACGATTCCGAAATATTGAAACATTTCGACCGTTTCAGGGCGTTGAAATAAATTCAACGGTGATGACGAAATTTTGTGCTGGACTGGGATTGAAACACGGATTTCTCTTTCTCTGAGCCAGCGGTCTCCTTAACCAATTTCGCTGTATAGGCACGCTTACGCTTCTTTTCCAACGCAAATTTTTAACTTTTAGCCGCCTGCCCATTGATGCCTGAATGGACAGACACCGTGTCATAATGACAAATGCACTCTGTTGATTGTAGGAATTACGAGTGGGTCTCCATGGCAAGTGAGTTTCACATGTTTATATCATACTCAACCTTATAATATTCCCTATTGAAACAAACACCCCGCTGGGGTTCTGGCTGTTATATCACTTCGCTGTTCGCGTACGACCTGGAAACCATTATCAGAACAAGATTGTCAAGTTGCATCTGACGTCAACGGATTAGATTTGACGTCGTCTTGCCATGTGCAATTTTTTCTGGTATTATACTTCGTTCTATATCGACACCCACACCTACATCAGTATCCCGCAACACACCTTACGCTGTGTGGAGGAGGGTGCTATCCGTACAATCGTCATTTCCTCCTATTCCAGTCTTGCATGGTGCGCGGGGAAAAATAATTGCCGGTATGCCTCCGTGTGAATCCTAATTTGTCTGATCTTATCCTTGTGCTCACTACGCGAGATATACATAGGTTGTTGTTGTTAAGGTCTTCAGTCCGGAGACTGGTTTGATGCAGCTCTCCACCCTACTCTATCCTGAGCAAGCCTTTTCATCTCCTCATAAGAACAGCAACCCACATCTACTTGAATCTGCTTACTATACGCGTCTCTTGGTCTCCCTCTGCGATTTTTACCCCACACACTTCCCTCCAATGCTAAATTCACGATTCCCTGATGTCTAAGAATGTGTCCTACCAAGCGATCCCTTCTTTTAGTCAAGGTATGACCAAAATTCCTTTTCTCACCAATTCTGTTCAGTACCTCTTCATTAGTTATGCGATCTACCCACCTAATCTTCAGCATTCTTCTATAGCACCACATTTCAAAAGCTTCTATTCTCTTCCTGTCCGCACTGCTTATCGTCCATGTTTCACTCCCGTACAAGGCAACACTCCACACAAATGCCTTCAGAAAAGACTTCCTTACCCTTAAATTAATATTCGATGTTAGAAAATTTCTCTTTTTCAAAAATACTTTTCTCCCCATTGCCATTCTGCATTTTATATCCTCTGTACTGCGACCATCGCATGTTATTTTACTACCCAAGTAACAAAACTCATCTACCACCACCTTGATTGTTTCGTTACCTAATCTAATTCCTTCACATCGCCTGATTTTCTAAGACCGCATTCCGTTATTTTTGTTTTGCTCTTGTTAATATTCATTTTATACGCTCTCTTCAACACACTGTCCATTCCATTCAACTGCTCTTCCAGGTCCTTTGCTGTCTCTGACAGAATTACAATGTCATCAGCAAAACGCAATGTTTTTATTTCTTCCCCCTGAACTTTAATCCCTATTCCAAATTTTTCCTTGCTTTCCTTCACCACCTGTTCGATGTACAAGTTGAATAACATTGGAGAAAGGCAGCAACCCTGTCTTACTCCCTTTCCAACTGATGCTTCCCTTTCATGCTCTTCGAGTCTGGAGGAAGCAATATTTCCGTTAACTCTTTATGAAACGTACGCTCTCGGAACTTGACAGAAGCCTGTATCTCTTCGATCGTCTGCCACTGAAGTTTCCTATTCATCTGCGTGACGCTTTCGGTCTTACTAAATGAGTCCGCAACGAATCGTACTGCTCTCCATTGGATCTTCTCTGTGCCTTCTGTTAACCTTAAGCCGGTACAGACCCCACGTTGGTGGCAATATATGCCGCTGCCCGAACGAGACTTTTGTAAAGTACTTCCTTTTCTGTAAGACTACACTTCCTGAGTATTCTTCCAATGAATCTCAGTTTGGCAACTGCTTTACCTACGACTGATTTTATAGGGTCGTACTATTTCAGATTACCCTTTATGTCTACCCCCAAATATTTCATGGAAGTAACTGTTTCCAGTGTTTGTCCTGCTATTGCGACGTTATATAATTAGGAAACTTTCTTTCTATGTTTAAACGCGGAACTTTACATTTTTTTATGTTCAAGCTCAGTGGACATTTCCTGTATCATGCGTCAATACGCTGCAGAACCTGCCGCATTTCACTACCCACTTGCAGTGTTGCGACTTTTCGATAAACTACAGCATCACAGAAACCCTCATTGAACTTCCGTTGCTATCTACGAGGTCTTTTGTATATTTCATATTCAAAGAAAATAGGACATCAACTGCGAATGGGCAAAGCTAAAAATGTGTATGCAGCCGGGATTTGGACCCGGGTCACCTGCTTTCTAGGCAGTTGCGCTGACCCCTACACCACTGGGGACGCAGTGATCACCGAACCTGCAAGAACAACCTAAGCACGCCTCCCGTCAGATACAAATTCCCAGCTTCACCCTGCCCACAGTACATAAACTCGTAGTAATGAAACTAATTTCCGTAAGAGTAAGGGCGTGCTTAGGTAGTCTTTGTAGGTACGGTGATCACTGTGTCCCCAGTGGTGCAGGGGTCAGCGCAACTGCCTAGAAAGCAGGTGACCCGGGTTCGAATCCCAGCTGGGTACACATTTTTAGCTTTGCCCATTCGCAGCTGTCATCATATATTCTGTGAATATGAAAGAATAACGATTGCAGGATCAGAAGTGACGTCTGTTCTTTCAGAACAGTCCCTAAGATTTACAAACATTTGAACTTTTGATATCGAATGCCTCACAGACGTCAAGAAATACATCTGTAGTTCGCGCAAGAAGCCGTGGCCCGGGCACAGAAAAGGTTTCTTGAGTTGTCCGCAGGACGAGTCCATTCCTTTGCTTCTAAGGGCCTGCCGGCTCAGTTGCACGTTGCCTGCTGGGACGTACACTTCGTCTGTTAAGCCGACAGTCAATTAGTAGGCAACACACAACTGAGGCGGCCGCTCCTTCAACGCAAAGTAATGGACTCGTCCGGCGCCCAAGTCGAGAAAGTAGGGGGGGGAGGGGGGGGGGGCACGACTTCTTGCACGAGCTATACCTGTGATCATATATCTACTGACCTCTAGATCTCTTTGGTAAATACATATTGAAGGGTTAGTCTACAATTAATCAGTACCGTCCGAGTAATTGGCACTTTGTCGATTAAGTGTGTTTTTGAATAGTTTCGTCATCTAGAAATAAATATTTACGTCCCATTGGCGGTAAATAGTACGACTGACCGCCGATAATAAGGTCTCGACGCATTTTGCACTGTCGATTACTGGTACAAAAGGTGCATGTTATAAAAGTTATTATTTTTAATTGAACTAATCGTTATTACAAGGACAATTAAATAGGATTTACTTATGATATTTAATGAAAGTCCCCTTACGATTCTGATAACTGCTACACTTACCCTGTTGTTGTGGTGGTCTTCAGTCTGGAGACTGGTTTGATGCAAGCTCTCCACAATACCCTATCCTGAGCTTTCCTGATGATCACATCCTCCTGAGTAGTCCCCGCCCGGAGATCCGAATGGGGGACTATTTTACCTCCGGAATATTTTACCCAAGAGGATGCTATCATCATATGTTCATGCAGTAGAGCTGCATGTCCTCGGGAAAGGTAACGGCTGTAGTTTCCCCTTGCTTTCAGCCGTTCGCAGTAGCTGTGTGGCAAATCCATATTAGCCGATGTTATAAGGCCAGCTCAGCCAATCATCCAGACTGTTGCCCCTGTAACTACTGAAAAAGCTGCTGCCCCTGTTCAGGAACGACACGATTGTCTCGCCTCTCCACAGACACCCCTCCGCTGTGGTTGCACCTACAGTACGGCTATCTGTATCGTTGAGGCATGCAATCCACCCCACACCTGTGTCTCATGGGAGTGGACACTTACCCTATGTTGTGTATTTTCAAAAGACAAATGTACTTCAACCATTGAGTTCCTATCTCAATATGAGCGGTTATCTTTTCTTTTCTTTTTTTTCTTTTTTTTTTTCTTTTTTATTCAATTTGAAATGTTTGAGACACCATGGATGGAGTGGAAGTCAGTGTTGGCTGTTGGCAACCCTGAGTGGACAAATTGCATCGGTAATCACCGGCTTACCGTGGTGTAGTTCCAGTCGACGACAGAGCGTACGCCATATAAGGCGAATGCTGGGATCTGAGTGATGGTGGGCTCCTCTGGCCCCGCCTCCAGCAGCAGCACGGTCCTGTCCGCATCCTCGCTGAGCCTGGCAGCAACTGCGCTGCCCGCCGGCCCGGCGCCCACCACCACGTAGTCGTAGGTTGGCACGCCTGCCGCGCTGGCCTGCAGCGAGATGGCATCGTGGCCGGCGCGGCGGCACGCGTCAGAGATGTCGCAGCGCGCCTGCACCAGCGCCTGCAGCGCCGTCATGAACGCCGCGAACGAGCTGCCGCACGCCCCGGCCGCCAGCGGCGCGTCCGGGAACGAGCAGGAGCTGCACGTCGCCGCCGACATCGCTGCCTGCGCCACGTATTTCGGTCAGTGGGGTGCCAGAACAGGAGAAATCTCTGAAATGTAATAACACGCCAGGACCTTAAGTCTCACTATAAAATTTCGTACCAGGCCCAGCCACAGCGCGCCTCCATTCGAACAAGAGGCTGGCCTGTGTCAGCTTTGCGCCACCCTTCTTACCTGTTACAGCTACCTGGTCAAAACAATTAGACGATCACTTGGGATATCTAGGGACTGAAGTATTGTCATCTGCAGGATGAACTAAAATGGTTTGAGGTCTTTCTTTGGTTCTGTGGACTGGAGATAACAGCATTATGGCAACTGAGATAGTGCTAATAACAATCCTGCAGAGAGGGTTGATGTTGACATGTGTGTACAAAACGAATTACACAAGCGGTTGGGTTCAAAGAAAGTAGTGAGCAGGTAGTGTAATGCAATAAGTTGTTTTGAAACAGAGTTACCGTCTGTTTATTACCGTCAGTCACCGAGTGGCCGTCCTCGAGTGCACACCTGTCCAGTGACAGCAAATTTTCAGTTGTAAGTGTAACCGGCTTATCTCTAGAAGCAACATTTTTTTTTTTTTTACTTTTCTGTGCATTTTCCCTTTAGTTCATTAAATTTATCACGTGCTCGCGTTAATATTTGATTCATATTATCATTAAATATCCGTTTAGTGTATTATTCCGCCGTGTGAATCATCTGTCTGTTTGTTTACTACTGTCAGTTCACACGTCAGCAGAGAGCAGCTCCTTCAGCTTTCTCATGTTGAGTAAATCCGGCTTCTCAGCAGAATCGACTAATTTTGATCTTTTCCTGCATTTTTCGTTTCTTAAATTTTTATGTGCTCGTGTCTTTATTTAGATTCACATTCGTGTAAGCAGTTTAGTGAAACCCTCTCTTTTATTATTGTTTTGAAGGTACTTAAGGTTTGTAGTCTTACACTTATATTGTTCTTTAGGCTTAGTATGGCTAGGGACTGTGATTGTTGTCTTCGGATGCAGGCTGAGATGGTGACTGTTCATTCCCAGCTTCAGGCGGAGTTGACTGCAATTGCGAAGCTTGAGGCTGCGGTGGATGGGCGCTCTTCCTGTCGGTCGGTCGGTCGGTCGGTCGGTCGCAGGGTTCCAACAGTTGCCCTGTGCATTTGATGTGCCCACCGATCGACCCGCGGCTTTGGCCAGTCCAGTCACTGCACGTGTGGAGTTCGCCGCCCCGTCCGTGGTGGATTGGGAGGTCCCTCCGGCACATGGCGTACGGCGTAAGACATTCCGGGGGGGGGGGGGGGGATCGTGAGACCCTCGGTTTGTCTTACAGACAGGTTTGAGGCACTTTCGGAGATGGACAGTGTTCCTGAGCTGGACGGTGCCACAAGTCCTGTGGTCACCTCTCAGTCAGCAAGATCCAAGCAATCTCAGAAGGTGGGATTGCTTGTAGTAGGGAGCTCCAACGTTAGGAGGATAATGGGGCCCCTTAGGGATTTCACCAGTAAGGAGAGGAAGAAAGCCAATGTGCACTCTATGTGCATACCAGGGGCAGTCATTCCAGATGTGGAACGGGTCATTCTGGATGCCATGAAAGGGACAGGGTGCAGCCAACTGTGGGTGGTTGCTCATGTTGGTACCAACGATGTATGTTGCTTTGGGTCGGAAGAGATCCTCTCTAGATTTGAGCGGCTATCTGAGGTGGTAAAAACTGCCAGTCTAGCTTGCAAGATGAAGGCAGAGCTGACCATCTGCAGCATCGTCGACAGAACCGACTGCTGTACTCTGGTACAGAGCAGAGTTGAGGGTCTGAATCAGAGGCTCAGGCGGTTCTGTGACTGTGTAGGTTGCAGATGCCTCGACTTGCGCCAAAGGGTGGTGGGTTATCGGATTCCGCTAAATACGTCAGGAGTCCAATATACGCAGGAAGCAGCTAAATGGGTAGCGGGGGCCTTGTGGCATGGACTGGGCGGTATTTTAGGATAGAAGGCTTTGCTGAAAAACAAAATGGGCTGTCTCAAAGTGTGCATGAGGATCGCCGGAGAAATGTAGATCTAGGAACTATCGATATAACAGTTTTAAATTGTCATAGCTGTGTCGGGAAAGTACCGGAGCTCCAAGCGTTAATAGAAAGCACCAAATAACATGTCATTATAGGCAATGAAGGTTGGCTCAAGCCGGAAATAAGTTCAGCTGAAGTTATTTTTCAATAGATCTGTGTTCCGAAAGGAGGCGTGTTTGACGCCGCCAAAAGTAGTCTTTCGTGTAGCGAAGTTGAAATTGATAGTTCCTTTGAACTATTATCGGTAGAAGTTGTACCTGAAAATACAATAGCAGAAAGGTACAAAGAAACCCTATGTCAAATGGTAAACACATACCCGACTCATACCATAATAGTAGGCAGTGATTTCAATTTTCCTGCAATCTGTTGGAAAAATTGTATGTTCAAATCAGGAGGTACGCATAAAACATCGTGCGAAATGTACTCAATGTGTTCTCTGAGAATTACTTCGAACAATTAGTTCATGAACCAACTGTAATTGTAAATGGATGTCAAAACACACTTGATCTGAAACTTCCTGGCAGATTAAAATTGTGTGCTGGAACCGGGACTCGAACCAGGGACTTTTGCCTTTCGCGGGAAAGTGATCTACCGATGTTTAATTTTATGTTCTTCGGGAAGATCTGTTTTGCGGTCGTTGTTTTAGTTCTGAGCCACGGCGCCTGGCACCGACTGAGATATCCCGACATGACTCACGATGCCGCTTCACAACTTTACTTCTGCCAGTACCTCGCCTCCTAATTTCCATACTTCACAGAAGCTCTCCTGCGAACCTTGCAAGACTAGCACTCCTGGAAGACAAGATATGGTGAAGACATGGCTTAGCCACAACCTAAGGGATGTTTCCAGAATAAAACTTTCACGCTGCAGTGGAGTGTGCGCACAACTATGGTCAATATCTCGTTTTGCAACAGTTTGTAGTAATCGATGGTAAGGCATCGACTAAAACAGAGGTGATAACTGGCGTTCCACAGAGTAGTGTTATTGGTCCTCTGCTGTTCCTTATTTACATAAACAATCTGAGAAAAAATCTAAGCACCTCTCTTAGGTTGTTTGCAGATGAAGCCGCCATTTATCGTCTAGAAAAGTCATCTGAAGGTCAAAACCAACTGCAGAACGATTTAAATAATATATCACTATGGTGTGAAAATTGTCAATCGACTCTGAATAATGAGAAATGTGAAGTGGTCCACATGAGTACGAAAAGAAATCCGTTAAAGTTTGTTTACAAGATAAATCAATCGAATGTGAAGGCCGTGAAATCCACTGAATACCTAGGAATTACTATTACATCAGACTTAAACTGGAAATAATACGTAGATAATGTCGTATGAAAGACGAACAAGAGACTGCGTTTTATTGGCAGAACGCTTAAAAGAAGCAACAGAACAACAAAAGAGACTGCATACACTACGCTTGTCCGTCCTCATTTGGAGTATTGCTGCCCAGTGTGGGATCCTTATCACGTAGGTTTGACGGAGGACATCGAAAGAGTCCAAAGAAGGGCAGCTCGGTTTGTATTGTCACGATACAGGGGAGACAGCGCCACGGAAATGATACAGAATCTGGGATGGGAATCATTACAACACCGGCGGTTATCGCTGCGGCGTGGTCTACTTACGAAACTCCAATCGCCAACATTCTCCTCCGAATGCGAAAATATATTGTTGACTCCCATCTACGTAGGTAGAAATGATCTTCAGAATAAAATACGAGAAATCAGAGCTCGATCGGAGAGATTCAGATGTTCTTTCTTCCCGCACGCTATTCAAGAGTGGGATGGGAGATGAATAGTACAAAGGTGGTTCGATGAACCCTCTGCCAGGCACTTGAATGTGATTTTCTGAGTATCCCATGTAGATGTAGATGTAGAGATATAGAATAACAATAAGACCTACCTAAAGCTATGGCATGGAGAGCCATAGGAAGGTTGAAAGCACGACAGACAAAGAGGAACATGGCTGCAGGTACTGTATTGTCCCAAAGTATATGTTCGAGAACCTGGAAGCAATTTCAAACACAGCAACCGTGAAAAGAAGCCGAGACCAAGGTCGTCCATGGGCAAGAGATGACCGATCGGTTAACAGGCCATCGTGTCAGGACACTGAATGCAAATCAGTTGCAACACACCTTCCAGGGAGCAACAAGATGCTCAATATCAACAAAAACAGTCCAAAATCTCCTTCAGGAATGTGGCATGTGCGCACGGAGGCCTGTGGTCTGCATCCCATTAATATGACGACACCATTTACCCCGCTGAAACTGGGAGGAAAAACATCAGCATTGGAATCGTGACAAATAGCGAAGAGGTCCTGTTCACAGATGAGTCAAGATTTTGTGTTCAGCTGGACAATCATTCCCTCATCTGGAGAGAACGTGGAACAATCCTGCTAATGTGTAGTAAACAGCACCAAATCATGGTGGTCTACGGATGCTGCGGGAAGGCGTCAGTATTGGAGGACGTTCAGATCTCAGTGTCTCAAATAAAGACGAGATCCTTAGACATTTTGTTGTGCCCTGTGGTGGTGCTATAGGAGAAGGGCTCCATGTAGTGGGCGGTAACTCTCGTCCCCCCAAAACTGTACTGGCGGACAACTTGCTTGAAGCTGAGATAATTGAACAAATGGATTGGCCAGCTTGTTCACGGGACTTAAATCCAGTTGAGCACGTCTGGGATGCACTTGGCAGATGCATTGCAGCCAGGCCAGAACCTCTCACAACGATTGCAGAGATGGATATTGTACTCGCGGAAGAATGGCCAAATATCCCTCAAGAGCTGATTTATAACGTCATACTGTCCATGTCAGGCAGGTATGCAACTGTACAGGTCGTCTGAGGTGATCACACACCATACTGGAATGACTTTCACTGGTATTATAGCCCAATAGTAAATGTCATGTAAACGTCAAGTAAAAGAGTTGAGACACACAAATTACAATTGTAACCAATATCTGAATGAAAAACGTTACCTAGGTATGTGTGATATCTCACCTGGACCCCTAATTATGTAGGTCGAAGGTGTAAAAAAAAAGACCTCGTTCAATGTCACAGTACGCACCAAACACGCGAATATAATCATCTTTTTGAAATTGAGCACATCTGGTTCCGATTTATTTCTGGTCTTAATACGTTTTAAGACGATGAAGTACAACTCTGCTACTGTAAGCAATATGTATTACACTGCGCTGACATTTTGTTATTTTAGACTCCAATTAAGAGAAGAAGTGATATTAGTTCAATGGCGTTTTCCTATTTGTTTTATAAAACTCACCTCTACATTTAGTGTCTAGGAAATATGGAAGCAGCATTAAAATAGGAAGTTCTCCGTTTGTATCATGCCATTTTTCTGTAATACTTTTCTGGCCACTTGGAACGCTACCGTCGCTTCAGCTGCACTTTTTTCCCTATGGAGTTTCGCAACTGTGTGCGAAATTTCTTTCACCAACTTTCTCTGCAGAATGTGAATATATTTTGTTAGCAGCCGCCTATAGGAAAATATGATGACCAGAATAAAATAAGATAAATCCGATCGAAAACTGAAAAAATTAGGTGTTCCTTTTTCCCGCGAGCTATTAGAGAATGGGACTGTAGATAAATATCACAAAAGCTCGTTCGATGAACTCTCCGATAATCCATTTCAATGGCAGGGTATTTATGTAGATGTAGACTGTGGTTGTACAGTAGACCTTCTGAGATGGGGTCTTTCAAATGATTTGATTGACGCCATTCAGTAGGGCTATGGTGGACGGTGCCTGGCGGATGGGAATGTCGACTTCGGCAGTGGTGTAGGAATTCGGTTACACGCTTTCGACCCCATTCATGATGAATCGTGGATGCTTGAAGGAGGGTGTCACAGGCCATAACAAAGCACCTTCCGTCCAACCCCTCCCTATGGCTCTGGCAAGCGACATCTCAGACGGACCGCCAACAGTGGCAGTACGGCAGCAGTCTAAGAAATCACGACTCAGTCCAAACAAAGGACGCAACTGTCAATGTCAACCAGGCATTGCGTTTTACATCTACCTCTACATCTACATAAATACTCTGTAAGTCTCATTGAAGTGCATGGCAGAGGGTTCAACCAACCACTTTTATGATATTTCTCTACTGTTCCATTCTCTAATAGCCCTTTAAGGACCCGCACGCACGATTCTGTAGTTCTCGTTTTGCTCGCTTTATTTTTTTTTACAAGGTGATAATATAATAACACAAGTTGATAATATAATAATACTAATAGTATGAATACAGATATATGCATTATTTGGCTCTATTTAAGAATTCGTATGTGTATTAAAAGGAGTTGGCCACTAGAAAGTCTTTTAGACTTCTTTTAAACTAATCTCTATTTGTAGCTAAATTTTTTATGGTTGTTGGTAAATTATCTAAAATATGTCTTCCTGAGTAGTGTACCCCTTTTTGAACTAAAGTAAGTACTTTTAAGTCCTTGTGTAGATCAATTTTGTTCCTGTTGTTGTAGGTATGAACTGAGCTGTTTGTTGGGAAAAGGGATATATTATTTATATTTCATTAAGGAATAAATATAATAAGAGGCAGTAGTTAATATACCCAGTTCTTTGAAGAGACTTCTGCAGGATATCCGTGAATTTACACCACAAATATGTATTACACGCTTTTGGACTCTGAAAAATTTTGCTTGACATGAAGAGTTACCCCAAAATATTGTACCATAAGACCTTACAGAACGAAAGTAAGCAAAGTATGCGAGCTTTTCTATTTCTATGTCTCCTATGTCTGATACCACTCGTATTGCAAATACAGATTTGTTAAATCGTTTCTGCAGTTCTGTGGTGTGCTCCTCCCAACTGAATTTATTATCAAGTTGTAGTCCCAGGAATTTTATACTATCAACCTCTTCTATCTGCTCTTCTTCATACTTTATGCATATAATGGATGGGAATCTCTACTCCTTCATGTTCTGAACTGTATGTAGTGAGTCTTTTCATTGTTTGATGTCAATGATTTGGCTTTAAACCATTTATTAATGTTAATGAAAATATCATTAGCAGACATTTTTAGAACTATGCTCGACATGCTATTTATTGCAATACTGTTTCATCTACAAACAAAACGAACTCTGCTTCTGGCAGTGTAACTGATGAGAGGTCATTAATGTATATAAGAAAAAAGCAATGGCCCTAAGATAGAACCTTGTGGGTCACCACATGTAATTTCTTCCCAATCTGATGATGACTGTTGGCTTAACTCACTAGTCCCTTGCTGGCAACCTTTTCTTCCTGTTGCGAGGTAGCACTTGAACTATTTTGCAGCAATTCCCGTGACACCATAGAATTCTAATTTACTTAAAAGGATTTTATGGCTCACACAATCAAATTCCTTTGATAAATCACAGAAAATACCTGCCGTTCCCTATATTTTCCACCTCTTGGCTTCAGAATTCAAAAGAGTGTATTCCAGTCAATAAGGTCAAGAGCTTTTTTCAAATTAAGAAAAGCCACGCCGGTCAAAACAGGGGAAAAGTTGAGATATCAAGGTTCTGAAGTATTGCCACTAAAATTGTTTGACTCTTCTGTCGTTTCTACGTATTGGAAACAACATTACGACAACCGAAATAGTGGTAATAACAGAAAATTGCTGTAGATGGATTGTGTTGGCCATGTGTGTACAAACCTAATTACACAAGTGGTCGGGATCAGACAATATAGTGATCTGGTAGCGCAATGCAACAACACTGTGGCATACAAGGCTGTGGCATGGAGAGCCATAGAAGGGATGGAGGCGGGACACAGAGGGAGGGGGCTGCAGCTATCGGAGTGTCCCAAAGTGGAATTTCAAAGAACTGGACACGACTTCAAACAACAGGAACCGTTAAAAGACGGCAATACGAAGATAGTCCACCTGTAACATCAGCAAGAGATGACCGCTGTATCCAGTTAATAGCCCGTCGAGACAGGACGTTGATGCAATAGCTGCAACGCACCCTACAGGCAGCAAGAGTACCCGCAGTATCAACAAAAAACAGTCCGAATTCGCCTACGGGAATGTGGATTACACACATGAAGGCCTACGGTGCGCGTCTCCTATTAAAACCACGACACCGTTTAGCCCACAGAAACTGGAACATCAGGACTGGAGTCGTAACGAATGGCGCCGAGTTTTGTTCTCAGATGAGTCAAGACTTTGTGTTCAGGCAGACAATCGGTGTTCTCTCATCTAGAGAGAATGTGGAACAATCCTATGTTCAGGAAACATCACCATATCATGGAGATGAACGAATGCTGTGGGCAGGAGTCATTATTGTGGATATACGGACCTCTATCTCGTTCATAATGGTGCTTTGACTGCTCAGAGGTAGAGAGACCTCGACCTTTTGTCCATATGCTTGTGCCATTGGATATGGGTTCCTTCCGGTGGACGATAACGTTTGTCCTCACAGAGCTGCACTGGTGGACAACATGCCTGAAAATCAGGGAATTGAACGAATGGAGTGTCTAACTTGTTCACCGGACTTAAACCAGATTGAGCGTGTCTGGTATACACTTGGCAGGTACATTGCAACCAGACGAGCACCTCCGACAGCAGTTGTATAGTTAAGAGGCCGCAAATTTGTATTCAGAAACAATATAAAGACAAAGTGGAAGGAGTAAATGAATAAACTGTACTGGCGGACAACTTGCTTGAAGCTGAGAGAATTGAACAAATGGAATGGCCAGCCTTTTCACGGGACTTACATTCAGTTGAGCACGTCTGGGATGCACTTGGCAGATGCATTGCAGCCAGACCAGAACCTCTCACGATTGCAGAGATGGATATTGTACTCGCAGAAGAATGGCCAAATACCCCTCAAGAGCTGATTTATAACGTCATACTGTCCATGTTAGGCAGGTATGCAACTGTACTAGCCGTGATCACACACCATACTGGATGGCAAGGAGAATGACTTTCACTGGTATTGTAGCCCAATAGTAAATGCCATGTTAACGTCAAGTAAAAGAGTTGACACACAAATTACAATTGTAACCAATATCTGAATGAATAACGTTACCTATGTATGTGTGATATCTCACCTGGACCCCTAATTATGTAGGTCGAAGATGTAAAAAAAGACCTCGTTCAATGTCACTGAATTTATTTTCCTTAAAATGGAATAATTGAAATTGATTATCAGGTGAAGTGCATATTTAATTGCCTATGAATTAGAACAGATAACTTGCATTAAACTGAAGGGTAAAACAATGATAACCTAGAAAACTCTAAGTGGGTTTTGATCTTTTTAAAAATTTAGATAATATTTCTAGTTTCAATATCAAAAGTTAAAACAACAGTAAATTAGTAGACGACTCCATCGGGAGTCTGGTGCATAGCGACCACATCAAAATTATTAAAACTGGAAAACCAGCTTTGGCCGCATTGAAACCTTTATTTTTTATATATTACAGATTGATTTCGGTCTCTGTCTGACATTCTGATCAGGCACTGCCGAAATCGATCTGTAATATATAAAAAATAAAGGTTTCCATGTGGCCAAAGCTAGTACTTCCAATTTTAATAATAAATTAGGAAAAACAAACTTCAGCGAGTGAAGCCCATATTTAATTAACTGAAGAACTAAATATCTTGTATTACACAGAGAGCTAAAATCACAATGTAAAGAAAATCTGTAGACGGTGAAGCTCTTACTTTAGTCGTTTAACGACTTTGTGACACAATACTAGTACAGACAGAAAGGTTAAAATAACAGAGTAAAAAATAGCTTCCGCGGATGAAGCCCGTTTTGGTCCCTTCACAATTCACAATATTTCTAGTTTTAAAAACAACAAGAATGTAAACTTCAGTGGGTGAAGCCCACGCTGCGTAATTTTCACAATTTAACACAATGAAGCTTTCAGCGGGTGAAGCCCGTGCTCGAAAAATTTAACCAACTTTAAACAGGGTTAAAAAGGCTTGGATAACAATAATAAGAGGCCTCAAGGTTAAATGGTTTTTTTATTCAAATGTTTGTTAAGCTTAAGGGACTTAACTACGGGGTCATCAGTCCCTAAACTTACAAACTACTTATGAACTACCTACAACTAAGGACGGCACAAATATCCATGCCCGAGGGGGGGGATTGGAACCCCCGACCGTAGTGGCCGTGCAGACCGTGACTGAAGCGCCTCAGTCCGCTCGGCCACCGCGGCCAGCGGTTTTTTTATTCTTCAAAACAATAATAAGTAGGGCACCAGAAGGCAAAGATTCGAACTTTAACTTCCCTTAAAAAAGAGAGCACATAAGCATTGAATACAAGTTACCAAATGAATGCCACCAATGAAATGGTTAAACACAATTAGTACACTTAAAATCGGCACACAGATGCCATGATGCAACAAAGATTGCTCAACCTGCATAAATACATATTACACTAAACAATTTTGTGAGAACACCTGCCCCAAGGATTACACATAAATGCAAAACTCAAAGCCACTAGAGTCGGTTAGCAGCAGCGACCGTTAAAATCTATTTGTATCAAATCCAGTAGGACAAATATACGAGACGGGAGCCAGATTTCCTTTCATAAGGTGAGGGACGACAGTGTGTTTATAATATATCAAGCAGAACAAGAGGTCAAGGAAAGAAGAGGAACACGTTGCAAGGTTGAAAGGTGGCGGTTGCTAGGATATTCATAAATACACCCACTCGCTGAGGCAAAAATCGGTAGATTCAAATGATGGTAGAGCTTATGGGATTTAATTGCGAGGTCATCAGTCCCTAAACTTACAAACTACTTATCTACTACCTTATACTAAGGACGGCACAAATATCCTTGCCCGAGGGGGGATTCGAACCCCCGACCGTAGCGGCCTTGCAGACCGTGAATGGCGCGCAGCAGACCGCTTGGCCACCGCGGCCGGCCTAATCGGAAGAGAGACATTGCCTCAAAATCCGCCGGCGGCCGGGAGAGGTAACTGACTAGCGAACTGCTACAAAAGCAAATAAATACCCTGGTTACATTTAAAACGCTCAACTGAAGTAACTAGATGCTCGTCGTTTCTGCGACGCGCCGCCAAACATTACGAAACAACGCCGAGACGGAACTTATATTAATCCACATGACAGGGAGCCATAAGATGTCTAGAGCAACTTATCAGTTCCGCAGCGGCGAAAGTACCGATGTCTCGAGTTATGTGAATGGTCGTTCTATCAACATAGCGTGGCCCGGAGCGCCATCGTGTTGACGAAAGGAACGACCCAAAATTCCTGCAAGGACTTAAGTGCCAGCCGCGTCCATTGGTGTGGTAAGGAACACGATTCACGCCGAAGTGTTAGTACCGCAAGATATGAGGCGACCCAGCTGATCCGTCACCGGCCCACAGACGCACAATGCTCGCTCCGCACACACTGCAGGACTCCCTCTTGTCACCCAGGGGCCCCACTTATCGGCGGACCTGCAAGAGGCTTCACGCCGATAACGCGTGCTATCCGTCACTGTAAGTGCGACCTCGGCGACAGCAGGCTAAAACGTAGTTGTCACTACAAACCATAAAACGTACTTGCGTCAAGAACAACTACAGACTGTGCAGTGAAATAGATCGTCGCGGGAATAAGATAGCGATCAGTGACAGGAAAATCTATAAGCGTGAGAAGACATTGCTCAGCCAAAATGAAATGAGAAGGAAGAATTTTGCAGAAAGAAAACTGAAACAACAACAAATCGCATAACCAGGCGGCCCCGAGCGTTAGCAAAGGGGAAAAGAGAAGAATGTTGCAGAAAACGCGAAACAAGAGCCGCCACGGCTCGAACAGGATATTGCAGTCATGGAAGAACGGCCAAATATCCCTCAAGAGCTGTCCTATTACCTCATACTGTCCATGACACGCAGGTGTGCTACTGTACTGGCCTTGTAAATCCTAAGTAAAACGTCGAGACAGCAAAATATCGTAGTCAGAGGCGGACTAAGGCTGTTGGAGGCCCGGGGCGTCGGCGAAACGAAATGACCCCCCCCCCTACCACTTGGGAATACATGTATTACTTAGAAAAAGAATTGGAGTCCCCTTCCTCCAGGACGAGAGGCACGGGACAGTCTAAAAAAAATAGCTTTCGAGATCTGGAGGCCCCAGCAGAAGAAAATGCCAATAACGCTTAAAAAAAAAAAAAAAAAAAAAAAAAAAAAAAAAAAAAAAAACTTGCTTTCGAGGTATTTGGAGGCCCCCCGAAGACCAGAGGCCCAGGACTGTCCGCCCCCCCCCCCCCTTAGTCCGCCACTGATCGTATTGCATCACACACAAATTACACTTGTAACCTATTTCTGAACGAAATACGTTACCTTATTTTTATTGTGTATGATGTCTCGCCTGAACCCTAATTGTTTTGAGCAGTGTAGAATTGTAAGTTTGCCTTTCCTAAAACTACATTCTTACATAAGCATTACGGTGTGTATTGTCTCACGTGTTCTTACATTTATCCTAAATCCAAACTGATCTTCCCCGAGCTCGGATTCTATTTTTTTTTTTTTTTTCTGTAAATAATTCGTGTTAGAATTTTGCAAGCACGTCTAATTAAACTGATGGTTCTGCAGTGTTCACACCTGCCTGTGCCTCTTTTCTTTGGAATTTTGGAATTACTATTTTTCAAGTCTGAGGGAATACGCCTATCTCGTATATCGTAAAAATCAGATGGAATAGTTTTCTTAGAGCTGGCTCACCCAGAGTCTTCAGTAGCTCTGAGGGAATGTCGAAAACTTTAGGTGCTTTGGTTCGACTTAGGTCTTCAGTGCTCTGTCAGCATAGTACCATATTTCATCTTCGCGTACTTCCCCTTCCCTTGCCTCGAAGTTCATTTCCTTTGTGGAGTCCCTCTTTATATTCTTTCAACTTTCCCTTCTTTGCTCTGAAATGGTTCTCCATCAGAGTTCTTGATATTAATATCGCTCCTCTTCGTGTCTCCAAATATCACTTTTATGTTCCTGTAGACGATATCTACCTTTCCTCAAAAGGCTAGCATTTGTCCTCTAGCCCTGCTTAGCTATTTTGAACTTTCTGTCAGTCTCATTTTTAGTCGTCTGTACTCCATTTTATCTACTTCATTTACTGTATTTTTATACTTTCTCCTTTCATCAATTTAATTCAATATTCCTGTGATATTTTTTCTAGGTCTTTTCACCTATATGGTCCTCTGCTCCCTTCACTATTTCATCTCTCAAAACCGCCCATTTGTAGTCTACTGTGTTATTTCGCCCATTTTTCGTCAAATGTTCCCTAAAACTCTCTCTGAAACCTCAGGTTTCTTCAATTTATCCACGACCCGACACCTAGTTTTCCTACCTTTCTGTAGTTTCTTCAGTTTCAATCTACAGTTCATAACCAGTAAGATGTCGTCAGATTCTATATCTGCCCTAGGATATGTCTTACAGTTTAAAATCTGGTTCGTAAATTTATGTCTTCTTTGATCTCATCATCAGAAGAGTTAGTTGGCATATAAACATGTATTCTGTGGTCAATAGCTTCGTATATATCTTGATTATGATAATACGATCACTGTGCTGTCATATAAATTTAGCTGCATTTGTATTTTCTTAGTCATTATTAGACCTACTCTTGCATTACCAACAACTGATATTGTATTAACAATCATGTATTCACCTGACCAGAAATCCGTTCATCTTTCCACTGAACTTCACTATATCTAACTTCAATCCATCCATTACCATTATTAAATTTTCTAAACTCCCTACTCGATTAATGTATCTAAAATTAGACTCTCTGATCAGTAGAGTGCCAGTATCAATTTTCTAACCTCCCTACTCGATTAAGGGATCTAAAATTAGACTCTCTGGTCCGTAGAGTGCCAGTATCGTTTTTCTTGCTAACGACATCGTCCTTAGTAGTCCGCGCACGGAGATTCGAATGGGGGACTATTTTACATCCGGAATATTTTACCCGAGAGGATGCCATCATCATATATTCATATGTAGATCTTCATGACCTCTGGAAAGGTAACGACTGTAGTTTCCCCTTGCCTACAAGCCGTTCGCAGTAACTACGGCAAAGCCACATTACCTGATGTTGTAAGTCCATCTCAGTCAATCATACAGACAGTTGTCCCTGGCCGCGACGGATTAGCCGTGCGCACTGAGGCGCCGTGCTGCGGTGGGCGCGGCCGTTCGCAGTCGGGGGTTCGAGTCTCCCTCGGGCATGGGTGTTTGTGTTTTCCTTAAGTTAGTTTACCTTAGTTTAAGTAGTTTGTAAGCTACGGACTAATAACCCAGCAGTTGAGTCTGATAGATTTACAAACATGTTTGCTGCATCGCTTTCTCAGTCGTTGAAAATCTTCTTACTTATCCTCAACGATTTTATTACTATCTGAACAGCACAGTAGAAACACACGCTCTCACCAAAGTAAAACTCTCTCAAAACCAACACATAACACTGCAATTTTCTCTAAAACATTTTCTGCATCGGGAACACGTCTGTGGAACAATATTCCTCAAAAGTTAAGAGAGATAACATCAATTCAAAACTTTAAAAGACAGCTAAGGGTTCACCTTCTGTCACAATAACCATCTTTTTCTCCACTTACCGGTCTGTAGCCCACTGTTATCAATTCCTCCTCCCCTCCCCCCCCCCCACCCCATAAATGTTTCCCTTTCCTTTCGCCAGCAGAGATCTCCATTCATATATGTCTCCACTTCCTCAAATCCATTAGCACTGTCATTTTTTCAACCTTCTCCTCTTTCACTAATCATTTTCCCCCTTCTGTTTATATTTAACTTAATTCAAATGTGTTAAACATCTATCTCCATGTAAATATCTCTTGTTATTATTAGTATTACTTTGATTTTTGTGTTATTATTATCATTATTATTATTAGTAGTATTCTCATATATTGTTATTATTTAATATTATTAATGCAGTGGTTTTTGTAATTAAATCCTTTGTTGTTCCTGATCAGATGTAAGAGAGGGCCCTATGGCCCTAATCTGGTCAGGTTAATTAACCAAATAAATTTAAAAAAACATTTGAACATTTTTGTTGTCCCTTCAACTACTGAAAAGGCTGCTGCCCCTCCTCAGGAACCCCTGCGCTGTAGCTGCACCTACCGTCCAGCTATCTGTATCGGTGAGGTACGCAAGCCACCCCACCTCATGAATATGTATGGTTTATGAAGGTAATTCTGTTTATTATGCCATTGTAAGCTGACTTTCACGAGCAGTAAACTTACAAATAGATTTCATTTAAGTTGGTATAAGACACTTGAAAAGCAATTGCAGAATCAAGAACGCCGTTCAGTGCATGTCAACGGTGATGACACATCACCATACAGGTAGGCGCGTTTTTCTCTTTCGTATCAGTACAAAGACTACCGCTCACAGCAAGAATGGAGAGTCGAATAATTTTTAATTTTTTTTCGGTATCTAATCTCAATAACGGTGAGTAAACGTGAAACCTATTATGTATTTACGTAACAATGTACTTGGGAATGTGTCATCACCGAAGAAATGTCGATCTCCCTACAGTATAACTCATAGGCAATCAAATGTATGACAAGAAATGTGAGAACACATACTATACGTTCGGGAATTTGTTACGAGTATTAACTTGATTGACCATATCGATAGATTCCGGCATAATACACTGCAATGTACTTCCCCATTAAGAAAATAGTAGTATACTATGTACTTGTGTAAACGCATCATTTCCCACATATCGCTTAGATACATACAGATACCGCCTTGCCTCTGCTAATAGTAGTCAAACTGAAGGACTGAAATCTTCTAGGGCCACGGTGTAATAGCCGAGCGGTTTAAGGCGCCTCGCTGCGGAGCGCGGGTTTCCTCGCCGTCGGAGGTTCGAGTCCTCCCTGGGGCATGGGTGTGTGTGTGTGTGTGTGTGTGTGTGTGTGTGTTATCCTTAGGTTAGTTTACCTTAGTTTAAGTAGTTTGTAAGCTACGGACTGATGACCACGCAGTTTGGTCCGATAGATTTACAAACATTTGAAATCTTCTAGGATAATAGGCCGCGTCACTTTGCTCTTGTACATCCACATAAATACTCTTCAAATCACACTGGAGTTCACAGCAGACGGTTCATCGAACCACTTTTATAATATTTCTCTGTAGTTCCATTCTCTAATAGCGCATGGGAAAAATGAACAACTAAATCATTCATTTTCGATACTTCTCTTATTTTATTATGATGATCATGTCTCCCTATGTAGGCGGGTGCTAACAGAGTATGTTGGCATTCGGAAGAGGAATTTGGTAACGGGAATTTCGCAAATAAATCTAGCCGCAACGAATAAAACCTTTCGTTTAATGAATTCTGCCACAACTCGTTCATCATTTCTGTGACTCTCTCTCTCTCTCTCTCTCTCTCTCTCTCTCTCTCCTATATCTCGATAGTAAAAAATTAGTTGCCTTCTCTGAACTTCATCTACATCCTCCGTCAGTCGTACTTGATGGGGATTCCACAAAGCGCAGCAATACTCCAAAGCAGGAAGCACAAATGTAGTGTAGGCAGTTTCTTTAGTTGTTCCGTCTTCTAAGTGTTCTGCCAATGAAACACCTTTCCTGCAATATTTTCTAAGTGTACTTTCCAATTTAAGTTGTTTTAATCGTTATTCCTACGTATTTAGTTGAACTGATGGCTAGTAGAATTGACTTATAATGTAACTGAAGTTTAAAGAATCCTTTTAGTGCTCATACGGATGACTTCACACTTATCATTATTGAGGGTCAATTACCAATTCTTGCACGCTCCAGATATCTTATCTAAATCATTTTGAAGTTGCTTTTCATCTTCGGAGACTTTACTAACCGATAAGTGACAGCATCGTCCGCGAACAGTCTAAGAGAGCTGCTCAAAAATGTTCAAATATTTCTATAGCTTATGGGACTTAACTACGGGGTCATCAGTCCCTAAACTTACAAACTATTTATGAACTAGCTAACACTAAGGACGGCACAAATATCCATGCCCGAGGGGGGATTCGAACCCCCGACAGTAGTGGCCGTGCAGACCGTGACTGGCGCGCCTCAGTACCCTCCAGTGTTGCCAGATGGCAGAGAGAGAAAATACCTACAGTCTCACAAAAATGTACCTTTGTTTTCCTTACTTTCTCCCTACCACCTCATTAATGCCCCTACATCAGTGTCGTAGCCAGAATTTTGGTCTGGGAGGGGCTGAATCTAGGAGTCCGGCCAGCAGAGGTTAACCAATTGATCAATGTGGCATGTTAATATTTAGAAAAACTTTAAAATAAATATTTGGCATCGTCCTTGACTTGCTAGATGTTTTTCCAGTGACTGATCGTTAGCGATTGATGAAGTCAAATGTAGATTATGCCGCGAATTCCAAGTGGTCTGTTACAAGAAGATAACTGAGTTATCGATCGAACAAGGGTACATCAAGAACCTGTCAACCATAGAGAGGAACAGCATTAATTAGTTTCCCCAAATATGTCGCTAATTCCAAGTGCACTGTTACGCGAGGATAACTGATTTATTGACCGCACAAGGATACATCGAGACCCTATCAACCAAAGAGTAGGAACAGCAGTAATTATTTAGTTCATAGCACAAAAAAGGAAGTCCGTCACTCTACATGATTTCATGCGTTTTCTAGTCAGCATCTTGCCATTTACAAGTACTAAC
This sequence comes from Locusta migratoria, assembly GCA_026315105.1. Taxonomy (NCBI): domain Eukaryota; kingdom Metazoa; phylum Arthropoda; class Insecta; order Orthoptera; family Acrididae; genus Locusta; species Locusta migratoria. The sequence goes on along the minus strand of CM048747.1, from coordinate 280,631,915 downwards.
TAGTATATCGTCCTGACGTAAATAAGTCTAGTCAAGGTAATAAAACGTCTTTAGTTCATGGAAACAATGAATTTTTCTTGTGTTGACATTTTCTAACACTATTTCCAAACCGACTCTCCATTCCACTGATATACATTGAAATCATCATATTTCGCATCAATTTTAATGTCTGAAACAAAGTTTTCAAATTAATATTGTTTACTATGAACAGAAAACAACTATGTCGTCTAAAATATCCTTGGCTACTTCAAACTTTGCCACAATTGGTCGGCTTCATTCCTGTGTGGTCACAACTGTTCTGCTGCCAACATTACCCGCTAAGCCTGTGTTGGCGATTGTAAAATTTTACCAAAGTACCCACGCGTTGGGGACTTTTGGATGAAAATTCCCTACATGATTTTAATACTTAAAAGTACCTACGTGTAGGGAAAATTCCCTACGTCTGTCAACACTGATCCCCTCGGTCACCGCGGCCGGCAGAGCAGCTCGTATTGTCTCCTAAACCATTTATAAAGGACAGTATGGGCCCTACTCGCATTCTTTGGCCTATCTGCTGGGATCTTCTTCAGTATACTGTGTTCTCTAAGGCGGTCAACTCTTTCAAAATTCAATGCGGGACGTTTTGAGGATTTGAAGGAGGACTAGGAAGAAATTTAGGTCAGAAGAGTAGGCTTACTCATTTACTTTTAAAGCGACATATCTAACATGAGTGAAATTATATTCTTAATTTTCAATCTCTTATTTACAGTTCATAAACATTTTCTCATACTTCTATTTTGAATTTTAGAGTCTGACAATTTTTACTTATTCTTTCTCCGTTACGTTTTTCCGATCACTTTTGTTGTCTGCACTACTTTTGTTTGTTCGAGCTCTTAGAACCTCGTGCTCCACACATTTTGATAAGTAGCTTACCCCGCCCGAAGAATTATGTTTTGCAATAACCTTGAATTAAATTTCATAAAAACTACTTTTTATAACCATTTGAACTACTCAGTTATAGTAGTTCTTTTCATGAAGTACAGGGTTTAATTGTGCCTTACTGCATGCAACTCTCACTCACACTTTAGTTGTTGCATTTTCATAATTTCACTACCTTTTTATTCTTGAAGGAAGAAAGATTGTGAAACATATATATATATATATATATATATATATATATATATATATATATATATATATACGTATTTTAAAAATTGTTAATGAAAATTAGCAAAGAAGAACTGCAGTCAATATTAATAAACTTCAGAGAAACTTTAGAATAAAATCATGTAAAAAATAAAAATACCGACAGTTTTCTGAATGTCTTCTTATTGTTGATTGCTTCATTACATCTCAGGGTCATTATGTGGTTCACTTTAAGGCCTAAGTAATAAACTAAGACTATTTCACTATTGAGAAAGATCTGTATTTTTCTAAAAAAAACATTTACATCACAACTGAAAGTTTACAAAAAAAAGAAAAAAAAGACAAGACCGACTGCTAATTAACAAGCAAAGATACTGCTCTTCCACTTTTTTCTTTTAGTTCCACAGATGATTTTTTTTCTTCACAGATTTAATTAATAATTGTCTATTATTACTATTATTATTAATTTTTTCTTCTCTTTTTTTAATAATAAAAAATGAAATTAAATGAAATTAAAATAGAAATTCGCTTCTTACTGTTTTGATACCCCAACACTCCATCCCTGGTAACAGCACAAGATGAATGCTGATATTGTATTTCGATGTCATATTTTAAATACGTGATAATATTACATCATGTTTGCCACCTAGAGCACCGAAAAATATTCCATTACACTTAAGGAGGCACAGAAAATATGCCAAAAACAGAATTTTTTAATAGGGCATTTTATGAACAAATGCATTACTAGCTTAAAACAAAAACAACTTCCATTGCTAGCGAATTTGTCATTTTGAAATAGTCAGATTATGTGTATCTTTTTTTCTCTTTTTGTATTTAATGTAAGAACACTGTCATTTATTCGTAGATGATGCCTTGCGAAGTTGACTTGCAAGAAGTATGACATAGCGTGCAATACACAAATAGTTTCGGCTTTTAAAATTACTGAAATGGGGGATGCTTTTTTCCGTTTTGCGAGATATTGTCAGTAATCACTCCAATGCGGGACGACGAGTCCAAATGCGGGACTGTCCCGCAGAATCCAAGAGCAGTGCCACGTTTATTTACAAAATCAAGTTCTACTACGCTTACGCAGAAGATCTGAAATTATTGATTGAAATCGTACAGGTCATTATTGGCAGACAATTGTAATCGCTTATTGTGAACTAGGCTACTGGGTAAAATTCTTCAGATTGCGCCACCGTCGTTTGAGAGAAGCAGTGCAAGAGACGGAAAGCGTTTGTTAAAATATTATTGTCGTGCCGAAGGCGTTGTTTGCACTGCTCGCCCACCGCAGCTGCGTATTCTCATAGCAGGAAGCCGTAGAGTCGAAAGCCTTCAGGCGTCTTCTCTGTGTAATTTACGTTTGTTCTTTGAAATCCCAATTGCTTTCCGGACTTTTCTTCTTTTTTAGGCCAGCTTACGTACATTGTTCTAATCGATGTCGTAGCCGCAGTCTTGGTTTTCCACCTATATGTAATTTCAGTTATTTTATCCATGTGTGGCGTACGTATTTCTTAATACGTTCTTTTATAGTTTCCCTCTTTCGCCTTTATAACAGCTCCATTCAATTTCATAGTCCTTCATGAGGAAATGAAGAGTCTACCTCAGGACAGAGTTGGGTGGAGAGCTGTATCAAACTAGTCTCCTGGCTGAAGACGAAAATAACTACACATTAACTCCAGTGGCAAACGATCGTTAGCTTACACACTCTACCTGTGAGTATTATCAGGTATCAATTTAAGTTATTCCATGTCTGCTAGAGAATGACTGTTAAGAGCAAACCTGCAAAACAAGGCGCTGTGGAGAACTGGTTCAGACTTTTCTACAGGCACTACAAGTTTCCCGTTCTCAATACAAGTAGATTCAATAACATTAACAGCGAATTGTTGAGGCTTCATGCGAAGAAATTCTCAAAAAAGGGAGCTTCATCGAATTGGAATTAGACTTAACTCTATCACGTTACCAAGTTATTTCTCCCTACGGCTGGTAACTAGCATGGCATTCTAAGTGACACGTTATGTGCCTCTCGGTGTCGAGGCGCCTAGCAACATTGTTATCCACGACTGGCCGTACCTCGTAAGCAGACACTAATTTTGGCAACTCAGTTCACACCAAGAGCTACATGTGCGCATCTTTGACATGCAACGCTTTTTGGACAACTTTATGACCTATGTAGTGCTGATAACGCACCTAAATTGTGGTCATGTGGTGCATAACGAATGTCCTGAGTTTAGTTGACAATGCACAACCTGGTCGCATAGATCAACAAATAAAGTGCTGTATTGTGAAAATCGAACTGAACCAGAGCCAGATCCAATTCCGGCACCGAATTAGTGGCCGTGGATATGTTGAACTAGTGTTACTGAGTGTGGATTTAGGTGATTTTTTTCACTGAAGTGCAAACAAACATTGGAGACCAGTTCCCTATTACCACATTAGCAACAGAATATGCGAACACCAAACAAAACAAGCAGGTTTCGCGAAAAAATTTCGCTAGTACCTTCTCTTCCGTTCCAAGCCAAAATAAAGAACAGTCTGTGATTTCCCATTATGGGATGATGCCGTAAAAATGACAGATGCCACGGAAGATATATACAGGGTGTCAAATCAAATGTTTGTAAAGTCTATGGAACTTAACTACGGGGTCATCAGTCCCTAAACTTACAAAATACTTACAAACTAGCTAATACTAAGGACGGCACAAATATCCATGCCCGAGGGGGGATTCGAACCCCCGACCGTAGTGGCCGTGCAGTCCGTGACTGGAGCGCCTCAGTCCTCTCGCCCACCGCGGCCGGCATATACAGGGTGTCCCAGCCATCTTATCCACCCAAAATATCTCTGGAACAATAACAGCTATTGGAAAACGACTTTCACGGTATCAATGTACGGCTCGGGCCCATGAATGTACATATTTGGAAACATTCTAAAACGAAAGCAAATGTGTTTTTAACACAAACTTAGGTTTTTTTTTTTTTAATGGACACCCTATATTTTTTCTTCAGCAATCCATAGCAAGACAAATTACATAAACAATGGCGTTGATTGCATCGCAATATTCCAATTACATCTCGAGATATTGCGACGCGAAGTTGACGCTTGAAAAACCCGAAATGCGCTGCTAGCGCACGTCCTGAGGCTCAGGCGTGAACCCCATGCTGCCCGTAATCGCGATGTGATTGACATGCGTAATCGCACTTCCATACTTACCAAGAGGTCCGAAACGAATAATACGGTCTGCTGCCATCCTGCATTTATCCCATGGGCTAGGGGTGATGCGGTTCTGTAACATATCTGTGTACCGCAACGTTAGTCACAAAGTTAACTTCGCTTATCGTTAGTCCGTTACTAAAAAGGTAATGCAGTTTAACGTTAAAACTTTACTTTACTGTAGATCTAGCGCAAGTGACAGTGAGTCATTCACTCATAATAGTAAAATTCATATTGATGGTTTTAGTGAAACGAGCAAGTGGACTAAAGGTTTTACTGCTGTTTAGGTAAAAATGTTTTGATTTGGAAAGTTCAGGTAAGACATAGAAGATGAATGTAAACATGTTTAACCAATTAGTTTTATTATCACATAATTATCAATGTTATGTTTATCTAATGCCTTACATGACAAATTGTTTCTAACAAATGTTTCTGAACATCACTGGGTAAAATGGCCCTTTGTAGAAACTTGCACTGTGATATCAGCACTACATACTAAAGATAGCGTTCACATATCATGCTCAAAGTGATAAGCATTGCCTTGCATACATAGGGTCACTCTGCGGATGAAGGATGCCCTACTTCGTGCTACTGTTTCCTCTTTGATGGCTGTACAAGCATCAATAATGCGTTGCTTCGTGTCCTATGGCTTTGTTGGTTCATGTTGGTAAACAGCATCCCCAAAGAAGAAAATCCAGCGGTGTGAGGTCCGGAGACACACAACACGTGCAAGAGGGAAAGCATTATGTGCTTATAAGAGTTGATGGCAGCAGACCGTATTATTCGTTTCGGACCTCCTGATAAGTATGGAATTGCGATTGTGTATGTCAATCACATCGCGATTACGGGCAGCATGAGGTTCACGCCTGAGCCTCAGAACGTGCGCTAGCAGCGTATTTCTGTTTTTTCAAGTGTCAACTTCTCGTCGCAATATCTCGGAATGTAATTGGAATATTGCGATGCAATCAACGCCTTTGTTTATGCGATTTATCATGCTATGGATTGCTGAAGAAAAAATATAGGGTGTCCATTTAGAAAAACATAAGTTTGTGTTAAAACACATTTGCTTCCGTTTTAGAATGTTTCCAAATATGTACATTCATGGGCCCCAGCCGTACATTGATACCGGTGAAAGTCGTATTTTGGGCGGACAAGATAGCTGGGACATCCTGCATATATATTATATAGTGCAGAGCAACGTATGGTGTTCATATAGTCGGAGATACCGCATGACAAGATTCTGTTCTTTAGTCCTATTGAACACAGATTACGGAAAACGTGTATTAGCTAGCCCTTGCCCTAGTGATCATTTGTACACTACTCAGAAGATTGGACATGCAGTAAAGAATCAAAATTTAAACATTACAAACTTCCTGCAGCCTAGCCAAATTGACCAGATCGGTTGTTTTTTGTACATTACGTGTGGTCTATTGTGGGTTTTATACGTTTTATAAAACCATCATTTTTTCATAGCCAAGATAAACACGAAAAATCATGATTTATGGATCCCAAAACTAAGAATTGTGGGGATATCTTCTTCTGTACTTTTTATTTATTGAATATCTTCGAAATTTTTATCACGTTTTCTTAAGATTATATTTGTAATTACGTTTTAACTTTTTCGATTTATTTATCTATTACCGAGATCCTGAGGTTGAAAGCTACCGTAAATATGTGCAAAATTACAAAACCCGGCTTTTGTGTGTTTATGCTCCGTGGAACGCAATTATCTAAATAACAAACCTTAGGAAAGAGCCCAGATTTTAACAATGTGGTCTGCAAAAATGTTTAATATTGGTCATTATTCCGTTTTAAAAAACCAGCTCTGGTTATGAAGAAACACCTGAAATACCATAATGTTTGGGAAACCAACTGTGCCATTTGTACTGAAAGACGGTGCTACGATCGAAACTTACCATGCAATTTTAAGAAATCTACTCGTTGAAAAAGTTTTTGTGTCTCTTACAGTTTGATATATTCACTCTCTGACTGACTCATTTTATTTCGTCATTCGTCATAGTTACCGTTCATCTGTAAATTAAGTAAAGCATAGTAAAACATTATTAATACATTACAGAGGTCAAATCACATTAAATAGAATTTATGTGTGGTTGATTTTAGTTCATAGTCGTAGAGTATAAAATTCAGAGCAGATTTCATATCCAGTGAACAACCTGCACTGCGCGTCCATTTCAGTCCAAATGCATATGGTGCTCGATACAAAATAAGGAAATTCTTATCTATCCATTTTAAGAAATCTATTGCGTGAAGTAATTTGGAAGATGCACAGTTTGACATCTTCTGTCGATAAATGAATTTTTGTTATACGTCATACCCTGTATATATATATATATATATATATATATATATGTGTGTGTGTGTGTGTGTGTGTGTGTGTGTGTGTGTGTGTGTGTGTGTGTGTGTGTGTGTGTCGAAACATACAAATAGTGTAAAATTTTTACTTATCTACAGAATTTGTCTTATATAAGCAGCTCAAGAATAGACGAGAAGCAGATGAAAAATGCTCCTGTCAGGAGGAAAAAAAACTCCAAGATGTTTAAAATACTCTCACAGAAAACAGGGAATCCAGCTACATCAGTCCTCATTCAGCCTTCCCCTCCAAAATGTTAGCATTTTTTGTGGTGAAGCATAGAGTGGTGATGGCAGAGAGGAGAGACAGAAACAGTGGGAAAGAGAGAGAGTTGCAGTAAAAAAGATAAAAGGATGTTGTGTGAGTGGAAAATACAGAGGAGAAAGTGTAAATGGTAAAGACAAGTGAGTGGAGACCAAACGCAAGGTTTTGGGAGATTGGATCCAGAATTTTTTTTAACAATGTATTCGCCGATGCGAATATGAATCAGCTTGAGCTCTAGAAATTAATTGTGACATATGAAGATTTGTGCCCGTCAGAGACTGAATTTTCCGCTTTTAGCGAGCGAGAAATCTGAGTTCGAGTCCCGCTCTGACACTATTGTTCATATGTCACCATTAAATTGTACGGCGCATTCTGACTTATATTAGCACTTTCCAAGACGTTTCTTGTATTTCATTTGACAACTGGATTCGCGTTTCTGAAGGATATTGGTATTAGTTACATACAAAACATGGATACTCCACATTGTATATAAGAAAATTTTGTACAATTTTCCCACCCTTAAACCCACGTGTTAAAGCATAGCGGTTACAAGTCAGCCGGCCGCGGTGGCCGAGGGGACTGAGGCGCTCCAGTCACGGTCTGCACGGCCACTACGGTCGGGGGTTCGAATGCCCCCTCGGGCATGGATATTTGTGCCGTCCTTAGTATAAGGTAGTAGATAAGTAGTTTGTAAGTTTAGGGACTGATAACCCCGTAGTTAAGCTTAACAAACATTTGAACATTTTTGGTTACAAGTCAGACGAAAACAAGGGATTTGAAGGGATACAGAAGTAATTTTAGGAAGCACGATGGAGAAACAGCGATCTTAAAACAACAGTTAAAATAGTCTTCATCGCAGAATTGTTATTTTTTTATTTCATGACTGGTTTCACTCAAGCGTACACCATCATCAGATGATTAGCACCATGGTGACAGGTGGTGGCAGTGAACACGGCGAGTCGCACAAACGTGGACTGTTTTAATTTTAAGTATACAGAAGTGCTGACTGAAGAGACAACACACCGGACTGTAAAAAGAGACAGTAGCACTGTGAGAGAGAAAGGGTAGGCCACAGGCAGTGGAAGGGAGGAAATATCAGTGCTAAGGAAGGTCGACAGAAAGCGATGAAGATAGACAAAGCGAGTGAGAGACAGGAGCTAGTGCTAATGCGAAGAAAAGGAGACAGATATATACAGCGTAGTCCACTGATAGTGACCGTGCCAAATATCTCACAAAATGAGCATCAAACGGAAAAACTACAAAGAATAAAACTTTTATAGCTTGAAGCGGGAAAACAAATGGCACTATGGTTGGCCCGCTAGATGGTGCTGCCATAGGTCAAACGGATATCAACTTCATTTTTTTAAAATAGGTACTCCAATTTTCATTACATATTCGTCTAATACGTAAATAAATATGAATGTTTTATTTGGAACACTTTTTTATCACTTTGTGATAGATTGTGCTGTAATAGTCACAAACGTATAACTACGTGGTATCGCGTAACATTTCGCCAGTGCGGACGATATTTGCTTTGTGATACATTACTCGTGTTAAAATGGACCGTTTGCCAATTGCGGAAAAGGTCGATATGTTATTTATATATGGCTATTGTGATCAAAATGCCAAACGGGCCTGTGCTACGTATGTTGATCGTTATCCTGGAAGACATCAACCTAGTGTCCGGACCATTCGTCGGATAGTTACGTCATTTAAAGAGACAGGAAGTGTTCAGCCACAAGTGAAACATCAACCAAGACCTGCAAGAAATGATGATGCCCAGACAAACTGAAGGAGAATCGGGAATCTCTAAAACGTCGGTGTTGAAAATTCTACATCAACATAAATTTCACCTGTACCATATTTCTAGGCACCAGGATTTGCATGGCGAAGACTTTGAACGCCGTGTACAGTTTTGCCACTGGGCACAAAATAAATTACGGGACGATAATAGATTTTTTTCACGCGTTCTGTTTAGTGACGAATTCACAAACAGAGGTAACTTTAACCGGCATAATATGCACTATACGGTAGAGGAAAATCCAAGATGACTGCGACAAGTGGAACATCAGTGACCTTGGCGAGTTAAAATATGGTGCGGCCTTATGGGGTGAAGGATAATTGGCCCCCATTTTATCGATGGCAATATAAATGGTGCAATGTGTGCTGATTTCTTACGTAACATTCTACCTATTTTACTACGTTTCACTGCATGACAGAATGGCGATATACTTTCAACATGGACGTCCGGCGCATGGCTCGCGTGCAGTTGAAGCAGTCTTAAATGGGATATTTAATGACAGGTGGATTGGTCGTTGAAGCAAGTTCACCGGTTCTTACATCCCCGAATTTCTTTCTGTGAGGAATATTGAAGGATATTTGCTAACGTGATTCACCGACAACGCCTGAAAACATGCGTCAGCGCATGGTCAATGCAAGTGAGAACATTACTGAAGGCGAACTATTCGCTGTTTAGAGGAATTTCGTTACGCGTATTGCCAAATGCATTGAAGTTGAAGGACATCATTTTGAGCATTTACTGAAGTCATAAGGTAACTACAGGTAATCACGCAATAACATCATGCGTTTTCATAATGTTTGATAATTTCACAAAAGTACATGTATCACATTGGAACAATCGAAATAAAGTTCAAACGTACCTACGTCCTGTGTCTTAATTTAAAGAAACATACTTATTGCTAACTGTTCGTGTAAAATTGTGAGCTATATGTTTGTGAATATTACGGCGTCATCTATCACAAAGCGACAAAAGTGTTCCAAGTAAAGCATTCATATTTATTTACGTACTCGACGAATACGTAATAAAAATGGGGGTACCTATTTTAAAAAATGCAGTTGATATCCGTTTGACCTATGGCAGCGCCATCTAACGGGCCAACCATAGCGCCATCTGTTTTCCCCCTTCAAGCTATAAAAGTTTTGTTCTTTGTAGTTTTTTCGTTTGATGCTTATTTCTTGAGATATTTGGCCCGGTCACTATCAATGGACCACCCTGTAAAACAGAAGTGATATCTGGCGTTCCCCAGGAAAGCGTTATAGGTCCCCTACTCTTACTTGTGTGTATAAACGATATAGGAGACAATCTGAATAGCTCCCTTAGACTGCTCACGGATGATGCTGTCGTTTATCGGTTAGTGAAGTCAACAGAGGATCAAAAGCAACTGCAAAGCGATTTAGACAAAATTTCTACATGGTGCGAAAATTGGCAATTGACACTAAATAAAGTGTGAAGTAATACACATGACCACTAAAAGATATCCGCTGAAGTTCAATTACGTGATAAATCATCCAACCTTAAGGTCGTAAATTCTACTAAATACCTAGGAGTTATAATTACGAACAACGTAGTCTGGAGAGAACACATAGAAAATATTGTGGGGAAGGTGAACCAAAGATTACGTTTCATTGGCAGAACGCTTCGAAGATGCACCATCTCCACCAAAGAGACTGCCTACATCACCCTTGTGCGTCCTCTCCTGGAGCACTGTTGCCCATTGTGGGACCCTCACGAGGTGGGACTGACGGAAGATATTGAGAAGGGCAGCTCGTTTTATCACATTACGGGGGAGAAAGCATCACGGAAATGTTGCACGAATTGGGGTGGAAATTATTAAAAGAAAGGCGTTATTCATTGCGGCGTAATCTGTTCCGACGTTTCAATTACCGACTTTTACTTCTGAATGTGGAAATATTTTGCTAGCACCCACCTGCTTAGGTAGACATGACCATCCCACTAAAATAAGAGAAGTCAGATCGGAAACGGAACGATTTAGGTGTTCTTTCTTCCTGCGCGTTATTAGAGAATGGAACGGTAGAGAAAAGTTATGAAAGTGGTTAATGAACCCTCTGCCAGGCAATTAAATGTGATTTGCAGAGTATCTATGTAGATGTAGATGTATGTATGCGGTGGCAGTGAGAGAGAGATGTGTATGAACACTTCATAACGAGGAGAGGATTTAGTAGTAACACCCAGAAGATGGCCGCTTGCGATAGTGGCCGAAATGTCGATGAAGTATTTGATATATTGACGATGCGGTCCAATACCCAGAAGAGTTTTATAAACAATGACAACGGCCGCGGAAGCCTTCGTTTACAGGAACATATTTGGCTGTTGGTAAAAAAAAAATTCAACATATGACCTGTTGTCAGTTATGTTTACCTGTTAGAGGAGGCTGCTCAGGCGACGGATGCTCAGCGGTGAGTGACAGCTAGCTTTCTATGGCAGCTTCTTAAAGCGACCTCCAGTACTTGGTCGTTGCGTGACGAACGCTGACTTCAAGAAACTCCGACGCAGCTTAGCTCTGTTGATAGATGGTATGTAGACAAGTTCTATTCAGCGGACTCATTCCCGCGCAGCTGTCGGTGCACCGCGGTTGCCGGTGATGACGCACGAGCTGCTACAGAAGCACTTGTCCAAATACTCGCTGATCGGCGGAGCGTCTTAACCGGCGCGAGAGAACACCTGTCTCCACTTCACGTGATGCCAGTCGATATTGTTCGGCCGGCGTACACGACAGCGGCTCTTCCTGCGCTGTAAAGACACGTGGAGAGCAATGCGGGCACCGCTATCTATCTACTGCGCAATGTTATGAGCCGGTCTAGACGACTCCCACGTATGTTTCCCTTCCGGAAACTACTGTCATTCATATAGTAAGTATGTCAATTCTTTTCGATTTATCTGCTCTGCTGAACGTTCGTAAAGCCGCAAGATTGATATTCGATCATGGTCCTGAACCTGTGATATTGCCTTTCAGAGGTAATATTGCAGTGATTTAGCTGAATACTAAGCAAAAAGTGACAGCTAGAAACAACGTCATCAGAAAGCTGACAGGTACAACATGGGGAGCACACCCCAACACTATCTTCCCTAACACTAAGTTACTCTGCCGGAGAATATGTAAGTCAAGTGTGGTTCAAATCCAGCCATGCCAAAATAGTACATGTTACTCTTAACGATACTTGTCGCATTATCACTGGATGCCTAAAGCCCACTCCTCTGAATAAACTGTACAGTCTTGCGGGCTTTGCACCTCCGGACATCCGCCGAGAGGTAGCAGCAAAAAGTGAGAGGGTAAAATCAGAAACTTCTGAAGCCAATCCCCTATATGGACAACAACCAGCAAACCAACGACTAAAATCCAGGAAGAGCTTCCTTAGATCTCCGGAGGCTCTAGTTGGGACATTGCAGCAATGCCGAACCGAACTATGGCGTGCAAGGTATACCGGTACTGCAGGATGGTTTACACCAAGCGAAAAACTACCATCCGGCTACACAGAGGAGTACATGCAGATCACTCAACAGACTATGTTCAGGTGTCACAAACTGTAAGAGTAATCTGGTTAAATGGGGCTTCCTAGTGGAGTCGCCACTCTGTGAATACGGAGCAACGCAGACGACCTCCCACCTGCTCCAGTGTACCCAGTGTCCAGCAACATGCACACCAGAAGATCTACTACATGCAACGCCAAATGCAATACAGGTCGCTAACTTCTGGGCATCAAAAGTATAAGTATTGTCTTGTAAATATGATGTATTCACATGTCATGTAAATATTGTACATTAGTTTATACATTCTAAGTACTTCTGACACGAATAAATAAATAGGTCAAATAAAGAACAGTGCTTAGCAAAATTCAGGTGGTCGCGTTCAAGTACAGGAAGTTCAAACTAAAGACACAGGTTACCACATGGAGACTAAACAGTGACGAGATGAATTGAAATTTAATTTGAAACAAATGTGCGTGGTGCGGATATTGATACGTAACTGTGAAATAACATATAATTGTAATGTTACGCAATTGCAGCACGAAATTTAATTAACCCTAGTAATTGTAAATCTGTAGCAGACCGCATTAAGGCGCCCCTTCCGAGAAATGGGAAGGCGAGCATCTCCCCAGATCGCATAGGCTTCGCATATTGACGATGAGACTGTCAGGATGCGGCATTTAGGCGGTTCCCCACATTCAGCTACGTAGATACCGGGCTGGTAACCACGCCCTGCCTCAGATATGTGCTGCAGTTTAGTGTAGATTGCGCGCAGACAACGTACACATGTATTCCAGAGGAGGGTGGGAGGGGGACGATGGTTTCTGATGCATGGTAGGTTGATGAAGAGCATTTAGCAACCGAGTATCACTAAAATTGCGTTACACATCATAATAATAGCGATCCTTTTGAAGAAACTGCAGATGTACACTTGAGCTACAGGGTGATTCAGAAAAACGTTTACAAAATGACAGCCGGCCGCGGTGGCCGAGGGGACTGAGGCGCTTCAGTCACGGTCTGCACGGCCACTACGGTCGGGGGTTCTAATCCCCCCTCGGGCATGGATATTTGTGCCGTCCTTAGTTGTAGGTAGTTCATAAGTAGTTTGTAAGTTTAGGGACTGATGACCCCATAGTTAAGTCCCTTAAGCTTATCAAACATTTGAACATTTGAACAAAATGACATGACCCAACAATCAAACAGCGAGGATCTGTAATCTCATAGGAACTGGAAGTCTCAAAGGCCATCCGGGAGTAGTAAATGACAAGGCAGTTACTTCTTGTGTTCTTGTCTGTCGTACTCGCCACAGGGTCCGTCGCTTCAAACGTGCACACTTGCAGGGATTAATCACATCGTTGAAAACGAAAAGTGCACGTATAGAAAGTTACTGGGAGCGAAAATCGACTGTATGGTTATCATTATCAGAAGCCCACATTAGAGCACTCTGGTATGAGGTCCTGCCACAGACAAGTCACGTTGCTGATCCATTTTCATTAATGAATTGCTAATCAATGTAAGTCGCCATATTCTACACTTCTTGAAAAGCATCCATGTTGTAGCATAACCTATGCACAGCCAGGCAGAAAACCAAGCGATGAGCGTAGTTGTTTGGTCCCTTCAAACCATGAATCAGCCAACCAGAAAACCAGCGTCCAGCTCGCCTCCCATTAGGGTACAGTCATTTTCGGCGACTCGCTAACTGCTAGACACCTCAGTTCGCCTTGGGCAGGTATCGGCTGTTAACGGTTACGTCGTGTTCTGGCGGTGCTGCCGAGATGCTGCCACAAAACATACTAACTCAACTCGCCTCATTCACACACTCAGGCGGACGAATCGCCAGTTAATATTCCTGACATTACATGAGCGGGAAGTCTGCAGCATATTCTAAATAACTGTAGGAGGTTGATGCCATGATAATCGACTTTCTTTGTATGAACAAGTGCACGTCTGCTTAGTCATGATTCTGACATGAAATGACTCGCTCCTCTGATAAATATTCATTTAAACTGGAAATCGAGATATCATAAGTGAATTGTCTTGAAATATATTCCATGCAGTATCAAAACTGGCATCCCGCTTGCATCAAAGTAGAAATTACATCTTCGAAGCTCAAAAACTCCAAACAGATCACACACATTGATATATTTACATCAGCTAATTAATACAGCAGCAGCTGGCGCTTTGTATACAGTCCAGCTCGAACTAAGAATGCGTAATCATTGCAGTTGGCTCTTGTATTTATATACTCGTCCAGTTTAGATCAAAACAATGTTCAAATGTTTGTAAATCTATCGGACCAAACTGCATGGTTATCAGTCCGTAGCTTACAAACTACTTAAACTAAGGTAAACTAACCTAAGGATAACACACACACCCATCCCCTAGGGAGGAACTGGAACCTCCGACGGCGAGGAACCGCGCGCTCCGCAGCGCAGTTTAGATCGACAATCTCTGATAGCAGAGGTGGCATAATGATATACAGAACAGACCCGTTTATTGACATCTACATCTACATGGGATGCTCTGCAAATCACATTTAAGTGCCTGGCAGAGAGTTCATCGAACCACAATTATACTATTTATCTCCCATTCCATTCTGGAATAGCGCGTGGGAAGAATGAACACCTGAATCTCTCTGTTCGAGCTCTGATTTCTCGTATTTTATTCTGATGATCATTTCTACCTATGTAAGTGGGAGTCAACAATATATTTTCGCATTCGGAGGAGAATGTTGGCGATTGGAGTTTCGCAAGTAGCCCACGCCGCAGCGATAAGCGCCGTTGTTGTAATGATTCTTCCAATAAAACGCAGTCTCTGGTTCGCCTTTCCCACGATATTATCCACGTGTTCTTTCCAATTTAAGTCTGAAGTAATAGTAATTCCTAGGTATTTTCTGGAGTTTATGGCCTTCACATTTGATTGATTTATCTTGTAAACAAAGTTTGACAGTGCTTTTCAAGGTAAACAAAACAAGTGGTTAGAGTTTTACATGAATATTGTCAATAATTTAGTTAGAGATAGATTTATAAGTGGCATAATTAATATCTGACATATATTGCTCTGCTGAACTCAGATACAGCTGTACGTTCTGCAAAAAGTCAGTTTTCAAGACTGCAACACTGAATACAACCTGAATTTCATAATCACAGAATATATGACTTCAACTGCGAATGTGCAAGGACTACTTAAGCACGCCTCCCATCAGACAAAAATTTTGAGCTTTACCCTGCCCACAGTACTCGTAGTCACCATGTACTTATTCCCGTAAGAGTAAGGGCTCCAAATTTACCTACCCCTCCCCACTAACGAAAGGATGAGTGGCTGTTGAAGTCAAATATTCTGTGAATATGAAAACAGTAACAACTGCAGGATCAGAAGTGACGTCCGTTCTTTCGGAATAGACGCCACATGTATATACAACCTGAATTGTTTCATCAAATAAACCGGTGAAACTGACCTATTGAATAACAAATCTTTGCTGACTTTCATTCTTTTCAGATTAGGTATATTATTTTTATGTAGAAAGTTACTGCTTTCTAAAGGTAGATTCTTTATATTTTACTTATGATTAATGCGCTTCTGGAACCTTTTCTGTATTGATTTATGAATTTGTTCACCGTTACTGAAGGTTACACAATTCGTATACATCTAACATATAATGAATTCCCCTTGAAATGAAATATTATAATAAACATTGAATATTGAATATGATATTGACTATCTACTCTCACAACAATATAAAATTATTAATAGTCATATTGAATACTTTTAAAATAATAAACAGTCACTTTTTCAAAACACGGTAGTCAGCAGCAATCTTTAGACCTTGAAATTTGCTGTACTAAAGTTTATAAATTTCAAAACCGGACGCCTGCTGCAGACGGCCCCGTTTTGAGTTTCACTGCTGTCGTGGGACGATTATAATTTCCTGGTAGAGTCTACTTTTCTTTACATCTGTTTCGGTTTCATTTGGCTGGGACTTTTTTTGTTCTCTCTATGTATATTACCAGTGACATATATTAATACATATAGGAAGATCACCTACGGAGTTGTTCAACAACCTGCAATTTTTTCACACAGATGCAACAGTTCAGTCAGCGAATCAGAAATTGATCTTTCGGAAGGCGCACTATATCCAATGAACACACAACTGCCCAAGAAAGTAACTTTTGATTTTCCTATGCCTTTTGCTTGCCTCCTTTTTATGTCCTAACTCTACTAAGACTTTCAGATCAAGACATTTTTAAAATGTGTCCTGTTATGACAGCTGTTAGAAATTAGCGAACGCTGTTGACTGGTGTAAACATGTCATTCACCCAAAGCTCAGGTTTCGTTTTCAGGATAAAAGCTACAGACAGTTCCTGTACCCAGACATTTGCATTGTTTTATGCCGTAGACAAATTCTTACAATCCATTACCAATACTACTTCAGCTTGTATGCAGTTCCGTAGTGACCTGTTAATGAAAGTAAATTTTTACACATCCAAATCTAAATTTAACAATGATTCATTGACTTGCAGTTTTAATCGATAAATTAATACGTATAGCTTACTAGTTCTATCTTTGATCTGAAACGCAACAGAATCCCTAACAGGAATAAAATAAAAACATGTATTTACTTTCACATGTGTTAAAGTTTTATTAAGACATGTGTAGGTTCAGGTTACAGAACGGTTCCAAGTCCAGCGTTGAGAAGTTGTTGTATCATCCCCAGACGGTCCCGGGGCTGCCAGGAGCGGGCCACTTGCTGTGTCCATCATTCTGTGGCTGCAAAGAAAACAAACACAAATTTTAACCATAATGAGAAATGAAAACGTGAATGTTTACCAAGGTAAAATGCTTCTGCAGCTATCCTTGCATCGCACGTTATCAGTTCATGGTGAATCGTATATATGAAGGAAAATAACTAAATTGTTTAGCTTGCAAACTGCAATGTTAAACAGAGCCATAATTTCACGTAAGAAATTGTCGAAGAGCTATTGAGACTGAATAAACTGCATGTAATGACTTCGTGGAAGATTTCAACACTCGTTTTCAAGTAAATGAAAATACGATAACAGTATTGTCAGCTATTACAGTACCATAACAAATTACTATCCAAGTGTCGTCATTAAACATAAATTGATAATGATCCGTAAAATATTATTGAAGTAATTGTTTCTTCACTTTTAGAACAATTCATAATATAGTGATTTCTAAGAATAAGTGTATTCTGTATATCGATCATTCTCTTTTGCAGTGCTCTGAGTCTTTTAACACATTCTACACTGTTTTGCTTAAGTGAAGCGATAAAATAGCGGTGTTTATTTTCCAGACATATTTCCAGATTATTTTTATTGCATTAATGAATTTATTTTGAGTTCTTTGCACCTGCAATAAAGGCTTGATTACCTACAGAGTAACCGGGATGCTTTTCAGGTTATTAACTTTAATGAATATGGTATCTATGTAGTGCATCTGTTGTGCAGTTACGTTGGCGTCAAGTGAGTCAACTGTCAAATTTACATTCAAGTTATTGCTGTGCCTGAGGAAACAATAATATTACAGGTTACATAATATTGGGGCAGATATTATAAAATGAAACCTAATTGTAAATTTTGGAGGTAATTGAGGGGGTTTTCTCTAGCATTTGGGTTCAAGGGATCTGTGGTCCCAAGTAGCTCGTTTCACAGTAATTGCGTTTAGTTTGATAATTTGTCTCTATTTTTAGGTATATCGGTACTGCCCTGCAAATATATACACATCTGTGTAAACTTCGACGGTATGGTGTGTGTGTGTGTGTGTGTGTGTGTGTGTGTGTGTGTGTGTCTTGTCTAGCAAGAGACTAGCCAGATTCCTACACAGTGTTTGCTGCTGACAGCAGTAATGCCCACTTCACCCTTCGCCCTCACAGTTGCATTCAGTATTGCTCGGTTCTGTCTCAGCTTCGTTTTTCAACAGTGTTAGGTGTTCGTTAACAGCGACACATTGTAGAATAGATAGTTTTTTTCGATTAAGAGGTGTCCAATATGCACCTTTTGTAGGAGTTTACTGAATACAATGGGAAAACGACACACGCGGTTTAATTCTTTCCATCGAGATGCCAACCACACGACAATACTTTTCTATGTGAAAGTTGCATTATTCTGCTTTTTATGTTGTACGTTTTGAAGATTATTACTGTGTTGCTTGTTTTACCGTTTATGCAAGACCGACATCTTCAATGTTTTGAATACATTTTCAGAGGGACAAAGGTAATTAGGGCAACAAACAGAGTAAATAATAAATGTTCAAAACTTTGTTAAACTTAAGGGACTTAACTTCGGGGTCATCAGCCCCTAAACTTACAAACTACTTATGAACTACCTTATAATAAAGACGACACAAACATCCATGCCCGATTGGGGATTCGAACCCCCGACCGTAGCGGCCGTTTAGACTGTGACTGGCGCGCCTCAAATAATAAATGAAATAATAATAATAATAAAGCTAAATGACTAGGACGCTTTCTGAAAAGATCAAAATGTTCAAATGTTTGTTAAGCTTATGGGGATTGGGGATTGGGGATTCGAACCCCCGACCGTATCGGCCGTTTAGACTGTGACTGGCGCGCCTCAAATAATAAATGAAATAATAATAATAATAAAGCTAAATGACTAGGACGCTTTCTGAAAAGATCAAAATGTTCAAATGTTTGTTAAGCTTATGGGACTTAACTACGGGGTTATCAGTCCCTAAACTTACAAACTACTTATCAACTAGCTTATCCTAAGGACGGCACAAATATCCATGCCAGAGGGGGGATTCGAACCCCCGACCGCACTGAAAAGATCCGCTAGAAAAACACACATCACCATGAAAGCAACACACTCGTAAAATAAACCTGCACTACATCTGAAGACAGTTTTCCGACAAAATGGATATTCTGAGAGACAGATACATAATGCATTCAGGCCCAAGAGAGTTCAGTCCACGGAGCAGAATGCAGACACAAATACACCTTCCACCTTGGCGTTTTGCCGTACTTTGAAGCCATGACATCGAGAATTGGAAGAGTCCTTGCAAAATACGAAATTGAGTTTGTGTTTCTACCATCTACGAAACTGAGGAACCTGTTAGGATCGGTCAGGGATGATCTTGGTCTGAGGAAACGTGAAATATATAAGATCCGTTGTCAGTGTGACATGTCCTACAGTTTACGAATGCTGTGATGAACACCCCACCAACATAGGGAGACATGACCGCCCCAATAAAATTAGAGAAATCAGATCGAAAACGGAACGATTTAAGTGTTATTTCTTCCCGCGCGCTATTAGAGAATGGAACGGTAGAGAAAGGTTATAAAGTGATTAATAAACCCTCTGCCAGGCACTTAAATGTGATTTTCAGAGTATCTATGTAGATGTTGATGTAGAACATCAGCGCCATACACGACTGTATCAACGAGAGAAGTCGCCAATTGCAGAACACTGTCTGAACACAGGAAATCGCATGTTTTATGAGAAATCAGAAATTTTATCCCCGGCTTCATCCTTTTGGGACTGCGTCATTAAAGAAGCAAAAAATATCCGTACATCGGATACCTCATCAACCGGGATACGGGATTTCAATTGACTTGGCCTCGAACTCCGCCTGGGCTACTATCAAATCACGACGTGAAAGTCAAAACCTTTCGATAACGGACCAGCCAAAAATTGGTTTAATTCTAGTGAGTTACGTCTGGCGGTGCTTATTGTAAACACAGCGTACATGGCACTTCAGATCGACGCCCTCTATCGGCAAATTATTGCGCATGCGTAGTTTCTCGAGCGTGTTGTATATACAGCGGCACCAATATGCAGGTACCTTCAATCGTGCTTGGCCATCAGCAATTCGTCGGACAGTTTATCCGAAGAAATATTGTGGGATTTACACAACGTTATCCGGCGGCAAACCCGTGAAGACTATATGCAACATATCCGCCGAGAAAGCTTAAAGAGTCAAACCTGCACTAGCTTCAAACTTTGTCGGCGAAGTTCACCCATTACTGAAATAGATTCGAAAGACCATTTGGTTATACCATAAAAATTGTCGAAACAGAGGAGATGGGTGGGGTAGAAAAAGAACAGAGAGAGGGGTAGGAGGAGACGGGGTAGAAAAGGACAGAGGAGGAAGAGAGGATGAAAAGAGTTATAAAGAGGAGATGGATAGGGAGAGGGAGAGAGAGAGAGAGAGACAGAGACAGGAGGAATTGTATGACAGAAGGAAGAAAGAGAGATCGACTGGAACTAAGGATGTTTATCAAGGAAACGGAATTCCTGTATGAGTCTACGATCAGTTTTTTTTTTTTTTTTTTTTTTTTTTTTTTTTCTGGTCAGTATGCATCGCTATAATTGTCTTTATTTATAACTTCACTTCGGCATCTGCCACCACCAGATCTAAAAAAACTTCTGGGATTGGGAAGTACATTTCAGTGTCAGTGACAAAATGTATATCTAGGAGGAGCGTCTCTTAATTTTAATTGACGTTCGTACAAGGTACATATTTTATCACTGACAGTGAATTTTCCCCCCAATTTCAGGGATTTTTTAGCTCTGATGATGGCACATGCAGAAACGACAAAATAAATAAACATAATTTTAGCGATCCAAACGGTTTTATTCATATTTACAAAGATACTACGAATGGTTGGAGTTGGAAATGGTGAGTGCAAGATGAACAGAGAAGAGGGAGGAGAGATGTAAAAATGTATAAAACGATAGATCTTCACATTTCTCTCATAGACAATTATACATCTACATACATACTCCGTAATCCACCATAAGATGCGTGGCGGAGGATACACTGTACCACCACTAGGCACTCCCTTTCCTGTTCAATAGAACGAGGGAAAAAATTAATGCCTAAATACCTCTGTACGAGCCCTAATGTCTCTTGTCTTTGTGATCTTTACGCAAAGTAGGCAGCAGCAAGATCGTTCTGCAGTCAGCTTCAAATTCCGGCCCTCTAAATTTTCTCAACAGAATTTCTCAAATGTTCAAATGTTTGTATAGTCTATGGGACTTAACTACGGGGTCATCAGTCCCTAAACTTACAAACTACTTATGAACTAACTACAACTAAGGACGGCACAAATATCCATGCCCGAGGGGGGACTCGAACCCCCGACCGTAGTGGCCGTGCGGACCGTGACTGGAGCGCCTTAGTCCCCTCGACCACCGCGGCCGGCCAGAATTACTCGAAAAGAAAGGTTGTCTTTTCTCCAGGGAATCTCATTTGAGTTCGCGGAGCATTTCTGTGACACTCGCTCAGTGGTCGAACCTACCAGTATCGAACCTAGCTGCTTGCCTCTGAACTGTTCCCATTTCTTCTTTTAAATTGATCTGCTGCGGATTCTAAACACTTGAGCAATACTCAAGTCGTGGCTGTACGAGCATTTTATACGCAGTCTCCTTTACAGATGAAGTACATATCCGTGGGGATGTGAATACATAGCTTGCTCGAGAGTTTGTAAACTACCTTTATATTTGTGCTAAAACAGACGAATAAAAAGTGAATTCTCCACTGGCCTTACAATAAAAATTGCTCTTCCTCTTCCTTTGCTTTCATTAAACCTACCAACAACAAAGTAGGGTGCTGATTTCATTAATGTGCTATGCTAATCACGTATTGTTCAAGAAAAGAAAGATTGTTGGTATGCCTCTGTGTGGGCTCTAATCTCTGTCCTTTTATCCTCATGAACTCTTCGCTAGATATACGTAGATGGGAGCAATATACTGCTAGATTCCTCGGAAAGGTATGTTCTCGAAACTTCGTCAAAAGCCCGCACCGAGCTACAGAGCGTCTCTCTTGCAGAGTCTTCCACTGGAGTTTATCAATCATCTCCGTAATCCTTTCACGATTACTTAATGATCCTGTGACGAAGCGCACTGCTCTCCGTTGGATCTTCTCTACTTCCTCTATCAACCCCACCTGGTACGGATCCCACACCGGTGAGCAGTATTCAAGCAGTGGATGAACACGTGTACTGTAACCTACTTCCAATGAATCTCATTCTGGCATTTGATTTACCTACGATAAATTTTATATGGTCGTTCCATTTTAAATCACTCCTAATGCCTACTCCCAGATAATTTATGGAATTGCCTGCATCCAGTTGCGGACTTGCTATATTGTAGCTAAATGATAAAGCATCTTTCTTTCTATGTATTCGTATCATACTACACGACTACAATGAGATTCATTTGCCATTACATTGCACCATGCGTCAATTCGCTGCAGATCCTCCTGCATTTCAATACAATTTTCCATTGTTACAACCTCTTTATATAGTACAGCCTCATCCGCGAAAAACGTTAGAGAACTTCCGAAGTTATCCACAAGGTCATTTATATACAGGGAGAGTCATAAATTACGAAAAATATTTCCTGCAAATTGTCACACACTGAGTTACAAACATAAATTCGTTTTCTGCACGTCCCTATGTCAATAAATGACAATACAATTGAATGGTAAAAATCTGGAAATATAAAGTGGACTTTCGGGTGTTAATGCGCGGCGACATTGGCCAAGGGGACAGATCGGCAACAGGGCACAACATGCGAGAGTTGCAGGTGCTCTAGGCGCTCACGAGAAGGCGAGGCGCGCGGCGTCAAGTGACGGTCTGCGTGACACTGCGAGCAATGACAGCGCTCACGTCTATCTCGTACTGTTTTCACTTGACGGTATTATCTATCGTAGCTAGCTGGCATGGGGAAAGCAACATGTGCTCAGTTGCCCTGTTGCCGATTTGTCCCTTTGGTCAAATTCGACGCACAGTTACACCTAAAAGTCCACTTCATATTTCCAGTTGCATTGTCATTTATTGACATAGGAACATGCGGAAAACGAATTTATGTTTGTAGCTCAGTATGTGACAATTTGCACGAAATATTTTTCCTCATTTATGACTCATCCTGTATATTGAGAATAGCAATGGTCTTACGAGACTCCCCTGTAGCACACTTGACACCACTCTTACTTCGGAAGACTTCTCTCCATTGAGAATGACATGCTGCATTATGTTATCAAGGAACTCCTCAATCCAATCACACAATTGGTCTGATAGACCATATGCTCTTACTTAGTTCATTTAACTACTGTGGGTAACTGAATCAAACTCCTTGCGGAAGTCAAGAAACACAGCATCTACCTGAGAACCCGTGTCTATGGCCCTCTGTGTCTTGTGGACGAATAGCGCGAGCTGGGTTTCACACGATCACCTTTTTGGAAACCCATGCTGATTCCTACACAGCAGATTTCAAGCCTCCAGAAAAAAACATTATACTCGAACACAACACGTATTCCAAAATTCTACAACTGACTGACGTTAGAGATATAGGCCTATAGTTCTGCACATCTGTTCGATGTTGTCAGAAGTAAATGAGCACGTATCCAGCAACTCACCCAGGGCTTGTCGTGATGGATGCCGATGCCACCCGGGCCGCCAGGAAGGGAGTTGTGTGGTCCGTCGTGGGGTGGTGGTCCCCAGCTGCCTCCGTGGCCTCCCATTCCGCCTTGGGGGGCTCCCATTCCGCCTTGGGGGCCTCCCATTCCGCCTTGGTGGCCTCCCATTCCGCCTTGGTGGCCTCCCATTCCGCCTTGGTGGTCTCCAGGGCTGCTGGTGGAGGCGCCACCAGCGCCCGGCCAGACGACCTGTCCAGAGCCGCTTCCGCTTCCGTTGTCGCCACTGGCACCACTGCTGCTGCCGCTGCTGCTGCTGCCACTGGCACCACTGCTGCTGCCGGTGCTGCTGCTGCTGTTGCTGCTGCTGTTGTTGGCGTGGTCCTCCTTGATCATGTCGGCCAGCTTCTCGGCGGCCATGACGATGGCGGCCGTGGGGTTGCTGTTGGGCACGCGCGGGAAGATGGACGCGTCGACGACGCGCAGCTGCGAGATGCCGCGCACGCGCAGCCGCTCGTCCACCACGGCCAACGGGTCGGACTCGGGGCCCATCTTGCAGGTGCCCGCCTGGTGGTTCTCGGCGCCCGTCGCACGCTTCACCACGCACGCCCAATAGCTGTCGGAGTCAAGTTATTTCCTCAGGCTTCGAATAAGGCAAATTTTAAATTTTGGAGCTTATTCAGAGATACACTCCTAGGCATTAAAATTGCTACACCAAGAAGATGACGTGCTACAGACGCGAAATTTAACCGACAGGAAGAAGATGCAAATGATTCAAATGATTACCTTTTCAGAGCATTCACATAAGGTTGGCGCTGGTGCTACAACGTGCTGACATGATGAAAGTTTCCAACCGATTTCTCATACATAAATAGCAGTTGACCTGCGTTGTCTACTGACACGTTGTTGTGATGCCTCGTGTAAGGAGGAGAAACGCGTACCATCACGTTTCCGACTTTGATAAAGGTCGGATTGTAGCCTATCGCGACTGCGGTTTTTCGTATCGCGACATTTCTGCTCGCGTCGGTCGCGTTCCAATGACTGTTAGCAGAATATGTAATTGGTGGGTAATACGGAACGCCGTGCTGGATCCGCCTCGTATCACTAGCAGTCGACATGACAGGCATCTTATCTGTATGGCTGTAACGGATCGTGCAGCCACGTCTCGATCCCTGACTCAGCAGATGGGAACGTTTGCAAGACGACAACCATCTGCACAAATTGTTCGACTACGTTTGCAGCAGCATGGACTACCAGCTCGGAGACCATGGTTGCGGTTACCCTTGACGCTGCATCACAGATAGGAGCGGCTGCGATGGTGTACGCAACGACCAACCTGGATGCACGAATGCCAAAACGTCACTTTTTCGGATGTATCCAGGTTCTGTTTACAGCATCGTGATGGTCGCATCCGTGTTTGGCGACATCGCAGTGAACGCACATTGGAAGCGTATATTCCGGCATGATGGTATGGGGTGCCATTGGTTACACGTCCCAGTCACCTCTTGTTCGCATCGACGACACTTTGAACAGTGGCAGTTACATTTCAGATGTGTTACGACCCGTGGCTCTACCCTTCATTCGATCCCTGCGAAACCCTACATTTCAGGTCCTGTACGGACCTATCTGGATACGGAAAATGTTCGACTGCTGCCCTGACCAGCACATTCTCCAGATATCTCACCAACTGAATACGTCTTGTCAATGGTAGCTGAGCAACTGGCTCGTCACAATACGCCAGTCACCTGGTATCTGTTGAAGCTGCATGGGCATCTGTACCTGTATACGCCATCCAAGCTCTGTTTGACTCAATTCCCAGGCGTATGAAAGCCGTTATTACGGTCATGTGGTTGTTCTGGGTACTGATTTCTCAGGATCTATATACCCAAATTGCGTAAAAATGTAATCACATGTTAGTTTTAATGTAATATATTTGTCCAATGAATACTCGTTTGTCATCTGCATATATTTTTGGTGTAGCAATTATAATGGCCAGTAGTGTATTAAAGAACCAGGAGAGACAAGATCATAAATTACGTACATAAACAGGTGGTATCAGGGCTCCTATTGCCAACATCCTGGGAATACAAACACTGCAGTTATAAGGCCATGTAATGGATATAATGGATAGCACAACAACAGCTAAGAAATACTTCAGAATGGAAGTCGGGGAAAGAAGACGAAGAGGAAGGTCAAGGAGACGATGGATAGAGCCACTATAATCAGACTTACAAGGAGACAACATGGGTGTCGGACTTTAGAATTTTTTTCATATTTCCGGTAAGTGAAGTATGGAACTTAAATAACAACCATTCAAAGCCATTCCTATGAAATACAGCAACATGGAGATTCTGGCATGCACTTCCACCTATTGGGATAGAGTTATTAAGGAAGCTGTTGAAATTAAACTAGCAGGCGACCTTATAAACAGAGCTGGCGGTATTTGTTTAAATTCTGCTTATAATCCGGCACTGCCTCTCGTCAAAAAACAGAGGGACAATATGAATGCTGCCTCACTTGTTGATTAAGTCACTAACGGTAATTTTTATGTTTGGTCATCTTTGGTTGTGTTGACTCTCCATTGACTTGTACTGTGTGTGTTATCTTACTTTTTTACCTTTTGCAAACCGAGGTATTAAATACTCTTGCACATTGCTTCCTTGAGTGCAGTTGTGCCTTGAGAATGGCTGGTGTCCTCCTGCCAAAATATCGGCGGTTGTGGACGACGTCACCCGGCAGCATACCCGTAAGGTGTTTAAACAACTACCTTCATAGTTTTCGACAGATGTGTTCATCGCGTGACTAACAGACACCCTGTCTCTTCTCTACTAACCCAGTCATAATTCTGTAGAAAATATCTGAGAGTATTTGGATCGGCAGCCGAAATGTAGCAATCAACGTGTCACCTCTATAAGATCTGGTTATCGGTAAATCGGTTGATATGAATTCCTGGAAAAAATTGTGGACTTTCTTTTTGCTGAGTTTAGGTTAGAGGCGAAATTACGTGACATTAAGGCGAGTGACTTCTGTGTCCATCGTGGTTATAAGAACAGTATTATTCTTGATGTGTCATGCTTTTATTGGAGGTGGTTTTACACGATTAGTTAGAATAATAAGGTTACATAAGGAATAACGGCGAAACCTATCTATGGTGTTTCGCACGCGTCATCGTGCAAGAGTGCTGCTCAAATCGTAAATCCAGAAACCCGTCATTCAATATAGTACGAAGTGAACACTGGAACGTGGCATCGTCATCTGCAATACTACTTAACCATCGACTATACACTGGACTCCAGACTACAAGCAACTGTGAATTATTCGTTGTGACTTGTCTCACTGAACCTTACATTACAATATTCAGTATTTTACTTGGTCAGCGGTTCATTTTGGAAATTTCCTGGGAGCTGTGTACATCGAATGAAACGGCAGTACGCTCGATATATGCGGACGTTCGACTCTCGCGCCGCTAGTGGTGACGGGCGGAACAGCTGATTTGTGAAGCTAATACCGATGTCGATTCTTGACGTCAAAATTCTAAGAAATATTTTGGCCAATACGTATTGCCAGTAAATCGTGAATCGGAAAAGTAAATCAAGAACCAGTCACTGCAGGAGTGTAACAGTTTGTCTTACGTTACGTAAACTGGCCGCAATCACTCAATGACCTACTTATATTCGTTGTCAATGAAAGCACACTTTTCAGCCAAAGCTATGTAATTAAAACAAATTGTAGGTATCGAAACGATAGGTATCGAAGAAGCGAATGTTATGATTTTTACGAACATGTCACGATTTTAAAGGATGTGGTTAAGCAGAAGCCTAAGAGTAAAGTTTGTTCACTTGCGACCATTTTAAAAGCTGTACTCTTAGGTTCCTGCCTAACCACATCAATTAATGTCAAAAAATATTCGTAGAAATCATAACATTCCCTTGTTTGATACCCATCGTTTCGATATGAACCGCCGTCTAATATATATCGAGTACACTATCGTTTCATTCGATTTTCACAGCTCCTAGGAAATTACTCTCAGTTTCAATGTTGTTGCGGAGAAAACATCCTCAAATTAAAATAGTCTTACAAGATAGAAAGAAATGTTGACAGCCAAAATATGAGAAAAACCGGCTACTTGAATGCGTGTGGCATGTTGTGGATGCATCTTACCTTTCTACCATCAACTTATTGTCTAAAATAAACACAAGTCAGCAAGAACAGCAAAATTTAATTTCCGTCACTGAGCTGTCCAAAGCAGTCCTGAATGAAACTTTCACTCTGCAGCGGTGTGTGCGCTGATATGAAACTTCCTGGCAGATTAAAGTTGTGTTCCGTAACCGGGACTCGAACTGGTCCATGTCTACACCATATCCTTTCTTCCAGGAGTGCTAGTCTTGCCGGCCGACGTGGCCGAGGGGACTGCGGCGCTTCAGTCACGGTCTGCACGGCTACTACGGTCGGAGGTTCGAAATCCCCCTCGGGCTTGGATATTTGTGCCGTCCTTAGTTGTAGCTAGTTCATAAGTAGTTTGTAAGTTTAGGGAATGATGACCCCGTAGTTAAGTCCCATAAGCTCTACAAACATTTGAACATTTTTAGTGCTAGTCTTGCAAGGTTCGCAGGAGAGTTTCTATGAAGTTTGGAAAGTAGGAGGCGAGGTACTGACGGAATTAAAGTTGTGAGACGGCATTGAGTCCTGACGGGATAGCTCAGTCGGTAGAGCGCTTGCCCGCGAAAGGCAAAGGTCTCGGGTTTTAACCTGCCAGGAAGTTTGACAAAGTAGTCCTGTCAGAACTAACATCACACTCTGTTCTTGCAGCTATAAAATTCCAGACTACATGCAGATGTCGATAAAATTGTTTCCACAGTAACAATTAGGAAATAGTTGCCAAACATAAGCAAGTTTGGAAAGTAGGAGGCGCGGTACTGGCACAAGTACAGTTATGAGGACGGACCGTGAGTTGTATCGGGATGGCTCAGTGGTAGAGCGCTTGCCCGCGAAAGGCAAAGGTCCCAGGTTCTAGTCCTGGTTCCGGCACACAATTTTAATCTGCCAGGAAGTTTCACAATACATATTAAATTGTACGACGTTTCTCGCCGGGCTCCAGTGGTTACGTTAGCACAAATGGTTAATGGCGGCAACTCAGATGACCAATAAATGTTTTGTCTTGACAACTGCAATTAAAACGAAAATTATTATTTTTCTGTGCGGACAAGGGTAGATACAAGAACCTGTCAACCATAGAGCAGGTACAGTATTAATTTCGTAGCGAGTGAAACGAGCAGCAATGAAACTTACACTGTAGCTCGTGAAAAATATTAACGCAATTCTACACTTCTTTGTTGATCTTTTGCCATCATAAGCACTGGAGCGCGGCGAGAAGCGTCGTAAAAAAATGTTCAAATGTTTGTTAAGCTTATGGCACTTAACTACGGGGTCATCAGTGTGGTGTCGTACAAGTACAAAGTGCGCGCCACCTACTTTCGCCGCGCGCCGCCATGCACGCACGGCGCGGCGTTCTTACGACGACAGCCACGAGCGCCCTCTGCTGCAACTCCGCTCGTGGCCACCACTGAACGACATCGTTCACTTGGGACTGAGATAGGAACCAGTAAAGACTTCGGAATCAGATAGGCACCAGTGAAGACTTGGCTATGAGTTAGGAACTAGGCAGGCCTCTAGCTCAACTCTGTATCTGCAGTACTGATCTATGTAAAAGTTAAGTATTGTATAAATTCTGTGCAATATATATCTCGTTCTAATTTACTCTAGTGTTTCTAGTTTCTCGCTGCTCCCCTCCGTACCTGCACCAGCGTACTATCTTTATTCCTGTGTCGGTCTCATTCCACTCGGCCACCGACACCTACGACGGAAACGAGACACAAAAGCGGCGACGAGGCTGGGACACAAAAATCAATCCCTAAACTTACAAACTACTTACGAACTACCTTATACTAAGGATGGCACAAATATCCATGCCCGAGGGGGGATTAGAACCCCCGACCGTAGTGGCCGTGCAGACCGTGACTGGAGCGCCTCAGTTCCCACGGCCACCGCGGCCGGCAGCGTCGTAAAGTGTCACCTATTGCTGCTGTTGCTCGGTTGTTACCTGTCAGAAGCGAATTCGAGGTCCTCGCACCCATCGACAGGCAGGTCGTTGAGCTGGAATCCCCACTCCTGGAGGGGTTCAGTCTCGGCCATCTTGAGGACGAGCTTGATACCGTCGACGAGCACCTGAACGTCCTGATCCTCCTTCAAGTAGTTGGGCTGCAGGATGGGGTAGTCGAACGGGTTGGAGGAATTGAGTTGCAGGTAGCCGCGGCTCAAGGGCATCACGTTGGTGGGCCGCGCAGAGATGAAGCGTTTGCCGCAGTCGTCGGCGATCTCCCCAGTGGTGCACTCTAGGGGGCTGCCGGTTGCCGTGCAGCGCGCGCCGTAACCGTCGAAGAACACCTGCCGACATGCAGAGCTCGTGCAATTTCAAATTCAAATGTTTGTAAAGCTTATGGGACTTAACTAGGGGGTCATCAGTCCCTAAACTTACAAACTACTGATGAACTAGCTGATCCTAAGGACTGCACAACCCTAGGGGGGATTCGAAGCCCCGACCGTAGTGGCCGTGCAGACCGTGACTGGAGCGCCTCAGTAGCCTCGACCACCGCGACCGGCTCGTGCAGTTTCCAGGCCAAAGGGAGACAGAGTGCAGGTAGTGGAATGTCAAAGGTGAACGGCACTTGGACCTCAAAATTTCGTTGATTGTTTAGGTACACTTATCGTATTTTAGTGTAATGGACATTAACAGTCATACAGTAATGTACACTGATAATGAGGTACGAGTGTACGTGTTCAATACACCGTATTTTGTGTTGTACCTTTTGGTGATCGTATAGAGGGTGTTACAAAAAGGTACGGCCAAACTTTCAGGAAACATTCCTCACACACAAAGAAAGAAAATACAGGGTGTCCAGAAAAAGGCTCCCTGACTTCAAAATTAAATATCTCGAAAACAAATATCCATAGAGGAATGCAGTAAACCGTATGTTTATTGTGAAAGCTGTAAGAAGTTTATACAGCAGTTTGAAATAATAGTTACAAAAGCTGCTAACAGATGGCGCTGTACGCTGTGCAGCTCATATCAGCATACATAAGTGAAATAATGGTATGAAAATACTCTTTGCAAACAATCACATGGCAATGTTTTCAAAATGTTCACCATTGGCACTACAGAGGTGGCGCAAACGAAGAATGAAATTCGCCATCACATATCGTAGTGTCTCAACCGAAATGGATTCACATGCCACAGAGATCACCGATTCAAGCTCGTCCAGCGTGGCGGGATGCTTCGGGTAGACCATGTCTTTCACTGTGCCCCACAAAGAAAAGTCACAGGGAGTCAAATCCGGCGAATATGGAGACCTATCCATGCCTGACCAGTAAATTTGGGATATTCCAAAGCAATGATTGGATTCCCGAAGTATTCCTCAAGAAAGCGAAACACTTGTTCGGTTCGATGTGGTCGGCCTCCATCTTGCATAAACCATTCAGTACCTGGTAGATTCACTAACGCTTGCTGTGTGGCAACAAATTGTTCCAAAATTGCAACGTAACGAGCACCAGTGACCGTTTCTCGAATGAAAAAAGGGCCAATAATGCCTCTGCTGTATACTGCAGCCCACGCAGTAACTTTAGGAGAATACAGGGGTTTCGCTTCACATCAATATGGCTTTTCGGAACCCCAAAATCACCAGTTCTGCTTATTCACGTATCCATTAAGTTGGAAGTACGATTCATCTGAAAACCAGATGCAGCCAACATCAAATCCTTCACTATCAATCATTGTGAGCATCTGATTAGCAAATGCAACCCTTTGTTGCATAGCTCGTACGGGTATGGCTTGGTGCGTTTGAATTTTGAACGGAAACATGTTTAGGCTCTTTCTCAGTATTTTCCGCGTTCTGGAACGCTTTAAACCAGTCTCTGATGCAACTCTACGGACGGATGACATTGGATTTTGCTGAATAATTCCAGACACTGTGGTGATATTTCCATGCGTAACTGTGGTTTGCTTGGGGCCAACAAGCTCCACTAGATCATCAGTTACGCTGCCTGTTAGTTGAAATTTTGCGAAGAGCGTACGAATGGTTTTCGCATAGGGTCCTTTTGGAACATTAAATCGTGCTTGAAAACTTGTCCTTGTTGCCGTAGGACTCTCTTCTAACCTGTCAGAAAAACGCGTTGTTCAATGGAGTACATGGATTTAATCTCTTCCTTTGGTACGCTAACCCCCTTTCACGTTTCAATAGTGGAACTGATCGCTCTGGGCTTCGTATCACTATTTATACCAGGCATAACATATGGCGATTACAGCGCCATCTGTTAGCATCTTTTATAGCTATTATTTCAAACTGCTGTATAAACTTCTTACAGCTTTCACAATAAACATACCGTTTACTGCATTTCTCTATCGATCTTTGTTTTCGAGATATTTAATTTTGAAATCAGGGACATGTGTCCGGAAACGCTTAATTTCAATGTTAGATCTCATTTTAGTATTTCTCTTTAAAAGTAGAGGAAGGTTCAGTGCTTGTTGACTTCAGTGCTTGTGTTGACATGCGACTCATTGATCTACAGTACTAGTCAAGCACATCAGTACGTAGCATCAACTGGTTAGTGTTCATCACGTACGTGGTTTTGCAGTCAGTGCAATGTTTACAAATGCGGAATTGGCAGATGCCCATTTGATGTATGGATTAGCCGTGGCAATAGCCGTGGCGCGGTACGTTTGTATCGAGACAGATTTCCAGAACTAAGGTGTCCCGACAGGAAGACGTTCGAAGCAGTTGATCGGCGTCTTAGGGAGCACGGAACATTCCAGCCTATGACTCGCGACTGGGGAAGACCTAGAACGACGAGAACACCTGCAATGGACGAGGCAATTCTTCGTGCAGTTGACGATAACCCTAATGTCAGCGTCAGAGAAGTTGCTGCTGTACAAGGTAACGTTGACCATGTCGCTGTATGGAGAGTGCTACGGGAGGACCAGTTGTTTCCGTACCATGTACAGCGTGTGCATGCACTATCAGCAGCTGATTGGCCTCCACGGGTACACTTCTGCGAATGGTTCATCCAACAATGTGTCACTCCTCATTTCAGTGCAAATGTTCTATTTACGGATGAGGCTTCATTCCAACGTGATCAAATTGTAAATTTTCGCAATCAACATGTGTGGGCTGACTAGAATCCGCACGCAATTGTGCAATCACATCATCGACACAGATTTTCTGTAAACAAAAAAAAAACAAAAACAAAAAAACAAAAAAAAGCTTGTATAGGTTGATCTGACTGTTAGTAAAATCTTGTCTTGGGGTTGTTAATCGTATTTTCCCATCTGTCTATTTTGCTTGATTCTCTATTGTCGAGATTTGTTTATAGAATAAGGAGCTATTTAGGTATCCTTTAAATAAATTGTTCTTTAAACTGCCAAATGTTGTTACTTGGGGCTTCCTTCAAACCTAAACCTAGTTCACACACCTACAACATTACATGCAGACATTTGGGGCACAACTCCCGGGGGTTATGGGGTGGCGACAGGAAGAGCATCCGGCCACCCCGTAAATATTAACACACGACAAATCCGTATTTAACAAAGAGCCCTGCATGTGGGGGAACATGGCCAAAAAGAAATCTAATATATAAAGCAGAGTGTCCGTATATTTGTACGTGTTGCATACAAATCTACAGTTTTGTTCAAATCTTTATGAACTTTTGAACACGTAAGCTTCAATCCATGATGAAGGTCGACGTAAGTGTAAGAATCATTTTCTCCTAAACCATTGGACCCATTTCATCCACATTTGGTACGCACATTCCTTACCAGGAGGTAACAATTGCTGCATGGTTAAGAATCACATACAGCACATGGTTCAAAAGATGACCAATAGAAATCGCATAAAATGCCATACAATGCGGCGAGACTTTCGAAATACACTGTATGACAATGACAGAACTTCGCTACTTGCAACAAACTTTAAACATAATTTCAAACCTTAATTAAACTTTTTCTCGCTAGTAACCATAGAAAAATGAAGAAAGGACAAAAAGTTTCTCGCTTACTACTTTTCCGCTGTTTATGGAGTAAAACTACGGCTCTCGTTGTGACGTTACAATTTATAAATTCTACACTACAAATTGTAGCCGCAATAAAATTTTACAGACAGTATACACGCATATAGTTTAGTGTACGTTCTTAATTGTATCACAGTACGACGCGTAGTTCATTAGATATGAGCACATAAAAAATGTTCAAATGTTTGTTAAGCTTATGGGACTTAACTACGGGGTCATCAGTCCCTAAACTTACAAACTACTTATGAACTACCTTATACTAAAGACGGCACAAATATCCATGCCCGAGGGGGGATTCGAAACCCCGACCGTAGTGGCCGTGCAGACCGTGACTGAAGCGCCTCAGTCTCCTCGGCCACCGCGGCCGGCATATGAGCACATAAACAGTAACGTTCATGCCGCACCAAGTTTTAATCTATTACTTCTTTACTACTAATTGTATTCCCAAGAGATTTTACTAACATACAGCCCTTATACAAATGAATATATACCTGAAAAATGTCAGGAATAAATAAATAAATAAGCACCAGGGCAACGCCGGGTTTTCAGCTAGTAAATAGATAAATATTCACGGTGGAAAAAAATCACCCTGTGTAGACGTATCGGAAAACTGGAAGTACCTGCAGGTCGGGTACTTCGTTGGTAGCGTATGAAGAGTAGAAGAAGCCAGTGGTCTGTGTGAGTCCGGTGCTGGACATGGGGCCGTCGCGGTTGGTGAGGAACTCCTGGATGGAGTAGTTGGTGAGCACCTCGGTGGACTGCTCGTCGATGTAGAAGCCGACGCCCACAGAGACGTGGTTGTGCAGGTTCTGGCCGACGCCGGGGAGCTCGTGCACCACCTCGATGCCCACGCTGACCAGGTGGTCGGCGGGCCCGACCCCGGACAGCATGAGCAGCTGCGGCGAGCCGATGGCGCCCGCCGACAGCACCACCTCGCGCCGGGCCGCCGCCGTGTGCAGCGCGCCGCTCGAGTCCAGGTACTGCACGCCGTACGCCCGCTTGGCGATCGGCTCGATCAGCACCTTGGTCACGTGCGCGTTGATGCCCACCTCGATGTTGTCGCGGCTCTCCGCCGCCGGCCGCAGGTACGACCTGGAAAACAGCGCCAGGTCAGCACTGCACTGCTCGAGTACCACATTCTTAATGTCTAGATCCGGATCTCATACATTCTAGCAGTGGCGAATATACGAGGGTTCTTTTTTAAGTAAAGGCTAGTTTACACGACGACACTACGTTCCATGAAACTGCGCTACTGGCCATTGTGCATTCGCAGCAGGCCTTCGCGCAACTCGTTGACGGAACTAATTAGTTTCGGCACGATCCAACTTTGGCGAAACTGATTGCGCGTGTTTTTAGGTTAGGTTATTTTTGTGTCCCAACTTCGTCGCCGCTTTTGTGTCCCAGCCTCGTCGTAGGTGTCGGTGGCCGAGTGGAACGAGACCGACACAGTAACAAAGACAGCACGCCGGTGCAGGTACGGAGGGGAGCAGCCAGAAACTACAAACACTAGAGTAAATTAGAAAGAGATATATATTGCACAGAATGTAACAATATTTAACTTTTACATAGTACTGCAGACTGTTGATACATAGTTGTTAGAGGCCTGCCTAGTGCCTGTACGATAGCAAAGTCTTCACTGGTGCCTATCTGATTACGAAGGTCCTAACTGGTTGCTAACTCAGTCCCAAGTGACCGATGTCTTTCCGTGGTGGCCACGAGCGGGGTTGCAGCAGAGGGCGCTCGTGGCTGTCGTGAGAACGCCGCGCCGTGTGTGCATGGCGGCGCGCGGCGAAAGTAGGTGGCGCGCACTTTGTACTTGTGCGACACCACAGTTATGACCAATACAGAACAAAATACAACATAAGGGGGGGGGGGAGAAATAATTCCGTTTTTGAACATATATGCGTTGCGTATGTGTTTGAGCGATTTTAACGGCGTGTTAGTGCTCTTCTGGCAATTATTTGTGAAGTTAAATATTGATGGGTTGACGATTAGTGAATTGCAGACTAAAATACATCCAATTTGAAATACCTATACAAACGAAGTATGGCAATTGTGGATTTCGGAACACGGTACAAGTACTCAGAGACGAATATCTACTTGACAAGAAACGTAATGCAATTTGTAATTTCAGTTCTGGTAACTATGCTTCACACATAACGGTAACTTGTTTCTTTATTGCTTTACTAACTCTGTTTAAAAGGAACGTTAACTCCTCTGGTGACATTCTAAGTTGATTAAAATAACTTCTAGGGTCTTCAATCACAATTTCTTTCAGCAAGGTCGCTGAGCAACAGAGCTGGCGTCTTTTTTAATCCAGTCACGAAACCAAACACGTTTCTTATTCTTTTTATG
Source organism: Locusta migratoria (assembly GCA_026315105.1). NCBI lineage: Eukaryota > Metazoa > Arthropoda > Insecta > Orthoptera > Acrididae > Locusta > Locusta migratoria. Next base: position 280,595,787 of record CM048747.1, on the reverse strand, counting down.
TATAGTCTTATGCAGCGACTTCACACTGACAAGCAATAGATTCGCCACAACTCGTACAGCTACCAAAACTTTCATTTTACGGCGACTACGGAACTCACAAAACAACGAAACTGAAGTGTATGTTATTGGCGCCGTGTCGACAGACATACACGAAACTAGTTGCGCGCAATTCATTTCATGCAACGAGTTTCGCAACCTAGTGTCGTCGTGTAGACTAGCAATAAGGACCGTTCGCACGTATAGTCCCGTAGTTCGCTCGGACCCCGCAACAAGCCACCGCGCCACTTGCCGGCATCCTTCCCGTTCACACTGATGCCAGTTGCAGCTCTGTAGCTGACGTGGGCGCGTCGCTGTGCTACTTTATAATGTTTACGATTATTGAATCGCCCGTCGCGTGTGAGATACGGTCAGTGATACGTTTTTTGACCTCGAGAAGCCTATCAGCTGCAGAAATTCATCGTCAGTTAACATAAGTTTATGGCTTGAATTTTAATGTGTGAAGATAAAGTGAGTCAATGGGTTAGAGAGTTTAAAAATGGCCGTCAAAAAGTCCATGACGAAGAACGCTCAGGCCGGCCCTCTGTGATCACTGATGATTTGGTGGCAGCAGTCGAAACAAAGATTCGTGAGGACAGAAGATTCACAATTTCCACTCTTTCTTTGGAATTTCCACAAGTTTCAAGTTAAGTTTTGCACAAAATTTTGTCTGAAAACCTAAACTTTAAGAAACTGTGTTCTCGGTGGGTACCCAGTCTCCTCACAGAGGACCACAAAGGGAAGAGATTTGCCACTTCATTGGACTTTTTGATTCGTTACGAGGAAGAAGGGGATGACATGTTGAGTCAAATTGTCACTGGTGATTAAACATGGGTATCCCGTATCACTCCCGAAAGCAAGCGACAATTGATGGAATGGCGACACACAACCTCACCCGTCAACGTCAAAGCCAAACAGACGCTGTCAAAGCGCAAGATTATAGCAACTGTGTTCTGGAACCGTTTTGCTAGTGGACTGAATGCCACGAGGAACGACAATCAACTCAGATGCCTACTGTGCAACTCTAAAGAAGCTCCGCAGAGCAATTCAAAACAAAAGGCGCGGGATGCTGACAAAAGTAGTTTTGCTCCTGCACGATAACACTAGGCCTCACACCTCTAAAAAAACTCGGGATTTGATTGATTCTCTTGGCTGGGAAGTTTTGGACCATGCACCATGCAGCCCCGACCTTGCTCCTAGCGATTTTCACGACCTGAGAAACAGCGCCAGGTCAGCACTGCAGTGCCGTAATCACCAACTCAAGTACCACAACCTTAATGTCTAGTTCCGTATCTTACACATTGTAGCAGTGGCGAATATAGAACATTCGTGGTAGGGCGAATGTAAAGATAAGTAATTTTGAGTAGACATTCCATGATATTTCGTATCAGTTTTACTGCTCATATTCGAAAGATAATTTGCGCTGACGCCCCTTTTACTTTATGAGGTCAATGTTTTTTTTATGTTTTGGTCGATCGTATTTCGGGCTTGCAGCCGGATCACGTTGACCTCTTGATATATCAGCTGACAAACATGCAGTCATCTTCAGCTTGAGTACGAGGCTGAAGATTACTGATTTTTGGCCCACTTTAGGTTACCGTAGTAACACTAAAAGTGGGCCTTTCCGTTCGTTTTTTTTTTTTTTTTTTTTTTTTTACAGCTCGAAATTTAAATGAAAATAACGGCTTAACCATGCATCTGACACGAAAATTGAATGAACCGAATTTGTATAGGAGAAAATTCTCTACAACTTTGCTCTCTTACGTTTTCTTCATATCTCGTATCGTTTCACACATATATGTAAAAATAACGGCGATTTTGGGATTATGTCTGTCTGTCTGTCCGTCTGTCTGGTTGTCCGTAACGTGTTCCCTGTTTTTAAGACGAACCTTTCAACCGATCAGCACCAAATTTTGCACACATAATTATAGGCTGCCAGAGACCAGAACCTCCATTTTTCAAATTTTTCGGACAAAAAGTACGTTAGTAATACAAAAAAAAAGCCGTTTGTAATATAATTATAATTGCAAACGAATCGCTCACCTGACACGAAAATTGACCTTTTTCTTTTTTTTTAATCTTATGGGACTTAACTACGGGGTCATCAGTCCCTAAACTTACAAACTACTTACGAACTAGGACGGCACAAATATCCATGCCCGAGGGGGGATTCGAACCCCCGACCGTAGTGGCCGTGCAGACCGTGACTGAAGCGCCTCAGTCCCCTCGGCCATCGCGGCCGGCGAAAATTGATAACCTAATTGCTAGAGAACCTGATTGGTAGAGTGGAAAATTCTCTACAACTTCGCTCTATTATGTTTTTTTTTCATATCTTGCATCGTTGCAGAAATATTTGAAAAAATAACGACGATTTGACGATGTCTGTTTGACTGTAACGTGTTCCCACTTTTTAGGTCGAACCGTTCAACCGATCGGCACCAAATTTTCCAGACATAATTGTTGGCTACCAGAGACCAGAACCTCGCTTTTTGAAATATTTCGGACAAGAAATACGTTAGTAATACCAAAAAAGGCCGTTTGTAATGTAATTTTAATTGAAAATAAACCGTTCATTTGATGCGAAAATTGAATAAACGAATTTGTAGAGGAGAAAATTCTCTACAACTTTGTTCACCTTATGTTTTTGTCATATCTCGTATCGTTTCAGAGATATTTGCAAAAATAACAGAGTTTTGACACCCTCCATTAAATTAACGAAAACCAGCTGTTCGTAGATGTCACGTGACATTCCTCGCCCCGAACTGTCTCTGGCATACGTAATCTTGCGTTGCGTATTTGACGATTTTCTTCTTGTAATTTGCACGTTGTCATGGCAATGGCGCACTGAAGAATTAACAAAGACGTCTTCCTTCGTATGATAAATGATATGCCATATTAGCATCAGTTAACAACGGCCATCAATAGTATGAGATTAAATCACACAATTCTTAAATGTTAGCTGTAGCGTAGTGGGCAAAGTGTCAGTGGTTCGGATCCCGCCAATACCTATTTTTTTCCTACAGGGGTTTCAAACACTCTTATTAATTAATTTTTTATTATTTAGGTCCAAAATGTTTGCAAAAACTTATAAAACTACAAATCTAAAGTGGGCCGTAAAACACGTCAGAGCGATTTTTTTTATTGGTATTTTAAAGCCACTGTAGGTGGCAGGCTCGCCGCAGCTTCATTGCTGTTCTTCAGCCGAGCGTATTTACAATGTTGACAAGGTGATAAAAACAGAGAAAGGTGATAAAATTTGATGAATTTAAAAACCAAAATGGAGATTAAAATGAAGAAAACAGACATAAAGTAAAGAAGTTGAAGTAAAACATATTCAGAATTAAAACTGCCACGGTGGTTAAAATTACACACAGATAGAAGTTAAAAACCCAGGGTAGTTAAAAGCACATTGGTGGAGCACACTACACGATGACGAAGACAATGTTTGAAACAGACGGTACACTAATATTCTGCCTGATTAGCGGCTGCTTAAGTATTAAAATACCACTTGGGCACGAAGCACAAACACTGGCACAACACTAAACGGCGCACTGTTAAAATATGTCGAACCGGGGGCCACACAGTGGGAAAGGGGGAGGAAGGGGAAGCGCGGTGGGAGAAGGACGAGAGGGGAAGGGGAGAGGGAGGAGAGGGGAAAGCGCAAGGACTCATCGTAGGAAGGAGCGGGGACAGGAGAGCCAAGCGAGGGAGTGGACAGGGATGGGAGTGGGGAGGAAGGGAGACATACAAATACGGGGAGGGACTAAGGTTGAAAGGAGGGGTAGACGTCGAGACGGAGGGCGTCATCCGACAGAGGGAGTTGATGGAAGCACAGAGTAACATACACAGAGAAGCAGCCCCCTCTAAACCACTGTCCTACACTCCCCTCGTAGTTCCGTAAGATGCTAGCAGTTATCAGGCGGTACCCTGGCTTAGTACCGGTAGACCACACTAGAGGCACTTCTGAGGGTGCCTCTCTTACGTCATAGGGTAGCGTGGAGGGGAAGCTGAGAGGGAGCCACGGCTGTGTCGTCCGGCTTGCTGGCGTTAGAGGGGAGGTGGTGGTGGGGACAGCCGCTCCCTGCCGCCTGCTCTGGCCAGTTTAAAGGGCTGCTTCTGACCGCAGCGCCATCATGGGACATCTTACGGAACTGCTTCAGCATCCCCCGCCCCGCACCCCTGAGCATGGGACCGGGCCCTTACGGAGGTTTCCCATCTGTATATATCTGTGACGGAAGTTACCCTCGGAGAGGACTCGGAGAGTGTGGAGGTGAAGGGAAGGAGGGATAAGAAGGTATCGGCGTGGCAGAGGCCCAGGATGCAGCAAGAGGTGGGAGACAACTGGGTGGCCAGATTCTATTTTAAAGGACACATAGCGGAGGCGGAGGTGTTCAAGGAACTTCAGAAGGTGAGGGAATCAAGTCGTAGAGGATCCGTGTGGGGGATGGGTGGCGGAAAAGATTAATGATGCGCGTCGTTCTATATATACTGGGCCGGCGGCGCCTGCTCAGTGAGGATTTATACTAGCACGCCCCCTATTGAAATTGGCGCGTTCTGCAGCAGAAGCGGGCCACATCTGTGTAATAGTGTACTTACATTCGCGCCATCTGTCGGAATACTCCTTCGCGCATCTAAAGCGTGTTGGTCGAAAGAAATCAGTTTTCCTCAGAAGTCGTGCTAGATGTAGACCTATGTCTCTGTGAAGCGATTAAAGAAATTACAGGTTTTCATGCTTTATCCATTTGAATGCCAACATCCCGATTAATCAGGTCTTCTGTCGACCGTATTTCAACGGACTACTTAATAATCGAATCACAAAAGGATCTTGTCATTGATAAAAATTTTGTTGAAGAATAATCCATTGAGTGTCCCGTGGAAATACAGTGTTATGCTATGGCTGAATTGTTGCTGGCGCTCATGCTGCACTCATCTTTCCATGTTGTAGAGTAGTTTGGCCAGTGTAGGATTGGTCACATTGACAAGGGATCTAATAAATTCCCGCCTGCCTCAGACCCAAATCACCCTTCAGAGAGCCACGCAAAGCCGAGATCTTCTCAGGTGGTCGAACTATCACTTTTACACATTTCTTCTTTAGAATTCTTCCTACTTTAGAAGAGAGGTTGACCACATACGAAAGGAACGCCCTGAACCTGATTACATCCTTATTTTCTTCATCTACATCTACATACATACTCCGCAATTCACCGTAAGGTGCGTGGCGGAGGGTACACTGTACCACTACTAGGCATTTCCTTTCCTATTCCACTCCCAAATTGAACGAGGAAAAAAAGAATGCCTATATGCCTCCGTACGAGCCCTAATTTCTCTTATCTTGTCTTTGTGATCTTTATGCGAAATGTAAGTAGGCGGCAGCAAGATCGTACTACACTCAGCTTCAAATTCCGGCCCTCTAAATTTACTTAACAGAAATTCACGAAAAGAACGTCGTCTTTCTTCCAGCGATCCCCAATTGAGTTGCCGGAGCATTTCCGTGACACTCGCGCATTGGTCGAACCTACCGGTAACAAATCTAGCTGCTCGCCTCTGAACCGCCTCTATGTCTTCCTTTAAACTTGTGGTGTCGCACAAGTCCAAAGTGCGCGCCACCTACTTTCGCCGCGCGGCGCCATGCACGCACGGCGCGGCGTTCTTACGACGACAGCCACGAGCGCCCTCTGCGGCAACTCCGCTCGTGGCCACCAGTGAACGACATCGTTCACTTGGGACTGAGATAGCAACCAGTTAGGACCTTCGTAATCAGATAGGCACCAGTGAAGACTTGGCTATCGTATAGGCACTAGGAAGCAGTACTAGGCAGGCCTCTAGCTCAACTATGCATCTGCAGTACTCTGTAAAAGTTAAGTATTGTATAAATTCTGTTCAATATATATCTCGTTATAATTTACCCTAGTGTTTCTAGTTCCTGGCTGCTCACCTCCGTAACTGCACCAGCGTGCTATCTATATTCCTTTGTCGGTCTCATTCCACTCGGCCACCGACACCTACGACGGAACGGGACGCAAAAGCGGCGACGAGGCTGGGACACAAAAGTGGCGACGAGGATGGGATACAATAGTGGCGACGAGGAGTGATAGACGATCCGTGGACCAGCCCGCTTGCAGCAGCCAGACAGCAGCAGTCGGAGCACGCAGAAATTGCTCCCACCCACCCACCCTTATTATAAGATTTTTGGGGGAACATTTTCAGTTACGTGTTTGTGGACTTTTTTGTTGCAGAGCGTCCTCTTTCATATTGCATTTGTGTTTTGTTATAATTTACTTGTATGCGCGGCGCCTAATCCGTCAGCATGGCCGCTAACCCGAATCCAAACTTAATGGAAATTATTCAGTTACAGACGGCGCAAATCACACAACTCCTGCAAGCAGTGGCCCAGCTCACAGCGCAAGCAGCTAACCAACAACAACAGCCGCCGCTTCAGCAGCCAACACCTGCCGCCGCAACGCTTCCTACGTTTCGCCAGTACAACGAACGTGAGGAAGAATGGAGCGACTACTTCGCACAGTTTCAAGAACTCGTCGCGGCTCATCAAATTAAAGGTCAGAAAGTGAAGCATCTGTTTTTATCTGTGGTGGGCACCAACACCTTCGTGTTACTGAAAAAACTTTTCCCTGACGCATCTCCTCGTGATGTAGACTTTGAACAAATAGTAGAGGAACTAATGGACAAATTAGGACAGTCTCGTTTCTTTTCTAAGATTGATTTAGCAGAGGCATACTTACAGATTCCACTTGATGACGAGTCAAAAAAGTTTTTCGTCATTAATACTCACATGGGCCTTTTTCAATTTCAACGCCTACCCTTTGGCAGTTCTTCCGCCCCCGCTATTTTTCAGCGTTTTTTGGAACAGCTGACAGTTTCTGTACCGTGTTGCTCGAACTATTTAGATGATATTGTGGTATCCGGACGTACAGTTGAAGAACATTTAGCAAACCTGGAGTGCCTTTTCAAAGTTTTGACTGCAGCAGGTCTACGTTGCAATAAAGCAAAGTGTTCGTTTTTTCAAACTGAAATAGAGTACCTAGGCCATGTGATTAATGCCCAAGGAATCCATCCCATACAGTCACATCTTCGAGCAATCAAAGACTTGCCTCCTCCTAAGAATGTGCATGAATTGCAAGCAGTAATGGGAAAACTTAGCTATTATTTTAGATTTATTCCCAATGCCTCTCAGATTGCAGCTCCACTGCATCACTTACGTAGGAAGAATGTTCCTTTTGTGTGGTCTAAAGATTGCCAAGTTGCCTTTACCAACTTAAAGTGTGCACTACTCAGTGATGCATGTTTGATTCCCATTGAACTCTCGTCGGGTTGCACAGGAAACAGCTGCGGATGCAGACCTAAGTGTGGTAGCACGTTTTGTTCGCTCAGGGTGGCCTGCCAGAGCCAAAGACATTGATCGGCCTCTGGTTCGACGTTACTTTGCACAACGTCATGCATTATCTTTAAGTCAGGGTGTACTGTTGTTGCATACCGACAACGACCAAACAAGGGTGATTGTTCCTCGTTCCCTGCAACGAGAAGTATTACGCCTCCTGCATCAAGGACATTGGGGTATTGTTAGGACAAAGCAATTGGCCAGACGTCATTGTACCTGGGTTGGTATGGACGCTCAGATAGAGAGCATGACGTCACAGTGTACGGTTTGTGCGGAGCATCAGGCGGCTCCTCCGCAACGTTTCTGAGACTGGCCTCGCCCCAAGGGACCATGGCAACGATTACACATTGACTTTGCCGGACCTTTCTGGAATACGCGCTGGTTAATTGTTGTAGACGCTTTCAGCAAGTTTCCTTTCGTGATTGCCATGAACTCAACGACGGCGTCTAGTACAATCAGTGCCTTAACATCAGTGTTTTGCATCGAAGGTTTGCCTGAAACTATCGTCAGTGACAATGGACCTCAGTTTGTTAGTGCGGAATTTCAACAGTTTTGTCGTGTGAATGGCATTCAGCATATTACCACTGCACCTTTTCACCCTCAGTCCAATGGTGAAGCAGAACGTTTCGTTCGAACATTCAAGTCTCACATGGAGAAGATGAAAGGTCAGCACTCCAGGCAGCAAGTTCTTCAAATTTTCCTGTCTATGTATCGATGCATGCCACGTGACGGCCCGTCTCCTGCCGAGCTGCTACACGGCCGCCGTCACCGCACTCTCCTTCACCTGCTGCAGCCTCCCACGCACCGAGTCGGTTCGTATGGCGCTACGCGTTTTCAGGTTTCTACGCCGGTGCTGTACAGGGTGTTTGCTGGTATGTAGAAGACATGGTTGCCAGGCACAATTCAGCGCGTGCTCGGTCGCAATATGTATGTTGTACGTTCTTCCACAGGGTCGGAGCTGCGGCGCCACGCAAACCAATTGCGCTTGCACAGGCCGCGCGATCCTGTCTCCGGTTTCTTGATTCCAGACCCAGTTCACCGCCAGGGAGCACAGCCACATCGCTCGCCGCCGGGCCCAGCTTCCCCGGGCTACGAGTTCCCGATGGATGTCGACGCGCCTCCTACGCAGTCGGCCCCTCCGCCTCCGTCGCCGCCGCAGATGACAGCGTCACCGAGAGGGACTCCGGGACCGTGCGGCCCCCCCCCCCCCCCCCAGATTGGGCCACGCACCTCAGAAGATGACCTGCTCCCTCTGGGCGGGGGTGTGCGCCCTTCCTCAGGTTTCGCCAGGTTTCCTGGAGGATCGCAAGGCGGATACCGGGGCGCGGACGGCGTCTCGATCCCAGCCTCAGCTACGACGCCCGTCCCACCAGTAACGCCCCCGCCCAGGCCCTCCTCCCAGTGCCGTCGCCGTGGCCCTCTCAGCCCTACGCCACGACGGCGCGGCGGTTTGGGGGGGAGGGGTATGGTGTCGCACAAGTCCAAAGTGCGCGCCACCTACTTTCGCCGCGCGCCGCCATGCACGCACGGCGCGGCGTTCTTACGACGACAGCCACGAGCGCCCTCTGCGGCAACTCCCCTCGTGGCCACCAGTGAACGACATCGTTCACTTGGGACTGAGATAGCAACCAGTTAGGACCTTCGTAATCAGATAGGCACCAGTGAAGACTTGGCTATCGTATAGGCACTAGGAAGCAGTACTAGGCAGGCCTCTAGCTCAACTATGTATCTGCAGTACTCTGTAAAAGTTAAGTATTGTATAAATTCTGTTCAATATATATCTCGTTCTAATTTACCCTAGTGTTTCTAGTTCCTGGCTGCTCACCTCCGTAACTGCACCAGCGTGCTATCTATATTCCTGTGTCGGTCTCATTCCACTCGGCCACCGACACCTACGACGGAACGGGACGCAAAAGCGGCGACGAGGCTGGGACACAAAAAAACTGATCTGCTGCGGGTCCCAAACACTTGAGCAATACTCAAGACGTGGTCGTACAAGCGTTTTATACGCGGTCCCCTTTCCAGGTAAAATACATCTTCCCAAAATTCTCCCAATAAATCGAAGTAGGCTGTCCGCCTTACAATTGTCCTTACATGTCCGTTCCATTTCATGTCGCTCTGCAATGTTACGCCTAGATATTTTGATGACGCGACAGCATCAAGAAGCAGCTCACTACTAATGCTGTATTCGAACATTATAGCATTGTTTTTATACTCATGCGCATCACCTTACATTTTTCTATATTGAGAGCTAGCTGCCATTCTTCGCACCAACTAGAAATTTTGTCTAAGTCATCCTGTATGCTATTACAGCCAGTTACAGACGACACCCTCCCATACACCACAGCATCATCAGCAAACAGCCGCAAACTACAACTCAATGTGTCCATCAGATCATTTATATAGATAGAAAATAATAGCGGTCCTATCACACTCCCCTGGGGCACGCCTGACGATACACTCGTCTCTGATGAACACTCGCCGTCGAGAACAACGTACTGCGTTCTATTACTTAGGAAGTCTTCCAGCCAGTCACAAATCTGTGAACCTATTGCATAAGCTCGTATCTTCGTTAGCAGTCTGCAATGTGGCACCGCGTAAAACGCCTTTTTGAAGTCGAGACAATCACAATCCGCCTGTTGCCCTTCATCCATGGCTCGCAAGATGTCATGTGAGAAAAGGGCAAGCTGAGTTTCATATGAACGATGTTTCCTAAACCCGAGCTGATTCATGGAAAGAAGCTTTTCCGTTTCAAGGAAATTTACTATATTCTAACTGAGAATATGCTCTAAAATTCTACATGAAACTGATGTCAACGATATTGGCCTGTAATTGCGTGAGTCAGTTCTCTTTCCTTTCTTATAAACGGGAGTCACCTGCGCTTTTTTCCAATCACTAGGAACTTTGCGCTGAATTAAAGATTCGCGATAAATGCAAGCTAAGTAGGGGGCCAATGCCGCAGAATACTCTTTGTAAAACCGAACTGGTATTCCAACCGGACCAGCAGACTTCTTCGTATTTAGCTCTCTCAGCTGCTTCTCTACACCGAAAATACCTATTGCTATGTCCCCCATTTCGGAATTAGTACGTTGATCAAATGATGGTACATTTGTGTGGTCCTCCTCCGTTTGTTTTCTTCTATTACTGCCCCGGAATGATCAAGGAGTGACTGGACAGTGGGCTTTGACCCACTTATCGATTTTACATAGGACCAGAATTTTTTCGGGTTCTCGGAAAGATCTTTTGCTAAGGTTTGGCTCTGATAATTATTGTATGCTTCGCGCATCGATCTTTTTATAGACGCACGAATCTCTACTAACTTTTGCCTGTCATCATTTGCGTTTTCTTTTTTTAATAGAGAGTGCAACAGCCTTTGCTTTCTCAGCAGCTTTCTACCATTATTATTATACCACGGTGGATCTTTTCCATCCTTAATCGTCTTTACTGGCACATATTTCTCTAACCCTTTATTAACAATGCACTTAAATTTAGTCCACAATTCCTCTACATCCATAGTCCCGGAATTAAACGATGCCCATTCACTTTCTAAGTGCGATCAACATTTGCTTATCGGCTCTTCCCAACAAAAACACGCTCCTAGCCTTCTTGATTGGTTTATGAACGTTAGTCACCATCGACGCTATGACGATGTCATGATCACTAATTCCTGTCTCTACACAGACATCGTTAATAAGGTCAGGCCTGTTTGTGGCTATAAGGCCTAGAATATTTCCATTGCGCGTGGGTTGCCGGTTTAACTGCTCAAGACAGTTTTCGGAGAATGTGTCCAAAAGTAGCTCGCAAGACTGCTTGTCTGTACCGCCTGAAATGTAACTAGCGAGGCCCCAATCTATACTCTTAAGGTTGAAGTCACCTCCGACTAATATTACATGGCCCGGATACCTATGCACTACCTGGTGTAGACTTTCTTTGAATGATTCTAAAACTGCTACAGCAGCACTGGGGGGCCGGTGGTTGTTTACATTTCTTCCACGTTACAGCTGTGCGGATTTGGCGTACAGAATATACTTTTTCTCTTAAGACTGTTTGCAAATGTTCTATTTATTTATGCAGGCTGTTATCAGATACCAGATGTGCCCGGTGCACCAGGGTACGTAGCACACCTGTGGTTTGTGCAGAGTGGTGGCAGCTTGTCGCTTGCAAATATAGATCTTCGCGTGTGGGCTTCCGGTAGGTGGAGTGACCCAGAGACCAAAAAAAAAAAAATGTTCAAATGTTTGTTAAGCTTATGGGACTTAACTACGGGGTCATCAGTCCCTAAACTTACAAACTACTTATGAACTACTTACAAACTAGGACGGCACAAATATCCATGCCCGAGGGGGGATTCGAACCCCCGACCGTAGTGGCTGTGCTGACCGTGACTGGAGCGCCTCAGTCACCTCGGCCACCGCGGCCGGCGACCCAGAGACCCATCAGATCTTAGACGAGGACATCCAGAAGCGGCAGGGTCTTTTTCGACCTCCATGGTAAATTGAATGTTCTTGTGGATGGAATTTAATTTTGACAATAAATCATAAATAATATAGCTATTTTTAAAATTGACACGAATTTCACACCACTAACACGTTACTTCCATCACTAATACAGGGAATTACGACTGTCCACCACGGTGATGTATTCAAACATCATTCAATAAAACAATTCAGATACCATACTTAGTTTTTTCTTTATATTCATTATTTCGGGGAAGGCCCAGCCCCCTGCCCCCCACCTCCAACCCCTTATATACGTTACTGCACTCTAGATGTTATCTCTATAGACTGGGTGCCCCACTTATACATTTCACCCCAAATATCTCTAAAATAAAAATAGATATTGAAAACAGACTTTCGCGGGCATGTAAGTACGCCAGGAGCTTACAAAAGCAAATACTATGAGACATTCCAAAACGTAAACAAATATATATTTTCAAAACAAACTTAATTTCTTTGGACGCTTCCATATTCTTTCTTGTGCAATAAATAGCATGAAAAATTACAGAAAGAATGGCGTTGCTTGAATCCCAATACACCAATTACATCCAGAGATATTGAGAAGTGAAGTTCGCAAATAAAGGCAACGCGCAGGTAGCACACGTCCCGAAACTCAAGCATGACATCAATATGTAACAGAAGCTCAAAGGCCACGTTATTGTGCGGAAACAGAACGACAGCAGCGCTACTAGTGGTCTGGCAGTGATCGTTCAATACGAAGAAATGTTGCGCGAAAATACGTATGTTTATTTCTAAAAACGCGAATTAGATGACAATATTTTTCATTTATTCTTTGTGGCTGGTCCTCACACTACAGTAGTAAACGTTTTTGAAACCTTGCAAATAATATATACCAGAAATCTCAATCAAAAACTATCGTTAACTACTCACAGCTGCATTTTACAGTCTGCAAAATGTCGTGGTCGCCTGTTGACTTGAAATTTTGTAAAAGTCACTATTCCAGTTTTGATTGTGTGGCCATTGCCATGTGGAAATAAATGTGTTTAGGACGTGAGACTAAAAATCATCTGATATTGCATGCATAGGCAAATATGTAAAAGAATTTTAAACTGGGAGACACTGTGACAAATCGTTGTTGAAGACCTGCATCTTTCCCATACAAAATTTAAACCCGTGAACAATTAAGCCCGAGGGCCATGGAACAGTGATTGTTTCGCGAACACTAATGTCCATTCAACTGACGAACTTTTACAGGTTTTGTGACTGAGCCCACTTTCATTTGAACGGGTTCCTCAATAAGCAAAGTGGGTGCATTTGGGGCATTGAGAATCCGCATTTCGCGATCTGCAAGTCTCTTCATCCCCCATCGGTTGACTGTGTGATGGCATGGTGATTACCGAACGGTACATGAAGGTGTCCGAAGATTATTTCATCCCCATTATCCAAAGTGGTCCTGATTTGAATATGGTACATACGACACTGAACTCGACTCCATCGAAGCAGGAGAGTGTTTGATGTCCCGCAGGAGCACTATGGAAACAGCATTCTGGCTCTGGGGTCCCTAGTGGCCACTGGCATGGGCGTCGATTTGCCGCCACATTCTCCGGATATGATTTAGTGGAGCTGTACTAAAGGTGTACATCAATAAAGCTAAATACCATATCTGAGCTGAAAACAGCCGCTCAGGAGGTGATCGACAGCATCGATGTTCCAAAACTTCAGGGGGTCATGCAGAATTTCGCCTATTCGTTTGCGCATCATCATGGACACGAAAGGCAGGCATATTGAACATGTCATAACCTAAATCAGAATGTTGAATAAAGTGTGCGCACGACGTGGTTTGTAAACAGTTTACTTTTTGTTTCATATATTTAACAATTGTTGCTATGTATTTCATTCTCAGTTGTGTTAATACTGTTGTTTGTGTTGTTGTGGTCTTCAGTCCGCAGACTGGTTTGATGCAGCTCTCCATGCTACCCTGTCCTGCGTAAGTCTCTTCATCTGAGAATACGTACGGCAACCTACATCCTTTTGAATCTGCTTACTATATTGCTCCTTCGGTCTCCCTCTATAATTTTTACCCCACACGCTTCCTTCTAATGCTAAGTTGACAATTCCTTCATGTCTCAGAATGTGTCCAACCAATCTATCCTTCTCTTAGTCAGGATATGCCAGAAACTCCTTTTCGCCCCGATTCGGTTAAACACCTCCTCATTAGTTACGTGATCTACCCATTTAATTCTTATCATTCGTCTGTAGCACCACATTTCAAAAGCTTCTATCATCTTTTTATCTGAACTCCTTATCGTCCACGTTTCACTCCCATACAATGCTACACTCCAGACAAATGCTTTCAGAAAGGACATCCTAACATTTAAATTAATATTGGATGTTAACAAGTTTCGCTTCTTTAGAAACACTCTTCTTCTCATAGCCATTCTGCATTTTATTTCTTCTTTACTTCGGCCATCAGAAGTTATCTTGCTACCCAAATAATAAAATTCATCTACTACTTTTATTGTCTCATTACCTAATCTAATTCCTCCAGCATCGTTTGATTTTCTGACATTGCATTCCATTACCTTCGTTAATGTTCATCTTATATCTTCCTTTCAAGACACGGTCCATCCCATGCAATTGCTCTTCCAGATCTTTTGCGGTCTCTGACAAAATTAATATATCATCGGCAAACAGCAAAGTTTTTATTTCTTCTCCCTGAACTTTAATTCCCTCTCCAAATTTCTCCTTCCATTCCTTCACTGCTTGCTCAATGTACAGGTTGAACAACATTGGGGAAAGTGTTAATACTATCTGTTATCAATTGTCATATTAAAATTGTTGTTATTTCTGAGGTAACTCTGATCTAAAAAGGTAATGCATTGGTCCGGTCTACGACACGGTCTAGAATCCTTAATTTGCTCATGTTAGATAAACAAATCAATAGGGTAACTCCCTGGCCTTCGAACAGATCGTGGCCATAAAGTGACACAATTTGGTTGCAACTACGGACCTCCTCCAGACCACCAGTTGCCGCCTCCATCCGCAATAAATTGTACTGATCTCGAGTACTGTAATGTATTATTAACATAAATTGCTCTGACCACAAAGGATGTAACTGTAATAAAACCCGTCTCCTTGTCCCTCCCCTGCAGGACGCAGCCCTCGGCAGCACTATGGACGAAAATCGCGTAATATTTCTTTAATATACGACTACATATCGTACAGATCTCGTCTAGCGTCATTAAGATACATAATTTGGGCCACCAATGAGATACTTACATTGCTGACCAACCAAAATCAACAAAAAAGACCGGAGGGATCACAGGAATATTTACAATTGTAACGAAGATCGCATGATTGAAATTACAGCCGCCGTGTGAAGTCAGGAAGACGATGAAATATGTATTAGGTATTACTGCCGTGCCTGACTACAGCCGCTGTTGCAAGCCTCGGCATTGCATCAGACACTCTGGATGTTGAGGTACAGTTCTCCAGTCTGCGTCCACATATTGCCGACGTTGATGTGGTGTCGGAGGGGCTCAGACGTTCCACAACCATCGGCCTTATGTATCCAATAGGCGAGAGATCGGTAGAAAAGAGAGTCTATTGACACAGAGATTCCAGCGGGCAGCAAAGGAACTTTGTACTTTAACTATGAAACCTGGACTTTTATTAAATTTTATCTTTTATTAAATTTGTGGGATTTTTCTGGTCGCGGCAGAGAAGCCGAGTGGTTTATGGCGCCTAGCTGCGGAGCGCGCGGTTACTCGCCGTCGGAGGTTCGAGTCCTCCATCGGGCATGCGCGCGTTCGTGTGTGTGTGAGTGTTGTCCTTAACATGAGTTACTTTAAGTTAGTTTAAGTAATTTGTAAGTCTAGGAACTGATAACCGTAGCAGTTAAGTCCCTTGGATGTACAAACATTTGAACATTTTGGATCTTTCTGTAAAAGAAATAACACCAACAGAAAGTCATGCAGACAGTCCATTCTGCAACAGTCGACGTTGAATGGTATGCGCGGACAGTACTTGTTGCACAAAAGATGTTATTTGTTATCATGCAGTTCATGAGATGGCAGAACAATCCGTTACTGTCTTGAGCACACTATGCCTGTCATCACTTGTACTAGAGCAACGAGGTGAGTGCATTGGGCCCCGTCGGTCCATCGTTCCGTACTGCATCCAGCAATTACAGATCCGAATCACAGTTGCTTGGTTACATCCGACACGATCAATTTCTCTGAAGGACAATTTGCAATCTCAAAACGCAACTACACTCGGAAAATGAGAAAAGAACACCATCAATTCGTCGACCCAGTAGAGAGAAATTTTATTGACACATTCTTGAGAATGTACACAATACACGATCACACTGACAGAGCCGTACGCATATGAGTACAGTCACCAGAGCGTGTGCAATGTCGACGTTAGTATGTGTATACCCTCCTTTTGCAGCAATACAAGCTGTAATCCTTCCAAGGAAACGATCGTAGAGGCGCCAAATGTGGTCCTACGGAATGGCCTGCGATGCAATTTCCACCTGGTGCTTCAGTTGGGCCAGATTTCATGCCGTTCATGCAGACCGCCCAACATGACGTTTCATGCTGTCCCAAACATGCTCAATGGGGGGCATATCTGGGGATCGTGCTGGCTAAGGTAGTCGAAGTCTACTTTGAATGGTACACGATACATATGGATGCGTATTGTCTGATGGAAAAGCAAATCGCCTTGCTGGTGCATGAGTGATGGCAAGACGTGTAGGATGATGGTTTTACTGTACCGTGCACTGTTAAATGTGCTCTAGACGATCACTAGAGGAGAGCGACCAGTGTAGGATATGGCTCCCCACATAATGATGCACGATCATGGGTGCCGTTAGGGTATCCTCCTCTCACGTCCCAACATCGTTCATCCACCTCCAGTGGTGTCAGGGTAGGCACCTATGAAGGTACGAATGGATATGTCGTCTTCAGTGATGGGAGTCGCTACTGCCTCGGTGCCAACGATGGCCATACGCTTGTGTGGTGTCGTGCAGGAGAGCGCGAAAATCTAGAGTGTACGGTAAAGAGACAAACGGAGCCGACACCTGGCACCATGGTGTGGGGAGCCAAATCCTACACCAGCCGTTCTCCTCTGGTGACCGTTGAGGTAAAATTGAACAATGCACGGTAGAGTGAAAGCATCATTCAACCCGTATTGCCACCGTTCATGCACCAAAGGCGATACGCTTTTGCAACAGGACAATGCACGTCCACACGTATCCCGTACAACCCAACTTGCTCTTCTAGGTGTACGTCAACTTCCTTTGCCCATCATTATCCACAGAACTGTCCCCCATTGAGAATGTTTGGGAACGTCTTGTTGGGCGGTCTGCATGAGCGACACGAATCTGGCCCAACTGAGGCAGCAGGTGGAAATTTCATGGCAGCCATTCCGTAAGGCTACATTCGGCACCTCTAAGATCGTTTCCATGGAAGAATTACAATAAAGAATTAATCAAAAGTAGGATATACACGGTACTAGCGTCGACATTGCTCACGCCCTGGTGACTGTACTCACGTGTGTATGGCTCTTCCTGTGTGATCGTGGTTGTATACGTCCTCAAGAATGCGTCAATAAAATTTCCTTCTGCTGGGTCATTTTCCATGGGTGTATTTTACATCGGTCGAAAGACACTCGCAGTCCTCTACGAGACACACACAAACTGCTTACGTAATGGGGGGGGGGGGGACGTACAAGAGAACAATTCCAGTCTGTCCACACAAGCGTATGTACAGCTTGCATGTAACGCTACTGGCGCCAGTGATGTGCGCCTGCGCTGAAATGCCAATCACGTGCATCTCGCCGCCGCAAAAGCATTCTGCAAATCTCACCTGATTCGGATGCTTCCTATAGTGTGTTGAATTTATAGTAGCCAGCTAATTAGGTTCCATAAATAAATAAAGAAGTAACCAGAGTGCGTACCTGCTGGGCTCGTGTCGCAGCCCCTGGTAGACCATGGCCTGCGCCCTGTTGATGCCGGTCTGGTTGCGGCCGTTGAGGTCGCCCCTGCGGTAGCCGATGGCCTCCCCGGCGGCGATGACGTACTCGGTGAGCGTCGGCGCGTACGGGAAGTGCTGCACGACCATGGGCCCGCCCGTGCCGTGGTAGCCCGCGTCCACCTCCTCAGGGTTCAGGTTTTGCTCACCTGGTGGCAAAAAACTGCGTTACCTCTCAGTGCACAGAGGCAAGCCGTGAGGCCGAAGCAGGGTTGGCTAAATGGGCTAATGTAAGCGCGCGTGCCCGCGAGCGCTCACACTGATTACTCACGGCTACTGCCAACAACTAGTTCCCCATCCATCTCTTGCTAACATTGTTCGGGCCGGCCGCGGTGGCCGAGGGGACCGAGGCGCTCCAGTCACGGTCTGCACGGCCACTACGGTCGGGGCATGGATATTTTTGCCGTCTGTAGTATTAGCTAGTTCATAAGTAGTTTGTAAGTTCAGGGACTGATGACCCCGTAGTTAAGTTCCAAGAGCTATGCAATCATTTGAACATTTGATTTGAACAGATACCAGAACACAGCATGTCGTGTCTTTAGAATAGAGTTATAGATTAGAATGTGATAAAATGTTCGTAACCCGCTAAAAAAATTAAAAAAAAAAACACTCGTGAAATTCTGCGCTTTTACCATAATGAATCCCTTTTCGCCGCGGTGGAGTAGCCGAGCGGTCTAAAGCGTCTCGCTGGAGAGCGCGCAGTTGCTCGCCGTGGAGGTTCGAGTCCTCCCTGGGGCATGGGTGTGTGTGTTGTCCTTAGGTTAGTTTACCTAGGTTTAAGTAGTTTGTAAGCTACGGACTGATGATCACGCAGTTTGGTCCGATAGATTTACAAACATTTGAACATTTTTTGAATCCCGTTTCAACAAATCAGGTTGTAAATCATTTCTGGTCTTAAAATGTTTGTAGACGATACGGTTACGAGTAATGTGACAATATCCATGCATTCAACACGTAATATTTTCTCTGCCCGTATTTTAACACAAGTATTATTTTATATTTCAGAGTTTAACTCTGACAAGCACACTGTTTTACCACTTTAAACTATTATCTCTTTCCATATTTTAATTATCGTTTACTAAAAAAAAATTTAAAAAAATCACCTTTCTTTTCGTGGTAGGTTGACCTTTATTTTCGAGTTTATTATCTTTGACTATACTGGTTTACGTACAATTAAGTGACAGTCTCAAATCGCCGTTATTTTTGCAAATATCTCTGAAACGGCGTTTTTTAAATGGAAAACACATTTCAGAGCAAGGTGGTAGGAAATTTTCTCCTCTCTAAATACGTTCATTCAGTTTTCGTCTCAGATGAACGGTTAAGGCGTTATTTGGAATTAAATTACTAGCTTTCATAGAGCCATCACAAAAAAACTATTTTTGGCTTACTAACCTATTTTTTGTCCGAAATGTTTGCGAAAGGGAAGTTCTGGTCACTGGTTGCCAACAATTGCATCTGTATAATTTGGTGCCGATCGCTTGAACGGCATGACTTAATGTGGGAACACGACAAACAGTTTCAAATTTCCGTTATTATTTCAAATACCTCTATAACGGTTCGAGGTGTGGGAGAAAAAGGTTGTAGAGAATGTTCTCCTCTGTGAATTCGTTTATTCTATTTTCGTCTCAGATGAACGGTTAAGCCGTTATTTTCATCTAAATTTCGAGCAGTCAAAAGGCAATCACAGCGGTCAACCTTTAGTGTTACTACCATGACCTAAAGTAGGCCAAAAGGAACGTCTGATCTACAAACTCAAAAACTAAAAAAATTATGTAAGACAATATGTAAATATTTTGCCTTTTCAGGTGAGAAGATCAATATAACTCAAAAAATTATTTCTTCATTGTTCCACAGTGACAACAGCCATAAATGAATTTAAGAATGGAGTCTGGACAAGCAAGTGTGTAAGCGTGTGTTTTATTTAAATGAATTCGTGCAACCAAGTTCAGAGAGAGTTCAGAACTTGATAAGAGAAAGCACCGCACTCTTGTCATCCTTCTAAGGAAGGAGAAGGAGAAGTGACGAAGAAACGCAGAAAATTCGATAGGTTTTCTATAGTCGACCAGTCGTTTCCATTTACAGAGTGTCCCAATAATTCGTTAACCCTATAATGCATGACTCTATTTGAAGCTATAAAAATACCACGATTAATGTATAGTGCTTATATCCTGAGAAAAATAGCGAAAAAATTCCTTAAAATTATTACGCACTACTAGCGACAAAATGTTCATAGCTTGTCAGCTGTATGGTGCTCCCATGATACAGTAAATGTCACTATCGTGCCTCTCATCTTTCCAGAAAGTAACTCATAATGCAATAATAGCAGGCGATTGACTACTTTTACATGGCAAAGGAGGAATAATAAAGTAAACAAATGCACACGTTAGGAGTAACTCAATGCAGCTAACTGTCGAACTGATTCAGTAGCGCTCTGCGATTTATAATTTCTAGGACGAGCTACTAGTATGTGTAACACTATGTACACAAGCAGCTACAAATGAATTTGTGGTAAATGTTGATCAGTTTGAGAGATAATGGGAGAAAAAAATAATGTAGCTGATGAGCTACACTATGCATTAAAGAGTTAACATTTGAAAATTCAATACTTCAAGGAATAAGATAGATAGAGAATAAAAAAGAATGATACACATGTTTGGAGTGAGGTGGGGTTTTCTTGACGCAAAAAATGCGCACAAAATGATCAACACATAGTGCTTCCATGATAGCAAAGCAATAATTAGGAAAACAATGACTTTTAGCAAAGTGCTCAACGTAATGGCCGTCATTCATCAACGACGGTTATATGCGAGAAACAATTGTGTAAACAGCACTATACAGCATGTCAGTGAGAAACTAACTTTGGAAGTTGTCTTTTAGCATCCTGAAAGAGGTCAGACGATCGTGACAGACTTGCGACTTCAGGTAACCCCAAAACCAATAATTAAACGGCTTGAGACATGAAAGCCTGGGAGGAAGTATGACTGAAGTGGCGGCTCTGCACGTGATCGCCACGCGGAATGGCCCCGTGGTCTAAGGCGTCAGTCTATGGACTGGTCGGGTGCTCTCGCCGGAGTTTAGAGTCCTCCCTCGGGCATGGGTCAGTGTGTTGTCCTTAGTGGGAGTTCAAGTAAAACTTCCTGGCATTTTTGCCTTTCAGGACCAGCGCTCTACGTCTGAGCTATCCCGGCACGCTTCACGGTCCGCCCGCACAACTTTACTTCCGCCAGTACCTCGCTTCCTCCTTTCCAAACTTCACCTGGGTAACCTGCAGAACTAGCACTCCTGGAAGAAAGGATATGCTGGAGACGTGGCTTAGCCACAGCCTAAGGGATGTTTCCAGAATGAAACTTTCACTCTGCAGCTGAGTGTGCGCTGATATGAAACTTCCTGTGAGATTAAAATTGTGTGCCGGAAGCCGGATTCGAACCTGGTACCTTTGCCTTTCACTTGCCGGCGAATGCACCATTAGTCCATGACCACTGCGAACAGTACTCTGTAGGAGTATGTTGTGCTCTGGCGCTTAGTTTCGGAACTGAGAAACGGCAGTCATGTCTGATCCATTGTACCCGTCGATGAAAAGAAAGTACAATCCATGGCGTCATCGTGCGTCAACATTACATGACAACATTCCACACGCACAACCTTATTGTCATCCGTCAGGCTTGGTTGCACCCACCTAGAGAACTCTTTTCGCATTTTCTGGTCCTCATGCAGGACTGTGTGCACAGACCACAGGAAAATGCTAACTTTGGACGCAACGTATTCTACAGTCCTTCGAAGATCCTCCAAAGCAATTTTTCCACTCGCTCGATCACGTCACCTAGCACAGTCGTATCTCACTGGACTCTCGACGGCGGTTCAAGCCCGCCTCCGGCACTCTAGGAAAATGCCAGGAAGGTTTCTGGAAGAGGGCACGACCAATTGCCTTCCCCATCCAAAATGAATCCAATCGTTTGCTCCGCCTCTAATGATCACGCTGTCGGCTAACCTTCCTTCCTTCTTTCCTCCGATCATGCCGTCAGACTAGCGAGTTGAAGGTAGAGGATATCTGGCGTGTTATCATACGACGTTCTTTCTTATCTGAACCGTCGCAGTCACGACACGTCTCACTCAACTGGAGATGAATTGCAATTGGTGAAACACCATGCAAATGGAGAAAACGAATGGTTGCACGCTTTTCTTGTACTGAGAACGCCGCCATTTTAAGGGTCAAAAACAGTCCTATCTCTCCGCTGTCACTTACAAGCCTTACACTGCTGATATCTTCGTCACGCATTCACAACGAGTGTGCTCGTATGTTAAAACAAACCACACGTTTCTATCAGTAGCCAGTCCTGAGGAAAACAATTCGGAGCTGTTACAACGAAAATGCACCTCATAATTCGTTGCATATCCGGTAACAACGTCCGTCTTCGTGTAGGAATGCAAAATGGTGAACAGAAAAGTGTATGGATGATAGAATGGCTACAGCCATAGTGTGTGGCTTGCGATTTGGGGCGGACGGAAGGCGAACGTGGGTAGCGAAGAAGTCAAGGCGACCGCTTGCCCGAGGCAGGAGACGTGGGTTCGAATCCCGGACCAGTTCAAGATTTCACTTAAGGCCAATGAATTATTTCAGTCCTCTAGAGCAGTGTTTTTCAACCTGTGGGTCGCGACCCCCAGGTGAAGTCTTGTTCGGGTGATAACCGTCACAGGAGGAAGTACTTGTACCATAAAATAACTAGGAGATCCCTAATACATAAACGTATGCCAAACTCAAATATATTTAGAGTTTAAATTATGGAGTTCCTTGAATAGATTAGATATTGTTTTATAATACTGTCTGTTAATGATGAATAAGCGCAAAATCTGAAATCTGTTTTCAGAAACCAATCGGGAAAGTAAAGAACTTGATAAAGTAAGTAATGCTGGAAAGTTAAAAAAAACTACTTCTTTACAAATTGTCTATTTAGTGGGACCTTTCTTAATTAGCATGATACGCTTTTCAGTCTTGCCTGAAATACGAAGTCGCGGCGGATTAGTCGTGCGCACTGGGGCGCCGTCCTGCAGTGCGCGCGACCGTTCGCCGTCAGGGGTTCGAGTCCCCCCTCGGGTATGGGTGTTTGTGTTGTCCTTAGGTTAGTTTAAGTAGTTTGACTTCTCAGAAGATGGCCTAATAAGCGGAAAACCGGTTAGGTAAATAAAAATAAACTTGTAGAAGACACACAAAATTGTGTTTTTTTTTTCTTTTTTTTTTAATTTAAGAAGGGGGGAGTCGCCAAAATATTTTTTATTCAGGAGGAGGTCGCCAGAATATTTTTTTCTTGGAAGGGAGTCGCATGTTCTAAAAGGTTGAAAAACGCTGCTCTAGAGCAGCTAAAATTCCGTAACTTCTTCTTCTTCTTCCTTCCTCTCATTAAATGCGCAAATGTGTAAGTGGATGCCAATCTTGTATGTTACATTTAACAACAACAGAAATCCAAATAATGTGCGCCTTTGCTCGGCTAGTATGCTACCGGTCAGGTCGTAATCCTCTTGGGCAGGCTCTTACAGAAGCAGCCGCATCTTACCCTATATCAAATTTAGCATATAATTTGTAGAATTTGTTGCCATCTTCTAAATTTATTCTACATACTTCACGCGAAAAATGCCAAAGTTGACACTACTGCAATAAGTTCGGTATTTTGATGGATGGGGGTTGGCAGATCGTGACTCAAGCTTTCAAACAAAATGTTCAAATTTTTGTAACTCTAAGAGACGTAACTAAATGTTCAAATGTTTGTATAGCTTATGCGACTTAACTACGGGGCCATCAGTCCCTAAACTTACAAACTACTTATGAACTAGCTAACACTAAGGAAGGCACAAATATCCATCACCGAGGGGGGATTCGAACCCCCGACCGTAGTGGCCGTGCAGACCGTGACTGGCGCGCCGAAGTCCCCTCAGCCAGAGACGTAACTACGTTGGTCATCATTCCCTAGGCTTACAAACTACTTACACTACCTTGAAGTAACTTATGCTAAGGACAACACAAGCGCCTTCAATCCACGCCTGAGTCACACCGAAACAGTAAGCTAGTGAAAGAAAATAAATAAAAGAATATCCTGACCCAGTTAATCTGGGATTATCTGTTTTTTGTTTGCAGATCTATCGGACTCAACTGTTGGGTCATCAGTCTGTAGCTTACAGACTACTTAAACTAAGGTAAACTAACCTAAGGACAGCACAAACACCCATGCCCAAGAGAGGACTCGGACGACGGCGAACTGCCACGCGCAGCGCAACATGGCGCTCCAGTACGCACGGCTAATCCGCCGCGGCGGACTTAGAAACTACTTATGAACTAATTATGAATTAGGACGGCATAAATATCCATTCCCGAGGGGGGATTCGAACCCCCGATCGTAGTGCAGACCGTGACTGGAGCGCCTCAGTCCCCTCGGCCACTGCGGCCGGCATTGTCGTTCAGAAAACTACCTGCGTTTAGCAGGAGAAGTAGGGCGTCCTCGGACAGTGACAAATGGGAAGATAACTGCGCCGGCCACGGTGGTCGAGGAGACTGAGGCGCTCCAGTCACAGTCTGCACGGCCACTACGGTCGGGGGTTCGAATCCCCCTCGGGCATGGATATTTGTGCCGTCCTTAGTATAAGGTTGTTGATAAGTAGTTTGTAAGTTTAGGGACTGATGACCCCGTAGTTAAGTCCCATAAGATATACAAACATTTGAACATTTGAAGATAACTGCATCAGTGAGGATGAGGCAGAAAGCACTCACTCTTGATGAAGTAGGGCAGCACGTCCTGGTAGCCCCAGCCGGAGTTGCCGTTGAGCGCCCACTCGTCGAAGATGGCGCGGTGTCCGCGGGTGTACATCATGCCGTTGAGCGAGCCCGACCCGCCCACCATCTTGCCTCTGGGCCAGCTGCACACGCCGCCTTGAGCCAGGCACGCGTTCTCCTGGGCCACCTGCACACAACAGCACACAATATCACCGCGACACCTCTCACACATAGCAAGCACTCTAATAGAACAGAAAATCTTCAAATGTTTGTAAATCTATCGGACCAAACGGCATGGTCATCAGTCCGTAGCTTACAAACTACTGAAACCTAGGTAAACTAACCTAAGGACAACACACACACCCATGCCCCAGGGAGGACTCGAACCTTGCGAGAGTAAGGTCGGGGTGCACCAGCTGAGAACCAAATTCCTAAACATGCAAAAACACTGGAACTGTAATTGCGACTGTTTGACTCGTTTTCTAGGGGATGATATCACACGTTCGCAGCTTTCCTTCCCTGCATATGATTAACAAAACAAATTCATAATAAAATCAAGTTCATGAAAGAAAAGGGTGTACTAACTACTATTTTTGAAAACACGTGAAAGTTCACTTTATGTTGTTTATTTCACAATCTCAGAACCCTGTGGCTGATACGTCTGTACGTCGGCACATTTATCAAATAAAGTTATAGCTCGTGAGCCCCCAGACAAAAATGAATATTTGTCGCAAATTGTTTTATCACCATGTGGCTGTCTCAAACACCGTTTATGTTGATGCCTATGCGACGACACGTGTTACATTAACAAATCACAGTCACTTTAATTCAATGCGATGCACACCTTGTTCCGCCGGCTAAATATTCACAAACACACAGTAGCACTTGATTTAACTTGGTGCAGTCTACGACGAGCACCCACAAGTGGCGATTGCCACACACAAATCTATAACCTCCACCTCGAGGTCCACATGCCGACTGATGCAGAGCGACACCGCCCGGCCAGCTCCCCGCGTGCTCCCGACTCCATCACTTCCTGCCCTCGCGCGCGCGCGCGCGCGCGCAAAAAGCTCAACCGACGGGGTTTTTTCCCCTACGTCATCAATTGCCCCATGTGAGCTGTTCTAACCGATTTGGCAACGTACAGCGCTCAGCCAATACATTTCTAAAACTTTACTTAAAATCAAAATAATTACACTACACATTAAACAAATATTTTCTTACGTTTTTATATTAGTATAAACATCCTTTGTACTATTTATTATAATCGTGCAATTTCTTATATCACAGATAAGTGATTTAACTGAATATTTCAAGGTAAAATACACAAGATTAATTGAAAAAAAATGAGAAATAGTTAATATATTATTTTTATAAACAAACAATGCCATGCTAGTTGTGTAACTGTCTTGTATTCATTGGTAATTTATTCCTTTTCATTGTCAGTTAAACATATTATGTCAGATGTGATAATATCAACTAATGTATTGTTTATTTGTCAACAGGTATTTTGTAATGAGGGCCTTAAAGGTTCCTAACTGCATCGTATTACTTCAAATGCCAGTAGTATTAGAATATTTTATTTCACGCTGTACACTGCTCTGTGCCTGGCACTCGCCATTGTCCGTCTCTCCCCTCACCGGAAACGAACTGGAAAATCCTAAGCTGGAACAAGCCACCAACGTCGGCCTGCTCGCTGGCCTCCCGTCAGCTACAAGCACACAGAAAATCTCAACGTGGAGAATTTCTACCTATGGCCTAACTGTAAATGTTGTCACCCAACTGTGTACATACATTGCTACCATAATTAATAAGATTAAAATTGTGTAACATTTGGTGCATTGGCATGGTCAATGTTTGCAGTGAACTTCATACTGTTTAATTATCAAATGCTATTAATTACCAGTATTTCTATTGGGCGGTAATCTTACAACCTCCACGGCGAGCAACCGCGCGCTCCGCAGCGAGGTGCTTTAGACCGATCGGCCACTCCACCGCGGCTACTAGAACAGACATCACACCACCTACGTCATCGCAAGACAAGCTAACTTCCTGGTGTTGCAGTTGTTGCCACCTTCGTTACTCGTCAGATAACGAATTAAGTGATTTCTTGGAGAAATTAGTTACTCTGTCTCGTTACCGCTTCCCGATTAGCAGGTAGCCTTACCTGTGAATCTTGTACTCATGCGGCCATGGTCAACATCAGCTCTCTTCTTTTCTAGTATGAGTTTCTGTTCATTTATTTACGAGGCGCGTCCAGAAAGTAAGTTCCGTTTGGTAATAAAATGAAATTGTACACAGATACAGAGGAAATTTTATTTCACAAAATTCTACAACTCTTAAACTGCTTTTCCACATAACTGCCGAAATTTTGTAGGCACTTGTCATAGCGTGCCATAAGTTTTTGCATACATCCTTCACAGAAGGTTGCCGCCTGTGTATTCAACCATGTGGTAACAGCTCTTTATCATCGTTCAATGTTGACCACCAAGGACAGATTTTAGGTGTAAGAAGAGATGAAAGTCGCTAGGAGAGATGTCCGAGCTGTATGGAGGATGATCAAACAGGTCCCACTGAAATTTCCGTAAGAATTGTTTGGTCACATTCGGTGTTTGAGGTCAGGCATTATCGTAAAAAAATAAAATAAAATAAAATAAAATTAACTTTTGATAGTAATCCTCTTCTTACACCTAAAATCTGTCCTTGGTCGACAACACTTTAACGATGATGACGAGCTGAAAGAAGATGTTACCACATGGTTGAATACACAGGCGGAAACATTCTATGAAAAAGGCACACAAAACCTTGTGCCATGCTATAACAGTTGCCTACAAAATTTCGGAAGCTATGTAGAAAAGTAGTTTAACAGTTGTAGATTTTTGTACAATCAATATTTTTTCTGTATCTGTACCCGTTCGTTTTATATAACCAAACGGAACTTACTTTCTGGACGCGCCTCGTATTTAACCAACGAGTTAAGTGGTAGCAACAGGAGATGACTTAGAGACCAGAAATCAGAGCAGTTAGAAATGATAAGAAAAATCTGAAATTAACAGCTCCGCGGAAGTGGCTGCATGGTATAAGACATCATGCTACGGACTGGGCGGTCGCTCCCGCCGGAAATTCGAGTCCTCCCTCGGGCATGGGCATGTGTGTGTTATCCCTAATATAAGTTAGTTTAAGTAGTTTGTAAGTATAGGGATTGATGACAAAAGCAGTTTGGTCCAAGAGGTTTAAAAATTTTTTTAATTAACACCTGTAAAACTGAGGTAGCCTGTTACACTTTAAAATTCCGATAACACGCGAGGTAAAACAGTGATGCAGAAACGCGTCTTGCAGCAGCACAAGGCAGGAGAACAAATACTCCGCTAATCTGAGAGTTCTGTCAACTCGTCCAACCCCAACGAGGGAGACTGTATGTAAAGTAAATGAAATTATCTTTAGCCAGAGAATGAACAACTGAGACCAGGTAGGGCAGCGCAAAGGACTACAGAGAAAGCTTATCTCATTAGTATGTAATGTCTTTATTACATCATAACATTCCAGGACTCAAAATTAAAGTTCATGAACTACTCATTTGTATTGATGAAATAGATTCATATAACCCAATTGGCCAAATTTGCCTCTTTGAACATCATATGACTACTGGTATAGATATGTTAAACATTTCAGGGTTTATGTTAGCTTGCTACTTCCGTATAGTAGATATGAAGGGAGGAGGGGTTGCCACATTTATGAAAAACTGCCATAAATTCAAAAACATGGACTTTAATAAATTCTGTCTAGAGCAGCATTTAGAAGCGAGTGCAACGGACGTAGAGTTACATAACAGTTCTTATATACTAGTAACTATTTACCGAGCACCTACAGGAAATAAAAATCTATTCATAAATTATCTAGGAGCAGAAAGAATATTGTTAAAAGGTTCAAAAGGATGAAGGTTGCCGTTCCTATTCTCAGGTGAATAGGCTTTCACAGGACAAGGTAGCGTGGAGAGCTACATCAATCCAGTCTGTGGAATGTAGACCTCATCAACAACACATTATTATATCTGTTTCAGAACAGTCACTGGAGCCAGTTACACTATGTGAACAAAAGTATCCTGACACCCCCAAAACACACGTTTTTCATATGTGCTGCCACCTACTGCCAGGTTCTACATATCAAGGAGCTCAGTAGTCCTTATACATCGCAAAAGAACAGAATGAAACGCTCTGCAGAACTCACGGCCTTCGAACATGGTCAGGAGTATGGATGCCACTTGAGTCAAACGTCTGTACGCGAGATTTCCATACTCGTAAACATCCTTAAGCCGTCGGCACATCGACCGTGTATCTGAACGAGTGTGGCCAACGTAGCGAGTTTCTGACATCACAACGAGCGAACCGCACGTTGGCGAGGCTTTGCCAACATGCCAGGCAGTGTCAAGCATGCCAGATATTCTCAACGAGCGACTGAACGATCACCAATAAGGTAGGATTACGCACCCGACGTCACACCACGTGGCTATCCGGAGAGGAGGGCATCTCTTTTCGGTAGAGAGAGATGAAGGCGCCATATTGACCGTTGTATTTCATGGTTTTTGTGTATATAACTTAGGTATTATGAATGTATGACATTTGAAAGCAAGTAAAAGTAACTGAGTAAACTTAGAATTTCTCGAAAACCGGTAATTAGAGGTACTATTTGTTGGAGTAAATAACTGGAAACGTCTTATAAGTGGTTAAAAAAGTTCCGTATTACGGTAATCTGCCGTTTCAAGGTAAAGCGGGCTTAGGATCGATCAACACGAATTCTTCTTCACATCATTTGTTGTAATTACATGTCAGCAACCGACATTTATATATCAGTAGTGTATACAACACATGTAATACCTTCATTGATAACAGTTGAAATGTTATGTTTGTGGCCATAGCGTAGTCAGGAAAGTCATGGACTGTCAAATGGAAGTTCTTCCAAGGTGCTAGCTCAAGGCTGCTTGAAAGGAAATTTTTTTCTTCTTATATTTGGGTTCTCTAATAGACTCAAAGACTTTCCTATAAATTTCATAGAAGTATACTTCATAATTTTGATGCTTTGTACACGGAAGTGCACATCCTCCGAGTAGTGAGTTTTTTGAATTCGTTTTATGAACAGAACAGTTTGCACCTTACGCAGAGTAAAACACGCACTTTATCCTTTAATGTTTTCCATTTTACACATTCTTAACATTCTTCTACTGAATAGTAACACTGGCCGTGAAGTTTTACTAAAAAGCGAGACTGTTTCAATAATGTTTGCCTTATATGAAGGCCTTTTTTAAATTTTATATCACACAGTTTGTCATGAAACTTTTATAATTCGCAGCATTTATTGACATAACATGCAACTTTTATAAGTCTTATGTCCATAGATATATTGTTGTTATGTAGGTCTATGCCACAGAACGTAAAAAAAATATGCACAAGCGCGGAAATAAACGATTTAACAGAGGTAAAGCAGGGATTCCACTCTTTTCATTTCGTAAACTGTGTGATTCCAGAACCTGACGCCGCCGACAACTGTCACTGGAGCGCGCTGCGGTCGCGTGTACCTTGTTGAGGCATAAGTCTCTTATGCACAAATCGCGCCATCTCCGAGCGTTCAGCCACACGTTAGACTCGGCTCGTTGACTACACACGTTCACACACACGCTCCGTGTGCCGGCGGCTTTAGATTCACTACTTCTGATGTGATAGAAGGACTGGAAGCGTGAAGGGACACGTACAGCACAAAATCGTAGCGGCTGCCTATTCTATTGACTGACAGAGACCATCGAGGGTTTCAACAGCTCGGAGAATCTATTCATAGTTCAAATGTTTGTAGGTCCATCGGACCAAACTGCGTGGTCATCAGTAGTCTTACAAACTACTTAAACCTAGGTAAACTAACCTAAGGACAACACACACACACATGCCCCAGGGAGGACTCGAACCTCCACGGCGAGCACCCGTGCGCTCTGCAGCGAGACGCTTTAGACCGCTCGGTTACTCCACCTCGGCTCTGTTCATAGTGCACGGTTTGTGGCAAAGTGGTTACACAACAATAACATCCCTGTAATGGACTGGCCTGTTCAGAGTCCTGTCTTGAATCCTATATAACACCTTAGAGATGTTTTGGAACATCGACTTCATGCCAACCTC
The DNA here is from genome assembly GCA_026315105.1 of Locusta migratoria. Lineage (NCBI taxonomy): Eukaryota > Metazoa > Arthropoda > Insecta > Orthoptera > Acrididae > Locusta > Locusta migratoria. Next base: position 280,564,942 of record CM048747.1, on the reverse strand, counting down.
CCCAATATATATCGATACCTCTCCTCAGTGCAGCACTCCGTGAAGAATGGGCTGCCATTTCCAAAGAAACCTTCCAGCACCTGAATGGACGTATCACTGCGAGAGTGAAAGCTGTCATCGAGGCTGAGGGTGGGCCAACACCACATTGAATTCCAGCAATACCGATGGAGGGCACCAAGAACTTGTAAGCCATTTTCAGCCAGGAGTCCAGATACGTTTGGTCACATAGCGTTTGTTTATTTTCTCTTGACTAAATAGTAAGATTAATGCTGTCAGTTCACACCAAGAAAATAGGGACTGAAGCAGGTAATAAATCTACATCTACATATATACTCTGCAAATCACATTCAAGTGCCTGGCAGACGGTTCATTAACCACTTTCATAACTTTTCTCTACCGTTCCATTTCTAATAGTGGGCGGGAAGAAAGAACACCTCTATCGTTCCGTTTTTGATCTGATTTCTCTTATTTTATTGGGATGGTCATGTCTCCCTAAGTAGGTGGGTGCTAGCAAAATATTTTCACATTCAGAAGTAAAATTCGGCGATTGAAACTTCGCAAACAGATCATGCCGCAATGAATAACGTCTTTCTTTTAATGATTTCCACCTCAAATCGTGCAACAATTCCGTGACGCTTTCCCCCCTGTAACGTGATAGAACAAAACGAGCTGCCCTTCTCTGAACTTCTCAATGTCATCCGTCAGTCCCACCTGGTGAGGGTCCCACAAGGAGACGACTCACAAGTGTGACGTAGGCAGTCTCTTTGGTGGAGCTGGTGCATCTTCGAAGCGTTCTGCCGATGAAACGTAACCTTTGGTTCGGCTTCCCCACAATATTTTCTGTGTGTTCTCTCCAGTCAAAGTTGTTCGTAATTGTAACTCCTAGGTATTTGGTAGAATCTACGACCTTAAGGTTTGACTGATTTATCGCGTAATTGAAGTTCATCGGATTTCTTTTAGTGGTCAAGTGTATTACTTCACACTTTTCTTTATTTAGTGTCACTTGCCAATTTTCGCACCATGCAGAAATTTTGTCTAAATCGCTTTGCAGTTGCTTTTGATTCTCTGTTGACTTCACTAACTGATAAACGACATCTTCTTCTGCGAACAATCTAAGGGAGCTATTCAGATTGCCTCCTAAATAGTTTATAAACACGACGAAGAGTAGGGGACCTATAACGCTTCCCTGTGGAACGGCAGATATCACTTCTGTTTTACAATGAAGAAAAAAAATGTTATACGTTGCCCACCCTGCAGAAACAAATTCAGTGATTCTAAAACAGTGGCTTACTGTGGTGTAGTTCCAGTCGACAAGTGTGATATAGGCAGTCTCTTTGGTGGAGCTGGTGCATCTTCGAAGCGTTCTGCCAATGAAACGTAGCCTTTGGTTCGCCATCCCCACAATATTTTCTATTTGTTCTCTCCAGTCAAAGTTGTTCGTAATTGTAACTCCTAGATATTTGGTAGAATTTACGACGTTAAGGTTTGATTGATTGATCGCGTAATTGAAGTTCAGCGGATTTCTTTTAGTAGTCATGTGTAGTACTTCACACTTTTCTTTATTTAGTGTCAATTGCCAATTTTCGCACCATGCAGAAATTTTGTCTAAATCGCTTTGCAGTTGCTTTTGATCCTCTGTTGACTTTACTAACCGATAAACGACAGCATCATCCGCGAACAATCTAAGGGAGCTATTCAGATTGTCTCCTAAATCGTTTATAAACACGAGAAAGTGTAGGGGACCTATAACGCTTCCTTGTGGAACGCCAGATATCACTTCTGTCTTACAATGAAGAAAAAAAAGTTATACGTTGCCCACCCTGCAGAAACAAATGCATTGATTGTAAACCAGTGGCTTACCGTGGTATAGTTCCAGTCGACAACAGAGCCGACACCAGACATGGCGTATGCGGGGATCTCTGTGAGTGTGGGCTCCTCGGGCCCCGCCTCCAGCAGCAGCACGGTGCTGTTCACGTCCTCGCTGAGCCGGGCGGCGAGCGCGCTGCCCGCCGGCCCGGCGCCCACCACCACGTAGTCGTATGTTGGCACGCCTGTCGTACTGTCCTGCAGACCGCTGGCGTCGTGGCCGGCGCGGTGGCACGCATCGGAGATGTCGCAGCGCGCCTGAATCAGCGCCTGCAGCGCCGTCATGAACGCCGCGAACGAGCTGCCGCACACGCCGCCGATCAGCGGCGCGTCGTAGAACGAGCACGAGCTGCACGTCACCGCCGACATCGCTGCCCTGCGTGAGGTGTTACCACGATCTAATACAGGTCATCATCAGCTAAGACAGGTACATACAACTAGGACACTCCCTGCTTTGAAAGTAATCACAGAATGACAACTGTCGTGACACTACTGCTCCAGTTAGTGAGAAAGCAGATATACACAGGTTTTCGGAATTACGAGGCGCGAGCAGAAAGTAAGTTCCTATTATCAGGTGAATAGGCTTTCACAGGACAGGGTAGTGTGGAGAGCTACATCAATCCAGTCTGTGGAATGTAGACCTCATCAACAACACATTATTATATCTGTTTCAGAACAGTCACTGGAGCCAGTTACACTATGTGAACAAAAGTATCCTGACACCCCCAAAACACACGTTTTTCATATGTGCTGCCACCTACTGCCAGGTTCTACATATCAAGGAGCTCAGTAGTCCTTATACATCGCAAAAGAACAGAATGAAACGCTCTGCAGAACTCACGGCCTTCGAACATGGTCAGGAGTATGGACGCCACTTGAGTCAAACATCTGTACGTGAGATTTCCACACTCGTAGACATCCTTAAGCTGTCGGCACACGGAGCGTGTATCTGAACGAGTGTGGCCAACGTGGCGAGTTTCTGACATCACAACGAGCGAATCGCACGTTGGCGAGGCTTTGCCAACATGCCAGGCAGTGTCAAGCATGCCAGATATTCTCAACGTGCGTCTGAACGATCACCAATAAGGTAGGATTACGCACCCGACGTCACACCACGTGGCTATCCGGAGAGGAGGGCATCTCTTTTCGGTAGAGAGAGATGAAGACCCCATATTGGCCGTTGTATTTCATGGTTTTTGTGTATATAACTTAGGTATTATGAATGTATGACATTTGAAAGCAACTAAAAGTAACTGAGTAAACTGAGAATCTCTCGAAAACCGGTAATTAGAGGTACTATAAATATGGAGGTAAATGTGTAAAAGAGTGGTTTATTCTACAAAGTACATAGATTAGTGACAAATGACCAATTCATTTGGTAATTAATTAATGACTAAAAGCACTTAGTGGCACAGCTATTGCTGGACCTCATTGTTTCAAGACTTTCATATTTTGAACCTGAAAGGAACATTTACTAGTTTAATTTCACTCTTCATAAAGAAGAACTGTCAGCTTGGAATTCATTAACTGGTGAATTACTAAACATCTACAAAAGTAACTGTCACACTGCTTCTGTTCAAAATTATTCAAATCAGGGTCAGGTAGCCGTGATACGAGGCGCGTCCAGAAAGTAAGTTCCATTTCAATTTATCTCCGCTGCAGCTCTGCGATTGCAGTTCCGCACATGCGCTGTAGACGATGTGTATCGAGGAGAAGAACGTGCGCCATTTGTAGATCGCTGTCAGTTACGTACGCTTTGTTGTGCTTGTTTGAAATGTCGGCGTTGATTGAAAATCCCGCCGCCTGTGAAATCAGATCGGTGATTCACTTTCTGAATGCGAGAAAAGTGAAACCAAGTGAAATTTATCGGCAAATTTGCAATGTTTACGGACCAAATGCGATGAGTGATTCGATGGTGAGAAGGCGGGTCCGACAGTTCAATGGCGGGCGTAGTGATGTGCTCGATGAAGAACGAAGTGAGCGTCCACCTTTGGTTACAGAAGAACTGGTTCACGCGATTGATGACAAGATCCAGGTAAACCGTAGGTTTACAATTAGTGCTCTTGCTATGTACGACGAGCTGAAAGAAACTGTTTCCAACTGGTTGAAGACACAGGCGGCAGATTTCTATGAAGAAGGTATACAAAACCTGTTGCCACACTATGACAAATGCCTGCAAAATTTCGGCAGTTATGTGGAAAAGTAGTTTAAGAGTTGTAGAATTTTATGCAATAAAAATTTCTTCTGTATCTGTGTACAATTTCATTTTATTACCAAACGGAACTTACTTTCTGGACGCGCCTCGTATTTAACGCAATTGTGGATATACACTGTTGTCCATCCAAAATGCAACACCAAGCAGCACCAGAGATACCACAGCCTTCTTTATATGGGACGTAACACGCTATACAAGGATCATATCATTGAAAATACAGTCTTGCATCAAATATTGGGTGTTCCCATAGTTGGTGGGTACAACCGCTTCTCCATGCTGCTTTTACATATTGCCAAAGTTCATTTGGTGTAGCATCAGCAGGTGTATCCCAGTCCAGCAGTTCCATAATAATCGACCAGTCATTTCCGACAGACAGTGTAAAGGGAAAGCAGGAAGACCAAGACAGTAGTCCATTCTGGTGGCCTTGAATACTGCATGCCACTTATGGCCGTGCAGTATCCTGCTGTAATGTCCCCATTGGCTGGTGGGGGTAAGCAGCTGGATGACCTTGAAAAATAAATGAAACTAAGTACAGAATGTACTGTAACTCCATTTTATGATAAGACTTCCAGAGTGAAAGTTGAAATGTAAAGGAGAGACTAATATTACTTTAGTTGACAGTAGTGAAATGATTGTTCGTTTACGCCATGGTTAGTTGTTGATTCAGGATAGCAAATGTGATAACATCTCATTGTTTGCCACACCTACATATAAAGTAATGATCGATACTAGTGAAACACCTGAACATTGATTACATTACAAGAAACTGGTGGTGGTCTCTCACACAGTTGCTGTTGTTGTTGTTTTCTTTTTTTTTTTTTTTCAGTGGTGGCGTAAAAGGAGTATCTCTGCATCATATTTAGGTCAAAGTGATAGAATCCATAATTTACTCTTCGAATGTTTAGACACTGGGGAGTGAAGAATAAAAATCAGTATAATGTGTTTAATGGGTTTGAGAAAACAGATACCATATTTCGTTAACATATGCTGAGACATAGGTTTTATCTTGTATACGAGCAGCCTTAGGCATATTTATATACTGTGCTGCAGGCTCACGCTAACAGTTGGTACAGTCGTTTAGGGAAGGCATGCAATCAATCGCAGACAGAGGAAGAGGTTCTAAAACTACCCCATGATGATGACGTCTCTGGAATATCTTATGAGGAAGCTGAACTGAGAAACAGAAGTGAGAAGAAAAGATGCGAGTTACATTTATCAAAGGATAGGAGTGAGAGATACATGCATGGTCATATACAGAACTTAGAGCTTAAATAGCGGCAACTATTTATTCACAACCAATACAAAAGCGTTACATGTTTACACCTTTATGTCCTTCAAATTAGTCTCAAGCACTGTGTAGAACCCGTTGGCAGCGATGTTAGCAGAGCCTAATATGTTGATGGTGCGATTGTAACGGTCTACTGCCTGCCTAATCTCAGGAACAGTTCTGAAGCGAATACCATGATGTGGTTCCTTCATCTTCGGAATCAAAGTCACAAGGACTTAAGGCGAGGGAGTATGGTGGATGGTACAGTACTTCCCAGTCCCATTGACCGAATAGAGCAACTACAGCTTGCCCCCGCACTTTGTTGTGCAAAATTATGGATAAGTTGGGCAGAGAGTGGTGCCGCTTCTTTCACAAATATTAAGTCCTTGTGACTCTGTTTTTATTCCGTAGATGAATGAACCGCGTCGTGGAAATCGCGTCAAAACTGTTCCAGAGATACGACAGGCAGTAGACCACCCCATTCGCACCATCAACAGATTAGGCTCTGCTAACATCGCTGCCAACGGGTTCTACACATTGCTTGTGACTACTTTGAAGGTGTAAGCATGTAACGCTTTTGTATTGGTTGTGAATAAATAGTTGCCACTATTTAAGTTCCAACTCTTAGTACCGACAGTTAAAAAATACTAGGTATAGGAGAAAAGTGCCCGTGAGAATTATAGGTATACGATGTGGCTGACGTACAGGGATGCTTCTAGTTATCAATGTTTACTACTGGAAACAGAATTAATACGTAGTAACATTTCAGATGAAAGTGTTGTTATTATTTTTCTCAAAGTACAATGTTCTCTGTTTTGAGCGTATTCGGGCAAGTGATCAGTGGTAGAGGCTGCAATGGTAAACTCAGGATAAAGATGTCTCCTCAAAATCTTACAACCAGAGAAAACGACAAGGAAAAATGTTTCACAGGATAGGGGGGGGGCGGGTTTACAATGTACATACGAGCATTGAAAGTTCAGAATGAGGTACAAGAGAATAGGGTTTGTGATAACAAAAGGTATATGATATGATTCGTGCAGGTGGATGCCCTTTGGCTATCGACAGCTAAATAGGGCAGGGACTGTCTTAACATTTTGGTAGTATGCTAGGCTAGTTACGATGGTGGAAGTAGTTTTTTTAGTGTCCTGAGTAAGAAACTACTACATTTATCCACATAGTATGCCGTAGTTGGGATGAATAATTTTAATTTTTCATGTCGTACTGACAAAGGAGACATGTGTGGAAGTTTCAGTGCCTCTGGCGTAGACAGATATTTTGCAGGTCATACCAACAAAGCACTCCATATATCACTCTCCAGAACCTTAAGGATCCCACCCATGCATTATGTTACCAGCAGAGATCAGAGCCAACCCTGGTCTATCCTTCCAGTATTTTGTTCCGGAGTATAAATATTCTTCACTTATCAGATCTGCTTGAAGTTTCTAACATAAGAGAAGTGGTTGATGTACCAGCTACAAGGCGGAACCTGAGGGTTATGGACATCAGTTCTCTCTCCAGTATGGAGCCGGGGGCTATGTGTGACATTAGCTTACAAATAGATGCATGACACTGTGGTGGGGATGGATAGGGTACCTCTGAAACCTGTCGTAGTTGCATATGTACACTGTGATTACATGCAGTCCTATGTTTAACATAATACTAAAATTGAATAAATATATATAACATTATTATTATTAGCGAATTCTTCCCACAAATGGAATAACGTTAACTAGATAACTCAAGCAATTTTTCTTTGAGTTATTCTTGTTCTTACAGTAGGCTTTAATTCTTTCCGAAAAGGCTTGTGTATGCTCAGCCGACCATTTTGGTGTGTACTATTTTTGTTTTGGTTACTATGACACAGCTTCCCATTTGTCTACTTTGTGTCTTTTTCTAAACTGTCAGCTGGTCTTATTTTTGCATTTTTTAGGTCATTTCGAATTTCATATAGCCAAGGTGTGGAATCCGTAAGTGAGGTTACATAATCTATTATTCCATTCGTCAATCGATTTGCTGGTAGTCAGTTGAGATAACCGAAGAATTTCATACACCTTTTCCAAATACCAATATCAACGTTTGAAATCTTTTCTGCCGTTTTAATTAATTGTAGTCTATAACCGTCTAGGAGATATCTTCCTCCTAGAATTTTGCTAATGACCTTTCCCTCTTCTTTCTTGATTTCTCCAAGTATGTAAGAGGTCGGTGTTTGGTACTCCTAATATCCTATTTTTCATACAGACTATCGTAGTCTACGCGTCTTTCCGATTATTTTGATAACTCACATGTCATATTTGGATTCACTAGTTAGCTTTGTGCATAGACTAGTTGCATTTTTGCAATTACACTTAGTACCCTAACTTTTAAGGAGAGGCTTTCAGGCTGGTGAATGAGCATCAGAGCTAAAAGGATTAGTTTTAGATGTAACAACTGCCGTCATTATGCAAAAACGGATTACAGGAATAAGCAAAGTTGCGGCATGTTAAGTTACAACACGATTACATTGGGTGTGATACTTCTAATCGATACGATTTTGTCGTCAAAAGCGGGGCATAATGATGAAACATGTAAGGATTAGAGAAATAAAATAAACACTCGAAGCCAAGACAAGAGTTTTATTAAAAGTTCTAATAATTTCTAAATAGGACAGCCACGTCTCATGAAGCCTTTATACAACATTTGTCAAAGACTGGGAAGAAATAGACTAGCACAGAAGTCATGACTAATAAAAGCTGATTCTACGTCAATACTCTAGAAGTTTCTGCTGGCGCGTGTTCAACTTCCGGCGCTTTCTCCCTCGTCCCGCAGGTATAACGATCGTTGGTAGGCCTTCATACAACCCCTAGACCCCATAACTTTTACTTTAATAGCCTTTCCGGCAGATATTTGTACAAAAACGAGACTGATGGCATAAGAGCTGAAGACCATAAAAGAGAAACAGTACTCAAAGTAAGTATGGGACGGGGTTCGGCATATCTGCCATGTTACTCAATCTTTACGTCCATCACGTTGTAGGCCTAAAGGAACCCAAGAGGAAATTTGGAAAGCGAATTAAAGTTCAGGGAAGAGAAATAAAAGAAGTGAGATTTTAAGAAAACTGTAATTTTCTCACCTGTACTAAAGAACATAGAAAATGTTGGAACTGAATAGTGGTTTATTGAATAAATTGTGTATTAAGAACACGAGAAAAATCTCTTTAACTGAATGTAATGCAATTACATAATTTAATTCATGAAATACCGCTCCAGATACTTGGTTAGGCGTTTATTACGTCCACATTACCGGTTTTTACCTTTAAATTGGACCATGTTCGTGTGTATCTAAAACTGACACTGTTGAGGAGCAACGTCAAATGAATTAAGTCAGCTTATGCAAAAGGAATTAGATTAAGAAATAAGGCACTAAAAATAGTGGATGAGTTTTACTACTTGACCAATAAAATAAATGATAGTGGGCGAAGAAGACAGAATATAAAATGTAGACTGGCAACAGCAATAAAAGAAAATTTGATTTAACATCAAATATCAATTCAGACGTTAGGAATTCTTTCCGAAAGTATTTGTCTGCGTATATCCTTCTACAGAAGAGAAATATGGATAACAAGCAGCTCAACAAGAAAAGACGATTTTGAATTGTGGTGCTAAAGAAGATTGCAAAATATAAAATGGGTAACTCGAGTAATCAATGAAGAGGTAAGGTACCGAGCGAGAATTGGAAAGCAACAAAATTTTGGCATAACCTGACCAAAGGAAGGGATCGGATGATGCGACACATTCTAAGGCAGCGAGGAATTATGTATTTAGTAGTGGAGGGAAGCGTGAGTGGCCAAAAGCTGTGGGAGAGAAAGAAGATTCTTATACTATTGTAAAAAGATATAAAAAAGCCAAGATCGCTGTTCATCAATTTTTATTTACGACTACCGGTTTCGCTGAACTATGTCAGCATCATCTGGTCAAATAAAATATTTTACAAGGCCATAATCTTGTAATGTCAATCAGTTGTTATATAACAATTTACAGTGCATAGGTGCACTATGTCATTATATTACAAAATTATTATTTCTTTTGCTGATCTTGAATTTGTTGCCTGTATAACATCAAACGTAATGATATATTCTACAATATTCTCTCAACCTTAACATAGTACCTCATAAAGAAAAGACATTGTTCGTCACCCATTTGCGAGTATCAGGCTGAAACCTGATGTCAACACATCATTTGGCAGACGTCGCTTAGTTATACGGAGAAAACTACCAAAGCGTATTGACTCCGCTGTCAGTAGTCATACTGAAGAATTTCTAATTAATAACAAGATCCTGCTGATATGGCAAAATTTTAAAAAATCTTCTAGGATATTAGACGTGTTACATAAAGGCCTCATGAGACGTGGTGTCCTATTTAGAAATTTTTAGAACTTTTAATAAAACTCTTGTCATGACTACGAGTATTTATTTTATTTCTCTAATCCATACATGTTTCATCATTATGCCCCGCTTTAGGCGACAAATTCGTATTGATTAGAAATATCACGACCAATGTAATCGTGTTGTAACTTAATATGCCGCAACTTTGCTTATTCCTGTAATCCGTTTTTGCATAATGACGGCAGTTGTTACATCTAAAACTAATCCCTTGATGCTCATTATTGATTGTAATGTATGGTGTGGGTTACTACTTTTTCACCAGCCTGAAAACCTCTCCATAAAAGTTGGAGTACTTAGTGTAATTACAAAAATTCAGCTACTGTATGCACAAAGCTAACTAATGAATCCAAATATGACATGTGAGTACCAGAGTAATCGGAAAGACGCAATACGATAGTCTGTATGAAAGAATGGGATATCAGGAGTACCAAACACCAACGTCTTACGTACTTGGAGAAATCAAGAAAGAAGAGGGAAAGGTAATTAGGAAAATTCTAGGAGTAAGGCATCTCCTAGACGGTTATAGGCTAGAATTAATTAAAACGGCAGAAAAGATTTCAAACGTCATTTTCCTTATCAAATTCCTCTACGCTAGGGTGACCAGACGTCCCGTATTTTACAGGATCGCCCCTTAATTAGCCTAAGTGTCCCGCTGTCCCGACAAAGTAAATACGGGACTAATCTGGATGGACGGAGGTCGATCTGAACCACCGTTCTCTCGAATTCGATTCCAATGTGTTGTCCCTTCGCTACCTTATTCGGTTTTTATACTCACAAGTTGCACTTCTTGCACACAACGTATAATACTAGAAAAGACAGAGAAGCAAATATAAATGCGAGATCTACCAAATACTACACGTTAACTTCGGGTTGCAGAGAGGCTTTTTTTATTTACTGCATATGTGCATTAATTCGTGTGGTTATATCTGCGTTAATCAGTGACAACAAGGCATTTATATATATTGCATTCGCTTTAAGGGATAACAATCACGCACACGACGCCACAAGTAAAGGCAACATTTGGTTTCACAATCTTCGGTTCCCGATGTGTCCCGTATTTTGATTTTGGAAATCTGGTCACCCTACTCTACGCCCATTCATCGAGCTCTGTGCTGCGATCGTCTTTAATATACCTGAATTGTTCTCGGATAGTTGAACCCTGTCCAAGAAGAGTTTCGATTTCATTTAGTAAACTAGCTTAATTCCCACTGCTTCGCACGCGTAGACTTGCTAGTCTGCATTGGTTTTTTCTACTTCTAAATATAAATTTTCACAGATTTAGCTTTAAAAATGCTTTCCTGATCAAGTATTTTGATACATTTTGCCACCCCCTACTGCACCACTGATGTCAGAATTCAAAACATCATGAAACACTTTTTTTTTATTCCAACCATGGTTCCAAATCCAATTTTAGCATTTATAGCATCAAAACAGTCTTAGTAGCACTCTTAAATGATTTTCCCTTATTTGACCCGCTTAATGGTTCAATTTCCAAAAATATCGAAACAAGTGTTTTTAAAATTCCAATCAAAAGTCTAAATCCGAAGTTTTGTATTTCATGCTTCATTATTGCCTTAATAGCAACGTATGTTTTAAAAACCGTTCATCCCCTATTTCACCCCCTTAGGGATAGGAATATCGAAAAATCGCTTATGCCTACTGTGTAAGATAAACAACGTCTACAAATTTCAAGTTTCTATCGTCTGTAGATTCACTTTTCAGCGTCGTTTTCTGTCTATTAGAAAAGGATAGAGAACGTGAAATTTCTTTCATACGCTTTGGCATCTTCCTTGGTAGTTTTACTTTTCAAACTGTAATATGCAATTAATTATCTTTATTCGTACGCTTGTTGCAGAAAAACAACTGAAGAATGTGCATAATGTTTCGCTGTATAGAACCTCTTTGCTATTATAGTGTCAAAAGTAATCGCTGGTCTTCATCCGAATTTTATATAAGCTGACGACTTTCACCCTCTTATAGCTATCGACACGGAATTACTATGGTGTACAACCGGAGACTTTGTACTACAACAACACAGAGAGATCGTTCGTCTCCATTGTGTATTTTTGCTGAAGAGCAAAATATTCACACCCAGACACAGCATTTTATATAAGTCGGTAACTTTCAACTCCCATATCTTCCTCCCCCTTATCGTTCAAATGTTCAAATATTTGTAAATCTATCGGACCAAACTGCGTGGTCATCAGTCCGTAGCTTACAAACTACTTAAACCTATGTAAACTAACCTAAGGACAAACACACACACCCATGCCCCAGGGAGGACTCGAACCTCCACGGCGAGCAACCGCGCACTCCGCAACGAGGTGCTTTAGACCGCTCGGCTACTCCACCGCGGCCCTCTTATCGTTATCAGCCCTCTATCACCATAGTGCACAATGGGAGAGTACAGCCACAAACACTGTTCGTTTGCGATGTGTAGTTTTGACTGCAGAGTGAAATATAGGCACAAACACCTCAATTTTTATATATATGAAGATAAGATGTAGTTTTAAAGCACTTACGCAGAAGAAGTAGCGTTATTGATTAAAATTGCTTTGGCTGCCATTGGTAAGCCATCGTAATTTCATGCAGAGGAATTAATCCCGTGCTTATTGTGAAGTGGGCTATTGGCATTGGTGCGCCATCGTCGTCTGATAGAAGCGCAGCAGACAAAGCAAAGCAGAGGGCGTTCGTCTAAATATTATTGCCTTGCCGCAGGCGTTGTTTGCGCTGCTCGCCCACCGCAGCTGCGTATTCTCTTCACTCATGGCAGGAAGCCGCAGAGTCGAAAGCCTTCAGGGGTCTTCTGTGTTTGCTGCATTTGTTCTTTGATACCTCAATCGCTTTACGAAGTTTTCTTCTACAAATGTTGCTTTGCTTGGCCGCACATGTACGTTGGTGAAATAGATGTCTTGTCCACACTCCTGGAGTTCCGCTTCTGCGTATTTCAAAAAAATGTTCAAATGTTTGTAAATCTATCGGACCAAACTGCGTGGTCATCAGTTCGTAGCTTACAAACTACTTAAACCTAGGTAAACTAACCTAAGGACAAAGACACACAAACATGCCCCAAGAAGGACTCGAACCTCCACGGCGAGCAACTACGCGCTCCGCCGCTCAGCTACTCCATGGCGGCGCGTATTTCACACTTACAAGGAAAGTACTTGGGCTCGAACAAAGACATATACACCAAAATCGTATGAGAGATAATGTAAAGGTCCCTTATTGCTCCAGTGATACTCCCGCATCTGCAAAACTCTGCAGTCGTCCGTTAGAGGCCTCTGCGTGTGCCATGCCGCACTGCACTTTGACCTGTCGGTTCGCCAGTAGGGACGGTGCAGTGTGCCTCCGAAGATGCGTTTTGTGAAGTTATTTGTGTGGTGAAGCGTCATATGGGGCGCCGATTGGTAATCAATCCTGCTAATGTATTGCAATTGGTTGAGATGAAGTTACGAAGTACCCTTCTTCGTGAAGATGGTATTAGTGTAGAAGATGAATAATTCGAATGCTTTCTCGTATCTGTTATGGTACAGAAATATGAGCATAAGTTACTGTTGTAACACTAACACATATTGATGATAATAGGGATGTTAATGACGAACAACTCACTGCAGGCGGTAGTGCTACGGTAAGTGCGGGAAGTGTGAAGTCGTCCACATGAGTACGAAAAGAAATCCGTTAAACTTTGTTTACAACATAAATCAATCAAATGTGAAGGCCGTAAACTCCACAAAGTACCTATGAATTACTATAACTTCAGACCTAAACTGGAAAGAACACGTAGATAATATCGTGGGAAAGGCGAACCAGAGACTGCGTTTTATTGGCAGAACCCTTAAAAGATGCAACAGAACTACTAAAGAAACTGCATACACTGCGTTTGTCCGTCCATTTTTGGAGTATTGCAGCCCAGTGTGGGATCCTTATCAGATGGGTTTGACGGAGGACTTCGAAAGAGTCCAAAGAAAGGCAGCTCGTTTCGTATTGTCACGGAACAGGGGAGACAGCGTTACGGAAATGATACAGGATCTGGGCTGAGAATCATTACAACAACGGTGCTTATCGCTGCGGCGTGGGCTACTTACGGAACTCCAATCGCCAACATTCTCTTCCGAATGCGAAAATATATTGTTGACTCCCACTTACATCTACAGTGCTATCTAGAGCATGATAGCAGAGTTTTGCATAAAAACGACACCCACCAACACATTGAGGTGTAATTAGAGATCCTGTAACCAAACGTTCATACAGTTATGTTCGTTCGAGCCCATGTACTTTCCTTGTTAGTTTTATACACGTGTAGCGTTCGTGTTTCTTAATATGTTGTTACAAAGCTTTTTCTGTTTCGCCTACATAATGGCCACACGTCTTTTCATTGCCCTCCATAGTGTGGAGGTAATCAGTTGAGTCCGTTTGGCAGGTAAAATATTCTGTAGATTAACTCCAGGGACGACTAACCGCCAGGATACTCTACAGTGGATATGATGAGGCACGACTATAAAACACTTGGAGTCTGCTGAAAAAGGCTGTTAACAGTCAAGCTGCAAAACAAGACGCTATCGACAACTAACAAGTAAACCTAGGGAGTGTCACTCCCCGATTTTTCTGAAATTTGGATATGTTGTAATGCATAAAAAACTAAGGGGTGCGTATATTTTTTAGCGATAAAACTTATTTAAGTTGTGAAACGCTCCCTCCAAAATGGGGACTAAAATGGAAAAATTGCCATAACAGAGATTAGTGATTAGTGATTTTGGTTATGAAAGTATCTTTTGATAAAAGACAGCCGGCCGCGGTGGCCGAGGGGACTGAGGCGCTCCAGTCACGGTCTGCACGGCCACTACGGTCGGGGGTTCGAATCCCCCCTCGGGTATGGATATTTGTGTCGTCCTTAGTATAAGGTAGTTGATAAGTAGTTTGTAAGTTTAGGGACTGATGACCTCGTAGTTAAGTCCCATAAGCTTAACAAAAATTTGAACATTTGATAAAAGACAAAAAACGGCCTGCTATATTGGAGCGGGAGTGAAAAGTAGGGGGCAACTACCCCGAAGAAGACTAATTTTTTGCTACAAAAATATTAGTTTTTATTTAATATAAGTAGACTCTATTAAAACTTCAAAAGGAAGGCTAATTAAAAAACGCGTGTTTTTTGTTTATATTGGGGCGTAAACAACCCTTGTCGCGGGGGAGTGGGCAAGCGCTATAAGGCGCCTTGCTGCGGAGTGCGAGTCTGCTCACCTGCTAATTACCAAAGAATTAAGTCCCACAGATTTACAATTTGCATATTTATTAAACAACCCTTATATTATAAATCTGGCCGTGCGACCGCCACGCATTAGATCACGGGGAACGCTAACACCGGCGGTTAAAATCAATAATCACTTAAACATGTTTTGTTCACATTTTTTCACTATTAATTCAAAAGAAGACTACAGTATTTTGGAAGTCGCATGTCGAGTTACTGTCTATTCAAGCATTTTTCGAGTTTCCATCCACTATATTGTATCGACCATAATGAATTTGAAAATCTGATTTCATATTCGGATTCAGTATATCAAAGAGATGAAACAGCTCAAAATATAGATTCACAAAACATTTCAACATGTTTTGCTCACATTTTTTAACTATTAATTCAAAAGAAGACCTGACAGTATTTTGAAAGTCGCATGTCGAGTTACTGTCTATTCAAGCATTTTTCGAGTTTTCATCCACTATATTGTATCGACCATAATGAATTTGAAAATCTGATTTCATATTCGGTTTCAGTATAGCAAAGAGATGAAACAGTTCAAAAATATAGATTCACAATGTTTTCATGGGTAGTTTCAAGCGAGCGCGGCAATATAAGGAATTTTTACCCCTCAGATATTTAAGGATACATGTTTCCTAATTAGCCTTCCTTCTGAAGTTGTAATAGATTCTACTTATATTAAATCAAAATTAATTTTTGTAATAAAAAATTGGTCTCTTTCGGGGTAGTTGGCTTCCTAATTTTCACTCTCCAATATACCTAGGACGATTTTCGCCTTTATCAAAAGAAAACTTCACAACATTAATCGTTAAAATCGCTTCACTAGCCCCAAAGTTATTGAATTTTTTTCATTTTAGCCCCTGTGTTAGAGGGATCGTTTAACCCCTTAAATACGTTATACCGCCGATAAAAGAAAAAAAAACGTGCTCCTTAGTTTTTCATGTATTATAAAATAACCATATATCATAAAAATCGGAGCGTGACCCTTCCGTAGGTTTATTTGTAACTTAGTTTTCCTCTCGGCATTACCACACCCTTTTCGTTTGCATTACAATTAAAATTAATGGTACAAAGAGCAATTTGTCGCGGCTTCTTGTGTAGAAAAATGCACTTCTTTGAAATGGAACTACAATTCGGCCGATTAACAGGTTATGTTTGTCTGAGTGATGTGTTATTTGTGTTTCAGTGTTAAAGGCTATCCGTGACACAAATTTCTTTTCCTTTTTTTTTATTTTTATTTTTATGTTTATTTTTTTTCTTTTCTTTTTTTTTTTTCTTTTTTTTCTTTTTTATGTTAAGCTTATGGGTCTTAACTGAGGGGTTACAAACTACTTATAACTTACAAACTACTTATAAACTACCTTGTACTAAAGACAGCACAAACATCCATGCCTGAGGGAGGATTCGAATCTCCGACAGGGAAAGGTCTCGCGCATCGGATCATAGCGCCTCAATGCGCTCGGCCACTCCGCCGCGGCTGACACGAATTTTCCAAGCAAACTGAACTTTATCACACACGTTTCTTTGAACTATGTGGTGCTGAATAATGCAATTAAAATAATTTAATATGGTATAAATTAAACTTCTGGGATTAGCTACCATCTCAAAACCTCTTCATATACTCGTAATTTAACAAGGATTGTGCTGCCTTATGAAATTGTGGGCTGATCCAGATCCAGTTCCCACTCCGGATCTGTTTAACTGATAGGTCTAAGTAAGCATTGGGTGATTTCTAAAAAATGTTCAAATGTTTGTTAAGCTTATGGGACTTAACTACGGGGTCATCAGTCCCTAAACTTACAAACTACTTATGAACTACTTACGAACTAGGACGGCACAAATATCCATGCCCGAGGGGGTATTCGAACCCCCGACCGTAGTGGCCGTGCAGACCGTCACTGGAGCGCCTCAGTCCCCTCGGCCATCGCGGCCGGCGGGTGATTTCTCTCTCCCGTCTAAACAGACACGGGATCTTAATTATCTGTCTTCATCTTAGCAACAGAACTTTCCAACACACTCAACAAAATACGCATACTACGTGAAAAACTGTATCTAGACCATTTTCTTCCATCCCAAAGTAAACTGACGAATTAATCAACAGCGCACAAGTTCCCATCAAAGAGAAAGAAATAGAGTTATATAAAATGATTTCCAATCCATGGTGTACAGCAGCAATCAGAATAAACATTCCTTCAAACCGTCTTGATTGCAAATTTTGTTATTAGTTAATGACGCGTTTCACCCTTTAGCAGAGCATCTTCAGATTATCTGCATGACAGAATTTACACAAAATTACAAGGCGGAATTACAAATGGTTATAATGGTACATGGGCTTATTTTGTGTTAAGAAGACAGTATAAATGGTAAACAAAAAGCTTACAATGCGCTCTCCGTGGTGTGACACCGTAAGTTGTTATTGCGGTGTTTCTATTCGGAATGTTTTTTGGATTTCCTTGTGGCCCTACAAATGTTTGGATAACAACGAATTACAGTTGGAACATACTCGGTAAAGATGTGAGAAACATAAAACCGATTTTTAAGATTACCTTAATAGAAGCGGTGGTCTCTGGTGATACAAGATAAGCCCATGTTTACAATTGCGCTCACGGGCGGTGGGCGGGCGTGGTGTGCTGCTCCCCGACTTGTACAGACTATGGGAATGTGGGTAGGGAGTGACTTAGGCAGCCGGTGTATAAGACGGGACGGGTGAAATCTAGCTATCTGAATAACAAATTTAACGAAATGTAGGTTATTAAGCAGGACAGAAGTTTATAATTTATGTTGGTATTTATAAATGAGAGGAATTTTATTTGAACAGAGACATCATAATATCTAGGAATGTTTCATCTTTGCATGCCAACTGATCGTTTAGGAGGTGTGGGTGTCCAAAGTAAGCACGCTTCGCTATCTCAAACTCTTCCAGTAAATTTAGCTTACGCCCCTTCTGCGCTGTATGTAAGATTTGCATTTTCTCAATGGAGGGTTGTTGATGATCGGATGCTTTAGTGTGTTCCGCAAAAGGGGAATGTTTTTTGAGTTTTTTTGTAAGAAGGTGCTCAGTAAAACGTACTTTAAAGATCCGGCCTGTCTGTCCTATATATTCAGCTGGGCATTCGGGACATTGTAGTTTGTAGACTCCTGAGCAAAGGTGTCTGGTTTGTTCGTTGGCCGGCCGCGGTGCCCGAGGGGACTGAGGCGCTCCAGTCACGGTCTGCACGGCCACTACGGTCAGGGGTTCGAATCCCCCCTCGGGCATGGATATTTGTGCCGTCCTAGTTCGTAAGTAGTTCATAAGTAGTTTGTAAGTTTAGGGACTGATGACCCCGTAGTTAAGTCCCATAGACTATACAAACATTTGAACTTTTTTTTTGTTCGTTGTGTGGGAGAATTTGCTCTATGCTCAAAGGGCTACTAAATACGACTTGTACATTTGTGCCACGAAAGAGTTTAGCCAGGCCTTAAGAAAAGTAACTCATGAAAGAAATGGGGATACGTTTAACTTCATCGTCAGGTGTTACCGAGTGAAGCTGTGCTAGATCTTTAGAACGTTTTTTATTGTACACTCTTTGACAAAAAACCTGGCCGCCGGCCGGCCGCCGCTGAGCCTAAGTCCGAGCCGATCGCGACATGGGACAATAAAAGTGGCCGCGATGATTCGCTCTAAGTCCAGCTATCTGCACAATCTGGCAACACTGCAGACTGCGGGAGTTCATACAGCACTTCTTGTGTGCAGTTAGAAGATAACTGGGTCAGCTGCCTCCTTGGTCTTGCGGTAAAGTGCGCGCCTTGCATGTTCAGTATTAGCGATCGAAACCGACTGTTGACAAAAATTTTAAATTCACGTCACTCGTTCATGCTCATGCACCATGTGTAAGGGAAGCATATGTGTAACGTATTTCATTTTTTGGTACACTGGTAATAACATTTCGGCCCAATAACATCGCCGCCTCTGGCCGCGGCACTCGGCAGAGCTCTCCGCGGCCCATATACCTCGCTGGCAGCAGCGGTGGCGGCGCTACACAGCGCTGCCTCGCCCTCTGCCCACAGCGCCTGCTGCCGCTCATCGCCCTGGATATGTAAAATGCTGTAGTGTTGCTGAGTGGTGATCCAAAAAAAAGGTTGCGATTCGTATTTCACACAGGATATAACGAAGCAGACCACCTATTTTGAATGATGAACATATCATATATTAGAGAGGCAAAAAATTGTCATTGTCCAATCCAATGGTACTCTACGATGGTTAACACTTATTTGTGATTTAAATCTCGATCCTTTTCCTTTCAGAAAAGCCTTTCATGTAATTTTTTATTGTCATCAGTTCATATGTTTTCATCAAGACACAATATGTAACTCACTAAAATGTTTTAGTGTCGTTGTTTCACTCCGTACGGTAAATGTATGAGCTAAATTATGTGAATACGTTTCAGTGCACGTTCTAAAGCAATAAAGGCGCACTGTCTCATTTCTACAGGAGATATTTCACATCAATGGAGGTGAATTCGAATTTCTTCGAAGTCGTTTGTATGGTGAAGCAAAGAAGACATCTAATACCATTTCCATAATTTGAAGTCGACCTTTCTGAAAGACTTATCGTATAAAGTTTTTCTTGTGATTCCGTTAAAGAGTTTCTTCTTGCAATCTGCAGCGTATTAAGTAAAATAAAATTAAATTAAATTCCATCCCCAAATGCACTTTCTCCAACCAGGATTAGAACTGCCGACTCACACTAGGGCTGCATCACAAGACAGAAGCAGAACCACGCAGCCAACCACACGCTGTGGCATAGTGCCCTCAGTCTCTCACATATTCAATGCTGAGCCTCTAACGCATCGCGAAAGAACCTGAAAGTCACCTACACAAATAACTACATTCCTTGAGTGCAAAAGTTAAATTTCTGTCTCTCATTTCACGTCGACATTACAAATCATTAGTCATGAAAGTAGAAAAGGAATGTCAAGTGAACTTAGTGAGACAATTCAGTACCACTTGAGGAAGTAACTGCACTGTCACAGTGTTGCCAAATATCAGCAACGATGTTGCCAGTTCTTAGCTGTACTAGGAAGACCTGTGAAGCGATAAGCTACGCGAAATCGCGCTAGTCTCATGCGAGCTTCTAGAGGGGAGTCGCGCATTTAGGTTAATATGCGGCGCTAGATTCCGTCGTCACATTTGCGATGCAGATATTAAATTCGTCCAATGAGGCCGAAACTATCGTTTTAATTTTTTTGAAGCTTTACTGCATTATGATATATTTTCAGCAAATGACTAGAGAAAATAATACTGATATTGTGATTGCAACATACGGCAAATCAAAGACTGAGTTACGTAAACATGCATCACGATTACAGTTTTATACCCCCCCCCCAAAAAAAAAAGACTAAAACAATTGTTTGATACATTTCGACAAAAGCTAATTTTTTGATGAGAAGTTACTGGAAATCAATGATGCCCCATCCGTCTCGAAAAACTTCGTAACTTGAAAGCGACTGCGTTTCAAAATGCAGTCTTACGACTGTACAAGTAATATTTCATGTCTTCTACGTGTTGGTTTGCTTGAAAGCCAGAGGAAACATAGTTAACTGATTATTTGTGCAACACAGTAATTATTTCACTTGAGTATTCAGAAGACTGGATATTTAAAATTACGGCCATGAACACAGAAACTAAACTGTATATGTGGGAAACGTGCAATTCTGATGTTTTTCCTCTGCAAACATATACATATAATCTATAGACTACTAAGCAGCTTATTGATTTCGAAGTGTAACAGCCTTGATGGGCCAAAAAATGATCATGAGAATCCGAACCCATGTGTCTGATGGATTTTTCGAACGTTGCAACCTATGACTTGCATGTGTTGTTGCTTAGTATCTGTCGTCACGATGTTAAATCAACAGAAATTGTTTCAACATTTTACCTACTTTCTCCTAGTGTCCTGTTGTTGTTATGGTCTTCAGTCCGGAGACTGGTTTGATGCAGCTCTCCACCCTACTCTATCCTGAGCAAGCCTTTTCATCTCCTCATAAGAACGGCAACCCACATCCACTTGAATCTGCTTACTATACGCGTCTCTTGGTCTCCCTCTGCGATTTTTCCCCCACACACTTCCCTCCAATGCTAAATTTACGATTCCCCGATGTCTAAGAATGTGTCCTACCAAGCGATCCCTTCTTTTAGCCAGGGTATGCCAAAAATTCCTTTTCTCACCAATTCTGTTCAGTACTTCTTCATTGGTTATGCGATCTACCCACCTAATCTTCAGCATTCTTCTGTAACACCACATTTCAAAAGCCTCTATTCTCTTCCTGTCCGCACTGCTTATCGTCCATGTTTCACTCCCGTACAAGGAAACACTCCACACAAATGCCTTCAGAAAAGACTTCCTTACACTTAAATTAATATTCGATGTTAGCAAATTTCTTTTTTTCAAAAATGCTTTTCTTCCCATTGCCATTCTGCATTTTATATCCTCTGTACTGCGACCATCACATGTTATTTTACTACCCAAGTAACAAAACTCATCTACCACCTTCATTGTTTCATTACCTAATCTAATTCCTTCAGCATCGCCCGATTTTCTAAGACCGCATTCCATTATTTTTGTTTTGCTCTTATTAATGTTCATTTTATATGCTCTCTTCATCACACTGTCCATTCCATTCAACTGCTCTTCCAGGTCCTTTGCTGTCTCTGACAGAATTACAATGTCATCAGCAAAACGCAAAGTTTTTATTTCTTCCCCCTGTACTTTAATCCCTATTCCAAATTTTTCCTTGCTTTCCTTCACCGCCTGCTCGATGTACAAATTGAATAACATCGGAGAAAGGCTACAACCCTGTCTTACTCCCTTCCCAACTGATGCTTCCCTTTCATGCCCTTCGAGTCTAATAACTGCGGTCTGGCTTTTGTACAAGTTATAAATAACTCTCCTTTCCCTATATTTTACCCCTGCTGACTTCAGAATTTGAAAGAGTGTATTCCAGTCAACATTGTCAAATGCTTTCTCCAAATCTACAAAAGCTAAAAATGTAGGTTTGCCTTTCCTTAATCTATCTTCTAACATAAGACGTAAAGTGAGTATTGCCTCCCGGGTTCCTATGTTCCTCCTGAATCCAAACTGATCTTCCCCAAGGTGAGCTTCTACCAGCTTTTCCATTCTCCTGTAGATAATTCGTGTTACAATTTTGCAACCATGATGGTTCTGTAATTTTCACACCTGTCTGCGCCTGATTTCTTTGGAATGGGGATTATTACATTTATCTTAAAGTCTGAGGGTACTTCGCCTGTCTCATACATCTTACACACCAGGTGAAACAATTTTGTCATGGCTGGTTTCCCAGAGACTTCAGTAGCTCTGAGGGAATATCATCTTCTCCAGGGCCTTGTTTCGACTTAGGTCTTTCAAGGCTCTGTCAAATTCATCTCTCAGTATAGAATCTCCTATTTCATCTTGATCTACGTCCTCTTCCCTTCCTACCACATTGTCTGTCAGTTCATTTCCTTTGTAGAGCTGCTCTATGTACTCTTTCCACCTTTCAGCTTTCCCTTCTTTGCTGAGAACCGGCTTCCCATCTGAGTTCTTGATATTCGTAGATTTGCTTTTCTTGTCCCCAAATGTCTCTTTTATTTTCCTGTAGGCGGTATCTACTTTTCCCCTTCTTATACATTCTTCTACAGATTTGCATTTGGCTTCTAACCACTCCTGCTTAGCTTTTTTGCACTTCCTGTCAATCTCATTTTTTAATCGTCTGTACTCAATTTTGCCTGTTTCATTTACTGCATTTTTATATTTTCTCCTTTCATCAATTAAATCTAGTATTTCCTGTGATATCCAAGGATTTTTTGTAGGTCTTGCCTTTCTACCTATTGTGTCCTCTGCTGCCTTCACTATTTCATCTCTCAATGCTACCCATTCCTGTTCCACTGTTTTATTTCCCCCTGTTTCGGTCAATTGTTGCCTAAATCTCCCTCTGAAATTCTCCACAACTTCACTTTCCTTCAATTTATCTAAGTCCCATCTCCTTATTTTCCTACCTTTCTGCAATTTTTTCAGTTTCAGCCTACAGTTCATGACTAACAAGTTATGGTCAGAGTCTATATCTGCCCCTGGGTACGTCTTGCAGTTTATAACCTGGTTCCGGAACCTATGTCTTACCATTATAAAATCTATCTGATACCTTCCGGTGTCTCCTGGTCTCTTCCATGTATACAACCTTCTTTTGTGATTCTTAAACCAGGTGTTTGTTACGATTAAATCATGTTCCGTGCAAAATTCTACCAGGCGACTTCCTCTTTCATTTCTCCTGCCCAGTCCATATTCACCTACTATTTTTCCTTCTCTTCCTTTTCCTACTACCGAATTGCAGTCTCCCATCACAATTAAGTTTTCCTCTCCCTTAACTGTCTGAATAATTTCCTTTAGCTCCTCATATATTTCTTCGATCTCCTCATCATCGGCAGAGCTAGTTGGCATATAAATCTGTACTACTGTGGTCGGTGTTGGCTTCGTATCTATCTTGACAATGATAATGCGATCACTGTGCTGCTCATAGTAGTTTACCCGCATTCCTATCTTCTTATTCATTATCAGTCCTACTCCTGTGATACCCCCAACTGATTTTGTATTTATAATCCTGTACTCACCTGACCAGAAATCCTGTTCATCCTGCCACCGGACTTCACTAATCCCCACTATGTCTAACTTCAACCTATCCATTTCACTTTTTAAATTTTCTAATTTTCCTACCCGATTAAGGGATCTGACATTCCACGCTCCGATCCGTAGAATGCCAGTATTGTTTTTCCTGATGACAACATCCTCCTGAGTAGTCCCCGCCCGGAGATCCGAATGGGGGACTATTTTACCTCCGGAATATTTTACCCGAGAGGATGCCATCATCATATGTTCATACAGTAGAGCTGCATGTCCTCGGGAAAAGTAACGGCTGTAGTTTCCCCTTGCTTTCAGCCGTTCGCAGTAGCTGTGTGGCAAGGCCACATTAGCTGATGTTACAAGGCCAGCTCAGTCAATCATCCAGACTGTTGCCCCTGTAACTACTGAAAAGGCTGCTGCCCCTCTTCAGGAACCACACGTTTGTCTGGCCTCTCCACAGATACCCCTCCGCTGTGGTTGCACCTACGGCACGGCTATCTGCATCGTTGAGGCACGCAAGCCACCCCACCTCGGCAATGTCTGTGGTTCATGGGGGTGGCTCGTAAAACCACACATTCTTTCTGGTCTCTTGGCCATGTGGGAAAGAAAGCTTTTGCAACTGAATTAATGATAATAATGATGGTAATAATGATAGTAATCAATGATATTTACGGCATAACAGCAGAATGATAAAGATTACAATAACAATAGAAAATGACGATCTCTTGGTTGACACACTGCAACGAGTTTTGGTATTTCGTTGCTGAATGCCATTTATGATATTTTTCAGAGGAGAAAAATAGACCTGAAGCCACACACGTCACTAGTACAACGATACCTCGCTAATCAACTATGCTTGCTGTAGATGAGAAAACGAGAACGGCGCCACCGAGCTAAAATGAGATTACTTGTTCAGTTATCTGATATTTGTTGGCAGTTAATACAGAGAGTCCCGACATAAAACACAAAATTGTTTGCAATTTAAGGAGGGGTAGACCTTTCTGCGGTCGAAAATTTAATTCAGGATAACAGAGTCATTTAAATGCAATGACTAATCTCATATCCTCATGAATATTGGAAAATACCTCGAATTCTGGAACTAAGGGAACGATCAGAGTTTCCTAGCATCGTAAGCAATACTGCTAAGCTATAGGAAGAATTTCTTGGCCATCCCACAATATCCTCATACCTACAAACAGGTTGCTTCAACTGGCTTTTATTCATGCTGCGCTACCAACGCCCATTCTAAGTAAGGCTTCATCCGAAAGCCGACAACATCATTGAAAATGCTGATTAATAGATGACTTACGTTCATCAACTTCCGAGGAGAGTTTCTTTCAACGAAACGGAGAAAGGGTGAAATTACTTTCTTCAAAGTTCCTACGGACTTTTGACCCAAATTGGACGTATATACGTTCAATCTTGTCATACGCGGCTCACATTCCAGGAATATCACCTAAATGAGCATCTGGCAGGTTCCGTCCTAGAGCAGCTATTACGCAAGTTTTTACCGATAATCATAAAATTGACAAGACGGCTTTTGCTGCAGAATATAGTGACTTCTATTACATCCGCATAACCTTTCCCAATAAGAAACTGTTTTCTTCGTATAGTGATGCCCCTGTTTAGGTGCATTGTAATGTTTGTGTTTAATGTTGCTTCAGAAGTACTTTTTGTCTTAAATATTTTTATATTTGCAGGTGATTCAAAGTAATTGTAATAATTAGTTTCCCTTCAAATTACTCCATTCATTCGATCTGTTATTTGTAAAGTAATTGCAACCGCCAAAAGTGAAATTGTCCTATAAACCAAACCGTTTGGTTATCTTAGGTCATTCGTATATGGGCAGAACACTTTCATCTGAAATATCTCCACGAAAGGCAGAGAAGCGGACGGTTCTCTGTCATAGTAGCGTTAGGCTCGCGTAGCTAGTCCTCTGTGCAGAAGAGATAGAATTATATGTTGAAGAAAGAAGTCATATCTAAGAAACTTGCATATTAATTTTATTTTTCTCGTTTATTTACATTCTTTCAGTTTATATTCGTCTTTACTTCTAACAAAGTAATGAGATATATTTTTCTCTGCTAGTAGGTACCTTTGGTCGTTTCCGACCGCATTACATTTTCCGTTGTCTCTAGATGGATAATACTTTGTCTCTGCCGATCCCAGATTTCACTTCGAAAGAAAACATGTGCTCCACATAATTCATTTCGCAGTAGGCGGTCGTATTTCCACCGTTGGTATATTTACTTGTACGAATATTGTTCGTAACCGTAAACAGTTTGCTCTTGCTGTTCATCTCCTTAATATTGTTAAACACATATTTTCCCTATAATTCTCCTCGTGAAGTGTTTGAACTGCTGTGCTTTATTATTGTTAGTACCATTAGTTTTTATTTCAAGTTGATCTCTGAATTTGTATTTTGTATTACCGTTATATTTGTTTGTTCAATGTGTTTCACAATATTGAAGATCAACAAGTTCTCATATTCATTAATATAAGAGACTTAGAGCTAATGTATAATGTTCATTTTAGTCTTGTTTCATCTGTAAAAGTTCCTCTTAAAATCTGGAACACTTCCTTTAACACCCTTAATTTCAAAACCATACATAGACAGAGGACATTCAAGGATTGCTCATTTATTAACTTCATTCATAATGATAATTTGGATCAAATTTATTTACAAATTTTGTACTCAGTCCATTTAATTTTTATGATAGCGGTAAAATTACAGCCTTGCGCAACCTAGGGCATCTGTTCAAAATCAATGAATAAGAGATACGTCAATACTTTTATTTACTATCTTTTAACAAGCAACAGTGCAATTGCTTTCCCTAATATTGTTCTGAATCATGGCACAATTCATCGATCAATTTTAATCGTTGTAACACGTGATTATTAGGTTGCTTTATTGTCTATTGTGTTTTTGTTACAAATTTTACAATTGATTTTATACTAACGATAGGCCAGACACTTAATTAACGCGTGATAATGCAATATTTACTCGTATTCGTTTTTGCTACGGAGCGAGTTGGTGCATTGGTAACACACTGGACTCATATTCGGCTGCACGGCGCTTCGAATTGGCTTTCGGCCATTTGGATTTGAGTTTTCCATGATTTTCCTAAATCAGTCTAGGCAAATGCCGGAATGGTCCCTGCGGCAGGGCACGGCCGATTTCCTTCCACATCCTTATCATGACAATCCGAACTTCTGCTTCGCTCTAATGACCCCCTTGTCGAGGGGATGTTAAATCGTAACCTTCCTTCTTTCTTTCGTGTCTCGTGTGCAATAGAGCTTACTTTGTTCATGTTTCCGTGTGTCGGTACAAATGTTGCAGTTCATTTCAAACCAACTTCCCTCTGAACAAGAGACCTTGAACTTTCAACTAAACTTAGAACTGGATGACACTGCTTCATTAACGCCATTTCTTACTTGGTGTGTGGTGGAGGGCAATTTTTATACAACTGCTGTTTCCGCCTGTTCTTTCCAGTCGTGAATGGTTCGCCGTTAAAACTATTTCTGGTAAGACTTAGTGTGAGTTCATATCGCCCTATCATTTACCTTCGCGATCTTTTCGTGACTAATACATAATAGGGGTCAGGTTAAATAGAAATAAAACTAATGTTTCGAATGTCTCTGTTGTATTCTCATAAAAACGGTTGAAACTGAATGAAAAATTTCACACATACAAAATTTCAAAAGTGTAAAATAATCATTCAGATGGAAAATGCATAGAAACGTGGTATTAAAATAGACTAAGACGTATAAAGTAACTTTTGTCCACTCGATAATTGATACCGCGTTAAGGATAGTTCCAATAAATTTTCGAAATTTTAAGAGCTATGTCCAACATCATAATAACACTGGAACACAAAGTGTTCTTGCATCATGAGTAATGCTAACAGTAGCGTTTAGTGGCCACCAACGTGAAGGGTAATTTATTTCATTAACTTTCTGAAGTCGATAAGAGGTATGACGCGGTGGCGGCAGCCACGGTCGTTTTGGTAAATGCGGCACAACTAGCGAGCGAAGGCGCGCGCGTCTGGAAACGGAGAAGGCGGAGCGCGCCTGCTAGAGGGAAAGGATAGTTGTCGTTCTGAATAGACGAAGCCATCAAACGGAGTCTAACAGATGTTCGGTAGACCTCCCCGAACTTACGCGTTTTGACTGCAACATAAGAAATAAATGAAATTCACGAACTGCATTGAACATTGTAATGGTTAGTAAATTAATGTCGTCCGCTATCTGCGACGACACCGATCGAATGATAATCTATCGACGTGAGATATCTGGCACCTAAAAGTCGCCATTAAGTTTGTACTTTGAAACCAATCACCGCGCTGTAATGAACACGTTGCAATTAAAACTATGTTTAAATCGCATCCGGCCATGAGACTACGTAACATTTTATGAAATCAACGAAGCAGGCAACAAAGACAGGTCCGGAATCCATTGAGCACCTCATCAAGGAACGTGCTCAAAAAATTCAAATGGAATGCTATTTATCGTAGCAAGATGTTCTGTCAATAACAGGTCGCTGGTAATTTCCATATTGGCCTGTGGACATTTTACTTTATTAGGAAGCGAACTCGAAGGACACTGGACAAATTTGGGTATTTAGGAAGACTTTTCTGCGACAAATTGTGAGTCTTATTGTTAGTTAATGGAGTACAGTAAACATAACGATAAGTCCTGCATATGAATCAATCATAAACCGAAAAATAAAACTGGTAATACGCTCAGTGAGGTATTCATTGATTTATTTTTTATTTTTTTTTTTTTTTTTTTAATAACTGGCCACGTGAATATGTGCAATTTGGAGCGCACAGTATCTCGAGCCTGAGTGGAATTACGGATCCGGATCCTAACATGCAGGATGCCAGCTACAAAAACTCGTTCATCAGGCCACCAATGTAATCAAGATTTTCCAACGTCGTAGTAGGGCCTATTGTTTCGCAACTTCGGCATCATGTAGATTTGAGTCTGATATGTAATTCTGCGGTCAGTTGACTTTTTCTTGTCGCCTACATTAAATATTTTGAAAAATTAACATCATAATATGCTCGTTGTAGTAATTAACTGAATTTGTGTTCAAGAAGGTCGTTTCATACATTAACTACTCCTACTCTCTTTCACGTTGCGAGCAATCTGCCTCAGCTGTGAGTAAATAAATGAGGTAGGGTTTATAGCAGTAATGTCTAGCTGTATAACAGTCACTTTCTGAAAACCTAGCCAATTTAGAAATCGGGGCCGTTTTGTTGCAAAAGCTGGATCTCATTATTTCGTCTCGTTATGTCTTTAATTTATCCGCTTACTGTCAAACAAAACCATCCCTGCCAACTGTCTCATGGAAACCTCATAGCAGATGCTGTAACCACCTACTTCAAGAATATCAAGTGACATCAGAAACAAAACGAAAGAACATTTTCTTAAATGAATTTATCAATTATTCTAAAATGATGGTAAAATTTTAAATATAGATAGAACAACTTATTTGGAAATCACTTCAAATGTAGTCATCCCATAAAGTAAATAATAAATTCTGAAGCCGTGTCAGCTGTTTTTTTTTTTTTTTTTTTTTTTTAAAGAATGTTGCTTTACAGGTCCAAGACCGTTTTCACGTTTTTAAAGGCCCATCTTCAGGTGTTAATTTTTTTAATATGAAAATTCATTATAGAGACACAAGGTTCTAATTGCTTTCACCTGTCATGGGAATAAAATTTCATTAATTAGGCTCAGATATATGGAACCAGTCCAACAGAAATCATCACTGTCATTCAGAATAAAAACCAAGGACATTAAAATGTGGGACAAATAGTCGCGTAATTTTGATTACTGTATTTTCAATTAAACCAGTAGGTAGCCAACGAAGTGAAAGAGTACAAACCAAAGAAAACTGTCCAAAGAATCGAAGAAACCGACAGATGATGGATTTGTATTTTGCTCATCTTTGCATCAAGTATTACGGCAAGGTGTTTAGTGATGGATGATGCAACGTTCATTTTCAGTAACTCATAAAAATTGCTTTTGTAGATATCTAACAAAGTAATTGTTTTAGTATTTTTTTGGGGGGGGGGGTATAAAACTGTAATCGTGATGCATGTTTACGTAACTCATACCTGCCGTATGTTGCAAGCACAATATCAGTATTTTTAACTTCTCTAATCATTTGCTGAAATATCATAATGCTGTATAGCTTCAAAATATTTAAACGCTAGTCTCGGCCTCATTGGACGAATTTAATATCTGAATCGTAAATGTGACGACGGAATCTATCAGGAGATAGCGCATATTACCCGAAATGCGCGACTCCCCTCTAGAAGCTCGCATGAGACTAGCGCGATTTCGCGTCGCTTATCGCTTCAAAGGTCTTCTTAGTACAGTTAAGAACTGGCAACATCGTTGCTGGTATTTGGCAACACTGTGACAGTGCAGTTACTTCCTCAAGTGGTACTGAATTGTCTCACTAAGTTCACTTGACATTCCTTTTCTACTTTCATGATTAATGATTTGTAATGCCGACGTGAAATGAGAGACAGAAATTTAACTTTTGCACTCAAGGAATGTAGTTATTTGTGTAGGTGACTTTCAGGTTCTTTCGCGATGCGTTAGAGGCTCAGCATTGAATATGTGAGAGACTGAGGGCACTATGCCACAGCATGTGGTTGGCTGCGTGGTTCTGCTTGTGTCTTGTGATGCAGCCCTAGAGTGAGTCGGCAGTTCTAATCCTGGTTGGAGAAAGTGCGTTTGGGGATGGAATTTAATTTTATTTTACTTTATACGCTGCAGATTGCAAGAAGAAACTCTGTAACGGAATCACAAGAAAAACTTTATACAATAAGTCTTTCAGAAAGGTCGACTTCAAATTATGGAAATGGTATTAGATGTCTTCTTTGCTTCACCATACAAACGACTTCGAAGAAATTCGAATTCACCTCCATTGATGTGAAATATCTCCTGTAGAAATGAGACAGTGCGCCTTTATTGCTTTAGAACGTGCACTGAAACGTATTCACATAATTTAGCTCATACATTTACCGTACGGAGTGAAACAACGACACTAAAACATTTTAGTGAGTTACATATTGTGTCTTGATGAAAACATATGAACTGATGACAATAAAAAATTACATGAAAGGCTTTTCTGAAAGGAAAAGGATCGAGATTTAAATCACAAATAAGTGTTAACCATCGTAGAGTACCATTGGATTGGACAATGACAATTTTTTGCCTCTCTAATATATGATATGTTCATCATTCAAAATAGGTGGTCTGCTTCGTTATATCCTGTGTGAAATACGAATCGCAACCTTTTTTTTGGATCACCACTCAGCAACACTACAGCATTTTACATATCCAGGGCGATGAGCGGCAGCAGGCGCTGTGGGCAGAGGGCGAGGCAGCGCTGTGTAGCGCCGCCACCGCTGCTGCCAGCGAGGTATATGGGCCGCGGAGAGCTCTGCCGAGTGCCGCGGCCAGAGGCGGCGATGTTATTGGGCCGAAATGTTATTACCAGTGTACCAAAAAATGAAATACGTTACACATATGCTTCCCTTACACATGGTGCATGAGCATGAACGAGTGACGTGAATTTAAAATTTTTGTCAACAGTCGGTTTCGATCGCTAATACTGAACATGCAAGGCGCGCACTTTACCGCAAGACCAAGGAGGCAGCTGACCCAGTTATCTTCTAACTGCACACAAGAAGTGCTGTATGAACTCCCGCAGTCTGCAGTGTTGCCAGATTGTGCAGATAGCTGGACTTAGAGCGAATCATCGCGGCCACTTTTATTGTCCCATGTCGCGATCGGCTCGGACTTAGGCTCAGCGGCGGCCGGCCGGCGGCCAGGTTTTTTGTCAAAGAGTGTACATCTTGCGAACCACGGACGGGTTGTAACCATTCATTTCGGCGATGTATTCCATATTATTTATTTCTTTATTGACGGAAGTCGTATTTAGTAGCCCTTTGAGCATACAGCAGATTCTCCCACACAACGAACAAACCTATTGGAGTCTACAATGTCCCGAATGCCCAGCTGAATATATACGACAGATAGGCCGGACCTTTAAAGTACGTTTTACTGAGCACCTTCTTACAAAAAAAGGCCAACTCAAAAAACATTCCCCTTTTGCGGAACACACTAAAGCATCCGATCATCAACAACCTACCATTGACAACATGCAAATCTTACATAAAGCGCAGAAGGGGCGTAAGCTAAATTTACTGGAAGAGTTTGAGATAGCGAAGCGTGCTTACTTTGGACACGCAAACCTCCTAAACGATCAGTTGGCATGCAAAGATCATACATTCCTAGATATTATGATGTCTCTGTTCAAATAAAATTCCTCTCATTTACAAATACCAACATAAATTATATACTTCTGTCCTGCTTAATAACCTCCCTTTCGTTAAATTTGTATTCAGATAGCTAGATTTCACCCGTCCCGTCTTATACATCGGGTTCCTATGTCACTCCCTACTCACATTCCCTTAGTCTGTACAAGTTGGCAGAGCAGCACAGCCGGCCGCGGTGGCCGAGTGGACTGAGGCGCTCCAGTCATGGTCTGCACGGTCAATACGGTCGGGAGTTCGAAGCCCCCCTCGGGCATGGATATTTGTGCCGTCCTTAGTCTTAGCTAGTTCATAAGTTGTTTGTAAGTTTAGGGACTGATGACCCCGTAGTTAAGTCCCATAAGCTATACAAACATTTGAACATTATTTTTTTCTTTGGAGTAGCACACCAGGCCCGCCCACCGCCCATGAGCGCAATTGTAAACATGGGCTTATCTTGTATCACCAGAGACCACCGCTTCTATTAAGGCAATCTTAAAAATCGGTTTTATGTTTATCACATCTTTACCGAGTATGTTCCAACTGTAATTCGTTGTTACCCGAACATTTGTAGGGCCACAAGGAAATCCAAAAAACATTCCAGAAAAATAGAAACACCGCAATAACAACTTACGATGTCACACCACGGAGAGCACATTGTAAGCTTTGTTTACCATTTATACTGTCTTCTTAACACAAAATAAGCCCATGTACCATTATAACCATTTGTAATTGCGCCTTGTAATTTTGTGTAAATTCTGTCACGCAGATAATCTGAAGATGCTCTGCTAAAGGGCGAATCGCGTCATTGTTGTTGTTGTTGTGGTCTTCAGTCCGGAGACTGGTTTGATTCAGCTGTCCACAATATCCTATCCTGAGCAAGCCTCTTCATCTCCACATAAGAACGGCAACCTACATCTGTCTGAATCTGCTTACTGTATCCATCTCTTGGTCTTCCTCTGCAGTTTTTACCTCACACACTTCCCTCCAACGCTAAATTCCCAATTCCTTGATGTCTAAGAATGTGTCCTACCAATCTATCCCTTCTTTTAGTCAAGGTATGCCAGAAATTTCTTTTCTCCCCAATTCTATTCAGTACCTCCTCATTAGTTACGCGGTCCACCCACCTAATCTTCAGCATTCTTCTGTAGCACCAAATTTCAAAAGCCTCAATCCTCTTCCTGTCCGCACTGTTTATCGTCCATGTTTCACTCCCATACAAGGCAACACTCCATACAAATGCCTTCAGAAACGACTTCCTTAGGCTTAAATCAATATTCGATGTTAACAAATTTCTCTTTTTCAAGAACGCTTTTCTACCCATTGCCATTCTGCATTTTATATCCTCCGTACTGCGACCATCATTTGTTATTTTACTGCCCAAGTAACAAAACGCATCTACCTCCTTTATTGCTTCGTTGCCTAATCTAATTCCTTCAGCATCAACTGATTTTCTTAGACTGCACTCCATTTCCCTAGTTTTGCTCTTGTTGACGTTCATCTTATATGCACCTTTCAGCACACTGTCCATTCCGTTCAATTGCTCTTCCATGTCCTTTGCTGTATCTGACAGAATTACTATGTCGTCGGCAAAACGCAATGTTTTTAATTCTTTCCCCTGAACTTTAATTCCTTCACCAAATGTCTCCTTGCTTTCCTCTATAGCTTGCTGAATGTACAAATTGAACAACATTGGAGAAAGGCTACAACCCTGTCTTACTCCCTTTCCAATCACTGCATCCCTTTTATGCCCTTCAACTCTGATAACCGCTGTCTGGTTTTTGTACAAGTTGTAAATAATCATTAACTAACAAAAAAATGCAATCAAGACGGTTTGAATGAATAATAGAGTTATATGGAGTTATCGAGCCGAGGACGTAACGCCATATTGAATAAGAACATCGTGCTGTTCTTAAATGAAGACCACTTGCCTACCTGTCAGAGAAGGCTGCCTGACGCCGGGTGGCCTGTACTGAGTGTGGGCCCGCTCGTGGCGCCGCCTCTTATAGTGACCAGCAGCGCGGCGTCGCCGAGATGCGGCGCTGCGTGACGCACGCTGACTCGCAGAACCTCCCACGCAGCTTAGTTTTCGTTAATAGACTGTGGACACAGGCTCTGTTCGGCAGAATCATTCCGCGGCAGCCACCCCGGTCGCCGGTGATGACGCACGAACTGCCTCGGGACCACTTGTCCAAATACTCGCCGATCGATGGTTCGTCTGAACCGGCGCGAGAGAACACCTGTCTCCACTTCCCTATTGTTCCGCCGGCGTACACATCGGCGGGCCTTTCTTGCGCTGTGTATCCACGTGGAGAGCAATGTGGCCAGCAGCTACTGTTGCGACATCTAAGATTTGTATTCTACTGCGCAATGTTATGAGCCGTTCTGCATGACTCCCACGTACGTTTTCCCTCCGAAAAGTACTGTCATTCATGAATTAAGTCAGTATCTTTTTTTCGGTGATCTCCTCTGTTGGACGTCAGTAACAGCGTAAGATTGAGAACCCCTGGACTCAAACGTTTACGGAGTAGTACCAAATAGCTTATAAAGATAATAGCGGATACTCTTTGCTGAAACGAGCGACAGTGCTCCGAGCACCACCTAGCGGCGCGAGTTGTAAACTAAAACTTGCAGTCAACGGCCGATTAACACTGTTATACTCAGAACACTTACATCATAATATTTTATAGAAGTAGGAAATGGTTGGAAGAGTGAGTGTATGTGCTACGTAGGGCTGGAGCAGATAACTACAAACAGCGATGCACTCCGAAATCTTTCTGCAGGTACCCGAAAAAGAGAGAATTCTAAATATGATAGTTTAGGGGGGCTACTATTAGGCCTATTGAGATCGTTTATTTTAAATAAACAATGTCTTTAACGCTTTGATTTAGCCTTTTTTATAAGTTCTTTATATAGATACAGGCAGTGGATTATTCATAACCGAAGACCTGACATGGATAAAATTTTGAGAAAGAAGGGCTCAGAACATTTGAATAAAAGCTACGTAGGCCTATTATTGCGTGTAGTTTTTAAAAACTGGTAGTTAATGTATTATAACTACAAATGTATTTGAATCCCTTCATTTAAAGCGTAGGCAAGACCTTATCACAATACCTTCATGACTGCTGTTTGTATTTAAGCAAAAATTATATTTTATGAAACACAAGGCTAAACAGAAACTGTACACAGTTAAAACTTACGTCTGTGTTGAGTTATTTTCAGTTCGTATTCTATCCAAATACATTATGAACCGTTATTCCTCTGACTACGCAACTACAATAAGTGCGGTCGTTTTTCACCACACGCGTTTCTCTAGACTGAATGTAAAACATCTTCAATGGTGTGAAATGAGAGCTATCTACAGTTTTATTTGTTTTCATAGATCGGAAACAGTTCGTTAAAAACTCGAACAGCCAGATGGCACTGTTAGCGGTGTCGCCTGGCAAACTCATGAAAATTACACGGAGTATCCGCTATTATCTTTATAAGCTATTTGGCAGTACTCTGCTGATTGAGCTCGAATAAAAGAGCAGTTATAAGATAGCGGAGGAGTTCGAATCCGAGTACAGGCCTGGCAAGGAGTTTTAAACCAAAGAGAAAGGAAACCAAAAGAGATCAAACCGCATTAAAACTGAATTAATATTGGACAACCAACCGTCATGTTTTACGTCCTCTTGTGTGTGTGGAGTGAATACTGATAGATAACAACGAAATAACAGTCAATGATAACGATAAGCAATTGCAAGCATAAATGAAATCCTCCCTGAATACTGCGGACGAATATCCATTCAGATACTAGAGGGCATCATAGCACATTTCGGTTGATATGGGTAGGCGAGCATCTCTCCAAATCGAATACTCTTCGTAAAGTGACGGTGAGGGCTGGTGAGGCAAGCAACCATAATGTTGTTTTAGGCTGTTTTTCTCATCCAGCTACATAATAAACTAGCCTGCTAGTTAGTGTTTAGCCTGTATGGAAAGAAAAAATGAACAATCCCTAATTTTCAGTCCCATTCAGAACGTTCAGAACGTTTTTAGTTTTCGGTTGGTAAAATAAGGTCTCCTTACAGAAAGTAGCATCTAGTGTAACGGTAATGGTCACACAGTAAAGTACTGGGCTCGCATGTAAGAGGTAGTGAGACAGGTTCCTGGTCCAGCAAACATTTCTTACCATTTTAACCCAGCCTTCACCTCTCTAAGGCGTGAGGAGCCTTCAGAAACGACATGTGGTTCGAATTCTACGTTAACGGTCAAGCCTACACAGTATTTTCCGGAGTGAAAAGTCTCGACAGATTACATTTAATTAATGTCGATTTTTGTAGTATTAAAGCTCGATAGTTCACAATAGTTGAATATAACCCAATTATACGCAATAATTACTGTCCTGATTTGTTAGAGAATGTTACATCAAAGCCTCTAAGAAACACTTTTTGCACTAAACATGTAAAATCGAAGGTATATAACATTCAATAATGAACACTCAATGTATATTATGTAACTTGTTACCAGATGCTGTGGCTTTTTTGCATGTTGTTTTGTAGTTATAGTTCTTTTTGTTACATTTTCTATCATCTGAAGTCATAGATAGCTTAATTTAGATAGAACATTTTCAATATGAAATGTAGTGGCTAAAATGAACGGAACCTCACACCAGAGTACTTCGATATGAGATTCTCGCACAGACAAGACGGTTGCTGATGTAGTTACATAGATGTGTGATGATCCAAAACGATTTAACATGTGCAACTCATAGCGGTGGGCAAGCCGCCATAATAGTAATGTTTGTTTGTAATAATTTTGCTTCATAATTATCGAAAAAGTTTCTCATTTTGACTGATTCTTCCGTCGCTTCTTGGTAGAGTAAAATCAAATAAATTAAAAAACACAATTTTGTGTGTGTTCTACAAGTTTATTTTTGCTTACTTAACCGGTTTTCGGCGTATTAGGCCATCTTCAGAGTATTGACTGCTGTGTCAAAGAGGTTACATTGTTTAGATACAGTATGGGAAGAGATGACAAATGACTCCACTTGGATCGACATACATAGTATAACACTTCTTTGACATTGTGTTATTACAGTTATCAACTTAAAAACTAAACAGTAATACAAGAATATACAATGTGTGGAGGATAAAACAAGGAATAAATTTGAATATAACCTGGGAACTGAGACTACCTACTATTACAAACAAGCTGATAATGCTGATAAATAAATATATATATATATATATATATATATATATATATATATATATATAAGTGCCTTGTTAATAATTCTGCACTATAATTATAGATGGTGTTACATATGACAGTTGTAAGGCCAGGTTTGGAGTGGAATCAAGAACTTAAAACGAATAGTTACTGCATTAGATTAAACTAAACAAATCTGTCTAATGATATTAATATTCTAAAAATTCAGGTAGATGAAAATGAATATTATGTTGTAAGCTACACTGTAATTCCAAGCATTAGTAAAATATCTACAGACGTAAATAATCGTGAAATAAATGCAGAAACAAACGAATTTCAATAATTCAGTGATATAAACAATAAATTATTCATGAGGAAATACGAATACTGGTATATTTGCAGCTTATGCCGCTGAAAGTAAGTAGAATACAAACACAAGAGAAACATAAATTGCTCTTACGGTCTCTACTTAAATAATAGGCAGTTTCTTTGAGGTGTAATAATTCGGTATGGAGTGTAATGATTCGTATATTTTGTACACTTCGCTCGTCTTTCGTTTAAACGCATATACTTGTGAGTGTAATTACTTTTGTTTACAAAACGAACAGCTTGAAGTTTCATGTCATTTGTGGTTCAGATGCAGCAATAATTTCGGACTGGTATCTGCTTTTTAAATAAGGTTCAAAACTAGGTTCCCTATCTTTCTTATAGTCGTTACTACCCAATTAATACAGAACAGACAAAATAAGTTGATTTAGTAAATGACAAATAACAATTAATACCAACTTACATTTGCCAGGAGAAGAACTTCTAAATAATTTCCACTTAGGTATATATAATACGAAATAATGGAGTTTTGAACACTGCTTCCATCTCCATTTATTTATTTATTTATTCATTTTTACACAGTCCATATACTTCACGAAACTAGACGAATACAACACCAACAATACAAACAGAATGAATAACTAACGCTTAAGGTTTGAAAAGTTTTGTTTGCTCATAGCAAGTGTAATGTGAAATAGGGAATAAAGGTTTCAGCAGTTTCTTAAACAACTCAGTTCGTCATTTCTTTAGTATTTGTTTCCGCAAATTGCGGGGAGAATTTAAGAAATCATATTGAAGAAGGAATTATTTCACTATTTTATCCATCTTAATAAAGATTGAGTTTCATGTCTGTGGATTCAGTCCTTTCATTGTACAAAAGTGTGCAATAAGAAAAAAATAAAATGCTCATAGAGTATTATTATTGATTATATTGTTCTTATAAATTACTATACCCACATTCACAATAGTAGAAAAAATATTTAACTTTCTTTAGCGTACATTTTAACTGAATTTATGCCAGAGTCATATTATTAATGTTGGAATTACGTAAAATTCCTGACAAAATTAAAATTTTCATTTTGGAACGAGATAGCTTGTAGACATTTTCTCCAAATTTTATATGGGTGTATTACACATTACAGAAATTACTGTGGCTTATCTGGTCTTCCTTCGATTTCCTTTTCTGAGCTCCAAAGTTCTACGTAGCGTTGTACTCTGCCACACGGGAATGGCCGCGCGGCCTGAGTCACCTTGTCACGGATTGCGCGGCTACTCAAATCGGATGTCAGGTCGAGTCCTCCCGCGGGCATAGGTGTCCTTAGCATAAGTTAGTTTAAGTAGTTTGCAAGTCTATGGACCGATGGCCTAAGAAGGTTGGTCCCCTATGTTTACAAACATTTGAACATTGCACACCGCAGTAATGACGACAATCCTCATTACGTAGTACACAACTCATAGGCAGCCTGTCTTCGATGAATTATTCTCAACGCAATTTATTTGTCGCCGTTTGTGGTTTCATTCTGTAGCTGCAGTTTACGGTTGACATGATGCAGCACGGGCCGTGCGTGATGAAGGGTTTACGTACGGTTGTTTACGTTAGTGACGTCATGGGGCCTCATTTAGACAGTCTCTTAGCACTTAGTTCGGGTACTAAACAGGCAGCGATCAGACATCATTAGAACATGATTAGGGCGAGAGTGAAAACGTCGGTGTCCGACAGGGACCACGTTGTCTGGGGCTTCCAGAAGCATCCTAACAGGCGGCTAATCTTTCGGAACATTCAAAGGCTGCCGTTGTTAATGAGTATCGAGATATCCATCACATGAAGTGATGTGTGCTATCGACAAGGGTTCGCAAATCGATTCCGTATTCCTTGATTTCCAGAAGGCTTTTGACACCGTACCTCACAAACGGCTTTTAATCAAATTGCGTAGTTACGGTATATCGCCCCAAATTTGCGATTGGATAGGGGATTTCCTCTCAGAGAGGACATAGTTCGTAGTAATCGATGGTAAGGAATCGACTAAAACAGAGGTGATATCGGGCGTTCCACATGGTCCTCTGCTGTTCCTTATTTACATACACGATTTAGGGGAAAAGCTAAGTAGCTGTCTTAGGTTGTTTGCAGATAACGCCGTTATTTACCGTCTAGTAAAATCATCTGAAGATCAAAACCAACTGCAGAACGATTTGAATAAGATATCTGTATGGTGTAAGAATTGGCAATTGACTCTAAATAATCAGAAGTGTGAAGTCCACATGAGTACGAAAACAAATCCGTTAAACTTTGTGTACATGATAAATTAATCAAATGTAAAGGCCGTAAACTCCACAAAGTTCCTAGGAATTAAAATTACTTCTGACTTAAATTGGAAAGAACACGTAGATAGTGTCGTGGGAAAGACGAACCAGAGACTGCGTTTTATTGGCAGAACCCTTAAAAGATGCAACAGAACTACTAAAGAAACTGCGTACACTACGCTTG
Source organism: Locusta migratoria (assembly GCA_026315105.1). Lineage (NCBI taxonomy): Eukaryota > Metazoa > Arthropoda > Insecta > Orthoptera > Acrididae > Locusta > Locusta migratoria. The sequence goes on along the minus strand of CM048747.1, from coordinate 280,524,932 downwards.
TCCGTCATTTTATGGAATATTGCTGCCCAGTGTGGGATCCTTATCAGGTGGGTTTGACGGAGGACATCGAAAGAGTCCAAAGAAGGGCAGCTCGTTTCGTATTGTCGCGATACACGGGAGACAGCGTTACGGAAATGATACAGGCTCTAGGATGGGAATCATTACAACAACGACGCTTATCGCTGCGGCGTGGGCTGCTTACGAAACTACAATCGCCAACATTCTCCTCCGAATGCGAAAATATATTGTTGACTCCCACTTACATAGGTAGAAATGATCATCAGAATAAAATACGAGAAATCAGAGCTCGAACGGAGAGGTTCAGGTGTTCATTCTTCCCGTGCGCTCTTCGAGAATGGAATGGGAGATAAAATAGTATAACGGTGGTTCGATGAACCCTCTGACAGGCACTCAAATGTAATTTGCATAGTATCCCATGTAGATGTAGACGTAGATGTAGATATCAATGAAAGGTTTGAGGCCGTTGCCATGGTCGGTAACATGGTGGAACAACATCTGCATTGGGGCGAAGTATCTATTAACAGCGTTCTGTACCACAACATTCACAAGTAGGTAGGATCCTAGAGCATCAAACATTCACTCAATTCTGAACTTATTAAGCAATAATTGGAAATGAAATTTCAAGTAGAATATTTCTTAAACTATAAATGGTGAGAATCACGTACTTACGAGTCATAACAAAGGAATTTATAATATAACAAAGATGGCAATGATATACTGATGGCAATGATATACCCGACTTAAAACATTTATACGACTAAATTTTCGAAGCACTAACAGACACAATGACTGTGACACATAATGCACTATATTTTTGTGTGCTTGTTAAGAGCTAAAATAACGTAATACGATATATATATATATATATATATATATATATATATATATATATATATATATATATATATATATATATATATTGTCTGTGTGTGTGTGTGTGTGTGTTGTTTGTTTATTACTGTATAATTGTCTTAAACAACAACATTAATAGTAAAGTAAATCAAAACTCACCAGAATGAAAATCGTAAATTACATCGCATAAAATGATATCTATTTATTCACTGTTTAGTTTAATGAGCCATCACGAAATCACGAAATCACTTCAAATTTTGTCAAAAACTTTTCGTAATTCTGTATATTGTACTCAGTTCTTAACGTAAACACACCCTACGATGTTCAGAACAAATACTTCTACGAATTCTTATTTGAAGCATCACAATTTAACTTCAAAAACAAAACTTATGTTGCTAACTTTGTTCAAGTCAAATGTACTCCTGTCACAATTTCATTAGTTAATTACGTATAAATTTGTAATATATAGTATCATAAGTCAAAGGTAGTATGTTCAATTTTTGTAATCCCATAAAAGGAAGTGAGCAGAGCACTCAAGAAACCACTCGGTTAGAAGAGCCAGTTGTATGGAGTCAGAGAGGTGTGTGTCTGTCGTATGCAGACAGCTGTTTTCTTGTGATTTCTGGCCAAGGAGCTTAGACCCTACGCCATTATGACCAATACTTATGTTCTGTGGAACAACTTATTTGTCTAAATAAATACCAACTGCACAATTACATCTATTTAGTGAAGAATTTATTAGTAATTTGGTGGAAAAGACAACCTCTTTTAGAAGATCATGCTTGCTGAGATAACGAGACCATCGTGCTATTTCCAGAGTCAAGATAAGTTTTTATCTTTATTAGATTTAATCTTTTTATTGTTCCGGATTTGTGCATTCCACTGCTCAATGATTGCAAGTGCTCTACCTGTCACGCTTCCATGAACTTATCAGAAGACTTTTTCAGTATTCTCCTGTGACGGTATAGCACTTAGTCATAATTTACCCGTGACGGTCCAAAAAAACTCGGTGTCACCTTGTGCAACGATGGTTTCGCATTTGCTGTTTTTGACGGTGACGAATGCACGTCTATACATCTATTACTTTGCTCTTTTCCTCGTTGTCATTGTGAAATACCCAGAACTCGAAACTGGAGGCCGCGCGCGCGTAGCCGAGCGGTCTGGAGCGCCACGTTACGGATCGCGCGACCTGCCGCGTAGGAGGTTCGAATCCTCCCTCGGGGATGGATGTGTGTGTTATCCTTAGGTTAGTTTAACTTAGTTTAAGTAGTCTGTAAGACTAGGGACTGATGACCAACATTCATTGGACCCATAGACTTACAAACATTTTTATCTAAACTGGTGATTAGGCAATGCCGGTCAGCTGAGACTGGCAGGGTTTGCCGGACATTTCGGTCAGCCAACACCACCTAGAGGACAAGGCCTTACAACAGGCCGTGCCTACGTCACACTTAGAGGCCGCGGCCACCAGCTCACTGGCTGGCCACTGGGGCACGCCCACCGCCGCGCAGCGGCCGGTCAGTCAGTTGGCGGCCGCGGCCTCCAAGTGTGACGTAGGCACGGCCTGTTGTAAGGCCTTGTCCTCTAGGTGGTGTTGGGTCAGCCCCTTCGCCTTCGAACAACGATCCCTCAAGCGAGGGCGGCTCTCCCTCGAACTTGCAGTGTCTGCTATTAAGCCGCCGTCTTTGCATCTTAGCCGACACAGCCAGTACACAAGAGGGCTTCCTTCTTCTTTGCTACTTGTAATCAGTACTGATTTAATTATTGATGATCCCCAACTACGTAGATGCATTTTTGACACAGTAGTTACATCTAATACCAACAAAATCAATACCTTCATTACACAATAGAAATTGTGATTCTACTGATGGCAGTACGGTTAAGCAGAATAGCTTAACACAGTTTTTCGAAATTCTTTAACTACAGAAGACGAAGCCAATATATCACAGTTCGTATCAATAACAACTGCCAGCATGTGTAATTTAGAAGTAGATACCCCCGGAATATTAAAGCTACTTAAAATAAAAAATGTAAGTCTCCCGGTCCTCGTTGTATAATAATTAGGTTCCTTTCAGAGTATGCTGATGAAATAGTTCCATACCTAGCTATCATATACAACCGCTCGCTCAGCGAACGTTCCGTACCCAAAGACTGGAAAGGCATTAGGAATGATCCGCAAAATTACAGACGTCGGTTTGCAGCAGGATTATAGAAGATACACTTTACTCAAATATTATGAACTACCTCAAAGAGAATGAATTATTAACCCATTGTTAACATATAATCAAAAAGTATCGTTCTTGTGAAACATAGCTAGGTCTTTATTCACATGCTGTAATGAGTGCTTTCGACAAGGGAGGTCAAATAGATTCCGTATTTCTATATTTCCGGAAGATTTTAAAGTTTAGACACTGTACCTCAGATGCGTCTTCTAATCAACCTTCATGCTTATGGAATGTTGTTGTTGTGGTCTTCAGTCCGGAGACTGGTTTGATGCAGCTCTCCACAATACCCTATCCTGAGCAAGCCTCTTCATCTCCACATAAGAACGACAACCTACATCTGTCTGAATCTGCTTACTGTATCCATCTCTTGGTCTTCCCCTGCGATTTTTTCCCCACACACTTCCCTCCAACGCTAAATTCACAATTCCTTGATGTCTAAGAATGTGTCCTACCAATCTATCCCTTCTTTTAGTCAAGGTATGCCAGAAATTCCTTTTCTCCCCAATTCTGTTCAGTACCTCATCATTAGTTACGCGATCCACCCACCTAATCTTCAGCATTCTTCTGTAGCACCAAATTTCAAAAGCCTCAATCCTCTTCCTGTCCGCACTGTTTATCGTCCATGTCTCACTCCCATACAAGGCAACACTCCATACAAATGCCTTCAGAAAGGACTTCCTTAGGTTTAAATCAATATTCGATGTTAACAAATTTCTCTTTTTCAAGAGCGCTTTTCTACCCATTGCCATTCTGCATTTTATATCCTTTGTACTGCGACCATCATTTGTTATTTTACTGCCCAAGTAACAAAACTCATCTATCTCCTTTATTGCTTCGTTTCCCAATCTAATTCCTTCAGCATCACTTGATTTTCTTACAATGCACTCCATTACCCTAGTTTTACTCTTGTTAATGTTCATCTTATATGCACCTTTCAGCACACTGTCCATTCCGTTCAATTGCTCTTCCAGGTCCTTTGCTGTATCTGACAGAATTACTATGTCGTCGGCAAAACGCAATGTTTTTAATTCTTTCCCCTGAACTTTAATTCCTTCTCCAAATTTCTCCTTGCCATCCTTTATAGCTTGCTCAATGTACAAATTGAACAACAATGGAGAAAGACTACAACCCTGTCTTACTCCCTTTCCAACCACTGCATCCCTTTCATGCCCTTCAACTCTGACAACCGCTGTCTGGTTTTTGTACAAGTTGTAAATAACCTTACGTTCCCTATATTTTACTCCTGCTTGCTTCAGAACTTGAAAGAGTTTATTCCAATCAACATTGTCAAAAGCCTTCTCCAAATCTACAAAAGCTACAAATGTAGGTTTGCCTTTTCTTAATCTATCTTCTAGGATAAGCCGTAAAGTGAGTATTGCCTCCCGTGTTCCTACATTTCTCCTGAACCCAAACTGATCTTCCCCGAGGTCGGCTTCTACCAGCTTTTCCATCCTTCTGTATATAATTCGCGTTAATATTTTGCAGCCATGACTTATTAAACTGATAGTTCTGTAGTTTTCACACCTGTCTGCACCTGCTTTCTTAGGGATGGGGATTATAACATTTTTCTTAAAGTCTGAGGGTACTTCACCTGTCTCATACATCTTACACACCAGGTGAAACAATTTTGTCATGGCTGGTTCTCCCAGAGACTTCAGTAGCTCTGAGGGAATATCATCTACTCCAGGGGCCTTGTTTCGACTTAGGTCTTTCAGGGCTCTGTCAAATTCTTCTCTCAGTACAGTATCTCCTATTTCATCTTCATCTACATCCTCTTCCCTTCCTACAATATTGTCTCGAAGTTCATTTCCTTTGTAGAGCCTCTCTATATATTCTTTCCACCTTTCAGCTTTCCCTTCTTTGCTGAGAACTGGTTTTCCATCAGTGTCCTTGATATTCATAGAGCTGTTTTTCTTATCTCCAAATGTTTCTTTTATTTTCCTGTAGGCTGTATCTATTTTTCCCCTATTTATACATTCTTCTACATCCTTGCATTTGCCTTCTAGCCACTCCTGCTTAGCCATTTTGCACTTCCTGACAATCTCATTTCTTAGTCGTCTGTACTCCATTTTGCCTGTTTCATTTACTGCGTTTTTATATTTTCTCCTTTCATCGATTAAATTTAGTATCTCCTGTGATATCCAAGGATTTTTTGTAGGTCTTTCCTTCCTACCTATTTTGTCCTCTGCTACCTTCACTATTTCATCTCTCCATTTTACCCATTCCTCCTCTACTGTTTTATTTCCCCCCGTTTCTGTCAATTGTTGCCTAAAGCTCCCTCTGAAATTTTTAAGAACCTCAGGTTCCTTCAATTTATCCAGGTCCCATATCCTTATTTTCCTACCTTTTTGTAGTTTCTTTAGTTTCAGCCTACAGTTCATAACCAACAAGTTATGGTCAGAGTCTATATCTGCCCCTGGGTATGTCTTACACTGTAGAACCTGATTCCGAAATTTATGTCTTACCATTATAAAATCTATGTGGTATCTTCCGGTGTCTCCTGGTCTCTTCCACGTATACAACCTTCTTTTGTGATTCTTGAACCAGGTGTTTGTTATAACTAAATTATGTTCTGTGCAAAATTCTACCAGGCGGCTTCCCCTTTCATTCCTTTTGCCCAGACCATATTCACCTACTATCTTCCCTTATGGAATATCGCCATAGTTTTCCGATTGGATTCGTGGTTTCCTGTCAGAAAGACCACAGTACGTTGTAACTGATCGTAAGTCATCGATTAGAACAGAAGTGATATCTGGCGTTCCCCTAGAATTTATAGATCCCCTATCGTTCCTTATATTTATAAACGATTTAGGAGACAATCTGCTTAGACTGTTCGCGAATGATGTTGTCATTTATCCGTTAGTAAAGTCACAAGAAGATCGAAAGCAACTGCAAAATTATTTAGATATCTACATGGTGCTAGGAACATATTTTGTTAGCACCCATCTACATATGGAGGCATGTTCATCATAACAAAATAAGTAGAAATCATATCGAAAACAGGAAGATTTAGATATCTCGCGAGATATTAGAGAATGGAACTTTAGAGAAATATCATAAAAGTGGTTCGATGAACCCTGTGCCTTGCGCTTCAGTGTGACTTGCAGAGTAGGCTACCTGTGTAGATGTAGATGTAGACGGGGAAAGTTGCAAAGTAATGCACAATGATTTTATTACAAAAAAGTTTAGTAGGAAACCTAACAGATGGAAGTCCGGCGGAAAATACGGTAGATGCTGGAGAACCTCCCACCAAAATTTTGCGGTTTCCTCACGAACAGCAGCGGCAATATGGAGGTGATCACTGTCGTCAAAATTCTTACGTTTGTTACGAAGGAGGGTAAGACGCAACTTAACCGAAGTTTTAATGTAGGTTGCAGAATTGACAGTTACACCACGTTCGGCGAAGTCCGTCATGCATATCCAGGAACAGTGTCGCAAACGTTTCTCTAACAGTTTGAATCACTGTGCACGGTTATTTTTTCTTTTTTTTTTTTTTTTTTTTTTCTCATCCTGGGTAATCAGTATGTTTCCACTCCGTAAAAGCCTGCTTGGTTGCGCGGGCGTTTAGTACTACGCCCACGACTCAGCAGCAGTGGCGATACGTTTCAGCAAGTCATGCCCTTCTGATGCGTAACGCGTTAAGTGATCCAAGTTTGTCATCATTCGCTGGCTATTGTGGTTGTCTGTCGTATTCTTAGGTACTCATCGAACACTATCTTTACCAGATTTAAACACTACGGAAGAATACTGAACACCACCCTATACGAAAAGTTCAACTGCTGCGATAAGGTACGCAGCTGCATATGTCAGTCGTTCAAAATTGCTCCCTCAATAGCTTCGACATTCATCGGGTGGCACCTGTTATAGTCTGTGTGGAACGTGGCAAATTATTAAGGTTCACATGGTCCTCTTGGAAGAATGCATACAACCTTTCACGCATTTCAATGTAAATTTTATTCGCTTTATGCCGTTCAGCGCAAAAATAGAACTAAACATTGCTGCTTTTCCGTAGTTCAAGACAGAAACATGCGCGCCATTTTTGATTCGTAAGTCAGGTTTCTCTAGGTATAGTTACACATGAAAAATCTCCGTATGGCGAAAACGTCGAAATATATAGTCATGAAATTTCAACATTCCTACTGCTGGGGAGAATAGAAATTATTGAGCTTTACTTACCGATCCTCCCTTGTATTTCGCAGTAGACTAGATATTTCTGGTCTTAGCTGTTTCAGGGCTATGGAACACATCCAGTGTAGTAGCTGAATATTGGTACGACACCGGGACTCGAGCCCGAATATCCGAATTTACGCAAGCGGTGTCTTGTCATTTCTGCCATCCGGTCATGCTTCCCATCCGACTGAAATTCGCAATTGACACATGTAGTACTACTGATAATACAATAATTTCGTATGGCTCATTGGCCTGGTGCAAGTCTTTCAATTGGACGCCACTTCGGCGACTTGCGTGTCCCTAGCCTACCCCAGTTATCCAACCGGGAAAAGGGGACCTACAGCTTAACGTGGAATCCGAACCACGTGTCGTTTCTGGCGAGGACTTGAACCTCCGACGGCAAACAACCGCGTGCTCCGTAGCATGGCGCCTTACAACGCTTGGCCATCTCCCCCCCCCCCCCCGCCTCCTCCACCGCGGATACTAGAGAATAGAACGGTAAAAAAAAAATTGAAAGAGGTTCGATAAACCCTATCAGGCAAAGTAAACATGTAGATGTAGACGTCATTCAATGATGGACCGGCACCTTCGAACGCTGCGGAGAGTGACGCTAGAAACAGCGTTAAATCAGCGGCAGGAACCACTCTACCCGTGCCCCAGCATGTTCAGAGAGTTAAAAAGAGCCGCGCGGTCTGGGGTGCCTTTTAACGAATTGCGCAGCCCTTCGCGCCGGAGGTTCGAGTTCTCCTTCCGGCATGGGTGTGTGAGTTGTCCTTAGCATAAATTAGTTAAGTAGTTTACAAGTCTGGGGACTACTGATCATAGCAGTTTGGTCCGTTAGGTTTACAAACAGATGAACATTTTATATATATATATATATATATATATATATATATATATAAAGGTAGTAGTCATTGGATGTTACCTGAGTGACTTATTCAATATAACAAACTTTTACAAAAAAGAATGAGGTACAATGTCAAGCAACTCCTTGTAAACAAGACATTTCTGCAGTCAAATGCTACGCGATGCTTACGGAGGTGTAAAGAGGGCCACCACTTGAAAGTCTATGACTGGAAACAAATGATTTGAGTGATAAATGACGCTATGCGCTGTGGTAATGCAATGGAAAGGTTTGGTTTTGGAGAATGCCTAGAGTACTTTACTTGTCACGTGTTCTGACAATATTGAAATGCGGAAGAGGTGGTGCTATGGTGTAAGTAATTTCTTAAGTCTTGGGACTGATGACCATAGTTGTTTTGTCCAATAGGTTCACAAACATTTGAACATTTTTTACGAAAACGTGGAAGTACTTGAGTGAAAGGAAGCGATTACAGAGTCTGTATGGGGACAGGTATTCTGACTCTATTTATATCGCATCTGATGTTGAAACACGAGGCCAACACTTTCGTCTTTAAGATCTGATCTCGGGTCTACTCTCCTTGATTTTTATGAAATCAGAGGCCATGCAATTTCTTTCCTCGGTATATAAATTAGTTAGCAAGCTTTGCTTACAGGGTTTGAGAACACACCTATGTTATAACTGATTTTAAATTTGGGTTCGTTTAGGTCACACTTAATAAAATTACACTCAAATTTTGTTGTTTGATGTGCCCCTGGAGTTGTAAGATGCTTGTTCTATTCTGAAACTAAGAGAATAATAAGATGTCGCGAATTCAAATTAGTACTGTTTGCAGAACTTCACGAGAAGCTGTTTTTTGGCGTTTGTAAACCTATTGGACCAAACTACTGTGCTCGTTGGTCCCAATATTTATAAAATACTTAAACTAACTTATACCCATTAAGGTCAATATACATACACATGCTCGAGGAAGACTCAAACCTCTGGCACGCCGCAGTGGAGTAGCCGAGCGGTCTAAAGCGTCTCGCTGCGGAGCGCGCGGTTGCTCGCCGTGGAGGTTCGAGTCCTCCCTGGGGCATGGGCGTGTGTATTTGTCCTTAGGTTAGTTTACCTCGGTTTAAGTGGTTTGTGAGCTACGGACTGATGACCACGCAGTTTGGTCCGATAGATTTACAGATATTTGAACATGTTTTGGTACAATATGTGTGTGTGTCTTCAGGACTTAGTATATTTACAAGTACACCACATCAAAAAGTTCTGAGCTCACATTGCACAAATTGCCGAACATCTACTTCTATTACGTTATTGAGAAAGTCTCAGAGTGTATTACAAACACTAAAACGAAAAAGAATGTAAGTATACTGGGTAAAATTTTACTCACAGTGATGGCAGCGTGCTGTGCTGATGTTGGCAACAACCGTTGAATGCTATTTGTGATATTTCGAAGTTTTGGCGTTATAAGTTGTAGTGTGCAACTTTAAAGAACGGCACCGGACGTTTTATTACAAAACACGCCCTTAGTTCGATTTCGTATTAGTAAATGTCAATGTTAATGGATATCTAGAAGAGGCTATAACATAACTAACTCAGATAGAGTACTGGGTAAAGTTTACTTACAGCTACGGCGGCGTATTGTGTTAATGTAGGCAATGAAATGTTTGCTTTACAAGGATGGTTAATTTACTTACAAGAGAAGGGTACCGGTACATACGGAAACCTGTCAACCTTAGTCAAAGAACAGCGTTATTTATTTATTTCGTGGCAACAAAAAGGGATATTGCCCTATGTGATCGAATTTCCAAACAGCGACCGTAAGTAAACTTTTCTCCTGTATACTAATATTCTTTTTTGTTTTAGTGTTTCTAATATGTTCTGGAACTTGCTTAATAATGTAATATTCAGCAATGTGAATACAAAAGTCCGACATGGTATATTTTCCACATCAGACAACAAACAAGATGTTGCAAGATGGCGAACAAACCTCGCATATTAACAGTAATTATCCAAATACAAGGCAAGATGGCTTAAAATATGTATATACATGGCCGGTTTCAGCAGAATTAGACATAGTACACGCTTTGATCACAGAAATATCTTTATTCTTTATTCGGACAGCAAAGAAAAGCAGCAATAAGTAAAGAAAGCGCGAGATTTTTATGTCTAATCCACATATCTATGTAAACGCGAGTGGAAGGCACTATCAAAATACCATGACCTAAGGTCCTATGAAGGACACTTCTAACATAGACTGGCCCCTTGCTGGGGTACAGCCCTCTGACGGGTAGAACAGTTTTCACACGACTTTTGCAGGAACTGACGTAATCGTGACGTAGTAGCGCTGAGAAGGCGACCCGAACGGCACTGTCGATTTGTCGATCGCTATAGCGCCGAGCTGATGTTAATAAATGTGCAAGTAACAAAACAACCTAATTCATGCAAAATATTTTTTGAATGACGAATGAAATTATGATAGCAACTCGTTTTAGCAATTACATTTGAACATTTGAAACCTCTAGCGGGAGCAGCTGCGCAGTCCTATGCACGGCACCTAGAATCGCACGGCCGTTTTCCCACAGCTTTCTGAGCAGTCGCACCCACAAACTCACATTGGACACATTCATGGCATCATCACATGTATCAATCAACTGGCGATGAATTTCAATCTTTGGTACACCATGCAAATGGAGAAAAATGATTACACGCTGTTCTTGTACTGAGAACGTCAGCATTTTAAGTATCAATAGCAGTCATAACTATCTCCGCTGCCACGTGTGGGCTCATTTTTAAATAAATCACATGTTTCTATCGGGAGACAGTTCTCAGAAGAAAAAAACAACAGAGGCAGTGGCGTAACTATGAGAGAGAGAGAAAAGAAAAGAAATCGTATAACAGCAATTTGGTAAAGGTAAATATTGGTAACTTGGGGTGTTTTACCATAATCTTTCATTGGATGGGAGTGAATTAGTTTCTTCAACGGGAGTGGTAGATGGTAGTCTGTCTGGAAACTGACTAAAATTTTGCTCTTCAAGCAGAGGTATTATAACTTGAACACACTTTGAACTTTCATAAGGAAACCGAAAATTTTCAACATAAATGCAAATTGTTAAAATTACGCGAGTATTTTGTTGGTGTAATCTCGTACCCCATGCCACTGTGAAAAGGGTAATTTTGATGATGTTGGTCAACTGGGCTGATGAAAGAACTCGACTGCTGCTAGAGACTGCGGAATCAATCTTACTGACATACTTCAAGCTGACTTTCGTGTAGTTTTATAAATACCTGAGAGTAGAGGCGGTTCGTCCTTTGGCGCAACGGAGCAATGAACCCCCTCAGAAATATTCGCCTCTAAGACTACTTTACAACGCCGATAAACATTGAATAATCTAATTCTCTCCCGCCTTCTTGGCGGATATTATCTCCCTACCTACGTCTGTAGTCAGGTTCGAAACTGGTGGTCAGCTCTATCGGGTCTGCTTCGGCCTTGGCGCAAAATCAAGTCCTGCACCCCCGGCGACCGCTTTCCAGACATGGTGGTGGGGAAGGAAGCGGGGGGGGGGGGGTGGCAGGGGATCTCCTATCGCGAGCGTTAGGCCGCTATTAGCGTCGCCACTGATGTCTCGGGCGACTCACGGGGCATTGCGCCTTATGGCGCCTATCAGCCGGCGGACACCAGTGGCGACGCCGAGACACCAGCAAGGTGTCATACAGGGGCCCGCCGACTGCCCCGAACACTTTTAGTCGCCCACAGCCGTCACGGGGCTTTGCGGCATATGGAGCCTACTAACTTATATGCCCGTGCTTCGCAACGGTTGTTAAAGAAGGACCTGTGTATATCATGGTTCTTTGGGTTCCGGACGTAGGTCAGCAAAAACACAATCCTTGTTGGATCACTCTGTCAATAACCTCAGTTCTCCTAGCCAAGATGTCAAATGTAAGTAGAAGTCATTGTCTAAAACGATGAATGTTCATAAAGTTTTTCATACTAAGAGTGAAAATAATTAAGTCCGTGCTTCGGAACAATGTAAATTCAATGTTAGCTTGTGGTCATAAAGTTACACATTGCAACAGCAGCGCCGAAAGAGACTGGCAAATTACATGTCTGAAAACGATATTGCATAAGTGCCAATATTGATTTGTAACAGTTTCCACAAATATCTTCTTGAATAGGAATTTTTAATGAATTGTAAGACTGTGTGAATCATGAGACTTTATACAAAAGAGTTTCGCGTGAAAGTGCTGGTCATAATGAGATGTGACAACAACGGATGTATCTGATTCGATAAAATTTGACTTTCTATCCTGGCGGCCTCGTGTTTTTATGTTGGCAACATCAATAACACGATATAAAATCGTTGCAGAGATGACCGAACCACATAGAGAGTAGATAAATACTGCTGTTCCTGCTGTATGCTTAATTTCACGACAAAATATTTGCGTGTCACGCGATTGGCTTATGACGATGTCACATGATTCTCGTTATTCAATGTCTGTTGCCAACATTATCACAGGAGGCCGCCGGGATATGAGTAGGACTACGTGGCATAGAAGACCCAGCTGTCAAACGATTACACCTTTCACAGCAGAGAGTGTCGCGGCTACATGTATCAGAGATCACTGATTAGCACACACCAGTGAGCTTACTGGCACCGGCATATCAATATCTATGGCCTAAGAGACATTCATTAATGTATGTCTGTGTTTCCACCACGCTTCCACGACAGTGATCAATGTTCCACGAGTATTTTTATCTTTGAGTCTATCTGGATTTTTATCTTTGTTTTGTGTCTCTGTTCATAGTCGGTAATGTGTGGTTGACGGAAACATGTCATCTATTTAAAAAAAAAAATTGCGTATTTGATATTCTTCGTCTTTATTAAAGTCTGAAAGGACCGCATTGTCTGACGATTGAAAGAGTTATAGGAACTATTCTTATCATAACAAGTACCCGTAAGGGTATTTATAAATTCAGAATTCATCATTTAACGCCTTTATTCATATATCGAAAATGTTACTACTCAACAACTGAAACAATAATAAAACAAAAAACTAAACCTACGAAAAAACATATATAAAGACAAAGAATAAATGTACTGTCTTTCACTTGCTCAAAGAATAATAACTATACACTGTACAGTTTATTCAGCAATATGTGATTCCCACATAGCCCCCCTGCGGTAAAGCGGAGCACCAGGAATGTATGGAAATTTGTATTTAATGCGCCGTCCTGCTCTTGAGGTACCAATAGGAATATTTGGCTTTTCTTCAGTAGGCGTTTGCTCTGTTGATGGTGGCGTGTAATCTTCTTGATCGACATGTGTATCTTGTTGATTCAGCAGTATATAACGTCTCTCTTCTGTTCGTGCTTCCCCTGTATCCTCTTCGGACCAAAGCATGTGTGCTGGCTTAACTCTGTCCAGGGAAACTGTTTGCGGCTTATCATTAAATAAAATATTCATGGTATGTTCACTTCTTGATAGCACCTTATGTGGCCCGGAGTATGGAGGGTGTAACGGCGGTCTTACAGCATCTGTTCGTAACAACACATGAGAACAAGACCTAAGTCCTTTGTGCACAAATGTCTTTTCTACGCCGTGACGAGAGCCTTGCACAGGGCGAAGCTTGGTTATATGTTCTCGTATCAGCCGCAGGACGTAAGGGATGTCCTCTGTTGTTGCCACTGGTGGCGCGACGAAAAATTCTGCAGGCAGACGTAAAGTTTCCCCGTAAACTAGCTCCGCAGTAGAAGCTTCCAACTCTCGTTTGTAAGCAGTCCTAAGACCTAGTAAAACTAGTGGCAATGTTGAAATCCAGTTCTCATTATGACACATCAAGGCAGCTTTGAGTGTCCTATGCCATCTCTCGACCATGCCATTACTAGCTGGATGGTATGCAGTCGTATGGTGATGGCGAAAACCACATAGATTGGCTAGTTCTAAAAATAATGTAGACTCAAATGTTCAAAATGTTCAAATGTTTGTAAAGCTTACGGGACTCAACCACGGGGTCATCAGTCCCTAAACCTACAAACTACTTATGAACTACTTACGAACTAGGACGTCACAAATATCCATGCCCGAGGGGGGATTCGAACCCCCGACCGTAGTGGCCGTGCTGACCGTGACTGGAGCGCCTCAGTCACCTCGGCCACCGCGACCGGCAATGTAGACTCAAACTGACGTCCTTGATCTGTAGTCACATACACAGGACAGCCGAAACGTGCAACCCACATAGATAAAAACTTCCGTGCCACTGTCTCTGCCGAAATGTCAGCCAACGGTTCTGCCTCTGCCCATCTTGTAAAACGATCCACTGCCGTCAGCAAAAAACGGTATCCTTCCGAAGATGGTAGAGGTCCCACAATGTCAATGTGGACATGTGCGAAACGTGCGGTAGTTGGCGGAAATTCTCCCACTGGTTTGTGGACATGTCGCCCAATTTTGCTTCTTTGACATGCAATACATGCTCTTGCCCAGGTACGACAGTCCTTTGTAACGTTTGGCCACACAAAACGGTCCGTTATCAGTTTCACTGTACTGTTAGCGCTTGGGTGAGCTATTCCATGGATGCTATCAAAGACTTCTTTTCGCAATCCTTCGGGAATAAAAGGTCTTGGCTTGCCTTGTGATACATCACACCAGATGTTGACTTTTTCTCCCGCTGGTTGGACTTGACGCAGTCGCAATCCTGTGGTGGTATTTAGCCGATAATCTCTTAATTGGTTATCTGTGGTTTGAGCTGCTGCTAATTTTTCATAATCTATTGTTTGAGAAATGGCTCCAATTCTTGACCAGAAATCAGCAACGATGTTGTCTGCCCCTTTTATGTAACGCAAGTCTGTTGTGAATTGACCGATGAACTCTAACTGTCGGAACTGTCGTGGAGAACAATTATCCTTGAGCTTGTTGAATGCAAACGTAATAGGTTTGTGATCGGTGTAAATCGTACATGGTCTTGTTTCTACATATGAGCGAAAATATCTCACTGCTTCATAGATTGCAAGGAGTTCCCTATCATATGCACTCCATTTCATTTGGGTTGGCGTGAGTTTGCGTGAAAAAAAAACTTAAAGGTTGCCAGCAACCTTGTACACTCTGATGAAGAGCTGCTCCTATTGATTGCTGACTGGCATCAACTACTATAGCTAACATTGCTTTCGGTAATGGGTAAGACAACAAAACTGCTTGTTTTAAGTTCTTTTTAACCAACTCAAATGCTTGCTGCATTTCTGGTGTCCACGCTAACGGTCGTCGCCCACTTGTGTTCATCCCTGCTAATGCTTCTGTCAAGGGTGCCTGTACTTCAGCTGCTCCTGGTAAGTGCTGACGATAGAAATTAATCGCTCCTAAAAATCTTCTAAGTTGTTGGTAATCTGTGGGACGAGGCATTTTATCTATGGTTGCTATCTTCTCTTCCGGAGGTTGTATTCCGTTTGCTGATACTGTGTGGCCTAAGAATGTGACCCTCTCTTGGCGAAACGTGCACTTTGCCTCATTGATTATGATGCCATATTTATTTAGCCGTTCGACAATGCCCTTAAGGTGCTCTTCATGCAATGCTTTAGACGCAGAAAATACCAAAATATCATCTAAATATGCAAAACAACATTGCAGTCCCCTGAGTACTTCATCCACAAATCGTTGCCAGGTTTGTGCTGCATTTTTCAATCCAAAAGGCATTCTGACATACTCAAAAAGCCCAAAAGGTGTGATGACTGCCGTTTTGGGTATATCTTCTTCTGCTACTGGAATTTGATGATATGCCTTTTTACAATCGATCACGCTAAATATTGTTGCACCTGCTAAAACATTAGTAAAATCCCTTAAATTGGGTATTGGATAACGATCGGGGATTGTACGGGCATTAAGTAACCGGTAATCGCCACAGGGCCTCCAAGAGCCGTCTTTTTTTCGTACGATATGTATAGGTGACGACCAAGGGCTGTCCGATCTGCGTAATACACCTGATTGTAACAAACTTTCAAATTCCGTCTTAGCTGCTACGAAACGGTCTGCAGACAGTCTTCGTGGCCGTTGTGAAACTGGTTGGCCAGGAGTCGTCTTAATGCGATGTACCGTGTTATGCAGTAACTTCGGCATTGGCGTCCCTGCGTTATCAATCTCGTTTTTTACTGCCACAGCATTAAAACAATCAGTAGCGTGACATGTGCATCTTCCACGTATACCCGTGACCACTTCACCATCTTTCTTAATCTGTGCTGCACTGATATGCACTTCAATATTATTTTTACTTAGGAAATCCGCACCTAGTATAGCTTCTGATACTTCAGCTAGTACAAAGTTCCACCTAAAACTACGTTGAAAACCTAAATCTACTTCTAACTCACACTTTCCAAAAGTCGCTATTGGAGATTTATTAGCTGCTGCAAGAAGCAATGATTTTGTAGCAGTTGAAGCTTTGTCATTTATATACGATGATGCACCTTGGAAAGAACCACTTGGTAGTGCGCTTATATCAGAACCGGAGTCAATTAGATAACATCGTCCTGTTCTCACGTCTGCAACGTACAATCTTTGTGATATAATAAGAGAAGTTGACAAGTTACTCACCATGCTGAGTCCCCCGTTGTTCTCACCTTCAAATGCACAAGGTTTCGTGCACCTCGTCGCCCTGCTGCCAAACCGTCGATGAAACCAACATACGTCCTTCTGTCCGCTATCTTGTTTGTTTCCTTGAACTTTAGCTGAACTACAGTCTTTGTAAACGTTTTTTACCTGCAATAACTGTGACACTTGGCTTTGCAGATCGTTTAGCTTTTGCGTGAGTTCGTATAACTGCTTAGCGGTGTCTACTTTCCTGCTAGTCTCTATCGATGCCATTTCTTGTTGTTCTACGTTCATTTGTTGTTCTGAGTTATCTGTGACCATTGCCAACATTGACGCACTATTATTGTCCAATGTTGCATGAACTTTATCGGCTACTTTTATTAGGGAACGAGTATCTTCTTTTTCACATGCTGCTACCGCCGCTTTAACCGTTCCGGGCAATTGCGTAATCCATATGTGCTGTAACATAACGTCCGATACGTCTGCTTCAGATACGATGCCGCGTAGATGACGCCAATATTCGGAAGGTGTCCTATCGCCCATATTTTCGCTCTTGAGTACTCGTTGTATTCGTTGACTTTGTGGCTTGGACATTCTATCGATCAGCAGTGATTTTCATTTTGTATATGGGCGTTCCAACGGTGGTGCAAGGATGACATCTCCACCTATAACAGCTGCTCTGGAATCCAACGCATTCACTGCTATTGCAAATTTCGTACGTTCTTCTGCGATTCCATTCTGTTCGAAAGCCAGCTCGAGCATAGCAAAGCAAAGTTCCGGTTTGTCTGGCATAAACTGTGGTGTGCGTACTTTCAAGTGCGGTCCGTTTACCGTTGCACATCTATTGGTTATCGGACTCATTTCTGCGTTCTCTTGTTGCATTACTTTTGCTTGTAAGTCTTCAATATGTTTTTGCAGCTCGTCGCGGATCTCTTCTAATTGTCTTCTTGCCTGCGTCTTCGTCGCGCTATGTGAGGACGATGTTGTCTGATTTTGTATCTCCCTATTGTCTGTCTTTTGCGGGGTCACCACTTTATAGGAACTATTCTTATCATAACAAGTACCCGTAAGGGTATTTATAAATTCAGAATTCATCATTTAACTCCTTTATTCATATATCGAAAATGTTACTACTCAACAACTGAAACAATAATAAAACAAAAAACTAAACCTACGAAAAAACATATATAAAGACAAAGAATAAATGTACTGTCTTTCACTTGCTCAAAGAATAATAACTATACACTGTACAGTTTATTCAGCAATATGTGATTCCCACAGAGTAAACAGATTTTGACTCGTGCCGTAAAGTTCGTAAGTCACAGAGTATATAGCTTTTCCTAAGAGTATTTATTGCATATTTTGCGAATTTTTGCTCGTCACATTCACCCTCTGCCACACACCGCGACCAAACTCCCTTACTAACATCATTAGACCAAGGGCTATCTACCACCACAACCACGAGTGGATGGCAGTATGTGGTCATGCAGAAAAGTCTGTCAGCACTTACACACACAAGCCTTTTATATATAGATATAGATTAGTCGTGGGACACCAGCGGCGACACTTTTAGCGCGCGTATGGCGCGTCGCTCTGGCAGCCGTCATTCAGTAGCTTGTGAGCTGCAATACTGTGTGCGCTGTACTTGCTCTGTGTTACCGCATTTTATGAATACGGAAACAGTAAATACGGTTGTCCGAGATACAGAGTTCAAGGAGCTGAATAAGCTCTTCGAAAGTAAAATAAATATCTAAGACCTAATTGCTGAAGTTATTCAAAGCTTTTGCTGTCTGTATTTGCTAAATTATTTTCAACTATTTCCTGTTCCTCTATTTATTAATAAATACTTTTTAGAATTATAGTTAACTGCGCAATATATAAGAATGAATTAAAGACTCTCTTACATCAGTGTGAGGACCAGTTTTTCTTCTGCTGAGAAACACTTGTTTAATTCTGTGTCGATTCCAGTTATATCTTCTTTTATGTACGCAACCAACTCGTAAAACGGTGCTTTTGACATTCGAAGAAAACAAAAAAATTCACTGTCGTCCGCACATATATCGTCAAACAGTATATAATACATTCCTCTACTAAGTCGAGAAGCGTACATGGAATGTTATCTCATTTTCCTAACCGTTCGATTTTTTCTTTTTTGAAAGAAGTGCGAGGAGGAGAAGTTCTTCATAGGACACCATTCTGTCAACTGCCCGTATCTCGATAAGAAGGGAGCAGGTGTTCAACAGTTGCGCCACCAGTTGACCGTTGCTTAAACCTGCGGCGACTAGCGTCGCCACTCGTGACGTCACGAGTGGCGACACTAGTTGCTCTCGGCTAATAGCGCCCTTAGAGCACACCGTCGTGTATCCGCCAAAGCCTCCACTCCCCTCCCCCCCCCCCCCCCCCCACTAGAGGTCAGAAACGGGCCGAGTATGAGCCCGGTCTTGCGGGTTGCATACATTACTAACGCCTCCCTTCAACCCCGCTGTAATTGCGCAAGTACAGCGAGCCTAAGTGCGCTGGCGCAGCCGCCCCATCGTACTCACGGGCTCACACAGTAGCCACCAAACAAGAGCTCACGGGTACTCGACGCCCCGTATCCATACTCGCTGTCTCCGTGAGCTCGGCAACCATATATATAATTCATACAAATCTACAGTTTTATTCAGATCTTGATGAAATGTTGCGTACTTAATCGCCGCGGTGGAGTAGCCGAGCGGTCTAAAGCGTCTCGCTGCGGAGCACGCGGTTGCTCGCCGTGGAGGTTCGAGTCCTCCCTGCGGCATGGGTTTGTGTATTTGTCCTTAGGTTAGTTTACCTAGGTTTAAGTAGTTTGTAAGCTACGGACTGATGACCACGCACTTTGGTGCGATAGATTTACAGACATTTGAACATTTTTTGAACATACATAATCTTCAAAATAAGAGGAATGTGGTGTCGCACAAGTCCAAAGTGCGCGCCACCTACTTTCGCCGCGCGCCGCCATGCACGCACGGCGCGGCGTTCTTACGTCAGCCACGAGCGCCCTTTGCTAGAACCCCGCTCGTGGCCACCACTGAACGACATCGTTCACTTAGGACTGAGATAGGAACCAGCGAACACTTCGGAATCAGATAGGCACCAGTGAAGACTTGGCTATCGGATATGCACTAGGCAGGCCTCTACATCAACTATGTATCAGCATTCTGCCGTACTGAGCTATGTAAAAGTATTGAATAAATTCTGTGCAATATATATCTCGTTCTAATTTACTCTATGGTTTCTAGTTTCTGCTGTCCTACTGGCTGCTCACCTCCGTACCTGCACAAGCGTGCTTCCTTTATTCCTGTGTCGGTCTTCCTACTTGGCCACCGACACCTACGACGGAAACGAGACGCAAAAGTGGCGACGAGGCTGGGACACAAAAAGGAATATCACTGCCTACACAATATTCCATGTGGTGGATGGCGAAGGCTACTTTATTCACAGAATTCGACAAAATCAACTGTTTTCTTACGATTCTGTTGAAATTTTGCAACACTTGATCTTCAGATCAAGTATTCGTCAGTTTCTTTCTGCAATGTGTCGAGATAACTTCATACCATTGTACTGAAAATCATTTCCACACATTCATGCTATACTCTCAACTCGTTCAATAAATTAAATAATTCTTTCAGCTCACGACAATGTTTTGCAGATGAAGTGAAACATTTGTCACTCCATATTAACAAAACAATTCGCAGAAGATTTTACATGTATTATAGTTTGATGTAATAAGGGCCTAAATTTATTTTCATTACTGTGTAGCATAGAATTAAGTGAAGTATTGCACGAAAATTAAGAATGTGCTTTGGTAAAATCACATTGCATACAGGTTTTGGTACAGTCGATTTTTGATCAAAGTTGCTGTGTTTGAAATGTAGACAATATTCTGACTTTTCATTTGAAACCGAGCAGAACGATAAATGTTAATTCTTTTTCGAGGCACTAGCGCTTCCATTTCCATCCCTGCGCATCGGGAATCATGTGGTCATATCAATCGTCAAATTTCATACTCATTTTAGCGACGAAGTATTGCTTTATTCATTACTGCATTAAAAATATGACCCTTGTTTTAGAGTGAATGGAAAATATCGAAGTGTCAAACTACTACGAAGATAAGTGATGCTGATTTTACATCGTACTGACTAAGAGGCAGTTTTCAGAAGTATAATAGGGAATTACATAGGACGCCATTGCCTTCCATGAATGCAATTTGCAAGAGACTATTGCAAATGAAACGGAATCGGCGGTATCTTTCAGATACGGTAGACGTTGAAATCTCACAATTGTGTGTGTTTTAACCAAACGAAAGCCTTATTTCATTTATTAATAAAGAATGACCTATGTTTCGAATCATAAGCTCATCTTCCAGTAAGTAACTGATACAAAAAATGACAACGAAAAAAGATAAATGTACCAACTCCCGAAGATATGGAATGTTGACTTGAGCTTTAAAATTTATATTTGAGATTTTAACCGCATTATGTATGGATTCAAAAATTCTTTAGCGTTAATTACAGTAACTATCACAATTGTGACAAAACTATCTAGATTTTTACTAGTTCCTTAGGAACAAAATGATTGGTTTTATTTATTTAAGAAGCCACAAAATGTCGCATCCATTTATCTACTACGCCGTCGACGATGTCCTACTACGAAATTAAAATTTTCTGCGTTGGTTGTTGATCATATGATGTTACAATATTTCAGTAAACAAAACTGTAGAGATACCAGATACAGATACGCAGTAACTGAAAAGTATAATGCACAAATGAAAAGAGAATGAGAACTTAAATGATGAAAAACGAATCACTAGTCCATGACAAACACTTTCAGTCGTAAGGCAATGTTGTTCGAACAGCCAATAGTCTATAGACTGGGCGGTCACTCCCGCTGAGGGTTCGAGTCCTCCCGCAGACATGTGTGTGTGTGTGTGTGTGTGTGTGTGTGTGTGTGTGTGTGTGTTCTTGGTGTAAATTAGTTGAAGTAGTTAGTAAGTCTATGGACTGATTACTATAGCAGTATGGTTTAATAGTTTTACATACATTGTAACATTTTGAACAACCAACAGTAGTGCCACTTTAGATACATAGCGTTCGGCAGAGTGCTCGCCTGCTCCCCGCCTCCCCTTTCTGTGCCACGGCTGCAGCGACACGCAGCCCAGCGCTGTTCAGCTGCAGTGCAGGTCGCATCAGCGTCGCGTCCCCTCTACTGCCAGTCTGCGCGGCCCCATTAGACTGCGCTGTGCCGCCCGCCGCAAATTGCGATCGCGTCAACCACTGTGCTGCTTGGATGCGCACGTGGGACGTAGGATGAAACATTTCCATCACACTCCTTAGCGACGGATACTAAAGCGTGTACTGTCACAGTATTACCCGTTCAATTTATAATGGCCGGGAGTTGTACTTAAGCTCATAGGTACATATGCAACAGATAACAGACCTGTACATCTGTTAACTTATTCTTGAACAGAAAAGCAATCGAAATGAATATTATGGATATAAATGTATTGTTTTACGATAAAACAATGCTGCAGCATGTTTGCTAAGAAAAAACATTACAGTCGTTTTTAATATATTCTTCTGAAGGAAAAATATGTGAACTGAAAAAAAAACTGTGACGTTACTATGGAATAACTGGAGCGAATGCATAATACATTTTCTATTAATATATTTTTCTGCAGAAAATTGTACGGAATTAAAATAAAATTATTTTTCAATGTATTAATTTGGTTTTGCGGGTAGCTGATAAAAATACATTTGCTGTTAATGCTAAAATCTAAGAAATTAAAATATTGAGGTACAGGCTAATAACTAAAAGGAAGATGTCCCCCCTGCCAGGATGGACGCTGGTGTAGGTTTGTCATTCACCCTGCTGAGCCATTGAGTAGTCGATGAAACCTGAAAATTATTTAAGTTTTCCTTATAAACGTACTTTGTGAGGACGTATATTTGCACGATACCTATCCATTTAAGCAAACGCTCAGATTACGTAGCCGCACTGTGACAATAGCATGAGTGTACAATGCGGCCGGCCGCAGTGGCCGAGCGGTCTGCGGCGTGCCAGTCACGGTCTGCACCGCCGCTGCGGTCGGGGGTTCGAATCCTCCCTCGGGCAAGGATGTTTGTGCCGTCTTTAGTGTAAGCTAGTTCATAAGTAGTTAAGTCCCAAACTCTCTACAAACATTTCAACATTTTTCTAGAATGCGGAGCCACGTGCCTCGATCGTGTACTGTCGAGTGTTGTCGGACGCCTTCGGCCCTCTGGCCGTAAACAAAGTTTGGTTCAGCGCGATGCCGACGGCAATTGTAAAGTGAGTAGGAAGTACTAGTCGCGACGTAACACGGCAGTTGAGTGCCCGATCTCGCTTTGTTGCCTATCACTGGCAGAGTGAAAATGGCCGACTCTGGCGATGACGTAGCTTCTAATGAATCTATTAGTTGTGAGACCGTAGAGGATGCGAAAAGAAAATTAAATGATGGAGTATACGTACTTGCAAATTTGCTGAAGAAGAGAAAGAGTGGCGGCTGGGAAACGTTTGACGCAGTAGTGAACGATGCAGATGGAAAATACACGAAATAGGTACATTAAACAGAAAACGGTTGTATTTTTGTCAATTCTACCTCTTCCATGACAAGACATGGACGCTCTGTCGAACAAAATCACAGGCCACGGAACTAAGTATGGAGTAAGCTACCACCACCCCCCTTAACGAAACAAAATCTTATAAATGATGGTACCCCTGTTATGTTTTAGTAGAATTCGTAAGTGAAGTACCTTCCGCCATGTATCAGGCGCATCTTATGTAGACAGTGACCTTCCGCTAGAATTCTTAATTACCCTCCGCCATGTACCACACGAATCTTACGTAGACAGTGTAGTTCCGCTAGTTTTGCAATGTAATTGTCCCCTAATTGTCACGTGTGTGAAATTTCATCAAGATCGTAATAAAACTTTAGATTTTATAGAATTGTTAACTGAAGTACCCTCCGTCATGTACCACACGAATCTTACGTAGACAGTGACCTTCCGCTAGTCTTGACGTCAAGTGCTCGAAATTTCACCAATTTAGAAATAATACTATAAATCTGTAAACTATATAGGTGAAGTATCCTCCGCCATCCACCACGTAAATCTTATGTAGGCCTTGACACTTATTTTGAATGTCAAGTGTGCAGATTTCATCAAGATCATGATAAAAACGTAGATTGTAAGAAATTCTGTACTGAATCACCCTCTGCCATGCACTACACGACTCCCTGCAAGAGTGACCATTCTCTTGTTTTGAAACTGATGAGTGATCATTTCATCAAGTTTGAAATAAAGCAGACATAAGTAATTCAAAATCATCGGTAATTATCACATGTAAGTTGTATGTGTCGCGAAAATTCTGCGCGCCTTCTGTTAAGAGTCACAGGCTAGGCGTGGCTCTCCAGGCTCGTCTCGGCTCGTCTAGCCAGGCTCGCTGTACCCGTTGCGCCCGCCGGCCTCCTTGGGTTCCGTGTAACCGACAGCGCGGCTCGTGAGTCTGCTGCTGCTGCGGGTACCGCCAGGCCCGGCCAAGGCGGCGAGCCGCGTCGGCAAGCCCACGAGCGCAGCGGGCCGAGCCGGTGACGTCATAACGCCCGCTAGTGGGTTTTAAGCAACATTTCGAAGCCTGTTTAGGAAATTATAAACTGCTTTTCTGCTTTTCGTGTTCGCCAAAGAAAATTCTGGTTGTGAAATAACTTGGACGTGTAAAAGGCTTTGACGATCTTGAACACTTAACACAGAAGATAAAGAAACATGAGCTTTCTGCATCACATACGACTCCGAAACTAGAGCACAACCTCTTACGTAAACACGATGTTGCACAACAACCTGACAGTGCTCACCGGCAGTCAGCTGAAAGTAACAATCATAAGATTCGCAAAAACCGTTACGTTCTTTCTAAAATTGAGGAGTGCATTAAATTTTGTGGTGCTTTTGAGTTCACTGTTGCAACAATTTATGTCGATTCAGGAGGATGTAAAAGAAGAAGAAGATTATTGAATAAGTCCCGAGATTCCATTAAACCAGTAAAGTAGAGAGTAGGCCTACCGGAGAAAACTAGGTTAAAAAAAACTGCGCCAAGTACGATATCTCATAGGTGGCGTGGAAACGACTGCATATAATTGAGAGTTCAACTTCAAAAAGGCTTTTTCTCAGAACGGTAAATATTAGGGGGGAAAGTATCAGAACGGTTTTTGTAGATAGCTCAGACGAAAATTATAGTGTGTGTAACTATTTTGATCATAAAGTTAACCGTGCCGAGAGAAAAAAATAAAACATTTTTACGAACCTTGACCTCGTGTAAAATTTTTTGCACACATGGGATTGATGGGAACTTCACACAATTTCACTGTAATGGTATCCCAAACGTTTATGCAAATTGTCAGCTTGCTCTGAATTAATGCAAGGGTGAACGTCTGTTTTGAATGGAATATTATTTCTTATTATTTTTGTATAGAAATTATTTCGTTACCCCCTATTTTTTTTCTTTCTTTTCGCTATTTGGAATTTTCTTATCCATCTTCCTTTGAACCCCCTACAAAAATCTACATGAATCGCCGCTGCCTGAGAGAGAAAACTAGAATCAAAAAACGACTTAAAGTTGTGCATGAGAGCATGCAACTATTCTGTTTAACAGTGTATAAGAAATCAATTCTAGAATGCACGTGACTGATTTCCGAGCATATGTTAACCATATGTCAGTGCTTTTGCGGCAGTACGTCCTCTTCTTGCTTGGGACTAAATACCAAATTTTTAGTGTGCTGCGTCAGACTTCAGGATCCGAAAGTCGTCCGCTCGTCAACAAGAAACAAAAAATCCAAGTAATATAATCTTCCTCTATTATGAAATTTCATCGACAGATCCTTGCGCAGATAGAAGAAGCATATGACTCTAGGTTTGCACTTCTTTAAAACTGTCACTTTTAAATAAATGTGTTAAAGTTCCCTTAAAGATCGAACTGTCAGAAGTTCGTAATTGTGCTGGTTGCTATAGACACAGATATTACAAGTCCTGTCACTGATGATCGATTGATATATAAGATCGATTGATATATAAGAGCGAGTGATTAAAATACTAAAAACTGATAAAAGTCTTCTTGCTTTGAGTGTCAAATTAAATAACTTTCCCTAAATGTCTTCTTTCAAATTATAAAATAGTTTGACTGCAATAATTCTTCCGCTCCTGTCAATATATTTCTTGTAAAATTTCTATAAATATCAAAATAATGATCGTTGATACTTGGTTAACTTTCGAGACACAATGACATTTATTGCTCTCACAATACAGATCATGACACCTTGAGCTCTGCGTCGAAGCCGGCCGCGGTGGCCGCGGGGACTGAGGCGCTTCAGTCACGGTCTGCACGGCCACTACGGTCGGGGGTTCGAATCCCCCCTCTGGCATGGATATTTGTGCCGTCCTTAGTCTTAGTTAGTTCATAAGTAGTTTGTAAGTTTAGGGACTGATGACCCCGTAGTTGAGTCCCTTAGACTATACAAACATTTTTTTTTTTTTTTTTTTTTTTTTTTCTGCGTCGAAGATGTTGCTCTCGTAGGTTGAATCGCCTTCACACCACATGAAACACAAGAAACATACGAAAACTCTTTTAAGAATCGCATAACATAAAACATTTACATAAAAATCATTTAAAACATAAAATATAGACATAATCTTCTGCGAAACTGACCACACATAAGGTAGTAGTGGAGACAATAATCCGTCCCAGTACACTTGTCATTTTATGAACGATGTACAATGATTATCTGACGATTGGCTACGACAAAATATGTTCTATTAATATAACCAGACCGACCAATGAGCATTAATTTCCTATTCTGTGTTAAAGAGAAGAAATTCTTGGTGAAAAAGGTGAAGTCTTCCAAAATATAAGTGTACCAACTAGTTACGGTGAAACAATTTCCATGCAATTATGTTCTAAGTAAAAAGTAATTGTATTGAACACGTTTTTTACTTCGTTTCTACACCTCCCATCTCAATGTTCCAGCCAGATATGTCAACCCTACTCGTGTGTGTACTTTTTCTACATCTACATAGATACTCTGCAAATCACATTTAAGTGCCTGGCAGAGGGTTCATTAACCACTTTCATAACCTTTCTCTACCGTTCCATTCATTAATAGCGCGCGGCAAGAAGGACCACCTAAATCGTTCCGTTTTCGATCTGATTTCTCTTATTTCATTGGGTTGGTAATGTCTCCCTAAGTAGGTGGGTGCTAGCAAAATATCTTCACATACAGAAGTAAAAGTCGGTGATTGAAACTTCGCAAACGGATCACGCCGCAATGAATAACGTCTTTCTTTTAATGATTACCCCCCAATTCCTGCAAAATTCCCATGGCGCTTTCCCGCCGGTAACGTGATAAAACAAAACGAGCTGTCCTTCTCTGAACCTTCTCAATATCTTCCGTCAGTCCCACCAGGTGAGGGTCCCACAATGGGCAACAGTACTCCAGGAGAGGACGCACAAGTGTGATGTAGGCACTCTCTTTCATGGAGCTGGTGCATTTTCGAAGCGTTCTGCCAATGAAACGTAATCTTTGGTTCGCCTTCCCCACAATATTTTCTATGTGTTCTCTCCAGTCTTAGTTGTTCGTAATCGTAACACCAAGGTATTTGGTAGAATTTACGACCTTAAGGTTTGACTGATTTATCGCGTAATTGAAGTTCAGCGGATTTCTTTTAGTGGTCATGTGTATTACTTCACACTATTCTTTATTTAGTGTAAACTGCCAATTTTCGCACCATGTAGAAATTTTGTCTAAGTCGCTTTGCAGTTGCTTTTGATCCTCTGTTGACTTCACCAACCGATAAACGACAGCATCGCCCGCGAACAGTCTAAGGGAGCTATTCAGGTTGTCTCCTAAATCGTTTATAAACACAAGGAAGCCGACTACCGACCGTTGTTTCTTTGTTAAAGGCGAGCCAGCTGGGGCAGTGAAGCGGCGTTGTGAGGTCACGTTGGGACACGGGCGCCCCTGCGTCACGCACACAGCACGGAAACGGCGAAGTCTTCTGTACGCCTCACGACAGCACGCGTCGCAGCCAGCGGCGTCCTGGAAGTGGGTCGGCCGACCGTAGAACTCGGCGCTCATTCCAGCGTCGAGTGCAGTCCATCATTTCCGCACATCTTCGTGCGCGGCTGCGTGCAAGAAGCCCTACATGATGATACGCAACAGACAATACCTGTGCACATTAGACACCTTTCTGATTCCGTACTAGCACCGAACACATTGTTCTAATCCTACAATGATTTCTTCGAATGCAAACAAAGTACCAAATGTAAAATATGAGAACAAAGTTGACACACTAAATAATATCAAATAACTTTAAATTATGTTTAATAGTCTGTCCAAGGGTAAGAACCCGAATCTCTATCTACATAAAAGCGAAAGGACTCTCACTCATTCACTCACTCACTCACTGACTAAAAACGAAATTTCGAAAACTATTTCACCTATGGAGCTCAAATTTGGCATGAATGCTGTTTATAGGTAGAAACGTCACTTAAGAAAGCATTTTGTGATGGGTGCATGGCGGAGCATACTTCTTCTACAAACTCACGAAATCTACATTTTCGATCCGATCTTCAAGAAATTTCGCACGCTTGACTTTCAAATCAAGAGGAAGGTCGCCGTCTACCGTAAGTTTCATCCGGTGCATGGGGCAGGGTATTTTGCAACATGAAAATAGATCCCTAAATACCTTAACTTGACAACGGCTCGACAGATTCCACAGATTTTTATTTATTTATTTTATTCTCAGAATAACGGTTGTATGAAATAAAACTGGAATATTTGAGAACAACAAAGTGCGTTTTCCAGTGTGACCCTGCGTTTCTATCGCATAGAAATCTATAGTTTTGTTCCGATATTGATGAAATTTTGCACACTGTACCTTAAAAACAAAAGGAATGTCACTGTCAGTTTAAAATTTCGTTCGGTGCATGTTGGAGGGTATGTAACTTACTGAATTTTAGAAAATGCATAGATTTGCTCCAATCTTTATGAATTTTTGCACACATGACCTCTAAACCGAGAGGGGAAGGTGGAAACGAACAGAGAGATGGGAGAGAAAGAGATGGATGCAGAGAGAGGGGGGGAGGGGGAATGTGGACTACGAGAGTGTAGGATAAATAAACACCCGGGCAACACCGGGTTTACAGCTAGTATTCAGTATCATAATCGTAATTAACAAATACAAAAGAACACACTCAGGAATGAAATACTATTGGAAACATTCTTGAAACACACGAAAAAGAATAATATCAAGGAGTATTAAGTATTACACCATGAAGACATCCTAAATAATATTCTTGAAACCAAAATGCTTGATATAGTGAAATAAGTGGATAGACAATGTAAATAATTCATTCTTTATAATTTAAGAATATTGTTTTAAAGTGTTAAACCCATGAAACTAAAAACAGTATCTAACGTTGATGACACAAATTTAGTCTCTGTTTCCAGATAATATTGCAGTTGTTAATGTATTAATGTACAAGGTTTTATTATATTTCATCTAAAATTGTATTTTATATAAAATATAATATTCTTAACATTTGACAACCTTTAAAATACGGAGATGTATGTCTGATTTCTTTCTGTTATGCGAAATTTTAATAATATTTAAGATATTCGGAGTAAATGTAACATTTTATAATTTCAGCAGTGTGCCCATTGTAGCGAACAGCATATTTGGTAGCTCGCTGGAACCCACTCGGTCTCGCTGGGAGTATAGCAGCAACTTCTGAGGCCGTCACTATGCCTCTCTGAGGATTGTTGTTTGTCGTAGTTTCCATGTTTTACTTTACGTCTTAGTAATAGTGAGTGAAAACGTTTTATTGAAACTTATATGGTGTTGCTAGGAGCCAGTTTTGAGAACTTGGATATTTTCCTCCAAACATTAAGGGGAAGGAGGAATTTAGAGGGATATATGTTTCAGGAGGGGATTTAGTGAGATTTGTTAGGAAATTTTAGACGCTTCTCAAACATGACCGCTACCGTGTCTTAAACTGTTTTTGTATTTGAGATTACCTCGATTACGATTAGTGAGAGGCTCTAAAGGTTGTGAACTGAAGTTTGAAATCGCTGTGTTCGCTTAACTAAAATAAATATGAAATACAGAGATAAATATTATTTCCAGAGATACACGAAGATGTGGGAATCACATGGAGGTAGAAGAAGGGCAAATGACTTGACGTCGCAAAATTAAAGCCAACGTCGGTCATCTTAGTTGACCCAAAACAGTAGCAGACTATTGTATGTTATTGTTTTAGGCTCTTAGTTTCTGACATGCGCACATAATAGCTGTTTCAGTACTAAATATTACAGAGATTATATGAGTAGCATACATTCAGAGAAGGCAGTTTCGATTCTGGTCTCTAATGCGTATTTGACCCAGTAATATGACTCATTTGGCCTCTTTAATATGACTGGATTTTTTTTGGACATTACGAAAACCTAAGTATGGAAGTGCGGCATGTGATCTTAAAAAAAAGGTAAACTTTTACTTACGGCAATGGTAGCATGGTGTGCTCCTGTTGGCAACGACCTTTGAATGTTCTCTGAAAACTCTGTCACATAGGATGAGGAGGAATAATTTTTCGTGTTGACTGTGAAATAAATAATTAATGCTGTTCCTGCTCTATGGTTGAATGGCTCTTGTATGTACCCCTGTCATGTCAGTAAATTAATTATCTTTGTAAAGCGAACATTTAATTGACAACAAGAGCACACAACTCTGTCAGTGCCGGAACTAAAATTTAAACAAGCACCTAGAGCTTTGATTATGTAGTCATTTGATTAAAAATTATTGCTTTTGTTGTTTGCAGTTGTACTAATCGTTATAATCGAAGTCTATAGTTGAAAGAAATCACGTTTTATTTATAAGTGGAAAAGGAATTCACAAATTGTGATTTGCCTACTTGTCTTGTCTCTCCACTCATTCCACATATTTCTGGGCAGGAAAGAAAATGTTAAGTATTTTGCAACCGAGCACTAAAAACATTTTGCAAATATACAAATATATGAAAATGAAACAAATAAGCATCATTACCAGTAATGATAGTATGTCCTGACTTTTAGCTCCGGCTAATTTCTCTTCACCTGTGGCCGTGATCCACAGGGGCAGCTATTCCTCTTTCCTTATTCAGACTGCCTTCTCCCTATTCCAATGTACACTTTTAAGTCATTAAATGGATAGTTTACATCCTTCTGTTATTATTCCACTAATTGCCACAGGCTCGCACACCATCAACCTCGCACTTACACTTACAAGCACCATTTTCGTAGTTACAGTTTCATCAGTTATCAATGCTGATTCATTATAATAGAAACTAAAATACGAATTACCCTTTACATCTATATCTATAAATGTGAATGTCTGTTCGGTATACGTTTATCACGTCTGAACCACAAGACATAAAGAGCTAAAAATTTGTACAGTTACTAATGTCTACACGGGGAAGGCTTTAGGCACGGTTTTATGGCGATCGGATAGCTATTTATCTATATATATTAATGTGAATGTCTGTTCGGTGTACGCTTATCACGTCCGAACGACAAGACGCAGAGACTTAAATATTTTTACAGTCACTAATTTATACCTGAGGAATGTTTTAGGCACGGTTTTATAGTGATCTGATAGATATTTAGAAATTTTAAGAATATAACACGAAATGCGGAACAATAATTACTTTTTGAAAATTATATTTACTCTTTGAAAATGGTTTTATTGGTTGCATATTTGCTTGAGGGTTGATAATGGTAAAAGGGTGGAGTATATTGCGATGGAAAGGTATCGGTGTATATAAAATTCTACGTGTATGTGTGTGTTAATATTTCGCTCTGCAGCAGTTCCATGCCGATAACTATAAGGGGGTGGAAGATATAGTGGTTGAAAGTCGTCAAATTATAAAAAAAATTCGGACTGAAGGCCAGCGATGACGTTTGCGACTCTATAGCAAGGAGGTTACATACAGGGAAACGTGATGCCGCAGACCAATCTTTGGTCTATTCGTGCTACAATGTCTTCAGCTCTTTCTCTGTAAGGATAAGCATACGAATAAGGAAATATAAGAATAAATAAAGCAGTAAAGAAATTTCTTTTAATACATCTCTGTAAAAATTCGATTTGACGTTTCGCGCATAATATCAAGTGATCGCTCTGTGATATTATTACTATCATTATTGTTGAATTTCGTGATTGGATTCTTCGAAAAGAGTGCATTTTTACGTATGATTTCTTATTTCTTATATATTCTCTGATAAATGTAACATGTTTGTAGAAAAAAAGGAAATGTACCGAGAGAGAGTGGATACGAATAGTACTAACTCAAGGCTCGAATAAATAAATAAATACCAGGACAACGCCGGGTTTTCAGCTAGTATTATATATTGCTCTTCTTGTATAACCGAAATGTATATACAAAACTAGTCACACCAAGGAAACTATGGTTATTGTTTATGTACAAGGTTCATAAAATGAAAGGATGTATTTATAACTTTTAATTGTCACTCAAAACATTGCAGACAAGAAACAAGAACAGAAAACGAATTAAAAACATTTGAAGTAATAAAAATTGAATGAAGTTCAGAGATATAATTTACATAGCTTAACACTCGGGTCTGCCACACACTCCCTCCGCAGTGACAGCGTCCATGTATTTTCGAGGGAAGCTGACCTGTCGACCTGATCTGGTGACCCGTGGTGAAGGTGCACTGGGTTGATTGCTGTCTGTTGACTTCTGAAGGTTGATAGTCTTTGGGATGGAATGTGACAGAATGTCCGGAGTGGTTTCTCTTGATGTGTCTTCCATGTTATTCGATGAATAGTCGGTCATAAGAAAGGCAGCTTTCAATCTGTCAATGCTAATAGTTTGTTTTCCTGTTGGCATCTCCACCTCAAAGTGCTTGTCACTGCAAGACGAGACTGGATATGGCCCATCATACGTTGGCTGAAGCGATGTTCGGATAGCATCATGTCGCACAAAAACAAACTTGCTTGTTATCAGTTGAGTTCAGAGATATAATTTACATAGCTTAACACTCGGGTCCGCCACAAAACCATGTGTGTCGTATTACTGAATCAAATACGCATTCAAGACTAGAAAAACTTTTGACATTGCTTTCCTGACATATGTTATTCACGTAAGCACAGTATATTTAAAACACCTGTTGACTGCACACGACAGGAAGTTCAAGAGTGAAAAGAAATCGTAAACTGGTTGTCTGTTATTCTCCGCATAAACAGAGTTGTTCTCATCCAGAGCTCCCATCTGCCACTGTGAATTGGGTTTACAATGGCGGCAGGCCCCGCCCACTGGCATCAAAACATACAATGAGGTTAGAATAAATGGAGGTGGCGTTGCCTATGCTGAGAACAGGCATTGGTTGAAGTCGGAGGGGGGGGGCATGCTTTTTTGCCAGTCAAACTAAGCTTCCCACAGTAGCCGCACCGGGCCACAGGGTGACGGAACATTGCTTCTAGTGGGGCCTGCTGACAGGCCAAGCCGACAGTCGCTGAGTACAATAGACGGCACACTCCAGTCGACTGAAGTAGCTGCAGCATCACAGCTGTTCACAGCAACAGCTGCGCCTTCCAAGTGTTGCGGCGTGCCGCTCGGCGCAACGTGAAGGATCGCGCGCCTCCAAATACTGTATAAATACATTTACTACACAGTACTTCTTATTGCCAAGTAGAAGTGTACAGTTCAATTATACGAATAATCGGCTTCCGAACATCCATATCCCCCAATTACACTTCGGATAATCGACGTTCTACTGTATATAATATTTTAGCTGAATGAAGGATTTTCGACTTTTAACGTTTTGAACACTGCCAACAAACTTCAAACGCACGAAGTGAAATCCAAAAATTATTCCCATCTCAGAATATAAACATAAAAAGTTATTGCTTGTCCGCTAAGACGTGCACCCTGCCACCTGCTGAATTACTATCGGTGTATGACAACACTGTTCATGGTTTTATTCGCGGCAAGAGGCCATATTTTCGTGGATGAGTAAAACTTCATTTTTACTAGCTTCTGCCTGCGACTTCATTCACCTAGTATGGAGCAACTTCGAAAACTATTCCATGGTAGTTTTATCTGTATGTCCTACCCAGGTCCAACACTCTCCCTCTCCAAAATTTCACCCAAATCCACCCCGTAGTTTCTGCTTGGAAGCATAATTAACTTTCACAGTTATAATTACGAGGCGCGTCCAGAAAGTAAGTTCCGTTTGGTTATATAAAACGAACTGGTACAGATACAGAAAAAATATTGATTGTACAAAAATCTACAACTGTTAAACTACTTTTCTACATAGCTTCCAAAATTTTGTAGGCAATTGTTATAGCATGGCACAAGGTTTTGTGTGCCTTTTTCATAGAATGTTGCCGCCTGTGTATTCAACCATGTGGTAACATGATCTTTCAGCTCGTCATCATCGTTGAAGTGTTGTCCACCAAGGACAGATTTTAGGTGTAAGAAGAGGATTACTGTCAAAAGATTTTTTTTTTTTTTTTTTTTTTTCACGATAATGCCTGACCTCACACACCGAATGTGACCAGACAATTTTTACGGAAATTTCAATGGGTCCTGTTTGATCATCCTCCATACAGCTCGGACCTCTCTCCTGGCGACTTTAATCTCTTCTTACACCTAAAATCTGTCCTTGGTTGTCAACACTTCAACGATGATAAAGAGCTGTTACCACATGGTTGAATTCACAGGCGGCAACCTTCTGTGAAGGATGCATGCAAAAACTTGTGGCACGCTATGACAAGTACCTACAAAATTTCGGCAATTATGTGGAAAAGTAGTTTAAGAGTTTTAGAATTTTGTGCAATAAATTTTTTTTCTGTATCTGTGTACAATTTCATTTTATTACCAAACGGAACTTACATTCTGAACGCGCCTCGTATATTAGAGAGTACGATTATAAAAATGTTTGTAAATCTATCGGACCAAACTGCGTGGTCATCAGTCCGTAGCTTACAAACTGCTTAAACCTAGGTAAACTAACCTAAGGACAACACACACACTCATGCCCCAGGGAGGACTCGAACCTCCACGGCGAGCAACCACGCGATCCGCAGCGAGACGCTTTAGACCGCTCGGCTACTCCACCGCGGCGAGTACGATTAAATATTGTCTGCTGCGTGACAGTAATTATCTTAAGAGTATTTAGGTTTGCCTTATTATGTCTTCCAGTAAGCGTTAAGGACCTGGCGAAGTAGTATTGCATGTGTATAGTTCATAGGCGCCGATTACGGGTATGTTCGGTCGCTCAAGCATACCCCAAAATTTGAGTGGTTATGCTCGGCATACCCCACTGAAAATTTTGGTATTATTTTTTTCTTTACATTATATTTCTTAATTGTAATTAAATTCACTCTCTCATTTCATTGATGGGTGGCTGGCTTTTGTAATACACCGCTGTAAAAAGATTATCTAAAACAAACAGGTAATTGAATTCTTAGGCATTAAAATTCATGTTGACATGTGAGTGAAGTGATCATTTTCTAAATAGTCAGAATGTTAATGGAATGCTGCTTGTTAGTTCAATATCGTAAACTGAAGGCGGTAACCTTTAATTGTTATATTAAATAACTAGAAATGAAGTGGGTTTGAAAATGTGTATACTACTAATTTAACGTTTATGTATTCTCTTAGAAGTCAATTGCCTTCAAGGAATCGTGTTAGTGTAAGTCGTGTCATTTTTCATACTGCTTACTGAATTGTTGTGTGAAGTAACAATGGGTTGTGAACCTATTAGTAACGACAGACATGGTATGACAGCAGAAGTGTTTATGGACTATTTTGATAATGCTGAATAGAAAATAAATTTGCAGAAGAATGAAGCCAAGAAGACGATCTGATATAAGTGTTTGCGTTAGTGAACACAGTATTCATAATACAGGCACATCATTATCTGATACGCATGTCTCAGAAGACGAAAACTCTGAGAATTATTTTAGTAGTTACTACTACGGGAAAACAGGTTCAAATGGTCGCAAAACCCGCCCAGTAGTTCTGAAACGTGAAATTGAAATCAATGGCTGTTAATTTCTTTCCTGTGTATTAAAAAATTACTTTTCTCCTTTCAGAGATTAAAATGGTCCTAAATTAACACCAGATGAAGCAAAAAGGAAGAAATACTACTAAAATAAAACAAAATTATTACTTTACCTTTTTACATGGAATTGGGAAATAAACATTAAGATTTTTTTTAGAAATACCTGTCAGGGGGGGGGGGTGGCTGCAGACCGGCAACCACCTCCCCCTATTGGAAACGCCACTGAGCATACCCCAAGATTTTCAAAAGTCGGCGCCTGTGGTATAGTTTTAGTTTAGAGAGGGCCCCAACGTCATTTTTCACCCGGGGCCCTTGGTGTAGTAGCAACGCCACTGTCTACAGTCTAAGATATATGTTAGACCGTGCTAAAACTGCAGCGTGTCTACACATTCTTTCGACTCACAGACATACATTACTAGACTGGCAATGCCGTATACAGTATCACTGGTGTCAGTGAAGTCTCGCCGCCGAATTTCTATACTATAACGTGCGAGCAGTCGTGCGAGTTATTACAGAAAACAACAGTAAAAATACGGATGAACTGACGTAACTATGCTGTCTTTAGAGTTTTGACATGTAGGAAATCCGTGTTTTGTATATGGCTGAAATTTTTTAAGCTTGAGTAAGCTTCAACACAAACAGTAATGAGTTGCATTGATTTGCTGTTATTATTAATCTGTTACCAATTTCATTCAGCTTCGGATTTTCTTTCTGTAGTATGGTCATTATAAAAGTGTGCCCTTATTCTTTTGAGAGTTCTTACGAAATCTATAGTCTGCTTTAACGCACACACTAATGAGTCGCGTTTCCTGTTTTCATTAATCTGTTTCCAGTTTCGATCAACTTCGTTTTTTCTTTTAATAGTATGACAGTTATAAATGTGTTATTTGTCGTAGATAACACATAGCTTTATTCTTGTTAGTGTTTTTCAAATAACTACTTCTACTTTAAATGTACGTAACGGTAATATTTTACCTATCATCCCGCCGATCTTTCATGATTATGTTGGCAACACAACAAAATGGTAGAAAGTCTTTGCCTAGATGTTAATGTTTAACCGTATATAACATGTTCTTCTCATAACACGATTCAGAATTGCGGAAGTGTTAGCTCAAATGCAATTCATGTCCAAACCAACTAGTAAAGCTTACAACGCCATATCGTGTCAGAAGATCATAGTAGTACCGCACGGAAACTTTTTGACGTTAGGTGAGGCAAGATGGCGGCATCAAACGTCAGTCATAGAGGCAGGTTTGCCAGTCTAGTAATGTATGTCTGTGCTTCGACCATAGACATCTATGGTTGAAGACACAGTATATGTTTTCCACATGATTTCGCGTTGTCCGCCATATCTGAATATGGCAAACGAATTTCCATTAGTTTTTACGAGACACGAATTTCTTGCCTACCTCTTGTTTTGAGCTTTATGCCAATATATGATATAATAGGCTGGTATGGCAATGGAATCGAAAGGTATTATAATTTCTTGTTCTAGTAACGCTTCGTAGCAGCCATATTTGAATTTGGCAAAAAATGAAATATAAACATATGTGGCTGACACGCCCAGACAACTGAAGTTCAACATTCAGGTAGTATAGAGATCAGTGTTTTGTGCCCAAAACGAAGATTTCTCACTTTAAACCCTGTATGAATATTGACCTATTTAAGTAAACTCACTAAATCGTCAGTCACATCGGAGTATTTACTTGGATATGACGTATATTTCAATGACTAGAACTACTACACACATGCACTACGAGAAATGTTTTGGGCACAAAACAAATGCCTGAGTGCGCATTTTGCTGGCTTCACTTTTTCACTATTAGGCAATGATCTCTATATAGAGATCAATGGTATCAGGTCATCTCCAGAGATTCTAATCTCCTTGAAAACAACGTACGGATAAAGTCTGTAGTGCCATCTCTTCTTCTTCCTCCATGGGGAATCAGATCACTTACGAAACGTACGTTTATCTTTCATCTGTTTGATTTGCGATGCTTACCGAGCATTGACGATGTTTATATAACCAATATGTTAGTGTTTACAACGTAGATTGTCATGCAGAAAATACTGCTTCAACTTTTAGCGAACTCTAAAGTTTAATTTTTTTTTATTTATTTTTTATTTTAATTTTTATTATTATTTTTTTTAATTTTTTTATGTCTCTCGTCCTGCAGATCTTTAAAGAAATGTTGCATCAGCTAAAATAAATACTGACTACTCGTTACTTTTCATACTGGTTAGCCGCTGACCCGTCTGGTTAGAATGTAGCCCATTTCGTAAATACTGACATTCCACGCTTAAAGCTCGTAAAAACGATCTGTTTGTAAAATAATTATAATTCACAGTTAGGCCATCTGAAGTATAAAGAGTGGCTGTCGCCCGTCAGGTTATCCATGGTGCAGTTGCATGGTTTGGTCGTGATAAGTGGTAGTGGGTGCCTGAGGAGTAGGTCTGGGCAAATGATACACGCGTTCGAACATGTTCGGGATTTCCCGATACAGCAGAGAACTCGATAAGTATCGAACTGTTCGAACACTCACAAGCGCTGCTTATCTGCCAACCATTGATCTCTATACTATCTGGATGCTTCGACCATAGATACTAACAGACTGGACAAACAGCAGAGCGGCTATACAATGGCGTGGTTCAAACATATGGCCACGTGACTGTTGGCAACCATTAGCCAGATATAATAAACAACGCTAAAGTTTTCAAGAAATGTAATTATTTTAAACTAATAATACTTTCACTTGGAATTTAATGTTATTTGCCTTCTGAAAAAGCTCTGCATAATCCTAGGCAAAGCTGTACACTACCACGTGACCGTTGGCAAAATAATGGTTTAGCTGCAGAGATGTTGGTGCGATGAATATGATGCCGTGCCCAGTCTACCAGTATCTATGGTCGAAGTCTGGATGTTGAACTTCAGCTGTCTTAGCGTGCCAGCCAAAGATATTCATATTTAGTTTCTTGCCAAATTCAAACATGGCTGCTATGAAGCATTACAAGAAAAAGAGAAGAAAATATGTTTATATTCCGCTTCCATATCGGCCTACTACAGCGAATATTGAATTAAATTCCAAAGCAAGACGTAAGCATGCAATTCTTTCGCACGTAATAATTGAAACTCGTTTGCCAAATTTAAACATGGCGGATAATGCAAAATCGTGTTCAAAACATATGAATGTGCCGGCGGCCGGCACGCTGCAATTGTATGCTCAGACACTAGAGTTATACATCCAGTTTGTATAGAGATCACTGCTGCCAACGATACTCGGGAAATGAAGTTAGCGGGCTATCGCTTTGCTCAGAACTAATTTCATAGAAAGTACAAGTACATCTAAAGTAAAAGGCCGGCAACACTATCAAAAACTGTACATTTTGTTTAAAACAGTGCATACGTGACGTGTCTGGTGTCACTATAAGACATGATACATTGATAAACAAAATATTTGTTGCTAGAACATAATTACTGCACCTCATTACTGACGGCTAAAATTCAAAGGAAAAAAATGTGAATCCTTCATAAGTAGAAATTACATTTAATGTAATTATAAGAGACAGGTTGCAAATGACCACTCCATTCCCTGTTGTTACGGTACAGTAACAGATAAAAATGTTATCACCTTTTAATCGCCTTGAAAACAAGATTAAAAGAGATTAAATTGAGGAAACATTAGAAATTTAATACGCAATAACGGTCATAACGCATATAAAAATAAACTGTAATTGCAACCTCGGAATAAACGGTGCACAAACTGCTCTGTACGTAGTATCAACAGGCGTCGCTAGATCGCAGCATATAATTTTTAATCGCGATTGCTATCGTTTACTAATAGCCTATATTCGCTACTGTTTTTACTTATGACCTGCATCCTAGAAGCTACTATAGTCGGAATTCAACACTTATGAATCCCCATAGTACATTAATGACACCCTACCTTCGTTATTAATCGTATACTGCACAGCACAGAAAAGATTTATGAATATCGTCGTTGTAAATCGTAGAGATAGTACCTCCTGATATTGCTATATAGCATCGTGACCGAAGTTCGAACATTTCCCGAGATTTCTCGAGCCGTGACGTAAATTGTTCGAACAGTTCGAGTCATGTTCAAACCCAGCTCTAAGTGAGGAGAGCAACAATTAGCGAATATGAAGTAATAAATACACCTAGGAAAAAATTATAAACTCTGCGACTACGAGCAAAGCTGAGCACTGCAGCGTTAACTGTTGCATTAACTCCGTTTACATGCAACACATCTTCCGGAAGACGAAAACCGAATTTCGTAAAGCTTTCTTGTTTAACTGCATGTTAAATCCTGAAGCGGATTTCCTAGCCCACTCAACATGGCATCTGAAAAACAGCTGTTTCAGTTTCTGATTCAGTCAGAACAATCGCTGTTTCCCTTAATTTGAATAAACAGAATCATGCTCACTCTAATATTTATACTACTCTTTCACTGCAGAAAATACAACTCTATCCATATGCGCCGAAAATTCTTGACAAGAGGGCGCAACCTGACAAGAACATGGGCAGGAAAGTCAATCGTGGGATTTGAAAACCACTTTACTGGAGCGGATTTCCAGACTCCGTTTTGGAGTGTTTACATGACCAACCAAAAGCGGAATTGTGAAATCGGATTTGGGTGCCCATGTAAGCGGGGTGATTGTGTACTCTGTTAATATACTTTAGGGCCGGTTTCCGAAACAGTAGTTACCTGTCCCGTTATAGTTATCTGTGGGTTACCTGGACGTTAAGTACAAAATGGGTTTCCGAAACAACAGTTACCGTCACAGCCGTAGTTACCGGTCCGTTAAAGATAAATGCGCGTCCCCTGGGGTTACCTACACGTTAACTTTAGTTTTAACCATATCCGCTACGTAGCGCTAGTGGGCTTCCAACGCAAGTCCAGAAGTTATTTAACAGTAGTACTTTGTTTTTGTTTTTATGACTGGGTTCCGTATAATTTTCATACAATTTTAAAATTTTTGAAGCTGCAAAATGGAAATTCTTTCATCATCGTCGCCACCGCCGTGTTCTTCTTTTTCTTCTGATGCTTCGGACAGTTGGTCAGAAGAGGAAAACTTAGCTGTACTCGGCACTGTTGAAACACCACGACGCGATTTTCGTGTAAGATGATAACCGTTCGATCTGTGTAATGAGAGCGAATTTCATATGCGTTTCAGAATAATAATAAAAAAATACTGACCAATAACATTGCCGGGAGCAAACGGGGAAAAACGCGGAAAACAACATTCCATGTTGAATTTTACATCGCGCTCGGCGGTCGCGAGAGATGTTGACAACGCGTGACGTTTGCATAGCAGCATCTCCCTCGCAATTGGTCGAGCAACATCTCGTCACTGAGCTACAGTGGCCAACGTTATCTCTCGCGATCGCCGATCTGGATGTAAAATTTTACCACATCCAAATCACAAAGCCATACTCTCATAATAAAACTATCAATTAAGCATAAATATACTACCCTTTGCAATAGTGTTCTTCCATGCAATTGCCATTACGATCAGTCAATGTTTTTATTATTATTACAATGTGGGGCTCGGGTATGTGGATGGATGGACGTAAATTGACCAGTCTGTGTTGTGAAAAGTAATGTCACATTCAGAGAACAATGGGAAGAAGGAAACTTAAATTCATATAAATATATGTTGACAACAAAAATAATACGTACGATTTTATTGTTAACTCTGTGTTCGTTGATGTTTGTCCTGTTTTCGTTTTAAAAAAAGAATACAGCTCTCTGAGTTGCCTTACCGTTGTACACTTTTGTGACAACTTCCAAGGCGTGTTGTTTCTCCAAAATAGACCATCTGCCTTTTCATTTACTATAACTACTTTCCTTTCTAAAATCAAGTCGGTCAAAAGATTTTCTCAAATAGAGTCAAATTTTTTCCTCGCTTGTCGCCCATTGCCTTTGAAAACAGAAAACTCGTAACAGCTATACAAACTAAGGCGCGTCTTCGATTTCACTGAATAATCTATAAAATTCGAGTAATTGCGATTTTCGTTAGTAGTGCCATCTGTTATCTGTTGAGACGTACTATTTGCTTCGACAGAAGGCGTAGTTACCGCATAGTTAACTAACGGTTGTTGAAATCAGCTACGGGAAACCCAAG
The DNA here is from genome assembly GCA_026315105.1 of Locusta migratoria. Taxonomy (NCBI): domain Eukaryota; kingdom Metazoa; phylum Arthropoda; class Insecta; order Orthoptera; family Acrididae; genus Locusta; species Locusta migratoria. The sequence continues at coordinate 280,482,947 of CM048747.1, read as the reverse complement.
GAAGTTATCTGAAATGTTAAATTTTAACGTGACGGTAGCTAACGGCACGGTAACTATAGTTTTCCAGAAACCGGGCATAAGTCACAGGTCACAGATGTAAGCTTACAGTTCGTCATGATTTCTTATACTCGCTTAGCGTCAGTAATCGTAGTACATCTGATGCTGTGGCTTAAATTTGATACAGATATATATTAAATTCCCGATTATGAGTTACAAAATTATATATGTAGTTAATTTCAAGTGTTCTAAAAATTAGTACCAAGGAATAGAACAATTTCTTGCTTAACATCTACACAATTTGAATTTAGCAGGGCAACTGTTACGTCGCTGGTATTGGCAGCCATGTTGAGGACAGTTGATGCTAAACGTACGAATAGATTCCGTACCAAGATCTGATAATTCGTTACACTTCGTTTTCATACCACAGAGCTAGCGCCTGTGTTTGAGCAAATTAGTTGTCTCAAATGACAGCCAATGTTCGACGATTATATTATTCAGTTCCAATTCTGATTTTAAATAGACGAGATCGAGAGAATAATCGAAGGACGATTAATTCAAGCTGTTTTTCAATATTAGCACAAGATTTTTTTTATTTGTATATTGTAACTTAACTTTTTCTGAATAAGAGGCGTAACAAAAAAAAAAAAAAAAGAAAAAAAAACGTAAAAATTTTTGGAATAAATTGCCCAATCGTAAAAGCAACTTTTCGCGATCCCGATTAGTGTCGAAAACACTAAATATGCCGCGAAAAACACGAAAACGGTCAAGAAAAGAGGCACATCTAGCAATATTGCGAAATAGAAAAAAAAAAAGTATTTTATTACGTTTTTCATTTTCCATTATTAAATTAATAAAACTGCTGAGAGATAATTAACACTCGAGCGAAGCGGGCTGTTGTCGGTTAGTAAATAAATAAATAATGCATTTAAGTTATTAAAATGGTTCCGATCACCCTCCTGCGCCTCATCCCTTGCGATCTGCAGCAGTCGGGAGACTTCAGCCGCACTGATTCGTGCACTGTAATTATAGTCGAGCCGAAATACGATGATCCCTGGTGGTTGCGCTAATCGGCTTAAGAGCGCCGGCTGCGGTAGCAAATCATCGGAGTACGTCAAACGCGAACGTTGCTCTGCGCATGCGTGTGTCCGGCTGCGCTGTGCACTTTTGCCAGTTCCGTCAGACAACAGCGCCCGGCAGCGAACTAACTATTTGGCAAAACGATTGCATTCCGTTTCTCCGAGTGGGGCAGTCTCCGAGCCCAGTAGGCGGAGCCAGGGATCATTATGTTCCGGCCCGACTTCAGTGTTCACGGCATTGATGTCTGCTGTGCCACTGAACTGTGCTGCCACTATCTGTGTTTTTGCGATATTTTCACTGTTTTCTTTTTCAGTATGTAACATGTCAGTTACCTCATTTCGATCGATGACACAGAGTATTTAACTGGCAGTTCCATCCGGCATAGTCTTTATGGGATTTTGGCCCTATTTAGAAGGACTTAAATTCGATTTAGGGCAGATTGTGCTTGAGGGTTGGCGACACTGCTCTGAGCACTTCAGTTTCACCAATTCACATATTCCAAGAGCGGTATGCTCTTGTAGCACTTGCTCTATTGAATCTAGAGGCAAATCTGCAAGAAGCGGAACTAGATTCCACGAGACAACGATTTATATCACACCCGACTAACACAGTAACGTCTGTAAACACACTTGAGCATTTCAACAGATGTGTGAACTGTTGATTTAACGTCTTTTAAGACCAATTTATAGGCATAATTGCGGTTACGTCACAATGAGTGTCGTTCCGAAGGTAATGTCTTCTATTTTTATTCATGGAAACTAGAGAAGATATATCCAAACACATAGGCCGAGGTGGCCGAGGGGACTGCGGCGCGCCAATCACGGTCTGCACGGCCACTACGGTCGGGGGTTCGAATCCCCCCTCGCGCATGGATATTTGTGCCGTCCTTAGTGTTAGCTAGTTCATAAGTAGTTTGTACGTTTAGGGACTGATGACCCCACACTTAAGTCCCATAAGCTATACAAACATTTGAAGCCGCAGTGGAGTAGCCGAGCGGTCTAAAGCACCTCACTGCGGAGCGCGCGGTTGCTCGCCGAGGAGGTTCGAGTCCTCCCTGGGGCATTGGTGTGTGTGTGTGTTTGTCCGTAGGTTAGTTTACCTAGGTTTAAGTAGTTTGTAAGCTACGGATTGATGACCAAGCAGTTTGGTCCGATAGATTTACAAACATTTGAACTTTTGAACATCCAAACATCATAGTTAAATGGAACAATACTTCATCTGCAGACTCTCATTTTTCCACATAGCCATTAACATTGATTGCGTACTTTTGACAACGATGAACCAGAGCCTGCATACCGCGGTTGTAAAACTTGGAACCAGTTGTGGCTGTCTATTGCAGTGTTTTCAACCTTTTTGAAGTCGTGACCCCCTTCCAACTAAAAAAATTGTGCCTTCCTCTCCTTCCCCATCCCGCCCTCACCGTACTTAACAAAACTATGTGTGTGTATTCAAAGACAGTGAATTTTATTTTTTCTTGACTGTGAGATAAAGATTACGAATCATCGAGTGCGATTGTCACAATCTGCTGCGAATTGTATTGCCGATTATGAATATGGTACCTTCGGAAAAGCAGTAGACCTATCATTTTTGTAGTGATTTCTGAAATCCTTGTGCAAAAATATTTCAATCTCTTTATTATGAAACTAAAGAAAATTAAGAAGCAATAATAAGCTAATAATGAAAATAATTTGAACGGATGTAGTAGCAACTACACGACTAATTTATATACAGTAAAATAACGCACTGTATAAAAATTACGATTTAGTAATTAAGTCTAACTGAACCGTAACCTGCAGTACATGGCTACCTACTACTTAACAGCAATGTCGTTTATGTTCACATCTGTCGCAGCATATTGACTGCCTGGATTTCAACCTATTCCTTTTAGAAAGATGACTGACTGCATAGAGCCTTCTCCTTTTATTTGCTTTGCCTTTGTCGTCATGCGTTTTAACTTTGTTCTGATTTGGGCGCTTATGACCTCAGCTGTTTTGCGTCCTAAAACCATAAAAAGAAAAGAACAATGTCGCAGCATATCATAAACAGAACTCTACATTACCATTAGTGGCTAAAAGGAGGAAAAGTGTATTTTGTTACATAAGATTCAAAGACCTGAATAAACTAAATAACGAAAAATATCTTGCACCAGAGTAAATAATCAGAGCACGTCATGTGAGAACCACAGAGTACCTTTGAGTTTCGTATCTCTGGTTCAAGGAAAAAAAAACAATGTAAACGAAAAAATTGAAACAGTGAAAATATTACACAGTTCATACTCCCCCATCAACAAAATTTTTCGTAATTTTTTCGGAATCCACATACCTTGAAATTTCCGGTTTAATCTACTTCTTTCGTCACAAAATAGTCAAAATGGTAAGGGAACTAAATAAAACTGCCAGTGTGAAATAAAGTAGCGAATGCTGCTTAGAATATGGTGTAATGCATACGCTTACTTTCAGAGGGAATGCATTTCAATACACATTGGCCAAGCTGGAGTACAGATGGGAGATATGTGCTGGGAACTCTATTGCCTAGAACACGGTGTGACGCCTAACGGCATCATGCAGAATCAAAAAGTTAATTCCTCTCCAAATAACTGCTACAACTCGTTCTTCTGTGAAAATGAAGCCGGGAGGCACAGTCCGAGGGCCATCATGTTGGATCTAGAACCTACGGTTATAGGTAATGTAACCGTCACTTTTGTCTGCCGTATTCCTTTTTTATCTGCTCTCTCTCTCTCTCTCTCTCTCTCTCTCTCTCTCTCTCTCTCTCTCTCTCTCTGTGTGTGTGTGTGTGTGTGTGTGTGTGTGTGAGGTTGGGTAGGTGGTGGATAGTTTATTAGGTATAAACTATGTATCCTTTATGTAACGCATCTGCGGTCAGATGACATACAAGTTTTCTGAGTTTTGTACCGCGTTATAATGTAAGATGGCCATTACGTTAATAACCGACGTTCGGCCAACGTTACTGTGGCCTTCTTCTGGGTAGGCCTGTACTGATGCGAGCTGATTGATACGCGTCACTATATTTTGTCATTACTGTCAACTGTGACGTTACGTCATAATTTTAAAATCATTGATGTTATTGGTGAATTTTTGGCGGAAGAGTGGAAACTTTAGTATGACAAGGTAGTGAGGTGAAGGAGTGGGGATCACCCGTTGTCTATTGCTTCTTGCATAGCGAGACATTGTTGGTGGTCAACGGCGATTGAGGTGAGGGCTTCCGTTTCTCTCCTGCTGGTATCCTATCATAATAAAGTTTCCAATATTCCGTCAAAAAAATCACCAATAACACCAATGATTTTAAAATTATGACGTAGTGTCACAGTTGACCGTAATTACAAATATAATGACGCGTAACAACCAGCTCACATCAGTATACCCAGAAGGAGGCCACTGTAACGTTGTCAGAAACGTCGGTTTTTAAAGTAATAGCCATCTTACATTATGTAGGGGTACTACTCCCAGAAAACTATTAAGCCTTATGTATCCTTTCTTTCTCTGTTTTTCTTTCTCATGGGATAAGTCGTTGGGTCTAGCACAGTATCTATTCTATGGGATAGCAATGTATTCTGCCCTAGCCTCACATTATACGACTACTAGGATAAAGACTAGTTGCCGATACTACAGGAATAGAAAACTACCTTTTTTTACATAGTAACAAGCAACAGGGCTGTGTGTTCATTTTTTTACTTGTTCTCCCTAGATACATCACCAGAATTGATTTCTATATCCGCAGTCAAGAAAAGAGTCAATTAATTACCAAACGAATGTTGCAGGAACGACTCTAGAAGTCAAATCGCAGTCTTCATCAACGGAAGTTTTATGATCAGAGTAATCATGAGAGTCAGAAATGAGAGCGTTTGAATAAAGGTGTGGAAGAATAACTGGCGCAATCGAATGAACCATCTTAAAACTAGCTTGAAAGTGTCGCGTTTCTTCTTACCGCGACGTGTGTGTTGGTGCGCTATCCGCGAACGGTGATGAGAAGCTAAGGTGATAGAACAGCTGATCTGTGTAGCTAATAGCGATGTTTTAGTTTCAAATATTGGATTTGTACATTTAACATACCTTATCACAACCAGTTTTCTGCTTTTACATTCATTGGTTTCAACACCTCACAAACAAACTGTTCAAAAAAATGTTCAAATGTTTGTATAGTCTATGGGACTTAACTACGGGGTCATCAGTCCCTAAACTTACAAACTACTTATGAACTACTTACGAACTAGGACAGCACAAATATCCACGCCCGAGGAACTGATGACCTAGCTGTTTAGTCCCCTTAAAACCAACAACAACAACAACAACAACAATCCATGCCCGAGGGGGGATTCGAACCCCCGACCGTAGTGGCCGTGCAGACCGTGACTGGAGCGCCTTAGTCTCCTCGGCCACCGCGGCCGGCGCAAACTGTTCCATTCCAACCCAACTCGATTTCGAACTACATTTTTTTTTTTTTTTTTTTTTTTTTTTTTTTTTTTTTTTAATTTCACAGCTATCACCTGACTGCAGTAATAACGAAGGCATTTCCAACATTTGCACCGAGAAGATAAGCAATGAGATGACGACCCATTCTAGCCTTTAGCCCCTAATTCTGTATTCTTGTATGGAAAATTGCAACTCCACAACTCCCGACTACGAGAGTCTCGGTGACTGCGTCTCCTTCATCAGCTGCATTCCCAGAATTTTCATAACTACCCACTCCTGTAACTGCTGATACAACGTAGCAAAAACATTCACAGAAGATGTAAAAAATACAGAATAAAGGATTTTTGCAATCGTAAAGAGCACATTGAGATGTCAACACTAACAGTCTGTATCGCCACTACTGTAAGTAGTATTTAACTTTTATTTCTAAGAAATTGTGCTTTCGTTAAACTTCAACTTTTTTGGTAAAATTCTTCAGTCGACGACATGGGCATAGCGGGCAATGTTGGTATCGCGGGAATGAGGCGACCAATCGTCGTGAAGTTTGAAATAACCAATGAAATTATAGACGGCGACAGCCGTTTTCTGTTCATAGTAAACAATATTATTGCTTAACTCCAGAATAGCCGATACATCCGTAGCTCAGGTTCAACCAATGTTGGCAACAGCAGTTTTTCCCGGGAATTTTGTTAGCCAGTCGGGTGATAGTATCCAGTATCCAATCATATTTGCAGAGTTGTTTTCGCGGAATATCTGAATGTGTGAAATAGGTCGTCGTTTTGTTTCGCGATTGTCCCTCACTCTATATTGTGAAAGATTGTTTCCATAATTATATTTACAGACCTCATCTTAATGGAGTACTTTTTTTATTGTATTTCTTTCGCTGTTTTCGATATGTGTCGGAATGTATTGGAGCTTTCCTTGATTTTATATCGGTTCTCAACATACTTTGTTCAATTTTCAGGACTCATAGCCCGTTTTCAATATTGCAGTTAGGTCCCGTAAAAAAAATCAGTGCCGAGTATACACGCGTACCATTTTTCTAGGTGTTTCATGTAGCTCTTTGACTGCCATAAAACATAGATCTGTCTGCATCCCGTGAGGTTTGTTCCTTTTTTTTCTCTCTCTCTCTGACTGCCATAAAACATAGATCTGTCTGCATCCCGTGAGGGGTTTTTTTTTTTTTTTTTTTTTTAAAAAAAAGAGATAAGCAGAAGCAGAAAATGCTACGATATACCTAAACGCACGCGCGAAAGAGCGTACGTACCATATTTCGAGGCGGTTGGGTAATTTGGTAGAAACCGTGTACATCGAAGAAAACGGCATTGCCATCGATATATATCGAATGTTCGATATAGTGTTTCTGAACCGGAGATTCGGGAGCTACGCGCCCTCAAGCACTAAAAGGAAAAACCCTCATGTTTAACCTAATCTTCTTAAGGCTACGCTACAGATCACTTTTTTTTAAAGTGAAAGTTAGGTTAGGTATAGGTTAAACAAGAAGTTTTTTATTTAGTACGTGAGGGCGCGTAGCGCCCGAATTTCCGGTTCAGGAAACCTATATAGAACATTCGATATATATCGATGGCAATGCCGTTTCCTACGATGTACACGGATTCTACCAAATTACCGGCGGTTGATGTACCTTTGTGACTGCCATAAAACATAAATCTGTTTGTGTCCCGTGATTTTTTTTTTTTTAAACAAGCAGAAATAGAAAATGCTACCTTATACCTAAGAGCGTGCGTACCATTTTTCGAGGCGGTTGATGTACCTTTGCCATAAAACATAGATCTGTCTGCATCCCGTGAGTGGTCTTTTTTTTAACATACAAAAACACAATGTCGCTACAAACATTTATAGAATGTCTTTGAAAACAGAATCTCCTACTAGATGTAGATAATTATTCACTACATGATTGGTTCTTTTACGTAAATGTACATTCGTCCGAATTATTCACTAAGAACTTTCATTCATTCTCAATTAAAAGATTTTAGTCAAATTTATCTAATTAAATGTTACACGAATGTAGCGAAGTTTTCTCCATGTAGTTGTGTTTAATTTTTTCTCTGCCGATTTATGCATATAACTTTGTAGAATTTCTTTGCGAACCTGTAATACGTCTTACATTAATTCCTTTCGGGTACTTTTAGATTAGTGTCGTTTACTCTGATAACAAAATATTCGACGCCGTCCACAATTTCATTGACTTCCTCAAAATTAGCTACGGTTGGTTGGCTATTTGAAACTTACCGCTATTCGTCACTTCATTCCCGCCACTTCATCACTGTTACCAACATTCACTGCTACGGATGTATCAGCTATTCTGAAGTTTTACCCAATATTATTTTGAAACTTCTAATAATAACTTAGTTTCAGACACATTAAAATTGATACGGAAGATGATGTTTTCAGTGTATATTGAGTGAAAGGAGACCCTGTTTGGAAAAAGTCCGGAAACATCACCACAATAAAAGTGTTTTCCATGAACGAAAGACGTAATACTACTCCCGCAATGCACTGTTGTTTACTTATGTCAAGACGGTATAGTAATTAGTATTCGTAAGTGCTAAAACGTTGAGGGAAAAAAAACACTAAAACGTCTGCGACAGCCAACGTTATAACCAATAAAACGCTCGAAATTCATTGACAGCATAGCAATATCCTTTGGACATTGATTCGTACAGTACGTTTAGTTCTGGCTGTGTGGATAACAGGTTCCTGAATGTAATGTCGTGCAGCCAATAAATTAACTATTACAGAAATACCCAGATCAATGTGTATATTTATTTATTTACTTTTTTATTTATTTATTTTTAATTTCACGTAATGGGTACAGATGTGTGTTTCATTCCGCTCATAGTCATTCCCAGATCATTGTCTCTTCATTTTCATTTTAAAAACTCACGAACTGCAGCCAGATATATTAAGTTGTATTCGGATCACAAACATGTGTAAATCAATATTTTGTTTAAATAAAATCTCACGCGATATGTACAGGTGTGTGTTTCATTTTTCTCATAGAGATTCCCAGATCACAAAACAACTACCATCTATTTCAGGCATTTAGATATCACGCGAAAGGAAATTGGCAAATCTCATTGAATATCATATACTATAACGAATCGATAACAAGATTCTCGGGAATCAACTGCCATTGCCAACATTGCACGTTACGCCTGTGCCGTCTACTGCAAAATTAAATCAACTTTTATCGTCTCTTTTGTGACCAGTGTAAAATATATGTCATGACCAGCGCATTGAATGGTGCGCCAATAGCCGCATCATCGATTTAGAGTCCTACGTTCGATATATAGCGTTTGAGTCCGGCGATTTCCATTGAAAACATTCTTGGATATTACCCAACCATTGCCGCTAATCCCGTCAAATCTGCGTCTGAGCTAGAGTACTAGGAACACGAACAAATTAGTTCAGTAGTTCAACACTGAACAGAAATCAGTAACAGATAACAGCTTGTTGTATCATCCCTATGTAGATGCTACATGGCTTACGTGTCTTACTTTCTAGAAAAGCCAGTCAGTTCCTAACCGACTTCGTTACCGATTTGAGAGTAAACAAACGTAGTCAGGTTGCTGGAATAAATTTCATATTTACGATCAGTATTTAGAACATTATGGTAATTTCCAAAGAGTTATGTGCATCAAATGAAACGGCAGTGCGATCGATATATACCGGACGTTCGACTCTCGCTCCGCTTGCGGTGACGGGAAACTAAGATGGAGGAACAGCTGATTTGTGTAGCTAATGCCGATGTTGATTTTTTACTTGACAATTCTATCAGATTTCTTGGCCAATAAATATTGCTACCAGATCCTGAATCGGAAAAGTTCATCTAGAAGCAGTCACTACAGGGGTGTACCTGTTTTACATAGTAAACTTATATTCGTTGACAATGAAAACATACTTTTCAGCCAAAGCTATGTAATTTAAAAAAAATTATAGGAATGGGAACGATAGGTAACGAAGAAGCGAATGTTGTTATTTTTACGAACATGTCACGATTTTAAAGGATGTGGTTAGCGCGTTAGGCGGGAGCCAAAGAGTACAGCTTGTTCACTAGCGACAATTTCAAAAGCTATCCTCTTAGGTTCCCGCCTAACCACATCCATTGAAATCATGACATATACGTAAAAGTCATAACATAAGCTTGTTCGATACCTATTGTTTCGATTTGAACCACCGTCTGATATATATCGATTTGCACTGCCGTTTCATTCGATGTACACAGATTCTAGGAAATTACTGGAATTTGTTCATTTCGGTATCCCCATCATTAAACTTTACTGGTCATTATTTATGTTTTCGTGCTCAGTCTAAATTTGTTTTGCGACGAAGGATGTCTCAGCTGTTATTGTCGGCACTGAATTAGGCTAAAATCAATGAGGCTGTAGGAATTCTCATTCTTCAGCCTACACTACCACCGTTGTGTCCCTTGTCGATTAGACTCGTTTATAGTTTGCCGATAAACGGAATCTCGTGTGCATCCGCTCTAAAATTTAAGGATCTTTTTGCCCGTCGTCGCAAAATATTTATGTAGTGTCTGTTCTTGCGGACATGTCTAAAAGAACGAACACCTCACAAGTATATGGTTAATTTTGTTTTTTTATCTGATTTATCATGGTTATTATTTAGTTCTTTTTACTTTTCTCTCAGAAAGTGCCGAAACCATTTTTGTTCAAATCGTATTACGACGTTCTTGAGAATCACCATCATTTGGTTGTCAGCCGTGCGGAAGGTTTAGACTTCGTAGCCCTCCATGCTACTCTGTCTTTTGCGATCATATTCGTTCTTTGGTACCCTCCTAGTGGCTTGCCGACGTCATCCAGCATCTGGTATCTTCTTCTTGCCCTCCATATGTTTCCCGGTACGCAACATTCAATTGCCTCTATCAGAAGGCAATCTCGTCTTAAACAGTTGCCTAGTCAGTTTAGTTTACTGTTCTTTACCGTAAGCAACATCCTCCGTTCCTCTCCAACTCTACTCAGTACTTCTTCATTTCTGACTTTTTGACATTACAGATACAAGGAGAAGCAGATTGTTTCCATGTGAAAGGCGGGATTTGTGAGGCTGTTGGTTTCCCCAGCTGGTCGGCTAACAGTTTGGACCTAGTGAATGGAATACAGGTCGTCAGGTAAACTCTACCCTAGTCTGCTCGGAAACAGGAATTTACGTTCGAATATCACATACGATATCTACTATTAAATATTGCTTCAAGTCATAATTATAACTATTTACTTACAATATATAACTGTATGCTCGGACCGGGTTCCCAGTTTTTGCGCCGACAATTAATGATCCATGGTTTTTTCTCTCAGAATCGCTCGGGGAACTTAACATTCTGTAGCCACCTCTGTAATGATCTGAGCAGTTTATGGCAACACAACCATTCATAATGTCGTGCTAAAGTGCCGTGACGCAAATCCTGTAACACCGCAGTATGTTTAACTTCCGAGCAACGGGAATAAAAATGGCGGATGCGTCAGCTCGTACTTACAGGAGCGTTAAGTGCTTTCTACACGGGAAGTGAGAGCTTACGAGATTACCCATGATGCACCGGTCACGCCGTCCGCGTTCCGTGTAGACGTGTCCACTTGCATAAGCTGCACGCATACTATTGCTAGTAGAGGAATAAGATGGATCCTATTCTCACGCGTACGGGAGTGCTTCGCGCATGCGCAGACGACCGAATGGGGAACGCAGCTGACATACGAAGCCGTAGGGAATTGGTTTGGGAATGTGTACTTGTCTCCTACTCAGAGCAACGTAGTTTTCGAGTCAGTCGAAAGTATTTTAGGAGGTGATACTATAGAGGAATTGCGTTAAAAGTTTAATATAACTTGTATACAATTTTTATTGAATACAGAGATATAGTTGTTAATATGAAATCCAAACAAACGTAAAACAAATGTAAACCAAGAAATTTTCACTGGTTTATCCATCGGTTCTTGGTAGAACAGCATCACACTTACTTAAAAGTAGAATTTTGTATATGTTCTACACGTTCATTTCCACTTAGTTACCCCGGTTTTCAGCTTACTAAGACATATTCAGACTTTAAACTATGTCGAAAACCGGATATTTAAATAAAATTAAATAAGGTGATCTACCAAGAACCGACGAAATAATCAATCAAAATATCCAAATCAGTTTGTTGTACATACCAAGAGCCAGATTAAATCTGCCAGGAAGTTTCATATCAGCGCACACACCGCCGCAGAGTGAAAGATTCATTCTGGAAACATCCCTTAGGCTGTGGCTAAGCCATGTCTCCACCATATTCTTTCTTCCAGGAGTGCTAGTCTTGCGTGGTTCGCAGGAGAGCTTCTGTGAAGTTTGGAAAGTAGGAGGCGAGGTACTGGCGGAAGTAGAGTTGTGAGGCGGCTTCGTGAGTCGTGTCGGGATAGCACAGTCGGTACTGCGCTTGCCCGCGAAAGGCAGATGTTCCAGGTTCGAGTCCCGGTTCCGGCACACAATTTTAATCTGCCAGGAAGTTTTTGAAAACAAATACACTTTCACAGTGACAGTCTAAAACACAAATAAATGTTTTAATCATCACAATATATCTTACAGATTCGAAAAGTGATGTTAACGTGGCAATTCGTTTGCTGACAACAAACGAAGTAGACGCGTGAAGCATGCGACACAACAAATGCATACCGTTTGAACGCTTGTTTGTAGTTCGACGGTCTATCGCAAGGGGCGCTGCAGCTGACAACGACTTCCTTGTGCGTCTTGCACGTCTCGTATAGAACGGGTTTTAGCCACGACCTGTCTTTCTTAGATTAGATTAGATTAATACTTGTTCCATAGATCATATATACGACATTTCGTAATGATGTGGAACGTCTCAGTTTAGTAAATGTTGTCTATACTTGACAATCAATATTTTAAGGATTTTTTTTTGTTTTTTGTTTTTTTATATGTTTTTATTTTTTATTTATTTATTAATTTTAAGTTTTATCTAAAAATTCATCTACATTGTAGAAGGATTTGCCATTCAGAAATTCCTTTAATTTCTTTTTAAATACTAGGTGGGTATCTTTCAGATTTTTGATGCTACTTGATAAGTGACCAAAGACTTTTGTGGCATCATAATTCACCCCTTTCTGAGCCAAAGTTAGATTTAACCTTGAATAGTGAATATCATCCTTTCTCCTAGTGTCCTAGTGTTGTAGCTATGCACACTGCTATTACTTTTGAATTGGGTTGGATTGTTAATAACAAATTTCATGATTTTATATATATATATATATATATATATATATATATATATATATATATATTGTGAGGCTACAGTGAGTATCCCTAGATCCCTAAATAAATGTCTGCAGGATGCTCTTGGGTGGGCTCCAGCAATTATTCTGATTAAACGCTTGTGTGCAATGAATACTTTTTCACTCAATGTTAAATTGCCCCAGAATATGATCCTATATGAAAGCAGTGAATGAAAATAGGCGTAGTAAGCTAATTTACTGAGACGTTGTTGTTGTTGTGGTCTTCAGTCCGGAGACTGGTTTGATGCAGCTCTCCACAATACCCTATCCTGAGCAAGCCTCTTCATCTCCACATAAGAACGGCAACCTACATGTCTGAATCTGCTTACTGTATCCGTCTCTCGGTCTTCCTCTGCGGATTTTACCCCACACACTTCCCTCCAACGCTAAATTCACAATTCCTTGATGTCTAAGAATGTGCCCTACCAATCTATCCCTTCTTTTAGTCAAGGTGTGCCAGAAATTTCTTTTCTCCCCAATTCTGTTCAGTACCTCCTCATTAGTTACGCGATCCACCCACCTAATCTTCAGCATTCTTCTGTAGCACCACATTTCAAAAGCCTCAATCCTCTTCCTGTCCGCACTGTTTATCGTCCATGTTTCACTCCCATACAAGCCAACACTCCATACAAATGCCTTCATGAAGGACTTTCTTAGGCTTAAATCAATATTCGATGTTAACAAATTTCTCTTTTTCGAGAACGCTTTTCTACCCATTGCCATTCTGCATTTTATATCCTCTGTACTGCGCCCATCATATGTTATTTTACTGCCCAAGTAACAAAACTCGTCTACCTCCTTTATTGCTTCGTTACCTAATCTAATTCCTTCAGCATCACCTGATTTTCTTACACTGCACTCCATTACCCTAGTTTTGCTCTTGTTAATGTTCATCTTATATGCACCTTTCAGCACACTGTCCATTCCGTTCAATTGCTTTTCCAGGTCCTTTGCTGTATCTGACGGAATTACTATGTCATCAGCAAAACGCAATGTTTTTAATTCTTCACCCTGAACTTTAATTCCTTCTCCAAATTTCTCCTTGCTTTCCTTTATAGCTTGCTCAATGTACAAATTGAACAACAATGGAAAAAGACTACAACCCTGTCTTACTCCCTTACCAACCACTGCATCCCTTTCATGCCCTTCAACTCTGATAACCGCTGTCTGGTTTTTGTACAAGTTGTAAATAACCTTACGCTCCCGATGTTTTACTCCTGCTTGCTTCAGTATATCACCAAATTTTGCAATGACTCTGATAGCATAAGTAGCTGAACTCAGACGTTTCAGGAGATCTTCAATATGTTTCTTCCAATTCAGTCCCTCGTCATTGCAAACACCGTGCCTGTCGGCACTGCCACGGGAGGGGAAACGTGTGGTAAGAGATGTCGACTGTGCAGACCAGGTGCGCAGAGGGGCGTACCGGGATCTGTACCACCCGGAGCAGCTCATCTCGGGCAAGGAGGACGCGGCCAACAACTACGCGCGCGGCCACTACACGGTGGGCGCCGAGCTCATCGACGCCGTCGTCGACCGGCTGCGCAAGCTGGCCGAGCGCTGCGACGGCCTGCAGGGCTACATCGTGTCGCACTCGCTGGGCGGCGGCACCGGCTCCGGCTTCACGTCGCTGCTCATGCAGCGCCTCGCCGACAACTACCGCAAGAAGACCAAACTCGAGTTCGTCGTCTACCCTGCCCCCCAGGTACGTCTCCACCCTGCCCTCGAACACAATGATCTATTGCCCCAAGATAAACACGGAAACACGGAGGAAGGTTGCACTGTAGTTCCTTCTCTAGATTGCCGCACAGATTACAAAATGGCAGAAAACGAAATAATTGACAGAGGGATAGAAAAACAATTAAAATCGCTCAAAAGAGGAAAGGCCGCGGGAACTGATGGGATACCAGTTCGTTTTTACACAGAGTACGCGAAGGAACTTGCCCCTCTTCTCGCAGTGGTGTATCGTAGGTCTCTAGAAGAGCATAGCGTTCCGAAAGATTGGAAAATGGCGCAGGTCATCCCCGTTCTCAAGAAGGGTCCTCGAACAGATGTGCAGAACTATAGGCCTATATCTCTAACGTCAGTTGTAGAATTATGGAACATGTATTATGTTCGAATATAATGACATTTCTCGAGACTAGGAATCTGCTCTGTAGGAATCAGCATGGGTTTCGAAAAAGGCGTTAGTGTGAAACCAAGCTCGCGCTATTCGCCCACGAGACTCAGAGGGCCATAGACACGGGTTCTCAGGTAGATGCTGTGTTTCTCGACTTCCGCAAGGCGTTTGATGCAGTTCCCCACAAACGTTTAATGAACAAAGTAAGAGCATATGGTCTATCAGACCAATTGTGTGATTGGATTGAGGAATTCCTAGATAACAGAAAGCAGCAGGTCATTCTCAATGGAGAGACGTCTTCCGAAGTAGGAGTTACGTCAGGTGTGCCACAGGGGAGTGTCGTGGGTCCGTTGCTGTTCACGATATATATAAATGACCTTGCTGATAACATCGGAAGTTCACTGAGGCTTTTTGCGGATGATGCGGTAGTATGTAGAGAGGTTGTAACAATGGAAAATTGTATTGAGATGCAGAAGGATCTGCATCGAATTGACGCATGGTGCAGGGAATGGCAATTAAAGCTCAATGTAGACAAGTGTAATGTGCTGCGAATGCACAGAAAGAAAGATCCTTTATCATTTAGCTACATTATAGCAGGTCAGCAACTGGAAGCAGTTAATTCCATAAATTATCTGGGAGTAGTCATTAGGAGGGATTTAAAATGGAACGACCATATAAAATAATCGTCGGTAAAGCAGATGCCAGACTTAGATTCATTGGGAGAATTGTAAGGAAATGCAGTCCGAAAACAAAGGAAGTAGGTTACAGTACACTTGTTCGCCCACAGCTTGAATACTGCTTACCGGTGTGGGATCCGTACCAGGTGGGATTGATAGAGGAAGTAGGAAAGATCCAACGGAGAGCAGCGCGCTTCTTTACAGGATCATTTGGTAATCGAGAAAGCGTTACGGAGATGATCGCTAAACTCCAGTGGAAGACTCTGCAGGAGAGACGCTCTGTCGCTCGGTACGGGCTTTTGTCGAAGTTTCGAGAACTTACCTTTACTGAGGAGTCTAGCAGTATACTGCTCCCTCCTACGTATATCTCGCGAAGAGATCGTGAGGATAAAATCGGAGAAATTAGAGCCCACACAGAGGCATACCGACAATCCTTCTTTCCGCGAACAATACGTGACTGGAATAGGAGGGAAAATGGATAGTAGTACTCGA
This sequence comes from Locusta migratoria, assembly GCA_026315105.1. Lineage (NCBI taxonomy): Eukaryota > Metazoa > Arthropoda > Insecta > Orthoptera > Acrididae > Locusta > Locusta migratoria. Next base: position 280,466,860 of record CM048747.1, on the reverse strand, counting down.
GGTATCCTCCGTCACACACCGTCGGGTGGTTTGCGGAGTATGGTTGTAGATGTAGATGTAGATTTAGAAAATATTGTTCAAGCGAAACACAACTAGCTCTTTATTCGCACGAAGTGATGGTTGCTATCGACAAGGGTCGCAAATCGATTCCGTATTTCTTGATTTCCAGAACGCTTTTGACACCGTACTTCACAAACAGCTTTTAATCAAATATCGTGGTTATGGTATATCGCCCCAAATTTGCGATTGGATAGGGGATTTCCTGTCAGAGAGGACACAGTTCGTAGTAATCGATGGTAACGCATCGACTAAAACAGAAGTGATATCGGGCGTTCCACAGGGTAGTGTTATTGGTCCTTTGCTGTTCCTTATTTACATAAACGATTTATAGGGGAAAATCTAAGTAGCTCTCTTGGGTTGTTTGCAGATGACGCCGTCATTTACCGTCTAGTAAAATCATCTGATGATCAAAACCAACTGCAGAACGATCTGAATAAGATATCACTATGGTGTTAAAATGCCAATTGACTCTAAATACTGTGGTCTGACTGAAACAATTTCGGCCCTTATTGACCAACACCTTCAACCAATTCTCCAAAAGCTATCCTCTCAAACGAAGGATATCAACACATCCTTCACTAACTCTCCACCTTCAACACCCCTTTACCCCCCGGACTGTTACTCATCACAATTGGTGCCACCTCCCTATAGAACAACATCTGTCCTATCCATGTTCTCACTGCTCTCAAACACTACCTCTCCCAATGTTCCCCTGAATTCAAATGTGGTACCTCATTCACAAAAATCAACTGCAGAACGATCTAAATAAGATAACACTATGGTGTAAAAATTGCCAATTCACTCTAAATAATGAAAAGTGTGAAGTAGTCCACATGAGTACGAAAATAAATCCGTTAAACTTTGTTTACAAAATAAATAAATTAAAAGTGAAGGCCGTAAACGCCACAAAATACCTAGGAATTACTATTACTTCAGACATAAACTGGAAAAAACACGTAGATAATGTCGTGGGAAAAGCGAACCAGAGACTGCGTTTTATTGGCAGAACCCTTAAAAGATGCAACAGAACTACAAAAGAAACTGCATACACTACGCTTGTCCGTCCATTTTTGGAGTATTGCTGCCCAGTGTGGGATCCTTATCAGGTGGCTTTGACGGAGGACATCGAAAGAGTCCAAAGAAGGGCAGCTCGTTTCGTATTGTCACGACACAGGGGAGACAGCGTTACGGAAATGATAAAGGATCTGGGATGGGAATCATTACAATAACGGTGCTTATCGCTACGGTGTGGGCTTCTTACGAAATTCCAATCGCCAGAATTCTCCTCCGAATGCAAAAATATATTGTTGACTCCCACTTACAGGCAGAAATGACCATCAGAATAAAATACGAGAAATCAGAGCTCGAACGGAGAGATTCAGGTGTTATTTCTTCCCACGCGCTATTCGAGAATGGAATGGGAGATAAGTAGTATAATAGTGGTTCGATGAACCCTCTGCCAGGCACTTAAATGTGATTTGCAGAGTATCCCATGTAGAAGTAGATGTAGGGCCTCAAGTGACTGCCGGTCCACTACTTTTACTGCATTACGCAACTTAGCTTGCCGAATGATTGAAAGAATGAGCTCGAAACTCAAACCTCGCTTTGGGGCTGTCTCCGCTCTCTTCTTCCCAAACAACGATGAATATAAAACATCAAAGACCCTCGAAATCGCGCATTCCCTCACCTTCTAAAGTTCCTCGAACATATCCGTATCCTCTACACCCGCAAAATTGAATCCCGTCACCCTGTTGTCTCTCCCCTCCTGCTGAACCCCGGGCGTCTGCTGTCGACGGGACGTTAAACACTAACAGGGGAATGGACAGACTTGTCATGCCGAAACATGTATTGACTTTCTTTTTTTTTTATCTCTGTTAGTTAACAGTTAAGGAAGTCTGTATACAGAATGTTAGCTGCTGACATGACTTGGAAGTCATTTAAAAAAAATCATGACGGCTGGCCACCCTCCGGAATATTTTATCCGAGAGGATGCCATCATCATATTTTCATACAGTAGAGCTGCATCTCCTAGGGGAAAAGTAACGGCTGTATTTTCCCCCTTGCTTTCAGCCATTCGCAGTAACTGTATGGCAAAGGCACATTAGCTGATGTTACAAGGCCAGCTCAGTTAATCATCCAGACTGTTGCCCCTGTAACTACCGAAAAGGCTGCTGCCGCTCTTTACGAACCACACGTTTGTCTGGCCTGTACTCAGATACCCATCCACTGTCGTTGCACCTACGGTACGGCTATCGGTATCGTTGAGGCACGCAAGCCACCCCACCACGGCAATGTCTGTGATTCTTGAGGGTGGAATATATGGCTAAGAACGTCAATTTAAAGCCTAAGATTTTGCGAAACAATTACGTTAGAGACACAAAACCGAAGTTAAATATCTATAGATTACGTTAATATGAGTATTAAAAAGCATTGACAGCTTATAGAGGTACTTATTTCAATAAAATACTGGCTCGAAAATTATATCGAAAACGTCGAAACTAACAATTTCTTTCACACGATTAATACCTGCCAACAATCATGGACGGCGATCACAGGCAGTAGTTCCACGATAGAACACTGGCAAACGTACTCTTACTGCAAACCATTCGTCATAAAATTGGGGTGGCGCGATTACCCAGGGTGGCGCCGTTTCCCTGGTCTCCCCTACGTTTCAGCACCTGCACATCGGCCTTTGGAAACCCAAATTACCGCAGTGAAGTTGCAGTGCTGACGAATATGAGCAAGCTGACAGGCGACAGTTATTAACAAAGTCCACTGTCTCCTCCTACGATAGACATCCGTCGCTTCTTTGTAATACTACTTTGGCGAAATGACACTTTAGAGATTACAACATGGTATTAGTGTGCATTTACATTTGTACGCAGAGGATGGGAACAGGACTCGTTAAAAATATATTTATCTGTGTTACGTACAAGTTCGCCACCCTTCTGCAGTAATAATGTTAGTAGATCACTGAAGTTGGTAGCAGTAGTAAACATAAGACACCGTTGCCTTCGTTACACGCTAGGCAAGCCTCACGCAGTACTTTAAACAGTCTGTGGAGCGTGTTTGTGGGTGGATTTCAACAATGCTTGTTCATTGTTACTGATGGTTAGGCGGTGGTTACCTGAGCAATTGTTATTTTTTTTAATTAGCCAGATTTACTGTGGTGAAAATTGTGCGCGAAATTGCCTAGGTCTCAGGAAGGCCACCCATAAGACATCGAAGACAAAGTGTCCCGACAACAAGTAAGAAGTCAAAGCTCAACTAAGCATCGATTACAGCTTACAGATACCCTCGTACCTCTCTTTGTTGCCAAAGTTTCCAGTCCAACTCTCATATTCATTACACAAATTATTTGAGTTTTTTTAATTTTAGCACGAGTGACAAAAAAAAACGTCTGCAGGAAGAGGGGGGGGGGGTTGAACCCCCTCGTCCCCTCCTCCATAGCTATGCCCCTTGCACAGAGAAAAAAGGAAGGGGTGTGGGATGAATGTATCTCACAGGACATGATTGTCTGAAGTAAACCAGCTGTTACTCTGGTTAAAAGTTCTAAACGAGTCTACACAAAGAGAGATTACAGACAGATGTAACTTATTATTGTGTTTAATAACTTCTGCCTTATATTATGAATCTATGCAGTGATTTAATTCTTCTGCTGGATTGGTACTAGGGTTGCCAGATCTCCGGGCGCCGCTCGGAGTGCCCGGGCACAGAATAGGGAGCATTATTCTGTGGCCCGGGTTTGGAATGAATTCTCCGGGTCTACGGGCCAATGACTCACCTCCGGGGTTGAATGTAACCTTCATCTTAACTTTTTTTTTCTTTTTTTACGACGCTTTTTAAGTACTATGCTCATGTAGCTACGATCTACATCGAACTTAACGTAACTTAAACTAAGGACGAACACAACATCCATGCCGTAGAGGGGGGGGGGGGGGGATTCGAACCTCTGGCTGGAGCAGCCTCGCGCATCGTGGCAAGACGTCTCAGTGCGCTCGGCCATTCCCGGCCGGCTCCTCTCTAGTAATTATGAATAACTTTATATAAATGTCAATTTCTTATTGCAACAAAACGCTACTTTTCTATTCTTCCTTTCATTGTTGCGTCGGTAGTAATCGGCTAGCGCATTATTAAGCAAACACTGTTGCGGCAACATGTCAACTGGCGACGACTATTATTTATGTTCGTTCGTTCACTGTTTGTTATCAGTTTACCGGCAATTTTTGGAATACCCGGATCGTGTGTGAACAGACAAGCTTACATTAACTCAGATTAGAGAGTAATAACAGTGAAATGAAGAGACGATATCTAAGTTCGTTCCGTGAAGAATGGTTGCAGGAAGAAAATTATAAAGAGTGGCTACAAAAAGTCGATACTGATGAGTGTATGTGTAAGTGCAGAATAAGCAATATCTCATTTACTGTTAAGTACGACGGAGTGAAAGCTGTGAATAAATATTTACAATCAGAAAGACACAAAGCGAATATTACCACACAAAAGTAGAATCAGTCGCTTCTTAAATTCTTGCCGAAACAATTTTCTGCAGAAGACGATAAAGTCACTGCAACGGAATTAACTTTGACTTAAACACAATAACTTCCTGTGGCTCATGATAAAGGAAATAACTGGCAATTTCAGATTTCACATATTTCCCTAATAACTTTAAGACAATAATTCACCGGTTAAAACATCTAGGTATTAAAATCTGCAATATTGATTGCATGATTCAAGCAAACCGATTCATTTTTGGAAAATTGTTTTATACAATTGAATCCAACAATTAGGTCTTCATTTTCCACTTGCAAATACTTCTAATATTCATTGAATGCTTTATGATCTCTCTCTCTCTTTTTTTACAAATGAGAAGAGTTTTATGCAGATGAACACTTGCGATAAAAGCAGAAGGGCTACTTCTCATAGTTTTTAAGTTTTTCTGACAGTCATTGCCTATTTACCAGATATTTATATTTAACTTATCCCAGACAATGATAAATATTTACTAGGCATAATAAAAGATTTCAGGTATAATTTGGGTGCCAGAAAAATGTGTTCAAATTTCCAGTGCGCCTCTATGATTATGTTACTTTTTAAGGCCTTATTTGCTTGCATTGCAAAACCAAATCCACTTTTCTAGATAGTTAAGAACATGCTCTTTCTAATGACCATAGTTTAGAAGAGTTTGGAGAAAACACTTTTTTGTAAAATTTGACTAAAAATACCCATTTTTAGCACTTTTTGAAAAATCGGCAACTTTACCCTAGATTTGTGAAATAATGGAAAGCAACAGGAGAATGAAACTTTATATTCCAAGACCTTGTGTTGGCGAGTTATGGTGTGAAAAGTTTCATGTGCATCCCACAATTACTTTCGGAGATATAAAAAACTAAAGTTTGCATCTTTTTTAACCAGCTATTTATCGCCCAACTTTGCTTTAAATTATCTGTATGAAAATTGCTCATAAATCCTTTTCTTAATATTTTACTTTAAAGAGCTCTAAAAGTTGTATAAGATGGCCAGGTTTTGTTTCTTTCATGCAAATACTACCAGAGTTGCAAAGTTGCTGAAAATTCAACGACACACTGTTGGAAGTTGTGCTATGGTCTTAAACAAGTGACTGTATCTCAGAAAGTATTGAATTTCTGAAACTGAAACTTGACCGGTGTTGATTGAGAACATGTGTGAATGTTCATACAAAATTTCATCAAAATCCATGAGGGTCATGTGGGAGCCTCTAGACCACATGGCATGGAATGACCCAATATGATGTAGAAACTCTAGTTCTTAAAATATATTCCGACTTTTCTTCATCATGAAAAAATTCGGAGGAAATAAAAACATTTTGCGAGTTTGCTCAGCATGATTACAGCGAAATTGCGACACACTGTAGTGCGATGGTTGTCTTTGGAGTCAGCTGTGGACCGTCTTGTTAAGAAGTGGCGAGTTTTAGGCCTGGCGCAAATTGAGACGCAGGCGACAAAGTGCAGGGCAGGGCAGCGCAGCACAGGTTTCTGTGACTGCCGGGTTTAGGTGCATCAGCGCAAATTGCGGCACAGGGCAGGCCAGGGCAGCACAGCTCCTGCCTCCGCCTGGGCCGCACAGTGTCCGGGGACACAGATTGCTGTGCGAGTGCCACGCAGCCTTGGCGGCAGACACACCATGTGCTGGGCTGCGGGTGCGGTCTGCTGCCCCACTGCCCGCTCGCTGCCAGTCTTCTCCAGCTGCTTACCGCGCGTTTTCACGAGTCTGTGTTTGACATAGAGGAAAACGTAATTTAAGTAATTCAACCGAAACTGGTTTTGTACGATACCAATCACAATGACTACATGAAAACCAAATTAATACAACAAATTTGGGTTTCTATTACAAGAGATCTGGATATGCAGACTGGTACGTATTATGCTCTATTACTTCAGTTTTATTCACGTACATCGTGTTAAACATTAAAGCAACGTGCTTTCATGATTACAGGGAATTTCCCTATTCTATTGAAATTAGAGTCGTAAAAATTTCAATTGTTTTCTCCAGTATTTTCCTTTTGCAATACTGTCTGTTTGCCCAGATGCTCTTCCAACTCTGTTAAGATACTCATTAAACTTCTCTCTCACAATGAAAGCACTTTGTTAGGTATCAAAGGAAGCTCTTGTACAGAATGTGGAGGTACTTGTAAATTTTGTCTCCGTAACGTCCTTGCCAACGTAATACTTGAAAAAATATTCCCATCGCTAAAGCTGCCCATTGACCCCACAGCAATAGTGATAAACTTGTATTTGTATTAGGGATAGCCATTAGTACTACAGAATATGTAAGTCAGTAGTTGAAAAAAGATGAACCACTGGTTACTGGCTTCTTAACCACAATATGTTTTCCGTCGAGAGCTCCGATACAGTGTGGAAACTGTCATCGCTGTTCGAAACATTCTCCGTTTGGTTTTTGTGTCTCTGCTGTGGGTTGTGGTAAATGTAGTGGTTGCATGATGTTCCACATCGCAGGTGAGACTGCATTAACAGTATCTGACACAATTGGATCGCCCATTCTGTAGTTGCAGGCTATACTTTTCTCTCTCCTGTGGCTAAATATCTGTGGGAAATTATGTATATAAGGAAAATGCTTGGAATGCGCTGTAGCTGTTCTGTCATCATTATCACGGTTAAGTACACACACTACAGAAAGAATACTAATAAGGTTTGGGAAAGGTGAGGGCCTTCAGATTACATAAACTGCTTTTTTGTATATAGCTGCGATGCAACCATTTGCTGACTATGACACACTGACATTGGGCATTACATTCTACGGAAAATATATATTTTCTCATCTGCTCGTGAACCTCGTGGAATTGACTCTGGTCTAAACGAAGTAGTTCGTGAACTGTTTATCAGAAAACTCTGTCACAGCGAATTCCACAAAGGTGCTTCTCTTGTCCATGTTACTGCTTTTCCATTCTGATTTCTCGCGTTATGAAGCGTTATACAGTAATATCAGCATGTCCATATCCTCATCAGAATCCAACTCTGAACTAAGGTTCATGAGTGCACCCATAACTGTACAAGGAAACACGGAGCACTGGTTCAACAAAGAATGACTGTGCGACCATGGCCAGAAACCGTCTCCCAATAATCCAATATGCGCAGACGCTGTGTCGCAAAGTGTTTCCTTCGCTGTGCTGCCCTGCATCAGCTGCGTCCCAATGTGCGCCTGGCCTTAAAGATGTATTATGTAACACCTGATGAGGAAAAAACACATCCCCTAATTTGCAAGTTTATTAGTTCACAAGAAGACGAAATAAACGAGTATTCGCTAACACTACCAGAGTGCTTTCTGTATTTTTTAAAAGCAACTTTGCCTGGTTTTTTTTTTTTTTTTTTTTTTTTTTTTTTTTTTTTTTTTTTTTTTTTTTTTTTAACCTATCAGACTTTTAGAAAAAGAGGACACTCTTTCCACAGATGTTCACGAGATTATGTTGGAAGTGGAAAAACAAATAGAGGGTCGTAAGGAAGATAAATTTTATGGATTTGAAGTTAATATGTCTTTAGAACACCTTACAGAAGAAGAAAAGAATATTGTAGTAAAAGAGTGGACACTTGTTTACAACAGGTTATTAAACTATCTTGGTAAATGGTACAGCTTTAGTGGGAATGACAATGTGTATGAAATTGTATCAGTGCTAGACCTATCTCAAACAAAAATATTTTCATTTAACGACTTGGTCAAACTGGGAAAGAATTTGAAAATTAGTTTTGATGAAACGAACTGTATCAGGAGTTTTCTGTTTTGAAGTCTGTAGTATCAAATCTTGATGGGAAGGAAACTAATTGTTGTAAAGTGTGGAGAGAGTTTTTTGAAAAAGCAGATGCACCAAACTTGTTCAATATAATGCAGCACGTCCTCGCAATTCCCGTTAGTAACGCGCACGTTGAACGAGTGTTTAGTGTAATGAGTGCATTGTGGTCGGATGCTAGAAACAGAATGTCCGTTGAACTTGTGAAAGCCGAGATATGTGTTCAGATGGATTTGAAAACGAGATGTGAAGATTTCTACAAGGTGGCTCTTACAAACAAGACTCTTCTGAATGCAGCGAGATCATCAGCAAAATATGAATAACAAGGTATGTGCCTATAACTGTAATACTTTACTACTGTTATTTTTATTTGCTTCGGTGTAGGTTCGATTAGTGGTAAACTAGTAATGGCAGCATTAGTAAGTGATTGGTGATCATATATAGTAATAGAAGGTAATTTTGTTGTGGATGGCTATACTGCCCGCGGGTGAATAAAGTCCCTAAGCTTACAAACTACTTATGAACTAGCTAAGACTAAGGACGGCACAAATATCCATGCCCGAGGGGGGATTCGACCCCCCGACCGTAGTGGCCGCGCAGACCGTGACTGGAGCGCCTCAGTCCCCTCGGCCACCGCGGCCGGCCGGCCGAGTTCAGGCACGTCTTTGCTGACCAAATTTGTTCCGCTAACTAGTTTCCGTGATTACACCATTTTCAAAGCATAAAATATGGGGCAAGTTACATTATATACATTTTGGTAACTCAAGCTGTAAAAAACATCTAATCTTATCCAATTGACTCAAATACCTAATAAAAATTAAGACACCGTTAAAACACACTGCACTGCACTACGCTAGAAATTAGATGTTTTGTGCAGCTGGAGTTACGAAAATGTATATAATGTAACTTATCCCATATTTTACGTTTTGAAAATGGTGTAATCATCGAAACTAGTTAGCGAAACAAATTTGGTCAGCAAAGTGTACAAATATGCATTTTTCAAAATTTATTGCTGCCGAGGGTCGCCTCACCAAAATGTATGAAGTATTTTTTAATTATACACTGGGCATGGTAGGTGGATGCGTGAACGTAAATGGATCAATTTGTATTGTAAAAAGTAATGACAGATTCTTAAGATATCATGTCATTGTCCAAATCTCCCGCAGTGCACTGTTATTTACTTATGTCACGACAGTGAAGTAATTTTCGCGTAAGTACAACATAATGGAGAACGTAGCACCATTCACTGACCACTGCACTTCCCTGTCGAACCTGGCAATTGCGCTGGTAGCTGTCAGAGCTCAACTCTCGCCGTACGTAGTATTGCACTGTCGATCAATTCACTTAATTCGCGATCGTTGTTGATATCCTGTACTTCGGTGTATAATGTTTAATTGATATTACATTAGAAAGTCAATTATCAGAACTAATTGGGGAACGTAGGTGTTCGGAAAACTGGTTTATTCGAATAATCGAACTGTACAGTTTCATTTGCCAATAAGTACATTACTGTAAATGTATTTATAACAACAGGCATCTCTTTTAGTACAGTAATAATCTCGTATTTATCTCTCATAGAAAGGACAGCACTATTTCGTTTAATCATTTTATGCCCTCAAGTTTACTTCTTTACGCGGCACCAAGTGGTTGTAACAGGGAGCAGACGGTAACTGCCCCTTCATATGGAGCCAGTGAGAAGCTCTTCTTGATGCCGCGCGATCCTTCACAGTGCGCCACAGTCATTGGCCAATGGGGAGGGTGGGCACGTCTGGTCTCCGGGCCTGCCTCGAGTTCAATCTGGCAACCCTAATTGGTACTGGACATTATATAATTAAATGGAAAGCAGAACTTCTCATTCAATGGGATAGTGCAGCAATACGGGGGGAGGGGGGAGTTCAAACGCTGGACCGCCCATCCGTTGGTTTCCTACGAATCTTGCTGGACAGTCAGCTGATATTTTGATCAGAGTGGAGGCCCGGGGCTAAGTCCCCTTAGCCCCCCCCCCCTAATCAGGCCTTGGCTTTGAGCTTTGATCACTGTTCCTCAACACTATCTACACTTGAGATAAAACTTCTCTGTTAGCCGTCAAGTACTCTGAAATCCGCTTTTTGTCACTTTTTCCGGACAGAAAAATCTTCCTACATTTTTTTAATATTTCTATTTATGGCTGAAATTATCGATGCTGTAACCACTTTATGATCGCTGATTCCCTGTTCTGCGTTAACTGTTTCGAATAATTCGGGTCTGTTTGTCACCAGAAGGTCTAATATGTTGTCACCAAGAGTCGGTTCTGTGTTTAACTGCTAAGGTAATTTTCAGATAATGCACTGAAAACAATTTCACTGGATTCTTTGTCCCTGCAACGCGTCATAAACGTTTGGGACTCCCAGTCTATATCCGGTAAATTAAAATCTCCTCCCAAAACTATAACATGATAGGGAAATCTACTCGAAATATTTTCGAAATTTTCCTTCGCGTGTTCTGCAACAACAGCTGCTGAGCGAGGAGACGTATAGAAACAGCCAATTACCATGTTCGAGTCTGCTGTAACTGTGACCTTCACCCAAATTATTTCATTCTTCGGATCCCCGTCTATTTCCTTCGATACTAGTGCATTTTTATCGCTATAAATACGCCTCCTCCTTCACTGTGCAGCATATCTCTGCGGTATACATTCCAGTCTGAGTTTAGAATCTCATTACTGTTTACATCTGGATTCAGCCAACATTCCGTCCCTAGTACTATGTGCGCATTCTGATCGTTTATTAATGAGAGCAGTTCTGGGACCTTTCTATAGACGCTCCTGCAGTTAACTACCACTACACTGATCTTTTCATTCCCTGTTGTGTTCTGCCTACTGCTACCTTGTTGCGACTCAGGAGGTGTCTCTTCGGGCCTAAGGAGGGAATTCTCTAACCTAATAAAACTCCATGTGCACTCCACACGTATTCCGCTACACTTGTAGCCACTTCCTGCGTGTAGTGCACGCCTGTCCTATTCAGGGGAAGCCTACATTTCTCCACCCGATAGCGGAGGTCGAGAAATTTCAGCCGTCACCAACTCCACCAACCGCCTGTATGAACTGAGGATGACCTTTGAACCCAGTCGGCAGGAGTCATTAGTGCCGACATGAGGAACAATTTGCAGTCGGGTGCAGCCAGTGCTCTCTATCGCCACCGAAAGGGCCTCCTCCACATCTCGGATGAGACCCCGCGGCAAGCACACAGAGTGCACACTGGCCTTCTTCCCCGACCTTTCCACTATTTCCCTAAGGAGCTCCATCACCTGCCTAACATTGGAGCTCCCAATCACTAATATACCCCTTCCCAACTGTGCCTGCTCAGACCCTGCTGAAGGAGCAGCCTCATGTCAACTCAGAGGCAGAGCGAACGACGACGCACGGCCAGTCTCCACATTGACCTTTCGCCCCGAGCGATGCGAACGCCATTGAACCCGTCACACCCCTTGAGGAGCGGGTGGCTCAACAGCGTCCGGCACTGGTGAAGATGTCCTGCCAGCAGGGACACCGTGGCTGAAGCATGTGAAACCTGTGGTGTCCCATGCGACGCACCAGAGCGCCACTGCTGCAACACTCCAAGGCAGCAGCCTGAAGATGGCTGACCACGGCCAACAACACTCTCAGCTACTCGCGAACAGTGGCCAGCTCCTCCTAACAGGTCAACAATTCCCTGAAGAGAGTTAAGTATCTTGTTACTAGCGCGAGTTTATGGAAATTGACTCTGCTCAGCTCACAAATAAATCACAATAGTTCGCTCCTGCTTAGCTGTAACTCTGCTGGTGTTGCTGTGTGTGCTGCTGACGTGCCAAATAGTACCTATCAAATACGCGAGAATGAACTATTAAAACAGTAGCACACAGTAAATCTGCCAAGTACGCGGGAATAAACCTCTTAAAACAGAAGTACTAACGAAAATGAAGAACTAGACTGGCAAATTAAATTTGACAGAAATTAAGTTATGATACTTACCGCTATTTACGATGTGACAGTGGCAACGGTTGGCACTGGAAGGGCTGTTCATACAAGATTTCAGCTCTGTGCATGAGCGTGAGACCCCTGGTAGATGCTTGAACGAAACTTATCTTCTTTGTTTGTGTGGCCACTTCTGATCTGTGGAAAACAAATATGAACAGTGAAATAGTGACAGTGAAAGTAGTGAGAAAACAACATACATGAAGAACCGGCGGTATTGCATTAAACAGACCGGCATTCTATCTATCATTACAACTATATATTCTCTTTGCAGCTTAGTTTCTTTGTGGCATCTTCTCTGACCCTGCCAGCCATTTTGTATATTTAGTCTTGTTCTGTAACTTGTGGAGTTGCAGGAAAAGTCATTGAACTTGAAAAAATGTGGTTTTATGTGGCTGGAGTTAGATGGGGTTTGGGCCCCACATAAAACCATATTCGTGAAATTCAATGACTTTTATTGTTGACACGACAAGTTACAGAATAAGACTAAGTATACAGCATGGCTGGGGGAGGGGGGGGGGCAGCAGAGAAGCTGCCCTAAAGAAGCTAAGACACAAAGAGGCTACGTAGTTGTAATGTAGGTGGTCACATTGCCACACAGCCTTGCTCCATGGAGTGTGCCCTAATGCAGCAACGGCGATGGGGGGGGGGGCGGACCTCAGCATCCGAGTGACAGACAGCTCAATGGTAGCTTCGGGCAGCAGCATCAGCAGGCAGTGGCACCAAGCTGATGGTGTGATAGTCCAGAATCCGGCAAGGGCGAAGGACCGCTCATAGAGCTGGTGAGGATGAGAGGGCAGGGAGCATAGTCAGGAACCTCCAACATCAAATGATAGCACGCATACCCGGGAGGTGCACCCAACTTGATGGGAGTGGGAGGGTGTGAAGCAGAAGTAGATAAGCAAAGCATGAAAATGTGAAAAGGAACCAATCCCTCAACATAATGGAGAGGATGGGGCATAGGGGAGAGGGAATGTAGACGATTAACTTGAGGGCTTGGGAGGCAGGAAGTTGGGAACATGCGAGACATCGAAAGGGGATGGAAAGAAAAGTACATAGGAAGGAAGAGAGGGGGTCGCTGGAATGATGGCTAGGGAGGAGGGGGCAGGGTCAAGGGAATGGAGAAATGCACAGGAATGCCCAAGTTGTCATTTGTGGGCAGTGCACTGTCAGCTGGCATGGAGGGAAGCTCTGTATAAACTGATTTAACCCTGTTTACCGAGACCGTCACCAGGGAATTGTTGATAGTGAACATGTCGTTTCCTGATTTCAGGACACGGTATGGTCCAGAGGAAGGGGAAGTAAAGGGGGTGGGGGTACACAGAATCGTCTCGGAGGAAAAGGATAGAACAATCTCCTAGTGAACATGATCCCACGTGGGGAGAGGGAAAGAGTGGCTAGAGCAGGGGGAGGGGGAGAAATTTTGAAGCAATGAATCCTGATACACTCAACAAGGCAGAGGTGAGGTGACGGATGCACCAGCTTGTGTGAAGTGTTAGTTTTTTACCATAAACAATCTTGGCCATTGTTCCCTGCAGATTCTCTTTATAAGAAGTACACAGACCAAGCAAGACCAGTGGCAGGGCCTTGGTCCACAGCAAGATATATCACCTCAGCACAGCTTTTAATGTGTGATGCCAACGCTCCAGCAGACCATTGTTCCGTGGGTGATAGGCAGTATTGTGAATAGAGTGGATTCTGAAGAGATTGCATAGGGCTCAGATTACCTATTCTGGTTGATGTGATGACGAAGAGGCAGCCAAAATGAGCATTGCAAGTGTGCATGAAAGTGTGAGGTACAGTTCAGTTGTTATGTTGGAGTGGTGCGGTCGATAGTGGTTAAAATGTAGCGAAAGCCATTGACAGGCGGAAGGTGACCAACCAGGTCAACGTGAACATGCTGAAAACGTCTGGCCAGGATTGGAAAATAGGGTGTGGTGTGCATTGTGACCATGCTCTACTGGCAGGGAATGCAGACAAGTGCCCAGGTGTCACAGTCCCGTTTAATGTCCCACCAGACAAAACAGTCGGTGACTAATCTGGTGGAAGATGTAATACTTGGATGAACTAGACTGTGAAATTTGTCAAAGATCTCACGTTACAGGCAATGAGGGACGAAGGCGCATAGCTTGCCAGTCAATTCGTTGCTCTAGACCTTGCCCAAGATGTCTGGGAAACTGGTGTGGCTAGGTTTAAGAGAAGAGCTGCTATCATGTCTGAGTTGCATCATGTTCTGATCTGCGGTTTGGAGAGTGGCCAGATTAAATAGGTCCAGAAGGGAGAGGAGACAGCATCAACAGGGAACAAGAAATTGGCAACAACATTGTCGGTGCCCTTGATGTAACGTACATCAATAGTGAATTGTGAAATAAAATCAAAATAGCAGAACCAGTGGGGAGGAGGATTTGCTGGAGGACTGAGAATGGCAGCTGTAAGTGGTTTGTGGTCAGTGAGAACATAGAGCCACTTCTTCAGGAAAAGAGAAAGTAAGGCGGGGATAAAGGAATGGATGTGGGTTTTAAGGGAGTGGAAGAGGAGTCATTCCAATCCCGGGAGTGGAAGGACTTACCTTAGAGTGAAAAAAGAAAAGGTAAACAAGTGCACACATACCCACACACATACACACGCAAACACACCAAGGTAGACATTTGTAGAAAGCAAAGAATTTGGACAGAGATAACAGTTGAGGCAAGGGCTCTGTCCAGAGAATCGAGGAAAAGATGTTAAAGAATGGTGGGCGGGAATTTGAATTTAGCAGAGGTTGAGACCAGGTGGGCAATGGGAAGGTAGAATATGCTGAATGGCAAGTTCCCATCTCCGGAGTTCTGAAAGACTGGTGTCGGTGGAAAGTATCCAGATAACCAAGATGTTCTGGCCATGCACCAAGGCTTTCACATCCCGTAGCTATCCTCCTGATCTGGTTCAAAAGCAAATTGCCAGAGCCACTTCCTCATCTCCCCAAACCACAACCTTCCACAGAAGAACCCCAGAAGTGCCCATCTTGTCACCAGATACTTTCCAGGACTAGACTGGACTCTGAATGTGGCTCTCCAGCAAGGTTAGGTCTTCTGTAAATCCTGCCCCGAAATGAGATCCATCCTTCATGACATCCTTCCCACTCCACCAAGAGTGTCTTTCGGCCACCAACCTAACCTTTGTAACCTCTTAGTTCATCCCTATGAAATCCCCAAACCACCTTTCTTACCTTCTGGCTTCTACCCATGTAACTGCCCTCATTGTAAAACCTGCCCTATGCACCCTTCCATCACCACTTACTTCAGACCTGTAACCTGAAAAGTGTACACAATCAAGGGCAGAGCCACTTGCAATAGCACCCACATGATTTAGCAACTGACATGTCTGCACTGTGAAGCATTCTATGTGGTAATGACCAGCAACAAACTGTCCATTCACATGAACGGTCACAGGCAGACAGTGTTTGTTGGTAATGAGGATCACCCTGTGGCTAAACATGCCTTGGTGCACGGCCAGCACTTCTTGGAACAGTGTTACACCATCTGGGTTATCTGGATACTTCCCACCAACAGCAATCTTTCAGAACTCCAGAGATGGGAACTTGCCCTTCAGCATATCCTCTCTTCCTGTTGCCCACCTGGTCTCAATCTCCGCTAAATTCAAATTCCCACCCAACATTCTTTAACATCTTTGCCTCGGTTCTCTTGACAGAGCCTCTGCCTCAACTGTTATCTCTGTCCAACTTTTTTGCTTTCTACAAATGTCTACCTTGGTGTGTTTGCATGTGTATGTGTGTGGGTGTGTGTGCCCTTGTTTACCTTTCTTTTTTTCCCCCTAAGGTAAGTCCCTCCTCTTCCACTCCCTTAAATCCCGCATCCTTCCCTTTATCTCCTCCTTCCTTTCTCTTTTCCTGAAGAGGCGGCCAATGGTTGTGAAAGCTTGAATCTTGTGTTTGTGTGTGTTTTTGTGTCTATCTACAAGCCTGCACTTTGGGTAAGTTACTCGATTTCTAATTTTTATACGTAAATATATAATTATCTCTTTGACATCATTCTTACTGCTTACAATATACCAATTGCACCCTTATCATTGATTCAACACAATGGGATGTTCTATGTGCATAAACAAGTACATTTGATAATACTGATATGGATCCAAGCCTGGGTTCTTAGTGACTAATCTTTCTGCCCTTCTTCCAACCTCCCCTAATCAATTTCTCTTTCTTTCTGGAAGAAATAAAGTGTGATTCTGAAAGCCATTTCTCCTATTATCCAAACATGTTTTATCTCTTGCACAGAGCAGTGTGTTGTTTGAAGGACAATCATGTTATCTGTTGTTTCTTCTTTCAGTATCCCAACATTAAATTTACTATTTTCTAGTCTGCATCTTTTAATGGCACTGTTATGACAGTAGTCTTAAAAATTATCACTGCCTAGTGTATATTTTATAATACTGCTTTTCTTGCTTGTTTAGTAATGTATTAATGCTGTTGATTACCTTTCTAAATATGAATTTTAAATCAACGAAAATTGTTTCTAAAAACTGAGTTACTGATGTGAAAGAATTATGTTGTATCCTATGTATTAATGTTCAATCATAGTAGCACCTGATACACGTAATGAAAAACAAAAACAAACAAAAATATGATCTGCTTCTTATATTTTATTCTCTTGGTGCAGTGGTATTTTGACAAGTTGTGGTTTCTTTGTTGAAGTAATGTACAATGTTGAAAGTTATAATATTACTATTTCTATTTCTAATAACTGCATTGTCAGTCAATATGACAACAGAGAACCATTCATCAAACTGTTAACTATTATAATTCTTCATTGGTTTACTTTAGTTTTTATTCTTTGAAAGTGATGATTTATTGGAATATTAACAATATAAATAGACTGATGCTCCTTTCCTTAGATCAAGGAATTCCTATTTAAAGTAGTACGGCCAAACAGAACAATACCAGATTAATTTACTGTTGGCTTCTATAGCAAATGAGGCAGCTACTTTTCAGTAATTATGCAGCAAATTTATCTCACAGCAAATTTATCTGTTTGGTCATTTTAGATCAGTATTATTTTTTCTCTAGCTGCTTGTAATTATTAAGTAAAGAATATAATTTAGTCTATGTATACTTTGATTGTTCTGTCTGGTCTTAATTTCTGTAAATTTATTTAGGTATCTACTGCTGTTGTTGAGCCATACAACTCCATCCTGATGACACATAGCAACATGGAATATTCTGATTGTTCCTTCATGGTAGATAATGAAGCTATCTATGATATTTGTCGACAGAAGTTGGACATAGATAGACCGACATACAAAAATTTAAATCGCCTCATCAGTCAAGTGGTGTCTTCAGTAACAGCTTCTCTACGCTTTGATGGTGCCCTCAACGTTGATCTAAATGAGTTCCAGGTTAGAACCTAGCTCTTGAAAAATTTTTAAGATACTTGTAAGTATTCAGACAAATTTCCAGTTAATAGTGATATAAATAGCTTACACTTCATTGTTATTAATGCTCCATATTGGTCTGTAATTTATATGACACTGATTCTCCAATACTTTCTCATTTGCCCATACAATCAAAAATTTCTAAAACAAACAAGGAAAGTCCAGATTGGAATTCAACAATAAAATTGGGATAGTTCACAACTCATCACAAACACATAGAGCTGTGACAGGCAAATTAAAAAGACTCATACACACAGAACTCAAGCTTTTTAGCTATTAGTGTTCATCATAAAAGACATCACACACACAATCACATAGCCACACTTCATGGATACACAACCATCATCGACTGCCACACTCCAAATGATGCTGAGGGATAGGAGAAGAAGGGAGGGGATTTTTTTTTTGGGGGGGGGGAGGGAGGGGGGACAGCAAGGTTGCAAGGCAGTAGGAGAGATTGATACAGCACGACCTTATGGAGAATGTAAGTGTGGCAGCATGAACCACATTGATCACTGCGATAGCAGGAACAATGTTTATCTTTGCCAGCTAATATCTTTGGGGCAGCAGCTTCACTGCTCCCACCAGCCATTGGCTTTGTACTTAGTTGCATCAACAATAAAGTGATTCTGTTGTATGTCTGTATATGTAGCTTCTATAGGACCCAAACACCTGAGTTTCCCATTCTGGTGACCGTGAGTTTATCTTTTGCATTCTTTTCAATAGCACAAGTGAAATTCACAACTTTTCAACTTTCACACAGTTTTTTCACCAAAAATACGCATGCCACCAGCCAACAATCAACTGTCACAATGAATTCACCATTTCAGACTTTGTCCGGATTTCATTTCGAACCTCTTCCTGTTCCATGAGTGCCTAAACTGCATGGTACAATGAGTGCTTCATCTTCATCCTCGCTGCAACAGTTTTACCAGTATTTTTTCTCCACACCGCTTCCTACAAGTGCAGTCTTACTTTGCAATGACTCCGGCTTTGTTACACCCAATGTGCTTCCCGATGTTTCGCCTTTATATAGTGCCGATGAATGACTGAATATTCTATCATGTGATTCTAATTTTCCAAATGTCTATATTTCAGACTTAAAAAATTTGAACAATAGACCTTCCACCACCCAATCGTGCATGCCGGGGTATCCCTCCATCGGCCACTTGATCGGTCAACAACGTGCTAATCGGCTGCCACAATCAAACTTATTATTTTCTTGGGGCATGGTGACTTTGCTCATTGTGCAGTTTCAGTTCTTCCTTTGAATAATTCCATAAGTTTTATCATGCTCAGAGAGCAACTTTTTCTGGATGTGCAATGAACATTCCAGACGATGCCATTGCTGCAAGTTTCACACAATCGTCTTTCCCAAGTGTGAACAGTGAAAGTGTTGTTGCTTCAAACTACCATACTAGTGACATAGCATTTTCAAATCCTATGTCCTGTGATAGTGTTTTTTATATGCAGCTATGTGCCGCATCACGTGACACACAACCACAACAGTCGTTCCGCACACCAACATGTCTGACACATTTGGACACACACAAGTATTCATGCAACCATCCTTTTATTCGGCACATTGCAGTGCCTCTGACACGTCTCTCCACAGTTCCATCTCATCACACCATGTCTCTGATCTACCGCTCTCGTTTCCTGTCCCAGCAGAGACATCTGCTGCACCACAGGAACTTCAAACCTCACCACCAACACGTTCTCTGCTGCTTGGTCAGCTACTCAAACTGCTGCCATTCTCTTTAAATGTGATGACCATTTGCTTTGCATTGGTGGAGAAAATCTTTGATCACTAGTTTATGGATGATGCGGCACATTACTTATGCCTCATCACCCACAAACACAAGCACATTGGCCTCATCTGTGACTTAGTTACATTGCCTCCAATGGCTGATTGCAATGTCATTACTAAACATATCATCCTCAAACATGTCTATTACACTTCAGACAAGGCTTTTGCATTCATGAGGAGCATGTTAGTGACAAGATGCCTTCACAACTGTGGCACCATCTCCAACTGTTTATTAACAAGCACGACATGCTAGACTCAACTCACATGGCAGTATGGTCCAGCAAGCTTCCTCCTGCTGTCCAAATTGCACTTACTTACAAATTTCTCCAGACACATTGTGAGTGCATATGATTTGCAGACAGGATCTATGAGGCCCTTTTAAGTGAAGACCATCAGAATCAACTTGTTCCTACACTGCATGGCACACCTCACCTCCCTGCTGTCAGTCAAGGTTGCTCCCACAACGTAGACAATACACACAAGTCACTTGGTTCATTTCGCCACCCAAATGCTGCCTGAATTCCAGCTTCACTGCCTCCTTCTTTGCCGGTGTTGGAACTGGCCACCGTTCAGCGAGTTATCACAGCTCGTCGAGTACCTTTGAAGGATAATTGCGCTCAGGGCAGCACATTTGTCTTCCTCCTGCGAGTGTTATTACAATGTACTGCATTCTATTACTTACGAAGTCTTCCAGCCAGTCACAAATCTGTGAACCTATTTTATAAGCTTGTATCTTTGTTAGCAGTCTGCAGTGTGGCAGTGTTGCTTTCTCAGTAGCTTTCTAATATTATTATTATACCATGGTGGATCTTTCCCATAGTTAATCAACTTTACAGGCACATATTTCTCTAACCCTTTATGTACATTGCACTTAAATTTAGTCCACAATTTCTCTAGATCCATAGTACCAGAATAAACGATGCCCATCCATTTCTTAAGTGCAACCCTAAGAATTGCTTATCGGCTCTTCCCAACAAAAACACGCTCCTAGCCTTCTTGATTGGTTTATGAACCCTCACCATCGATGCTATGATGATATCATGATCACTAATTGCTGGCTCTACACAGACATCATTAATAAGGTCAGGTCTGTTCGTAGCTATAAGGTCTAAAATATTTTCATTGTGCGTGGGTTGCTAGTTTAACTGCTCAAGACAGTTTTGCCTGCATCCTCAAAAATTTTAGAAAGTTTTTCTTAAACATCTGACCACTAATAAAATATTACCCATGTCACAATTCAGATTTATAACGGTTCTGATATTGAAAAGGCTATCTACACATCCAGTAAGAATGTATTTAATTCATTAGACAATAAAATAAATGCCACTGATATATTTTGTGATATGTCAAAGGCATTTGACTGTGTAAATCACAAGATCCTTTTTGAGAAAATTAGAATATTAGTGTGTAACAGGAAATACTGCAGAATGGTTCAAATCATATATCTCTAACAGGAAACAAAGGGTGTCAATAGGAAAGAGATGTATACTGAACGATCATCTAATTGGGAATTAATAATATGTGGTGACCCCTAAGGTTCCATCTTAGAAGTTAGGACCCCTGCTTTTTCTAATATATCAATGACCTTTCATCAGCAACATCACTGGATGCCAAGTTTGTTTTATTTTCAGATGACACAAACATTGCAATAAATAATATATCAAATATAGCCTTAGAAAGGTCAGCTAATAAAATTTTCAGGAACATTAATAAATGATTTCTAGCCAATTCTCTGACACTAAACCTTGGAAAAAAAACACAATATGCACTTTAGGACTTGCAGAAGGTTTCCTGTTAGTATATGCTTAAGGTATAACAACAAGGAGATAGAACAAGTTGACAGTGCCAAGTTCTTGAGAGGAGCGTATCACAGAACTGTGGAAGTTTGCTGTTTGCTTTGTGAGTGCTGTCAGACATAGGAGACATAAGAATGAAAAAGCTAGCTTATTATATGTACTTTCACTCCATAATGTCATACGGAATTATTTTCTGGGACAACTCATCAGGCCAAGCTAAATAATGAGATACAAATCATTTTAGGTGTGACAACTCAAGAACAGCCTACAGAGGGCTAAATACTGGGTATACTAACTATTGCTTCCCATTAAATTTATTCTCTGATGAAATTTGTCATCAGACATCATCACTGACTAGTTGCTTCAGGGCACCATAAACACTAAATACATTGGACAAATGGGTCACAGTACTACCGGCTGTAGCATTCATACTTGGGAAAAGCCATTGAATAGCGAGAAAGCATCTACCACAATGAAAATGTAGCAATTTCCCCTTTTCAGTTTTTAGCAAAGAGCCCATGTGATCAATATATAATTTGTCCATAGGATGCAATTCCCTGTGATCGAGATAGAAATGAAAATTCTCCAGCATGAACAAGACAGCAAGGGCTTGACATTCATAGACCGAATAGTGACGTTCAGCCCCACCCAAATGCTGTGAGGCATAGGCTAAAGGTAACCTTTGCCCATCACATTCTTGCAGAAGTACAGCCTATAAGTCCAAATTGGAGATGTTCATCTGCACAACAACCCATTTGCTAAAATTGGGAACACCCAAATCAGGAGGATTAGTAATAGCTGAGTTTATGGCTTCAAAGGTGGTCTGCTGAGTAATGAACCAAGCAAATGCTACACCCTTCTTATACAAATCATTCAAGGGTGCTGCCAACTGAGCAAAGTGGGGCATAAATTTCCTAAAATAGATCACCATTCCTTCAAAATTCACAATATCCTTCTTAACCTTGAGAGGGGTATCACTCTTAATGTCTTGGTGCACTCCTAATCGATTGTCACACTACTACCTGAAATCAGGTGACCTAAAGAGAAAACTTGTTAAATGCCAAAATAATTTTCGAGGGTTTAACAGTGAGCTATGTCCCCCGTAGTCTGGATAAAACCTGAGCAAGATGCTCACTATGTTCTTCAAATGTTTTGCTATAAATAACTAAATCATCAAGGTAATTAACCACACGGGCCAACTTAAATCCCCCAGTATATAATCCAGAAGCAGAGACAGAACAGCAGCCCCTAAGGCCAATTCAAAAGGAAAATGGTTGAACTCAAACAGGTTCCAGTCAGTAAATGGCCTTGACATGTTTACAGTTCTCAGAGGAATTTGATAGTATGCCTGATTAAGATCAAAAACAGCAAGCCAGTTGGCACCAGCAAACCATGTAAAAGGATTATGTAAATCTGGTGAGGGAACACACTCCAGGATAACCTTCTCATTTAGTTGTCAGTTATCAACTACTGCCCTAAAATCCTGTCCAAGAAAATAGGTGAATCATAGGGATCTCTGTCATTTTATTAATTTTTTTGGCAGAGTACTTTCATCGTAGGAGGCACTAAGTGTTAGACCAAGTCAGTCTTACCTAAGCAGTCAGATATGGCATTGTAAAACTGTTCTAAAAGCTTCCTTTACAATGTGGACTGACCTAGAGAGAAATGAGCAACATCCAAGACCCCCATACTAGCACAAAGATTTTGCAAGAGAATTGACACTTGCAACTACAAATCCAAATCTCTCGGTGGAACTAAAACCAAAGATAAAGGTGTTACTGGCAAAATCAAAAACAAGTTTAGTTCTTTTAATAAAGTCACATCGAAGCATAAGGGGAATGGATGGGTTCTTCACCAAACCTAACTCCACTGACCAAGAAAAATTTCAAACTGAAACATTACCCCGCACAAACTCTATCAGAGGTAACTCCTGCCCATTAGTTACAAGACATCTCTCTGATTGGCGAGGCCAAAAATCAGTCTAAAGCAATGATAAAACTTAAGGTAGCAATCACAATTTATTAAGAAAACTGAACTGCTCAAACCCAGAAGAACTCACACGTGTTCACGTCTCAAGAGTGTGCAGATAAATGGCAAAGGTTGAAGGTGATCGCCTCCCACGCCGTCACACCAATCTTGACATTAGACAGCACTGAACAAGCAATTCCACTTGACTTATGAGGGGTCCTAAGCACTGGACACCACCTCACCAAGTGATCCTCAGCTCCGTAGCAATAACACTTCTAGGTACTAGCGTTACGAGACTCCCCACTAGTAACCTTAGCTATTACCGATGCATTTAGTTTACTTTCCCCATCGCCAGTTACACACTGCAGATAACTAAATGCTGTGCAGATTCCACAAGCTTGTCTAACTCAGCCCAGGTGGTGGGGTGATTGGCAAATGTTAAACAGGAACAATAAGCTAGTTTCACCTCTTCAATAACATTATCAATTGACTCCTCCTTTGAGATCTGCATAGTCAAAGCCAGAGTTAAAATCCTCATACGATCAATATATTCTCCAAGACTTTCATGAATATCCTGAACACACCAAAAGTACCTTTTCTCAAGCTCAGCCCTCATATGCATCAACAATTTCCTGTAATTATCAATTGCCTAAACTGGGATATGGAATACCTCCTGTCTATACCAACATAAACAAAGAACTCAAATCACCCACTTCTAACGGATATAATAAAGCCAAAATAGTCAGATGAGGAACCTGTTGAGCATTAGCATGCTGCTCAAAATGCACCATCAACCACAAAACTCTCTGAACTCCTTTTAAATCTTCCACTGACAAATCTGAGGCAGCTTAGCAAAATTGTTGGATAATGGACCTAATCTAGGGGTAACATACAGTTCCCTTTCGCCCTCTTGTCATTGACTCACACCCTCCAGTTCCTGTTCTTCCTCCTTATCCAGATCCAAGTTAGCTGCCCTAACTTGGAGGCTAATAACACACTTATCCAAATGATCTACTGCCCTAGCTGTGTATCTTCCTCTAACTGAATAGACCTCAAATCTTTAATCCTGTTAGAAAAATGGATTAGCTGAGCTTTCTATTTACTGAGTTGCTTAGCAGTGGAAAAACATGACTCAAACAGTGAAAGATTTCTACCAACACCATCCAACGCCAAAACCAGCAGCAGTCACCTTGCCCTCAACGTGCTTGGAGATGACAAAAGGTCTGCCAAGAGCCACCTGCAGCCATATAACCAAATCTGTGACTGTCTCCTCAACCAACTAGCCTTGTGTCCACAACTTGTACTGAAGCTGCTCCTTACGGAGGAAGTCACTACCTGGACTGTGCCCCCCTTCCTCCATGATCACCTGCAAGACTTGAAACACAACACAGCAAAACAGCATCTAACCCTAAAACACAACACAATACAATTTAATCAGCTAACAATTCACAAACAACAAGATGTTGGGGCAGGGGTGTATGAAACTTGCAACCATACTCTGTGGCTACCAGTTGAAATCTGAATACTCACGTCAAGCAATTAAAGGCATGGGAAGACTGGGACCTAAACAAACACATATTGCCGCGAGAGATCACGAACACCAACTGCCGGAAGGGCGCAGGGGATAGCGTCACGGACTGCGGACTGCCGCCCACCGGCAAAAGTTTATTTCTTTGTAATTGACAATACCAGAAGGTTCTACATCTTTCTTATGTTCACTTGTAAATTCTACTTGTTTCCTATGTTAACTGTTCTTCTAATTTCTGGTAAATTCTGTCTGTGTATAAATAGCAGAGCACTCTGCCTAAGAGGCAGTCAGTGCTGCGTATATGTTGAGTTCGTAATAAACGTGCTTTCAGTATAAGTGCTGTGTTTAGTTACCTTCGAAGTCAAGCCTACTTCCATTGCAACGTGACATTGTTTGGTGGAGGCGCCGGGTACACTGTGCAACAGCTGCATCACCGTGGCTCCGATTAGGCAACGTAAAAGCCGTCGCTTACACGGACTGTAACCGGAATACAAGGGATACACGGAGTACATCCTTCCAAAAATCTGTATTATCAGAAGAACGATGGAGATGAAACCAGCAATAAGCCAGCTGCACATCAGACACCCGTCGGTGTTCTCTGGAGATGCTGGACAGGACCCCAACAAATGGCTAAAAGGGTTCGACCGAGTCGCCAAGTACAACAGGTGGGATCATACGATGTGCTTGGCCAACGTTTATTTCTACCTGGATGGAACAGCCCAGCAATGGTTCGAAAACAATAAAGACAAGTTGAATGACTGGGAGACGTTCCAAGAGGAACTTAAGAAGACGTTTGGAGACCGCCAGCGACAAATCCGCTCGGCGGAAGAACAACTGAAGAACCGGGCCCAACGACATGGTGAGCCGACACAATCGTACATACAGAGTGTTTTGGCCCTGTGTAACGTAGTCAATCCGAAAATGACTGAGGTGGACAAAATCACGCACCTGATGAAGGGAATTGCAGAAGATATGTACCAAGCTCTTCTGATAAAAGACGTCGCTACGACAGAAGAGTTCATCAAATGGTGCCAGCGTATTGAAGAGATGCAACAAAGGAGAGTTGGACGCAAGAAGTATGACAGACTCCCAAATGTAGTACCTATGGCCGTTGTTGAAGATCAGCATGACTTGGCTTCTCTCATACGACAAATCGTGAGAGAAGAATTACAACAGTCATGGCAGTCGGGACTATTAGACCGAGCGAGCATCAGATTATGGCCATGGATGTGAGCCCTGTAAGTCACGAGGGAGCCGAGGCCGCTGAGGACGAGGTATTTCAAACATTAGCTCCTGTCTGCCCTGTCAATCGCGCCCGACGTGAAGAATGGCGTCGCCCTGCTATGACCTACGCTGCAGCCGCCAAACGGTAGCCCATGAACCGACTGACGCGACCACAGCCAACTCCCCCGGTAACTATGACGCCCCGCAGAAGAACAGACGTCTGGAGGACAGAAGACAACACACCACTGTGTTTCCACTGTGGACGCCCTGGACATGTCGTACGCTGCTGCAGAGAGAGGAGGCGAGTTTTCGATGATTATTTTGCCGCAAGACAACAGCCGTCGGAGCAGTTCTATCCAAGGCAGTCACCAGCTGATGAGTTCAGTCTACCTATGGGAAGAAGCCCATCGCCATACCCTAGACGAGGTCACTCCCCTACGCGCCGCAGCCGTTCACTGTCGCCGTACAGAGGTACCAGCCGCTACCCTAGCCGCCGCGCCCAGGAAAACTAAGCGAGGCGACCATCTACGGAGGTGAGGCCGCCGCAGATGAAAATCCTCCATGAACGACAGTCGCCAAGATGTCGGGAAATCTCATCGACGTCATAATCAAAGGCCAACCTGTCCGAGCACTTGTTGATTCGGGAGCCTCTTTTTCTGTATTATCGGATAATTACCGCCGCACACTAAAGAAGACAATGTTCTGTGATACAGGAGCAACTGTGCTAAAGCTCGCAAATGGAAAGTACGTCCATCCAGCAGGAACTTGTGTCGTAAGAATAACCATCAACAACAGGATGCAGCCGTTTGAATTTGTCGTGTTAACAGAATGTAGTCACAATGTCATCCTCGGATGGGACTTCCTTCAGGCATCCCAAGCTATCATTGACTGTGGAAGATCTGAGCTGCAAATTGAAGAAGTTGTACTGCCAGATACACGTAATACAGAATTTTCTGGGAAGTTATTCGTCGTTGACAATGTGATGAAACCGCCGTTGACAATGAGAAGAGTTGCAGTCAGAAACACAGATGACTTGTTAAACTGTGAAGTTCTTGTTGATAGTAAAAAGTTTATCAGGCCCACAAAAGAAATTTACATACCAGCAGCTATCACAAGCATTACCGGTGGTCAAGGGGAGATTTGGATCACAAATTGTCACCAGCAGTCACAACTTATCCCCAAGGGAATGTGTATCAGGACAGCTGAACCAATCAAGAACGGTGAGCTCAACATCATCAATGAAGACCCATGCCCTGCTATTAGTACAGACAACACGGTGGAGGAAACAAACGTGGAACTGCCAATAGGGCCTGGACTGACCAAGGAACAACGCCAGCGGGTGTTAGGTATACTATGCCAATTTTCAGGTGCGTTCACACCTTAGCAGGGGAAAAGTCAGACGAAACGGCCCACGATAAAGCACCGTATCAATACTGGGGATCATCCGCCAATTAGCCAGCGTTAGTATAGAGTGCCGCCAGCTGAAAGACGGATAATTCGGGAGGAAGTGGAGAAGATGTTGCGAGATGACATTATTCAACCTTCGGAGAGTCCTTGGTCGTCTCCGGTGGTCCTCGTAAAGAAGGAGGATGGCACGTGGCGATTCTGTGTCGACTATTGGCGGCTGAACAAAATCACAAAGAAAGATGTCTACCCACTGTCGCGTATTGATGACACCTTAGACTGCTTGAAAGGAGCTACATACTTCTCAACTATGGACATGCAGACAGGTTACTGGCAAATTGAGGTTGACGAAGCTGACAGGGAGAAGATGGCTTTTATTACACCTGAATTTAAAGTAATGCCATTTGGATTATGTAATGCTCCAGCCACATTCGAACGCATGATGGACAACTTGCTTCAACACCTTAAGTGGATGACGTGTCTCTGCTATTTAGATGACATTGTCGTTTTCTCGAAGACATTTGAAGAACATCTGAGTCGCCTGTCTACTGTGTTGAAGTGTGTTCAGGCTGCAGGTCTCTGCCTCAATCCAAAGAAGTGCCTCTTCGTCGCCAAAGAGATAAAAATCCTGGGGCACCTAGTCAACGGAGATGGTGTCCGTCCTGATCCAGATAAAGTAAGGGCAGTCACAGAATTTCCAACTCCTCAGCACATTCGTGATGTGAGAAATTTTCTCGGGCTGTGCTGATACTACCGACGTTTCATAAAAGGATTTTGTAACAAGGCACGTCCATTACAAGAACTTCTGCAGGGAGACACCAAATTTTACTGGGATGAGACAAAAGAAAGAGCTTTCCAGGGACTTAAGGAGGCTCTAACTTCCGCACCAGTGCTAGCCTTGTACGACGACAATGCAGAAACGGAACTTCACACAGACGCCAGTGGTTATGGGATTGGTGCAGTGCTTGTACACGTTCAGGAAGGTGCCGAAAAAGTGATAGCCTATGCGTCAAGAGTACTCTCAAAGTCCGAGATAAACTACTCTACAACTGAAAAAGAATGTCTCGCGGTTATCTGGGCTATCAACAAGTTCCGGCCGTATTTATTCGGCAAACCATTCACCGTTGTGACAGACCACCATTCTTTGTGTTGACTGACTAGCTTGAAGGATCCATCAGGTCGACTAGCAAGATGGGCACTAAGACTCCATGAGTACGATGTCACAGTGGTATTCAAGAACGGGCGCAAACACAAGGATGCCGACTGCCTTTCGAGGAATCCATTAGTGGAACACAACAGCATGAATGAAATTTCAGCTCTCACTGAATTAGATGACGTTGCAGCTGAACAGAGGGAAGATCCAGCACTATTAAAAATGATAGAGGCCTTGGAGAAAGGAGAACCGACCAATGGAGAGTTCCAACTTATAAACGGAACATTGTACAAGAGCAACTACGATCCACTGGGCCCCAAATGGCTACTTGTTGTTCCAGCTCATCTCCAGCCAGCTATTCTCAAATATTTCCATGATGCTCCAATATCCGGTCATCTGGGATTCATGAAGACCTTAGACAGAATCAGACGCAGGTATTACTGGAAAGGTCTCTACCGATCTGTCAAGCACTATGTGAGTCACTGTAAAGAGTGCCAGCAACGGAAGCATGTGCTGCAATTACCTCCAGGACATCTCGTACCGATTCCGCCGGCAGCAGCTCCATTCCACCGAGTTGGGATTGATCTTTTAGGGAGGTTCCCGAAGTCGACAACCGGTAACGATTGGATAATAGTCTGCACTGACTACCTCACACGCTACGCTGTCACCAAACCTGTGCCGACTGCAGAAGCTCCAGAGATCGCAAAATTCCTTGTAGAAGACATTATTTTGAAGAATGGAGTACGACGTGTCATGATATCTGATCGTGGAAAAGTATTCCAGTCAAAACTAGTATCAGAGGTAATGTCAAGGTGCAACATTGTCCACAGAATGACAACTGCATACCATCTTTAGACAAATGGTCTTACGGAACGTTTTAACAAAACTTTAGCCGACATGATGTCGATGTACGTCGATGTTGAGCAGAAGGATTGGGATACAATTCTGCCAGTCGTGACATTTGCTTACAATACCGCAAGACAAGACACCACAGGCTTCACTCCGTTTTTCCTGCTCCATCATGGCCGCGAAGCTGAGACGACAATGGATACACTGTTCCCGTTCCAACTGGATGACACTCAGGATGACTATGTTAAACAGCTCATCACCAGAGTCGAAGAAGCAAGATAGCTGGCTAGCATACAGACACTGGATGCCCAGGAGAAGGACCGTCAGCAGTATAACGACAAGCACCGACCTGTTGTGTACAGCCCAGGTGATCTGGTATGGATTTTTACCCCTGTACAGAAGGTTGGAGTGTCAGAAACGTTATTGAAGCGATACTTTGGTCCGTATCGTGTCATAAGCCGCCTGTCAGACGTCACATATGAAGTTGAGGATTATGAGCCGTTGGCGAAACGTCAAAAACGAAGAGACATTGTTCACGTCCTGCGCATGAAGCCTTACTACGATCCTGAAGAGCAGGTAGACGACAATGGCTTCTTGTTCAAGGACTTTGAGAACGATAATGTTCCTGATGAAGCCACGACAGGAACGTCTGTCGTCGATAATCGCGGAGAAGGGAAGGATTCTCTTGAACTGTCATACAGAGGACCCATGACACGGTCAAGATCCAGGACATTGCAGCTGGCTCCACAGGGATCATAACAGCGGGTTGCTGTTTCTCCAGGAGAGGGAGCAATGCCGCGAGAGATCATGAACACCAACTGCCGGCGTGGCGCAGGGGATAGCGTCACGGACTGCGGAGCAGAAGGTCGCCGGTTCAATCCCGCCCACTGGCAAATATTTATTTCTTTGTAATTGACAATTGCAGAAGGTTCTACATCTTTCTTATGTTCACTTGTAAATTCTACTTGTTTCCTATGTTAACTGTTCTTCTAATTTCTGGTAAATTCTGTCTGTGTATAAATGGCAGAGCACTCTGCCTAAGAGGCAGTCAGTGCTGCGTGTATGTTGAGTTCGTAATAAACGTGCTTTCAGTATAAGTGCTGTGTTTAGTTGCCTTCGAAGTCAAGCCTACTTCCATTGCAATGTGACAATATTGTTATTTTATTAAATATAGCTCCTCACAAAACAATAAATTTGAAACCAAACCTTAGAAACAGCTTTTAGACTATTTACTTGTGAAATGTTTAAAATTCAAGTTTCAAAGAAAAAGAGCCTTCATAATCAAATTTAAGTGTATAAAATCAAAGCTAAATGTTGCATATGAAATATTGTAAATTTCCGAGCATTGATTCCAACCTAACTGCTGCATTTTACAAAATGAATTAATTGATTCACATGATTTGTCTCAGTGTCAGCTCCAGTTTGTTATTCAAACTTTGCTCCTTTACCATAACATAGCTAAAGACAGTCCAATGACCATACTAATGGGTGCTGGTCTTGGCTAAATAAAAGACTTCATTTCATTATTGTAGATTAAATAGGAACTGAGAACCAAGACCCATAAAATCAAGAGTGTGCACTCAGACTTTTCAAAAATATTTATTACAATACTACCCCACTGTAATGATATAGTTTGTATAATAACACAATTATCAGAGAAGGAAAAAATGAACAGGGCAAATTACTAGCAAATTGAAGCAGCAAGCTGGAATTGCTAAAGATGGTGGTCATGTGTGCTTGAGTTATGTCTGAGTGATTGTGTAAATATATGAAGGCCATGGTGAAAAATTTAAAATTTTGTGAATGTGATTATCTATTTTATGTGCCTGTATGTAGCTCAGTTATTGTCTGTATGATGAGTTCCCGTCTATCGTCTATGACTGAAATTCCAACCTACATTTTCCATTGTTAAAAAGATCATTTTTCACAGGTATTTGAATGCCGCTATAATTCATTTTTGTCCCTGTTTTCTATTATACATAGAGACAAATGGAAGTGCCATGGATTTTAAAATGTTAGTTTGCTTTTTGCTGGTTATTAATTAACATTAAATTAGCTTTAAATGTTTTCCATCCATATATAATTTTAATGGCTGAATGACAAACTGATTTCAGACCAACCTGGTGCCATATCCACGTATCCACTTTCCACTAACAGCATATGCACCTGTACTGTGTACTCGCAAGTCATTTCATGGTGGATTGACAGTTCCTGAGATAACTGCAGAGTGTTTTGAACCAGATAACCAGATGGTTAAATGCAATCCTCGCAATGGAAAATACATGGCTTGCTGCTTACTCTATAGAGGTGATGTTGTACCCAAGGATGTAAATGCTTCTATTGAAATGCTAAAGTCAAAGAGTGGTATCCAATTTGTTAAATGGAGTCCAACTGGATTTAAGGTATGTATACACTCATAATTCAACTGTCCTTGACCTAATTCATAGAGAGCCAAATCCAGTGTACGTTTTAAAACTGCCACACCTGGCAACTTATCAGAATGATTTTACAAGATATGTTAGTTACGATTCTTATATTAGCCTCCATGAATCTATACAGAAGACTGAAGTAACCACTGTTATCTATAATAAGTTTCTGAATTTATATAACTCACTGTAAAGATAATTGCTGAGCCACAGACAGGCATGTAAGATAGACAACCACATAAAATTTTGACCATGACCATCAGAAAAACGACAGACACACAACACATTACATTTACACAATCATACTCAGACATAACTATGCATACATGACCACCATGTCTGGCCACTTCAGCACAACAAACATCTTAAAATTGAATGAGGAGGAAAATGAAGGGGAGTTGGAGGGGGGAGGTTGCTGGATAAAGGTGAGAATTGAACTTACTGCATTGCATGTGGTAGAGACAAGGAGCAGGAAAGCGAAAATGGGAGATGTAGAGGTGTGTGTGTGTGTGTGTGTGTGTGTAAGAGGACTGTGAAACAATAGAAACAATAAAGATAAAGTAAAAATAATTAAGGCCACAGTGGTTGTGGGACTATTTAATGTGTTGAGGGGTCAACTCCCATCTGTGCAATTCAGAAGAGTTGGTGGTGGAGGGGATGATGCAGATGGCTAAGAATGTAAAGCAGCCATTGAAATTGAGTGTTGTGTTAAACTCCATGCTGTGCTGCAGGGTGGTCCATCTTGCTTTTAGCCACAGTCTGAACTACAAAGCATGATCATCCAGGAGGTGGACTTGTTCAAATCCTACCGACAATACCGAATTAGTCTGCCAGAGGTCTTGGGCAAGACTCAAGAAGGCTACTGCCATGACATGTAGCAGAGAGCAGCAAGCAGAGTCAAGGCAGGTGTGGTTGCATTGGCAGTTCAAGTTGAAACTTAGCACAGTGAGCATCACTTGTAGTGTTGTGTGTTACAACATTAATTGGTGACGAGTTTTCATATTTCTGCATGTATTCTCCTCAATTGTGGATTTTTTTTTTTTTTTTTTTTTTTTTTTTTTTTTTTTTTTTTTTTTTTTTTTTTTTTTTTTTGTCCAGGTCTGTGGATACTGAGGCTGTGATCCAGGCTCTTCTTGAACAGCAGAGAGCTTTTGTGTCTGCTATCATGATGCTTTGCACCACATTTTCAGCACAAGTTTCTGCGCCGTCAATGTTACCACAGTATGATGATTTGGCTGGAGACTAGGACACTTATGAGAAGTGAGAAGTGGCTTCGGCAACATTTTCTCAAGTACGGGGTTGTGGATGCTAATGTATGTAAAGCTTGGTTTTTGTCCTGGCTTTCTCCTAGTGTCTATTAATTGCCGGCAGCTGGCCCCTCTGTGGAAACTGGCACCTCTTTCTTTTGATGAGATGTGTCAGTTTTTATCTACTTACTATCACAAATGCACACATGTTGTCACAGCTTGTGTTGTCAGGAAAAGCCCCACCAGGCTTATCATGCTAGGGTGTTGGAACACCAGGGTCTTAGTCAGCGAAGTCTATTCATTACCAATGCTCCTGAGGATTCTTATGCTGATCCATGTATTGTGATGCTGTTATTTGGTTGGCTCTTGACAAGGTGTTTTGTCAATATGCTCTTCAATATGAAAACCCATTGTTGGTTGAGGTATTGAATATTACTCAGTCCTTCGAGATTTCGCAGGCAGTTGGTGATCAAAATGAAGCTTTGTGTGATGTGTCAGTAATTATTCCTGATTCTCCAAGTCCTTCTTTTGTTGATTCACAGGGCAGGTATTATGTAGCAGCAGTAAACACTTCTCCTCGGCATCTCATAGGACAGTGGCTGGCCGACTCACAAAAACAGTCAAATCCGGCAACAATATGGCCCCACTCAATACTTCCATCCTGGCCTATATGTTTCATCCAACAGGGCCAAGTGGCATCTCCCAAACGCCATGCCATGCACAATAATTGCAGGAAGGTCATATTGCAGCTGTGTGTCATTCTCAGTTTTCCTCTGACATTAATTGCATTTTTACTACAGCTTCTAGCATGACATAATTGTTTATAGAACTTCAAGTATTGGGTCAAATACTTGACTTACAGGTGGATAAAGGTGCTGCTGTGACACTTGAAAATTCTCAAAAGTATGTTAATCTGGGGTCCCCTGGACTTCTTTCTGTCCTTAGATGCTTGGTCAGTTGTAATAAGGAAAGCATTGCATTTCTAGGAAAGTTCACGCCTTCGGTGACATATAAAAATGTGATTCATGCCTTGACATATTTGGAGGTAGACTACCCTTATACTGCAAATTTGTTTGGGATGAATGTCTTTTGTGCCTTCAGAAATTCTATAATGGAATTCATCCACCTCTTTTCTGAACAGGTTCCATACCAGCAAATTGAATTTTCATCTCTTTTTTCAGAAGGTTTAGCTAGTGTCACCAATTTTATGGCACATACACCCTCAAACTTATGGATCGCCCATGATTTTTTCACGCTTGTGCTTAACCTATTGCTTTGCATGACAGAAATTGGACAGACTGACATATCTGGGTGCCCTGCAGCCTATTCCCTCCAGCAAGTGGGCATCGCCCATAGTGATTGTTAAAAAGCCTGATGGTCAATTATGACTTTGTGCCTACTCCAAGCACACTATCAGTGTTCAAACTATTATTGACACATATCCGTTGGCATGCCCAGATGAGCTCTTTGAAAAACTTGCCAGGGGCCAGTTTGTTTCCAAACTTGACTTATTGGAGAGTTATTTACAAATTCCCTGGGTTGAGTTCTTCAAACAATTTCTGGTACTCAACACACCCTTTGGATTATACCAATATCAATGTCTTCCATTTGGAGTGGCCAGTGTTCAAAGATTTTTTTTTATTTTTATGAACAATTGACAGTATCCAATTCCGGAGTGTGTTAACTATCAAGAAGACATTGTCATTATGTGTGTGCCACTAGAGAAGAGCATTTATTGAACCTTCACATGCTGTTCATGTTCCTTCATACAGGTGGGCTCAAATGCAACCTGTCAAACTTGAGCTTCTTCATCCTTCTTTTGTCTACCTCGGGTTTGAGCTTTCTACAGATGTCATCCGTCCTTTGCAACATCATGTTGCTGCAATCATGGCTATGCCTTGGACCAATGATGTTAAGCAGTTACAGGCCTTTTTAGGCACAACTGCCAACTACCACAAATTTCTTCCTGATGCCACCACTGTGGGCCATCTTCTGCACACTTTACTTCATAAAAATGTTCTGTTTCAGTGGATGACAACCTGTGAAAAGGCTTTTCAATGGTTGAAAACTCAACTCATATCTGTACCACGTTTGGTCACCTACCATCTGGGCCAGCAATTGGTGTTGGTTGCAGATGCCTTTGCAAACAGAATTATGTGTCATACTCTCACACAAGTCTGATGTTGGCGCCAAGTGTCCAATTGCATTTGCTTCCAAAACTCTCGCTGTTTTCAACAATGATACTCCCAAACTGAGAAAGAGGTACTTGCTATTGTTTACGCTGTTCAGATCTACATCTACATACATACTCCACCGTAAGGTGCATGGCGGAGGGTACACTGTACCATTACTAGGCATTTTCCTTCCTATTCCACTCCCAAATAGAACGAGGAAAAAAAGAATGTCTATATGCCTCCGTACGAGCCCTAATTTCTCTTATCTTGTCTTTTTGATCGCTACACGAAATATAAGTAGGCAGCAGTAAGATCATACTACACTCAGCTTCCAAATCCGGCCCTCTAAATTTCGTCAACAGAAATTCACGAAAAGAAGATCGTATTTCCTCCAGTGATCCCCAATTGAGTTGCCAGAGCATTTCAGTGACACTAGCGCATTGGTCAAACCTACCAGTAACAAACCTAGCTGCTCGACCTCTGAACTGCTTCTATGTCTTCCTTTAAACTGATCAGCTGCGGGTCCCAAATACTTGAGCAATACTCAAGACGTGGTCTTACAAGTGTTTTATATGCAGTCTTCTTTACAGATGAAGTACATCTTCTCAAAATTCTCCCAATAAGTCGGCTGTCCACCTTACTCACAACTGTTCTTCCATGTTTGTTCCATTTCATATCGCTCTGCAATGTTATGCCTAGATATTTGAACAATGCAACAGTATCAAGAATCTCACTACTAATGCTGTATTCGAACATTATGTGCATCACCTTACATTTTTCTACATTGAGAGCTAGGTGCCATTCTTCACACCAATTAGAAATTTTGTTAAAAACGAGATAGACTGGCTGGCCACTACTTACCATTGTGCTGTACCGCCGAAAGTAACATAAATGAAGAATCAGAAAAAAGGGGACAAAAAGGACAAGCTTTCGGAACACAGTTCCTTCGTCAGGTGGGAGAGAAGGGAAGAAGAAAGGATGGGAACAGAAGGGAAAGGTAGTTCACGACCTAGGTCATGAAGGTGGTATTTCAGGAGTCAGAGATACAGTATGTATGCACTGAGCCAAGCCAGAGAGGATAAATATAACCAAAGAGGAAAGATCAAGTAGTAAAGAGAAGAGAAGATGAGTGAAATGAATGATGCTGAGGGGTGTAGGAGGGGTGGGGGGGTGTCTAAAGCGTTTTCCATTAACAGGGAAATATGGATTGACACACACACACACATACACACACACACACAGAAAGAGAGAGAGAGGTAAGGAACGGATAATGAATAGGTGAGCTGAGGATGGAGGAAGGGGAGGGGTTAGCGTAGATTTAGGCCAGGGGGTGGCGGGAGGAGAGGATATGTTGGAGAGCAAGTTCCCACCTCCGTAGCTCTGAGGGACTGGTGTTTGTTGGTACTATCCAAATGGCACGTGTGGTGTAACATGTGCCCAGGTCCCTGGAGTTATGCTGGAGGGCATATTCTGCCACAGGATATTGAGTGTCCCCCAGGCGAACAGTCCGTCTGTGCCCATTCATCCGCTCAGCCAATTGGTTAGTAGTCATACCAACATAAAAGGCTGAACAGTGGACACATGTCAGCTGGTATATGACATGTGTTGTCTCACACGTGGCCCTGCCTTGAATCGGGTAGGTTTTTCTTGTGGTGGGGCTGGAGTATGTGGTAGTGGGAGGATGCATTGGACAGGTTTTGCAGCGGGATCGGTTGCAGGGGTAGGAACCATTAGGTAGGGAGGGTGGTTTTGGGATGTTGTAAGGTTGGACAAGGATGTTGCGGAGGTTGGGAGGACAGCGGAAGGCTACTCTGGGTGGTGTGGGAAGAACAGTTTGGAGTGATGGTCTCATCTCAGGGCATGACTTGAAAAAGTCATAGCCCTGTTTGAGGAATTTGTTGAGGCATTCCAGGCCAGGATGGTACTGGGTGACTAAGGGGGTGCTTCTGGGTGGTCTGGGGTTAGGAACATTGTTTTTGGAGGGAGAGAAATGGACAGCTCGGGAGATCTGTTTGTGGACGAGGTCTTTCGGGTAGATGCGGGAGAGGAAAGCATTGGATAGATTGTTGTTGTAGCTAGTGAGGGAGTCAGAACTGGAACAGATACGTTTCCCACGGATGCCCAGGCTGTAGCGAAAGGATCGTTTAATATGGAAGGGATGGCAGCTCCTTGATGTTGACCTTCACCTTGCTGATTCTCACATCCACACCTCAGTCCATATTAAACCCACTAACAAACAACAGTACCTCCACTTTGACAGCTGCCATCCCTTCCATATTAAACGATCCCTTCCCTACAGCTTGGGCATCCGTGGGAAACGTATCTGTTCCAGTTCCGACTCCCTCACCAGCTACAACAACAACCTATCCGATGCTTTCCTCTCCCGCAACTACCCGAAAGACCTCATCCACAAACAGATCTCCCGAGCTGTCTATTTGGATAGTACCAACAAACACCAGTCCCTCAGAGCTACAGAGGTGGGAACTTGCCCTCCAACATATCCTCTTCTCCCGCCACCCCCTGGCCTAAATCTACGCTAACCCCTCCCCTTCCTCCATCCTCAGCTCACCTATTCATTATCCGTTCCTTACCTCTCTCTCTGTGTGTGTGTGGGTGTGTGTGTGTGTGTGTGTGTGTGTGTGTGTGTGTCAATCCATATTTCCCTGTTAATGGAAAAGGCTTTAGACACCCCACCCTGCCCCTCCTACACCCCTCAGCATCATTCATTTCACTCATCTTCTCTTCTCTTTACTACTTGATCTTTCCTCTTTGGTTATATTTATCCTCTCTGGCTTGGCTCAGTGCATACATGCAGTATCTCTGACGTCCACACTCCTGAAACACCACCTTCATGACCTAGGTCGTGAACGACCTTTCCCTTCTGTTCCCATACTTTCTTCTTCCCTTCTCTCCCACCTGACGAAGGAACTGTGTTCTGAAAGCTTGCCCTTTTTTGTCCCCTTTTTTTCTGATTCTTCATTTGTGTTACTGTCGGCGGTACAGCACAATGGTAAGTACTGGCCAGCCAGTCTATCTCGTTTTTAACAATATTTATCATCTCTGAGGAGAATTTTCATCATTAACCAACTAGAAATTTTGTCTAACTCATTCTGTATGCTATTACAGTCAGTTAAAAATGACACCCTCCCATACACCACAGCATAATCAGCAAACAGCCACAAATTACAAGTTACTCTGTCCATCAGATCATTTATATAGATAGATAATAATAGCAGTCCTATCACACTCCCCTGGGGCACGCCTGATGATACACTCGTCTCTGATGAACACTCGCCGTACTGCGTTCTATTACTTAGGAAGTCTTCCAGCCAGTCACAAATTTGTGAACCTATTCCATAAGCTTGTATCTTCGTTAGAAGTCTGTAGTGTGACACCACATCAAACACCTTTCTAAAGTCGAGAAAAACACAATCCGCCTGTTGTCCTTCATCCATGGTTCGCAAGATGTCATGTGAGAAAAGGGCAAGCTGAGTTTCACATGAACAATGTTTCCTAAATCTGTGGTGATTCATAGAAAGTAGCTTTTCAGTTTCAAGGAAATTTACTATATTCGAACAGAGAATATGCTCCAAAATTCTACAGGAAACTAATGTTATCGATATTGGCCTGTAATTGTGTTGGTCAGTTCTCTTTCCTTTCTTATAAACGGGAGTCACCTGCGCTTTTTTCCAATCACTTGGAACTTTGCGCTGAATTAAAGATTCATGATAAATGCAAGCTAAGTAGGGGGCCAATGCCGCAGAATACTCTTTGTAAAACCGAACTGGTATTCCATCCGGACCAGCAGACTTTTTCATATTTAGCTCTCTCAGCTGCTTCTCTACACCGGAAATACCTATTACTATATCCTCCATTTCAGAATTGGTATGTTGATCAAATGACGGTACATTTGTGCGATCCTCCTGTGTGAAAGATTTTATAAAGATTGAATTTAGAACTTCAGCTTTCCGTTTGCTTTCTTCTATTACTGCCCCAGAATGATCGAGTGACTGGATAGTGGGCTTTGACCCGCTTATCAATTTTACATAGGACCAGAACGTTTTTGGGGTCTCGGAAAAATCTTTTGGTAAGGTATGGCTGTGGTAATTATTGTATGCTTCATGCATCAATCTTTTTATAGACGCACGAATCTCTACTAACTATTGCCTGTCATCATTTGCGTGTGCTTTTTTTAATCGAGAGTGCAACAGTCTTTGATTTCTAAGGAGCTTTCTAACATTTTTATTGTTATGGTGGATCTTCCTCTACATCCATAGTCCCGGAATTAAACAATGTCCATTCATTTTCTAAGCGTGATCCTAAAATTGCTTATTGGCTCTTCCCAACAAAAGCACACTCCTAGACTTCTTGATTGGTTTATGAACTTTGGTCACCATCGACGCTATGACGATATGATGATCACTAACACCTGTCTCTACACAGACATCATTAATAAGGTCAGGCCTGTTTGTAGCTATAAGGTCTAAAATAATTCCATTGCACGTGGGTTACCGGTTTAACTGCTCAAGACCGTTTTCAGAGAATGTGTCCAAAAGTATCTCGCAAGACTGCTTGTCTGTACCGCCTGAAATGTAACTAGAGAGGTCCCAATCTATACTCTTATGGTTGAAGTCTCATCCAACTAATATTGCATGGCCAAGATACCTACGCACTACCTGGTGCAGGTTTTCTTTGAATTAAATTGCTACAGCAGCGCTGGAGGGCCAGTAAAAACACCCAACTATTAACTTTACTTCTTTTAGACCTGTTATACGTGCCCAGATAACTTCACAGTTACTTTCAACCAAGATCTCAGTAAAAACAATATCTTTGTCCACAGAGATGAACACTCCTACTCCAGTTGTATCTGATCTATATTTCTGATATACATTCCACGCCTCGCTAAATATTTCTGAACTTGCCACATTATGATTTAGCCTGCTTTCAGTGCCTAAAACTATCTGAGCACAATAATTTCTGTGCAGTGCGGCAAATTCACAAACTTTGTTTCTAATACTTTGTAAGTTCGCAGCTAATATTTTGATATTCGAGTTTTTGAGCCGAATGTGGCCTGAATTCGTTATTTGAATGTTGACAGGAGAGTGCTCATCAGAGTTAGCGCCTAGCCTAAAAAAAAACCCCATGTGTACTCCACAAGTACTCTGCTACCCGAGTAGCCACTTCCTTAGTGTAGTGCACCCCTGATCTATCTAGGGGCACCCTACAGTTCCCCACCCGATAACACAGATCCAGAAGTCTGAAGCCATGACTGTCACAGAGTTGGGGAAGCCTCTGGTTCATA
Organism: Locusta migratoria; assembly: GCA_026315105.1. NCBI lineage: Eukaryota > Metazoa > Arthropoda > Insecta > Orthoptera > Acrididae > Locusta > Locusta migratoria. The sequence goes on along the minus strand of CM048747.1, from coordinate 280,426,223 downwards.
TCCTCCACTCGGCTCCAAACCAAAGGACCCCGATCAACCGTGGAACAACGCTACAAATTGACAGCTCTGCTTACACCCCGCGTGCGAGGGCAGCAGCCTTCACCAATTCCGCCAGCCGACCATAGGACCTGATGATATCCACAGAACCCAAGCGACAAGCGTCATTGGTGCTGATGTGAGCCACAACTTGCAGTCGACCGCACCTGGCACCCTCAATAGCTGCCGACAAGGTCGCCTCCACATCTCAGTCTAGGCTCCCTGGCAGACATACCGAGTGCACGTTGGACTTCTTTCCGGATCTAGACCTATCTGCCTAAGGGGCTCCATCACATGCCTAACATTGCAGTTCCCAATAACTAATAATCCCCTCCCCCTGTGCACCTGATCGGACCCTGCTGAAGGAGTGGCCACACGTCCACTTACAAGACGAATGGGCATGGATGGACTTCCAGCCTCCACAACGGCCTTCTGCCTTGAGCGACGTGAATGCTGTTCAACCTGCCGCCCCCCTTGTGGAGAGGGCAGTCCAACCACGTCCGGTACACCTGAAAGTGCCTCGGTAGCAGGGACAGAGAGTGCAGCATGAGACAACTGAGGTGTCCCACTCGACACACTAGACACAAGTTGTCAAAGTGCCAGACGTTGAGAAGTAGCCTGCACTACCCTCACTGATCCTTGGATGAACATACAAGTGCCCTAACCCTTGTCACTTTGTTCCATACCAGCAAGGAAACTGTCTTCACCAAGCCTGGACATGTCTGTTTCCTCCTCCATGAAAGGAATGGAAATCAACAGATAACGTACTCCCTTATGGGCAGAGCACCTGCTTCCCAAAGGGAAAAGGATGCTACAAAGCTTGATCATTGAGGATGCAGACTAGTTCAAATCTCAATGACAATACTGAATTTGTTCACCAACACCACGGAAGAAAACAGGAATAGGAAAGACCAGGTGTTGAACTAAGCTAAAATAGGTAGAGCACAGAACAGTGACTGGCTGATCACAAACAATTACAGGATGAGCCAGTCACTCTGCTCAGACTAAAAACTTGGAGGTGAAAAACAGGGTACAAGTAAGAGAGGCAACAGATTAAAATGTGAGGTTGGTGACCTGAGATACCAGTCAAACAAGTCCACCACTAAATAGAACGATAAAATCCAGCTGCATGAATAAAACCTAAAACACGGTCAGCCACTGAGGCATTGTCAGCTAAAATCAAGGCAGGTGCAGTAGGTAGGTTAAAAGACTGCCGCAAGGTGGCTAAAAGCGGACAGTCCGACACGATGTGGACCACTGTCAACAAATTGCCACAACGGCAATTCGGTGGGTCCTCTTGACATAAAAGGTGGCCATGCTTCAACCACGTATGGCCAATACGTAAGCGACACAGAACAACAGAGTCCCTACGGGAAGGCCTGACGGAGGACTTCCAGGCAGCCCTAGAGGTCTTGATTGCACGGAGCGTGTTGGACATGCTCAGTGTTGCCCATTGTGTATTCCAAGCCTCAAACACCTTGTGGTGCAAATCCAATTGGATATCCCATTCTGGGATACCAATATCCAGGGGAGGAACGGTGGTGGCCAGCTCAGCCAGCTGATCGACACGCTCATTTCCCGGAATCCAATGTGGCCGGGGGTCCAAATGAAGTCCATCGAACAGCCAGACTTGCCAAGTGAAGCTATGGAATTGTGAATGTATTGCACCAATGGATGGGAAGAGAAATACTTGTCAAAGGCTTGGAGGCCACTAAGGAAGTCGCTGCACATGATATACGAGTTACAGGGAGCATGTTTTTAGACGGTCAAGAGCACGAGATATGGCGATCAGTTCAGCAGTGAAAATGCTACAGACAGGTGTCGGGGACCATTCTGTGTGGTCACCGTGAACAAAGGTGTAACCGAGTCTGCCATCTACTAGCGAGCCATTAGTATAGATTACTTCTGCATCGTGGAAAGTATCAAAAAGGGTCAGAAACTTGTGACGGAGTGTCAGTGGTGAAACTAACGCCTTTGGATTGCAGGAAAATTGCAGGTGGAGCTTCAAAAGGGGGGATGGGCCAAGGAGGGGTACAGGATGGTGCAGTGTTCCTGGTAAGTCAGAAGTTGTGATGGCCATGTTGCTGCAATAGACTTCTTCTTCTGGAACACAGCACCCCAATTATGACATAGTTAGCTATGTAAACAACACATTTCTTCAAATTAACTTCAGCGATCCTTTCTTCTTCAGTAGTTTATAATTGGGTAAAGATTTGAGTTGCAGTTATCCCTTAGAATTAAGGCTATGACTTAGTTCCATAGCAGGGAGGGAACACACTGAGTGAGAAAACACTTTGACAAAATAAAAAAACCACAAGATGATTAACTTTTACGAACATCTTGCATCATGCCCAGTAGGCTAAGATTACAAGTGATATTTACTAGATCAGGCCTCAAGAGGAACTAATAACACATATAAAGTCCCATGCCAACAGCGTTTCTTTGGACTCTCACTATTCTTTGCTATGTTGCACAACGGCCTCTTCTTCAACCACTATGACTGTCTTTGGACTGCCTCACCTGCTTGTTCTCGCGTACCTGTGCACACTAGCGCATGGCACACAATAAAACCCTTAAAACATCTCATTATCTGTATGTGGTGAATCCACACATTTTGTGGCGGGATAATCCCACAGTGTACAGCTAAATTAGCTGTTACACTACAATGGGCAGGAGAAAGTGGCAGGGAGAGGTAGGGACTGAAGTGAGGAAGGAGTGTACAAACCTGGATCATGATGAGAAGACCTGATCTAGGTTGAGATGTTGGAGGACAGGTAACAGTCGGAACAAAAGCCTGCGATTTGGATGGTGTGGCATGGCGTACTCAAGCAACATAACTAATAAAAAGCTACTGCCAGTTTAAGTGTAATGGGGGCTCCCTGCTTCGGCAAGAAGACTTGGCACAGGGCTTGTGCGGAAAGACCCGGCCGCCAGCCAGATACCAGTATGGTGGATGGGATCAAGGATCCACAATGCTGATGGTGCTGCTGAGTCATATACAAGGCTCCTGTAATCAAGCCTTGATTGCATCAAGGACTTGTATAGCTGCAGGAGAGTGGAACGGGCAGTGCCCCAAGCAGTATGGCTCAACCAGCAGAGAATGTCGAGATGCCGCCAGCATTTTTGTCGCAGCTGATGCAGATGGGGCCCCCAAGTAAGTCTGTTGTTGAAACCGATGCTTCTCTTCAACGAGGAGCAATTCACCACCCAGTTATAGCTCGGGATCTATGTGAACTGCCCGGCAAGGCGACAGCAGTGCATCACGCAGGTTTTATGCACGGAAAACTGAAAACTATGGGCAGAGACCCATGATTCGGCTTTTCGGATGGCTCCCTGTAGCTGCTGCTCAGTGATGCTAATACTACCAGAACTAAAATAGAGACAAAAGTCATCAGCAAACAAGCTGGAACAGACAAATGACCTAAAAGCCATGGCAAGCCCATTTATGGTGACTAAAAATAGAGGGACACTGAGAATGGAGCCCTGTGGGACACCATTCTCTTGAATGTGTGATGAACTGAGAGTGGCACCCAACCAAACCCTAAATGAGCAGTAAGAGAGAAAATTCCTTATAAAGACTGGAGTGGGCCCCCTAAGCCCCAGGCATACAATGTAGCGTAGTATGTGGTGGCACCAGGTTGTGTTGTACGCTTTCCAGAGATCGAAAAATACAACAACAAAGTGTTCATGTCGGGTAAAAGCTGTACGTATAGCCGACTCCAATGACACAAGATTGTCAATTGTGGAGCGGCCCTGACAGAAGCCCCCTTGTTGTGCAACCAAGAGCCCCCGGTCTTCCACATAAGGCGCCGACTCACCATACATTCAATGAGTTTCCATAGAATGTTGGTGAGGCTGATCAGACGGTAACTATCAGCCACCTGTAGGTCAGCACTAGGTTTTATCACTGGGATGATGGTGCTTTCCTGCCATTGTGAGGTGAAAACACCTTCTGCCTAAAGATGGTTAAACAAGGTGGACAGTTGGTTTTCAATGTCCACAGGAAGATGTGTGAGGAACTGGTTGTGGATACGATCTGGTTCTTGACAGGTATTGGGGCATGCACAAGGACACATTGAAACTCCCACTCACTAAAGGGTGCATTGTATGGCTCCTGGTGATGTGTGTGAAATGACAGTGGCTTCCGCTCAACTCGTTCTTTTAGGTTGCAGAAAACTGCACTGTAAGCTTCAATTGAACAGATGCATGCATAATACTGTGCCATATGCTTGTCGACAGCAATTGGGTCTGTGCAGATAATACCCTGTAAGTGAAGACAGGTGATTCCTGCTGGTGGGTGCTACACGAAAAGGCAATGAACTTGGGTCCACACCTGAGAAGGGGAGGCACAAGATCCAATAGAGGCGATGTACCACTCCCAACAATCCTGCTTACTTTGCCGGATAAGCTGTTGAGCTCGGGCCCGGAGCCATTTAAAGGCAATCAGGTGATCTATGGTGGGATGATGCCGGTGACACTGGAGTGCACTGTGACGATCCCAAATGGCTTCAGCGATCTCTTGTGACCACCAAGGCACAGATTTGCACTGAGGGGAGCATGTGGCAGTTGGAACAGTGGGCTCAGCGGTGGAAACTATGGTGGCAGTGACCTGTTGGACCACAACATCCACATCGGCTGCCAGTTGGGTAGGAATGACAACTGCAGAGGTGTAACGCTGCCAATCAGCCATATGAAGGGACTATCGTGGCAGGCGTTCTGCCAGTTGAGACTGTGGGAGCGACAAAATTATAGGAAAATGGTCGTTCCCACAAAGGTTATCATGGGCCCTCCAAGTGAGGTGTGGAAGAAGGATCGGACTGCAGACCGACAGGTCTAAGGCTGAAAACATGCCATGTGCAACACTGAAGTGTGTAGGGGCCGCAATATTTAGAAGGCAGATGTCTTGCTGAGCAAGAAGGGTTTCAACATCCCTACCATGACGAGTTGTCTCCATTCCACACCATAAAAGGGTGATGGGCGTTAAATGCCCCCAAAGAAGAAACAGTGGGAAGAGTTGCGTGACCAGGGCAGCAAGATGAGCGGGCGAAACATCCCTGTCTGGAGGAAGGTATACTGAACAAACAGTAAATTCTTGCATGGCCAGAAGGTGAACAGCAATGGCCTCAAGAGGTGTGTGGAGAGGCACAGCAATACTGGGGATAATGGCAAGGATCTACAGACAGCACCAGAGGCTCTGTCACAGTTGGCACAGTTGCTGAAGTAGCCCCGATAGCCATGAAGTGCTGGGCTGCAGGGCCATACACAGCAAGGGGAAATGGCGGAACAACTGTTGCAACTCAGCTCGGCGGTTGAAGAAACTGCTGCAATTCCACTGTGGAATTTCATTTTTCCTTTGCTGAAAAGCCATGGTGGGTGAGAAAGATGTCACGTTGATCACCGGATGCCAGTGTGTTGTCGACATTGTTGAGAACTGTTGGTTCTAGAGATCTGTTGAGGGTGAGATCCTCGGGAGAAGCAAGGATCTTCACCTCATCTTCAGAGGTAGAGGCAGAGGTAGCAGGAGGTGGCTTTGGAGCCACTGAAATCTCTTCCACCTTATTTTTCTTTTCCTTCTTTCTCACTGCCCTTTGGGTTTTAAGGGCTGAGAGGACTTCTCAGGAGTGGTCATAGGGCTCGACAAAGAGCGGGAAGCCCTTTGAGAAGGAAAGTGCAGCTCCTGCAGCCTCTGGCTGGAATTCGTTAGACCACTCATGGAAGCCTTGGAAGAGAGTGCTCCAAGGGACCCCTTCCTGTCGAGCGGTGCCAGGGAAGCCTGCTGCTTCTCCAGCTGGGTAACAGGAACTGAAGTCCTCGATAGTGGAGATTAAATATGCCCCACAAGTGGTGTTGGGGGAGCAACAGAAAGTTGGGGCCTCCCACCAAGCAAGGGGACAGTCGAAGGTTGATGGGCCATTGGAGCTGTCATCAAGGTCACATTTCATGTCATAGATGCAAAAGATGTCGCCATACTAACAGGGTGGAGCCACTCGTATTTTTTCCTCGCCTCCATGCAGGTCAAACAGTCCAGGGTCTTAATCTCCATGATCTTGCGTTCTGTCTGCAAAACAGCACAGTCTAGAGAGCAAGGTGGATGCTGTAGTTGACAATTCAGGCATACAGGAGGAGGCTACAAGGAGCGTCCGGGTGTGATGGACGCCTGCACTCGCTGCATGTGGAGCTGGAAGTACAGTGGGAGGACATATGCCCGAACTTCCAGCACCGAAAACATTGCAAGGGAGAGGGACATCGAACTGGTAATGATCTTGACCTTCTCAGGCAGTGTGTTGCCTTCTAAGGTCAGGATGAAAGCACCAGTGACAACAATGGGATTGTTTGGTTCCCTTTTTACATGCCATACGAAGTGAACACCACGTCGCTGTAAGTTGGTGCACAACTCTTTGTCGGACTGTGACAAGAGATCTTGATGGTAAATAAGACACTGGACCATGTTCAACGTCTTATGCAGGGTGAAACTGACAGAGACATAATCCAGCTTGTCACAGGCACGTAATGCATTCTACTGGGCAGGGGATGCTGTTTGGATCAATACAGATCCGTTCCGCATTTTAGAAAAAGATGCCACCTCACCAAACTTGTCCTCTATGTTGTCCATGAAGAACTGTGGCTTGGTGGACATAAATGATTCTCCATCAGACTGGGAACACACTAGATATTGGTGCGAATATGGCTCGGATCTTAGGAAGGCCCTACGTGCCTCCCATGGTGTACCAAAGGATGGGAATGACCTTGGTTCATATGACATCGCATTAAACTCCATTTTTCCCCTCTTAGAGATGCCGGTTCTAGATCCGGCAATGCAGTTATTTGCTCATTTCATCCTGTTTCCATGAGCAGTTAGGGAACTATACGTCCGCCCAGGCAGAGCCCCACTTATCTGGGCAAGCCTTGTACAACTGTGGTGCGGCAGGTTCCTCAGAGGTTGCTTGCTAGCGACTGTTTATCATCAACAGCCATGCATCTCCTTGGCGTGTAGCACACCTTGAGGTTGAAGGGTTTTTACAGAGGTTTGTACCGTCCTCGCAGCCTGGGTAATTAAGCCAAGATCCCTGGGCTCTGAAACATACAATGTTCCACTGTCGCACCGAATGATGGTCGTTGAAGAATGCACAGAGCTTACGGTGTGACAGACTGTTGGCCCGACACAGTTCACGGCTCAGGACCCTGGGTTCCCCAAGCCCATACTCAGCAAATTAATGCTGAGCCCCTGAGGGAAGGGTTGTTGCCTTTCCGCAATGTTGTTCAATCTGTACATTGAGCAAACAGTGAGGAATGTAAGAATAAATTTGGAGAAAGAATTAAAGTTCAGGGAGAAAAAAAAAGACTTTCAGTTTGCTAATGACATAGTAATGCTGTCAGAGACAACAAAGGACCTGGAAGAGCAATTAAACGGAATGGATAATGTCTTGAAAGGAAGGTATAAGATGAACATGGAATATAGTGTCAGAAAATCAGGCGATGCTGAAGGAATTAGATTAGGTAATGAGACAATAAAATTAGTAAGATGAACATGGAATATAGTGTCAGAAAATCAGGCGATGCTGAAGGAATTAGATTAGGTAATGAAACAATAAAATTAGTAGATGAGTTTTGTTATTTGGGTAGCAAGATAATTTATAATGGCCAAAGTAAAGAAGATATAAAATGTAGAATGGCTACTGGAAGAAAAGCGTTCTGGAGAAGTGAAATTTGTTGACATCCAATATTAGTTTAAATGTTAGGAAATCATTTCTGAAAGTATTTGTCTGAAGTGTAGTATTGTAAGGGAGTGAAACATGAACAATAAGGAGTTCAAACAAAAATATACTAGAAGCTTTCGAAATTTGGTGCTACAGCAAATGGTGAAGATTATATGGGTAGATTGCGTAACTAATGCTTAACAGAATTGGAAAGAAAAGGCGTTTTCGACATATCCTGACTAAGAGAAGGTAAAGGTTGGTTGGACACATTCCAAGACTTCAAGGAATTGTCAACTTATCGCTAGAAGGAATTTGGGGGGGGGGGGGGGGGAAATCATAGAGGGAGACCAAGGGACGAACACAGTAAGCAGATTCAAAAGGATGTAGGTTGCTGCACGTATTCTTAGATGAAGAGGCTTGTACAGGACAGGGAGCATGGAGAGCTGCATAAAACCAGTCTGCAGACTGAAGACCACAGCAACAACATGGGAGGATGTAGGTCAGCATGCCACACTCCCTGGCTGTTGTTTCTTTTCAATTTAATGTTTTGTACCTTACCTTGGAACCACTACTTCTTACTCAAATTGCTCCTCAATTGGCATCACAAGGCTGAATTTACCCCCTTCCAGATCAAGGAAAAACCCCTGGCTATAGCCACTAAGCCTGAGTTCTCGATTTAGCATATGACTGTTAAGATACATAATTATTGACTTCCCTTTCATCCTATATGCTCCTCTCCCTTTCTTATTCTATGGCACTGTATGACTTTTGTATGTAATTCCTAACCAGTTTTATACATCACTGAACATTAATCTTAATTGACAGGTAAATAAACCCCTCAAGTTGAAATAGTGTGTGTTGTCATATATTTGTGTGTGTGTGTGTGTGTGTGTGTGTGTGTGTGTGTGTGTGTGTGTGTGCATGCGTGTGCGTGCGTGTGCGTGCATGTATGTGTGTGCATGCAAACACCTACCTGAAGACTATAATATAAGTCTTTAGTTTCTAACAATGTACTTGCAATCAAGCAACAAAATGAATGTATAGCTAAAAGATTCATACTACAGGCAATTTTATTTCCAGATTGGTATCAACTATCAGCCTCCAACAGCAGTTCCAGGAGCAGATCTTGCACAAGTTCAAAGAGCTGTCTCTCTGCTCAGTAATACAACTGCTATAGCAGAAGCTTGGGCAAAGTTGAATCACAAATTTGATTTGATGTACAACAGACGTGCTTTTGTTCACTGGTATGTTGCAGAAGGCATGGAAGAAGGTGAATTTGGTGAAGCACGTGAAGATCTAGCAGCGCTTGAAAGAGATTATGCAGAAGTGGCTATTGATTCATCTGATATGTTAGAAGAATTTTAGCTAAAGTGTATTGAAATGTAGTTTGTATTGTGATGAGCCCCATGGTATTCAAGTCTTATTTTCTACAATCTTTCCTCAATCTTCAAATGACTGTGTGCAAAATTAGAATGTTATCTGAGGATAGGATTCTTACACAACCATATGCTTTTGTGGACTCTGTCAATAAATTTTGGGAAAATTTATAGTTCTTCAGATTAGTATACTGAAAACATACCAGTAAAACTTATGTTATCTTCTGTCAAAAAAGTGACAGAAAAAATGTTGGGATAAATAGGTATTAAGAATGTCTATAAGGAATGAAGATTTTAAAACTTCAATATAGTAATGACAACTGTCTGAGTTTTATAACAGTGTTTAACTCAGGTAGTGAGGAACTATTTTTGGTTTAAATTTTTAATCAGAAGCTATTAATTACCTTCATATGATTTCACAAGATTATTATAAGTGATTTTTTTCACAATCACGCCATTATTTTTGCAATACTGCCCTTCTTTCTGGAAGGACATCAAAATGAATGTTTTAGAATTTTAATCTGATGAATCATTAGTATTAAAATATCATTTAAGATGAAATATATACATATAACTGTCACAAAAATTAAAGAATGTTCAAGAAATACAAACCCAACTACAAGGAAATCTTTAATATCTTTTATTATGAGCCTCTACTCTGCAGCCGTATCCAGCCACTTTTCAATCAGACATCTTATCAATGTTTTGATGCCCAAAGCCAGTGAATGGTGTCACACGAAAAACAGTGTCTTGTAAGCTTTTTTATATCTTATCCAGGTCTATTCAGCACAAAGAGTCCATGCGTCCCTTCTCACTTCTTTAACTCTTTATTAATTCTTATGTTACATTTTTCATGTAGATAATCCAATGATGCCCTACTGTTCTACATCTACATAAATATTCTGCAAGTCACATTGAAGTGCATAGCAGAGGATTCATTGTACCTCTTTCCATTCTCTTACAGCTCATGGGAAAAAAGGAATACCTAAATCTTTCAGTTTTCAATCTGATTTCTCTTATATTATTCTGAAGATCATGTCTCCCTATGCAGGTATGTGCTAACAAATTATGTTTGCATTTGAAAGAAAAAGTTGGTGAAAGAAATTTCACAAAGATCTCGTTGCAACAAATAAGGCCTTTCTTTTAATTGTTTCCATCCTAAACCATAAATCATTTCTGTGACACTCTCTCTTCTATATTGTGATAATACAAAACAGGCTGCCCTTCTCTGAACTTTCTCTAAATTGACTATCAGTCCCACTGTGTGGGATCCCACAATATGCAGCATTACTCCAAAATAGGATGTATAAGTGTGGCATAGGCAGTTTCTTTAGTAGAACTGTTGCATCTTCTGTGTGTTCTGCCAATGAAAGGTAGTCTTTGGTTCACCTTCCCTACTATATTTTCTGTGTGTTCTTTCCAGTTTAAGTTGTTTGTAACTGTTACTTTTAGGTATTTAGTTGAATTTATTGCCTGTAGCTTTGACTGATTTATCATGTAAATGTAGTTTAACAGATTTCTTTTAGTGGTCATATGAATGATTTCACACATATCATTATTAAGGGTCAATTGCCAAGTTTTGCACCATGATGATATCTAAATCATTTTGCAGTTGCTTTTAATCTTCTGGTAACTCTGTAGTTAAGGTGAAATGAGTCAATATTGGTCATGAACAAACAACTACTTTGCAACCAAAACAGATTTTGTTTGGAAGTAAAATTTCATTGGTTGCTGTATGAGCTGTTTGGAAAACACTTTACAAGCCCATATTGCTGTAATCATAACGTAACCAGGTAAATTTGTATTTGTAAATTAAGCATAAGTGAAGTAAGTTTTTCCTTTCCAACTTTTAACTTACTTTCATCAGTAAAAGCATAAATTTTAAATAAAATTTGCAACAGCATGGTAATCTCTGACTTGGCATAAATTATTTTCTCTTTAACCCAGATTGTGTTGACATCCTTCCAGAAGGATGAGAATGGCAACTTACTTTTTCATTTTTGTATTTAAGAATTCATTCACACTGTCATATTTTACTTGTTTGAATAGCCTTCTCTCATTGCAGATTAATTTCAGTTTATATTGTTGATTTAAAATGATCAAATAATAAAATTAAAAAAAGGAAACAGACATTGCCTTGATGTTAAAAGAACAAAACTGAGGTATTACAAGTAATCACAAAATAATTACATGTTTACAATTTGAAATCACAGGCAGTGTGAGTGGGCATGGACTATTGCTTTGCTGATTTGTAAAGGGAGTATGGGTAAGAAGTGACATAGGAAGCTAGTGTAGAGGGCAGGATGTCAGCTGAGCACTAGCTAGTTGAATAGAAAATGAAACCAGAAGAGATTAAATGTGTGAACACGAAAGGCGAGAAGATAATTAAGTAAACAAGTTCATATGCTGTGTATATAGGCACCTATAAACAAACAGAGGATGAAATATTGTGGTCTGCCTCATTTTTGGACATTCATTTTAATGGATAGCTGATTGGTGGTCATACAAATATAAAATGCTGTGCAGTGATTGTTATAAAGTTGGTGGATCACGTGGCTGCATTCACAGGTGATCCAGCCATAGAAGGAGGGAAGCCTGTGACAGGACTGGAATAAGAAGTGCTGGGTGGATTGGCTAGGTTTTGCAACAGGGTGTTCCACAAGGATATGATCTCTGTGGCAGGGGGCTGTGGTTGAGAGTAGCATGGGGATATTGTGGAAGTAGGATGGGTGGTGGAACACCTCTTTAAGATAGGTGAGCAGGATTCTAGGTTAGGATGTGTCTCATTTCAGGGCATGGTGACAGAAAATCAAAGCCTTAACAAAGAATGTGGATTCATTGCACAGTCCAAGGTACTCTTGGTTGACAAAGATAAGCACACTTTTGCAGGTTGTTATTGGGAAAGGGGAGTAGGGGGGAGAGCATTTGTCAATGAAGGCCTTTGTGAGGCCATCAGCATATGAAGCAAGGGAATTTTCATTGCTGTGTATACAATGTCCACAGGTGACTTGGCTGTAAGGGAGGGATTTTTTTGATGTTGAAGGGATGGCAACTGTCAAAATGTAGGTACTGTTGATCGTTAGTGTGTTTAATGTGGGAAGGAATGTGGATAGAGCTTTCAGTGAGCTGGAGGTTAATGCCCAGGAAAGTCACATGTTGGGTTGAGGAAGACCAGGTGAAGTGGATGGGTGAGGAGTGGAGGATCTGAAGGAAAGAAGATAGGGTGTCCTAGCCCTGAGCCTGAACTAGACCATAGGTTTGGGGTTTTGTGAATTAGGAACGTTTTCTCAAGATGGCCCATAAACAAGTTGCAATAGGAGGGTGTCAAGTAGGTGCTCTTGGCTGTGCTACAGATTACAATTACCATAGCTCTATTTATTGTTTCCAAGACATATTGAGACTAGGTATGTCTCTAGAACATATAATTTTTCAATTTCAGTATCACTTACACCTGAGAGGAATGCAGCACAATCTGTTTTTCATTCAATGCTAGGGTGCTTTTCTGATATTGGAGAGCCTCGGCAATTATGATACAAGTTAAAATGGGAACATCAGATAGTCTGTGGTGGAATTGGAGTTTGTATTGGGGAGAGAGACGTATTTGGGTATTCTGTGCAGCTGTGTTTGCCGACAAGTCAGGGCAGCACAGTCAGTAAGCACATCTGCCAAGTAAGCAGGAGGGCCCAGGTTTGAATCCTGGCTCTGGTTGAAATTTTAATTATGTAATACAGCTACATTCATAGAAAGTAGGTCTCTGTTTGGATAAAGTTGTTGAGGATTATGTGGAATGAGGCACCAGGTTTGGGTTCTGAGGAACGTTAGAAGAGGTGGCTTTCATGAGTAGCAAGGCCATGAATATGAGGGATGATGGTGTATAGGAAGGTGTGACTATGATGAGGAAGGATCCATAAGGTAAAGTGGAGAGTTGTTGAAAGAAGAGGTTGATGTCCTTGTGTGAGAGGACAGATGTCAGACAATTTGTTGAAGGTGTTGGTCAGTGAGAGCCGAAATCCTTTTAGTAGTGGCACAGTAACCAGCTGCAATTGGGTGTCCAGGATAGTTTGTGGATTTTGGGGGAAACCTGTCTTGATGGGTGTTGAGGAAGGAGAGAAGATGTCTGGGAGAAAGTTTCTGGGAAGGGCATAGGATTTGAAGGGACTGGAGATCATGTTGGATTTTTGGGATGGGGGTTATTCTGGTACAACTTGTAGGTGGAAGAGTCAGTAATTTGACAGAGGCTTTCTTATGTCAGAATTTTTTCTGAGAATGTGAATGGTTATCCTTTCTCCTTCTGAAAGGCTTGTTTTCTTAGGAAGAGACTTCATTAAAGATGGTAAGATGGTGAGGTTGATATGGAGGTGAGGAATTCCTGGAGGGTGACCAGTGGGAGGTTAGGTGGGAGTGCAGGGAGATCTAGGTTGCATGATGGTACGAACTGAGTGAGGCGGAGTTCATTGCTGGGACTGGGTTCACTTCAGACAGAGGAATTCTTAGCAAAGTAGTGTTTCCATCATAGCACTTGGGAAGAGGAGAGTACGTCTTTGTCATGTCCAAGATGGTTCAGTTGGGGTCTAGGGCTGAAGGTGATATCTTTGTATTTAACTGAAACTTTGGTTGAGGTTTCTGCTGGACAGGTTACCACATGTGACATACCTGGCCGTAGTTAATTGTTTCTTGATGCTCTTGTAGATTGTTGCTCTCAGTAGTGGCTGGCTGAAATTACATGGAGCAAAGTTAATCTACTACAAATAACATAGACAACACACAGATTTTCAGCTTTTTGACACTTCTAATGATTTGTAAGTACCCAGTTGCCCCAATTTCTGGCCAGCTTTCAAGTCTCATTAATTACAATTAATACGACCAGGTATGCACATTCCATACATCAATAGTACAAATTTACACAGTTCATGTGTGAAATACTGGAAGTCTGATGTGTACAGTTTGGCACAAATATGTATTCCAAACATTGAAGAACTTATGTTAAAATTGACATGGATTATGCCACAGATACATCATTTTACACGACTTAAAACAAGACTCTGAACTGTTGTGGATTGTGACTCAGGTCACAGACAAAACAATACTCATTTACATGGTGCAAATGCATCCTATTTATATCTTACAAACAATGATACTAGAAACTGCGTATTGTTGAGTTCATTACATTACTTATAATGGAAAAGTAAACAATTACGCAACTGGCTATAGTAAAAGATAGCATAAATAATACTGAGTGAATTGTAATACAAATCTCTGTTAAATTAATAGTATTTCATATTCAAATATAATTTAATAGGCTTGGCAACAATACTTTTGTAATTTATGGTAATTATACAGAAACTAATAAGGGCAAAACTTTCCTAACATTATTTGTGAAACACATACCTACTTTAATATTATGAGAAAAGAATTTACTTAGTTTTATCAGAAATAATAATTAGCATATTATCTGAAATATGCCTTTGGCACTAATTAATATTTGCTAATTAAAAAAACTTCTCCAGCACCAAATAATAGAAAATAACTTCAGCTAGATATGTTAGAAAAAAGAACAGCAAAAGTTTTGGAAAAGAAAATGATAATAGACTAATTACATTCATATCTATTGTTATGCAACAGTGGTATCAGGAGGTTCTGTATTACAAGCATATGGGAATAAATCCCAACATGCTTTGTATCCCACAGTGTTCTGGGGTTGATTTGGTTCTTGATGATGTGATTGTTAGAAGTTCGGAGGGTTGTGTCAAGTTCATTAAGTCAGCCAGGGACTGTCTTGAGTACTTGAGGGCTTCGTGAGGAGGAACACTGTGGGTATGATAGAAGTTGTATAGTGGTGCTTCAAAGCAGCAGTGGGACGTCTGCAGCTGGATAACTTATCTAGGTGATGTTAGGATAGCAGCGAATTACAGCAGAGACAAAAGGCTGGAAGAAGAACAAAAGAAAAAATCGCACTGACGTGTTTTACGGCCCACTTTAGATTTGTAGTTTTATCAGTTTTTGCAAACATTTTGGACCAAAATAATAATCTAAATAATAAAAAATTATGGTGATAAGTTTACAACTCTACTAGTGTGGTAATATCTATGCACCCAACACTTAATATTCTTCTTGGCCGTATTTTAACAAACAGCCAAAATTATATGATATTTGAGTTTAGCTTTGACAAACATACTCTGTTTTGAAGTTTTACCTCTTTGAACTATCATTTTAATATCTGTCCCATATTTTCGTTATAGTTTTCCATTAAAATATTATCACCTGTCTTGCCTTAGTAGTTCAAAGTTTATTTTCTTTGCCTGTACTGGTTACGAATGACTATAGCCTGAAACGAACTTAGCGTACATCTATAGCCTGGATGGAACACAGCGTACATTTAGCATCGTAAATCAGTCACATGACATACCTCGTCCCAAAATCTTGTTTGCGTACGCCATCTTGCTTTCTCTATTTGACGATTTTGTTATTATAACTCAAGCGTTGTCATTTCAAAGCAATGGCACACTGAAAATGATCAAAAACGCTTCGTTCTTAGGGCAATGAATTATAATCTAATGGCGGTTAGTTAGTTAACACCTGCCATCGATAGTTCGACAATCCCGGATTACTGTCGCAGCTGTTCGCCATATCGTAATAGGCGAGGAATTAGTTTGTGATGTATGAACATGTTACATGGTAGTTCAGAACTTTCTATGGCGAGGATGCTCAGTGCGCTCGGTCAGAGGGTTGCCAGCATGGTAGCTTGATGCCCTCTGTAATGAGAGAACTGAGTTATCCGAAACGATCAAAATAGGACAAAACAAACCAACGTCCATAAAGTACCCGCTGAAACTGACGAACCAATCAAAAAGAGAGAAAACAAAAGACGGTTCAACTAACACCATCTGAAGAGAAGGAATGTGCACTGCCGTGCCACATCACATTACACAGAGTAGGTCGTGATCGTGTAGCTTACTGGCTGGCCGCTGTGAGGCAGTGGGCTGTGCCCCATCATACAGCCAGTAAGCTAATCGCAAGATACTCTATGTGACATGACATGGTGCGGCAGTGCACAGGACTTGATTTCAGACGGTGTAGATTCAACGCCAATAAAAAATTGAGTAAAATTCTCAACGAACAACCCAAACAAATATGAACTAACGACCGCAGAGCATCAATTTCACTGAAGGAAAAAAAATACAGGGTGTTACAAAAAGGTACGGCTAAATTTTCAGGAAACATTCCTCACACACAAAGAAAATATGTTATGTGAACATGTGCCCGGAAATGCTTAATTTCCGTGTTAGAGCTCATTTTAGTATGGATGAGGCTTCATTCCAACGTGATCAAATTGTAAATTTTCACAATCAACATATGTGGGCTGACAAGAATCCGCACACAATTGTGCAATCACGCCATCAAAACAGATTTTCTGTGAACGTTTGGGCAGGAATTGTTGGTGATGTCTTGATTGGGCCTCATGTTCTTCCACCTACGCTCACTGGAGCACGATACCATTATTTCATATGGGATACTCTATCTGTGCTGCTGGAACATGTGCCTTTACAAGTACGACACAACATGTGGTTCATGCATGATGGAGCTCCTGCACATTTCAGTCAATGTGTTCGTACTCTTCTCAACAACAGATTCGGTCACCAATGGATTGGTAGAGGCGGACCAATTCCATGGCCTCCACACTCTCCTGACCTCAACCCTCTTGACTTTCATTTATGGGGGCATTTGAAAGCTCTTGTCTACGCAAACCCGGTACCAAATGTAGAGACTCTTCGTGCTCGTATTGTTGACGGCTGTGGTACAATACGCCATTCTCCAGGGCTGCATCAGCACATCAGGGATTCCATGCGACGGAGGGTGGATGCATGTATCCATGCCAACGGAGGACATTTTGTTGCAGAAGTTGGAACATTATGGAATACGGGGAGTAGCCCACAACTGGTTCACCTCTTACTTTAATAATAGACAACAGAAGGTAATTCTCCGCAATGTAGAAAATGGCTATGACGTGCAATCCCAATGGGGCACAATTAAGTATGGGGTGCCCCAGGGGTCTGTTTTGGGACCATTGCTGTTTCTTATTTATATAAATGATATGCCTTCGAGTATAACAGGTGATTGTAAAATATTTTTGTTTGCTGATGATACCAGCTTGGTAGTGAAGGATGTTGCTCGTAATATTGACACAATAACAAATAATGCAGTTCAAGAGATAAGTTCATGGCTTATAGAAAACAAGTTAATGTTAAATCACAGTAAAACTCAGTTTTTACAATTTCTAACACATAATTTGACGAAATCTGACATTATGATTACACATAATGGGCATGTGATAAGTGAGACTGAACAGTTCAAATTTCTAGGTGTTCATATAGACAGTAAGCTGTCATGGAAAGCCCATGTTCAGGATCTTGTTCCAAGGCTAAATTCTGCTATATTTACCATTAGAACAATATCTGAGATAAGTGATTTTTCAACACGAAAAGTAGTCTATTTCGCTTACTTTCACTCACTTATGACGTACGGCATTGTTTTTTGGGGTAACTCGCCTGATGCAAAAAGGATATTTCTGGCTCAAAAACGGGCGGTTCGAGCAATATCTGGTGTAAGTTCGCGAACGTCATGTCGACCCCTTTTCAGTAGTCTGGGAATTTTGACTCTGGCGTCACAATAGGTTTTTTCTTTAATGTCGTTTGTTGTTAATAATATTAGCTTATTCCCACGAGTTAGTAGCTTTCACTCGGTGAATACTAGACAGATGTCTAATCTACATTTGCACCACACCACCTTAACACTTGTGCAGAAAGGGGTGCAGTATTCTGCGGCATCCATTTTCAATAAGCTGCCACAAGAACTTAAGAATCTTAGCACTAATCCACATGCTTTCAAATCTAAATTGAAGAGTTACCTCGTGGCTCACTCCTTTTATTCTGTCGAGGAACTCCTAGAAAAGTTAAACAATTAAGCTAATTATTTTTTTCTTTATTGGTTCTTTTCACTTTGTCTTAAGATTGTCGTATGCAAAGGACTACTTAAAATTTTTCTATTACCATTATTGTGTAACAATTAATGTATTGACTTGTTCCATGACCATGGAGTCTTACTCCTGAAGTGGGTCCTATGGAACAGAAAAAAAATCTCCTGTAACAAAGTGTTTGAAGTCACGCTGGTACGTTCTGTTGCTGTGTGCTTCCATTCCATGATTAATGTGATTTGAAGAGAAGTAATAAAATGAGCTCTAACATGGAAATTAAGAGTTTCCAGACACATGTCCACATAACATATTTTCTTTCTTTGTGTGTGTGTGTGTGTGTGTGTGAGAGAGAGAGGAATGTTTCCTGAAAGTTTGGCTGTACCTTTTTGTAACACCCTGTGTGTGTCTAGGTGTGTTTGCGTTTGGATATGTGTGAGTGTGTGTATTTGTTTACCTTCCTTTTTTTACCCTAAGGTAAGTCCTTCCACTGCTGGGATTGGAACGACTCCTTTTCCACTTCCTTAAAACCCATATCCTTCCCCTTCTCCTCTCCTTTCTTCCACTTTTCCTGACGAAGCAACAAACTGTTACGAAAGCTTATATGTGTGTTTGTGTGTGATTTTATTTGTGCCTATTGACGAGCTGGTCTTTTTGGTAAGTCATCTGTTTTCTATATATATATTGCCGCGAGAGACCACGAACACTAACTGCCGGCGTGGCGCAGGAGATAGCGTCACGGACTGCAGAGCAGAAGGTCGCCGGTTCAATCCCGCCCACCGGCAAATATTTATTTCTTTGTAATTTACAATTCCAGAAGGTTCTACATCTTTCTTATGTTAACTGTTCTTCTAATTTCTGGTAAATTCTGTCTGTGTATAAATAGCAGAGCACTCTGCCTGAGAGGCAGTCAGTGCTGCGTGTATGTTGAGTTCGTAATAAACATGCTTTCAGTATAAGTGCTGAGTTTAGTTGCCTTCAAAGTCAAGCCTGCTTCCATCGCAACGCAACATTGATTGGTGGAGGCGCCGGGTATCGATCCCGGTACCTCTCACACGCCAAGCGAGAGCTCTACCATCTGAGCTACGCCCCCCAATGCCGCGAGAGACCACGAACACTAACTGCCGGCGTGGGCTGACAGAAAGAAGACGGCTTTTATTACACCTGACGGCCTCTATGAATTTAAAGTAATGCCATTTGGATTATGTAATGCTCCAGCCACATTCGAACGCATGATGGACAACTTGCTTCGACACCTTAAGTGGACGACGTGTCTCTGCTATTTAGATGACATTGTCGTTTTCTCGAAGACATTTGAAGAACATCTGAGTCGACTGTCAACTGTGTCGAAGTGTGTTCAGGCTGCAGGTCTCCGCCTCAATCCAAAGAAGTGCCTCTTTGTCACCAAAGAGATAAAAATCCTGGGGCACCTAGTCAACGGAGATGGTGTCCGTCCTGATCCAGATAAAGTAAGGGCAGTCACAGAATTTCCAACTCCTTAGCACATTCAGGATGTGAGAAGTTTTCTCGGGCTGTGCTCATACTACCGACGTTTCATAAAAGGATTTTGTAACAAGGCACATCCATTACAAGAACTTCTGCAGGGAGACGCCAAATTTTACTGGGATGAGACAAAAGAAAGAGCTTTCCGGGCACTTAAGGAGGCTCTAACTTCCGCACCAGTGCTAGCCTTGTACGACGAGAATGCAGAAATGGAACTTCACACAGACGCCAGTGGTTATGGGATTGGTGCAGTGCTTGTACACGTTCAGGAAGGTGCCGAAAAAGTGATAGCCTATGCGTCAAGAGTACTCTCAAAGTCCGAGATAAACTACTCTACAACTGAAAAAGAATGTCTCGCGGTTATCTGGGCTATCAACAAGTTCTGGCCATATTTATTCGGCAAACCATTCACCGTCGTGACAGATCACCATTCTTTGTGTTGGCTGACTAGCTTGAAGGATCCATCAGGTCGACTAGCAAGATGGGCAATAAGACTCCAAGACTACGATGTCACAGTGGTACTCAAGAAGGGGCGCAAACACAAGGATGCCGACTGCCTTTCGAGGAATCCATTAGTGGAACACAACAGCATTAATGAAATTTCGGCTCTCACTGAATTAGATGACATTACAGCTGAACAGAGAGAAGATCCAACACTATTAAAAATGATAGAGGCCTTGGAGAAAGGAGAACCGACCAATGGAGAGTTCCAACTTATAAACGGAACATTGTACAAGAGCAACTACGATCCACTGGGCCCCAAATGGCTACTTGTTGTTCCAGCTCATCTCCAGCCAGCTATTCTCAAATATTTTCATGATGCTCCAATATCCGGTCATCTGGGATTCGTGAAGACCCTAGACAGAATCATACGTAGGTATTACTCGAAAGGTCTCTACCGATCTGTCAAGCACTATGTGAGTCACTGTAAAGAGTGCCAGCGACGGAAGCATCTGCCGCAATTACCTCCAGGACATCTCGTACCGATTCCGCCGGCAGCAGCTCCATTCCACCGAGTTGGGATTGATCTTTTAGGGAGGTTCCCGAAGTCGACAACCGGTAACCGTTGGATAATAGTCTGCACTGACTACCTCACACTCTACGCTCTCACCAAACCTGTGCCGACTGCAGAAGCTCCAGAGATCGCAAAATTCCTTGTAGAAGACATTATTTTGAAGCATGGAGCACCACGTGTCATGATATCTGATCGTGAAAAAGTATTCCAGTCAAAACTAGTATCAGAGGTAAGGTCACGGTGCAACATTGTCCACAGAATGACAACTGCATACCATCCTCAGACAAATGGTCTTACGGAACGTTTTAACAAAACATTAGCCAACATGCTGTCGATGTACGTCGATGTTGAGCAGAAGGATTGGGATACAATTCTGCCAGTCGTGACATTTGCTTACAATACCGCAAGACAAGACACCACAGGCTTCACTCCGTTTTTCCTGCTCCATCATGGCCGCGAAGCTGAGACGACAATGGATACACTGTTCCCGTTCCAACCGGACGACACTCAGGATGACTATGTTAAACAGCTCATCACCAGAGTCGAAGAAGCAAGACAGCTGGCTCGCATACGGACACTGGACGCCCAGGAGGAGGACCGTCAGCGGTATAACGGCAAGCACCGACCTGTTGTGTACAGCCCAGGAGATCTGGTATGGATTTTTACCCCTGTACAGAAGGTTGGACTGTCAGAAAAGTTATTGAAGCGATACTTTGGTTCGTATCGTGTCATACGTCACCTGTCAGACATCACATACGAAGTTGAGGATTATGAGCCGTCGTCGAAACGTCAAAAACGAAGAGACATTGTTCACGTCCTGCGCATGAAGCCTTACTACGATCCTGAAGAGCAGGTAGATGACAATGGCTTCTTGTTCAAGGACTTTAAGGATGGTAATGTTCCTGATGAAGCCACGACAGGAACGTCTGGCGTCGATAATCGCGGAGAAGGGAAGGATTCTCTTGAACTGTCATACAGAGGACCCATGACACGGTCAAGATCCAGGACATTGCAGCTGGCTCCACAGGGATCATAACAGCGGGTCGCTGTTTCTCCAGGAGAGGGAGCAATGCCGCGAGAGACCACGAACACTAACTGCCGGCGTGGCGCAGGGGATAGCGTCACGGACTGCGGAGCAGAAGGTCGCCGGTTCAATCCCGCCCACCTGCAAATATTTATTTCTTTGTAATTTACAATTCCAGAAGGTTCTACATCTTTCTTATGTTCAGTTGTAAATACTACTTGTTTCTTATGTTAACTGTTCTTCTAATTTCTGGTATATTCTGTCTGTGTATAAATAGCAGAGCACTCTGCCTGAGAGGCAGTCAGTGCTGCGTGTATGTTGAGTTCGTAATAAACGTGCTTTCAGTATAAGTGCTGTGTTTAGTTGCCTTCGAAGTCAAGCCTGATTCCATTGCAATGCGACAATATTCTTTCCTCTCCCGGGATTGGAATGGCTCCTTACCCCTTCCTTAAAACCCTCATCATTTCCCTTTCCCTCTCCTTCCCTTCTGCCTGTAGAAGCAACTGGGTTGCGAAAGCTTGCGTTTGTGTGTGTATTTATTTATTTATTTGTGATGCTGTCACACCTGTGCTCCTTCGCCTGGTGAGTAATCTTTGTCTATTTTATATATATATATATATTACTCACCAGGTGAAGGAGCACAGGTGTGATAGTAGAACAAATAAATAGAACACACACACACACACACACACACACACACACACACACACACACACAAACCCAAGCTTTCGCAACCCAGTTGCTTCGTCAGGCAGAAGGGAAGGAGAGGGAAAAAGAAATGATGAGGGTTTTAAGGAAGGGGATAAGGAGCCATTCCAATCCTGGGAGAGGAAAGACTTACCTTGGGGGAAGAAAAGCAAGGTAAACAAATACACACACACCCACACTTTTACACAGACACAAACACACATCTCTTGCTTCCTAGAAGGTTATCGCACACTCTTGTTAACTGAACGCAACTGTATTCTGCACGATTCTGAGTTGTTCAAGGGTAACAGCACTTTCTCTGAAAAGAGCATTTGTTCTGTTTCGAGAACATGCCATGAAATACATAGCAACGAATTGTAAACATAGACTTCTTTAACACATGTACATAAACTGGGGAGGTACTGTTACAATGACTGTTCTAAATGACGTATTGATAGTACTAACTTTGTATGTACATTGAGCACTGGAGTTATGTGGAATTCAGTATTACCATACTTATTCTGTTTGTGATTTTAGCTGTAAAAGAGAATGTAATAACAGTTTGAAATAGAATATTTGCTCTTTATTTTAGCGCAGAACAGTGTAACTTGAACAACGTGATATCTGAACTACATCTACGTTAAAAGCGTCCATAGTAACCATGTCAAAGACAAACATTTTAGTAGATGCATTGATTCTAATTAATGACTTTCAATATATTCTACAAATAGTGAATAAACACTTAGAAAAAAAAATAAACAAGGTAATTTGTTGCAATGCATACACTTCCCTTCTGTTTGTTTAAGGAATTACACTTTCCACAGAAATCTGGGACTTCATTTGTATATGAAACTACATGTATCAGCACTTTGTGCAGAATGTTCATTATTACAGTATCCTCCCAGTTTACATGCATATGCTTCAGAAGACCATTGTTCAATTCGTTGTTACGTATTTAACGGAATGTTCACAAAATAGAACAAACACGCATTTGAGATGGAGCATTATTACATATGCACAACTCTTAAATATTCAAGAACATAGTTCTATTTAATTCCGAAACTCTTTCGAGGAAAAAAAAATTAGGTAGTGGCGGGTTCCAAACCACTGACTTTCAGCATCACAGTCCAACGCATTGCACACTATGTTACGGCTAACAATCAGAAATTATGTTCTTAAATCTCGTACTATTGATGGCCGTTGTTAACTGATACTAATACGGCATTTTTAGACTCTACATTATCATTCATCATACAAAGAATGACGTGTTTTTGTTAATTCTTCAGTGCACCATTGCTCTGAAATGACAATCTGTAAGTTACAATAAGAAAATCATCAAATACGCAATGCAAGATGGCATATGCCAGAGAGAGTTCTGAGCGAGGAATGTCATGTGACATCTCCGAACAGCTGGTTTACATTAATTCAATGGATTCCATTATTTTTGCAAATATCTCTCAAACGATACATGATATGGAGAAAAAAAAAAAAAAAAAAAAAAAAAAAAAAAAAAAAAAAACAACTTAGGGGAACAAAGTTGTAGAAAATTTCCTTTTCTACAAATTCAGTTATTCAATTTACGTGTCAGATGAACAGATTATTGGCAATTAAAATTACATTACAACTGCTTTTATTGGTATTACTAACTTATTTCTTGTCCGAAAGCTTTGAAAAAGCGAGGTTCTGGTCTCTGGTAATCAACAATGATGTCTGTAAAATTTGGTGCCGATCGGTTGAACGGTTCGACCTAAAAAGTGGGAACACACAGACAGACGTCGTCAAATCACCGTAATTTTTGCAATTATCTCTGCAACGATAACAAGATATGAAAAAAACATAATAGAGCAAATTTGTAGAAAAATTTCCCCTCTACCAATTAAGTTATTCAATTTCCGTGTCAGATGAACTGTTCGTTTGCAATTACAATTATATTACAAACGGCTTTTTCTGATATTATTACCATATTTTTTGTTCGAAAAATTTGAAAAAGAGAGTTCTGGTCTCTGGCAGCCTACAATTATGTCTGTAAAATTTGGTGCTGATGGGCTGAATGGTTCGTCTTAAAAACAGGGAACACGTTACGGACGGGCAGACAGACATCCTAAAATCGCTGATTTTTGTGCAAATATCTCTGAAACGATACGAGTTATGAAAAAAACATAAGAGAGGAAAGTTGTAGAGAATAGTCTCCTCTACAAAATCAGTTATTCAATTTTCATGTCAGATGAATGGTTAAGCCATTATTTTCATTTGAATTTAGAGCTGTCAAAAGACGATCGCAAAGCCCACTTTACTACTGTAATCTAAAGTGGGCCAAAATGTTCAAATGTTTGTTAAGCTTATTGGACTTAAGTGCGGGGTCATCAGTACCTAAACACACAAACTACTTATAAACTAACTTATACTAAAGACAACACAAACATCCATGCCCGAGGGTGGATTTGAACCTCCGACAGGGAACGACCACACGCATCAGAGCATAGCGCCTCAATGCACTCGGCCACTCTGCCTCGGCAGAGCATAAGACAGGAAAGTCACAAGTAAAGAACACTGAACAGGAGGTGTAACAACTGACATTAAACTATTAACTACTACAGCAAACAAAGCCACAGGATCCACTACAAGGGCTTTCCCATGCAGCAAGTGAGGACAACACAATGCTAACTGATTAGGCAGGTGTGGCCTTTTACAGGTTTTAAAAGAGGAATTAAAATGACCTTCCTCCATGAGTCACAGAACTGGCCTGATGCCCAGATGAAGTTGAAAAGGTTGAGGAGGGCTTTCTTGTTTTGCCTTGTAAGATGCCGTAGCATACTGTAGTGTATTCTAATATGACCTGGGGATATGTCATGAGCCACAGACACTAGATAATCTAGCTCCCACATGGAGGTGGTTTTAATCCCATGTATGGTGGACTTAAAGTTCATATTGCCCCTCTCAGCAGCTGTTCTGTGGCACTGGAAAGCTGGTCCTGAGTAGCATAACTATGGAGACGTGCCAATATACTCGAGTAATCCCTGCACCTCCAAATTTTGACGATGGAAAAAAAAAAAAAAAAAAAATAAATAAATAAAATTAAAAAAAGATTATGCGGATTTGTGTAGATGAGGATACCACCCGTCGGCTTTGAACAAGCATGTAAGGGCAGCCATCTTTGGATGCCACATCTGTTAAATTCCAAAATGACGCTTAAATATTGAAACAACAGATCGCAACCAGTGCGAGCAGCAATGTCGCGATACGATAAATCGTGATAGGCTACAATCCGACCTTTATCAAAGTTGGAGACATGATGGTATCCATTTCTCCTCCTTACATGAGGCATCACAACGACGTTTTAGCAGGTAATGCCGATCAACTGCTGTTTATGTGTGAGAAATCCGTTGGAAACTTTCCTCATGTCAGCACGTTGTAGGTGTCACCACTGGCGCCAACCTTGTGTGAATGCTCTGAAAAGCTAATCATTTGGATATCACGGCATCTTCTTCCTGTCTGTTAAATTTCGTGTCTGTAGCACGTCACCTTCATGGTGTAGAAATTTTAATGACCAGGAGTGTAAATTCTAATAATTCACGCACCCCAGTTTTTTGTTCATAAATTTAGAAAAAAATATGCGCAGATTGCTTGAGTATATACATTAAGTCATCATAGTCTGAGCAATGTTTTGCAGTCTAATCTGAAGAGTACCTTTTCCCATTACGGCAGTCACCGGACACCTCCCTCTTCAACCAGATATCCTCCTGATAGTCTCCAATACTTTTGAACTTCTTGTGTAATGATTAACAGAATCCAAGAACTGTTTCCATGATGGTGTTTTGCTCTCCCAAATAACATGCCAACATTCGGCTTTGAGATTGTCTGTGGTTGGACAGCAATTGTACTGACACAGAGCCGCCCGCCTGGTCCTGATAGCAGAACGACTTTATTCAGGGATGGGCTGCCTTTTCAGTCAACCTGAAGACTTTGGAATGGATTCATCAGCAGCATGGTGAATTGTTTGGGTGATATAAGCCAACCATTCATTGAAACTGAGCTGATGACGGACTCTATTCCATATTGTTGGTGGATCCAGACAGGGAAATGATCATTGCCATGAAGGTCATCAACCAATTCCCATTGAGTAGTAGGGGCAAGGGCTAGAGAGCAAGGTGTATGATCAATGACAGAACGAACCTATTCCAGTACGAAAGTTTGTGTGTTGCCCGATGTTTAGTAAATGTACGGATGACAAAGAGAAGCCGCTCAATTGCTCGACCCCTGAGGCAGGTAGTTGCAAAGCACCAAAGCAGATTATGTGCATTAAAATCACCACATAGTATGAAATGATGGGGGTGCTGTGTCAGGTCATGAGAGCTTCCTCAAGTGCATCATTTTAAGGACAGTCAATCGATAATGCATATGGACACACTGCAATTGCTTGTAAGCTGGACTGGAGGGAGAGTCAAGGGGAATGGTAGGCAGTATTGACAAAAAACTACCACTCACCCTTTACCTCTCTCACTAAGTTTGTTCTTTCTATACAAATCTTAACCATATATCTTAGGGTTGTAAGAAGGCTTAAAATTCGTCTCCGGGGTACACACACATATACATCAGTCTACCCTGAGTCATTAATAAGTTCTTCCACATGGGTCCTGAATCCCAATAAGTTCCACTGAAGTAAGGGAGCCATCTGTCTTGGACGTTGCACTTTCTCCATCTCTGCCGAGATGGGAACACTGACCTGGGTCAAGGTTCAGCCTTGGGATGAGATGTTTGCCAATTAAGGGATGTCCATCTCCAAAGATCTGGAGCAGAGTCAGAAGGGAGATTGGTTATAATGACCTCTCCGAGGTCTGAGGGTTTACTGGCAGTTTTAAACTGTGCCGGACTTTTTCCTGTTGCCTTTTTCTGCTTAGTAGTCTTTACAGTAGTGAAACCAACTTTAGAGGGGGCAATGCCGTCCTTTTGAATAGCCTCTGGCTCTGAAGGCAGGAACTGATCAGTGGCATCAACTGGGGACGATGCTGAAAGCCCTGTAATATTGACAACAGTAGCTTTTTCAGATAAATGTGGCACAGCTTCAGGCACTGTAACAACTGCAGCCTTACAGGTACACTCACAGGTCCAAGTGCTAGTACCAACAGTAGCAATGTAGTTTGGGTGGAGGCATCAACCTTGGAAACTGAATTTTGAACAGCAACAGCGAAAGTGGTGACAAAGGCAGGAGGCTGTACAGCAGCCTTAAATATCTTTTGACCATCACCATAGGAAATGTGCATTGTTGTCTTAATTTCCTGCAATCTCTTTTCTTACCAAGTGCACCTTTTTCCTACTCCAAACTGGGTGTTCTCCAGAGCAATTAACACACTTCAGAAGAGGTGAAAAAGTTACTCTCATATCACCATTTTTTTTATTTTTTTATTTATTTATTTATTATTATTATTATTATTATTATTATTATTTTTTTTTTTTTTTTTTTTTGCAATTCGCTTCTCCCTTGCAACCAAGGTGTGCCCAAAGTGCTGGTACT
This sequence comes from Locusta migratoria, assembly GCA_026315105.1. Classification (NCBI taxonomy): domain Eukaryota; kingdom Metazoa; phylum Arthropoda; class Insecta; order Orthoptera; family Acrididae; genus Locusta; species Locusta migratoria. Next base: position 280,398,405 of record CM048747.1, on the reverse strand, counting down.
TAAAGCAGTGCATTAGGTTTAGGACATAGGTCCATACATTTAACTGTAGGAAGCATGCCTTAATGTATAAAGAGAATTTTGGACTATCAAAGGGGAGTCACTGAAGTGTGCCCAGAGTTGACGGTGGTGGTGGTTATCAGTCCCCAGCTCAGGGACTCCAGGTTTGCCAAGTCCATACTCTTCAAGTTAATGCTAAGCCCCCTGAGGGGACATGTTTTTTAACTTTCTGTCCATAGTTTCAAAGTGTGTACAGTGTTTTCAGTCATAAAATGACCTTTCCTTCAATATACGATTAATGATGAAAAATCTCCTCAGAGATGATAAATATTGTTAAAAACGAGATAGAATGGCTGGCCAGTACTTACCATTGTGCTGTACCGCCGATAGTCACACAAATGAAGAATCAGAAAAAAAGGGGACAAAAAGGACAAGGACTCCTGAAACACCACCTTCATGACCTAGGTCGTGAACTACCTTTCCCTTCTGTTCCCATCCTTTCTTCTTCCCTTCTGTTCCACCTGACGAAGGAACTGTGTTCCGAAAGCTAGTCCTTTTTGTCCCCTCTTTTCTGTTTCTCCATTTGTGTTACTATCGGTGGTACAGCACAAAGGTAAGTACTGGCCAGCCATTCTATCTCGTTTCAACAATATTTAACAGTAAATATTAACAAGCATTAAACAAATTAACGGACTTAATATATCTGAATAAAGAATAAAGGAAGATATGCAAACAATGAAGTTTCTCTATACTGTAGAGTGACAATCACCTTTATTGATACACACACACAATTATATACAAAGGTAATACAGTAATGGCATTTGTTTAAATATATACAACAGCATTCTATTTACATTAGTTCACTTTCAGATCAATTGAAGGTAATAACAGTGCAGATCTCTCCTGAAAAATTAATGAGTAAGACTGATTGCCAAAATGTGAATTATATGAACACAGACCGTGCTGATTGCGACAGCTGTGTAATAATGATAAAAGTAAAAAAACTGGAGCACAATAAAGCTCACTATAATTTTGAAAAATAAAATAAGCACTGCTATTTGGCCAACACACAAAGCACAAAACTTTTGATATTTACATTTATAAAACAGCCATGAGAATATAGATAATTCTTATCTGTTATTACAGTAAATGTATTACTGTAAACCACAATTACACACATAAACCATACGCAAGATAATGTTCAGTTCACAATAATTTATCACAGCAAACATTTGTTAAGCAACTGTCATTCAAAGGCCAAGAAGAAGAGTAGCTGCAGATGTGCTGTGTGTTTGTGATCCAGCTGTTGCTGGAGCAGATGCCTGACGAACACTCATCTCCCACGTATCAAGCAACTGTGACACAGAAAATCGGCCCGGCAGTTTCAGGATGCGTGATGCCAAGGCTTCCCGAACTGCTGCCAGGAACCCTGTGGAGCCATATTCATGTGGAGCCATATGACATCTAGGGGGTGTTTGAGGATAGTCCTCAGGCACTGATAGGGATACAGGTGGCACACATGGTAGATGTTTGTCATCTAGCCAGCACAACAACTGCACCGCTCTTGAACCTGGCTGTTGTGTTGGATCCAGACTAACCTGATAAAAATTCAAACCAAATTAGTTTGATTTCCCTCCAGTAGTATTTTACATAATTATAATTAAAATTATATAATGTATTCTATTTAGTATTAACTAGGCAAAAACTACTCCACTCTCAAATTCAAGAAGAAGGAACTATCAAACCTTCACTATTAATGAAATCACATCCATAAAGCAAATAATGATACTGATTTCATTTCATTACTTCACTAAACTACTGGGCTGAGTCAAAAAGCATTTTACTCACTTTAATGGCACTGAATAAGATTCCTTTGCAATAGAAATCATCACAAAATATGAAACACTATTAAAAATAATCTTAAGAAAAAAAGAACCTTAAATCGTTGGTCCAGTCTAGCAATTTCGCCCTGCAAAACATCAGGTATATCATTTGGCTGCTCTTCCACTTTCTTCTTCTTCAATGGTGGTGGCATCATCCTGTGAAAATAACACTTGCTGCCTGATATGCTGACAGAATGATAAAAAAAATTTCAAGGGAAAGGGAAAGTGTGTGTATGTGTGTGGGGGATGGGGGGCAGGGAGGGGGGGGGGGATGAAAAAAACTTATATTACATAACAATTTGTTTTTATATTACATACAAATTTATATTCTGTAGAACCATAGGTACAACAAAATGATCACTTCAGATGAATTAAGTGTAAATATTATTGAAGCAAATGGGGCTTTCTGGAGATTGCAACACATTAATAGGCACAAGCTGGCACCAAATGGAAAGAACTGTTTAGTAATGGAAAGTCCTGATTGGATTCAACAATATAATAAGGATAGTTTACAACTTACTGAAAGACATATGACAGGCACATAAAAGACACCCACACAGGGAGCATTCACACTTCACATTCACCATCATCTCCGGCTGCCACATTCCAAATGTCAGAATGTGGCAGCAGGATATGATAGTCATGTCACTGTGAATGCTCTCTTTTGTGAGAAAGGCTAATGTCCAATACCGTAAGTGTAGTACGTGTGAGTGAACCTTATGTGCTTGTCGTAGCTCGTTGTATGTCTTTGCGGAAAAAATTGTTTCTTTTGTAATTACCATACCAGGGTGTCCAGCAAACTTTGAAATCTTGAAAACCTGAAATTTTTGAAAAGGAGAAAAAACCTGGAAAAACCCTTGAACTTTACTCAAAAACTTTGAATTTTTGATATTTTCTTCAATTTCATGTACAGTGAAACCCTGCTTTTACGTTGCCGGATTTTATGTTTCCCCGCTCTTAACACAATTTTTTCTACGATTTACGTTTTATGAAACCATGTTTGAGGAATTTAAAACTTATGTAATTGACATAAACTGAAGCTGGCGTGATTTTTGCTTTCAAGTTGTGTTTAAACCAAAACACAGTAAAGTTTCTCGGCATTTTTTTACATTTATTGGAAAGCATAGTTCGCGTTTCATTGCTTATAGTTTGCGCTAAGTTGCCATATGGGGCAGTGACTGTTGGGCGCGACTGTAATTTACGATTGCTCCCACCATCAGCCTTCGCACCTACTGTTATATACAAAGGACTTAACTGTGGGGTCATTAGTCCCTAAACTTACAAACTACTTATTAAATATGTATAAAAAATAGAAATCAGATAACTTACCCAAAGCACAGGCTCGTTGACAGATACAAATAAAAACACATATACAAGCTTTTGCAACCGTTTGTCGCTTCTTCAGGAAAAGAGGAAGGAAGGAGGGAGGGAGGGAGGGAGGGGAGAAAGGGAAGGATATGGGTTTTAAGGAAGTGGAAAAGGAGTCATTCCAACCCCAGGAGTGGAAGGACTTACCTTAAGGGGGAAAAAAGGAAAGGTAAACAAGTGCACACACACACCCACACACATACACACGCAAACACTTGTTTACCTTTCCTTTTTTCCCCTTAAGTCCTTCCACTCCTGCGATTGGAATGACTCTTTTTCCACTTTCTTAAAACCCGTATCCTTCCCTTTCTCCCCTCCTTCCTTCCTCTTTTCCTGAAGAAGCAACCAACAATTGCGAAAGCTTTTGTGTGTGTGTGTGTGTGTGTGTGTGTGTGTGTGTGTGTGTGTGTGTGTGTATTTGTATCTGGCAACGAGCCTCTACTTTGGGTAAGTTATCCAATTTCTATTTTTTATACATACGTATTTATCCCACCAGGAAAGTTTCCTTCTATAATATTCGTTTCATCAATTTGAAACTAACAATGGAGCAGACTCTGAATGTGGCTCTCCAGCTAGGATACGACTTCCTTCAATCCTGCCCCGAAATGAGATCCATCCTTCATGACATCCTTCCCACTTCACCGAGAGTGTCTTTCCGCTGCCCACCTAACCTCCGTAACCTCCTAGTCCATCCCTATGAAATCCCCAAACCACCTTCCCTACCTTCTGGCTCCTACCCTTGTAACCGCCCCCGTTGTAAAACCTGCCCTATGCACCCTTCCACCACCACTTACTCCATTCCCGTAACCCGGAAGTTGTACACGATCAAAGGCAGAGCCACTTGCGATACTACCCATGTGATTTACCAACTGACATGCCTGCTCTGTGAAGCGTTCTATGTGGGAATGACCAGCAACAAACTGTCCATTCGCATGAATGGTCACAGGCAGACAGTGTTTGTTGGTAATGAGGATTACCTTGTGGCTAAACACGCCTTGGTGCACGGCCAGCACATCTTGGCACAGTGTTACACTGTCCGAGTTATCTGGATACTTCCCACCGACACCAATCCTTCAGAACTCCGGAGATGGGAACTAGCCCTTCAGCGTATTCTCTCTTCCCATTGCCCACCTGGTCTCAACCTCCGCTAAATTTAAATTCCCTCCCACCATCTTTAACATCTTTGCCTTGGTTCTCTGGACAGAGTCTCTGCCTCAAGTGGCATCTCTGTCTAACTCCTTAACTTCTTTGCTTTCTACAGTATGTCTGCCTAGGTGTGTTTGCGTCTGGGTAAATGTGTGTGTGTGTGTGTGTGTGTGTGTGTGTGTATTTGTTTTTCTTCGCCCAAGGTAAGTCTTTCCTCTCCCGGGATTGGAATGGCTCCTTACCCCCTCCCTTAAAACCCTCATCCTTTCCTTTCCCTCTCCTTCCCTTCTGCCTGAAGAAGCAACTGGGTTGCGAAAGCTTGCGTTTGTGTGTGTGCGTTTTATTTGTGCTACTATCACCACCTGTGCTTCTTCGCCTGGTGAGTAATCTTCATCTATTTTTTATTTATAAACTACTTATTAACTAACTTATACTAAACATGACACAAACATCAATGCCCGAGGGGGTATTCGAAGCCCTGAGGGGGAACAGCCTGCACATATTAGCATAGCGCCTCAATACACTCGGCCGCTCCGCCGCATCACTGTTTATACAAATGTAGTTTTTCGCATTTATTATGATGAGTTTCGAGAATGACTTGATTCTCATTGTGAAATGAAAATATTTATGTAACTACGTTTATGACATTTCATAAACAGTGAACAATAGTTTGCGTATGTGTGGTTTTTTGCACATTGGAAGGGGCAAAGTACATTATAACCTCAAAATGACAGTACGGTGCAAGAGATATTTGCACTTGACAACGCGATTAAATACCCAAAAAATCGGCGAAGAAAGTGTGAAAAGAAATACAAATCATGTAAAAATTCAAAACTGGTCAGTGTTTCATTATTTAAAGAATGACTGACACAGATGCAGCCTTCACCAAAACATGGATTATGACGAATAAAATTATGTCAAATGTTTCCTATGAAGTTACAAGTTTCAGTTATGCTTTGAAATTCAGATAACATTTATTACATAATAAAAACAAGCTCGGCCTAGTATTGTGATATCTATTAGGTTGTATATCTATGAAAATACAAGTGTGACCCTATAAGCAAATTTTAGAGCTAAAAAGTTATTTCCTGTATTTTACACCCTTTTTTAAAATCCCCTGAAGAATGTTAAATTGGAATTTCACTGTATTTATATTTCACACTTATGCTGGTAGTTTATTGATGTGAATAGCACATCGTAGCATATCAATATCTATTACAGCCCGTTTGTGAAAAATAAATGTAGGAAGTGAAGATATTCTAAGACAACTAACACTTAATTATAACGAATTTGCGCAAAACATGAGCTGGGCTATATTTAGGATATGCAACGCACTTGTGCAGTAATGTATTTTACACTCCCCTCCCCCGGCAACTGGGATTCGAAAGAAAGAAAGAGAGAGAGAGAGAGAGAGAGAGAGAGAGAGAGAGAGAGAGAGAGAGAGAGAGAGAGAGAGAGAGAGAGAAAAAAGAAGAAGACACACCCTCTACATACACCGCTGCTATCAACACAACAACCTAAATTTTAAAATTCATTGCTGGAATCAAAACTCTGAATCATGGTGATTTCAATTTTGTGCCACCCTGCCTAAATACAGCCCAGAACATGAGTATATTTTCTAAGTTGCTGAGGAGCATACCTGTACTTTTTTAAATTTAAAAACAATGCTTTTAAATTCAAATGAAGTGTTTGTAACTCTATGGGACGAAACTACGTTGGTCATCAGTCCCTAGTCTTACAAACTACTGAAACTAAGTTAAACTAACCTAAGGACACACATCCATGCCCGCGGGAGGATTCAAACCTCCGACGTGGGAGGTCGCACGATCCGTAACATGGCGCACCAGGCTGCTCAGCTACTCATGCACGGCTGCATTTAAATAAACTAAAAATTTTCTCAAGTGTTGTACATTTACTTTTGGTTTGCATTTTTAATGAATATACAATGACACTGATAATTATGGATTAAGGAGCATAACTGTGGATCTTTGTGTACATTTTGGATCATTCACGGGTTCTTCGTGTATAAAAAATGATTTCCTTCAAATGCACTCATATATTCAGCACTTTTGATTTGTAAGTAGTTGAAGATACATAGAAAAACTGTTAAAGAATAATAATTGTTTGTACTTTCTACTTTTTATGTCAAATTAATAAATGGTGAACCTGGAAAAAATGATTATTCTATGGAAAACTGGAAAAAACCTTGAAGTTGAAAATTATGTATCGCTGGACACCCTGCGCACACAGCGAGAAAATTTACTTTAGCCAAGAATTCAATTCTATGTACCTAGGCTACACTCAGTCTACTCTGAAATGAAATTTATAAAAATATTCTCAGGGTTGTCACATATTTCTCAAGATGAAATTTCCCCTACTTTCAGCAATTCTTCTTTGACAAATATTTTAAGAGATGAAGTGTAAGTAAAAAGGGAAGATCACTTGCAGCAAAGATTTTTTTCTGTAAGCTAGCAAGAAATAAAAATAAATACTGCAAAATTATTTAAATGTAATCACTGAATTTTATTATTCATATAACAAGAGGATAGATTGTTAGGACGTACAGCAAAACATCGAGGTCCAGACAGGCACCATGAAAAGAATACCAGAAATGTTAAAGCTTTCAACATGTGCCTCTACTGATCAGTGGTACTGTACATAGGTGGAAGTATGACAAGGATCAAGTAGGAAATGTCACTGTATGGGGATGTGTAGGATCACAATTTATAAGTTAGTCATGATGTGAGCTGGCCTACTGCTGCTCCCACGCAGTGTGTTCAGGGTGTAAGCTGGGATGACAGCAATATACGAAAAAGAAGCCTGTAAAATAATACTTTTGATTTTCGATAGATTATACAACATTTGACATAATAATAATACTATTATTGGCCAAGAAGTGTATGTGCCCTTGTGATTGCATGTCTGCTCGGAAATGGACAAGTGTCTGGACAATATGAATTACTTTCACTGCAAGGCAATTAATGATATGAACAAAGGTGCCAAACTGATATTGTGAATGTTGGTGAGAAGCTTTCATTAATGTCAACCGACTTGATCCCTAGCTCTCAGAAAATTTCAACAACACATCAAGAGTATAAGTGTTCAACTGCCTCTAACTTGCTATTTTGTTGTGTGTCATGTCACTGTCAGATTTTTTCCCAACTAGTAAAAGTGTGCACATCAATGAATAGCTGACATTGCTCGTTATGAGCCAGCCATTCAAGCATTTCTACGCTACGAGAGCCAGGCTGCTACATAATTTTTAACAACAGCAACTAAGGAATCTAATGCAAAGTGATATCAGGGACACAATTACAGTGAAACCTGTATTTTATGCTTTCATGTGGTCCAGTTGCAAAACTGAGTAAAATGCAGAATGTAGGAAAACACTGAAAACCCTAAAATACAAGCAAACCATATGTAATTGGCATATGTTATGATTAAAAATTGTAATCCTGTCCAATAAGCCTACATTATGTATTATATGCGTAACTGAAGAAAATAAGTTTTAAGATCTTAGGTAAGTCTAGAACAGGGCCAAAGGTGTATTTCAGTGTTCGGCGTAGGAATGTTTCAGTGCTTGCAATGAGTAATGATGCAACACAAGTCAGTGATTTGTTTTATGCATGGAATGAGAAAACAGAAAACAGATTCCACTATAGAAGTACAGTGTGATGGAATATGAAATTTTCTACAGCAAAAAAAAGTTTAATAAATCCGCTACTTTTGTGCAGCTTTCATCAAGAGAATAATTAATATATATAGTTTTTCTTTTTATTAAATCTTGGCAGTAATTAGGTGGATGGGTAGAGTTAAGTGGGTCAGTTTGTATTGTAAATGGTAATACCGTATTTACCCATATACCCAAATGCAAGTCACACTCCCCCCCTCCCCACCCCTCCAGTTTGCAGGATCTAAAAATACACCTGCAGCTTAGATTAGAAGGCAAAGCTTCAGGAAGTTCCGAAAAATGCTGCTAGAAGCCACCATAAGTAGGTTTTGTGAATGGTAGTTCCAAAAATGCCGCTAGAAGCTGCCATAAGTAGGTTTTGTGAATGGTAAATCTGATTTCACCCTTTGTTGCAGTCTGTTTTTGAACTTTAGTGCATGAAGTGCTACCTTGTATCCGATCATGATGAAGCACGTCATTTTACACTGCGAAGTTTAAGAGAGAAATGATTTCTTTTGCGAAGACGACATTGAATCATGCCAGTACACATACTATACAGGTGAAAACAAGCAAAATTGCCCTAGAACAGAAGATAAAGGATTTCAAAGGAAGCCGCAATTTGATTGTTGTGTGTACTGCTCCATACATAAATATATGCTAATCATTTCAGTGCTCAAGACACACACACACACACACACACACACACACACACACACACAGGTAATATCCTTATCTGCAGTGTTCCCTGATAAGTACATGCACATTGTGGGCACTGCCGAGAGGAAATACACAATGAAAGGGTTAATAGATATGGTTATTTCTCACTGCTGTCGCTGTTTGCGATGTAACAGTTATGTAAGTGTGCAAATCGAAAAGTAAGGGCCACTCTATCCATAACAATAATCCATATATGTTTTCATTTTTAAATGTGGCTTGAATTATTCTTCTCAGTGTCTTCACGTTTCTCACAATAGTATTTAAAGAAATCAAGAGTTCCAAGAGACTGCCAACTATATAAGAGTTGCCATATCTGAGACAACTTGTTTTTTATATACATGTGGTGTCTTTTCCGAAAGAACAGACGTCACTTCTGATCCTGCAGTTGTTATTCTTTAATATTCATAGAATATATGACATCAACTGCGATTGGGCAAAGCTGAAAATGTGTACCCAGCTGGGATTCGAACCCGGGTCTCCTGCTTTCTGGCAGTTGTGCTGACCCCTACACCACTGGGGACACAGTGATCACCGCACCTGCAAGGACTACCTAAGCACGCCTCCCGTCAGATACAAATTCCCAGCTTCACCCTGCCCACAGTACTCAAAATCTAAGTTATGAAACTAATTCCCGTAAGAGTAAGGGCTTCAAACTTGCCCACCCCTCCCCACTAACAATAGGATCATTGCCCGTCACCGGCATATTATATGCTATCGTTAGTGGGGAGGGGTGGGCAAGTTTGAAGCCCTTACTCTTACGGGAATTAGTTTCATAACTACGGGTTTGAGTACTGTGGGCAGGGTGAAGCTGGGAATTTGTATCTGACGGGAGGCGTGCTTAGGTAGTCCTTGCATGTGCGGTGATCACTGTGTCCCCAGTGGTGTAGGGGTCAGCGCAACTGCCTAGAAAGCAGGAGACCCAGGTTCAAATCCCGGCTGGGTACACATTTTCAGCTTTATCCAATCGCAGTTGATGTCATATACAACTTGTTTTATTATATGGAGCTTTGCTTCTAGCAAAATGGCTCAGCATTTTTTGTTCATATTATTGTTAATGTCTAAACAATATTTTTCACTTGCACTACTCACAAATGCACATAATCTACCATATTGAACTATCAATAATCTGTATTCTGCTGTTTTTTTGTACGTCAGAGTATTGTCTTTATAACCTACTGAGCCAAAACGAATAAAAGTATCACACATTATAATTTTCTGTTGGGGGGAGGTGAGACACAAATAGAAGAGCAATGTACTAATGTATCACAGAGGTTCATTAACATCATGCAACTACCTTGTTAATAGATACCTCATTGTATCAGAAAAAATAAAATTCACCAAAAGCGTAATACGTCATTGGGATTATTTCTGTCTATCGTATTAAAATATGTACTTGCAAAATAAAGTCTGTTTTAAAGTGAAAGGTGGTTTTATATTTCTGCAGAGCCTATAAAGATTAATTAATTAAAGATCATAACTTTTAATTCTCTCATTGTGTGTTCAGACTACCTCACTAATTATTGCCAGTTACTCCTTGATGGAATAATCTAATAAAGCAGAAAATGTGCGAGTTATCCCTGTAGAATGAGTATGCACTGATTCACCGGAGTTAAGAACTGCATCTGCTAGTTTACCGTTCTGCCGTTAGGTGGCTGTAGCACTAGATGAAGACTAAAGAGTCTACCATACTGTTCATGGCAGATTTTCGTGTACTCTTTAACTGCTTTCACCAAAAGTGGTGCAAGCTGTATGTCTTTTGTGTCATAACTCATTAGCTGAAACAGAGAAAGAAAAGAAAAAAGGAGGAGGACAGAATCTGAGACACCAAGGAAGTTCATATAACTGAGTTGAAATCATCATCAGAGACTGATTATTTCTTTCAGCGTTCAGTCTGGAGCATAGTACCTCTAATAAAATTCCTCCATGATCCCCTATTCAATGCTAACATTGATGCCTCGTCTGATGTTATGCCTTTTATTTCAAAATCATTCTGCACCGAATCTAAGTACTTTCTTCTTGGTCTACCTCGACTCCTCTTACCCTCCACTGCCGAGCTCATGAGTCTCTTAGGTAACCTTGCTTCTCCCATGCATGTAACATGACCCCACCATCTCAGTCTGTTCACTCTAATTGCTTCATCTATGGTGTTCATTCCAAGTTTTTCTTTGATTTCCTCATTATGGACACCCTCCTGCCATTGTTCCCATCTATTAGTACCTGAAATCACTCTTGCTACTTTCATATCTGTAACCTCTACCTTGTGAATAAGATAACCTGTATCTACCCAACTTTCACCCCCGTACAACAAAGTTGGCTGAAAGATAGAGTGGTGCACTGCTAACTTAGTCTTGGTACTGACTTCATTTTTGCAGAAGAGAGTAGATCTTAGCTGAGCACACACTGCCTAAACCCACTCTGATTTTCATCTAATTTGTCCTCAATTAATACTCGCACTCTACTTTTAACAATACCTGAGAATATTTTGCCTACAACGCTAATTAAAGAGATACCTTGATACTTGTTACAATCTTTTCTGTTTCCACATTTGAAAATTAGTGTGATTACCGCTTTCGTCCAGTCAGGCGGAACCTGTCCCGATTCCCCGCCTTGTCAATTATCTTGTGTAACCATTTGAGACCCGATATTCCACTGTATTTGATAAGTTCTGGCTTAATTTCATCCACCCCAGCTGCTTTACTGCACTGTAATCTACTAACCATTTTCTCCACTTCCTTAAATGAGATCCTGTTTCCATCATAGTTCCTATCCCATTCTACCTGAAAATCTGACATCATTGAATGTTTCTCCTACATTGAGCAATTCTTTAAGCTATTCCCTCCATCTGCTCAAGGTATCCACAGGATTGACTAGCAGCTTTCCTGACCTGTCCAAAGCACTTGTTAATTCCTTCTTCCCTCCATTTAGAAGATTTCTAATTACGCTACAAAATGGTTTTCCTGCAGCTTGACCCAGAGTTTCTAGCTTATTTGCAAAGTCTTCCCATGATTTCTGCTTGGAGTCTGCAATTATCCGTTTGGCTTTGTTTCTTTCTTCAACATAACTTTCTCTGTCTGCCTGATTTCTAGTATGGAACCATTTTTGAAATGCCTTCTTTTTCTTTTTACAGGCTGCCTTGACTGTGTCATTCCACCAAGATGTCTGTTTCTTCCTGCCTTAACACACTACAGTTCCATGATATTCTCTAGCTGCTTCCAGTAGTGTGTCCCTGTACCTTGAAACTTATTAAAAGAAGTCTTATTTTAGCCAATATTATGGTTTTTTTCACAGGGTATATGAATTTATGGCGTAAAATCACGAAAAACAAACAATTGAAGTTAAAATTTATCAGGGTGGTCCCAAGATAAGAAAAAGTGGAAGAAGCATTACAATTTGAGGACATTTTGAAAATGGCACAATCACTGTAAGTATTGCTGCCTGTGAGCTCTGTTGAAATTCTGGTGAGAGGTGGTGGCCTAATGTCTGAATCAGTGAGTCAACATCAGGTTCAAACTAAGCTTTCATCGTGAATAAACCAACTTACAACACAAAACAAAAGCACTGGCTCATAAACGAGGAAATAAGAGTCAACCCCCTCCCCCCCCCCCCTTGCTCATTTTCTTTGTGGCCAGATTGTTTCTCAACATACATTAGATAAGACTGTCCAAAAAGCTTGAAGCAATGTGTGACATCCAGCAAGGAAGGTCATTCTGATTCTATCACCTCAGTCTGCCATACTTGAGAAAACATGGAGATTATAATATTAAAATGATCTTATCAAACTCCTTCATCACAACTGTAATACCCAAGAAAATACAAGTAAGTATCACACTAATGTAGTGTAATCAGCAAGTACAGATACAGGTAGACCCAGTCCCAACTAAATTTCAAAATTTTAACTCGAGCTGGGATGGCGGCACCCTCAATCCACTAGTCATCATGTAGTAGCATACAACAAACAGATTTTCCTGTGAGGATAAATTACAAAATTGCAGCAATGTGTAAAAATTTCAAGCAACGCCTCCTTCCTGATTGCTCTAGATGTGCAGATGCATCATTCCACAATCTTAGTGTCCCCAAACCAGAGTTTGATCAGTATAAAAATTCTTGAAAGTAGATGAAGAAGCAAAACACACAGTTAACACCTCCTGTGACAAGGGCTGAAGTGTCAGTAGACATGTTCAAGGATACTATCTCACAAGTCTATGATACATGCAAACTATTTTGGACCCAAACTTAATCTGTTGAGGCATTAGTTCCATTTCCACCTCTGACAAAGATTAATTCTGGTTGACAGCATTATACTTCTAACTACAAATCACTGGCCTCCCGAAAATCAGTCCTGGCTAAGTCTCTGAGACCATGAATATTACTTCTTTCCATGAAGAACAATGGGACATCCCAAGAACATAATTGCTCACCATATGCCTTGTGTACTGGCCAGACATACACCCAAAAAAGAAAGATTCCATTATTTTAATACGAAGATAACACAGTTACATTAAAAACTGTATTGGGCACAGTTAAAGCACTGATTGGGTATTTTTCTTTGATTTAGTCACAAAAATAATGAAGCCATTTGTCATATTCTGCACTCAACTTTATATTCCTGTGTAGACGTCTGCTGCCAATGAATGGAACCACCATGTAAAGTTATCTTCAGCTCTTCGATGTTTTCAAAATGCTAGCCAGAAAGACGTGTCATTCAGACAAAAAGCATGGAATGCTTATTGCAGGTGTCTTGCTATTTCATGACAATGCTCATCCCCATACAACTCAGACCAAAGTAAACATTAAGCAGAATAATGGCTGGAAGCTGTTTGAATATACAGAATTCAGTCCTGATTTTACTCCCAGTAATTTCCATCTTTTCTTGCACCTCAAGCAATTCCTGCCCTTCTGTCAGCATTTTTATAATAACTAAGAGTGAAGACAACAGACATGCACTGGTTTCATTCAGACACACCAGACACAGGAGTTCAAAAACTTATCCCACAATACGACAGGTCTCTCAACTCTTAGTGACCATGTTGAAAAATAGCGCAAACATTGCTGAGCCTGTTGCCAGCATTTTTTTTTTTTTTTTTTTTTTTCCTATTATACTTTACGGATGTGACTAGTGCAAAAATTTATTAACATCTTGTCTGTAACTGTCATTAGTGTCAACAACAATAGGTCACCACTATTGGGAAGATGAGCCTGACTGAACTACACCACGACTGCCAACCCTGCACACTTCCCAACTGCACGCAATTTACACTTATGAAACCATCTGCCACACTTCTGGCTAAGCAACTGTTTGTTGGGAGACATGGATCCCAGTCAGTCATCCAGCAGAAATGTGGATATTGCATGTTTAACCTGGCCACAGAAGTCCAGACAGTGATGAGTCTCCAAAAACAGCTCAGTTGTTGATGCAGTGGGGATAAGTTGCTTCGGCCCCATGTGACTATTAGAAGTGGCATGCTGACTGAAGTCACCTCTCCATTCTCTGATATTGAACACTCTGTTACATCCCTTTTGGACCAATAGTAGTTCCTACCACTTGCATGTCTTCCCAGCCCACAAACCACAGCCAACACTTCTCTATTTGTTTCCAGAGTTGGGCTGGATATCAAAATATGAACAGTGTACAGTGCACTTCCAAGTGTCAAGAGCCACACTGGATGTTGGACGATGAAAGCTTGTAGTCCCAGTTCAGTTAATGCTAACAATAACACAGCAGCTTCCACCCATATCAGGACTTAATGTCAACATGGAGTTGCTATCATTAGTGTACACGGTGTCTCCCATACACTGGCCATATCACAAGACAGAAGACATCAGTCTAGTCCAGTGTGTCTGGTTTGGCAGGGTTCAAATTTCTGAGATGCAGCTCATGGCTTGGTTCAGGAAAGTGTCAGGTTACAACCTAAACATTTGACACAGATCTACACTAGCTGTAGCCTCACCACTTTGTAATTACAGTAACAGAGGGTAGATGCTAGAGGAAGGTAACACAGCTAAGCAACTGTTCACAAAATGAAAACATGCACTGCACCAGTGCCACCTGTGATTAGCTGCTAGTACATTATTTCTAAAGAATTTCTTATGGTGTTTCATATTTTACACTACAATAATTCATGTAAAAGGTCTGACATAAAATAAGAACTGAGTTTGCAAATTTATGCACTTATCAAATATTAATGTTCAATTAATGGTGTTCTAGTCAAAGTAAGGTCTATACAAGTTCGAATACACTTGTGTTCCTCCTTTTCTACAGGTAATTTTCTGTGGAGCTACAAAGGCACACTGTCCTTCTACAAACATTCATGATTGCTTACATCAATAACTGTTTGACAACTGTTTCTGATCAGATGAAACTTATCAAATTTTAAAGACTTAATTCAAATACAAAAAACAACTGCACAAGAATGTACTATGGCAAAGATAAGCAAACAAATGCCCTTCATGGCAATGTGGTATTCTTTAATGCCGATTTTTCTATCACAATTTTATCTCTCTCAGAATTAAGAAGTCATTATTCAGAAATGTCAGCGTATAGTATAGTAGTTATACATCCAACTCCACACTGCAGCTCTTCCCCACTTCCCAAACACAGCAATGCAGTAAAATACAATACAAGCATCAATGACTATCATAGTAAAATCAACTGAAGATATTCATCATCACAAAAATTATATATACTTACTTAATCTCTGGCCCATACAATGCTTCTAAACATGGTCCAAATGTTCGCTGGAGAGTGTGATTTGCGAAAGAACTTTGTAAAGTATTGCTGACAGCCTCCAACAAAGGGTTGAAGAGGCTATGCTCCTTTAAAGCACTTATGTGACTTGGCGGAGGAAGAATTCCTTCACCCTGCAAGAAAAATCCAGTTAAGTAACGTACACACAATTTCATCATTTTTTCAGCAACAAAGTCCCAATTCATGGCATTCAACAAAACTAAAAAATATCTGACTTTTCTGTTTTCCATAAAGTTTTTGTATTTTCCAGTTTTGAACTGATTTTATGATGAACTCATCAAACTGTCAGTATATATGGACATAAGTGGTTCTAGATATCAAGTAAAAAGAAACAAACCAATTTCAATAGAGATGGTTTACTTTAACCAAAAAATAAACATATCAACAAGTCTTAAAATAATGTGAACAACTGATCACAGGAAAACCAGAATGATACTAATGAGGAGACTACACGGCAATCTATTTTGCTTAGTTTGACTTCTGGTATATTAAGTTCAGAGCTCAACTATCCACGTGTCAACACAGTTTGAGGCAACTCTAAAAAAATATTGAGGAAGTAGAAGTTTTCTGAGCAGCTTTAAACCACTAAACCAATGCTGAATTTTAAATATGCTGTTGGGTCCATTGTAGAATGCATGAATGCTATACAGGTAGCCTGGTTCAATTCTCATCCAGCACAAAATTTTAGACAATGGTAAGAGTTCAACAAGCATTTCTATGAAGCTTAAATTGTTTTTATCTTGTTTTGGTCTTATCTTTGTTCAATTAAATTAACTACATAATCTATATCTATATATAAAAGGCTTGTGTGTGTACGTGCTGACAGACTTTTCTCCATGACCACATACTGCCACCCACTCGTGGTTGTGGTGATAGATAGCCCTTGATCTAATGATGTTAGTAAGGGAGTTTGGTCACGGTGCGTGGCAGTGGGCGAGTGTGACGAGCAAAAATTCACAAAATATGCAATAAATACTCTTAGGAAAAGCTATATGCTCTGTGACTTACGAACTTTACGGTACGAGTCAAAATCTTTTACTCTTTCAATCGTCAGACAATGCGGTCCTTTCAGACTTTAATAGCGACGAGGAATATCAAATACGCAATTTTTTAAATAGATCACATGTTTCTGTCAACCACACATTACCGACTATGAACAGAGACACAAAAAAAAAAAAAAAAAAAAAAAAAAGATAAAAATCCAGATAGACTCAAAGATAACAATACTCATGGAACATTGATCACTGTCGTGGAAGTGTGGTGGAAACATAGACTTACTAAACATTAATGAATGTCTCTTAGGCCATAGATATTGATATGCCTGTGCCAGTAAGCTCACTGGTATGTGCTAATCAGTGATCTCTGATACATATAGCCGCGACACTCTCTGCTGTGAAAGGTGTTATCGTTTGACAGCTGGGTCAAAAAAAGCTATGTGACGTAGTCCTACTCATATCCCGGCTGCCTCCTGTGATAATGTTGGCAACAGATGTTGAATAACGAGAATCATGTGACATCGTCATAAGCCAATCACGTGACACACATATATTTTGTCGTGAAATCAAGCATACAGCAGGAACAACAGTATTTATCTACACACTATGTGGTTCGGTCATCTTTGCAACGATTTTATATCGTGTTATTGATGTTGCCAACATAAAAACACGGCGAGGCCGCCAGGATAGAAAGTAAAATTTTACCGAATCACATACATCCGTTGTTGTCACATCTCATTATGACCAGCACTTTCACGCGAAACTCTGTTGTTTAGAGTCTCATGATTCACACAGTCTTACAATTCATTCCAAATTCCTATTCAAGGAGATATTTGTGAAAACTGTTACAAATCAATATTCGCACTTATCCAATATCGTTTTCAGAAATGTAATATGCCAGCCGCTTTCGGCGCTGCTGTTGCAATGTATAACAACGCATAATATCAAATATATAAGTTTTTAACTTCTCGGCGTGTTTTCCTCAATCACACTTTACCGACGATCAACAGAGACAAAGATGAAAATGCAGACAGGCTAACAAATGATCAATAGAGTGCTACACTACAGTCACGGTCATACTTCTATTAGTTGGTGTGGGTGATTTAATTATTACTATCTCATCTGAACGACAGAAGTGTTTTCAGAAGTTTACCTCAAACAGAATTACACACCGCAACGTTAACTTTATGAACACAACCGTACATTGAATTTACATCGTTCCAAAGTACGGACTTAATTTCACGTTTTGTATGAAAAACGTTATGAACATTCATTGTTTTTGACAATTACTTCTACTTAAATTTGACATCTTAGCTAGGAGAACTGAGGTTATTGACAGAACGCGATCCAACAAGGATTCTGTTTTTGCTGACCTAGGTCCGAAACCCTAAAAACCATGATCTACACAGGCCCTTCTTTAACAACTGTTGCGAAGCACGGGCACATAAGCTAGTTTAAATATAAAATTCCGCAAACACTTGCCAATTTTTAATTTTATGAAAATTGCCTGTGATACGAGAGGAAATTCGATACAAAATACATTTATGGGTGTTCTTGATGCTGTGAAAATTGCTTTCAACATTGTAAGGGTAAGGACTTTTTTAATTATTTGTGCCAGGAATGATAAAATAGAAGTCCCATCAACAACCTTTCATCTATATGGCAGTAATAAACAAATATGTTCCAAGTAATATTTGATTAATCTCATGGAAATTCTCCAAAGAGATGCGAAAAAATTATGAGTGGGGGGGGGGGAGGGGGCTGGCATGTAATTACCTCAGATCAATACTGCTAACAGTTAAAAAAAAAAAAAAAAAAAAAAAAAAAAGTTAACACCCTTTTAGTTACTTCCTTCTTCAGGTAGGAGAGAGGTTGTAATAGTAAGGGGATAGAAGAGAAGGGTTACTCACAACCTAGGCCATGAAGTAAGGATGGAGTGAAGGGTGATATGTGGAAGTCAGAGGCATCACATGGGAAGTTCTGAGCCACACCAGTAGCAAACCACAGAGAACTGATTAAAACATAAAGGCAGGTGACAAGGATGTTGCGTCCAACCTTACAACACCCAAAAACACCCTCCCTACCTAATGGCTCCTACCCTGCAACTGAACCTGCTGCAAAAGCTGTCCCTTGCATCCTTCCACAACCACCTACTCCAGCACCATTCAAGGTAGGGCCACACATGAAACAATGTGTGTCATTTACCAACAGACATTTTCATTGTACAGAAATTTATGCTGGCATGTCCACCAACAAATTGGCGACACGCATGAATGTTCATAGGTGAACTTTTCACCCGGGGGACAATAATTAACCTGTGGCAGAGCATGTTCCCCAACATAACTCCAGGGACCTTGCCAAGTGTTGCACCATGCAAGCCATCTACATACTCCCACCAAACAACAGCCCTCAGAGCTGGGAATCTGGAAACTTCGCCTTCAACACATCCTCTCTTCTACTGCCATTCTCTTGGCATAAACCTATGTTACCCTCTCATCTGCTATTCTCATGCTCTCTTCTTCCTTCCGCCAAGCTGCGACAGGCACATAAAAAAGGCACAAATGCACAACACTTCAGCTATCGGCCACGGCCTTCTTCAGAAAATAGAACATTCACAAAATCACACAGTCGCACAACTGTCAGCTCTGGCTGTCATACTGCGAAACTGGATTTGTGTTGTGTGTAATACAATGACAATTTTTACAAAAATAAAAAATTTGTGGAAGTTTACTTTTAAATGACATAGGTATTTGTTTTAAAATAGAGGATGGGAAGAGAAAGACCAAAACAAGGGTCAAAATTCTACCTTATATGCACGAATATAGGCTGCACTTTTTTTTTTCCTTTCTTCCAAATTTTGGTTTGCAAAATTGTGGCACAGCCAGATCTCCCCTCCCCCCACATAAATCTTTAGTTTCAAAGTTTACATGCTCACATTTATTTTGGTTTGATAGTCTAATATATATATATATATATATATATATATATATATATATATATATATATATACGTAAAAATAGTGAAGTACACTTACCAGGCGAAAGGGCACAGGCAGTAATAGTAACAAACACACAGCCACACACACACACACAAAAATGCTAGCTTTCGCAGCCTAGCTGCTTCATCAGGCAGAAGGGAAGGAGAGGGAAAAGGAAATGATGAGGGTTTTAGGAAGGGGGTAAGGAGCCATTCCAATCCCGGGACAGGAAAGACTTACCTTGGGGGAAAAAATGGAAGGTAAATAAATGCACATACACCCACACATTTACACAGACACAAGTACACTTAGGCAGACATACTGTAGAACCCTCATCATTTCCTTTTCCCTCTCCTTCCCTTCTGCCTGATGAAGCAGCTAGGCTGCGAAAGCTAGCATTTTTGTGTGTGTGTGTGTGTCTGTGTGTTTGTTACTATTACTGCCTGTGCCCTTTCGCCTGGTAAGTGTACTTCACTATTTTTACGTATATTTTTCCTTATAATATATATATATATATATATATATATATATATATATATATATATATATATATAATATATATAAGATTTTTGACTTACCTAAAGTACAGGCTCGTCGATAGGAACACAAAAACACACAACCATTCGAGCTTTCGCCACCAGTGGTGGCTTCTTCGGGAAAAAGAGGGAGGAAGGAGAGGAGAAAGGGAAGGATACGGGTTTTAGAAAAGGAGACATTCCAATCCCAGGAGTGGAAGGACTTACCTTAGGGGACAAAAAGGAAGGTAAACAAATACACACACACTCACACATATCCACATCCAAACACACTTAGGCAGACATTGGTAGCTACCAATGTCTGCCTAAGTGTGTTTCGATGTGGATATGTGTGAGTGTGTGTGTATTTGTTTACCTTCCTTTTTGTCCCCTAAGGTAAGTCCTTCCACTCCTGGGATTGGAATGGCTCCTTTTCCACTTCCTAAAACCCATATCCTTCCCTTTCTCCTCTCCTTCCTCCCTCTTTTTCCCGAAGAAGCCACCACTGGTGGGGAAAGCTCGAATGGTTGTGTGTTTTTGTGTGTGTTTGGTGTTCCTATCGACGAGCCTGTACTTTAGGTAAGTCAAAAATCTTTATTTTATACCATTTTCCCACCTGGAAGGTCTTCTTCTATAATATTATATATATATATATATAGAAACTGTTTCGCAAAACTGCATCTATGTTTTGTATAATTGCACAGAAAGGGCACAACAATTGAAGAAAGTCAATAGTTTCATAACAAATTTAATTGTCTCCATGTCAGTGCAGTCTTAAACAAAAGCAGTATGTAACACACAGATGTCCTAAGCACAGTAATTATTTTAATTTGATGTAGTCAAAGAAGCTAATTTTTGCAGTAAAAGTCTGGAGTGCATCGCACAAGTTATTACTGTGATGTTTACATTGGTAACGCCTACCATGAGCAGTGATGGGAGGTTAAGATGGTGGAACAGCTAATTTCTGTAGCTAATACCGATGTTGAGTTCAAATGTTATATTTTAAAATAAAGTATTTTACAACGACCAGGTTTACTACTTTTCATATTCTTTGGGGGTAATTTCCAAGAAATGATGTTCATCTAATTCAAGGCTATTTTGCAGCCTTGCACCTGAATCATTTCTGTTGTAACAGAAACTATGAAGTCAAGGAAGAATTTTTCTACATCGGGATATTTACATTTTTGTCCTCAAAATGTCTCTTCGAACAATTTAATAGTTTCTCCTCCCTTGCACACCAGCGGGCAACTACTTTTTTTCATCAATGTCAAATTTACGTTCAGCTTTCCGCTTACCACGTCCCTTAGCAACCGGAAACTTAAATTTGGCAATGTAACTTGAACATCCTTTTACCATTACTGCTCACAAGCCAAAAGACCATGGCCATGACCATGACATACACACACACACACACACAAAACAAGAGAAAATCTCCTCTCTCTTACTAAACACCAAAAAATCTCTATATATCTGAAGCACACATCTACTCTATACAGTGCTTTATACTCATGATAACATCCCTATGTTTGATGCACTATCTGTTCAGAACAATGTTCCTGAGACACATGGTGTCCCAAATGTTGAAGTCACCACACAGCCTGCAAGATCCGGGCTTTCACGGTGGATGGGTTTCCTCTTAGTTTGGAGCTCAAACGTTAGGCGGGTAATGAAGCCTCCTAAAGAGATGGCTGCCAATGTGCACTCCTTGTGCATACTTGGAGGAGTCACTTCAGATATGGAACGTGTCCTACCAGATGCCATGAAGTGTATGGGTGCAGCCAACACCACCTAGAAGACAAGGCCTTACAACAGGCCGTGCCTACGTCACACTTAGAGGCCCCGGCCGCCATCTGACTGGCCGGCTGCTGCGCGGCGATGGGTGTGCCCCAGCGGCCAGCCAGTGAGCTGGCGACCCGGGCCTCTAAGTGTGACGTAGGCACGGCCTGTTGTAAGGCATTGTCTTCTAGGTGGTGCTGGTGCAGCCAATGGCAAGTAGCGGCACACATTGGTACCAATGATGTGTGTCACTTTGGAACTGAAGAGGACTCAGGTTTTGAGCAGCTATATGAAGTGGTAAAGACTGCTAGTCTAGCTTGCAAGATGAAAGCAGAGCTCACCATCTGCAGCATAGTTGACAGGACTGACTGTGGACCTCTGGTACAGAGCCAAGTGGAGGGTCTGAATCCGAGGGGTCAGACAGTTTCTGCGACTGTGTAGGCTGCACATTCCTCGACTTGCGCCATTGGCTGATGAGGTTCCAGGTTCTGCTGAATATGCCACGAGTCCACTACATGCAAGAAGTGACTACATGGGTAGCAGGAGCTGTGTGGCATGGACTCAGCGTTTGTTTATATATATATATATATATATATATATATATATATATATATATATATATATATATGTGTGTGTGTGTGTGACAGCATCACAAATAAATAAATGAATACACACACACACACACACACAATCGCAAGCTTTCGCAACCCAGTTGCGTCTTCAGGCAGTAGGGAAGGAGAGGGAAAAGGAAATGATGAGGGTTTTAAGGAAGGGGGTAAGGAGCCATTCCAATCCCGGGAGAGGAAAGACTTACCTTGGGGGAAAAAATGGAGGGTAAACAAATGCACACATGCCCACACATTCACACAGACACAAGTACACCTAGGCAGACATACTGTAGAAAGCCTATATATATATATATATATATATATATATATATATATATATATATAAAATATTATAGAAGGAGACCTTCCAGGTAGGAAAATGGTTTAAAATAAAGATTTTTGACTTACCTAAAGTACAGGCTGGTCGATAGGAACACTAAACACACACAAAAACACACAACCATTCGAGCTTTCGCCACCAGTGGTGGCTTCTTCGGGAAAAAGAGGGAGGAAGGAGAGGAGAAAGGGAAGGATACGGGTTTTAAGGAAGTGGAAAAGGAGCCATTCCAATCCCAGGAGTGGAAGGACTTACCTTAGGGGACAAAAAGGAAGGTAAACAAATACACACACACTCACACATATCCACATCCAAACACACAGAAGTGTGTTTGGATGTGGATATGTGTGAGTGTGTGTGTATTTGTTTACCTTCCTTTTTGTCCCCTAAGGTATATATATATATATATATATATATATATATATATATATATATATATAGGTTAGAGGGCCCCGAGAACACACTGAAAGGGCTTCAATCTCAAAGGACACATGTCAAAGATGGTCTAACAGTTGTAAACTGTTGTAGCTGTGTAGGTAAAGTACCAGAGCTCCAAGCGCTAATAGAAAGTACCCAATCAAAAATCATT
This sequence comes from Locusta migratoria, assembly GCA_026315105.1. Classification (NCBI taxonomy): domain Eukaryota; kingdom Metazoa; phylum Arthropoda; class Insecta; order Orthoptera; family Acrididae; genus Locusta; species Locusta migratoria. The sequence goes on along the minus strand of CM048747.1, from coordinate 280,375,082 downwards.
ATAGGTACCGAAAGCTAGCTACAGCCGGAGGTAAGTTCAGATGAAATTTTTACCAAAGGGCAAATGGTGTTCAGAAAAGATAGACTGAAATTGAAGTAGATTGCTCTTGTGAGTTGGTATGGGTAGAGGTTATACCTGACAACCAGAATAAGTTAATAATTGTATCTTTTTATTGGCCCCCTGATTCAGATGATGCAATTGCCAAAATGTTCAAAGAAATCTTGGATCAAATTTCAAAAACGAACCCAAAGCACACCATTTGATGGTGAATAACTAACTTACCTTCAATATGTTGGCAAAAATACATGTTCAGAACTGGAGGCAAGCATAAAACATCATCTGAAATTGTACTGAACGCATTCTCCGAAAATCAATTAGTTCAATCTCTAGCAATTAGTTCATGAACCCACTAGAATAGTAAATGGTTGTGAGAATATAGCAACAAATAATCCGGATCTAATAAAGAGCAGCAAATCCCTGTGGGATTAGTGAACACAGAGTTGGCGTAGCAGAAATGAATATCAGATTTTCAGAGATCAAGTCAGTAAAGGAAATCTTAAAAGAATTTGATTAGAATTGGGGGTGCATTGATAGTCTTGTGTATGGTCTCTAGGGGCAAGGGTGGACATAAAAATTTAAAGAGCTATATCAAGCTTGCCACAATGCTCTTCCATGACAACTTCTGAGGATGCAGTCAGAGTTACAGGGATTGTTGAATTAGCAGTTAAAACACAGCTTTTTAGATGCACTTGGTGATTCAGTGAAAGGTAAAAGGGCAGTTGAGAAGCTCTCAAAATAAAATAAAAAGAGAAAGACTCAAGCAAATTTGTGTGTGACAAAGTTTTGTGAGAAAAAAATTATTTCTGAGTTAAGTTAATGTCCCTGTGTGTGTCCTTACCAAAATTGTCTTTTACTATTCCTTTCATAATTGTATTGTTGAAAGTGTAATTTTATTATTGTTGTTATTATTATTTTACAAAGTAAAATTTCTTACTGAAGTAATGGTTTTCATGTCAGTCCATGCTTCCAGCAGTAGAATGTTCCTAAAGCAAAGGTTTTCTTTATAATATCTATGTACAAGCACTGCAAGTCACCATATGATGGGTGGCAAAGAGTAACTTCCTTAGCAACTTAAAGGAGACCACATGGAAATGAGAATATTGTTTGTATATTTATGGTATGTGAAGATCAGAGCGCAAAATATGTCTTTCAGTGCTGTTTGCTATAAAGTTTGCGTCTTCAGTTCACTAAAGTAAGAACAATTTTTCAGTGAGCCGCGTGTTCTGTCCTGGTGTGTTTCTCTGCTGTGTGGGTAACCCAGGAACATTTCCAATTTGATGGAAATTTTAAAATGTATGTGTATGCTACGTAAGTCTTCCACTGAGGTGTGAAATCCATAAAATGAAAAAACCACTTGGGAGAACTCATGACGGTAATAACAGGTTACCACATTTGCATGAATATACTCTGTGTGCAAATAAGGCCGTATCTAAATTTCTAACAGGAGATGATAGAAAAAATAAATCTTGAATATAGGACATAGGTTTTTCTTTTTTCCTGACCTATTCTGAAGGTGGTAGATGTCTCCAAAACTTATGGTTGACAAATTTTCTCAATTCTGATGAAAGACTGAAGGGACGTAACAAAGGAAGGAACAAAGACAGCTTCTGGATGAAATTTAGTTAGATAGGGATCAAACGGAGCAGACACAATCTGGAAGAAAGGAGCAGACACAGTCTGGAAAAAAGACAACAGGAGTTCTAATGTTTTCTCTCTATGTGAACCTTGGTAGCTGTAACTCAAACATACTATATTTTTCTATTTTGAATTGTTACATCCAAATAGCACTTTCAATCATTATTCTGACAAAACATTGTAATTTTTATGTGATTACAGCTTAAAAATAATTTAATTTCAAGATTAGGTCATGTAATCAAAAATGCCATGTTACTTGGCTGAAGGTTTGGTTATTATTCAAAAGACTTAGAGCAGCTGGCAGGTACATACGAAAGGAAGGATTGAATGTGCACTTGCAGCCCTCTAAGTGACATCCAAGTTAATATACACATTAGACAGGACCACAATTAAACAATATAGTGAGATATGTCCAGGAATTCATGATAGAAAGTACTAAAAATATCTACGGCTCGTGCTACTTTCTTCCCTATGATCAACCTCCACACTCACCCTGCTCCCATTGCAGGTCTATTAGCTTAACATTAACTTAACAAACCACCACATACTGGAAGCCTGAGACACCGTTATTAGTATTCTCATAAAACTTTATACATTCTTTTGAACATGTCTGTAACAGCAGACACCAGGTTTGGTATTGATACTACAATTATTATCAATCAATACACAAAAGAATTTATGACTGTAGAGCCAGTGAGAACTGAATTAAATCAATTGCGAAAGTTGAAAATTTGTGCCCATCTGGGATTCAAACCATGTCCCCTGCTTTACAAGGCAGTTGCACTGACCACTACTCCACTGGGACACAGATGACAGCTGCGTATGTCTGCAACCAGATGGCTGTTGGCAACATGTGTGGAGGAAAGCTTATAATGTTGCACCCAAGAGTTGTACTATGAATCAAGTATTGTCAGGTGGTGGATCAATAATGTTACACGAGGGTTTTTGGACGTCCTTGGCCAAGGACAAATGCAATGATTTTATCAATTGTGCCAGTATTGCAGGATGGGGTTAGCATGCATGGCGCTCCCCCTCTCACCATGAGATAGAGAGATGCATCAAATTGAATATGATTGGGATAAATTGAAAAGAGCTTTTCAAGCACTTTCTGGACAACTAAGAAATCTATGTGAATTAAACTGGATTGCCACTGAAGAACAGGATAAATTAGGTCAGTAGTGGTTACATGTACTCATGGGCAGCAAGGGGTCAGGCAGTTTTCCATTAAACGAAGTTGTTAGACAATGGGATTATCTCAATACACGCAATTTGTTGGGCTTCGTTTGTCAATAATTCAGAAAATTCAATACTTTATAAATACCAATTCACCATAGTATACAATACCGTATACAGTTTGTTTGATGTGTTATGCAGAACTATTTTAATGTGTGAGTAGGATTCTGTTACCTAATTAAATCACTGTGTTAAAATGTGAGTCATGTTGATCATATTTCCACACCTTTGTTCATCTATTGTTGGTACAAATTACTATTTTCTAGACTATGCATTACTTCTTACCCTTTTAAAATCAAGTTTCTCTAAAACAACTTCACACTTCAGTAGTGTTTCTAGTGGCATCCGCTTGTTAGGATTGGACAATATTTCAAGGAGTTTCTTCATTTTGCTCAACTTTTCAACATCTAAAACAAACAGAAAAATTATTACACTGTTTGCATAAAAATGAAAAATTAAAGCATGAAAATTATTTGGTTATGCTTAAAAGATAGTGTTAGATCAGCTTACAAAATTAATTCACTTAAAGAACTACCACCTTCATCTGTTCTGAGCACCCACACAATGTGTGTACCTTTAGATTTGGGTCAATCGATACAAAGTGGCTCAGCACTGTTTGCATACCATTCAGAGGGGAAAACTTTGAAACTTTTTTATTGTTTTATCATTTACAAATGGCAGCCATTTTTGTTTCAGGCCATGGGTGTTTCTTCGCACTGGCATGTACTGCAGCTTTTTGAAATTTTCAGTAATGGTTTTCCCAGGATTTTTGAAATAAAAAAAGCATGCAGCTTAGCACACACTGGCCTACAAATTGAAACCATTATCACCTAGCTGAAAGTATTAATTTATATATTGTTAATAGCTCGAAGTTATTAGTCACAAAACAAAAGCCACCTTTGTGCAGCTACAACTTACGTGTTTTTTCTATTAGGGGCAAGGGATTGTTCCTATGCATTGTGATTCATAAATTCCACACTCTCTTCACTATAAGAATAATACAAATGTAAACATTACGCCATGTAATCTTCCGTGTTAGCTGTTACCACATTTAAATTCCGTTCGCCTAACAAACCCGAAAGACAACGGCGAGCGCGGGAGAATATACTTGTCACGTTAATGTTTACATTTGTATTCTTCTTATGCTGAACGCGAATAGTAAAAAATGAAGCACGGTAACTGACTTCTAGTACTGATTTTTAAATCTACTATGAAAATAAATTCTGTTGAGACAAGTTACGTGATCTTAAATGTTTGACAGAATAAATAAATCCACAAAATACGGAATGTGCAGTCTGCGCGTTAAAGTACTTTTCACAGTTCTGAAATGTCTTCGTGGCAATGAAAACTACACACATGTTGAATAAACATGGATTTATCTGTGTCTGATTGTCTTGTCCGTCACTTATGGAATGACTGATATGTCACTATAAAATTATTTAACATTTACATATCCTATTTTTTAAGAATCTACTTCTTTTACTTCCAGAAAATCTACTGATCTCTTCACGTTTTATTTTTGACTCTTACCCTTTGAAAAAAGAAAAAAAATACATAATCCTTTCCTTTATAGGACTTCATACTGCAATTCTTTTTTAATTTCATTTATTTATTATTTTCTTACTATCTTTTAGAGCATCTAACATATATCTCAAAATGTTTCATATAAATTTCTTTTAAGGTTAGGGAGTATTAAAAATCCTTAACATTTAAAATAAAAATCTAAATTTTACTGTCAAGATTGTCACATGGGATCCACCCCAGAAGGCTTTATCTTCATCACTGGCTGTGATAGACTAGTAAATCTTTTTTAAAAAATGCATTTGAGTTGACAGATTATTTGGGTTCGATATTCGGAAGATTCGATTCGGGTTCGGAAATCGCCACATGTTTTATTTAAGATTCGGCATTCGGATTCGATTTGGTAAAATTGGAGTTCGACCCATCCCTAATAGATATATTTATAAATTTCAGTATAATTTTGGGCTTCTTCCTTTAATCATTTCCCACTAGAAAGCCAATATGTATAATGTCAGAAAATTTTATTTCGTTCTATCAACACCAAAGTCGCAGTTAACATTCTAATTCCAAACATGATATTAATTGTATAATCTGAACAGAAATCAGTTGTATGCTTCTTACAAAACACGATCTCATGTAAAACCATAGGAGATCATTGTCAATTGTAATCGATCGCCACCCAAGAAAAAAAAGTTTATACTTATTTTCTGGTTATGGATCATTAACACATCATGAGGGAGCAACAAGTGGCTAGCAATTCAAATTTTTCAACACTGCAGTGCTTCATGCTATGCCCAAAATCCGCTGGATCGAAGGCATAATGCAGCTCAGATAAGTCACAGTTACTTGTAAAAGGTGGTAGATATCAGTGCGAGCACCATTTCAGAAACTTTTCTGTTGTTTTAAGTCCATTTCACTCGCTGTAATGTATGGTCTAAAATGCACAGAACAGTCATCTGCCCGCTATGCAACTTTTGCAA